>OY751385.1:2580000-5080000 GCA_963565295.1 Epirrhoe alternata | reverse complement strand
AGATCCACATGAGTCGGCACAATAGAATAGTTATTTACCACTTTCGTTTGTAAGCAGTAAAGTGCAACCAACTGCATGAGCCCATAATCATAGGTAAAAGTTACGCCAAGCTTTTTGTACCACAAGCTTTCATACTCGCACAGTTTCACGGTGTCTAACCACAGAGTCACAGATTAGCACACAGTCACTATGAACTGGAACCGCCCAGTTTCATTCGACCACGCAAATTATATCATTTTAACAGTCACAGTAACTTCAAGCGATTATGACATCTATGCTCGCGCGGTAGAGTTTGGAATCATGATAGTTTTTATGTGACCAGCTGTCACAGTTTTGTAAGAACCGCAGAAAGTAAATCGTAAATCCGTCTGTGGTGGAACATTATGTCACTGGCGGAAATGTAACCATTTCTTTAAGTTATTGCTCTGGTTTAGCAATGCAAGTTATTGCTTTTGATGTCATTGTAAATTGTGCGCGTTATAACTATTTTATTTTTCAAATTTAGAACAAATTCAAAAATCGAACCATACTTCGAAAATATATACTTTTACTTAACCTTTTCAGAGACGCCTCATAGGTCAATAATGTACGTGTTTAGGGTCAACTTAGACTATTCAAATTATTCTTATTTTGAAATCGCTATTGATTTCAGAAACAAGACTATCATTTAAATAAGTCATAAAGCGTGTTCATGTCCCGCTTTCGACTTTCCCCGTCAATTAAAAAGAGCTACTGTGACCGTGACGAGACGTTGCGTAAGTAATGCCATTGTTTCGGACGTGGCCCATTCTGTAATGCTGTAATTGTACAAAGCGTCATCATCAATTCTCTCACAGTCTGAAGAAATCGGTACATCTCAACGTTTCACGTCTACACTTATTATACTAGAATCAGATAATCTTAATGTTTTTTGAACAGACATTTTATTACCTAAAGATCGCTTGATATCTTAAAGTTATGTAATGTATATTAATTTGATCTAGTTATTTCAGGTTTAATTGTTTTCCTTTCTAGTTTGATATTTTTAGATAGATTTCTAAACAGTCTCTTAAACGAGATACAGTGAAACTTGTTAGATTTTTTTTGCAACTGTGCTAGTTTTTTATGTGACGTAATTTGTTTTGATTTCATCTATAGCAATATTTGATCCACGCAATTGAAAGTCTAAGAAGCTAAGTAAGTCACAGTCAAGTCAGTTATAATAACACTAGCTGCGCCCCGCAGTGCTACCAACATTCCCTCAGGAATACTTTCCTGGGATAAAAGTAGCCCATGTACTTTTCCAAGCAAAATATATCTTTCGAAGTTTCATTATAACTGAGTAACAAACAAACTTTCGCATTTATAATACCCATCCTACTAGATAGGATTTATTCGAGCACCTCCAACTAGAGTACCGGTAGCCAACCTCGTAATTAAAGGGCCAACATAATAGTTGACAGCGAGTACCGGTGTCTAAGTACCGGTACCGTGTACCGGTGCAAGTGTTCCCATTACGCACAGATTGTACAACCACTATGTGACTGTGGGAGAGTGGCATTTGAGGTGTTAATTAAAAGCAAATGTACGCATCATTGGTCTTGTAATCGGCGGAGTGGGGAAGGGTTAAGCTTTTTATGTGTTTTATTTTTCTAGAGAAGTTCGTTGACCGTCGTGTGAATAAAAGAATGCTGAATAAGAAATATAATGTTTGTAAAATGTGCAGTTTATGCGTAGTACCTAAAATTAAAATTGTTGGTTTGAGAGAACTAGACATAAAAATATTGTACAAAATAATTTTTGACATCCAAAACAACTCCGAGTACTAGAGTTGGTTCAATACTACGAATGGGTTTTAGTCGACTGGCCCCAGAAAATGATGAGTGATAATATTTATGAAACTACAAAGCATTTAAAACAGTATAGTACCTAACTATGTTTGTTTGTGCTTACTCCTTCTTTATTAAAGCTTTATCTTTCAGAGCACTTTTAATGACTAAAAACAGAATCTTAATATTCTCAAGCTTTTAAATAAAAATATACTAAAATAAGAAGTTTTAAATGCTTCGTAGTTTACGTCTCTTATGTTAAAGGCGCAAGGTAAAACGTTGGTGAAAAATTCTCTGCGATAATCAGAGTGTGAAATTACGAGTGTAGGTAGAGTACGTAGGGCGAAACGGTCTCGCTAAGATGAGCTTATTTCAAAGAGATATTTCTGTAGCGTTTTGACATCTTGGCACATAAAAGTAACTTAAATCATTAGTCTGATTTGCCCACAGTTTATGAAAAAGGTGAGAAACTGTAAACTATTAGAAATATTGCTAGAAGCATTATAAAATCGGATGATTCAAAAGTTTGTCGTGTTGGTATTTTTGACTTGATATATTGTTAATAATGGTTAGTACAACTTACGAAGTTTATAAAACTAAAATTAAATTGTTCATTGTAATTGTACCTTAGTGAATACTTAAGATGCATTTACACGGTGCGATACGATTTAGCATCGCACGCCAATTTTCCCGTGTGAACGCTCATCGCATGCGATTTTACTAAGACAAATCGCATACGATGAGCGTTCACACGGGAAAATTTACGTGCGATGCTAAATCGTATCGCACCGTGTAAATGCACCTCTTATTTTTGTTTAAGTTCAATTTTAATTCAATATATCTAAATTTTGTTAAAATATACTAGAGGACCAAGAAAGATTTTTAATCGACAATAAGACATCATTGTCTTTACGTATTTGTGCATGCAATGTAGTAAAAAGTGTACCCATTCATAATTCAAAATAATAATATCTTATTTGGTGGATGCTGTGTATTGCTGAGCCTATGTTTTATGTGATCTGATTATTATTCAAGTCTCGTTTTGTTTCCATTATTAAGTTTGCTACTTTTGCGAGACCTAGTCATACTAGTCTCGTTTGTGAGCTAAGCTATCTATTTATTATATCTATTTATTATTTTATACCAGACTGACGAATAAATTACTGAGACACCTTTACGTAACTTAAACTTCATTATTAATAAAGCTCAATTTAGTTCCACGATCGTAATGAAACGAATGTTTGTTTATTGATAAAAAATGGATATTAATTTATTTACAGAAACTAAGTTACTACAATATGTACATAAAATTACAAAATAGAATCAGTCAAGCTATCTAAGGACCGTCGTAAAACGATCTATAGATAGCTCAACAGATCCAGGTCACTGCCAGATGGAAGCGTGCCCAAAATACTGGCGGCATTGTCACGCTGAATTGCAATGCTTATTAAAAGTTTGATTGATTTCGTGAAAAAATTATCACTTCCTTTGATGTCTATATTTTATAAATAGTTTCAAAATTTACAAACAACCAAGTAAGATGGTAGTATGGGGACACAAATCATGTCTTTGTAGACATGGGTTACATAAAGGCGCCTACACTCGATCACTTCAAACGAAAACATGAATACCTTTACAGACAATATATAGTTTACCTTAAACAAACGCATATAAGTAAATCGCTTTTCCCTCACAAGTAAAGCTCGAAGTAGCCAGTATCATACACGTGCCTATTTCCCATAATATTTTATTTTATACGTATCTCTTATCTATATACATATGGGGCGAACAATTTGTTGCAAGCAGAATGCTTGCCTTTCCAACATTCTGCTAGAACATAAAGGACCATTCTCTAGAGCCAACTAAGTTGGGAAAACATACCTACGGGCTCTGCAATGCACAATCGACGTCACTTTCTATGCAGTACGATTACCCTGTCAAACTTTGTCGCAAACAAGGCTGTACCAATACGGAGTGGTCTCAATCATGCGTCGAAGCGGCAGAGCAATGCTTTTGTATGCTGAAAACTAGTTGAGAAATTTCCGAGATATATGCGAATGAACTTGTTTGCTGGCTATTGTCAGAGACTTCTACTACTATCTAGTGGTCTAGTGAACACTCCTCGCTTCTCAATTAGACTCTCTTTCCAGAGTTCTCGATTGCATTCTTTCGTACAAGAAGCGCGCTCATAAAGTATACCTATACTAACCCAAGACACTGTGAAGTACCGAATATTGTCGTGAGTTCGGATCACAGACCTAAAAAAATTTGAGCATGGTTGGATGATTAGTTTTCAGGTAAATAACCTAATAAAGTTATTTAGAACCAAGTGTACACGCAACTTTACACAAACCATATTCCTCTACCTTAAACGTACGGTCTTTGCGAAACTCAAATAGTTCCTATAAAGTTATAATATGAATTAATGTTGTTATAATTGTTTTGGGGTTTCATAAGGGACTATGTAAGTTTGTGAAAACCGCAAAGCTGCTCTTCATTTTTCGGAGGAAACCGATATAATTATGATTTAGTGCGGTGTTGGCTTTATTTTTGAGCCATTTTTGTCCTAGGGCCTCCTCCAGTTCCTTTGAAGGGCAAAAGCCTACCTTCCATTATTATTCTGTTAAATGTGACAGCTGCCATAGTCAATCAATATAGAACTAGTCAGCACTAACCCTCAAAGTCTCGGCTCATCTTTTCTCACTACTTAAGACTCCTGATTAGCAGAACTCATCAGTTCCCATCAGTACAAAGTAGCCGATGCCGTCTATAATTATCTATGTCTTATTTACCACCATTATAAACGAACATGTTCATGTCAAGTAACAAACCGCTCTGTTTTTGCGTGATCACTAGTTGGACTGGATTTTTTTCTAATTATGGCAACTGGTTTAGACAAGAGATGAACTGGCAGGGTTCATGGTGATTAGACGTTACAGAATCGTTTGAATTGATCATTGTAATTTCAAATCTGAAAGGATGTTTAGATGTTTGTATTTCAAACACGCCATTGACAATATTTCGACTAGAAGTCAAAGACAAAAAGTAATTATTCAGTGTCCTACTGAGATCATTTAGAATCGTCTTAAAACTAGTAGATGGACTGGAATAACTTATAAGCCAGTGTAAAAATGCTGGTCTCTCGCGTGAACTATAGATATTACTAGAAGTGATAACCTCATTATTTGTTAAGTAGCTTTCACTTACAAGTTCCGCGGCTGTCATCTCAATAAACGCTGGAATGACGAATTATTTGTATCTTCTTAAATAATGTTTTTATTAAAATTTTCAATCTATTCCTTCATAGTGTAGGCAGTAGAATTAGATAATAAGGTCGTTGGCGTCCTCTGTCTCGTCGTGGGTAAAACATAAAATTTAATTAGGAATCTCAGCCGTAGATCGGAGCAGTCCCCTGGAACTAAGAATGTAGTAGAGCTGGCTTCATAAATATGGAGTTGGCGATTAAACGGCGTTCCGACTCGGGAGAGTTTTTGCTCAACACCCTCTATAAGCCACAGAATATATCTACTAGACAAGCCTTGGTTTAAATCAGGAGGTGAAGCGGCTATCAGATCAGCAGCAAAAAATATAAACTTATTATGAGTACTAGATAAAAGCGCGCGACTTTGTTTGGTTTCAAATATAGAGTTTTTAATTCTGCGGGAATTGTACCACCGATTGTATTTCGTGTCGCGACTCTAGACTACTCGTAATCTAACCATGTAACGAAACATAGGCCACCATATTTTTATGAACAGTCAATCACCCAATTATTTTTATATATATATATTTAGTTTATGAATATCTTGAGAAATGCATGATCATGCCCTTTTGCATTGTAATTTCGTTTGTGTGTAAATGAAAAAGTTTTTCCTTTCATCTAGTCTGTTAAGTTTATAAATTCTTTAAAAGATATTAAAAAGAGATTCTTTATAATTTTCATTAAAAAAATATTTCCAGTCATTGGGATGGAGTAATTTTTTTCATTTACATGTCTCTATAAGGTTTTATTTCATACCAATTCCGTAATGGTCCTTTAGTACTGAATCATTGGTCCCCAGGCGATGCTAGGTATCTGTCGACGATCAAATATACGGCAATTGCTAGCTAGACGTATACGAGTAGTATTAGTGGTTAGCATAATCATACTGAAGCCTATAGTTAGTGGAGCTGGTCTTTAGTAGTTGATTCCTGTCTTATCCTACATTAATACTGCTAACATTGTATAAACTTGCTATTTTCCGTAATAAGGCTTGATGTTTACAAAAACAGGAGCTTAACTGATGTAACTTTTAATCAATAGATTGGTTTCCTTTTCCGGCATGACCATATAACCCTCTAGAGAATCAAGGTTAAGTGAAAAGGCTATTTTTTTTTAGTAGCCTTATACGTAGGCATATAATTTAAACTTACCGCTTTGTTTATCAAAAACAGTAAGCGTTTGTTTGATGAAAGGAAAACAACTAACTTTTCTTAATTTTTTTTTTGTAATTAATTTATTAGAAGTACGTCATAAATTACTTTGTTGCTTATGCTTTTGAATCTCTCACTACACACAGGATTCTAACATAGAATCACTCACTACGCTCGTGATTCAAATATAGAATCCTTCGCTTGTTCTAGATTCAAACTCAGCACTCGCAACAAAAACGAATTTTGCTCTCTTGTGGTACAAAGTACTATTACTTTATGAATATACGTAAAATGTAAGAGGCACACACAAAATGTACAATCATCGTCACCAACTGGTATCCGCCCTGCACGAGGAACGCAGTCCAGAGCCTTAGGGGTTACCAATCGGTGATGCATCTGTACATGCTTAAAATCACGCCTTGCGCCTGATTTCCATCCATACTAATATTATAAATGTGAAAGTAACTGACTATCTGTTTGTTACCTTTTAACGCCCAAACCACTGAACAGATTAGGCTGAAAATTGGCATCGAGAAAAGTTAAATACCAGGGAAGGACATGGGCTACTATTTATCATGAAAAAATCCCCAGAAACCCCGAGCACAGCTAGTTTCCTATAATCCTACCTTCTTGCCTCATTATTCTAATACCATTCTTCACACATGCCTAAGATCGTCGGTTCTGTAATAAAATAGGATGATTTACAAGTCTTCCGATTCCCAGTATCAACTCGTTACCAAAGGCTGCGTCGTCGATTGGTTTCCGCCCGCGGTTTCCAGTCACCCCTGGGATTCCGCTGATGCAATGAAATTGTTCCTTTGATTCAGACAAACAGATCGTTAGGAACTTTTGATACTTTCCTCTTGTTATTCGAAAGGATCTCTGAAGTTTTCGATACAAATGACATCTTTAAAAGACCTTTGGTTGAATTGAGAGAAGTTTCGTTATTGGGTTCGTTATCAATAAAACTATGACTGAATATTTTGGAAGCAAAGAAAATTTATGTTTCACAGAGTATATTTTTAGTGTAAAGTGAGTGACAGTGTCGCGAGTTTTTTTTTTATATCCCAAATGAAAATTATAAGGATGAATAGAAACATACATGAAACACAGTGTTTAGGTACATCAAACACATCATCTTTATAATAGCTGCTGAAAAGAAATTGACGCTATATTTATTTTTTGCAATGCAGAAGTAATTTTGTTCGGTGTATGTAACTCATTATTTTGCCACGCCTGTTATGCAGTAAACAACTACACAATAACGTATACAAGCGGAAAATTAATAAGCATAGTAACAAAGGACAAAACCCTGAATGTACTGCAATATGAAACTTCCCCTCAATTTTGCGGAACGTTTTACACACGATTATTATCCTGCTGCAGTACTGCAATAAACTATTTCAGGAGAATGCAGTGCTCGGAGCGTTCCCGCGTTCTTTTGACAGTTATTTTATTAGCATATTATTAAAGAATCCTGCAAAGACCGCGAATACCAATGCGCTGCTAAAACTTTTTAGGGGTAAGTCAGGGTAAGTAAAAAAGCCACATTATTCCATAAGTTCGTTTCATATTACATCCATATTATTTGATACATGATGACATTATTTTATCGGATAGCATTTCATAAGTGTTTGCAAGCTTAAAATGTTTTGTCCGCATTAATACTGACCTAAATTATTACTGACTTGTGATGTTTTGGAACGAATGGTGTATTTTTAGATCAGTATCTACAATACGGGTGTCTTCAAATTGATAGTCATAGATTTTTTCTAGGTAAGCGTGTTCCATTCAGGCCTGTCTTAAAAAGCCCTTTATTTTACTTTTGATTCGAGCAAAACAAACATTACCTATTTAAGTATTCTCCCAAAGCGCGGTAAACATTGTATCGGAACTTTTTGCATTCCAGATTCTTCTCCTCCTCCTTGAGTCGTATTCCTCAGTGCTGAGAGTCGTGACTTCCTCTAGGTGTCACTTTCTCCCTTATTATGTCATTGTTCATATATTTGTTATTCCAGATTCTTAGATGATGTCTAAGGGGTAGTCAAAGGCATACACAATACACATGACATGTTCACATTTTTATTGAGTCCGTGAAATAATTTTCGTACTTATTAAGTTCACATTGGAGCTTTGACCTCGTAGATCCGCAGATGTTAAGCGATCAGCAGTGGGGTGTATGATCGTGTGAAGGAAATCGATGCATTATATGCAATCATGTGAGCTAGACCGGACTATCCTTAAAAGGAAATCCAAGAAAAGCCCGTGTCACTATCAACTGGTTTTCAATGTAAAATGAGCTTTATTTATGCAGTTCTTAGATTCAATAAACTTCGTATCGTATGAAATATAAAATGAACATTCTGTAGTTCTTATGAGAAATAAAAATTCTTTAACCTTAAAAAATGGATTGAGAATGACAAAAAAAGCGTTTTTTTTAATTACAAATATATGTTTTAGGAAAGTAGGTACTGCTTTTTTTTTCAGGATAAATTTCACAGTAACAATCTCTAGTAACAAAGAGTTTTTGCCGCCTGAAGACATTTTAGCCAAGATCGACGTTTTAATATCCCTCCAAAGCACAGATGCTTAGTTCTTTTTTTTAAAGCGGTCAACGATCAATTTTGGAATTGAAATATCGCTTAATATCGACTTTCTAGATTAACCAAGCTGGCTGCACACATGAGAGATTGAAGTGAAACAGTCTTTAAGTTATGAATTCTTTGGCCGCAGGCGCGTAGTGAATCCCCTTATTCCGAAGGTTTTTACCTTCGAATGCCTTGCTTTTGTTGTATCGATGTCGACAGGAATTTATGAAAGCGGATGATTGTCTCGTTATAAAAGGCTTTAAATTCTCGTTTTTGTGCCAGAGGCCTAGACGTAGCTTATTGATATTTGTTGATTCTGGAACTGGAGAAAAAACTCACGTATATTTATTTTTGTATTTTATCAAGCGAATAAATCATCAGCAACGGTATAATTGGATCATTATTGCCAACTAAAGAACGTATTGGACTTTTCAAGAAATTAATGCTACAACGAGCAATATTTTAATCAACTTTTTATAAGTAAAAATAATCCAGAAAAACTAAATATATTTGACGCCATGGACTAGCAGTAGTGCATGAGAGATAAAAAGTTTCAATGACAATTCATACCATCTCTTAAAGAAATCCAGTGAATAGAATACTATTGCATTTAAATATAATAGTGTAGAAAATAATATAAATATCATAAGTGTATACCAGCTACATAATTTCACAAAAACGCGCACAGATACGACTTCGTAATGAAAGTAGCTGCTATACTACTAATATTTTCTCAGTACTCTGGCGTCCATTAGTTTCAACACTTCCAACGTTGTTTCAACATGAATCTAAATAAAGGAGCAGAGTTTGTTTAAGGTTACACTATTTGCTATTATGATTTTGAAGCTTTATTTCATCGAGCTAGGATAATATCTTACGTCGATGCTTTATTTGCCAAAAAGCTTAACAGAAAATCTTCTTTACCACTCGTGCTGGTCATGACCACACCTCGTAACTTATTTATAAAAGTTGATCGGAATATTGAATTTCAAAAGTTGTTTATTCAGTGTAAAAAAATCTGCAAAGAAGAAAACTATTATAGGGATTTTATTTGATAGGGTCCACAGTGCCGTGTTTTCTAACATGTTAGCATTGTTTTCCACCAATGGCACGCACCTATTTAGTTAATAACATGTTAAAAACACGAAAACACGGCGCTGTGGACCCGGCTTACTACAAACCAACTAAGATATTTATATGCCTTGCTAATAATACTTTTACACCACAGGAAAGTTAAACAGACAATTTAAATTCATCAATTGTTTCTCAATGACGTTCAAACACTTATTCGATAAGTTGACGTGAAGTAAAGAGTCCCCTTAACTCAAGACGTATAGCTCCAAAACGCTTTGTCTGCATTTTGGCTGGTGCAATGTTTTGCATACTTTGCCACAGAATCCTTCTATGCATTTCGTTAACCTATTTTATTTCTTGATAGAGAGCTTTGGCAACAATGTTCCAGCTATTTGGTGCATACTCTAATTTAAATTTTAGAAGTTGAACATTCTGTTTAACGTTTCAAAGGTTTTGTTATGAAATGAAGGAAAGTAGGTAATTTGAGGCTCGATGTGTTATAATAGACACATAAGCTTTTGAAAATTAATACATTAGAACTTGGCTTATGGTGGTAATAGCAACCACAGTAGTGATTGAGCGATACAAAACCTTTTCTGATGTAAAAGATAAGTTGATGCACGAAAATAGCACTTGCATTAAGTTGCATTGCATCTGCTACTTAAAAACGTATTCAGATCACATTAAGATTTAATATTGCAATGGCAATGGTAATAAGAGATGATACTTGAACAACAATTCATTTCTATGCATTTCTCGCAAAATCTAATGAGCCCGCCTACTGGTTGTATGAATCACCTAAGTTTATTGCACTCTGATTCATTATACATACAACAAATCGTTGATAGGTATGTATAGTTTGTAATGGCAACCGCGTTATGCAAGCACCCACGTATTCAAATAAACATGTCCGTAATAACTTTCCTATACAAACTAAATCGTCTAGTCACGATTGGAGCAGTCAACCGCAAAGTTTCGATAATCCTTGAACCTTATGTAGTTGAGTTAGGTGTCAAAATGCTAAGATGAAGAGCTAAACAATGCTGACAGGAAATAGTTACATAGATCCAAATACTGTCACGATTAGCTGTCTGTACTGATTGATGGAGTGTGCTATAGTTTAAACGTTTGTATCGCAAGTCGTTGGTGATATAACCGTCCTGACGTTCTCAGAAAGTTTTGCGAAAAAAGATTTTTTTTATGAAGGCCCTGGCTGATTATATGTATAGATCATATCAACAAAATACCCAACGAATAGTGTTAAATACTCATACAACATGTAGGTTTTAAAATTTATTTGAACTCTGCAGACTTTTTATGCCGTGATTCGTCTGAGTTGTGAGTAAAAAACATGAAGTACATTAGATTTTATTAGAATCGGTATCCGTACTTACTGTGGAACTCGTATCCGATACTGGTTTCAATCAAGGATTCCCTACTCAATGTTATAAACAATTTTATTTATTACCTCCATTGCCCGTTTGAGAAGAAACCTGTTACACAATATTCTTATCAATATTTAGCGATTTTGTATGTAAAAGTAAAATTGTAGGCTTGTTAGTTTTGCAACTGGGCCCTAGTTATTGAGAAAACATGTTTACACGAGGCCCTTGGATCTAAACCACAGTATGTACTACGAGTATTATAGATAAACACAAGTTTCATATTTAACTTCATAGTTACGTAGATACAGATATTGATGCTTACAAACAGTATGGATTGCAAAAGCTAGGACGCTCCCACTCCAAAAATAATCGAATAATCATCATCATCATCTCAGCCATCTAGCGTCCACTGCTGAACATAGGCCTCCCCATCGATTTCCACAGCGATGGATCTTGTCCTGCATACAACGGCTCCCTAGCAACCTTTACAAGATCGTCCTTCTATCTAGTGGGGGGCCGTCCTCTACTGCGATTTCCGGTGCGTGGCCTCCACTCTAGAACTTTTCTGCCCCAACGGCCATCAGTTCCACGAGCTATGTGCCCCGCCACTGCCACTTCAACTTGCTAATCCTGTGGGCTATGTCGGTTACTTTAGTGCGTCTACGGATCTCTTCATTCCTACACACCAGGCATAGCCCTTGAATCGAATAATAAAGATCGGAAATTCTATTCCCCTTTTTCAGAATCAGGGCAACACAATACGATACGACTTTTCTTCTAGTCTTGTCGATATTATTAAATCAACTACCTACCAGTCGGCTGAAATAAAGCGGTTATTGTAACCACTCTACTCACAGCTACTTTGCAAAGCAAACTACTAATTAGGTGCTTGCTGTATCTTAAGTTTCAATCAGATAAGCATCCTGTAGATATGTATATAAACTGATTAAGCTATCGGCTGAGAGACTTAATATTAGACAAAACCAGTTTGTAGAGGACCTGCTTTGGTATCTCAAGTAGTGGCATCCGTGGGCCAATTAAGTCTCGCTGTGAAATCTACAGCTGATAAACATGAGGCGATCATAACTCGTATAAAGTTACATATTTCAGTCATGTTGTGTCCATATTTTGGATTTTTTAACCTAGTCGCGAGTTTCTCTAAGTCAATGGGCACCGAATATATCTAGAAAAATAAGCCCCTCGGATTGAAAATGATTTCCGAGAAACATAAAATATTTGCAAATTGACAAAAGTTGCCGATATGAAGCAATAGAATTTAAAGAAACGGCACCTTTAGAGTCGATCGAATGCAGTCGAATGAAGTATGAATCGGCCTGCTATAATTATATATTGTTACTCCTTGCCTAAGATTTAACTATGTAGTAAGGTGTCGTGTCAGCGTCTACCACCACTAATGTAAAAAAAAAAGAAAAAAGACAAATTGACATTGACATTTCTCGTGACAGCTAACTTCATTATGGTTTTAGTGCTCGCGTCGACCGCTCATTTTCTCGTGTGTTTTTTCTGTTATTTTCAGATTTACCATGATTTTAAGTGAATTAAGTTTATTTCAACGATACAGCAATCAGTTCTAGATGTTCTACAATACTGAGGATGTGTGATAAAGTGTTTTACAAGGTTTGTTTCGTTGGAACTCAGGTATGTACCGGCGGGTTTTTTTCTTTAGAAACATGCATTTGGTCGTTCAATCAAATCCTTCTTGCAAGCTCGTGCATGCAAGTAATCCTAGCATGAATTTGATTGTTACGTTAGACAATCGGTTGATATTCTCGCTAATTATTGTCATTCTCGCTGCGCTACTGATTCTTGTTCATTCTTATTTTTGCTTCAAACTGAAGCAAACTGTACTGAAGGCTCATTTACTATTTGTTTATGCCCTTTTTTCGCGCCGGAAACCGTTATTATTTTCCGAATTTTCCTTATTTCCGTCTTTCGCGCTGCTTGCCTTTGGCTGAGAGGTTTCGATTATCGAAACCGATCGAGTTACTTTAATAAAAGTGCGAAACAATGGGTAAAAGCAAGAGAGAATACTCGGAGGACTACATTATGAAGAAAATAAGGAAACTCGAAAAGAAATTAGCAAGGAGTTCTACGCCTCCGTCTCGAGCATCATCGCCGGCGCTAGATGAAGTGCCACCGGCGGCGCCAGAGCCGACGGAGGAAGCAGTGACGACGTTCCTGCAGACACAGGATCTGATTACACCGGATAACGGTATGTAAATTGTAATAAGTACATACAATTATCTACCGAACCTAGATCGCTTCAAACGTTTGGGTTAGTTACACGTGAGAAAACTGATTGAACAAGCGCTATCACACTGCGGATAGACAACCAATCCTGTTAAATTTCTACCTGAACTTAGGATGGATACAAAATTAGCGCTATCATTTGACGGATAGACCTATGTAATCTAAAATCCTGTTCTATTGTACATTCTATACCTAGCGCTATCACTATGCGGATAGACATATAACCTGAAATAAAATGTTAATGATTTGGACTATGTCATTGATAAAGGATAATTATTTCAGATGAGGACCAACTACCTGAAGACTTTCTTTTAGCACTTGGTCATGAGGGCGAAATCAAAGTGGAACAGGGAGCACCTATTCGTCCAGAACTGTCACTCAGATGGACCAACATAATGAACAATGGGTTAGATAAGGAAGCTAGAGAAGCTCTAATAGAAAAATACCCAGCACCAGAAAACTTTATAAGAGCATTTGCACCTAAGCTCAACCCGGAAATAGCGGCTGCTATCTCTGAACTAACCATGAAGAGAGATAAAAGGATTGTCAATAGACAGAATATGCTGGGAAAATTAATGTCTTCCTTGGGGAAAGCTTTATCCAGCATATTAAAGGGTTGTATCAACACTAAAAATCTCATAGAGCTGGTAAACGACTCGGCCAAGATGGCCGCTGATGTTTTCTACCAGGACTCAGCATCTAGAAAATTCTTTGCTGTAGCTGGCGCTACACCTGTAGTAAAGGAAGCAGTCCGCACGGCCATTAGTGATGAATATTTATTTGGGAAGGACTGTGCTGAAAAGATAAAAGCAGCTCAAGCAATTAATAAGACTGGATCACTAATTAAAATCGCAGACACAACATCATCAAAGAAAACTGCAACTCCCAAGGCTCAAGGAAACTGGAAAGGCCTGCCACGGTTCCAATCGCAACAACATCAAGGCACACGTGGCAGGCATCGCCCACCGCCGCCACCACCGAGGAGGACCTTTGATCAACCACATCAGCAGAAGGAGCAAAAGCGAGGACACTACAAATACAGATCCAGCTACCGTCGTTAGAGGTACATGCAGCAAGACCATATCTTTCTAAAAGTAACTGGTCTGAAATGACAAACGATCATTTAATACACAGTTGGATTCAAGGTTATGAAACTCCTTTCAGCTCTAAACCTCCACCATTCACTGCAGAAAAACAATACTGATCTAGCAATGACTCAAAGATAATCAAAACAGAAATTGAGAAATTTAGGTCATTAGGCGCTATTTCTGTGTGTTTGTATAGTCCAGACCAGTTTACATCACTGATTTTTTCTGGTTCCCAAGAAAAATGGTTCCTTTAGATTTATTTTAAACTTTTAAATCAGTACATAATTACAGAACATTTCAAAATATAAGATATTAGAACTGCATGTAATTTATTATTCAAAGACTGTTTATACCTATAGGAGGCTTATCTTTCAGTTTCTATTTCACAAAACTTTTAAAAGGTTCTTAGATTTATATTTGAAGATAAATTTATTCAAGTTTAATGTATGGGTTATGTTCAGCACCTTTTGTTTTCACAAAACTTATTAAACCAATTAGCAGTTACTTCAGAAACCACAATGTTTTTATAACATGTTACTTAGACGACAGTTTAATTTTTGCTAAATCAAAATCCAAATGCGAACAGAGTACAGAACTAGCTTGCAAAAATTTTTTTTTCAAGATCTAGACTTTGTAATTAATTTTGAGAAAAGTGTTTTTGATGTCCAGATAAACATGTAATTACCTAGGGTCCATTTCAAATTCAGAAAATCTTTGTTACCTTTGTACCACAAGAGAGACAACTATCTATTTCAGAAAAAATCAAATCTTTCAAACAAAAAAGATATTGTGAAATAAGAGAAATCTCACAGCCTTTAGGGTCATTGAACTCTATATACCCTGCCATACCATATGGTTGGCTTTATACAAAACTACTAGAAAGAGAATAATATTTAGCATTTTACAGTCTAATGAAAATTAAAATATTTCTAACTATGCGGGGCTAAAAAAGCTTCAGGTTCCTGGTCTAAATCGAAGAGAAAGTATCATATCAACTTCTTAGAACTAAAAGCTGAATGTTCAGAATTACAATGTTTTACTAAGGACATACATGACTGTGAAGTATTGCTCAGAATAGTTAACACTACAGCTGTAGCCCATATTAATAAGATGGGTGGCATTCAATTTCCTCATCTTAACCAGATAACTAGGAATATTTGGCAGTGGTGTGAAGATAGGAATATATGGTTTTTTACCTCTTACATTAACACCAAAGATAACTTTGAGGCTGACAAGGAATCTAGAAAAGTGAATATCGAATGGGAACTCTGTAGAAGTGCTTATAGAGATATAGTACGAATTTTTGGTCAACCGAAATAGATTTGTTTGCCTCTAGGACTAATAATAAATGTGGAAAATTCATTTCATGAAAATGTGATCCGTAGACCTTTGCAGTAGACGTTTTTACTGTTAGCTGGAAAGATATGTTTTTTTTTTGGCATTTCCACTTTTTTTCTCTTATTCTAAAGTGCGTTCACAAGATCCAGGTAGATCAGGCAACTGGTATTTTAGTCTTTTCTTACTGGACAGCTCAACCATGGTCTCCTTCTTGTTAAGTCCTTATTGATAGGTGTAATGTTAATATTTGAACCTCAATATGATTCTTCCTTTTAAACTGTGGTGGAAATTTTGTAAAAATCATAACATAGATACTTACCAAGCTTCAATTCCGTACATACTAAATTTCTTAAGCATGTTTTGAAAATGGCGCTTCTTCTGGGTCTTTAAATACAATTAGGTCAGCTTTATTCTTAATTATGGGGCCAAGAATTGGAAACAACAATAGAATTAAGTTATTTATGAAGGGTGTCTACCGAACTAAGCCACCAAAATATAATTTTACATGGGATCCCAGTTTAGTACTTAATTATCTTACTAGTAAACCAATGATAGGATAGGGTGCAGGACATTGTCTTAAATATCCTTAGATAACATAGTTTTTAATGAAGAAACTGTTTAAACATTTATTCCTGAATTGATAAAAACATCTAGGAAAGGCAGTTTTTTTTAGGAAGCTGGAATTGATGTTAAGAAGTTTACAGCGCACAGTACTAGGCATGCATCTACATCTGCTACACACAGATCTGGCGTTACTATTGACCAAATTCAAAAGACTGCTGGTTGGTCTGAAAGCTCTTCGACATTCACTAAACATTACAATAAGCCTGTGAATTTAACTAGTTTTAGTGAGGTGAATTGCAATACAATTCAAAGCTGTGATTAATAACTAAGTACTTTTTCCTTTTACATTTAATTGTTATTAATTGTTAAGTACATAATAAAGTTGTGATTTAATATTATGGTATAATACAAGTTGTCTTATATTTTATCTACAGACTCACAACCCTGACTTTGAACATCTACATAGTTAAATCTTAGGCAAGGAGTAACAATATATAATTATTAGATTAAACGAACTTACCTTAAGTGAAGTTCTATCATAATTATATATGGAACTCCTTGCCTAAGACGGCACTCCCATCCCTCCCAAAAACACAACTTGTGTTCCCCTAGTAGGGTTGTTCGCATATGATGACTTTAAACGAAATGAAGTTAGCTGTCACGAGAAATGTCAATGTCAATTTGTCTTTTTTCTTTTTTTTTTACATTAGTGGTGGTAGACGCTGACACGACACCTTACTACATAGTTAAATCTTAGGCAAGGAGTTCCATATATAATTATGATAGAACTTCACTTAAGGTAAGTTCGTTTAATCTAATAATAATCTAGTATTGCGTAAACATTGCTTGAGTCAACAACACGTGAGTATAGTATAAAACAATGGTAGCAAGCGCGGTTGGTGCCAAGGGCTCTCGCGACTCGAGTGCTGTCTTCACCCTGTTACTTCGCCATACATACCAGGAAAATGTGAAAGTTTGTGAGGAGAATGTATGAATTTATGCGTTTTTGTTACACAAAAATTACTGAAAGGGATTTAGATGATTGCATCTCTAAAAGAGAACAACGTAACTGTCTTTACGGGCACTCTACACATTCGCCGAACTATTCGCCGAACTGTTATTTGGACAGAAGGTGACAGGCGAGGACAAACGAATAGACCCTCTACACGTTGGTCATCGTTGGTATTCGTCTATCTTCGCCGAATATGTAGAGGGAATGGGCCCTCTATCCCATCCCACATATAATAAAGCTGAAAGTTTGTGAGTTTGTTTAGATGTTTGTATATTTGGATATTTGTATGTTTGTGTATCAATCTCGCCTAGATAGTATACCTATTAGGTAGTACCTGGAATAGCATATAGCTATTCAAAATGTTGATAACACGCGGGCGAAGCCGCGCGCAGAAACTAGTAGATAATAATTATTTGGCTTTTTTATGCCGTCTTGATGTCCTGACTTCGTTTTAAATTCGCGATTGCTATCAATATTGATGTACAGAATTTTTTTTTATTACGTATTTTTAGTTTTGTGGTAGGTAAATGACGTATTTGATCGAGGACACCATTCAAAATCCATTAGTTTAGAAGCACGCAACATAATGCGTAATGCTAAATCGATATTGGATTATAGGTACAACACGTTATTGGGCTATTTAATTCACGTTTTATACTCGTAGGTACATTACTGTTTGAAAAATAATATAGTTGAAATAAAAACAAGGATTATTGAAGTAGGCAGACGGTCTAGCTTCAACTTAGTTTTTGAAGAGTTTTTTTTTATGTAGCACTTAAAATATTGAGAATAATATGAGAGTGAATGAGGTTCGTCGGATTAAGGTAGATCTGAATTTAAAAATCTACGTGGATTAAGCCAAATTTTAGTGTATAATTTACAGAAATGCTAAATACGAGTATACATATACGTCGGGAACTCGCACTATTGTATAGAGCTAGAGATTTATATTCTTGAATAACAGGTTTATCAGTAACTCCATATCATTTTTGACCTTCGAAGACACTGATTCCACCAACCCTGAACAAACAGGAGTGACCGGGTGGCACACAATGACACAATGTACGCAATCCGATATTCAATTTACGTAGGTATACGTTGATGCGTGTGCACCTTAAACAATGTATCTTGTCTAGTTACCTTGTTAGCCTTGTTACACTGGATTCCTATTTATTACAACTTCAGCGTGTTTTATGTATGTACCTATGTATTTCAGTTATGACATCCACTTGTATACTCCATAGATTTCCAGTGTCTTATCTTGATTAACCTAAAGGTTGGTAATCACTTTAGAATTAGCAATTTCAGTGGGAGCAGTTAAATAACTAATGAAATAGGTAAATAATTACAAAATTCTAGGAATAGAGCCATTAAAATTATGAGCCTATTTTATTCTCCATTTAGGCGAAACATAAACATTTTGAAAGCGCTTTGTTTCGAAACATCTCAACGTCAAAAATAATATAAATTATGAACGATGCCGTTACAAAACACAAAAGACTAGAATAAATATAGGCTAACCAGTGCTATAAAATTAACTGGGATTCGAACTCAGGGCTGTCTCACCAGAGGCAGTCATTCAAACCCCTTGACCATGGAGACGAAATTAAGGTACTTAGTAGGTATATTAAGAAAAGGTCTTAACAGTCACGTGATTGAGATTGATATTTTTCTCCCATCTAAAAATGCCCAACGTGCCTAAAAAAGTTCTCACTTCAAAAATTGCTGGCCCAGCTGGACTCTCATTCAGAACATTGTATATTACAGCTTTGTATCCCAAAGAAAGAAATAGTGAGAGGCGTCTGCAGTAGGGCGGTTGTCTTCTTATCGTGTTACAAGTTCTTTTAAACCAGTGTGATGTAAACAACATTTAGTAAACCTCAAAGCCTCCTTTCGTGTACTTGTAAATTTTTTTAGGTACCACGACATGTCTGTTTCCTATGTTCTTTGGGATGGCAACGACTGAATAATAAATATGTTAGATATTTTTGTGCAAAATAACAAGCCTAGAAATAATTGTTAGTGCTCAGCGATGCAGCTAAACCCAAATCCTGAAATCGATAAGCTTTGTAACTAATATTCAGATTTTCGGCTGCGGTCCCGCGCTGTGCATCAGTCGGAATAATAACATCTCATTAGTTAATTATTGGCAAGTTTGTAAATCATAATTATTCATCCACGGAATGTATTGAAGCTTGCAAAAGCTTTTTAATTGACTTTGTAATTAAAATCTGTAATGGCGAGACCTCAGGGCGAGACCGTTGAAATGTGACGTAAGTTCATGAGTAAGGAGGCGCTAGACGAGTAGTATGTATATGTATATATCGTGTCGACCAACTGACTGACTGAAAAGGGCAGGAAGTAGATGTTTGTAGATAAGAAAAAATACATTTTGCCTCCAAACAGACTTTTACAAAATAATCCATCAAAAGTATGTCACATCTTTTATGCAGCGTAACTAAGTTCAACGACCAACAAAATCGAATTACAAAAGCAATTACTCTAATACAACTTGCCTAGTTTCTATTCAAAACAAACAGCCAACAAGAATAGTCCCATAAAACAAACTATGAATCACATTATTATTCTGTCTGTACAGTACGTCACTGAATTCATGAATTCATTGCCTATTGCATTCTCAACTGTGCTTGGCGGCTTGCACCGAATGTTATAACTCGATTTAGTCAAGTTGACTTCTATGTACGAGTAGAGCTTTGATACTAAATTGACCAAAAAAACAAGTTATTTGAAACAAGGAACACATTGAACGATAAAATTACGTATTAATTAAAATAAAAGTTAGAAAATAATAAGTAAACATAATGAAATACGAGTAGGAACGTATAGTGTCCGGGAAAAGACGAAGTCAATGAGCCGTACAAGAACACCAATTCAACGTCATCTGCTAGGCGCGTTGACTTTATGCATTCATCAACTTTATTACATTAGTATTCCATGCCCTCACTTCCTACACGATCCGGCTCTGATTCCCAGGTCCACTAGTCGTGACATCGCGTGACACGGCTTCAGATGTCACGTCAGGGTGACAACTTGAGCCGTGCCGAGTCCCTGTGCGACCTATGATGACACAGCTCATGTGCACCTTAGGGGTTATTGAGATACTTTTGTATGAAGCTTGGAAAGTTTTCGATGTCATTTTAATTATTTGTTTGAGTTTGAAGAAGTAAAGTCGACTAATCGTAACATTTATATAGCTTTGACAAGTGTACGGAATGACCTGTGGGAATGACTAATGGGTAACAAATGGGCAAAGATATCTCCACAAGCTCAATTACATTTCATTTGTAAATTAAACTATACATCTTTTTAGACATAAATAAGATTACTTATCTAAAAATGTGCAGACGCTTTGACTTCGTACGTGAGCAGTTAGAAGGAACTATATTTCACACCCATAACATTTCACGGTTGAAAAAGTACGAAAGCTCCATCCTCATGATAAACGGTAACAAACCCGTTAGGGGTTTCCTGCGGATATAAGTGAGACAGCTATATTCTCTGAGCTGCGCTGCAGTGTAATTAGGAACAGTATGTTCCGGTAATTTGTTAGGTTTAGTCTCACTTAGATAGCAGCTATTGTGTATTCTATGGTAATGAATCTCGGAGTGAATTGTTTGCTGCGATGGGTCTAATAGATTTGCTAATTAGATGCGATGAAAACTTCGCAATAGCCTGTTGTATGCCTCGGAAGATAAAATTCAATGAGTCTCCTAGTGGAAAACAGCGACTACCTAACAACCTGTTTCTTCACTACCAATACCGTGAAGAACAAGGACAACAAACACTACAGCGACATAGTTATTTTCATGAATATTTTGCGTTTAAATTAAATGAATACTCGTATCCAAACCAATCGTCCTTATTTAGCATGTGAATTGAGTTCCGATATTTTTCGATACGGCTCGGTATAGATAATACACATTTTATCAACAGAGTCTCTTTTAGAATGAAAATTTTATCAAAAAGTTTCGTATGTCCTAGTTTATAGATAGCCTATAAAAATTAAACAAATTGCTACTTACTCCAAAATACTTGACAACTTGCAAGCATATTGTCGTCACACTAATTTGTTGTTTCCTTTGCATTTTCTTTATCCGTTACCTAAACTTATACATTTGAAACAACCTCCAAGATGATCCCACTTCGAATGAAAAGACACTATCCCACTCGGACAAAATACATAAATAACCTAGAACAATAGGTACAGCTGCTATGGCCAATCCATTTTATCTAGTAGCAAAATGTTCCCACAATGCCCACGTAATGAAGACAGAAAGGCCGGAAGTGTCAGAGCTGAAACAAAGGTCCCATTTGCATATTGCACTCTCTTATATCAAGTATCTCGTGGTTGACATTGAGATCACGCCCTATGCTTGTTTTCTTTAGAAGAGCAGCTATTTATTGATACTATACTTTGTTAGTAGATTTCGTTTCAGTAAAATGCACGAGTTTTAACCGGTAGTTCAATAACATCGAATAGAACCAGCTGAACTCATGGGCATGGTAAAAATTATAAGAAGTTTTTTTATGTGTATATTTCAAGAATCTCAAAGGTAATTGTTCAAATTATGCCTAAAATCAAAACCAATTTTAGACTGTAATTTGAACCTATTTTGTATCAAAAGGTACTCATAAAATTTTCTCTGAGCGCCAAGATATTTTCATTACACAGAAATTGATTCTTTAACTTACAAAATAAATTAAGATTTAATGAAATACAAAAACAATCTTGGCTTGCTATTTTTACCGTCAATTTTCCTCTAAGAATAAGTAAGTAGGTGCTTGTAATTTAGTATAGATACTAATTTATACAGTAGGTAGACGTACTGTATAAATTAATTTACTTAGGTTATTGGATGTTTAAAAGGTTAAAAACTTAATTACTCTTGCATTATGGCCGTGGACCCATTAGAAGAACTGTGATACAGTGCGTACTGTACGCAGTTTGCGACGTTTCGCTTGCGAGACGTCGCAGTCGTCGAGAGTCAGCGGCTGAGTCGCAGCGAACGATGCTCGCGGTTGGTGGCTCAGTTCGATCACTACGCCCGCGGCATCACGCATTCATCAGTTGAAGCTTACAGTCAGCCGCTCACAATTCGCCTAATGGGTCCACGGCCTAACATTTGATTTCCGTTGTCTAAGAAAAACAAATAAGTTAGTATTTATTTACAGAAACTAAGCTACTACAATATGTACATAAAATTACAAAATACAATAGAATCAGTCAAGCTATCTAAGGATCGTCGTAAAAACGATCTATAGATAGCTCAACTGATCCAGGTCACTGCCAGTCGGAAGCGTGCCCAAAACACTGGCGACATTGCCACGCTGAATGGCAATGCTGATTCTTTGTGCCAAAAAGTCGCCAGCTCTTGAATCACGCGACGCTTCGACCAGACGCCCTGAAAGATTTTTGAAGACGCGATGGGCCCCGGAACCCCACGGACCCAGGGTCTCGACCCCAAATGGTTCAAATATATAAACCCGATCAAGATTTATATATTAATATATTTATATTTATATAAAACAAATTATACTTATGTGTAATGTATTGTCCCGATAAATTTATCGCGGACTATGATGCCAGTCATCTTAATGACTGGTGAGCATTTTTTAATTTAATACTTAAGTTTTGCATAACTGCGATGCAAAAGTTGGCGTCAAGTTTGAATTTCCCGCCATTTTCACAACCACCCGACACTCCATAATAAGGGGTTTTTATTCCAGTCTTTATAAAGTTTAATGCACATTACACCAGCGTTCTGCATTTTGGAACAAAGAATGTCACTTGCAATTTCAGATAAAAAGTTGCTGCCACTCCTTTGTCTCATAATTCTACTTCTAGACACACACTTTTAAGACAAAGTCAAAAAATTGTGACAAGCTGCCCAAATTCAATTCAAAATCGTTTATTTTCTCAACACATTAGGTTATTTATCCAACTACGAACATTAATACAAATGCTATGCTATGCTACTTATTAACCTAGATTGTGTGAGACTGGTGCCTGCGATAGGTTCGTGAAAACCTGTGTTGCAAATTGAAAACTAAAGAATATGTAACAAAATAACCTACCTACCCAGTTATGCTATGATCAATCGTTGGAATAGGTAGTGAGAAAATATAAAATGCTCGTTCTTTTAAGAACATATATGAAATTTTATGTACTGCATAATATAATTAAAATAAAATACATGGAGGCTGTCTTTAGAAACAGCTTAGTATTTTAATTTAGCGCAGCTTCAACATCATGTCTTACACTAATGCATTATTTGCTTCGTGTTTTTATTCTGACACTCAAAGTTTTATGATTATAATTTTATATAAATGCGGTAAGATATAGTAATTTAATTTGAGTATTAGTAAAGTAGCTTTACTCAAAGTACCGACGCAGTACCAATTTCTAAAAATAAACTCCAACCATGTAGTGTCAGCATCCTACAGTGGTCATACACAACTCGTATTTAATGACATTTCGTCGCTCGAGCTGCATCGATTCGGAAAGCGGAAACCGGGTGATGGTAAAACGGATATTAATATGACGTCATCCTCGATACCAAAGCGGAGTTCCGGGACGGGAACAATCACATTCCCGTACTATTTCGTTTGATATTCATTCCAATAATAATAAATTCTATTACTATTTTTACGATGTATGCAAGACTTGCGTATTTTTTTTGCATAAACTGGTATTTATTTTTATTTAATAATTCAAACATATATTTCACCTACGTAGGTTCTCAATTTCTTATTGACAACTGTTTTGTAATAATAAAATGTAATGACTAGAAATGATATTAGAAGCTCCCTAAATTATCCTCCATCCTAAATTATATATGCTAACAGAGGCAATACTATTTTCTATACTCTATCTATTGTTTTCATTAAAAAAAAAAATTTACTATACACCCCCACTCAGTTACTTAAGGACTTCATTAGGTTATCTTCAAGTAGTTACGACCTACGCGACTTATCTAAAAGGTTATCTTAAATTTTAAAGTTTAACTTATCATTAAAACAATTCTGTAAATCTACAAAATTTACATTTCATTCGTCATAAAAACAAAATCCCTAGCACTAGTTTATTCTATCATAGAATTACTCAGGTCAAATTGCCGAGCCACCCACATGATAGTAATTTGATAATTTGATGGGTTAGTCACTAAGCTATCCATACGACTAAGGAATATACCTACTTAAATCCGCGCCTTGCATAATACCTATCATAATCACAGAATACCAGATACCTACGTATCATAATGTCTACAATAGCTTCGTAAATAATCTGGAATACCTATATTTCCAAAGCCTATTAGTACGCAAGTATACATAAATAAATAAATAATAAATAAATAATGCTGGACTTTTCACACAGCATCATCTAGCTCCAAAGTAAGCAGAGCTTGTGTTATGGGTACTATGATGACTGATATACTACTTATATACTTTTTTTTTTGTAAATACATACATATTATACATAGAAACACCCAGACCCGAGACAAATATTTATAGATCATACAAACATTGGTCCCGCCGCGGGGATCGAACCCGCAACCTTTTGCTTCGCAGGCGGGCCTTCACCCACTGCGCTACAGAGGTCGTCATATTGTCAACATACATTGTCATATTGTGATTCTTCATTTTTAGCAAATAAAAAATGGTTTATTTTTGAGGAAATCGTGCTAGCTCTCCAGACAGCGAACTAATTCATGATTTCCTTCAATAAATATCTATGCAAAGTTTAAATTGCCTCTTGGGTATTACGGAACAACAATGTTCATTGGTTTTAGCTTAAATAAAACTTTGACGTGGAAGAGAAGTTTATAAAGGGGGATACATGGTAGAGATAAGAAAATTCGATTTTCAGTGCTGTTTACTAACCATAAAAAATGATACTACAAAATTTCTAGAAGCCTGTTCAAAAAGCTGTTACGGTGTACTGAAAGTTCACGCCTCAAACAAAAGGTGGTCGCACGACCCATTAACGCCGAGCGCGCCGAATTCAATAGAGGAAATGCTGAGACGACAGAAGCTAGCTGCATTTTTTGACGTCATCAGTATTTTTTCTGTATAGAAAAATGACTGAATATCTGAAGGTCGTGGGATCGAATCCCGGCCGTGCATCAATGAATTTTGCGTGTCGTAAAATTTATATGCGCTTTAACACGAGCTCTGAACGGTGAAGGAAAACATCGTGAGGAAACCAGTTAGTATTCTTATAGGCGGCGATAGGCTTGCAATCTGTCACGTATGGAATACTAACTTCTGCAAGATGTGGGCATGTATCAAATATGTATTTGTACATGCCTCTGACTACCCCCTTAGACATCTTCAAAGGATCTGGAATATGAAGATCTGAGAGAATGTCTACCGCGCCTTGGGGATACAGTCGTGACCCTGTTTACGTTTTTACGTTTTTTAGAAAAATGACTGCGGCGCGTACGGCGCAGTCAAAAAATGCGGCTAGCTTCTGACGTCTCAGCATTTCCTCTATTGAATTGACATTTTGGCGCGTTTGGCGTGGATAGGTCGTGTGACCATGACCACTCAGCTTTATAGGTACTTACTTCAAATTTGCAGCTAGTATGTACTAACCCTTACTCGTAAAATACCTCTTTTCGGCTGATTAAATCATTTTATAGATTGAACAGGTGGGAAGTCTGCGCAGACAGCTATAAACTGGAGCACGAACAGTCAGCGATTCTATGAATTTTGAATAATGCCTAGAGTATATCATATTTTTTACAGGATAGGGTGTAAAAATTGACGCGCATTCGGGAAAAGTATGGAAAGTTCAATGAAGAACGTTAAGTAAATGAGGCAAAAGATGTGTAGGTATTAGGATCGTAGCAAGTGGGAATCTGGGATTTTATCCTTCCCCTACGGGAGTGTATACCTATATTCATAAATGATATGTGTATTTATATCAGCGTCTTTTCTGTCCTATGAAAATCAACTTGCAATACATTTGAAACCAAAAAGGACCTACAGATAGCGTTTAGCTTTAATGTTGTCCATTGTACATAATTTGGTCATCATTCGATACAGAAGACATCAGAACCGAATGAGTAACACATCTTTTGGTCCTATAAACAGATAGGCTCGTAACTTAGTGAACATATTCTCGCTTTAACGTCCGTCACATCCTGGCCACCGTTTCACAACAAACGAAATCTCAACACAATGATCCTCTCAACTCTTCAAAGAAACCACAAATCACCGACAATTTGTTATAAATCAATACTATTCGTTTCACACATTGCGTTCTCAACAAACCCATTCTTAAGAAACAGTCTTAGTTGTATTTCATACGTACCTGCTAAGCAAAAATGACTCCTATTTATAGAAATGAAAAGTTCAAAACTATTTCCCGTATTTTAATATCAGTTAACACATATAACTTTGGTTAGCGGTGATGAGTTCTACCACAAGATTTATCGCAACTTTCACTCCTTGCAAAGGTGAAAGCTTTACTCTGAGAAATCTTTAACGTAATAGTTATCTTAAGGATCTTTATTGCGAAGTAATTTGACCTGGATCAGTTGAGCTATCTATAGCTCGTTTTTACGACGATCCTGATATATTTTGTTTTGATTAAACTGAGAGGATGGTTTAGGTGCTGGGCAAGCCTATACCATCTCAAACAATGTTCCAGGCACTACAGCGTCCCGTTGAAATCATCTAATATTATTGTAAAGGTCTAAGTTTTTTATGGCTATTTTAACCGTGTGAATATAATATTGTTACGCGTATAAATATTTGGTTACTTTGGACCAGAAATCTTTTGGAGATAGTTTGTCGTAGTCTGTGGTCGTAGTCGTTTTAAAAGATTGATAAAAAAACTAAACTTATAGTTAAGGATTCATACCTTGGAGACTGAAGTCTGTGCTTTTCATAAGTCCTACTGATAATAATAATGTGCGATTATTATAGTATATTATAGAGCATAAATGAATCAACGCAATAGACAATAAAAATATAATCAACCGGTCTCCTAAGAAGGCTTAGCTTATTTAAATGCCTACGTCTGGTTTCTACACAGGCTATTAATAGTAAGCCTAGTACGTTCTAACGACTTTAGGGTTCATCCACGTTCAGACCAACAAACAAGTTGTATACTTTGGAAGTTCAAAACACCATATTAAATCTCTTTTTCATCCACACGTATTATTACCCAGCCGCGCCGAACGCGCCGAACTGTCAATTCAATAGAGGAAATGCTGATAAGTCAGAAGCTAGCCGCATTTTCTGACGTCATCAGTACTTTTTGTATAGGAAAATGACTGCGGACAAATGTGCTTTAAGGTAAAATTAGGTTGTTTATTTATGTTGGACAAAAAACAGAAAAATTATAAAGTATTCACAATTTCGTTGTATCTAGGGTTTACCCTATTAAAAGATGCCACAGCACTATGAATGGTCTCAACTAAACTAAAAATAGGCATTTCTTACATTAGATATGAGCAAGATTTTTTCATTAGACCATCCATAGCCATCCAAAAAAATTAGCTTTTTTGAATTGGACTATCTTGCCGAAGCAAAACTCGACAGTCTGAGCCATCGTCGTGAGGTAGGGAGTTTGTCGGTCTTCTACAGATTGTACTACGTTGAGTGTGCCCAGGCGCTACACGACCTTATTCCGCCTTCACCGTTCTTTTACAGGGACTTCAGACGCACAGCTGATTATCATCCTCACCTGGTTGATATTCCACTTATTACTCGTAGAACTAAGCGCTTTCAAAGTTATTTTATTATGCGCACTGCAAAAATTTGGAATCAGCTTCCCGCGTCTGTATTTCCGCTGAGCTATGACCCTGTTGTTTTCAAGAAGAGAGTTAATAGGCACCTTCTGGGTAGGCTCGCTCCACCGTAGACCTCATTCGTGCCCATGGTAGTTTCGAGGTCAAGAGCCGACCCATGCATCATAAAAAATAAAAAAAATTGAAACACATGGAGTCTTCAGTATGACAATCATAAAAAGCGCATTGGAATGGTACGATGCAACATAGCCCAACCTTTATTAAGGCTATGCCAGTAAGACGTGATGGTATGCTGGCTTTCATAATACTCGTAGACTATAGTTTTTACGTTGCAAGGTTTATGAACTTTGAGATGTATTTGCATGAGGCTCGGTATGACAGTAATCAAAACTACAATGGTTTTTCTCATCAAGTAAATTGTGTGCTCTATAAAATTTAGGAAATACGTGTCTATCAGGATAACAGCTGTCGTTTTTCAGATTCAATGTTATTCAGGTACCTAAATATAACATTGCATGACTGAAAGTCTAAATCTTTGTATGTATTTCTTAAAATAAATCTACCTATTCCTTGCTTGTTAGTTTGGGTCAGTTGTGAGACTCCCAGAACATCATATCCGTATTCGTAAAAATAACCTTTTGGAAAAGGGCAAAAAGACTAACCGAGACGGAATAAGGCGAGGAACTCGTGACTGGAACGATTCCTGAATGTAAGGCTGAATGTACATGATCTTGGCCGGAACAAAACTAATGTAGGTAAACTAAATACACATTGAAACTTACGAGCCTTTAATTTTAAATGACCGTAAATAGACCAGCCTTGAAAAGTGGAGCAAAATTATTACAAACTGGTACCCGAGAGATGGGAAGATGAAATAAGGCTGACAGCCGGACCCTATTGGAGAAGAGCTGCATTAGACAGAATACACTGGAAGGAGTTAGAGGAGGCCTTTGCCAATAGGCACACAGAAATAAGAGATCTTATTTAGTACTACTAAAACTTAAGTTAGATTCTTAGAAAAAACATGTTATTTAAGTATGTCTGAAATAAAGGCTCATATATATGTATAAATAGACCAGCCTCACTTTACCAAACCAACAGTAAAGTAAGGGTTACGAGCGGTCAGTTGATATAATTGTGTACCCTAATTTGAGGGCTCGATCTTTGCCAAGTCAAAAAAAGGAATAAATTGTGAAATCGCAAACGTTAGTGATTTATTCAAATACCTGAATGATTTGGTTTTCAGGGGGCAAATATTTAGTTTCCTTGAGGTTTCAAGGAAAGCCAAAATTAAATAGCATATAATTAAATAGATTCTACAGAGAACATACGACGGGCACAAAAAAGGTTTGTTATCTTAGCATTTTCGCTGACTATTTTTTTCTAAAATCTGTGAATGCAGTTCAAAATATCTCTAACTAATGGATGGTCTACGTTCCTGTAACAATAACGCTTAGGGACCCTTTCTACCGTCTCAAAAATCCATCTTGTATTAGCCTATGGCGGTCCGTAAACAGGTGTTGAATAATACCGACCATAGATCACCAAGCAAGAGTTTCCTAAGACTATTTGTCAAATACTAATGACATTATCGTGTCCGATATTGGAAATGAGATCGTCTGCAGAGAGCCTTACCGGGCGGCGTGACCGCGATCTCGGTTTAGTAATAACTCCCCGACAACTTAGGCGTAATTGCATAAAATCGTTTTTGTTGGAATTTCGCTTGCTCAACTCAACGGATTTGCTTTTCCATGAACATTTTGCAATTTCTTTAGCGATATAACCTGTGTAATCTTTTCGATACTCAAACAGTTTGACGTATTCATCACATCGACATTTCAAAAAGCAGCAAAAAAAACATAAAAATAATCATGAAGTTGCAGACATTTTTTTATTATAATAATCATGAAAAAGAAAAAAATTACAAAGCAATAGAAAGTTTAAAAAATAGTTTAATATGACCAATAATAATCTCTGTTTATTTTATTCCGGTAGTTATACATACAGCTCATCAGTTCGTCAGCTGGTACAGACCATTACAAAATCGAATCAAAACGCATGAGTAACTGCGTGACCAATATGCTTATCGCGAGATTGCATTAACAAGTATTCGTAGTGCTTACAACGTCCACGTGTGATGGGAATTCGAGAACCTTCTCCTATTTAGCTTAGAAAGTGGGTTATAGGTACTTCTAATGATTTTGGTGGCTACTTATAATAAGCTTATAATATTTTTACTAATGTAAATAAAAATAAATAATGCTGGACATTTCACACAGTATCATCTAGCCCCAAACTAAGCAAAGCTTGTACTATGGGAACTAGATAACTAATATTACTTATTTACTTTTTGTTTGTAAATACATATTATACCCAGACCCGAGACAAATATTTGCAGATCATACAAACATTTATCCCGCGGCGGGGATCGAACCCGCAACCTTCTTAATGTAAAGATATACAGGGTGTAAAAAGACGTCTACCGAAGCCGAAAGGGGTAGGTAAAGCATCCCAACACATAACCAAATCCAAAAGGATTTTCCAAAAAACTCATTATATCCGGAGAAAACAGCGTTTGAAGAGTACTGTTTGCGTATGTTCTGGGCGCGTTGTTTTACGTAGATTGCTGGATTTTGAGTTTTAATTGCTTTTTTCTTTTTTATATGAAATGATTAGATAGGTATGGTCTTATTATGTCGTACTAGTAGTAAATAACCGAAAATAACATAGCATGACGAAGCTAAGTCAAAACATTTTTTTGCGTTTTTTTTTTCGCTAAATGTGTTTAGAATCATGTTCTGATTGCAACCCCTCAGTTTTCGGTAGCAGTCTTTTTACACCCTGTATAATGTGCCTTAATTCAGTTTATGTGTATTTATAAATATTTTGTTTTAAAATTTACTCGAACTGCCGCGATACAGGCTTATCCTAGTGCGGAGTTGGTGGTAAATTATTTATAATAATTGTTGTATTTAAGTTTAATGAATAAATTGAATTGAGTTGAATTCATATTTGTAATACATTTGTATGTTATTAAGGCAACGATAACAAAGCATCACTTGGTCCGTTGGGTTGTTTGTCAATAAAGATGTGGAATATAGGTCAATTTAAAAAACGTATCTACCCAAACACAGTCATTCAAGACTCAACAATATAGAGATTTTAGTTTTAAAACATTTTTGGTTTGTTATCGCAATCATGATATTGTTAAGAAGCCGGCACTATTGTCAACATCAAAGGTTATAAATAGACATTTTCGGGCACTTCACGGTCCCTGGGTCACGTAACTCGAAGCTCACACGCGACCGAAATGCCAAATGATCTGCAGGTGCAAACAAATGTGGGTAGTTTACTTTCAATTGCTGTGAGATTTGTGTGGGGTCAATTGAACTGTTTCGTTCCATTTTAGTTTGTTTTGTGGCGTTGCCTAGCAACGTTTAATGGCGCAATAATGAACCAGTTTTTCTGTTATTTTTTCAAGGTTCTAGTTCTATGATACGAATGTAACTTTGAACATGATTTTGGGAAATGTTTGCCAAAGTTGTAGTCAAGTACTTTTTACCAGTATTTTTTTCCCTATATTAATGTTGAATTAATAGGTTAGTCCAATTACATACAGAAAATTGCCACCTTGTCAATCGCCATTTTTGGAGTTAGAACCCTATCAATAGAAATTAATGAGATATCAATAAAAAGTCAACACCGTTTCTAAGACATTTGAACCATTTCATCACAGCTTAGCATAACTATTCTAACAATGTACCAATTATTACACGTATACCTTACAGCTGGTTAAGAAAAAATGCAGGTGTGTTACAGGCACGCGCCTCCTCTAGAGAAACGTAAAGGTCTCTTGACTGACATGTTGCGCCATGTCAATAAGAACCAATTAACCTTTTTTATGGTTTTTTAAGCTTCCATGCATACACTGCAACTGTCCCTGTTTCATACCTTTTTTCTAAGGTTTGCAGGTCATTGACCTGAGGGTAAGGGTGCTGCTGTGTGATATTCAAAAATCTAGTTTAAAATAAAACTTTCTGCTAAGACAGCAAATCTTGCGTCACGTCGCTAGCTTGGTGTTACCTGACCCTAAGGACCCAAGAATTCCTCTACCACAGATTAGATTGAATAATATATGTATACTTTATTACAGGTTTTGTTACGTACATTTCTGGCTAATCTGTATGACCTTATTAATTTTATGGGACCGCTCGGTCTACTTTGAACAGGTTTGAAGAGATCAGACGGATGTGTGGCCTCCAAAGAAATCGACCATTAATAACTGAACACAATACTTCTTGGGACATTCTGTGGTCAGGAAGAGTGACTTATTTAATGAATTCGAGGGAATTATTTAAGCGTTTAAAAAGTTGGTGGTCGCTAAATCTATAATTCATTAAATTCAATCACAACTGTAGGAGACTGCGGAGGAGAGTAGTCCAGCAGAAGGTCTGAGAGTTTGAAGACGACAGAAGGCGCAGGCGCGATCTTTAACGCAAACATGACAAAATTAAAAGACAAACCGAGGCTGACTGCTGATTCAATCTTTTAAGAGTCAAACTCTGAGTCACCAATACATGCCGCAAATAAGAATTGCCTAATAAGTTAGCTGATAATATCTGCTAAACTGCAGTCAAATCAATAAATTCATTACATTTCGCCATCGTTTAGCCTAAATTGAAGATAAAATCAACATTGAATGCTTTCGATATTCAAAGTGATTAAACATGCTAGCTGACTCACTTTTTAACCTGGTGTTCTGATAAAATCCCTTTCAACTTCTTTTAGTAAGTTAAACTAATAGAGCCCATGACGTTAAATGACTTGAAACGAACTTATTTGACAAAAAGTGTATGAATAAAATAGTCAAACTTGCTGTGTAATTGTTTAACAAAATCGACACCATTATGTATTTTAATAACATTTCATGAGGCAATTCAATCTTCGAAGAAACAGACCCTAACAATGACATGAAAACAATCTGTTTCGGTCTTATCAAACATATTTTTGTATGAACTTTGAATGCTGATTACTTATAGTAAATTGAATTGGCTGTAGTCCGTATAAGCTATGGCAACAGTGAGATAAGCCATTTTGCACCTTTGTTTACTCAATTGTAATTCTAACCACGGTCTAGGTAGGTACACAAATAGCTCGATAGAATTCAGTTCGCATGAGACAAACGCATGCGATAAAGGCATAGTAAAAAAAAAGCTTTCTGATAATAGTACCTCAGCAAATCTTCACGGAATTGATGGTTGTGAGCTAAAGGTGTCCACATATTAGTAAACACTGTGAACTGATCGACGGAGGCACTGAACATTATCCTCCTAAGATCATTATAATACGTAGCCTCACAAACCCTCATTCACAAGAATACGGTACTAATACACGTAGATAGGTAAATTTTACGCTAAAACAATTATTCCTCCATCAATCACGATATTTCTCAGAACGATGAATACTTTACGAGCTTTTTCGTCTTAGCTTTTTATATTTTCAAAGCTTTTAAAAGCGCCTTTGTTCAAAATCATTATGTTTCAAGTGTCCATATCAAAATGTCTGTTGAACTGAGTGCTAAACAATAGCACCAAGATAATCTTTTTTGTTCCGAGAAATCGCGCCCTAAAATGACAACCTTTGGGCATTTCAACTAGTCCTATGTCTATTAGCTGTGCATACCAAAGCCATTGTCGTGGGATCTGATAGCTATGACAATGAGGGCACAACAATTAAATGCCGGCGTCAAGATATCTTAAACAATCCACAATGGCACGTGAGAGGACTGTGTGGGAGATTTTTAAGCACAAAGACAGGGCAGGAAGGACATCTAGCTCATTCCACCTTCTTACGGCGAAGTATGTAAGCTTTGTTATATTGCCACTAGCGATCACCTATACATTTTGTATCTAGCTCACTGTATCTTTCGCTCTATCTAGCCACACGACTTAGCAAGTTTACCAGGAGCGTTTCATATCATAAAAATATGACGACTACGTCTTCCTTGATAAAACCTGTAAGTAAAACAAGAAAATAAGGGATATTCATGAATAGCGAAAGTTAATATTTATCTCGATAGTCTTTATCGATAATCTGTTTAATCTATTTCTATTTACGGAAAAGTTTGTCGATCTGAAACCACTCCATTAAAGTTACACGTATTTATATAACATCGTGAGGAGAGCAGTTAGTATGCGAATAAATGTGCTTGCGACCTGTAATGGGCCCTCTACATATTCGACGAAGATAGACGAATGCCGACGATAACGAACAAGTAGAGGGTATATTCGCATGTCATCGCCTGTCATCTTCTATCCAAATAATAGTACGGCGACTAGTTCGGCAAATAGTTCGGCAAATGTGTAGAGTGGCCGTTAAATATGGAATGCTAAATTTGCAAAATTTGGACGTGCGTGTGATTTATATCAATGACAAAAATAAATGTACCAAAGAGCGACCTAGCTGTTTTACCTGTTCCAGCATACTAGAACAAGCTAATTACAAAGCACGTATCAGTGGAGCTTAGCCGCCTTAAATTGACCGTGAAGAAACCGATGCCTTCCGCGATAATTTGCACTGAATGATTGCTTACTCCCATCAGATTGAGAAAGCTTGTGTGGTCGCTTCAATATGCAAATGTTTCTTTGAAAAATGCTACTACTAAAGGTAGGTATGTGAACACACAGAAGAGACTATCCCAGCATGGTGGATGATTTTTTCTTAAGCTTTCTGATGTTTTGCTTTCATAAAGGTACCGAATACTTTTGTTTGATCCTCGACGTTTTTGTTTCAGAAAATACAGCTTCATCGGTCTTTTAAATGAATCTAGAGATTTGAGCGTATGTTTATTTACACCCTTTGCTATGAAAATTCTTGTACTTCTTGTACATCAAAAATAAGAGGTCTACCAGTGTCTATAGTTACTTTTTACACGTCTAGTGCCTAGATTTTCGAGAGCCTTTAGTCAGATAAAGCTCATACGTTCACTATACAAAACAGCCGGTGCGTTCGTTTGCGATTCAGAACCGGTTTCTGGTCTCGCCTGCTTTCTCAAGATTCTTCGCTGTGAACTGTGACGTACGCTGGGCTAACCCGACCTCTTTATTCGACCGACTGGCGACAGTAATATGAAAGATAAAACACTTCCTACGAAGACTGCCAAAGAAATTCTACACGAAACAGGCACACTGAACAATCTTGGACTGATTTAAGAAGGAACAGTGGTCTCAGAGATCGAGTAATTCTCATCTCATATCAAAAAATCTTATACCAAATAGTACGAGTTTGGTAATTTACAAATAGACATTTGTAGACAGGAAATGGACACATTTTGTATAGCAGTAATATACAGTAAAATAAACAAAAAAGCATTAATTTCTAGGGGCCAACACTAGTAAAGGATATTTTAGAACCTCCGTAATGGCTTTAGGGCTTCATAGCCGGCACCGACACACTTTGACGAGCCTTCTGAAAGCACGGAAGCGCTCACTTGCTATTACCACTAGCGGTCATTCATCCACTTCGTGACTGCGCTGAACGACGCTAAACCTAAGTAGCCAGCGTTGAGCTGCGTTTCTCGCCGTTGTCACCACGTTCGTGCTGTCATTGTAATGTGTGTCTTATTGGGAAGATGGTACGTTCTATTTTCTATTTCTCTATTCTTGTGTGAGCTGACCCATAGGTAATGAGAAACAATAAAGGAACGTAAATACACTTTCAATTTTACATCACCAAGGACTCGGAAGATATATTATTATACTACACATTATTCTGTGCTGCCGGCAACATAGCGGGATCGCCTGGCGTTACCTGGTTTTTAATTAAATTACCTAATCTATGGAATGTGCTGTGCTGTATAGATTTTTTGTCACGAAGACTCCAAGTTGAAATTATTTTAAACTTTATTGCGTAGAGATAAAGTTGAATTAAAATATAAAAGCTTTTAAAAATGTCGTTTTTTAGGAGCTTATGAATAATGTGAAGAATTCAGAATTGAAGGAAATAAACTAAGCTTTAGAGGCCGAGAGGAGGCTGTTTGGAGGGATTTTAGTGGCCTTTGAACTTTATTGTCAGGTTACACAAAATTTACTTGTCTTTAGGATGTTACGATAAAATGTCGTCACGCTTAAGACATATTTCGGACGGAAAAACAAAAAGAAGCACATATTCAAAGAACTGCTATTATTTTAAAGAATTTCTTTGTTATTTTAGGATGAAATGTTATTCGATAAAATACTAAAACCAAGACTTTTTACCATTCCTGTGCATCAAAGATTTAATTTGGGAATTCACAAGAGCTCAATGCAGTAACGCGTTTAACTCTTTTGTATAGCGAGAATGTTCTTCGGCAATCCTCGGTGTGATTCGGAGATGGGAGTGTAGGTTACCTATTCTATTATTTTTATTTTTGTAACACATTACATTGTATTAAAAAACATTCCTATAATAAATATATGTATCAATACTAATATCTCAGGACACCCTCAGTCAGGAAAACCTCTGTAGCGCAGTGGGCGAAGGCCCACCTGCAACGCAAAAGGTTGCGGGTTCGATCCCCGCGGCGGGACCAAAGTTTGTATGATCTACAAATATTTGTCTCGGGTCTGGGTGTTTCTATGTATAATATGTATAAAGTATATAAGTATCAGTCATCTTAGTACCTATAACACAAGCTCTGCTTACTTTGGGGCTAGATGATGCTGTGTGAAAAGTCCAGCATTATTTATTTTTATTATAAAGAGGAAAGATTTGTTTGTTTGTTTGAATTGAATAGGCTCCGAAACTACTGGACCGATTTCAAAAATACTCTCACCGTTAGAGTCCTACATTATCCCTGATGAGCATAGGCTATATTTTATCCCAGGAAAGTGAAGTTTTCCCGAGGGAACGCAGGTAACACCGCGACTGACATCTAGTAAGTAATATACTTACAGGAAAATAAAAGCTGTTTGCAGTGCTATCGAATTTAAGCGTGAAGATATAGTTTCAACGTCATACAATTTAGTTACAAGAGTTCGTGTTACATAGCTGTAGAAAACGTGCCTAAACAATACTGGGAAGGTCCAAATACGTTCTCATGGCCTCTTAAGGAAGTTCGCGGGAATGTTTGTATCAAATATATTAATACGACTAGTTTCTCTAAATAAGGCATTCAGTTTTGTACGTGGAATTATATAGTACGCGCATACTTAAATAGGAAGATCTAATCAACTTGGTACCTACTGACCTTGAAGAAATTCCTTAGCTTGCCCTCAAAATAAAACGTCACATCGTTTTTATAGTATTCATCTCAGACTCCTGTTGTTTTTCTGAGATAGAAAGAAGATATATTTATATTATTATTGTTTAACAGCTTAAAGAGGCCCCTTTTCTATCTAGTTATGAGCTTTATACCGTTCTGTTACAAACGGGTTAAAAAACTCCACCGAACACCGCAGAAGTTTTCGATACCAACATACTAGTATGTACCGTTATTAAAAATGTGTTTTTGTATAGTAGAAAGTTATTTCGGTCTATGTACATACCCTGTGTTACACCAGTCTGTTTCCCAATCCGAATAATAGGGCCACGATTCACTGAAACACTGCTGATGAAGGCATAAAACCTTTGAATTTCACTATAAATTCAAACTTTGCACTGCCACTTTTAACGAACCTACATAGCACTGAGGTGCGGCGTGATTTAGGCATTCACTCGGCCGAAGGCTGTAACCACCATGCCACCCATACACGCCACTCAAAACCGATCTCTCACTTCACAAAACTTGCACACACGTTTCCGTAATTCAAAATATGACGTCTAAGCACAGCATTTCTGAAAAATTGACTCGGAAACTCTAAAACAAACGCCGCGCGACAGAGGTAAGTTATAACTAAGTTAGGTCCGCTATAGGCTAGGAAGACCGTTGAGCCAGTCCGGTTGGCGCAACAGTCAGCAGACTGCTTTACCGACGCCATTTTTCTCCCATCTCTCTCTACCTGAACCGCGCTGACAGAGACAGCGAAAAAGCGGCAGTATAGTGGGAGAACATACAACCTGCGTGCGCGCAAGCCTCTCTATACAACGATAGCTACAACAGGTGAATTATGATCATGTGTGCGTGAGTTTTTTTACTGTGTGCACACTTTCTTGATTGTGGTTACGTAGAAACTATTCATATGTCTGTGGTTTTGGCCTTAATGATAACGTAGACGTAGTATTTTGTACTCGTAAGAAACGAGCTTTGAGTAGGTACATGAGTTCAGATTTTATCTAGATCAACTAAGCTAATTTGATAAATGAATGTATTTGGGTACCTTAGTTCAACGTGTACACCTATGTGCAAAGGATCTTTATAAGAGCACTGTACCTATATCATATCTCTAGTAAAAATTATGTCAAAGTTGAATCTGCAAACCTTTTTTGGAAAGGCAATACTAAAACAGATACCTCCCGATACCTATTAGGATTCAACAAGAGAACCAAGAGAGGTTTGAATTCATTTCCACGCTTCGACACAAAATTGGCTTGCCTTTTCTAATAAGGCGCTGTTGTCTCTTGAATAAATATTTGTCATTAGGTTCACTTGTCCCTCCAGCTATGAGCTTGCTTAGCACTTGGAGCAAAGCGATGCTACGCTATAAACGTACGAGATACTATGATAATAAAACACATTCTATTTCCAAAGTTTTTATCATTACGAAATCCTGTATATTTTAAAAGACTATTTCCAATGTGGCCTACAAGCAAATATCGACGGTTTTTTTACTAACCTAATTAAACTTTATTCCCATGACTTGCGCCGAAAACAGAGCTATTTTTAGATGTATGTATATTATACCAACTAAGCTTTGATGGTAGCAACAGTTAAAACAACATTTAAAACAATCACACGCATTGCAGTTTAAATCCAATATCAATATTTAATTTAACAGCCTTTAAGTTAGTTTAAGTACAAAAACCAGAACCTAAATACAGCCTTTATAGCCATATTCAGTGGATAGCCGGCCTATCGTAACAAATTGGTGTTGAAAGAAAACTAATAATCCGTTTGAGGGGACCGTCCAATAGGAGGAGTGCTCCTGCCCATTTATCTCCATCGTCCATCAATCAGCACAGAAATAGCACGAATAACCAATGCGCATGAACGAAATGTCATTTACAAACGAATACTTGTTTCACTTGAGTCTGACCGCACAAATTACTTAAAATGTTTGTAAGTACCGGTATTTATTTTGATCGGTTAGTGAACACTGCTAACACAGTACCTATATTAATTAAAATGTCGTTTGCAGCGGCATTAAGCTCTCTCAAATACATCAAACTACTGATAAACAAAATCTATACTGTCTGTTGGTTACTTTTTCACGGCCAAACCACTTGGATTATGCTGAAAATTGGCGTGGATAAAGGTTGTATCAGGTTGTATAGGCTTCTTTTTATCTCGAAAAAATCCCGAGGGACCACGGGTTACACCGCGGGAGCACAGCTAGTAAACTATAATACTATTACTCGTACAATATAGTCAAACTCCATGATACACCGTGGAAAATAATATGAATTAAATTAAAGGAGAGTTTTGACGAAGAGCAGATTGGTAGCATTTATACAAACTGCATAGCAAAATGTTAGGAAACTCACCAATATCGATGTACTTGAGTACGAACTGCACATCGGGCCCGAGTGCCGAGGCCACCTCCAAGGGCAGCTCGGGATCTCGCAGCACGTGCACTGAAAGAAATGTTAATTTTTATTCAAATAAATCCAAAAGTTTTACGTCGTTGTACAATTTTTCGAAGTACAAATAATCGAGGAGTTCCAGAAATCAGAATAAACAATTCTGTAGATGTTGTAGCGCCTACCCATAACGCAAGAGCAATGTTCTGCGTGATATAGACGTATGGCCAATTTACCTTCAGGTTCTTGTCTGTTGATCTGGTCGTGATTTATTCTTCAAATTCTAGAAAGTATATAATTTTTGGCTAATGGGTAATTTCTATTAACCTTTTACCAAAAAGATGGTTACTTACGTGTTTAGTTTGAATAGCTACTAAGGTACACCGAATTACTCGTAAGTATTTTTTTATACTATATGTACCTTATAAATAAATATAATGCTAGACATTTACACAGCATCATCTAGCCCCAAAGTAAGCAAAGCTTGTGTTATGGGTACCTAATACATGACGGATACTACTTATATACTTTTTGTTTGTAAATACATATACATATTATACATAGAAACACCCAGACCCGAGACAAATATCTGTAGATCATAGAAACATTTTTTGGTCCCGGTGGCGGGGATCGAACCCGCAACCTTTTGCGTCGCAGGCAGGCCTTCGCCCACTGCGCCACGGGGGTCGTCTAATCAAAATCATTTTTGGAATACACTATGTAACCTATGACAAAATTTACCTAGCGAGTATTAGGTAAGCACCTAGGTAGGAACCTAGGTGCTTACCTAATACTCGCAGGTAGGTAGACTTCAAATCTAGTAAGTACCTACTAAGTACTAACTGAAAGTAAATTATTTTATTTTATTTACAAGTACTTTACTTCAACGTCCCACTAAGTGATTATGACATTTCGGGCATATCTTTCCCACGATGAAGGCTCGATCAGGATGCAATTACTGCTCTTGGGGCGCTTACTAATTGTCCGATACGATTATATAAAGGTAAAGTATAATATGTACTCTCTTAGCCTTATTTGATTTAAATGCTGATGGTTTTAAAGTCTTGTACGTGCCTATAATTCATATAACTTTTCTCTAAAAAAAAACTGTTTCACGAAAATAATGCAAGAATATGAGAATTTTACAGAACTTACAAACATTTGTGTTTTATTTTTGTGTTCTGTAAAAATGTTGTTGTATTTTTTTTCTATCCTGAGGCTGATCAAATTAATATTCCTAGGCCAAATAATTTCAAAGTCAGCAACAGTACCTACACGAATATGTAAAATCGTATCGTGTAGTTTAAGAGCACCCTTAGATGTCTCCTGTTTTTGCAACGTCGAACCGAGATGCCTTTTGACTTTATCCCGAGACCGCTACCTATCATTCATTCGATACACTGTGACATAGTGACGACCTAACGGTAAGACAGTGGTTCGACATAATGATGTAATAGACATAATGCTAGTATTGCTCGATTGCCTGGGAATAGGGAAGTTCATGACAAAAACGTGGATAAATGATAATGTCCTTCTGTCATGCCCCTGGGGGACAATAAGGGTTCCCGTTTTCGACGTTTAATTTAGGAGAACCAGATCAGTGAATTTGGCCTTCAGTGGACATTCAGCGATGTTATTATTAAGTCCATAAATGATTTGGGAATTGAAAGTTCATTTTGTTTGCCAAAACTTTAGGGTTCCGGAGATTTCATAACAGCCTAATAAGTTTTGGTTAATGGTATAAGAGACAAAGCCCGATAAACAAGTCAGACAAACCCCGCAGGTATTATTAAAAAAACCATAACTACATCTAAAAGTGCTAATAATTATGAAACGGCTAAACCAATTCTCATGTTTCTTATGAAACGCAACAAAAAAAAAATCTACATCGAAACGAGTGTGCCCTCCGAAGCACGTAAGCGCTCGGTTGAAAATACCACTAGCCATCCAACCACATTGTGACCGCACCGATTGTCCGCTAGGAAACCCAGTTAAACAGTCCTTTTTCAGGTAGGTACCTCCATGCTGCGGATGGACGCAGAGCAGCAGACAGGGCTCGGCTCCAGGCTCTCGGCAGCACTCCAGCACATCGCGGCAGGTGGTCTGCGGAGTGACCGGCACGTGCGTCGCCGCCCAGCCCGCGCCGCTCTCGCACCACACTCGCACTATCATCTGGAAATAAAGTATGAGCTGGTGGTATACTCTGGTGACGAAGCTCTAAGACGAAGGTTTCAATCGTTATCTAGACTTTGTAGTCAGGACCGAGGTAATTTGACGAACCCTCCGAAGCGCGGAAGCGCTTAGTTGGTGACAAAGCTTTTAGAACGCTTATAAAGGCTATAAACATTACTACTTTATATATATCATTACTACTTTACAGCCAGAATCGGAATTGAAGGTACCTGGCAGAATTGTCGAAATATAAAATTAAAGACATACAGGCCCATTTACTAAACAACCCTACAATGCCCGAAAAAGACCTAAAAAGACCTTGGACTAATAGAATTATCTCATCCCAGAATAAAGAACATAACAATAACAGTTTAATTAGGCCCCTTAGATATTTCAAGCGTTTATTTCCTGAAAATATAAGAGAATATACACAGTAGCATCGTATACAGTCTTTAGCCTGTTTACGTGTTACTTTTCCTAAAAAGGAGCACGGTTAAACGGTTTAAATAAATAAACAGGCAGGTAACATTGTTTCATGAAAAGGCCCTTCATATCCGCTGCCCTTTCAATGAGCTTAACCTTTGTTTTTTTTTTTAATTCAGAGGCTACGCATGTGAACTAGAGTGAAGGGGAGATTACATGTATTGTACCCTGACTTGTAATTACGTATTTTATGGCAACAATGAACGTAAAAGGAGCAGTTTTAATGAGCGTTTTTTTTTATTAAGTTAACTTTCAATTATGCAATCATTAGCATGCTTTCATGGTCTACTATGTTTCTTAAGTTCTTAAAATCTATAGAAACTAATCTAACTACTTTTTGAACTCCTGAAAGCTCAAACTGTTACCTGAATTTAAGCTTTTGTACCTAGTAACTATTTAACTATTTAACTGTAAAGTGTTGAGTGCATTTTACAAGTCTCATGGAATTAACGAAAAGCTTATGGAAATTTACCATCACACGAATACACTAGCGCTACTCTGACGGGACTTCAGCGAAACAAACTCTACTGGTTTCTGACTACCACTTTGGCTCTAGACTCTCAGATATCTGTCAGATATTATAATGCTGATCCTGAGCTTATTGTTTATCAAACCTCAGCTCTGTATTGAATTTCCTTTATTTACTCATAAGACAATAAGATATTGTAAAATGGACTTTGTTGCGAAGAAGTAAGATTGTCTTTTATAAAGATATCATGACAGGGAGAACAGGAATCAACTATGTTTGATGCAAAGATTTTATGCGAGTATATACTTACTGTCGCTTGAGGCTCTATAAGGAAGACTACTTTTTAAGATCTTCCTTTTAACGCACATTAAAAAAACGTTACATTAAATCTATAGTTTTACAGAAAAAGCTATAGGATCGCTTCTAAGGATTTTAGAAGTATTCGAGTTCGTAACGGTGAAGGAAAACATCATGTTCATATTTCTACACTACTCGACTGTTTAGTTTAACGCAAATCAAATACAGAACTTATTTCTAAAGAGTTTCGGTTCCTTGCCTGAGTCAGCCCCGTCTTCTAGCTTAGTTTTCGTTGAGATATTTTCATAAAAATGCTTTTATAATAATTTATTTGCGTTTAATGGATTATACTTCATCCAGCTTCAAGATACTCTGGGGTAAGTTTAACGTCCTATACCCAGTAATAAGTGCGTCAGCTGCCGTTGGCAGGGATAGGCAGATGTTTGCGTAATTGTTAAGGTTTATACTAAGTATTTCTTTTACGTTTTGTTTTAGCCATACGGGGATTGTAAACCATGCTGTATAAACTTGCTTTATTTTATTCTTGTAAGGATTTCACGAGAAGGCGTAGTACATACCAACTTGCACGTCGTTGACCGGAATTTCCGACTTCAAATGCCTTTTAAAAGTCTAAACAGTATTTTTCTTTTTATAGAAAACTAATATCATTATTGTAGGTAAACATAGATATACAATATACATACCGGTATCATTGTCGTCGGACATGTGTTATCCCAGAAGTTTGTTTATCTGAAACAAAAAAAGGGTTTTTAATTATAATTCTTGGTGTAGGTAGGTAAGTGTAATCTTATAATGTAGTACAAAGACAATAACTTAAATGAAAGTTTTATTAGGAAAGAATAGACAAGAAACTAGTGCTAAATTCTAAGTAAACTCTTCGACGTAAGCTTGGTCTAGGCAGCTATTATGATACATTGGCGACGGATAACCGGTTACGTTCATGGCCCGATCTTGATCTGTAATGATAGGAAGCTAGCCGCTACTGTTGATCTACTTTCTTCGAAAGCTTTGCGTTCTAAGAAAACTCGTGGCTTAACTGTTGTAGTACACAGGTATAAAAGTTTGAACAAATACTAAGTATTTCACCTCTGTGGCGCAGTGGGTGAAAACCCGCTTGTGACGCAGAAGGTTGCGCGTTCGATCCCCGCCGCGGGATAAATGTTTGTATGATCTGCAAATATTTATCTCGGGTCTGGGTGTTTCTATGTAATATAATATGTATGTATTTACAAAGAAAAAGTTTTTATGTAGTGTATCAGTTTTGCTTAGTTTGGGGCTAGATGATGCTGTGTGAAATGTAAAAAAAAATTGTAAGACGCCGTCTTAAGATCCGCCAGCAAGGGCTTGCTGAGATCTGAGTTCGATTCTCGTCGTCAGTAATTGTGTTTCATCTAAGATTTTTTTTATAAATAATTTATTCATAATTTTTTATTAGATTTTTTTTAATAATAATAATAATGCTGGACATTTCACACAGCATCATCTAGTCCCAAACTAAGCAAAGTTTGTACTATTGATAAATTGTATCGGTATTACATAAATCTTATGCCTGAACTAGGCTATCCTGCATTTCAGACGAAAAAAGACCATATGACTACGAGTAGCACATTATACCTACTAGCACTTATTATTGAAGCATATTAGAGAAAATTTTAAGTATGTAACGTCAGCTGTCAAACTGTAATTCATTGAGGAGTCACGGAACACGTTCCACACGAGTCATAAGCATGCTAGGTGGCCACTTAAATGGTTATCTACCGTTAGTGTGCGTTACCCATTGTCTCAATTCACATGGTAGCGGGCTGCTGAATCTATCCACTGTATGAAGTCAGGACTTTTAACTCAAACAATTTTTTTACATCCTAGTCAAGTTTACCGTCCAAGAAACAGGTACCTAATGCATTTATTTCTCTATCTGGAGGTAAGGTAGTGCCCACGCCAAGACAAGCCATTTCTTTCTTTCTTTCTCTACCATCCATTTCTCTAAGCGTTTTAGATTTTTTTTAACCGTGAAGGGACAGACAACACGACGCAAACTAAAGCTTGCACAACAGCTTTCTGCAAACAAAACTTTGTGCAAACGGACCCAGATTCTGTTAGCACAAACTTGGGTTTTTACATACAAGCTTAGTTTGTGTCGTGTGGCTATTACCTTAGTTCTGTTTACGTTTACTAAGCGCTTTACCAACCATTGTATAGTTTTCATTGAATAAGAATCAAGTAGGTACAGTGAGCATAAAAAGTAAGTTCACTTTCTGAACTTTATCTAATCTAATCATCCCGGTGGCACCCACTGTTACCTAACCTATGCCTCCTCTTTATAACGCTACTGTCCGGTCCTGCAGATCTCTCCCACGCTCTCCCAGCATTAATAATATCATTCGACCATCGATCGGGTGGGTAGTACTGGGTAGCATGCCTCTTAATATTTGCATATCTCTGGGCCATACTTTTCAACTATTGTGCAGAAAATATCATACCGCTAAAGTAAGCAATGTTTCCACCTAGAACCAGATAACAGATATAACACATCTTACTATCATAAATGCTTGGACGGATGGATTTTTGTTAGGTAAGTACTTCTTTACGCTAAAACGGCTGATAATTTTTTTAGAGGTAGCCCATATACCCATATACCCCGGAAAAGTGTAGAATTTCCGAGATATCATAGGTATTAAGTAACATCGCGGAGCGCAGCTAGTATATTTTTTTGGCGTATACATTTTTACAACGTGCTTTATCATATCACCCAGATTTTACTATTCAAACCATATTGGATTGTGGCTGAGTTCACTCACTGTCACTCTACCTTTCCACGAGTGGGAGTGGCGGAAATATGTTATTAAGATTTCAACACTGAAGACAGTGACAGTCGCTTACAATATTGTGATCTCAAATATGTATTGGGTGTAAAAGTGAAGGCTTGATTTACGTTACTTAAATATTTAAGTAATAAGTATGTCTATTTATCTAGTTTTTAATAGGTATCATTATTTACTATTAAGTAATGTGAAATTATTTGTGTTAAGTATACGATATGATGCATACCTACAGCTATGGTCTGAAAAAGCCGTAGCTTTCAATCTAAAGGTTCCAACTTCAAATCCCGCTTATATATATTTTAGATAGATAGATAGATAGATAACTCTTTATTGTTACACCATAAATACAATTTAAAAATAAAACTTAAAAATCTTAAAACTAATTGCGGTGACACAATGGGCGGCCTTATCGCTCAAAGCGATCTCTTCCAGGCAACCTTTGGATGGATTGGATAGAAAAGAACGCGAGAGGAGGTGGTGTTACAATTAAGAAACAAAAAATAAGAACAGGAAATAAAAACAAAAGATGGAGTTAGGTATACATAACAAACAAATTTTAAATAATAATGAAACAGTAGAAATTACACAGAAAAAGATAAATAAAATACCTAAACTTAAGCATGTACTAATGACAAGACATTAATAGTTTTTATTTTAAAGAAAGTGATAGATACAGTTTATAGACCTCATTTTTAAATATAGGCAAGGATTTTGCTTTCCTGATGGAAACAGGCAAGTCATTCCACAGTCTGACAGCTCGTACCGCAAACGAGTTAGTGAAAAAACAGGAGTTGTGGACAGGAGTGCTCAACTGAAGAGTTGAGGAAGAACGGAGATTACGGGGATTGGAAGAATGAAGAAATGCAAAGCTTTGTTTAAGATATAACGGAGCAGAAGGTATAAATAGAATTTTATATAGATGAGTTAAGATATGAGCATCCCGGCGAAGGCGTATCGGCAACCACTTCAGTTTAGCACGAAATTCAGAAATGTGGTCGAATTTGCGCAAACCAAAGATAAAACGGATACAGACATTTTGGAGGCGCTCAAGCTTATTAAGTTGCTCTTCTGTGATATTCGGGAAACAGACGTCAGCATAGTCCAAGATTGGGAGTAAAAGAGACTGAGCTAGCATAACTTTAGTGGCAGTAGGCAGAAAGTTGCGAAGTCTCCTCATTGAGGCAGCTGACGCAAACATTTTCCTACTCAGCTCGGTAAGATGAGGACCCCATGTCAGATCACTGTCCATAGTGACACCCAGATTCTTTACAGTTTTACTAAAGGGAATAGTTGTACCATCAAACACAATCCGATGCAGACAAGCCCAATCGACCCTAGGGAGCATCCTGGAGCTTCCGATTAGTATGACTTGTGTTTTTGCAGGATTCACCCCAAGACCAAATGACTTGCTCCATCCGAGAATTGTGTTTAAGTCACTGTTGATAGTGTCAATAGCATGGTTTAAATCATCAACAGTCGCATGGGTGTAGAACTGAAGGTCGTCAGCATACAGGTGGTAGGAAGAAGTGATTTTTTCTGATATGGAATTTATGAAGATAGCAAAGAGAAGAGGAGATAAAACGCCGCCCTGCGGTACACCGGCTGTAAGAGTACACCAGGACGAATATTCATCCCCAATACGAATACGTTGCCGGCGCCCATACAGGTAACTATGAAACCATGCAATTGCCGCTGGAGATATGTTAATAGAGCGCAAAATACTAGTGAGAATATCAAAGTCGACATTATTAAAGGCACTGCTAAAGTCCAATAGGGTTAGTATAGTAAGTTGACCATTATCCATCGCCAACCGGATATCATCTGTAATTTTTATTAATGCAGTAGCTGTGCTATGTCCAGACCGAAAACCAGATTGATAGGGATTCATGAGGATATTTTTATTAAGGAATATGCTAAGCTGGTGATGCACTAAACGTTCCAAGACTTTAGACAGGAAGGGAAGGATGGATATAGGACGATACTCCGAGAAGGAAGATGGATTGGATTTTTTTGGAAGAGGAGTTACTTGCGCTTCCTTCCAGGAAAGGGGAAAAGTGGAACTGGAAATAGAATGATTCAGGAGATGAGTGAGGACAGGGAGAATTTCATCCAGTATAGGTACAATCATGTTCCGACTTACACTATCGCTGCCGACTGCATTAGAAGTAATGGATTCTACGCTCTTCTTAACATCACAGTCGGAGAATTGATAGAAGTTAAAATTAGGAAAGTCCAGGGGTGGTATTAATGAAAGATGTTTTAAAGTATTAGCTTTATCACTAGCAAGAAGATTGGGAGGAGAGACAAAGTGACTATTTAAGGAATTGATGTCAAGATTGTTTGGAGTATCAGATTTACGTGACTTACCAATCCCCAAGGACCTAAGGAATTTCCATACTTTTGATGGATCATCATTTTCTACTGAACTATGAATGTGTCGGCGTTGAGCATCCCTACACACCCTGTTGCATTTATTACGACGGGAAAAATATTTAATTTTGTTTTCTTCTGTTGGTTTACATTTATATATATGTTTGGCTACATTTTTTTTATGCATAAGAGACTTTTTTTATGCATAAGAGACTTTGACGACCTCTGTAGCGCAGTGGGCGAAGGCCCGCCTGCGACGCAAAAGGTTGCGGGTTCGATCCCCGCGGCGGGACCAATGTTTGTATGATCTACAAATATTTGTCTCGGGTCTGGATGTTTCTATGTATAATATGTATGTATTTACAAACAAAAAGTATATAAGTAATATATCAGTCATCTTAGTACCCATAACACAAGCTCTGCTTACTTTGGGGCTAGATGATGCTGTGTGTGTGTCCAGCATTATTTATTTATTTATTTATTTATTTACTTAATTTCTTCGTTTAGCCAAGGGGCTGGAAGATGTTTAGCATGGTATTAACGTCTACCTGTGCCTCTGGGAGATTCATGGCGCTTTTTCGTTTCAATAGTTGTTGAAATCACGTTAGTCGAGTTGCTGTTAATCTTGAACACCCTGTACACCGAGGTGTGGGAGTGACAGGATGTTGCGATTAGCAACGCTTGGAGATAGTTCCTCTGATAATACAATTGAGGCGATGAAGTTATTGCTATCAGAGCTTTCATCTGTTGTGACTCAGATCCAAAATTCATAGATTGGGTAATACCTATTTACTAAATACTTTTCAAAACTAAAAAAGCTACTTTAATATTTTACTACGTTGAAAGTACAAGTGAGGATAAAGGAATTAAGTTTGACGGGAAAACTATCAATCTCTTCAGATCTCAGCACCTGTTGGACCAAATATTTCACCATATGAAAGGAACCTCATGGATTTGGCTTACCCGGGCGAAGTTACGTCGCTAATCATAAAGGTGAAGGCATATTGTCATACGAGGAATTGAGAATTCCTCGTATGAAACCATTGACTAAGCTCGCACATTTCACACGCACTGTACACGCTGTATGTCACAAATGCTGAAGTGTCTGTTATTTTACGATACGAGTAGATGTCATAAATAAACGTTATTTCTTTCTTTCTTGATTTCATATACCTAATGAGTGCAATGCGTACGATGCTAAAATATGTGCCTTCACCTTAAAACATTATAGAATAAATAATAATAAATTATAGAATACTAGCATTGTCAAGTTAGCATGATAAAGTGAAGATTTCATACGTTTCAAAGAAGTCAAAGGCTGACGGCCAATTTGTCTTTTGCCACGGCGGCAGTGACGCAGCGCGAATGGGTACAATGACGCGAATAATAAGCAATAGAGTATCAAAGTGCCTGAACGGATAAAGCGCTTTGTAAAATACGAGCATGATGCTTATACTTACATTTGTTCAACATTCAGTGACTTCGTTTGATAAATGAAGGTCTCATGAGGCCTTTGCTAATGGCTTTTGGAATGTGATGGAATTAATAATTAAATAAAATACCTACCAAACAGTCACATACTTTATCCTGATTCCCTATATCGTAGGTAAGTATTACAAATTACGAGGATCATGGTATCACTACCAGTCTCGTAGGCCAAATATTTGCATTTGTTCCGCTGCGAGAATCGTACTCACACCAAGAGGTGCAAGCATCTAACCCACACAAGGTTTTCGTGATCGATTAAAAACGGATAAACTAAACCTTTCGGAAAGGTTAAGTTCCTATACCTAACACATTCACATTAACAGGAAGAAAATACACCTAGTTCAAGTAAATTCTCATCGCGTAAAGCCTGTAAATCTATTTCGAGAAATTCGCTGTTGCCGACTCTTTATTAGTGAAACGCCCAGGGGAATGACAAAATCACTGACATGGAAGGGACAAATTGGTGGTCGGTGGTTTCTCGAATGCTTATGGGGAGGTTCGATAGTTGGCCGCGTAATTTGGGCGTTCGCGTCGCAGCCTGAAATACGGGCTCCAGTGATTTGGATTGGTCCAGCGGCTGAGTTTCAAATCATTCGACCGTTTTTCTGCATTCACAGGTAGCTTTTTCCGATTTCAATATTTTTATGCTGAAATCACAATGTTTTTTGCAATAACTTTCCAATCAAATATGTGCTTGTGACTTCTTTTAAAACATACGTTTCTAACTTTTTTATCTAATGATGATTAGAAGAAAAATGTGCCTGGATAATATTACTTTTTCATTTCCCTTTTTACACGGCAAAGAATAGGTACGTGTTAGTTCTTGTTTAGGTACGTGACATTGAAAAGGTTAGGTTCCAGAGAACCTATATTAAAATACTTGTAAGTACAGCTCTACTTTGGAATGTGGAGATGAACGGACCCACAGTCGCCGAGCCCTTATACAATGTCGACCGTCTACGCGTCTTCCGCTTGCGACCACTTCCTGAATCTTACTAGGTTAATGTTGTTTCTTTGAGAGCGGTCCAGTAATAGTGGTCACCTTACATGGTACAGCATTGCTTCATTAAAGCGTACAGAAAATTATATTTGGAAGATAAAGAAAACTCCACATTTCAGTGCAATAAATAAGTAATAACTTATACAATTCTCTATGGTCTGTCCGTCGCTTGCCCCCTTTCTGATTTCGTCTACTATTTCTACCCATCCATAGAAATTGTGGATCTTTGCCCACTTTTTGAAATTTTGTACTTTTTATTAGTTCATCGTCCACTTCAGACGGGCTAAACTAAATTTTCTGTCTACTCTAAACAAATAAATCCGATATTACGGTTGAGTGTTAATAGTGTGATTCGAGAGTATACCAGAAATGCCAGTAATGTAATCTTGATAGCAGGTCTGGCGTTAAACAAAATTAAAAACATGCAATATTTATTCAGGTATGTACTACTACTAAGACGAAAACTAAGTTTTTCTAAACTTTCGATCAAAAAGTGAAGGTTATCATGAATAAGGCTAAGAAGAAAGCGATAGCAAGAACTAAAATGAATGAAATCCACTGGGCCGCTCTAAACCAGGCATAAGGTAGCGGGCGTATCAATTTGCATACAATGAAATAAACTGGTGCGCTTAGGGTGGGTCTCGAAAGCGTCTTACTAACATTTCGGATGTACCGTTGTTTCTGGGTGACTGAAACTGTAGGTGTGCCGGGGAATTTGTCTCTATTGTTTTTGAACGGATGCTGATTGCTTACTTGACTTACCTATGCTATGAAATTTCGATGAGGTCAAAGTAGTTACAGTGTAATCATATATTGATCATTGGTCAAAAGGGATCTGTAAATGAGTTGAGATCACAATTGAGATCCTAAATCAATGGTTGACAAAGATTATCTCTGTGGGCTGCACAGAACTCCATATACATACATACATACATAAAGTCACGCCTCTTTCCCAAAGGGGTATAACTCCATATAGGTAGTTGGTTTATTTTTTCTACGGTGGGCTGTGACAAAGAATGATAGTAGAAAGCTCAAAAGTTTATCCTAATGAATTCGAAGAATACAAATTCTTTGATTTTATCTAGAGACGCCTCATAAGTAGCTATTACGAGTAAACCCCATGGATCGAAACAGGCTACTATGCATTTACAACTTGTAAATGCGTTGTAAATATTTACTACGCATTAAAATCTACGGTACCTATTTAGAATGAATGACACATTACTTTACACAAATATGTCCATAGTCTTCAATAAATTCGTATGATATTGATTTCTTCAAGGTCCACGCCTTACCATATTGATAAAGTGATTGATTCACTGTGACAGGCATTGGATTACAGCTTTTCTTTTTTGTGATCTTAGTATCTAGTGATCGGACCACCCTAGTGTGCCCTTAAGGATTACTGTCATATTCAATCTTGAGTACAAGGATTTCTATAATACCCTCCTTAATTTATTGCGTTTTGCTACTTGCGAGATAAAATAATTATAAATATCGTAGATAACGATATATGCAGTGTATACAATAAATTCCGAACCACAGAAACCGTGTTTGTTGCCCTTATTCTTCACGGTATTGGTCGTGAAAGAACAGAAGTAAAACTAGTTTTAAGACTATTTTAACTACTGAATAAATGCTTTTTTACTTTGAAAACACATGATAACTACATTAAAATATCCATTCCTCAAAAAATCAAGAAATTACATCAAAATTGGACAACATTTCGAAGGAAATAATCATAGGATATTATTTTGAATACGAGCACAGCTGTGAGAATAATATCGGCCGCACTACAAAGAGAATCTTATGTTTTGTAATGGTACAAAACAAGGCTTGAAAGTCGAGACATTTTGAATTGCTTGCTTTTTTCCTCATTGCTCACGATCGCAACCTTAACCCCCAATCGCACTTGGAGGGGTACTTCGTGCCTGCCACATGTAATTGGTGGAAACATCAGTTCGCGTGCCCAGCAAGTGCTTACGGCCAATCTTTCTGTCAATCCGTCTTTGGCCCGACGCGCCCCGTGGGAAGAAAACACTATCGATTTTAAAGTTAAAAGTTAAATAGTTTATGTGTAAAAATTGATGTATTTTTGCAAGTTCAATCAAATGACTGACTGTTTTCGATTTTTAACAGCTCTATGATAGATCCTACTTAAACTATTGCTGTATGGAGTTGCCATGCCACCCTTTCTGAGTATTTCGCGAATATTCTAAGTTCATAATATGCCTTTGAGTCTCGGCATAAGTATAATTAAGTGACATTCAGCCAACAATTACGATTGCCACTCTCCATTGTACTGTAAGCACCTATTACGTCGTGCCAAATACGAATTCTAAGACAAAGAGCGTCTTAATTTTTCAATGCCGAATAAAGACATTATCATAGTGTTTGAATAATCGTAGTTATTTGGCGCAATTAGGCCGCTTTTCGGTTGAAATGTGAAATGTGTTCGCTGTTCTTTTACCTAGCAACTTGAGTCATTTATCAATATTAATTCCACTATTACGAGTAGGTATACGGCGATGGGCTTGAAATTTTTTCCATATGGAATGCTAATTTTTGCGAAGTGTGGGCATGTACCAAATACAATAATTGTCTCTGACAGCCACCTTACTTAAATTGTTTGCAGTTTTATGTTTCATTTTTCATTTTACAATATCCATACATGACATCTATCCAGACGACATTATCAGATGTCAGATGAGTTAAGATAGTTGCTAGACTAAAAACAGTCGATCGCATACTGATGGTTTTATTGGTAACTATGATAGCTAGAACACAAACCTTTGTTCATATAATTATCGGATTTAACTGAACACTACATACAAAAAACTTACAAGTAGCTGATACCCATCAATTTACGTGCAACAGTTCATTTTGTGAGGCATTATCGTTTATTTTGGTTCGTCATAAATTTTTATGTCATGATTCTAAAGTGGCCTCAGTAAAACGTTAAATTAGTCTTTATTATGTGATAAAATAAATATTTGCATACAGGTGTTCTCGTGAGCTAAAGTTTTTTTTAAACGGTGACCTCCAATTGATTAACTGAAACGAAACAGGATCACTGTCCCCAAGGGTTGGTAGGCATCACCTCAAACCTTTTTAGGGAATCCAATGTCTAAGGGGATAGAGGTGTTTAAGAAACTTGGCAAAGTGACGAATAACTATCAAATAGTCTTTAGAGACGTAGTTGGAAATCCCGTTATCCCGTTTTTCGGATTACCTACATAATTTTGTCCGCCCAATTAAGAACCAACTAAACTTAGGATGTACCTAATTTGCAACAAGTACACCATATCGCTAATTGAGGAAATAGCCAAAGACTTGCCCAAGGCTATCATCGACAAATGAAGGCAAAAACTGAGGTCAAGACACTCTGCATGACTAACAAATAATGTGAGAAAAAAACTAACAAAGAGTAATAACTTTAGATCAGCGTTATCTGAAAATCTTTGCTGAAAAAATGCGGGAATTCATGTGAGTTTAATGCTTCCTTTGACAATTATCTAAATTCACAAAAGGAGAACGGGCAGGCATGTATGAAGCGCCGCCCAAGTCAAAAAACGATCGCCCGCAGAGTGGACGTATAGTGGAATGGGTAGACCTTCTAAAACACTACATTTGATTGTATGACAGCAAAAAAATCCATCCTACAGAAATCGAGATATTTGCAGTTAAAGGTGGTGACTTTTACCATCATGTTTTTTGACTAACAGGCTTCCCGCAGACAAGCCACTATGGGCATTCGATAGAACTTTAGAAGCACTACATTTCATTGTATGACAGCTAAAAAATCCATCCTGCAGAAATCGAGATATTTGCAGTTAAAGGTGGTGACTTTTACCATCATCTTTTTTCGACTTACAGGCTTCCCGCAGACAAGCCACTATAGGCATTCGATAGAACTTTAGAAGCACTACATTTCATTGTATGACAGCTAAAAAATCCATCCTGCAGAAATCGAGATATTTGCAGTTAAAGGTGGTGACTTTTACCATCATGTTTTTTGACTTACAGGCTTCCCGCAGACAAGCCACTATGAACATTCGATAGAACTTTAGAAGCACTACATTTCATTATTTGCAGTTAAATGTGGTGACTTTTACCATCAATGTTTTTTGACTTATAGCCTTCCCGCAGACAAGCCACTATGAGCATTCGATAGAACTTTAGAAGCACTACATTTCATTGTATGACAGCTAAAAAATCTATCCTGCAGAAATCGAGATATTTGCAGTTAAAGGTGGTGACTTTAACCATCATGTTTTTTGACTTATAGGGTGAGAGCCAGCGACCGGCAGACCTTCGTCATTTAATAAAGGCTGAGACTTTGTCTGTGTGTAGTCCCAGTATGGTTATGTACGATCGCCAAATATGAAGTTTGGGTCCGGGTGGCTTTGGGAGATATGAGGCATCAAAGGTGCCCAAAATAGCACCCAAGATTCGTCATTTTACCAAGGCGGAATTTTATATATGTTACTTAGGGAGCTATAAAAAGAGGTTTCCCAAGCGGGCAGACACCTGCGGTGGTTCCTTCATCATGTCGGTCAGCCGCAAAGTTTACCGTAGGATCGAGCTCGGGTGATTTTAATAAGGAAATCTTTAAGGTATAAAGCTCATTTTGATATATTTGGCTTGAAACAGTATTAGAAATCACGTCGTCCTTTGTCAGATCCCTAGTACAGTTCCAACCCCCTGAAAGTCACCCTTAAACAAAAGTAATTGTAAGTATGCTTTCGTAGTAGTATAAAACCTGAACTTTGTGTATGTTACTTGAGGAGCTATAAAAAGATGTTTGCCAAGCAGGCAGACACCTGCGGTGGTTCCTTCATCATGTCGGTCAGCCTCAAAGTCTGCCGTATAAAACATGTAGGCAACATGTAGGCAACAAGTATGCAACAAGTATAAAACATGTATGCAACGTGTATCAAACATGTATGCAACAAGTATAAAACAATTATGCAACAAGTATAAAACATGTATGCAACATGTATGCAACAAGTATAAAACATGTATGCAACATGTATCAAATAAGTATGCAACATGTATCAAACAAGTATGCAACAAGTATAAAACATGTATGCAACAAGTATAAAACATGTATGCAACAAGTATCAAACATGTATGCAACAAGTATAAAACATGAATGTATGTAACAAGTATCAAACATGTATGCAACAAGTATCAAACTTGTATGCAACAAGTATCAAACATGTATGCAACAAGTATAAAACAAGTATCAAACATGTATGCAACAAGTATAAAACACATGTTGCATACATATGCAACAAGTATAAAACATGTATGCAACAAGTATCAAACATGTATGCAACAAGTATAAAACATGTATGCAACAAGTATCAAACATGTATGCAACAAGTATAAAACATGTATGCAACAAGTATCAAACATGTATGCAACATGTATGCAACAAGTATAAAACATGTATGCAACAAGTATAAAACATGTATGCAACAAGTATAAAACATGTATGCAACAAGTATACAACATGAATGCAACAAGTATAAAACATGTATGCAACATGTATCAAACAAGTATGCAACATGTATCAAACAAGTATGCAACCAGTATAAAACATGTATGCAACAAGTATAAAACATGTATGCAACAAGTATAAAACATGTATGCAAAAAGCATCAAGCATGTATGCAACAAGTATCAAACATGTAGGCAACATGTAGGCAACAAGTATGCAACAAGTATAAAACATGTATGCAACATGTATCAAACATGTATGCAACAAGTATAAAACATGTATGCAACAAGTATAAAACATGTATGCAACAAGTATAAAACATGTATGCAACAAGTATCAAACTTGTATGCAACAAGTATCAAACATGTATGCAACAAGTATAAAACATGTATGCAACATGTATCAAACAAGTATGCAACATGTATAAAACATGTATCTCAGCTTTGTGTTGCTCTGCACCGGGGAGGTACAGAGCAACGCTGGTTTTCAGACTGCTCCTAGTTGGGTGACATCACGTTATTAAAAAAAAGACAATTAAAAAAAAGAGCTGTTAGTTCATAAATACTTAAATAATTACAGAATAAGGTATGGTTACAGATTAGATTATTATTAGATATTAGATTTCTGCAGGATGGATTTTTTAGCTGTCATACAATGAAATGTAGTGCTTCTAAAGTTCTATCGAATGCCCATAGTGGCTTGTCTGCGGGAAGCCTGTAAGTCAAAAAACATGATAGTTAAAGTCACCACCTTTAACTGCAAATATCTCGATTTCTGCAGGATGGATTTTTTAGCTGTCGTACAATGAAATGTAGTGCTTCTAAAGTTCTATCGAATGCCCATAGTGGCTTGTCTGCGGTAAGGCTGTAAGTCAAAAAATATGATGGTTAAAGTCACCACCTTTAACTGCAAATATCTCGATTTCTGCAGGATGAATTTTTTAGCTGTCATACAATGAAATGTAGTGCTTCTAAAGTTCTATCGATTGCCTATATGGCTTATCTGCAGGAAGGCTGTAAGTTATAAAAGATGATGGTAAAAGTCACCACTTTTATCTGCAAATATCTCGATTTCTGCAGGATGGATTTTTTAGCTGTCATACAATGAAATGTAGTGCTTCTAAAGTTCTATCGAATGCCCATACTGGCTTATCTGCGGAAAGGCTGTAAGTCAAAAAACATGATGGTAAAAGTCACCACCTTTAACTGCAAATATCTCGATTTCTGCAGGATGGATTTTTTAGCTGTCATACAATGAAATGTAGTGCTTCTAAAGTTCTATCGAATGCCTATATGGCTTATCTGCGGGAAGGCTGTAAGTTGAAAAAGATGATGGTAAAAGTCACCACTTTTATCTGCAAATATCTCGATTTCTGCAGGATGGATTTTTTAGCTGTCATACAATGAAATGTAGTGCTTCTAAAGTTCTATCAAATGCCCATACTGGCTTATCTGCGGAAAGGCTGTAAGTCAAAAAACATGATGGTAAAAGTCACCACCTTTAACTGCAAATATCTCGATTTCTGTAGGATGGATTTTTTAGCTGTCATACAAAAATGCTGTTAAATGGAGTGTTTTTGAAGGTACCCATTCCACCATACGCTTACTCTGCGGGCGATAGTTTTTTGATTTGGGCGGGAATGCCCATTCTCCTTTAAATAAACCAGCCTTGACTTTGCACCGTTCATATGCTTATTTCGACTCGCCCTTGTAGAACTTTCTTCTGTCTAGTACATACCTAGTCGTTACTGCGCAGTTTCATGCCAAAACACAGATAGCGAAATGTTGAAATCAGCACGGATCCTTTGTTTCTATAATTACCAATTTTCCAGCACATAATTTCCTTTTAAAATGATAATTCCATCCGCAACGTCAACCACATCTCGGCACTCAATCTCGAACCTTCAATGCCATGATTGTTCGAAATACTTGAATGGAGCACAAAAACTCGCATTATTAATTTTATTGTATCCGAGATGTCGCCTTGAAAACAAGATCGTTACACACACCATACCACTTAAATGGGGCCTCTAGACTGTGGTGGAGGATAAGATACACGGGTGCGCTAAATTGTTAAAGGAGGGACTAGTTTAAGCGCGCAAGTCTGTTTGCAAAGTACCTAAATCACCACTAAACGTAATAAACGTGGGAACAATTTTACTACTAAAAAGGATATAATGAAAGGACGTTGTGTCATACTAACCGATACGCATGGAGGGTTTAAAAAAAGTTAAAATGTATGTAAGTATCTATTAATACTAAAAGCATAGTAACAAGTGTAAAATTTTACTAAAACTATGTTACAAATGGATAAAAAAGAAAAACAGAAAAACAGTAAAAATGTATCTACCTATGGTGCTAAACAAATTATAAAATTCGCGCACTAACTCGGCTAACTCCCACCCTAGGAAAATGTTTCATGGGAAAAACCTATAATGTTTATGAGAATGTAGATAAACAGAACAATTACTAAGATAAACAGTCAAACGGAAAGACAGATTTTACGAGCTCATACGATGTCGACGAAGGTCAAGCAAGCTTGGTGGCGCTACCCGAACTTCACTCTCCCACAAACCATTGTGGAAACCGGTCGCTAGGAATCCGCCTTGCGTCATTTTGCCACGTGTAAACATTTTAATTGATGATATGCGGAAGACAAAAAGTCACGATAGCAATCGGCATTTTGAGACCAGTTCGTAACTATCTATTCATATATCAAATACTCTATTTGAAGCGTATAAACGACAGGTTGATGTTACTTGGACCAGTAAAACGATAAAAACGAAACAGGATCACGACTGTATCAAGGCATGGAAGACATTCCCTGCCATAAAGTCTCTGAAGAGTCTTTGAATATGACGTCTAAGCAGGTAGTCATTATGCTCGTATAAAATATACATATTTGCTATCATGTATTTATTAATATATATTATATACATGATAACCCGGTCTGGTATACGAGTAGTATATTTATACCATGTAGGTAGTCCCTTATTAAGTTCAGTACCTGTGACGCATCTACTCTACAGCATGAATGGCTTGCTCAAAGTGGATAAAACAAGAATCTATATTATTTTTACTCGAAACATCGAGGACCAAACATATTGCGTAGTGGATCGCTTAAAATGAGTCGCATTACGTTCAACAGAAACATAAAGTGCATTTTTCGTCGCAGTACAAATATAAATTTTGTAAAACACAGAATGCAGCGTAAATTACGCGACTCACAGCTCGCGTAAAAGCTAGAGCTCAATAAAGTACGCTTTTTTGGGCACACGCTAAAAAGAACCTGAAAAGAGCAGCACTTATGTATAAATCGGACAAGGGCGGGCGCAAGCAATTTGTACAAAATTACAGGGACATCAAGGAAATTGGGAAATATGACCGAAAGAGACCTTCTACTAGTCACGTCACGCAACGCTGTGACGATAAAAAACTTGAAGGTTTTGGAACAATCTGCAATATTTTGATCATCATCTCGGCCTGCTTTAGTCTACTCCAAATCCATCTTCGACAAATCCCACTTCACTACCTGTATACCTAAAAGAAACCAGTGTATTGTGAACACATTGTGAACAACGCAATATCTTTGAATGAACTACTTAGTAGATATTATTTGAAAGGTTAGGTACCTACTTTCAGTTGAGGGAGCTTTTATTATAGTATGAGATACAAAGTATAATGCAACCATGAAAAGTTATGTGAAAAGATTGACTATGTACAATTTTGCTAGAAGTATTCATTGATAAGCCATTTGTAGTACGATACCATTATGGAATACCATTTTTTGGAGAGGCAAAAATGGTATCGTGTAAATGCAAACAAGTTAAAACAATGAAGAATTTTTTTTTATTTAACCTATTTCGTCCCACAGCTGGGCAAAGGTCTCCCCACAACCCTCCAACCATCTCCTTCGAGATCTCCCACCATTATCTCACAAAGGCGTCGAGATCGTCTCGCCAACGCTTCCTCGGGGGGGGGAAGAATTTATTAAGGAAGTTAATTAGCTTGGTATTGAAACTCTGAGATCGTCAATAATTTTACTGTTTATCAGCAGAATTGTAGCCATTAGAGAAATATCGAAGTTCCCGCAAACTAGCTGCGGCCAAACACTAATGCATTGTAATGATACAGTCTACGGCTAAGATTAACCACGCTTGGAATGCAATAATCGTAAGTGATAGAAGTGAAACTCTTAGCTACTATTACTATCGTCCACACCATACGAATAAAAACTTTGTTTTTGTTACAAAGTAGCAATATTAAACAAAAAGTATATACGTAGTATATCAGTTATCTGGTTCCCATAGTACAAGCTTTGCTTAGTTTGTGGCCAGATGATGCTGTGTGAAATGTCCAGCATTATTTATTTATTTATATTGAATAGAATGAAGCTAAGGTTAAAGCTCCGTCTAGCAAATCAACTGTTAGAGCTTTTAACTCGGTGTAAGTGAAATAAATCCTTTGCTAACATTGGTCAAACTATAAAGGTAAAAACAGAATTTCATTTGGAAACGATATAATGGCAGTTTCTTTACTCTACATTATGACAATTCACATTGCTAATTTATAGTAAACGTACCACGGCAGTTTCATATCTATTATGTTATTAGCAAATGTGTGGTCGGAGCAATGCGTCTCGCTCACTTGGCGGAAAAACAATAAATTGCGGGTAAAATTGCCATAAAATGCTCAGTAGTCAGTAGGAGCGTACAATCATAGCCGTTTTACAAATTATAATCGCGCCGGGGCCTAAGAGGCACCTAACTAGGTGGCTACACACAACTATGTACCAGGCACTACTTGTAGTTTGTAACATGAATTCTCTCTCATGTGAGTACGGTATGGTTTTACTCTGGGGTTTTACTAAACCGTGGTCTGTCATGATTATTTTCATTTATATTAATCACATGCTATAAATGCAGTAATCTAATAATTATATGAAAAATTTAACCTTGAAAATATGAATGCAGTATTTGTAGTAAGAAAAACAAAAACAAAAAAATCTTATGTCTGAATTTTTAGTAGCTTTTGCATTTTGTTATAGTCCAGGAATACTAACTTAAACGATGTCGTCTATGAGGTATCTTCACATAGTCTATTTTCAAGTTTGTAATATGTCAATATTAGTTTTTCAATAATTTAGTTTGTTAAAAAATATGATTGAAGATAGCAAAATAAAATACCAGTAGGTACCTATAATTATTCAAAGAAATTTCACTTAAAACAAACGCTAAATCATTATGTCAAAGATATAAAGCCCTCTGATTGGTAGGCGTGAGGGGAAAGCCCATTGGCTTGTTATCACGATCAATACCTGTCAATCTCTTGCGCAGGAACGCTCAATTCATCGATCAAGCCTGATAAAGTTGCCGCCTTATCAATTTTCAGCTACTCATTGGTACTAGTTATTCTAAAAGGCGGAGGTGATGGGCTTGCTAGCAATCACATGGAATGTATGCTTCATGTGCCAAATGTATTGTATACTTATTTCAATTTCAAGTTATCAATAACGGAGAGCTATTGATAAGAATGTCATCATCAATAGCCTTACTTTACCCTCTCTTCTCTTGCCATATTTGTCTCTCATACTTTCTGATAATAAAGATAATTCACAACCCCTGACTGACTGTCACCTGCGCGTTATAAAAAAAACAGTCTGTATAAGACTGAAAAAAACAGTCTGTATAAAACTGTTTTTTGTAATGCGCAGATGATTTACACAGTCAAGCAACCATCATACCAAAAGAAGCATGATGATCTTTATCCAAAAATACTTCGTGATTCTTTGAAATGAGATCTTCATTCAAAATCAAAGAATGGAAGGAAAATACCTCAAAAATTCAGATGCAATGACGAACAGAAATACTGCAAGGCTTGCAAAATATTTATTCTGTCAACATTGCTACGATTGCGTTTTGATTGCGTTTGAATGGCCAACAAATTTCCTCTTCCCATATTGCTTCTCAGGTAATCTGTGTAGTCACGCACGAAGATCGTAAAATCTAAAGCAGAGGTTGTGGTCGTATGAATATCTGTAAATTATAGCTGTTCATGTAAGCTAATGTCATAGAGTAAGTAAGTAGATATCATAGAGCAATATGAAGGTCTTATAAGTAAGTACCTACTTATCTATATCGTGCTGTATGAAAAATAATAACCAAAAGACATGGCTGACTCGCCAATCGCCATTACATTGTTTGTGAATCCGTTCTTTGTAAAATTTTACTTGTAGTCGTCATGAAATAAGATTCAAATGTTTAGCCAATGGTAGATAGCATAAACATTTAAACAACAAAACTAAAAAAGTAAACTCATGTCATCATTGTAGGAGTTCAAATGAAAAACTAAACATGCTCTCTCTAAAAACGGTATGTTGCAACTAGAGGATTCGATCGGAGATCGAGATTCGGGATCCCGAATCTCGGGATCCCGGGATCCCGGTCGTATTTGAGTCCCGAAAATCCCGGGATTAAATTTACCAAATCCCGGTATTTTCGGGATAACAATTTTCTATAAATAAGTCGGTGAAACTTACGTGAAACGTTAGATGCATTGTGATTTCTTTGATTTCAATTTAATTCCAAGTACGAGTTTATTCATTTAACTCTGAAGCATAAAACATAGTTTTCGTTATGGGTTAACCTCATACCTGTGCCTGTAAACGGGTTACAAAAATTGCATCTTCCTGGCAAATTTTTATTGACCAATATAGCTCAATATATTTGCAACTCGGGATAAATCATTTGCTATCTAGCCAGCTAGGCATTTGCAATTTGAATATTTGTTAAAGAAATATCTTGACCATATCGCCGGGCTACAAAGCAATATTACAATATTTATTGCACTGTGTTTCGAGATATAATCGGCAACTAGGCGGCTATACCATTGCATTAAGAAATTGCCAAAAAGTAGCCCATTACTTTTAAGTTGATTTTCTGAAAGTTGATGTAGTTGGTTTTATAAATAATTTACTGAAAAGCCTAGTTTGTTTATTTTAGAAGAAGTTTGAAGCACTGGTGGTCTAGTGGAAGGGTCACTGTCTTCCGAAAAGCCGCGGGTTTGCACTAATTAAGTTTTGTATCAAAAAATTATTATATGTTGACTATGCCAACTGCCAGTACACTCAAACAGTAAAGGACAACATAGTGATGAAACCATCATGTAATAATTATACAGGGTGTAAAAAGACATCTACCGAAGCCGAAAGGGGTAGGTACAGCATCCCAATAGACAACCAAATCCAAAAGGATTTTCCGAAATATGCACTAAATCCGGAGAAAACAGCGTTTGAAGAGTACTGTTTGCGTATGTTTTGGGCGCGTTTTTTTACGTCGATTGCTGGATTTTGAGTTTTAAATGTTTTTTTCTTTTATAAATGAAATTATTAGGTAGGTATGGTCTTATTATGTTGTAATAGTAGTAAATAGCCGAAAATAACATAGCATGACGAAGCTAAGTCAAAAAAAAATTTTGGGTTTTTTTTCGCTAAATATGTTTAGAATTATGGTCTGATTACAACCCCTCAGTTTTCAGTAGCAGTCTTTTTACACCCTGTATAAGAATTAAATTTATATTCAAAACTGACTTTTGAGAATATGAATTAAGAAAGAAAATACATTTATTCAACTAATCAACTAAGTAGGTAAGAAAATAAAACAAATAATAAATTAAAAAAACAAATGAAAAATGATTGTTGAAAAGGCAACTACTCAGCAAAATGCCTATATCCAAGGATCAGGCGCTGTTTTTCAGTGTCGCCTTAGAGGGAATTAGAATTTTGACACGGTTTACTGACTTTTTGTCGGCACTTTTCATTACAATACAATCCCGGGACTATCCCGGGATCCCGAGATTGGCTGAAGTGAAACCCGAAATCCCGGGATTAGAAATAAGGGCCGGGATCGAATCCTCTAGTTGCAACTAAATTGAACTAAAACTTGAACTGTTTTCATGCACAGATTCAGACCTAAGATGTGACTAATCACATCTTAGGTTCAGTTAACATTTTATTATATGGTGCATACACATACACACGTATGTATATCCTCGATGAGCATGTTTTATCCAATGAATTTAAAAAAAATCATGAAAATGTTTGTTAGCTTCAAGCATTTGTCTTGAGACTTGCATGGTACAAGCTTTACTAGTTAGTACTTGCTCGAGATTGAGCAAGTTTTGTCGAGCATGTACGTACGTATGTACCCAATAGATACGAGCCCTATTCCATTTACATAATATTGAGTAATAATTTGCATCTCGATCTAAGCTCATCTCGCTCATAGATGCGTCCGCGATAGTAAACCTGTCAACACTGCGCAAGCGCATAAGAGGCCGTTAGTCGTGCGTTTGTGGCTAAGGCCTTACTAGCGAATATAATATCGAATGGTTATTTGAATAATGGTTCAAGCAAACTCTATTGCAAATACTTAATTACTAAGAAGAAAAATAATTCCAAAAATAAGTGGCGTGAAAAATTTGGCAACCGTCCGAACAGTAGTAGTAAAGCTAGCTAACATTTTATAGATGTCCTATATTGGTACGTGTTCATTGATTTGTTTGGAAAGTAGTATTGGTGTTTCGCTTATAAACTGTATGCATTTATGCATGTTTACCTTTGAACTAAATGTCGGCACGTTCAATGTAGGTAATTAACAACTTGTGTCACGGAGCAACTCCTGAGTGTCGACGGCATTTGCCAAACTGCCAGAGCGTTCTAAATACAAAACTTAGTTGAGGATAGCACCCGTTTGTGATATGAAATCGGTAAACAAAAAGTTGAAGATCGTCGACAATTCTATTACGATTTATTTGGATGTAACGTATATCAAAGTGATCCCAGCGGTCCTACGGAATAAATTATTTTTGACTTGGACTATGATTTTGGTAGACCTTCACTGATATTATTTTTTGTTACAGCGGTAGATGATAGAGCTGTTGCTGAGATCAAAGCTTTTGTTTTATTTTTGACCAAGCTTAGGCAGAAGAAAATCTGTCGAAGTCTGCAGAAGGCATCCTTCACAGTTTTGTTAAGAAAAAATCTCAGACAAAGTTCTAGTCTGACTTTTTTATGTTCATCTATCTCATCTTGAGAGACGTTTTGATGTAGCATGAGAGGTGAACTAATAATAAACAGGGGTAGTAGGTATGCTAGCTACATTATTAGTCATACTAAATATCGCAAGTGTTCAACCAGTGCTCAACGTCTGTTTAGTAATGTTACTTGGAAATTCTATAACTTCTCGTCATACACTACAACATGGACCGACAATACAGGGTGTAAAAAGACGTCTACCGAAGCCGAAAGGGGTAGGTACAGCATCCCAACACACAACCAAATCCAAAAGGATTTTCCGAAAAAATCATTATATCCGGAGAAAACAGCGTTTGAAGAGTACTACGAGTATTTGCGTAGGTATGTTTTCGGCGCGTTGTTTTACGTAGATTGCTGGATTTTGACTTTAAACTGTTTTTTTCTATTATAAATGAAGTTATTAGGTAGATATGGTCTTATTATGTGGTAATAGTAGTAAATAAACAAAATAACATAAAACGACCAAGGTAACAAAAAAATTTTTTTGCGTTTTTTTTTTCGCTAAATATGTTTGGAATCATGGCCTGATTGCATCCCCTCAGTTTTCGGTAGTTGTCTTTTTACACCCTGTATAATTTGCTGCACCTTAGTAGTTTGATTTAATGGTAGGTAATAGGTATTGTATTTTAATAATTTTGGTAGACGATTTAGAGGCTAAAGGTAATGGTTGATAAAAAATATTTATAAACGACTCCAAAAAATTAGGTTTGTATGACTTTTTTTTTATGTAAGACAATTGTGGACCAATTTTCAAAATTCTTTTATTGCTTAAAAGGATATACTCTCGAAGTGGCGCCATATAAATTTTATTCCCGGAGAAAATATACTTTTCTCGTAAAACTCAAAACACCTCATCCTCGCTTATAATTTTTGACCTTACTCCAATATTGGAGTCGGTTTTCTTTATAGTTTAAAGTTATTATTTTAAACTACATAATAATATAAAGTCATATCATATTACAATCAATATTAAAATACTCAAGTACAGGATATGAAAATTTGTTTCTCCGCGTAATTTCCCTCGGGGAAAAATTAAATTAGCTCGCAAGAAGATCAGCTTAGTTAATGCGGTCGATTTCCTAAGCTGAACATAATATTATATATTTTAATGAGTAACTAATATATACTTCCAACTCCGGCACGGTAACGATGGGTATAAACCTCCTGTACGCTATTTTAACAAATCTTATTCCTTTTATGGTATAAACTTTTGGATTTAAGTCAATCTAAATTTAAATACATTATATTGAGTAGAGTGACGTGCAGCAAAAATTTGGGATTTTAAATCAGATTTTTTATATTTATATATACATATATCGCCTATTAGACTATAAATATAAGTTAAAAATAGACTAAATGTAAGTTAAAAACACAGAACTTGACTAGGGTATCTCTGATCTACACATCTTTCAAACGAACGAAACGAAAACTACAATTTAAATTCACAAACAGTTACTCAACAACTACAATACTTCTTTTCTATCCCTCTCACATCCGCAGATTTATAGAAAGTTATGTTCCTATAGTTTAGGTTACGACAATTTAAATTAATTAAGACATCTTCACAATAGGTTCGCACGATTTCGTTAAATATTAGAATGCTAGTTTGGGGATATCATTCAGAGAAACAATAGAATGAAATAATTGAGCCTAAAATGCCATAACTGTTTGCTATAGCTTGCTTAAGATTGTTGTTTTTTGTGTAGAGTTATGAAACTACCCATAATCATCATCATCATCATCCGCAGCCTGACTTCACCCACTGCTGTAACTAAACCTTATTTGATTTAAGGGGCTTCGTCACTTTTCAATATAACAATTAATATAAGTAAATAAACAGGGTGATTATAATTGGCATACAGAATTCCTACCAAAGTTGCCAAATTTTTTAATCATGTTGATGAAATGGCGCTACAGATAGCGGAGTGGGCGAAGGTCCACTTGCGACGCAGTAGGTTGCGGGTTCGATCCCCGCCGCGGGACAAATGTCTGTATGATCTACAAGAATTTGTCTCGGGTCTGGGTGTTTTTTATATAAGTAATTCCAATCCTCTCCATCCAAAGGTTGCCTGGAAGAGATCGCTTCTCAGCGATAAGGCCGCCCATTGTGCATTGTATTATGGTTCTCTTTTCCACTGTATTTTGTAGTTATAAGGTGTGCATTGTACAATAAAGTATTTTCATTCATTCATTCATTCATAATTGATGTTTTATTTCTTATTTGTAATGTTTTCTGTCCCATCGCTGTTCTCAGCTACAAAAAAAAACATTGTTAATTCATTAATCATATTCGTTATCAATATGCCATGATAGTTTAGTTAACCCACCAACAACAGAATTGAACGTAGCATATGCCAGATCCCATATAGGTAGTAGCATAAAAATACTAAACCCAGCCAACAAGAGAACCTTTCAGGCGATCCATCTGACACGTTGGCTGACCGGCTGCAAATGAGTGACGTCATGACGGGACCCCATTACTCATCCAACATCGCCATTTACTACAACCATGCGCACTAAGCGGACGTCCGCTAAACTAACTTTAAATCCCCCTCAGTGGTAATATAACTGTGGCTGTTTTTCTAGCTTTCTTCGTAAATAACAGCAAAACATTAAACATGTTTAAATAATCTGAAATTAGAATAGAATAGAAAAAAAAATTCTTGTAGATATTGAGATAATGCCTAAATGAGCCGGTTAACGTATACTCGTATAAAAACAATTTACACTGATTATGAATGATTAGATATGAACTGAAAAATACTTTCAATGCAACTTTAAGCTCGTATTACCTAGCTGAAACACAAGAATTTCAAGTTTATTAGTCGTTTTATTTCCCTTTCCCAAGTTCAAAGCTTCCAGCTTTTTTTTAATTGAATAGGTCAGCATTTGACTTCCCTCTGCCTGATGTTAAGCAGTAGTGTGCCTGATGTTAAGAAGTAGTGAGGCCTGAGATATAGCATACTTTCCTAGAATCGTGAGAGAAGCTTCCAAAGCTTCTTTCACGCAAGACCTCGCATTAAAAAAACATTGCCAAGGAATAACTAAAACAACCAGAGGCACGTGACTTCATGAAATAGGTGTTTAAGCATGGCATCTCGTGTACTATAAATCAATTAACTTTTTCCGCTTCGATGCAGCCGCTCAACGTGCATTGAGACCTCAGGGAAAAGTGTCAAGAATTCACGCGGGACGCCATTCAGAGAACAATAGGAGATCTTTCCCGTTATCAAATGGCTGTTTTAGTGCTATAATTAGTCAATTTGTCAAGCGGAATCGTTGGAACTTAATTATTTTTTTTGTTTTCACAGAAAGAGAATATTGTCGTAGACATCGTATTCAGAAACTGAGGTTATACTGAGAATAAACCTGTATGACATGACTGCATTCAAATTCTAAATGTTTTTAGATTTAGTTTCTTTTATCGGCATTTTAAAGCAGCTGGTAATGTCCGGAACTACTGCGCCTATAATAAAACATTTTAGTTTGACAAAGCCACTTAGATTACGCAGGCGAAGCCAGGGCAAGCATCCCAATAAAAGTACAAAATTATTTCCTACAATTTATTACGGACCTTGAATTCAGAAAGTTGAGCAAAAACTGTCAACGAGCAAAAAACTGTTGAAATAACTGAAAACGATAGGTAGAGGCCGCAGTATCGTTTTCATTGAACCTCTCCGATCGGGTTTCGAGTAGTGGTTTGCAAAATAACAAGCTTCGGAAATTATTGAAGCGCACTGTTCGAGTGTCGAATATTGAAGTTTGGTAATTGCAGATGTTATAACGAGGATACAAGTCAACCAACTGCATAGTTTTTGGAGTAAAATAACAGATTTTGGTACACAATAATTTGTCTTGTAGGTGGAATTTATTCTTTCTGCGGGAAACTTTCAGACGTAACCTGCACAATTACGCTAATGTATCTTTTTCTAACATAAACAAAAATGTGCTACTTTTTTCCAATACATAGTGGGATGGTAGGAGTGGACCTAGTTGATCAAAGATCGGTTCAAACCCCAACACTACTTGAAGCTATGGTCATAAATTATCGTTTTCGTTTCGAAAATAGAACATTTCGAACTTTACCGGCTGTTTTAATTAGGAGAGCATTCAACAGACCTTTCTTTGTACTCGTATCTGAGCTCTCAATTACAAGTTGGCCACAAAGCCTGTCCAATGACTGCACCCTAGACAATTTGCAGTTACCGCGTTCCGCTCGCACCAGAAAAATAATAGTGCACTTACTGGTGTGGACTTAGGTGAATGTTCAGGGCGAACCAAATCAGACCATGATTGATGATAGAAGTATAAATTCTCTTGATTTTTTAAACTCCATTACTGGGTTGGTTTCTTGGAGAGCAGAATGTTGAAAAGGACTAAATTGTGCCTAAAGATGTTAAATTCAGAAAAATCAAAGACTGTTTTCTATTATTCTTAGTAAAATAACAAGAACACGATTATTAGAAGTTATTCAACAAATCGAAAAAAAATATTTTATCATAGACTGGTTTACCTACCTAGAAATAAGATATTACGCTGATGGTTTTTTTTAGGTAGGTAAAGGTAGTTTGTTTAGGTGCTGGGCAAGCCTACTCCATCTCAAATAATGCCCCGGAGCACTAAACTTCCATTTTAGTGTAGCCATTTGTTCGTATGCCTCCTGATGACGTTGCAAATAATGTATTCGTCTAGAGTAAAGATGTCTAAGTTTTTATCAATAAAATCTGCCCCTGCCCTGATCCGGCCCTGTTTGAGTATTGTGTTTGCGATACGCAGATACGGCTTTGTCACAGCAGACGTTTTGTCTCTGCGCGTATCCTGAACGGCGAGTCGTTGACCTCTGAAAAGCTGATTTCTAACAGCTCTTTTGTGAATGATGTGAATGTACGATCAACATTTCTATTTGTAAGTGCTCTCGAGGTTTACTGAATGGAACTGTAGGTACAGATGAGTTTTATAACTGTATGAGGACGAATAAAAGGCATGTAGGGTATTCACGACCTCGGAAGCGTGAAGGCGATGGCGTGAATGCAAGACTTGCGAGTTCGATTTTCGCGATGGGACAAAATGTATTGGTTACCACCATGTTGTTCGTAGTTTCTGATACCCTCGACGACAGGTAATACATAGTCCTGCCGCTTGCTTAACGCAATCAATCATTACTTTGTGACTGTTGAGTGTTAAAAAAAATTAAAATACTTATATCCAAAAAAGATGAATGACTTAAAATAATTAAAGTAAAAATTCGAAACAACGAAAGTTACAAATAAAGAATAAAATAATAAAACCTTAATAGTGGCATAATTTATTCATTCAGAATAATCCAAAATATACTTACCTACTTAAGATAACGACAAGGTACCACTTAAAATAACCATTTACTTATCCATCTACCAAATTACTTATTTAATCTGCGGTAGGTAACTTAAAACCAAGAATCAACGTCAAAATGGGTATTAAAATTAATTTTTAGTGCACGATAACGCTGATCCAGTCCGGTGTAGTAGCGCAACTTTGATATGGAAAAGTGGTTATTTAGTGAATGTTACTTGGTGCTTAGGGTAATGGAAACTTATTAATGCAAACTGTAGATAACCATAAACACGGATAATAACAGTACCATCGAACTATTTTTGGACTTGCTCTACACTAGTTCCTTTATTTACCTATACATTTACTAGCTGTCCGTCGCACTCGCGGACCTTGGGAACATTTCACTGCTCCGGGATAAAAGCAACATGGCTTTTATCCCGGAATAGTGAAATGTTCAAAACTCAGGAATAATGTAGCATTCTGATGATGTTTTTTTTTAATCGGTCCAGTAGTTTTATCATTACAAACATACATACAATTCTTTACTCTTTATAAATAAGTATAGATAGATTTATTAGCCTGATGTTTCACACTGTTAAGATGGTTTAGGCATGTAGAGAGGATGGATGACAGTCGTTTGACAAAGCAAGTGTATGAGGCGAGTGTGCATGGGACAGCTGGAAGGGGAAGGCCTAGGCGAACCTTATTGGATCAAATTGGCGACATTTTGGAGAAGGGCCAGGTCAAAAGTACCCTAATGCCCGGTTTCTATATTTAACGGACATTCGTAGGTAAGAGCGACGACTCGTTTTCACATACAAATTTTGACAGCTAACTTACCGCCGGTTTCTAGCTGTCAAACTTTTGTATGTGGAAACGTGTCGTAGCTCTTACCTACGACTGTCCGTTGAATATAGAAACCGGGGGTAAACCGACGAGCATGTATGAAGAATGTAATGAGTGAGAGTGAATGAGGCGAAAGTTGTGTGTCAGGATCGTAGCGACTGGAGATCCGTGGTGTCTGCCTACCCCTTTGGGAAAGAGGTATGTATGTATGTACGTGACTTTATGTATGTATGTATGTTTCACACAGCAGCACAAAGACCTTTTCCTACAACCGTCAGGTCATGGGCCATAACAGGCCAATCTTTTCTGTAGGAGTCTAGTTCATCCCGCCATCAGCGCTTGGGCCTTCCACGTGGTCGCCGCACCATCGGATTATATTCAGTGGTCGCTTTTGCCCAGTGATCTTTGGGCATGTGGCAAACATTTCCCGCTTTCAGATCTACATCGGCTATTATACGAGTATTAGACTAAAGGGTCTAATACTCGTATAAATATTAAGGTTGTCAAAGGACAACCTTAATATTTTAAAGCTCCTTAAGAACTAATAAAACTACCTACAGTGCTCAAAAATACAGTCATGAAGTTTTTTATTTTTTTATAACTGGCATCACTTATTTCATACCTACTTATTGCATTCATACGCAAATGTTACGCGGATTTTCGTTGACAACGATATAATTCACAACTGCAGCTGCGTCCCCTTTATACTACAGCTGCATAAACCTGGTAATGGTTATACAGGATGTGTTGAAAACGCTCCAAAAAGCTCATATTCCTTTTCATACACGTTTCAACACTGCAACTTTGATTATGCTTGTATTCAGTTGTTATCATTGTTAAGTTTCGGAGTTCTTTTAGATTTAATCAATCAAAAATGTTGCATAAAACGATTTTTTTTGTCGAACGTAATTTTTTTAAATGATCACTGAATCTCAGTTTCAATTTTTGAAGTGGTAACAGCAGATGCAGATGTTAGACCTATAGTTATACAGGAACTATATGCAAGCCATCTGCAAGTCCTTCATAAGCATAATCACCTTGCGCCATGCTCCTATAATCATACCATTTAATGCAGGAAACAAGCAGCTAATTTAAAACACATTTTCATTTCTGAGTCTTCACGGGTTCACTTCAAAGGCCATTATCCTTGTATGCTTTGATATGAGTCAATGTGCATCGGATTAGGCTCTACGGACCATGCGATTCCGTACCCGATCAAATCGGATCTATCAGCAGGGAAAAATACAGCACATAGCCAACACTCGTCTCACGTGGTTATTACTAAAAAGGTAGTTAAATACCTTTTGTTTGTTCCAATTTTTTGAATAATTTCAGACGTGATGCAAAGCTGTTAGCATAGAAAACCCATGCGGAAGCTCTGCCAATTTATATATAGGCAGTTTTTAGTCAGGTTGGTCTGTATAAACGCATCATCATAGAAAATATAAGTCGCGGATGCGCCTCCACATCTCAATATGGCCTCAATTTCACTGAATATGTGCAAATACTATTAATATCATCTATATTATTGGAAAAGAGCATGTTGCGATCAAAATTAAACAATAAAGGTTCACGACTGTATCTCCAAGGTGCGGTAGATAGATATTCTCTCGGTCAAGTAACTTCACATCCTTTGAAGATAGAAGAATATAATTTGGCTCAAGTCTCATCATCATCATCACCCGATAGTAGTCCACTGCTGGACATAGGCCTCCTCTAATAAGCGCCATTGCACCCTGTCCTCAGCTCGACGTATCCAGCTCCTGCCAGCAGCCTTTCGCAGATCGTCACTCCACCTGGCCGGAGGGCGTCCTACACTACGTTTGCCGAGTCGCGGTCTCCACTCAAAAACTCGTTTACCCCAGCGGTTATCGGTTCTTCGGCAGATATGACCAGCTCACTGCCCCTTCAGCTTGCTAATTCTCTGAGCTATGTCGACAACTTTGGTTCTATGTCGGATAGTCTCATTGCGGATTCTATCCTCAAGTGAAGGCTCAAGTCTACATTTTGTAAAAGCTTAGCATTCCATACTTAGATTATCCAAGTAAAAATTCCATACGTGACAGGTTGTCAGGCAATGGTCATAAATAATGGAGCTTGGAGACTATCTTACTTTATCTTGTTTTATTCATATAAAAGACAGAGGCTGTTAGTGAAGTGACCACGAAAGCGACATCAGGCAGACCACCAGTCTCTGATCTGATGATATTGCAGCGGAGGCATTGGTTTCGACTGGCACAACACTGGGAAAAATGTCGTGAAAATGAGGAAACCTATAACTCAGGAGTGGATGTGGCTAATTCATCATATTTATCCACAGCCCGATTGAGCCCACTGCTGGGAATAGGTCTCCTTTTGCATCCAACACGATCCTGTGCTAATACCATTGATTATGATATTGATTAACTTATTTATTTCACAAAAAAACCAGGTATGTACAGTCAGCGTCACCAATTGGTAACCCCCTTAGTAAGGCGGTTTGTACTGCAGGGGGGTTACCCGTTGGTGTCGCTGACCGTACCACCTAAGCAAAGCCACAGGCAAAACAATTGAATAAGAAGTCGTGTGGTTTCACACACACAGGATTGATCTGAGTAGCTCTCGTATTTGAGAGAACGCTACGTGACGATCTCATTGACCGTTCGATCTTCCGTTTTATTAGGAAGGCTAGACTCGAGTCCCCGTGGCTTCGATCGCGTGAAATTACTTCTGTAGTAAGTCTAGAAGTAATATGGAAATGTTTATTGATACAGTTTTACTCACATCTTGCGATCTACATTGTAATCACTAATAAGATCTTTTGCTTTTGACAAGCCTTCTGAAGTTTTCGTATATTTATCATAATACAATTACAATTCAATTTTAGGAATATGTTCCTTATGTTACTCTACATTAAAACAGGCAGCTTTATTTTAAGTTGCTAACGATTTTTGCTATGAATTTAAGTCAGTCAACGCATTATACATAGATATTTAGATAGGCACGTGCCGCGAAATTGATTGTGCGTGTTCTCACGTAGATATCTATTCAATATCGATAAACCTCAGCACTTTTCTCTCGTATACCGTTGCAATAAAGCTCAAAATAGCTTGTGGGTCAATATGACAAATTGCCGTTGCATCGCTCGTGATCGTTCAAAGGCTTTAGTTATTTAGCTTCAATCATTTATAGCTGCGATAGATGTTGATAGATTTTTGCGTTACCAATGAAAGTTTTAAACTGCTCTCATCGGCGGCAAGTGCGGCGACACAAAGGATTCATTCAACATCAAAAAACGTTTAATAAATATACAAATTGGTCGTTTTCAAATTGATAGTTTGAATAACTTTTTTCGGTAACCTAATGTTTGCATACTACTGCACAAATGTCACTACTATCATCCACATCTCAGTTTAAAATTCGTAACCCTCCTTGTTTCGCTGCAGTCGGATAAAAATTCAGTTTAAGAGCACCGCTAGCTAAGCTAGCGCTAGTGTAAATCGACACTCCCTTGGAAATAATCAAAAACCCATTCAAGATTACCAGTGAGGATAATGTAGTGACAAACATTTACGACCAATGGTTTTCGATTTGTGACACTGAAACACTATTTTATTAAAATGCGACTACTTTATAATCAACCATTTAAATGTATTAGTGAAATCCCTCTGTCCCCCTGTCCCTAAATTAATACAAATACAGTATTCTGATGTTTTCATGGCACCTCCAAGCTAGGTAATACGTTTACAAGTAATTTATACAGCGACTAGAGGAAAGCTATTTACTACACTCAAGTGAACTCTATAACGCCTGACATTGTTTGAGATGGAATAGGCTTGCTTTGATCAAAGTCAGTAAATAGTCAATATGGTTTGAGCTGCCTAACTGCGAACAACAGTTTCGTAAATATTATATTTGGTATTAGATTTTACTGAGTTACGAAATGCAAAGTACATCTATTGTAACCGAACACCTATTGACGTGTGTTCCCGGGGTAGGATTGGAGTGTGACTGGCGTCTTGAAATTGAACAATTAAAAATGATGAATTCGCTAAACGCGGTTCGCTCGTGCACGCTTACATAAACTGTGTCATCAAGGGTAAGCTTATTTTGGATGTTGATATTATTTGAGCTTTTTTATGCACTTTGGAAGAGACAGACCGAATTTTTCTACAATGTGCCATTCAAATGCTCGTTAACTGTATAACTAATAGATGACCATAAAAGTTATAGCTAGAATCAAAACTTTTAAAACGTGGTACACAACAAAATTATTAACCAAAACGAATTCTTTTAAAATTAATCCACCGTTTTTATGATTTTACAAGCTCTTTTACTCTTAAAAGCTATATAAAGGTAACTTTATTGGACCATTACTTTGTAGATATCGCATACATTGCAATAAAATAATCTTATTTACACAGGTTTTCTGTAGAACAAACTCTGATTTTAGTATTATGCGCACTTAAGGTATCGCGAAAGCGCATTGCAATGCATTTTTAACTGACCACAAAAAACAAGGTTATCAATTCAACGGTATGTATTGTTTTACATCGTAAAAGTACCTAACATCGAATATAGAAGGGCAAATGGGAAAACATATCAAAATCGTAGTCAGTGGAAATCTATGGTTACTGCAAGATTGGCAGTGAGACATGATTTAATTTATGCACTACTAATAAATCATTGTGCATTACAAATCCAGTCGTTCACCAATGAGTTTATCTGCCGACATAATGTGCCCCATGCCAGTACTCTCAAACGGCGAAAAAAAACATCGTGAGGAACCAAAAAGCTCGAAAAACATTTGTCCAGGCGCAAAGAGAAAGACCACACTGGTTCGAAAGAAACTGACGACAAGAAGTATGTTTGTTTACGTGGACTCTAGCATGTGAAATAGCCGACTTTCTTTCGATAATTTTTTGTATTTTTTTTATAGTGTTAATCCACACGGTGCTCAACCGATAAATATGAGCTTATCAAGAATTTCGAGTCTGACGTCAGGGTTCCGTGGCTGAGCGGTTGAAGGCACTCCGGATTTAGGAGAATCGTCTGATCGTCGCGGGTTCGAATCCCGTCGGAATCGAAAAATTTATAAGACTTTTCATTTCTTTCAATAATTGGATTGAAGTGGCTCATGCCTACGAAGGGATTTAAATCACCCTTCAAACAAACATAGTCATTAAAGAGAAGCCGTGGAAGCCTTCTGACTCATATAATCCGTAACCCGCCGCCCTTGTAATCAAATACATTCGTAGTTCTTGGGGTATGAATAGTCTCAATTTCCTCAGAAGGATGTTTATTTTATAACTTAAAATAGATATAATAAGTATAGGTACTGACAATCATTGCTAGATGCTTGAAGCCTGTATAAGCATAACATAGCAGAATTGTAGGTAAATTTTAATATGCGTTAATTGCGTAACCTACAGATTGCTATAATCGTGTCATACTTGCATTTGTGCTTATTGTATTCTTCTAAGTAGTTTAGGCTGTTTTTTTGGTGAAATTTTCTCGATACATTCCGGGCTGACTGGTGGGAAGCTGGCGACCGCAAGTCTTGGAAAATAATGGGGGAAACCTTTGCCCAGCAGTGGGACAACATAGGTCAGAAAAAAATAAGAGAAAATCAATATGTTAAATAGCTAAACCAGTTAATAAATTCAAACAGAAATGAATACATTAAGGCCACATTGTTTCGAGCCCAAATATTTTGTAGACATTCCGATGTTTTCTCAACGAAAGTGAATTTCTCCTATTCTATTATCTTCGCTGTAGGTACTTATCTTATGTTTAATGTTGTTGTCCCGTTGAGTGTAGGCATAGGTTGCCTCCTGACGCTGTATGAATCATCTACTAAAGATGTAAAGGCCTTCTATGATCATTGGTCTCGTCAATCAATCTATTGAATACTTATTTCTCTGAAAAGCAGCCACGGATCATCCTCATGGGCCTATTTATATTTCACGTTTTATGTGGTATTTAGGGTTAAAAGAACTTACCCAAGTGAAGTTTAACCATAATTATATTACGATCCTACGAGATTTAGAAAACCATTTTATATGTGCTACAGACTAGCTGTCCCATGGTTCAAGTTTCATTGCCAACTCAAATATTTATTGTAATTTATTCCGACACCCAAGTCCAGGCTCAGAACAGCAGAAATTCGTGCGCACACATAACTCTTGTTTGCCATTTAACAATTTGCATAAAGCTATGAAATGTCAGGAACCTAAGTCACTTGGTTTCAGCTCCTTGCATGCCTTAACATGATTTTGTATGATAAAATTGATTGAATAATATTACTTGAAGTTACACAGTGAATTCCATTTGTATTTTATACGAGGATGAAAGGATTTACATAAGCCAGATACAGATCACTGTTTATGTACTTGTAGTCGTAGGGGGATCACTTTGATAGCGTAATCAAGAAATAAAACCATTGAAATAAAACGTGAAATAATACGCCATGATGCCTGATGTCTGAAAAAGATACTACCAAAATCTATATCACGGACTCAAAATAAATAACATGCATCTACCAGTTAAAAAAGCGAAAGGAAGAAGCCTCTTACAGCTATTAGTGACTTGATATCTTGCTGAATATTTGACACAGCATCCGATCCCAAAGTAAGCATAATTATAAAGCTTATCCGCGTAAACTTTAAGCCTTTGATATTTTAACTATGATTCAGACCCACATAATCAAGTGTTCCTGGTTCACATTCACTAAGTAATTCCGAGACTTGTTGCCCTCATTTCAATGCGCCAAAATCGGTCACACAGATAACGTGTATCCATAACCGTCGGCTTCCTTATAAACTTAATTTACGAGCCGTAACCTAAACTATAGGTACTAACTAGCCTAGCTTCCTTGGATTTGCTCACGTTGCAAGATATTAAACAGAAATATCATTCAAACCATCTACCTACACCTGTTCCAAGTCTCATCCAAAATCGGTCGACTGGTGTGATTGAGAGAAAAGTACAGGTAGTACCTAGATCTAAACAGAAACATTTATACACATAACATTTGGTAGGAAGTAAAACAGCTGACAAAAACATTTGGCCAAACTTGTGTAACGAACTGACAGCGCGCGATAGTCGCGAAACCAAAAGTGCCTAAGTGAGTAAGTACTTTATCCTTTAGGGTGAGTAGCATAGCAACCAACCCTATTTCCTTCTTTTTCGAACACTATTTAGGAACAAAACTTTCCAGACTCTGCCTAGTTTACCTATATTTTTCAATCATTAAAAACCAGTGTTATGAAGTTAAATGTGTGTAGGTCTGTCTGTATACCCTTAATACCTTGTAGCTTCTAAGAGGGCGTCGATTTTTATTTCTTTTTTTTTATTAATTTAGCTTAGCTAATAATATGGTTCAAAATTCAAATAAATCTGGTCAGGAGTTTGAAAAGTCGGGTTTTTTTTATTGTAGAACTAGGTAGCTTTTATGTAGTAAAATTCATGGTTCATTTGACAAAGGCAAGGAACAGTTAAGCACTGCCATGATTCATTAGTTGCGCCCACGCACGGAGCCAGACCAACGATTGTTTACAGATGTTGCAAGGAATGCGACATGTATGAAGCTCGAATTGCAAGATTTACGTTTGTCATATTCAGTTGAGAAAATTTATTGGAGGTTGGCCTAGTGGGAGTTATTTTAATAAAACTTAATTTAGAGTGATACCTATCCTCGTAAATTATTTTTACGATCCAGGCCCATCTCTTTAGTTACATCCAAAAACTATACCTTTCGCTTTAAACCTATGTGTAATTTAGACCTAACTACTATAAAAAAGTCATCAACTGTATCGCAAGCGTTCGTCGACAATGCATTGACCTAATTTTGAAGTCGTTACTAAGCCATAAAATGTTGTACACTGTGTTTCTGGTAATAATGATGTCACAAATACTTACGCACACAAATACAATGCTTACGCATTCAAATTAAGAAGACGAAGAATGATAGACAGTTCATAAAGAAAATCATAGAAGGATACATACCTACGCACCAAGAAAAGTATTAGGTAGGTGAGGAAGGGGATGTTTACTGTTCTTTGACAGTAAACATCTCATTAAAATCACTCATGAATTTCTATCATCGTCTGAAGAAGTAATAGACACCGCATTGAAAAGAGAGAAATGAAGAAAATTGCATCGTTGCATTGACAGAGCTTTTGAAATTATAGTAATAACAGAATTATATTCACGGTGGTATTGAAAAGTGAAAGTTATAAAATTATCTGCAATGCAATTTAATTTTATGACCTTTTTTGTTACACTGGGCAAACGTCCCCCCTACTTTCAAACCTTACTTTGTAATCATAATAAACCAATTAACAATAAATTGCAGTGCAATTTATGAAACAATGCAAACATAAAATAAAATTAGTTGCACATAACAATGATGGCTAGGTACACAGAGCAACGACCTCTAAACTACTCGAGTTACAGTTATTAAAATAATTAATAAAACAACGGTATTCAATTGAATAACGAGACAGCGATGGAAAAGTAAAATGAAAAAAATGTTCACTATACCGTCCAAATATTATATTCCTTTTTGTTTGAATTTATCAGTTCAACTCTTTGCTCAAAAGACCAATAATGATGCGCCTACATAATGGTTAAAAAAGAAAAACTAACTCGTTCCAATTTTAAAACCCGTTACCCGAAATTTTCTTTTTTTGTTCCTTATTCAAATTTTTAAAGCAAAATTCCAAATTATTGTTTGAGGAATGTTCCTAGATCAATCAAATCAGTTCACATCCAAGAGTTCGAAGTTTACTCGCTATAAATAAACGCCTCTATAGACTGCATCCAACCATCACCGAAGTCGATACGGGTCATCTATTCAAATCGTGTCAGAGATCAGACAATGGCAGCGAGGTGTCGCGAAGCTCATTAGATCGTGCGCACGCTAATGAGGAGCGATGTTATCGGAACCACTTTCACTTCCTAAGGGCAAAATGAAGAGAAACTTCGAGCATGTAGATTCATATTCAGTGGACGTGGATTGTGATATTTATTGAAAAAATATGTGAGTTGATCTAAAATGTCTTATTATATTTATGCGCATGCCTACAACATAGAAGAAGATAGATTTTAATCAACCTTATAGGTAGGTACTTCTTACTTAATGGTTTTGACGAAAGAAAGATCTAGATAAATTCAAATATTTAAAACTAACTGCGTCCCGCGATCCCTCGGGATTTTTTCGGAATAAAAAATAGCCTATTTCCTTCCCTGGGATACAACCTTTTACCATGCCAATTTTCAGCCTTATCAGTTTAGTAGTTTAGTTTAGCGACGCAGCCGGGGCAGGCCGAAGAAACGTTGGCGTGACGATCTCGATGCCTTTGAGAATGGCTGGTGGGAAATGGGCCGGGACAGGGATGGTTGGAAGGATATGGGGGAGACCTTTGCCCAGCAGTGGGAAAATATAGGTTAAAAAAAACAGTTTAGTGGTTTGGGTGTGAAAAGGTAACAAACAGACAGACAGAGTTACTTTCACATTTATAATATTAGTATGGATTGAATTTATCAATCTATATAGGTTGATTGTATGTATCCTTTAATTATTAGATTAGTTTATAACACAATAAGTTCTTTCTATTTTTCCAAAGCGTTTTTAGTAAATATAAGCATTTTCAAACTTGCTCGTCCTTCCATAAAAAAAAACTGTACAAGTAGGTTATTTACACAAGATAGGCCTGATAAAAGGTGCCCTACAACTTGATAGCATTGCGTTGTCGAAAAACTGGATTTGAGATTACGTGACGCGTGAGTGAATTCGTTTCAACTAGCTACAGCTTTCGATTATGTGAATCCACGTAGAGCTTTCCATTACTACTATAAAAAATATAAAATACAGATAAGTAAGTACCTGTCTATTTTTTTTAACAGTGAGTATGGACGGTGGATGATGATGGTGTGTAATTATTATTGACGTATGCTAAAAGTACGAAAATAGTAATTTCACGGTAGAGTTGCGTGTGAGATGATGTTGTCTCGTTGCATGTCGTGTTGATTGTTATCCACTAATTACTGTCCGACGGTGAACGTAACATATTTTTAATAAGTTTATTATACATTTTTATGCGTACTAAACCTCTTACGGTGAAGGAATCGCGAGAAATTCTATTAGAATTCTAATAAGCGACGATGAGTCTTGCAATTTCTGACGTGAAAAGAAAAGTTACAAAATATTGCTCGTATAAAAAACAATTTCTATGGTACTACCTGATATACAATCAGTAGGTACCTAAGTCACGACCATGTTTATAATCAGTATGCTCGTATGAGTTCGTGGCTAACTCTCCTGACGTAGATTTTAGGCAGCCGTAAGCGGCTGGTACACCTTTTTTTTTTTTTTTATAACGTCAGAAAATCCATTATGGATACCCGAATCCCAGCCGAGCTATCCCTAGTAGGGATAAGTGCACGTTTTTGTAGATTTATTTCTATAGGGATAGCCCTACCAGTAGAAATAAATCTACAAAAACTATGCACCTATGTACACAGTACATTTCTTCATCTGTAAGTAGGTACTACATTTCTGGCGCTTCGACGACCGCTGTCGCGGCACGCTCGCTCCGCCCGCTCGCCTCGCGCATGTATTTTCGCTAACCTAACATCATAGTCTAACCAACTGATTTTGAAACGGTAGAAATAAATCTACAAAAACGTTCACTTATCCCTACCATTACGGATAACTCGGTAGGGATAAGTGTACCAGCCCCATAATGCCTAATATTTTGTTTCAATGTTTATATTTTCCACAACGTATTTCGTGCATGTAAAACAGTAAAAATCTCAAAGTGAGTATCCAACTTCTCGAATGCGATGAATTATTCTTCTAGATGATAGAAAGTTAGATTTTCTTATGAACGAATGTCAAACAATATAACTTTCACATAATGTGGAAACCCTACTCCACTATCCCACTCAGACGAGAGAACACTAGCGTAGGCAGAAATTATAGCTATACAATATAACATAGTATGTAAATTTTCACTTTTGAATCTGAACCATCAGACGATAGGAAGTTCCACACTAAAAGGCTCTATGCACGCGTAGAGAAAAGCAGCGATAGAGACGCTTATTGTATTTACTTGATGTGGAAGTCACTGGAAACGCTAATGCCTAGTTGTTCATGAGACTGACTAATTTTACATATTAACAGATTATTGAATCCATGGTCACATTTGATCTTGCAGCGCTAGCTAGAAAATGAATTAGACAGAAGCAGAGGACTGATTTCAATGATTTATTTTATAGGTTTTTTTCGGTCTCTACATACTCCCAAATCTCGGGCGCTCGCACAATTTTCTCGCGTTTCATTTATAATCCGGAAACCATTTGTCTCAGAGGAACCCGTTCCGGTCGCTAGTTGTGCAGAGAGCTTAACAGAGATTGCGTGAAATGTGAGAACAGTAGTGCGACAAATATTGTGCGCATCGGCAAACTTCGTGCTTTGCATCAAAACCGAATACGTTATAAGTAACCAAATGTTAGTCATCCCCATCCTGTCATTCTTCTTTTTTGTATAGAAAAATTCAAATTCAAATTCATTTTAATTCAGATAGTTACAATCCATATTACAATTTATAAAAACAAATAATCACATAATTAAATCACTAAAATAAAATATTTACAAACTAAACTTAGAACTAAATAAAAACATACGGCGCCGGCGGTTTAAATCGCCCTCCGCACAAAACATTTCCAGATCGGAGAGGTGAACCTGTCCGATATAGTTTTCAGGATGCTGTTTTGACTGTCCCGCACTCTGCGAAAAATTACTGCGGTGCGTACGGCGCAGACAAATGTGCGATTAGCTTTAGTTCGTTTTTCAGAAGCTATTTGAACTTTCAAAGCTTTAGTGATTTGATGACACGACATAGAAGGTAATTATTTTTGAGAGAGGAAATTTTGAGTAACGGGTACCTAGGTAGGTATTTGTCATGTTTACCCAACGTTTCGAGCGCATTGAAGTGTCCGTGGTTGATGAAAGATTGCCGAGGCGCACACATTTGTGGTAATACTGTAGGTAGGTGACTGGGTAAAAGGTGAGTGCTCTCGCGGTGGCAAAACAAGGGCTTTCTAGTGCTTTTATTGTTACGTATCGAGGGACGCCGCGGTATTGTGTTTTATTTTTATTATGGTTTTATATGAGGCTCGTGATCGTTTTGTCCGTTTTTTGTAGAATGATGGTGCGGTCAGTGTATGGAACGAATTGTGGGCACCTGTCTTGTCACAAGTCATTTTTGTTTTAATAAATTTTAGGGGTAGGAAAGTCTCAATAATGCATAATTTATGTGGTTCTGTGGTATGACTGTAAAGTGATTTTAAAATATAGTTTTAGCCAAGAAATAAGCAAAATCGTTGAATATCACAGTCATTTATTTCAGAATGTTCTCCACCAAATTGTTTACAACAAACACTAGGTACCTACCTACTTTAAAGATACTATCACAGTAGATTAGTAACAATAAATTATGGAAAGGCAAAATCATTGTAAATAAATAAAAACGTAGGCATTTACATCTATCTATCTATCTAATCAGCCCACATCTACCCACTGCTGAGTATGAGGCCTATACTAATTTTCACGCCACTCTTCCGATCCAGCGCCAGTCGGATCCATTGCTTTTCCGCTACCGCCACAATATCGTCAGACCAATATCGTCTGCCTGGTGTTCTATGACCCTTGCGTGGCCACCACTCGGTAACCGCCTTTGTCCATCTACCGTCTTCCCGCCCTGCCAAGTGGCCTTTTCACCTATATTAGATCATTTACACAGCGTCAAGCAACCTGCGGGACTCTGTAGTGCCTGGGACATTGTTTGAGAATGAATAGGCTTGCCCAGCACCTAAACCATCTTCTCAGCGAATATGTAGGTACCTAAGTACATATTCGATAATTCAATTATCCTAGCAACATTGAGCTTACAAACAAATAATTACAACATCGAATTATTGAATTATTTCTGAATCAAACGGAACGGTCTCAAATGCCTTTTAAATGCCATTTTGTAATTTGATACGGGATTTAAATATTTTATTGCCAAAAGGCTAACGACAGTTGGAGTGTTACCTTTACATAAATTAATATTTGTTAAGCTACCGTGAAAAGCTGTTCCTAACAGATTTAATACAGGCTGTAGTGGTATTAACTGGTTCACTTTATATTCCTTCATTATGTTTCACTTGTTCATCACTAGATGGCGGTTCGTGTATGGTGCTGCCCTTATTTCTGATGTCTGTGTTGCTGCCGCATTTCAGATTACTATATTATTTTATAATAAGTTGTGTCTGTATCCTAATTTAAAAGTGTATCTCCTTTATTGTTTTCATAAATAAATTATTTGTATATATTCATTGTAATAAAGATTATCAGCGCTGACGGTCAGCGTGACATGAAAACCAGCCTTACATACAAGTTTATCAATTAAAATCGATCAAAAGAATATCTAAAGCATAAAAAAGAACAAAATTGTTTGTCCTAAACTTCAGCAGACCTATGCTACAAAACAGTACACAAACAACCTCACCCTTAATATCCTTAGTAAACATAGTCAACTAAGGTACCAACTAAGTTATCTAAGTTAGTCTAAGTTTAGATTTAAGATGGACCTAAAAAAATCTAGGCCCCAAACCGTGTTTGTTGCCCTGGTTCTTCACGGTATTGGTCGCGAAAGAACAAGAGTAAAATCACCTAGCTTTAAGACGATTCAAAGTGATCCCAGCGGTCCTACTGAATAAATGCTTTTTGACTTTGACAAAACAATGCCTACACTTAGGCTTGCCCAGCACATAGATCTCTCACCTAAGCCTTTTCCACAGAAAATACTCGTTAACTCACGGAATTGGTGTCTCGGTTCACGAAGTTTTCCCAACTGTTTTATCAGCTGACAAGCTGTAATCTGCTTAAGCTGTTGCCGGTCTATTGGCACAACGTTGGCAGACCTAAAGCCACTGATTGAGAATTAATCATTGTAAGCCGGTCACACTAACGCGAATTTGCTCTGGGTTATTTACTCAGCACAAAGGTATCAAGTTTATTCTGTGCCTACAATGTGTTATTATATGCGATATGTTGATCGAATGGGAAAATGACCTGACGATCAAGGTAGTAGTGGGTTAAAATTTTAAAAAAGCTTGACTTAGACTCGTGAAATTTTTGTAAACTCTGGCTGTCATTCGTTATTACTCAACAGGCAATGGACATCGGCTTCATTTTGACATTTGAAACCTAACCTGGACTTCAATTGTCATTCTCGTAATGTTTGATTGGTTGAGCTCTACTGTAAGTAGTATACCAATTCACTGGTTGAGCTCTATTGGGATGACTACTGGTAATGGATTTCAAGTTAGACAATAAGGCTGCAGAGTGTGTGGACATGTACCTAAATGCGCCTTAAATGTACGTAGCATGGCGGATTGCTTCTCATCCTAAATAGAAATGCAACCACTACTTTTTATACTTTGCTACATAGTATTCGCGTGCATCAAAGCAGGGTGAATAAAGAGTGGCTGAATCCGGAATCGATCAACCGTGAAGTTGCAGTTAGGGGAATCGCAAAATAGTAGGTACAAGTATCGTATTTTATGGGGACGCCGGCTCGCGCAGCCGACTGCATCGAATCGGATACTACCTATACATACATACATACAATACCATTCACATAGATATGGAATATTACTTGTATTATGAATGTAGATAAATTAATTTGACGACCTCTGTAGTGCAGTGGGCGAAGGCCCGCCTGCGACGCAAAAGGTTGCGGGTTCGATCCCCGCGCCGGAACAATGTTTGTATGATCTACAAATATTTGTCTCGGGTCTGGGTGTTTCTATGTATAATATGTATGTATTTACAAACAAAAAGTATATAAGTAGTATATCAGTCATGTAGTACCCATAACACAAGCTCTGCTTACTTTGGGGCTAGATGATGCTGTTTGAAAAAGTCCAGCATTATTTATTATTTATTTATTTAATTATGATGACCGATAAAACATATCTTTATGATTTCAGAAAGCTCACGTGGTATCATGAGATTTTATTAACAATTTCATTAGCTTTTCTAAAATAGAACTCTTGTTACCTATTTTTCAACAATAATAACGCAGCGTAGGTACTCGTAAGTTACTCCTTTTAACATCATCCGCCAGTCTTCTTGTCGTGGACCACAATGCTGCCTCAGATAGAGCTATCAAAGTGGCCTAACATTACTCCAAGTGTACAAGTGTATGTGATGAATGAAGCATCGACAAGATAAGAAGAAGAAGAATCCGCCAATGAAAGTTTAATTAAAATTGGATTAACCGTTTAAGAGATTAACCGAAACATACAGACAAAAATAAATTAATAATGACGGAAGATATTATAAAATAAGGTTAGGTACGTACGTTCACTTGCGAGTAATGTGAAGTATGAAGTAAATAACTAATAAATGTTTTATCTATTGATGAAACAGCCCTTAGAATCTTTAAACGCGTTTATAACGTGTAAATGTAATTTGTTAGTCATTTGACCCTTGCACTTATTAAAAGGGTCGCACCTAATAAAGGCAGAGAATTGTCTTGTATTACTTCATATATATTGGACACTCATCGTCTCGCGCCAATCTCACTCTTTGCCCCTAGAGTTCTTAATTTACGGAATGCGGTGCGACATACAAAATTCACATGAACAAAATTATAATGTGTAGTATCTGTAAGTATATATTTATACCGCAGCGTTCATATGGAGTTTCATTGAGTGTCCGGGGTATGATAGAGGTCAATCTTTACGAGTCTACAGGTCAGAATCATAGTCATAAATTGTTACTCTACCTTGAAACAGTTTAAACGAGTTGCATAACCATCGCTAGCGTGTAATGCCCGTTCAAGTCATTAGACGATGCATTATTCCTTACAGGTGCAAGTCTGGTTTGCAACGTACTAACTATTATGTAGCCTGTGGCTTGTTCAAGTAGTATAGACGGGTAAATACTGAGTAAAAACTATCAACCGTGGCTAATTTCAAAAAAACTTACTCGCATTTAAAAGTACTTCTTCGTGAAACTACTCAGTATTTTGACTTTCAGATCTATAAACATTTCAAAAAGTTTTATTTTTTCGAAACCGCTCAAAGGAATTAGAGGTACCTAAATACATTTTAGTTTCCAATTTTTTTTATTTATTAAACAAAATCCAAATTATGACACACTAGCTGTTCGTCGTGGTGTTACCCGCGGCCCTTCGGGAAAATTTCACTTTCGCGGGATAAATATAGCCTAGTTCATCAGGGATAATGTAGGATTCATAAGGTGAAAGAATTTTTCAAATCGGTCCAATAGTTTTGGAGCCTATTCAATTCAAACAAACAAATAAATATTTTCTCTTTTTAAATTTTTTGTGTGTCGGTTTATTCATAAAAACCGTTTTAAGTTTTATTAACCTTTAGGCACAAAAATTTGTTTGTACGAATACCCCACCCACGTGGAAGATTTACCTACCTCTACGTTCGCCATAAATATGTATAGTATTATTGAAAAGATTTATGCTAATTTTTTGCTTCGCTCATAGGAATTTCTCAGTGACTACGCATATTATTTTTGCCAAACAATACTTCGTGTTTGAACCGTGTAAATATTTGTCATGTGCTCAAAACCACAAACGCAAGTCAACCTTAAAGGTGCCTCTACAAAGTTTATTATTTAAAAGTGACATTCTTGGTAGAACACACTGGAGTTCTAGCTATGGAGAAGTTCTAGCTAAGAGTCTTGCCAAGTCAAAGCTTACCCACACACATTTCAGATGTGCTTTTAACAAAATGCTAGAACAGGCAATGCGATGTTAGAACAGAATTATGAACACCAGAGGGCCTAGACAATGTAACAATCGAATGTCGACTTCGATAGTAGCTAAGTCCAAAAATGTATGGGATTGACATAAGCCTTAGCTAAGTCACGTGATCTGTTGTTAGCGAATCGATTATTGGTAGACAATGTACACACATTTCGATTCCATCAAACGAATCGACAACATCGAACGATGACTTCCATACAAATGCCTAGCCAAGTGGATCATTTGACAAGCGTTTTCGCTTAGTTGTCGATTCTCTTGATGGTAAGGCTAGCGAACGCTAAAATGCTGTAGATATCGAAACAAAATGGCGATTTCATAAACAGCTGTTGTAAAAAGTAATTGTATTTCGTTGTTTGTTTTATGATTGTCAAAATAATTTTGGCCCTTAGACGTCTCTGCGCACTAAACTGAGCCATATCAAGGTCACCGTGGCTGTAATATAACATAAAATAAACTAAAGCGCTCTCGTTCTAAGTAGGCATCTTTGTGAAACGCGTCAGCCGTCATTGTTTACAATATTGCCTTCCGGCTCGAAACTTACTATGTGATATAAGATTATGCTACTGTATAGGTACATTAGCCTATTATTTCTTATTATTACAAAGAAAGGTAAGTAGGTGGGTAAGGTAACTACTAAATTAATATTTTATGAACTCCATAGTCCATAAACTTAAAATAGGCACAAAGATTTAACTTTCCGTAATTGTATCTACGTAAAATAATTGCAACACATTATTGACAAAGTGTATTAAAAATTATTACATAAAGCAATTTGTTTCTATAAACATTAACTCACTTTTTAATATTCTAATCCAATCTCAATTTTAAATTTTCGCGCTCTTTCCGGGCGAACATTCAGAGTTCAATGACACATTTCACGTTTGAAGACGAAAACCATAGACTAAGCGCAGTTTTTAGCGAACAGTCGATTAGACAAGGCGATCGCTTTATGAAGGTTACTTTGGCTAGCAATCGAACTTCGCTATCGTCTAAGCGTTGACGATTGTAGAAGTCGATTCGATTCATAGCTACTGCCGGTTGTCTAAGCCCGTGAGTTCTCTCGAGCGAAATGCGAAAAATATCAAAAATCAAACAAATCAATTTTCTCGAAAAATATAAAACTTAAAAAAAAAATTAAATGCAGTTCTTAATTTTATCAAAACCGAGCCTCCTAACAACATTTTTCCATAACTAAAGTAGTTTAAAAAAATAGCGAATCGAGGCTTTGGATCGGGAGGAATGGAAGAAAAGAAGAGGCTTTTGCCCAGCAGTGGGATCCAAAAGGCTTTTTAAAAAAAATAGTAGTTTAGATTTTCCCCTCAGAGGGCGTGGAAAGCTGAGTACGGAAACTATGTGTGAACATTACAACGAATTTTAGGTACCTATACTGTCGTCAGGTCTTCAGGTCCTTTATTGATTGTAGCCGTACAAATAGAAACAGATTGCTCAGGTATTGACACGAAACGAAGTTCATTGTACTGACCTTGCAACGAGTATAGAATAATACTAACAGTAAGCAGCTAATAACCTATCTATATGTAAAAGTAAATATTGATCTTAGCTTGGTACAAAATCTCTTGCTACATTACGATGACTTCGAAGTATATGTGTCTAATGACGCGTTTATGGACTTGTTACATTTATCATTGCCTACGCATTGGTCAAAATTGTTTGAGTTCATGCACACATTATTTACCTACACTGGACTCATAGCTAGCATATTACAAAATAGTTTGGGATTTTTTGTAAGCTGCAGCGCCGCCCTAGCCGAACAAGATCAGGGTAGAGCGAGATTGTGTTACTTGGTTTCGGCGATTTAAAAAAGTTGGATCAAGTCTTAATGATGATGCTCAGCTGAAAGATATTAACTCTCGTTACGCACTTCTAATTCCAACTTTATTATTCTCGAAATATCATGGGAAAGAAAATGAAGAATTGATTTAGGTAGGTACATTTTTTGAAAACTCTGAGGAGTTGGGGGTTGATGTCTACTTTTCGAAGAAGCAATAATAATTCCCGTATTTTATTAGATTGATTTGATATACGAGTATTTTTTCCGTACCTTGCCGTTCCATGCATTATGATAATTTTTCATTCAATGCATAGTCAATTCATCGTTTCTGTCATGCGATCTGCCTACACCGCAATAAAATTCTAAGCACGGAAACAAAACATTATTTATCCATGTAAGTGACACAGATGGCCTTTCGCCACAGATCAATGAAAACTTTACGTGATACTCATCTCGAATTCATATTGATTATTCCACAAATCAAGTAAACCAACCAACATGCCCCTTGTTACTTTATTTCTTAGTAAGTCGAGCGGCTGTTGTCTACAATGTTCCCACTTACCTGACCGATGAGATAACATTGTCTTCATTATGACTACTAACCTTGTGTGCGTGCGCTTATCGCTGGCTTCCATTATTATACAAAAAAAGTGTTTACGTACTAGTTATAATTTGTGTTACTATTACTACGAGAACCTAGTGTTTAGGCAAACTTATTCTAAGTTTTTAAACACTATTATACCGAGAATTGTACCTACCTTTTATAAGTAAATAAATAAATTAAATTAAAAAAAAAAAAGTAAGTACCTACCTAGGTACTCCTTTAGGTAGTACCTAAAGGACGCCAGCGGACATCAAAGACTTTCAGGCATTAAACAATAAGCAATCTCTAGAAACAGCCAGATATTTGCTTAGTTCCTCTATGGACCCGATTAGAAGCCCTAGGCTACACAATTTATCCACATGAAACAGAATGTTGGATGGTACTTTAAGAGAAATAAATTGGCCATTTCTTTATGGTTAGTGGTCATTTAGGAATGGAAGTGTTTGTTCAAGCCAATTATATTTGATTGCTGAGTAACGAACTAAAGCTTTGAATTGATTTGAGCAATCTAGAGTAATTACTTAACGTTAGTAGAATCGCAGATTGTAAAAATAATTGAAGCTTAGTGAAATAGCAACTCATCCAATTCACTAATTCGCTTTTTTAATGCTTACGTATTTAGTGCCTAGGCCTACTTAATACCTGTCTATGATAATCTGGCAAATAGTCGAAATTACCTTCGTTACAACGTTCTACTTTTGGACAGCTTGGATCGTCTACCGTTGCTAACGATAAAAAAATCCCTAAACAGTTCTCAAAACTAAGTAAGAAGATTAAAGAAAGCTATGTTTTCAACTAAGTTCTTCCTTTCCTTTCCACTTTGTTATCCCTTTTTCAAAATTGTTGTTTAGGTTTTTACCTATACAGGGTGTAAAAAGACGTCTACCGAAGCCGAAAGGGGTAGATACAGCAACCCAACACACAACCAAATCCAAAAGGATTTTCCGAAAAAATCATTATATCCGGAGAAAACAGCGTTTGAAGAGTGCTGTTTGCGTATGTTCTGGGCGCGTTATTTTACGTAGATTGCTGCATTTTGAGTTTTAATTGTTTCTTTCTTTTATAAATGATATTATTAGGTAGGTATGGTCTTATTACGTTGTCCTGGTAGTAAATAACCGAAAATAACATAGCATGACGAAGCTGTCAAAAAAAAATTGCGTTTTTTTTTTCGCTAAATCTGTTTATAATCATGGTCTGATTGCAACCCCTGAGTTTTCGGTAACAGTCTTTTTACACCCTGTATAAATCAGTCGAGTAGGGCACTGGTGATGTGCAGCACAGGTTTTTTGTATACCTATTTTCACCAGTCTCTCACAAAACAGATTTTTATATCTACAACCTTTTTGGATTTTTTTATGTATTTAAGTTTTAGATTCTTTATTGTGTATTTATTTTTGTTTGTGAGAGAAAATAAATAAATATATTATTACTTCATTTATTATTATTCTAGATAAATAATTGTCTACTACACCATATCTGGTGCATGTTAGTAATGTTTGCACTCCATAGCTTATCTAAGACCTCATACTCAGTTGCAAGCTGTGTAATATTTGAACAATATGTAGGCTTCGCATCTGCAATGAGATGACATACATGTTTACTTATATTACGAGTCTGTCATTCATCATCATCATCCGCAGAATCTTTCATCCTTAGGCATAGGCCTCTTTGCTACCATCCATTTCATAGAGTCTGTCCATTACCAAATAAAATATTAAAATAAACATACTCGTATCTATCATACAATAAACATGTCGATACGCTAACATATAACCCATGTTCCTCCTAAACCACGATCGTGCATGATAATTATGGGAAAACGTTAGAAAATACATAATATTAGGTACCTAAGTACTTATATAGTACGGCACAAACCCCCGCTGGTTCACCGTTCTCACGACACGAGATTTTCTCTAATTACTTTGCAATGTAACGGTATTTTTGTAAGAAAACAATATATCTAGTAGAGCAATTCATCAATTCAATTCAATTCAAAACGTTTATTGCTTCATGTTAGTTATAATAAGATCTTAATTTTTTTTTTGTTTCTTGTGCCCTCCCAGAAAAAAATCCTGGATCCGCCCATGTGTATAGGAGTACCTACGTAGGTAACTAAATAGAGGTTCGATGCTTAATATTTATCGATGCAGCATTTCTTTGGCGTTGTATAAATTTGCATTGAAGAATTTATCGAATTTTGCAATCACGATCTCAGTTTTATTACGGCGTCATCGCGTGAATCTCCAATCGGTTTGTACAGTATTGCTGGACGAATTCCAATTTGTTTCCAGTTTTTCAGGTTACGAATAAGAACATTGTACGACTGAATCTGAATAAAAGCTTATTTTGGCTCTAATCTCTAATCGTTTCTTCCTAGCACGTCCAAATAAAGTTAGGGATTGCCTAAGTTACCATCTGAAGCAATTCTATTTCGACTCTACGTAGTAAGATAGATAGATAAGCCTTTATTCAGACAAGTTTTTACAGTGATTACTTAATTATAGCATGCATGTTTAGTCGACATCGGCAACTTGGTCTGTTTGCCTTTTGGCAAAGGCCTCCTCCATTCCCTTCCATTCCTCTCTATTTAGTGCTTTCCTGTAGTAAGAATACCTACCAAATCACGCACTTAGTAGTATTTGTATTAAAAAGTAAAGTAAAGTAAAAGTTTATTTTGCTAAATTTGTGGTAGGTACAAGTTACAAGGTACAAGTTACATTCATGTTATTAGCAAAAAAGGTTACCACTCAGCATCGTGCAAGTGCAGAGAAGGATACCTCCCCTGCACAAGCGCTGGTATTATGTGGCACCAGATGCGAGCGCGCGACAGACGCTGCGATTACATGCGTTTAAACTAAGTAAGCTAAAGATACAGTTGTGTATTTAGAGAAATTAAAATTTAAACAAATAAAATAAAATAAAATTTACCCATAAAAGCAACAAAAATTATATAAAACTTTTTTTTTTAACACAATCAAGAACTATACAGAGATAAGTGAGTACTTAATATTAAGTTAAACAAAGCAAATACCTGCTTTGATAAAATAAGACTGAACACAAAACGGCTACCTTGCAGAACAAGCTTTTTGTAGTTCTAAAAGAAATATTTTATAGTTTTTTTTTAATGTAAAAATTGAGTTTAAATTTTTTAGTGGCGGGGGCAAGTTGTTCCAGCATTTCGTGGCAGCATAGCGAAAGCTGCCACGAAAAGCAGCCGTTTTGTGCTGATGGCAAACTATGCGCAATGCATATCGCTGAAGGCGGTTGGAGAATTTGAGTTTTTTAAATAAATAAGTAGGCTTCTGATTTTTTATAACTCCGAAAAGCAGTGCAGCAAAGTGATAGAGTCGCCGCGATGACATGTTCATGAAATTATTACTATTTATGAATGGAGATATGTGTGCGCGACGGGGAATGGGGAAGCAAAAACGTACACAAGCATTCTGAATGCGCTGGATTAGCCTCTTTGAGCGGGACAACAAGCACTCTCCAAATACATTATCCGCATAATTAAGTTTGGATAGAACTAACGCATCGCGTAGATGAATTCTAACATCAGTGCTCAGATATTCACGCACCCTATATAATACAGACAATCTGTAAAAACAGCTACGAATCGTCTGCATCACATATTTCTCGAAATGCAGTGAGCTATCCATGAGCAAACCAAGATTGCGTGCTTCATCAACTCGTGGGATAATCATCCCATCCAGGTTGACATTAGGGTTATGGGAGATAATAGTCGCAGTTTGCTTTCTAGAACCAAGAACCATGAATTTGGACTTTAAAGGATTGAGAACTAGGTTGTTTGCTTTACTCCATTCGAGAATTACTCGCAAATCCCCATTTAGCTTATCCACTGCCTCGACAATATCAGATGGATTGCAAGAAATGTATAATTGTAAGTCATCCGCGTACGAATGAAACTCACAGTTCTCAATTTTAGTCAACATATCAGCACAATATAAAGTAAACAGTATTGGACCTAGTATCGATCCCTGAGGGACACCACGGGTGACAGACATAGTATTAGAAAACGAGCGAGAACCATCCTCTTTAGAAATCTGGACGATCTGTGAGCGATCGGTTAGATAGTATTAGGTAGTATGTACCTACCTACTAGGTAGTAGGTAGTTACATACTACCCATATAGTACACACAGATGTGTGATTACACATTTTTTAGTCTTCTCGTGACCACGGTGGCTGTAATGTCACTGAAACGTAAATACATAAGTTATACCTACCTACGCAATTAAGTCCCGTATAAAAATATTTAAATTTACCTACATGTTATCATGTTCTGCTTCCCTGTATTGTGTTTCTATCTAATATAATAATCTAGTTTTTATTTAGTTTTATTATACCCGATAATGTCTATTGTGGAGTTGTTCTAACGGGTTTTGTGTGTAAATTAAATATAGTTAGACATTTTCTTCTAATTTCCAGAGGAAGTGACCATCGTTAAATGTTTTATTGCTCTATGAAATAATAATAAAAAACAGAAAAGTGCCATCTTAAAGTACCTACCTACGAGTATCTAAACTAGTTCTATAACAATCCACTTTACATATCAGTTCTCACGTTTTATTGTTTCTAGTGTTCTGTATCATCTCCATTAAATTCATATTAGTATACCTATACTTAGGGTAGGTTAACCTACCGAACCTATAGGCCGTTATTAATAAACGTGGTGTAAAGTTACGCCGGGTGTAACAACAGATAGGTAACATTACCTAAAGAAAACTTCCAAATTATAACAGCTAAGTACCTACTTAAATTAATAAAAATATTTCATCATCATCATCAGTCCTTCTCATCCTTCTGCTGGGCCTAGGTCTCTGTTCGCTTTTGCCATTCGCCTCTATCCTGAGCCAGTCTTGCCCTTGTAGGTACGACATGCGGTTTTCACGATGTCGTCGACAAATCGGACGACAGAATACTTTCCTACACAAAAATCAAAAATGAAGGGAAGTAGGTATATAAATGATGCAAATATTCAAAACTAACTGACCTTATAGAGAACCTAAAATTTAACAAAAATCAGAGCACAAGTTAACCGCTCTTCCTCCTGCCAGCCATCTGCAAACACATCTAAGTAGAGAATGAGGTAGGTACCTAAAACTATGAGCTCTTAAATGTAGTACTACTATATTTATTTTATTATCTACGTAAACGTAACGTAAAAACTTTATTAGCCCAGATAACATTTAATTTAGATCTAAAGATTTACTGCGTATGAGTTTAGGTCTACAGCAAGGTCAATTTTAATGAGTGACTTTTAAACTCACTTTTTGTCGTGGTTAGCGTCAAATCCAAATACGTAGCTCACAATCACAAACTTAATCCATTTGTTAATTAATTAAACACACAAGGGAGTTTCACACTTTAACCAAACAGAACAAATTCGTAATTAAAACAATGAGTAACAAGTCGCACATGGAATTTAAAAACACTGGCCAGTGAGTACAAAGCACTTCACTGTCACAAAAAGAACAATTTAAAAAAACGAACTTCCGATTTTCCAAATTCGAATTACCGAATGCGCGCGAAAACGCGGATAGTACGAGGCAGTTGCGCCCGCGACGCGCGTGCCTCTCGCATATGCCGACAGCTGACTGAATCGCAATTCCAATTTCAAAACAACGCTGCAATTACACGGTTTCGTTTGAATTTTTCGCTAACGACCTTTATGCCGGCCACCGGCCACCGTTAGCTGTTGATGGATTCCATTATGTTAGCGCCCCTGTGCTGTGAGATGCTTATAGGGTTGTCATAATTATATAAATTATCCCAGCCCCGGCTTTCTCGCACCATGATCTTATCTATCTGTCTTTTAAAATGAAAGTTCCCAGACCTAAGCCTATAATTCTTAACCAACGTAATTTTTCGCGTATAGATATTGGTAAGCTTGACGACGATGCTTCGAGCACAGAATGGATCGATATCGATTCCTTGCCATCTGTGAATAATATGGTAGATTCTCTGAACTCAAATATCATCTCTTTATTTGATCGTCATGCTCCCATTCATCCGGTTAGGATAAAACGCCCTCCATCTCCCTGGCTAACTGATGCAATTCGTAAAGCCATGGCTAAGCGTGACCGGGACTTTCGCAAATACAAGCGCCATAGGTGTGAGGAAAACTGGTCTAATTATAAAAAATCCAGGAATAGGTGTAATCTCTTGGTCAGAAATGCTAAAAAACACTATATTGCGGAGCAAATTCAACTTGCCACGCCAGCTGGTCTCTGGAAATTTCTTAGATCACTTGGCATAGGTAAACCTAAGTCTCACGAGTCTCGTCTATGTTTCGACCTGGATACTCTCAACACTCATTTTTCTGCGAGCACAAAGATTGCCTCCTGGGCTAAATTAGCCGCATTATCTGAAATTGGAAAAGTTTCGCCACCTGATGCTGTTTTTTTCTTTGCTCCAGTAAGTCAAGATAGGATACAGAAAATTTTCTTATCACTTAAATCTAAGGCAGTTGGCAGTGATGATATAGGCCGTATCATGATCTCTCCTATTCTGACACATATTCTCCCCACAGTAACTCATATTATCAACCACTCCTTTTCTCAGTGTCACTTTCCAGATCAATGGCGCGAAGCTTATGTTATCCCTTTACCTAAAATCACTAATCCTTCACTGTTAAAACACTATCGACCAATTTCAATTTTGCCCTTCTTCTCGAAAATCATCGAATCTGTAGCACATGCCCAGCTCACTGAGTTCCTAACAGCTAACATGCTTTTCAACCCTTTTCAATCCGGCTTTAGGAAAGGGCATAGTACTACTACTGCTCTCTTAAATGTAACTGAAGATATTCGCTTAAACATGGAAAATGCCCACTTGACAGTTCTTGTGCTAATTGATTTTAGCAATGCTTTTAATGCAGTAGATCATGACCTTCTAATTAACGTTCTTTCGAGGCTTGGCTTATCCTTAGACGCGGTTAACTGGTTTAGTTCCTACCTCAGAGGGCGTCGTCAAAGAACTCGGCATTGTGATGAGTTTTCGGAATGGGCTGATATTGAGGCTGGTGTCCCTCAAGGGGGCATCTTATCACCACTCTTGTTTTCTTTATTTATTAATTTTCTCTGCCCTCATCTTCTTTGCCAGTATCATATGTATGCTGATGATTTACAAATGTATTGTTCTGCTCCTTTTGACGATTTAAACAATGCTATCCTTGCTCTCAATAATGACCTTTCTCGTCTGTTGTCGTGGTCCACCATGTTTGGTATTACAGTAAATCCTGATAAATGTCAGGCCATCATTATCGGTGGGTCTCGTCAACTTGCGAAAATAGTTTCCTATGATGCCCTTCCTCAACTTTCCTACAACGGTCACACAATTCCTTTCTCTCCCACGGTCAAAAATCTTGGTCTTATTCTGGACTCCAAACTTTGCTGGATGCCCTACATCAAGGAGCTCTCACGCAGATTCTACGCTACTCTACATTCTATAATTCGCCTAAAAAAATTTCTGCCTGTTCCCACAAAAATAAATTTAGTAAATTCTCTTTTAATGCCAATATTAGACTATGCCGATGTAGCTTTTATAGATCTTAATCAAGATTTACTCAATAAACTTGATCGCCTTTTGAATGCTGGTATACGCTTCATATTTTGTCTCCGTAAATATGACCACATTAGCGAATACCGAGCAAAACTGAAGTGGCTCCCTATCCGTGAACGTAGAAACCTGAGGGTTCTGTGTCTTCTTTTTTCCATACTCAAAGATCCTTCCACTCCCGTTTACCTTAAAAATCGTTTCAATTTATTAGCTGACTCACATGATAGACCACTAAGATCTTCTAATAACCCTATTCTTAAAACTCCTGCCCACAGTTCTTCCTATCGTGACAAGTCTTTCTGCGTGGAAGCGGTGAGGCTTTGGAACGGTCTCCCTGACGATGTCAGGTTGACTGATTCAAAGGAATGCTTTAGAAGACGGACTCGGAAACTATTATTAGACTCTATGTAGATATATTTTATTCCATTATATTACAAGTATTATTATTATATATACTATATACTACTATTGTTATTATATATATATAAACTCTTATATATAAGTTTTATTATTTATTTTATATTTTTAGATGGGTACCTTTGGTTATTGTTAATGTGTCACTATATTTATTTTCTGTTATATTGTTAAAAATTTTGTTGTTATGTTAAGTTTAGGTTTAAATTGTTACTTTATTTTTGTTAGCACGCCATTTATACCTTTTCAACAACACGTTGGTTAGCAGGTAGAAAATGCCTTCGGCATTATGCTCGCCAATTGTGCAAATTTTTATGTAAATTTTGTGCAATAAAGTATTTAAATAAAATAAATAAATTTTAATGAGTGACTTTTAAACTCACTTTTTGTCGTGGTTAGCGTCAAATCCAAATACGTAGCTCACAATCACAAACTTAATCCATTTGTTAATTAATTAAACACACAAGGGAGTTTCACACTTTAACCAAACAGAACAAATTCGTAATTAAAACAATGAGTAACAAGTCGCACATGGAATTTAAAAACACTGGCCAGTGAGTACAAAGCACTTCACTGTCACAAAAAGAACAATTTAAAAAAACGAACTTCCGATTTTCCAAATTCGAATTACCGAATGCGCGCGAAAACGCGGATAGTACGAGGCAGTTGCGCCCGCGACGCGCGTGCCTCTCGCATATGCCGACAGCTGACTGAATCGCAATTCCAATTTCAAAACAACGCTGCAATTACACGGTTTCGTTTGAATTTTTCGCTAACGACCTTTATGCCGGCCACCGGCCACCGTTAGCTGTTGATGGATTCCATTATGTTAGCGCCCCTGTGCTGTGAGATGCTTATAGGGTTGTCATAATTATATAAATTATCAAGGATATACTTACCTACCTATCAAAAGCTTTCGAGAGCTTATTGTTAAAGACCTATTTTATTTTGTCTAAACTTAGAACACGGTGGTGTCCTTTAATTAAAGAAACACATTGTACTAAGACACTACCTTAGTTATAAGCATTCTATGTGATTTCTTTGTTGGATGCCCTAAATAAATAAATAAAATTAAATAAACAGAAAAAGTGGTCCAACTACCTACTTTGTGGTCTCGATCTCTACCTTTAAACCATCTTTAAATAGGCGACTTAATTATTAGGTATAAAATATTAGTATTTCGTAAGTAAATACCTACAGTCCAGAATTATTAATATTTTTGTTAAAAAATAATTTAGTTAAGTAATCATTTTGCTTCACACGGAATATCCCTTAGACATTATCAGTTAGCCAACCCAAATGGTTCCTACTAATCTTTGAGATAGCCTAAAATCGTTGTGGGCGCCCTACTAAGATAATCCTATTCTGTAGTGTACCCACCTACATACAATCAGCTTCAAAAATAGCTTCTAGCTATGTAGTTATTTATTAGTAAACCTCATTTAGTTTTTTTTTAAGACTCAAGAAGTAAGTACCTATGTAACATATATAGTCTGGTATTTAGAGGGACAAATTTGAAAACATGCCTGATATATTTTTGTATGAGCTAGCGCTCATAACATCTGTCCTATCCTATCGAATCGGTCAGTGACTAAATAAATAGGTTAGACATCTATTTGAATCTGACTGCACTAAGTCCCCAGTCATAATTAGGAAAGCTAAGTGAAGTCGTGTTTGCTATAGTTATGCAAGTACAAACGCAGCCCTACAATAAAATTGGATTTGCGTTCTAGAATCACTTCCTGTGTTTTCAATGCGCTAGCGGCACGGATGTATAGGTACCTAGTACCTACTGCGGATGTCGAGCTACGTTCTACATGCCCTTTATGTGATCAGAACAACTGCCCATACATTTAAGTAAAGGAATTCCATAATGGTTCAACATGCAAGTTCATATTGTTTAGTCGTTATGTCCCGTCAATATTTGAATTCAGAACTTTTACCACAGAATACAGAGAGGCTTTTACCGTGGACCAAATAACAGTCTATGCTTTTACTGACGTCTTCTTTTACTTTGACTCAGAGCAAGACCATAGGACAGCCTAGTCATCATCTTCTCCAAGCAAGAAAAAGCACAGCAGGAAAGGAGCCCTGAGAAGACTAGAATCAAATGAAAACGCTTACTGAAATAAATGCAGAGAGATAAAATTACTGTAGGTACCACTTAATCCAAGGAGATAATAACAAAAACAGTTAGCTTAACGAGGAAATAAGCTTATACAATCATGCGGGTAATCTAATAATCCATCATAACTATTATAAAACAACTGAACCTAGATTCCAAATGGGTTTCATTTATAAAGTTGGGAATAAACCACGCCTTTTACTCGCAAAATCGCTAATGAGTTGCACAATCAAATAAACTACCTAATAAAAGTACTTACCTACCTAACAAAAATCTGTAAACTAGGTAACTACTTCTGGTAGATTATCACGTAACCCACAAAACGAGAGCCGTGTTGGTCGAATGGGGTTGTGCCTCGACTTTGAATCCCGGCAGTGCATCAATGGATTTTTCGTTTCGTGTAATTTATGTGCGCATTGACATGAGCTCTTAACGGTGAAGGAAAACATCGTGAGGAAATCCGCAACTTAGTCTAGTTAGCTCCACACGTATTGACGTCGTCTTTCCTGTGCCAGGCTGATTAAGCTGAGAGGATGGTTTAGGTGCTGGGCAAGCCTATTCCATCTCAAACAATATCCCAGGCACTACTTGACGATGTATAATATTTAAGTACCAAAATAGGTACCTAGATGCAAAAGGCCTAAGTAGTACCAATATTAGTACCTACCTACTAGTATTATATTATCTGGGGTAGTACAAAACGAGAGGTCGGTTCTCTATGTGCCGAGTAATTAGCATAGTGTTGAAGATGATTTTGACGATAGTTTGCTCTTGAGAATAAGCATAGAGCTCGATACCTACTAACGACTTGTTCATTCAACGAATTGATCCATTTGTAGCATACGTTCCCATTATTTATTTGTAATCTGATTCTCGACTTTATAAATGTATTTTAATGTTTGTGCATAAAGATTTGCAATCTTGCACTGTTCGTTATGAAAGCGAACTCACGCTATAAAAAGACATTTCTAAAACTTGCAATCTTACATTGGCTTTAAACTTTTGCAATGATTCTTAGTAAAAAATTCAATCGCTAGTAAACTCATCGCGTCATTGAGAACCTGTAAGTTGTCTGTTACTTAGTCTAAGTATGTAGATACATAACCTCATTCATAGTTAAAAAAACTGCGAATAGGTTTAAACGGTTAGCTTGTTACAAAAGTTAATAATGTCTCTACAATTTGGCACGATGTTTACCCATTTTACTGTCCATCTTTAGCAGCTCGTGCCAAGCCGCCGGCCAGTGCTAGTGCATAATAAATCCAACAGATTTACCTTCCGACGCAACCGGGTGTGATTTATGCAGCAAACTGTGTCGAATTTACAATTACCACCTAACATGACCGTTATTTGAATTCACGTGGGATTGTAACAAAGGCTGGTTTTATAGTAACTGTCATTTCATCTGTGGAATTAGTTTGGTCCAATGTAGTAGGTATATCTACCTACCTATTAGACTTAGAGATAGTTTAGTTATATTTTATTTCGTTTTAAAAGTTTGAATTGATACAAACGATTTATATGCATTGTGATTTCTGTGACCATTATGTTTCAGCTGTGGGCTTATTTCGTCATAAAATACATTCGACACATCCATTTTCACCTGTTATTTAGTTAAGTACTTCCATTATCTCAAATAGGTAGATACAAGATGGGCAGTGGCAAGTCTGTTGAAATCTTCATGACCATTTACAAAGTTACGCCTGAATCAACTAACAGGTTTTTAAAAACTCAGTCACCAGAATTTACCACTAAACCATTTCAGTAGGTAAGTACTTTTTTTTACTAAATAAAACAAAAAAACAAACTAAGTATCTTTTTAAACTAGGTAGGTAACATAATTCATTTCAGTAAACAAAAAGCAGTATGCAAAAGTAACCTACTGAAATGGGGTAGGTATCCTTCCCAAATCCAGTGTGAGTGCGGAGCCCCAACACAAAATATGTCGCATCTCCTTTCCTGCCCTTTGTGCTCAACCAGCTGCACCCAGGAAGACCTTGTTGCGGCTTATACCGCTATGGCAGATAGTGCCATAGCGGTGGCTTCATTTTGGAGCAAGCAAATTTAATAATATATGAGCACATTGACACGACGAATGAATGAATGAACGGTGAGAATAGAATAAGGTACATGAAATGAAATTAGTTTACTTGAATAGCGCAAAAAACGGTAGCGCGCGTTGATATCTTTTGTGTGGGGCGTAAAGCGCTACGAAGAAATGGGATGTTGGTACATTCTGGGTTTAATTAAATTCTTTTTCGTGAAAACGTAGCTCTTTTAGCAAATAGTATCTTTTGTAAAGATTATTCTATGTATACCTTACCTAGTCGCCTCAGGATTTATGAGAAACACGCCAGTCTCAGAGCAGATCTAAAAATTCAATCCTACTAAATAATAAAGATGAATGAAAGTTTCTGAGTTTGTTTGTGTTTCAATCACGCCTAAACCAGTGAACCGATTTGGATGAAACTTGGAATATAAATGTAGATAGAAACCTCTGGGAATAGCATTTAAGCTAATCAAAGTGTACCACGCGAGCAAAGTTGCGTGCAGTAGCTAGTCTTAAATAGACGTAACTAGCTACCCAGTCAAGGGCGGATTTAGGGGGGTGGCACGGGGGCACGTGCGATTTTTTTGCCCCAGGCTCAGTCAAATAAGTAATACACAAGTAACGATAGAATACATTATAATCGTACAACTAAATTATAGACAACCATCTAGAACTCAAAGAGCTCACTGAAGACAACAACGATTTTAATAAATCAGTCTCGATCAAAAATAGGTACAACACACTCGAGTGGATAAATATAACAAGTATGGAATGCTTCAAGTTATACATATTTAGCTAGAAAATATAGGTATATTATACATAAATAGTTCCCATGTTTAAGTACTTATAAGTAAGTAGGTACAGGACTTTTACTAAAGCACAAATGCTACCGACATAAATGGAATTTTATATTTTCATTTTCATTCAATGAATAATTTTATTAAAATGATAAGTAGGTAGGTAAACTAACTTACTTCACAAATTCGGGAAAAGGAGCGTTCAATTGGATTTTAACTAGGCGGCAGGATTTGAGCACTTACAGCCGCACTCAGAGTCCTAACGGGTACTTCAATCGTTCCCTAGGTTTTCCTTATAAAACCATTACTAAGCAACGGATAAAAGCAGACGTTATTGAGTACCGACGTAAGCTAGCTAAAATATACAGGTTAGGTATTTCACAAATTATAAAAAATAATAATTCTAGACTATAGGTACCTAAAGCAAGACATCAGTGATTTGTTGTAGCTAGACATACTGTTTTATCATTCAATTGTCATTAGGTACATTTTCATTGCATTTTCCAGAGATCGTTTATTTTCTTATCCTTTCTAAACATTTAATTAGACGACACTCAGTTTGTTGCTCTACATACCTATTTCTTAGACTTCCGTTAACATTAAGGCCCTTACTAATAAACGTGACATAAAGTAATGTCATGCTAAAACTAAAAATGTGTACTTATGATTATTCTGTTATAACTCTGTCTTACCTTACTTGTAAAAATAGTGCAAAGAATGTGTACCTTATATATTTTGAAATAAATTATTCTTATTCTTATTCTTCTAGATTAGGTATGCATGACATAACTTTATGTCAAGTTTATTAGTAAGGGCCTTTATTGAACCTTTATGTTATAGGTAGTACCTACCTACATGTACAAGTAAGTACTTAATTTCACAATTAGATTGCTATGTTTTACTGGACGACTAGGGAAATAATATCATACAACAAAGTACAATACGCACAACCAATCTTTGTCTCTCTGAAGTAGCTGCGCAGAGCCCATTTTTGATGACGCCATAAAGACAAAGACGCCTACTCGCGCAAACCTGCGCAATCGTTTAGTGTACCAGCTAACTTCAGACAGACAAAGATCGGTTGTGCGTAGGTAGTAAATGAGTACAGTTTAGGTACTCAACTATTTTTAAAAGGCAATTTATGGTGATCAATACACTCCTAACAAAATGAATACTTAATCAATTAAGTATTTAAAAAAAAATCCATTTACTTATAAGCTTACCTACAGCTAGGTCAATACTTGAACAACCCTATTGCACAAAGCTTTGCTAAGTGCGAGTTTTTCAATTTGACGGCGTTGTTATTAGTTAGGTACCTACGTTATGAACCAATAAGGCGCTGCATATTTTGGAAGTCTGATAATGCGATGGTATCCTCAGAGTAGCGATAAAGTTTAGGAGTAAGATACCACATAAAACTTGAATGTTTCCTAAATTAATAGCTGGACCCGGGTCCATTTGACACCGGTATCAAACAAGTACCTAGGTTGGTATACTACGTTCTGACGTGAACTCTAGATGGTTGTCTCAAGTAGGTATTAGGATTGATTTGAAACAGTGGCGGCGTAAGGGGGGGGGCGGAGGGGCGGTCCGCCCCGGGTACCAGCCTCCAGGGGGTGCCAAGGAGGCCACGGTTGAGGTAAAGGGGCGCCGCAGGCGCCCCTTTACCTCTGGTGGGCTCGGGCACCACCGCAGCAGGCAAAGGAAATTATAGTAAGCCGGCGCCCCTTTACATTCGACGGCCTCAGGCACCCCCAGAGCAGGCAAAGGAAATGGTAGTAAGCCGGGCACCCCTTTATATTCGGCGGCCTCAGGCACCCCCAAAGCAGGCAAAGGAAATGATAGTAAGCCGGGCGCCCCTTTACATTCGACGGCCTCAGGCACCCCCAGAGCAGGCAAAGGAAATGGTAGTAAGCCGGGCGCCCCTTTACATTCGGCGGCCTCAGGCACCCCCAGAGCAGGCAAAGGAAATGGTAGCAAGCCGGGCGCCCCTTTACATTCGGCGACCTCAGGCACCCCCAGAGCAGGCAAAAAAAAATGGTAGTAAACTGGGTGGTAGTATCATGGCCCTATCAATTATCATGGTTATCAACATTATTAACACTAGAATCATGTTAAATATCCCGTTTATAGTGTAGACTTATAATGTTGTTTAGTGTCGATTTCTTCTAAAAAAATTAGGCTCGCTTCGCTCGCCCATGAAATACATAACCTACGCTAGCATTACCAAAACTACGAACACTTGCCGAGTTCGCGGCATTGCAAGATCTGTGATTGACTTAGGTACGGTAGGTAATTGGTATTCAAAAAAGAAGTAGGTAAGTACCTTAAACGTCAAGAACTAGATGTAGGTACGTATCGTGTTGATTTTTTCTAAAAAAATCGGCTCGCTTCGCTCGCCCATTAAGATGCTCGCTATTGCTCACTTCGCTAGAAGTAGGAAAGTACCTAATACTATCGACAAGAAATAGATGTATTTTACAAAAAAAAAAATCGGCTCGCTTTGCTCGCCTATTAAGATGCTCACTTCGCTAGAAGTAGGTAAGTACCTACTACTATCATGAAGAACTAATGTATCATGTTGAGTTTATCTAAAAAAAAATTCGGCTCGCTTCGCTGGCCCATAAAGATACTCACTTCGCTAGAAAAATACGATTAGGGGGTGCCGTACAAACCTCGTTTAGGGCACTGGTAATGCTATAACTGGCCTTACTATCGTCAAGAACGAGATGTAAAAAAAAATTCGGCTCGCTCCGCTCGCCCATAAAGATACTCACTTCGCTAGAAAATTGCGATTAGGGGGTGCCGTACAAATCTCGTTAAGGGCACTGGTAGTGCTAAAACCAGCCTTGCAGTAGCACCCCTAACCTCACCATTGCTCACTTCGCTAGAAGTATGGTTAAAGATATTTTAAGAAGTAACTAAGTACCTACTACTATCGTCAAGAACTAGTTGTCTAAAAAAAATTCGGCTCGCTTCGCTCGCCCATTAAGATACTCACTTCGCTACAAAGTTGTGGTTAGGGGGTGCCGTACGATTTGTAAATCTAAGTTATCTGGAAAAAAAGATTGAACTTTTCTGGTTGGGGGGGGGGGGGGGGGGGGTGCTCAATTGAAAACCGCCCCTGGGTACCAACCCACGTTACGCCGCCACTGATTTGAAACAGGATACAGATTGCTTGGTATGCGTAACACTACAATTTTTACTACCACGACTTGGCTTGGAACTTAGCAATCAAAAACATGCACTTTGCATGCAAATGCAGTTTAAAAACGTCATCATTCAATCCGAGGACATCTCGATGGAATTACATCATTCTTATTTCTAGTAGAGTAGAGAACTATTTTATTAGATATCACGGGTTTTCAAGAGGAAAATGGGCAATATACTGATCTATGATGCCCATTTTCGTTTACCTACAACTTGCGAATTTGATAGACCTCCCAATTTTAAACACAAATAAGTTGAATAAGTACCAAAAAGGTATCATGCTAAATCCATGTGAATAAGTTGAAAAATAGTATAACAAAACGCATCTTTTCTTTGTTACTGTCAAAAATGTCAAACTCACTGACGTCACTTGGTGGAGTTGAGTTGTCAAAAGTAAGCGGTGAAATGTGTGAAGTTTGTGTGAGTGTGAGTGAGTGAGTGCCGCTTCGCGTTGGTTGTTTATTTATTTTGCAGAGAGATTCGATACTTGCTACTATAATAATCTGTGATTCGATAAATCAAAGTAACAGTAAGTAATAGCACCGATTTCGTTTCAAAAGGTACAAGTACAAGTGTATCAAGTGTGTTGCTACACAACAGTGCTCTCTAACATCCCATCTTATATTGCTGAAAGTTTGAGTTTGTAAATTTTTGGATTTTTTTATTCAAGTTTATAAGTTGTATTGTAGGCAATTCAAAATGTTGATACGACGCGGGCGAAGCCGCGTGCAGAAGCTAGTCTATACTATAATATTAGAAAGAGGAAAGATTTTTTTGTATGTTTGAATTGAATAGGCTCCGAAACTACTGGACCTCTCAGGAACACTGCGAAAGACAGCTAATTATTGATTTATTCCTATGGCTATTTCAGAATGCCCGCTAAAAAAGTTGTCACTGACAGGCAGTTGGAAATTTTAGTGTCTTTTGTGGAAGAAAACAAGAGTTTTGCCGTGGGACGCCAGGCCAATTGCAGCCCACTGGCGAAACATCAAGCTGAACAACTTTGGGAGGAGTTGGCAACAACTCTCAATGCTGTTGAGGGTGGCGCCACTCGAACGAGTACCAAGTGGAGAGATGTAAGTCTTGTACTTTTTAGCTGTAAAATTTGCATCATGCACAGTTAGAACCGGTTACCAGAGTCAGTGATAAGTACTCCCTCAGTGAACTCTTTTAAGAATCATCATCATCAGCCTATAATAGCAGTCCACTGCTGGACATAGGCCTCTCCTAATGAGCGGAATTGTGCCATCCTCAGCTTGACTAATCAAGAATAGACTGGATAAATATTTAAAGCGCTCTGACAAGGACTAAGATATACACGCATCAGCTCTGAGAGCTACCTGTGTATTATAAACTAGATTCTGCATGCGGCTTTGCCCGCATGGTACCGACATTTTGAATAGCCTATATGCTATTCCAGGTCACTATCTACGCCTATTCCAAGTTTCATCCAAATTGGTTCACTGGTTTAGGCGTGATTGTTACACAAGCATTCAAACATCCAAACATACTCACAAACTTTCAGATTTATTATATTATTAGGATTATAAATTATAACTAATAATAATAAAGGAAAATGCCCATTTTTATATGGGGAGCCGTACCAGCTTGGGTCAAAGCCAATTAACGTTCAAAAGTCTTGCTTTTATTTATATTTTCGTTTTCCAATAAGAATACAATGTTGAAAATATTCACCCTCATTGGGGAAGTTTCTAGTACTCAAACCTTAAATGGTCCCATAAAGTCTTTTGATATCTACATGAAACAGAATTGATTGGCATTGTTTTTTTTTGTATTTTTGAATCGCTGACAGTAACCATTTCAAAAATTTGTGAATGTTCAAAATGACTCAAAAAGTTAGGATAGGTCTTCTAAGAACATTTTCCTGTAACTACAACAGTTATGTTACCTTTAATGTTCTGTCTCAAAAATCCACCCTGTATGTATTTTTTTTTAATGCGGTTCAGAAAATGCTTATTTTTATCAGTAAATTATAGACAAAATCAATAAAATACTATTGGTATTTATATGGTACGGGGTATGGTCATTGTCCTTTGAATGTTTGTGACTAATGCAAAATAAACATCTAATTTTAACCCTTCTGCACTTACTCTTTTTATGCTAGTATTGGAATGAAAAAAAGTATGCAGTGCGGAAGAAGGTGACGGAGCTTAAGGAGCATGGAAGAGGAACGGGCGGAGGACCTGCGAAAAAATGGTGGCTGACCCAAATAGAGGAGCGAATTTTTGCAGTCCTGGGGAGGGAGTCAGTCAACGGAAACACATCGATGAAAGTCACTCAGCATGTTAGTTTTTTTGTTGTGTATCATTTTGTTTGACGTTTCCATTTTTCTGACAACAATAGATTACCAAGTTCAATTGATGACCGGCAGGCTCTTTAGCTCAAGAGAACTAAATACTTTATTTATTATTTTTTCTTTATGTCGGAGGACCATGTTATTAAATGGACCAACATGTAAAAGATTGTTAGTTACTATGTACTTTACAGCGCACACAGCCTGACACCGCCGCTGCCTCCACGTCTGCCTCCACACTTGCTTCCGCGCCTGTCTCCACGCCTGCCTCTACGCCTGTCTCCGCACCTGCATCCGTGTCCGCCTCTACGCCTGCATCCGCGCCTGCCTTCACGCCTACTTCTGTGCCTGTCGCCGCACCTGCCTCTGCGCCTGCGTCTGCCCCTGTGCCTGTTTATGAGTCTGCTCCTTCCATTGAGATGGACTTTTCTCACTCAGGTGTGTTCTTATGTTCTTGATCTTATCCAATACTGTATATGTATAGGATCGGCACACCATGTATTTGCCTTTAGCAAGATGTGTCTTTTATCTGGCTGCATGACTATCTTCTAAATTGGCCCCAACTAACAGGCGATCATGTAATAATTTATTCATGACTAACCTGTCCGCCGCGGTGTTACCCGCGATTCCTCGGGAAAACTTCACTTCCCCGGGATAAAATATAGCCTATGTTCATCGGGGATAATGTGGGATTCTATTGGTGAAAGAATTTTTCAAATCGGTTCAGTAGTTTCGGAGCATTTCAAACAAACAAACAAATCTTTCCTCTTTATAATATTAGTATAGACTAATTTACTTCTGATTTTAAGGTACTGTATTATTTATTCATGTTGCATCACATCAACAGCTAATCAGTGTACTTCTGGATAGCGTCTCCTCCAAAGCTTTATATATTGTTACAGATAGACCACATGCTGCAAATGTGCCTCAATGGGCAATTGAGGAACAGCACCTAGCTAATGAAGAAAGAGTCTGGAGATCGCTAGAGGTAATGGCTGCCACCTTGGCTGCAATACAGCGCTCCGTAGCGAGGATCGAAGAATCACTGGTTGCACGGAACCTTTAACTAGGATCTAACCTAACCTAACCTAACCGAAGAAAGACAACAACAAAAAGAAGAAAAACTGAAACCCTGCAACAACAAACTATACATAGCTACCTTGAACACATTAACTTTAAGAACCGATGAAAAACTACTAGAACTAGAAAATGCCCTCCAAAACATCAAGTGGGATATTCTAGGACTTAGCGAAGTGAGGAGACTAGGCGACACAATCGAAGAACATGAAGATTACATACTCTACTACAAAGGAGAAACAAAAGGGCAGTACGGAGTAGGATTTATGGTCAAAAAAGAACTCAAGAAGCATATTTTAGAATTCAAAGGTATCTCTGAAAGAATAGCAATGCTCAAAATAGAGCTCCCAGGTTTTAAGAACTATTTCTCTATAATACAGGTCTACGCACCAACCGAGACGTCAGATGAAGAATCTAAAGATGACTTCTATGCAAACCTAAGTGAAACGATAGAATCTTGGAACAGAAATATCATTATCATGGGAGATTTCAATGGCAGAACAGGGAAACAGAAAATAAACGAAGAGGATATATTGGGAAAATACAGCTACGGAAAAAGAAGCCCCAATGGCGATCGCATGATACAAATGGCCCTTGAACACAAACTGAAATTCATGAATAGCTGCTTTAAAAAGAAGAAATCAAGAAAATGGACTTGGATTTCACCTGATGGTAAACATCGTAACGAAATAGATCATATCCTCAGCAACCAGCCAAAAATATTCCATGATGTAAGTGTAATCAACCAGCTAAACTTCAATAGTAATCACCGTATGGTCAGAGCCACTATAAACTGCTCAAACGAGAAACGGTGTCGAAAGAACTTTGGACAAAAGAGATACCAACCCTGGCAACACAAACAATCTAGCCTAAGATACCCAACAACAAAACACGAACACAACATTCAAGAATCCTATAACTACGAAATATGCGACATGTATAAAACAACAAAAGTAGAGAAAGAGAAAATAGATCTGTTCAGTCAAACCACCAAAGATTTAATCCAAAGAAGGAAAGGCATGTTCAAAAACAAAAAAGATAAAGGAGTATTAAAAGAAATCACAAAGATAAACAAAGAAATAAGTAAAAATATTAAAAAAAACAGAGATAGAAAAACAATGACTCGTATAATTCTTCACATATCTAAAACAGGAGGAATAAAAAAAGCACTTAAAGAACTCCAAGATTCCAAAAAATGGATCCAAAAACTAGAAAACAAAAAGAAGCAACTCGAAACGAAACGAGAAAACATATTAGACATAGCAACCAACTTCTACAAGGAATTATATACTACTACAACCACGGAAAAAACAGAAGTAAGTCTGGACGAGGAAAACGAAGAAACCATCCCCCCAATCTCAGAAAGAGAAGTAGCTTACGCCATCCGCACGCAGAAGAACGACAAATCTCCCGGACAGGACTATATCACAAATGAAACTATGAAATCGAGGCTACCAGACACAATAAAACGACTAACCAACCTATATAATACCATCATCGAATCTGAATACATCCCTGTTCAGTGGACAAACAGCACAATCACCCTTATATACAAAAAAGGAGATAAGAACGACATAGGCAACTATAGACCCATCAGCCTCCAGTCCAATGTCTATAAAGTCTTTTCAAAAATCATACTGAACCGCATCTCTAAAACCCTAGATTTCCACCAACCAATAGAACAAGCCGGATTCAGATCAGGCTACTCGCCCACAGATCACATGCACAGCCTAAAACAGACAATAGAAAAATGTCAGGAAAATGGATATCCACTCTACCTGGCCTTCATAGATTACACCAAAGCCTTTGACTCCTTAGAACATCATTGCATCTGGAAAGCCCTTAAAAACCAAGGTGTTGAACTGAAATATATAAGATTAATCAAAAAAGTATATCTAAACAGCTCATCACAGGTTAGGCTGGAAACACAAGGAAAAAGTTTCCAAATCCAAAGAGGAGTAAGACAGGGTGATCCTCTGTCACCAAAACTTTTCTCGGCTGTGCTGGAAGAAATTATGCGAACTTTGGAATGGGACGACTATGGAATTAATATCGATGGCTGCAAACTCAATCACCTCAGATTCGCAGACGATTTAGTACTGATAACAGAGAACCCAGAAACACTACAAAGAATGCTCCAAGACCTTGCCACCAAGAGTAAAGAAGCTGGCCTAACAATTAACAAATCTAAAACTAATATTATGACCAATAGAACAGGACCTAGCATACACGTAGATGGTGACGAAATAGAACATGTAAAGTCATACATATATCTGGGACAACTAATTTCTTTTCAAGACCAAATGGCCCAAGAAGTAGACAGAAGAACGACAAACGCATGGAAGAGATATTGGGCGCTCAAAGATATCATGAAAAACAAAAAATACAACATAAAAATAAAAAGAAAATTATTTAACTCCTGCATATTACCAAAAATATACTATGGATGCCAAACATGGGCCATGACCAAGAAACTCCACCAAAAATTAAGAACTTGCCAGAGGAGCGGGCGGGAAGCGGGCCTCAGAAATAAGAAAAATTACAAAATTTGAAGACATAAACACGAAATGCAAAGAATTGAAGTGGAGATGGACTGGCCACATGATGAGAGAGAGGACACAGAAGTGGACAAGGATCGTGACAGAGTGGACCCCGAGGTACAACACAAAAAGAAAGAGAGGTAGGCAGCGGAAAAGATGGTCGGACGACATCAAAGAGGTTGCGGGTCCACTCTGGCAGCGAATAACAAGGAGCAGATCGGAGTGGAAGCGGTTGGAGGAGGCCTATGTGTCCACAGGACACGCTGAGTAGGACTGGTGTGCATAATATAATTAAGAAAAATGTTAACTCAGTGTAATAAAGGCTTTGAATTTGAATTTTGTCTCATAAAAACTTATCTTAATAAATATAAGAATATAATATAATAATAATAAAAGAAATAATTAAGATTTTGTTGCGAAACATTGTATCGTCACATGTGTGCCGTCTACGCACCCTACTACGCCAGGGTCGATTCACATCTGACGGAAGATCCGTCGCGGATTATCGGTCGCGGAACGCCAGAACTGACAAATGTATAGAAAAACACTCGACCGTTCACACTCGACGGATGATACGTTAGTCCGTCGAGCTGTTTAGCCGTTAGCTGTTTAGCAATATTTTTTCCCCTCTAGCCACAACCTAACGCTCTGCCCTCGTAGCAGGAACATCTGTCACACACAACTCTCAAAGAGACCACCGTTTGTGACAACCCGAGGTGGTAATAAGCCCCCACGTTCTTTAGGTAACAGCTATTTTGAACGCCAAGGCAGCTAATGCCTGCAAAGTAGTAGGTATAGCACAAAATGACTTCTGAGATATGTACTTACTTCTTATCTTAAAAACAACTTCTAATAGTATTAAAGTTAAAGTAAAACACAATATTCCCGGCAATTCAAACAAGGCGCGAATAAGGCTCCCTGCTTCATGTGACGTTTCACATGGGATTGAATGGCGACTGAAATTCATTTCGGCCTTACGCAACATCAAAATCAGTCAACATACGAAGTTATCATTCATTCACTGGGTTTGAATTTCGCTGGTACAATAATGGCGTTGCCTGTGTCAGTTACACAATACGAAAATGACTATCGAAGTCCAGAATGGGTTCGATCAAAAATGAGGCCGATGTCCATTCCCAGTTGAGTTAGACAATAAGACCCTACACAACGACAATAATACAACATAAATAATGTACAAATATAATCGGTCAAACCGTTTAGGAGAAGAATTATGAATTCGCCAGGACTTTGTACATAAAGATGTATACAGTAGGTACCTTTAGTTAGGTACCTTTATTTATCTTATATGCTATTTCTTATAATATTACTGCCTATATTGCCTTTTTCAATAATTTATATTTTATAAGAACTATTCAAATCTTCCAGTGCGTAGATTGCTGCTGAACAAACTACAACTTCATAACAATCTATATTGAGATGTTCGCAAAATATATAAACAACTTATTCATCAATTCCATAGTAATAAAATACCTTCATAATACTAATACTTAAATGAAACATTATTTAGTTCTGTCTCTTTCTATTGACTATATAAATAAGCGTTAGAGAAAGACAGCGCTAAAGTGCAACAAGTGCAAGCAGATACTTTAGTAATATTCCACTTACAATGTCATATCTTAGCAACCACAAACATCGTAATTAAAGTGGCATTTAACACAAATAATACATCATCATACCTATGATAAAGTAATAGATAAAATTAGGTACCTATGACGTATTATTTAGTCAATTGGTTAGAATGGTCATGCTAATAATCTAAGTTTCGGATTGAAAGAAATGTAGCAACAGGTATTGATGATAATTTCAAAATTAATTTCCTTTGCTTATAGGTAGCCTTAGAGCAATGAATTTTCTTTTGTCTTAAACTATTGCGAACACAATCTTTTAAAGAAATAGATAGCTACCCCAGAATTAATCGCGTTATTCACCTTTATAACATCGACCACGGTACTATACTTGGCCTCGTCCCCGAGATTATATAGGTATACTTGTAGTAACGCGCAGTATTCGCCACTCATGCACTTGCGACTACTACAAGTATTAGCTTAAAACTAATCTCTTCGGACGAAGCCTTCGTATAATTATGATAGAACTTCACGTACCTACAGGTAAGTTTGTTTAATCATTAATTATAGGCGAAATGTGTTACATCCGTAGTCTATATTAATATAATTTGTAACACAACTTCATTGAAAACAATGTGTAAATATACATACATCTGAAAGTGCACTTTTTTATTTACTGTCTATAGGAAAGCTTAAGATTCCTTACTCCTGTAGGTATATTAATTTAATGTTTTCGACAACTCGTCTTAAATAATCAGTGCTCATTCAATAAGATTTGGCTTGATTCTTAAGATATTACGCAGTCAACTATCAAAGCGTTAACAAAAACAAGTTTTATTACAGTAGGTATGCAATTAAAACTCTGTCCGAACCGTGAAGGTGTTAAAGCAGATATTTAAGTCGTATTTTTTCTTTCCGAAAATATTGAAATTAGTACCGTTTTATTCCGTTAGGATGTAGGTACCCTCTTCGGATCGGCCATAGTATTCTTTACATACATACCAATATACGTATGTCTATGTCTATGTCAATACTCTTAAAAATACTCAGTTAATATTCATACCAGTGACACCATATCTCACCGGATCCAATCCAACATTCATCAAACCATTCATCTTATGGTACCCCATTATATCCTCATGATATCCATTGTCCCCATTGCTATAATTCCTATTAACAGTTTCACTGATACAGTCTAATAAATGATCGAAGAAGTTCGGAAAATTATCATAACCGGGATAAACATTGATATCTATAACCGCATGATGACCAGTCGTATTATCAATAACAACGTCGAATCCAGCTAGAAGTAACCCGATTTTCCTCCTTAGAAACTTAGCGATATGCCTCACATTATTTTCGTTCAGCGTCAAGGTATTATCAGCCGTATCGTGAGGGTCTAAGATCGATAATGTGGATTGGCTGTCTGCCTTACACACTTCGCCTGTGCTGTAGAATATTGGCTCGAGATCTTCTGACGCATAGAAATTCTTCAGACTAGGCCGTTCACAAATGTGATATCTGGAAATATGAAAATAATTAAGAACAAATAAATCAGCTACGGGAAACTAAACTACTTAAACAGGATCAGTGAGACTCATGCCTAAATGCATAAGGCGCAAGCCCCACTGGCATCGAGCATTAGGACTAATTTGTGCTTTATTTCCATACATTTAGTATGACATTTGAATGGAAATGGAAGACGCTATTTAGATTTGGCCTGCGCCCTCTAAACTCTATTTAACAGAAGTTGACATTCCATACGTGACAGGTTGCTAGGCCATCGCCATCTATTTGGTTTCGCAACAATGATTTCTTACGTTTCAAACTCATAAGCATCGCATTACATCCGTAACGAAAAGTTCATTAATTCACTGCCGGAATTAGAATCCACGACCTTCGGGTGCCTTCGGATCGAAAGTCGATGGCTAAGCGGATGGATAAGTTAGTGACGAAATAAAACGCATAACCAGATTCGCAGTTTATCAAGCCTTGTAAAATCAAGGTAAAGGTTTTACGTTAACCTTGGTTATTAGAAGAAAAACACGGAAACAGGAAAAATATAAGTCGTTAGGATCGTGATAAAAAACAACTTTGTCGCGGTTGTCTGCTTTGAAAGTGCCTAGATAAATCGATACCTAAACATTTTACAAAATCACGATCCTAAAGTACCTAGACATCGTCATAGATAAGTACCTACTACCTAGGTACCTACCCAGAGAGATGCCAATAAAGGCAAAATAATTGATCTTGGAAATGCATTATATTAGTTGGAGGTAAAAATTATCATGGACTTCCTAAAAAAGGAAAACACGATTGGTGATAACTCCTAGCAGAAAGTTACCCCTAAGTACAAAAACAAATCGGTCAAGTTGTTTAGGGCAATGATTATGAAATAAATTCTATTCTAACTTACGCATCGGAATTTTATAATACACCAAAAACTCGAAGTCTTATAATCATCTAATAACTGAATAAAAAGAAAATTAAGAAACTCACCGATCACCTATTAAAAAAACTTTATGTAATACTGCATTATGATTCACAAAACTTTGGACCACGCATGGCGGTTTGCAAACCCCTAAATCTTTCTCATTGAACACCAGAATCATCTCGTGGGCAGACTTAGATCCATGAGCTATCGTTGGCTTGCAGATGACAGGGAATGTGACGCCTCTTTGACGCAGAATTTCCATATTATTTTCTATATTAGATGTAGTGAATTCAGCGAATGATGGTGTGAATATCCCATTCTTTTGGAATGACGGCTCTACTTGAAGTATTGTGTAGTAATGGTATCTGAAATCAAGACATAACATTAAAAAGTAAAGTAAAGTAAAGTAAAAGTTTATTTTGCTAAATTTGTGGTAGGTACAAGTTACAAGGTACAAGTTACATTCATGTTATTAAGATTACTTAATGTGAATGCCTACAGTGAAAGTTTACACTTGCATTCTTTGCTTGCATTTTTCTTTCGTGCGCTGGTTCCAATCATTTTTGGACTAACCTCTAATTTCATAATATTCTTCTAGTTCTTTTTTAATATCAGTAACATTAGTAAAAAGTAAGATTAAGTTGGTTTCAACATAATTCATTTGAAAACTAGTTTAAGGATTCATAATCTAGGTACTATGATAAGGAAACAATTTAGGCCGTGGGCCCATTAGGCGAACTGTGAGCGGCTAACTCTTGGCCTATAGTTCGCCTTCCTATATATTTTAAATGGAGTGTCCAACTGTCCATACAGATACGCAGTTTGCGACGTTTCGCTTGCCGACACGCTCAGTCAGCTGCTGAGTCGCAGCAAAAAATGCTCGCGGTCGGCGGCTTAGTTCCCTCACTACGCCCGCGCTACGCAGCGTGACACGTTTAGTCAGTGCGTGGTTGGGGCGAACAATTCGCCTAATGGGTCCACGGCCTTAGTTCTCATCACTATAAGTTTCATGCTTGGAATGTGTAACCAGATGATTCAAGTAAACAATGACTAATTATTTGACTCACAATTTTCCCTGTCATGCTGTTTAAATTATTGAATCATCCAACCTTTTACCTGACCATGACTAGATGACTACCTACATTAATAACATCAAAGGTAAATTCCCAGTCAGAATAATTTTTTGGGTTCTCAATAGTACCCTTTTACCCTTTTTTTAATTCTACTTGTCAGCTTCAAAAACGATGTTTAAGAGCCATATTGTATGTATAGCCTTCAAAGCATTAATTTTAATCATAAATTTCAAGAATTAATTCAGAGGTGGAAAACTGCAGGTACTCTTGTTTGTCATAGTTTATGATAGTAGGTACGTGGGTAAAGCTAGGTGTAGCTTGTAAAAATGGCAACTCACCTATTAAGGAGTATCCTCACTTTGTCTAATGGGTCGATCACAGTTATATTTGGATGGTTGGACAAGTATTGCTCAACTTGGTTGATAATCAACGCTGCCTGAAAAAAAAACATTATGGAAGAGAGGAAACAAAGCCTATAAGGGCATTTATATTTACAGGCAATTAACTATTTTCTATTACACAGGAAATTCTTGTTAGTTGTTTCTGTTACAGAAGATCATCAATGAAACATATTAAAACACCATTTATTTACATTTGTAAATTACTAATAGCTATTTAATATAACCAATTGGGTGTAGATTGTCAATGGTATTAACTGCAACCTGTAGTATTTTTAGAACCCAAATTTGAAAATTTGAACATACCTTAGGGTCCCCCTGATCAGCTGCAGCAATTATATCAGTGAGTTTATGTAGTAGTACATCTATATGACCCTGCTCTTCTAAAGGTCGATCTGGGTCCAGCTGAAAAAAAGTAAGTTTTAGTATAAAAAAAACCGGCTAAGTGCAAATCGGACTTGCGCATGAAAGGTTCTGTACCATCTATAAAAATGTCTAAAATATCACATCTGTTGTATGGGAGCCCCCTTAAATGATTGTTTTTTAGTATTTGTTGCTATAGCGGCAACAGAAATACATCATCACACAGTTCATGAGTAACAGCCTGGTGACAGACACACGGACAGCAGTCTTAATAATAGGGCCCCGTTTTACCCTTTCGGTACGGAACCCTAAATATGTATTGTTTATCCTAAAATTGTTATGGGTAAGTAGGTAATACTTTAGCTAAATAATTAGACTACTTAAATTAATGGTTTTATTAATTATTTACATGTAAGTAGGTACATAAACCAGAGATTTTCTTTATATTTACCTTGATAACATTGTATCCATGAGTAGAACACGCATTTACCAATTCCCTCCAGTTGAGTTTCTGACTCTTTTTATCGGACATCCAAATTCCAATAGTTTTCGTATTTGAAATAACGCCGTCCATTGTATTGATATAATCTGCAGTAGTGTTTTCTTTTAGATAATACAACCGCAACTTATTGAACAAAAAAAAACATTAGGAATTCTATAGCATTATTGTGTTTACGACAGAAAATTCTCAAAGTAATATCAAATAAAATAATAAGGAACGTTTATGAACCTCCCAGCCTCCCTGTGAAAGTACGAGCGAACGAACTTTGCCAAACGTTAACAGAAAATAATATTAAAATAAACAATTTGTTTTCAGAAATCCACACTTCTTCACAAAAAAAAGATCGCTGGCCCGGCTGGCTGCAGATAGCTGGCTGACGACCGACTGTTGTGCACAGATTAGGTAGAGAATCTGTTGTGTCAGTTGTGTGTGGTTGTGTGTGTTTAGGATAGTTACTCCACAGATTAGGTAGAGAGTTACTCTGTGGTTAGGAGGGTAGTTAGGAGGTGAGGACTGAAGTGAGGGGGTGGGTGGTAGCCTTCTTCTTCTTTTTATCCTGGCGTTTGTGACCATGGATTTAGCATTGAACCTTTTTGGTACACTGGATTCCGCATTTCAAGTTGAACTAGGAAATTGTCCGTCGTATTCGTCACTCTATGGCCCATTTTGCCTGTGTTAAAAAGAGAGGTCGCAATGGCACTTGCGTGCCGGCCTGTGACGTAGCGCGCCACCTCTACACCATAGATTTTTTGTTTACACACCAGCTTGTGTGCAAGTTCGAGATGTAAAATTACGAATTTTCTCCTAAATAAATGGCTTTTTTGGACTATGTTTGTGATATGGTGCTGGTTTGGCAATTATGTCCTGTGCTGTTTCACAATTTCCAAGCAGAATCGGTATGCTTACGGAGAATGAAACAAATATTTATTTTTATCGGTAAGTCATACCAGTGAAAAATATGTTTATGTTTAGAGTTACGGAAGCTATTTAATAAAAAGTTAATCATTGCATCATATACCATCGTTTTACTTCGATTTTATGCGTGTATTTGGGTAATCTCATTTAGAATTTTCATTCTAGCGAAATTTACATTCCATTTTTGACATTTATTGTACTCCATCGCTGCGCAATAGTGTTGTAGTTGTATCGACATATTTATCGATATTTAATGCATTTTTTTGTGTAGATACTAGGTAGGTACGAACATAACTATTAACTTGGTCTATTTTACATTCTAGATTCCAGCTGACCTAGATTTGAAATAATCGTGGATTAGAAATATCGAGAAAGGCGAAGAATGGAGTCCTACACAACTACAAGAATATGTTCCACTTTGAAAAATCATGTTATACGGATGAAAAAGTTTGCATTCTTATGCAGTGCCAACAATATTTCCAAACCAACTTTTGTCGTGCAAACCTGTAAGAACGAAGAAAATGTCAACTCATTTTTTGACGTGAAAACTTCTTTAGGCGCGTTGGGAATTTTTGAGATAGGGATAAATCTTTGGATTCACTTCACGAATCTCGTGCCCGGTCCAATTCAATGGTTCGTTTGAAGGTAGCTACGGAATACGGATCCTACCCTCAATAACGTATTCTTTATTTTCAGAAATTACCCAGAAAAAGAAAGCTCGTAGCTAAACATTCTGGCGTCTTCATCTACTGCTTTAGATATCGAGGAATACCATCTAAGCAGTCTGTTAATTATTGGTTGAAACTATTTAAACAATAATTAACAGATAACAAGTATATTAATACTTGTTTTATTTTGAGGACTTGAACTGGAATTACATGTTTTGAATTTGTTATTGTTTTATTTTAATAATTAGGTAACTGAAGAAGTCTGAAAGTGGCTGAAAAGTTGAGGATTAATAGGTTAGCACGTAATGCAGAGGGATGAAACTCATGTAACTAAAAGGGTGACGGAAATGAATGATGGATATGTGAGTAGAGTAGAGGTAGACCTAAAAAAAGATGGATGAATTGTGTGAAAGAAGATATGGGTAAAAAAGGAGTGGATATGGAGATGACGAGTGATAGAGGAGAGTTGAGACAGAGAACATTTTGTGCCGACCCCGCATAAGCGGGATAAGGGCAGGCCAATTAATGATGAATAATAAGGCAACTACAATTTTATTTCGTTCTACAGTAATAAAATAATACCTTTATAGAATAGACAATTCTAAAAATTCATTAAATCCTTTTTCATTTAATTATCGATAAGAAATGCACAACACTATTCCACATTAAAAACATATCTATAGTTGTCTATGAATGGATTGAAAAGTGGAGACACTCAAATTACTCTATGGTTCTATCTAGTACATTATTTATCTTTGTTTGTGACCGGTAATTTGTCAATTTTGTCAATGTCAATGTTCGAACGACATTACCAAATTGACAGGACTGAATAACCACAGAGTAACTATTGAATAACTGACTGACCTAAGAATTTATCTTACACTAATTCGTACACTTAGATCTGAGATCTTAGACTGGTCATTGGAAAGAATCGATTAATGCTTTCGAATGTAGTTAGCTTTTAGTCGATAGTCGAGCCATCACTATTTGTGAGTGACACAAATGACACTGAAAAATAGTACTCCCTGACAGACACACCTAAATAGTTTGTTCTTTCTGTGGTTTTTTCATCATTCATTAAATTTTAGTTTCGAGAGGTTATAATCTATTCTGTCTGTATTTTATTTATATTTTGGAAACAATGTCTGAAGATGGGTTTATAAACGTGAAATTTAAAATATTAGAGCTTTTTTCAAGTCTTGATGATACTGAGCTAGATTCTATAGAACAATGGATAAGTAGTAAATCATACAAGGAAGGTGAGTGTCCATCAATACGATTGTTTGATATTTAATTATTTCAATTTTCGTCAAGCGATGATAAATAAATGAGAACTCACTGTTTTAAAATAAAAACGTACATTGTGTATCATCATAATGTCACAGAAATATACTTAGGTACTTCAGAAAGGTACCTAGACTCTTGTCATGTCATCCTTTAATAAATCAAAGCACCCCCTGACCCACCGGCGCGGCCCAGGAGTATAATGTTCTGTGCGCCGGCCTGACGACGCCGACGCCGGCGATAGATAGGAGACGGATTATTATCATTTCCTAAGTTGGTATAAAGTAAACAAATTTTTTACAGATTTGAGGGACAAAATTACACTCATGAACACCGAAAAAAAATTGGTGAAAATAGGAAACACCATTAAAAAAATTGTGCCTTTCACGGTAGAGATGCCTTCGGAAACCATAGTACCACCTACAGTTGGTGATCAAGCCGATTGTACAGAAGTCAATACTTATCATATTGATGAGTTTCTCTATGATGAGGATGAAGTAGAAAAACTGGTGAAAAAGGGCAAACTGAATCGCTGGTATTGTATTGGATGTAATTCGAGAAATATTAAGGTAAATGTTAATGTAGAAACAAATGAATTTCCACAAAGTATGTAGGTAGTTTAAAGTTTTTAAATATTTTCCAGGAACTCACCTTCATTTCTCACTCAATGTCAAGAGGAATGTTACAGTACATTTTTAAAGTGTTACTCCCAGAAGACCTAGAAGACAAACAGCTATTGGATGTTGGTTCTAGGATAGGTGCAGTCCTTTATGGTGTAAGTAAATTGACAGCAATTATAAATTATAAGGCCATAAGGCGACCTAAAAACTCCGTCAATATAAAATCCGTGCAAATACTTAGTACTTAATTAGATGAAGCTTACTTATTTGAATTGAACTGACTTAAGTATTTGATTTCAATAAGCATTCTTTTCTATTGTGTACCTAAGTTAAAATGGTACCTACCTAATTCATTATTTTTGTTTTCAGGCATACTATTTTTCAAATGCTGGAAAAATTATTGGAATTGAAATAAACAAAGAATGCTGTGAAGTTCAAGAAAGAATTATTCATCAATTTTCTCTGGATCAGGACAGAATCAAAGTTATACAGTCAGATGTGATGGAAAGGAGTGATATTGTTGCTAATTCTAATATTATCATTATCAATGTCCTAGACTTCTTCGTTGACGTAGAAACGCATAGAAAAATGTGGCATTTCTTCAAGCAGCATATTAAAAAAGGAAGTTATGTTATATGTAACCGAAGCATAGCTGATACATTAGATGGTATTGGACTATTTGAAGAACTAATCGATTGGTTAAGTATATCTAAACCTTGTCGGCAAGAAAACGAAATATTTTTTGATCTTGAAGATTACATGGATATACACTTGTACACAGTCAACTAACATAAAGTTTTTTTTCATTACTTGAGTGTTTTTATAAATGGCACCCAATCAACAGTCCCACCCATTGTTCGAGAGATCCCCATTATCAGTACTGAGTAAAATGGAACGTAATAAAGAGAGTGCGAAAATATATTTATGTGTGTGTAAATACATTATTTTTTTTTACGTTTGTCAATATCCTCCTGTTAAAAAAATTGTTCTAATAAGTAAATAGATAAAACGAATTGGTGTTATCAGTAATGTTATATTTATGTGTGTGTAAATAATTTTTTTTTTTTACGTTTGTCAATATCCTCCTGTTAAAAAATATATCAGTCGATTAATATACATCTCGATTAGCATTCAATACTAAATAGCGCGACTAATAATCTAATAATAATCGACTAAATAGCGCGTCACTATCGCTGACATTTTTTAATTTAAACCCAGAGAAAAGAAAAATGGATGGAGTGGACTTGGTGTTGGTTGTGTTGTGTTGAAAGGTTGATTTGATTGAAAACGCACTATCTGGATAGGGAGAGATATTTACCAAACGTGCTTCCGTTTTGTGCTAATTGGTGTTAGATTTAATGATTCTCAATTTACAAAATGTGGCACGAAGCAAGGAAACAGGAAAAGATGATACGCGGCATGATTGTTGATTATCGCCGAAGGGCGGAGCGCCGAAAGGATTTCTATGAAAAAATCGTGAGTTCCTGCTATGATACTGTTACTTTTAACAAGGTTTAGCAAAAGCTATAATAAATTTTGAAATACTCCAGAAAGCTGATCCAACTCAGTTCCTGCAAATTCATGGTCGTCCATGCAAGATTCATTTGGATCCCTCTGTGGCAGCTGCAGGAGAAGGACCAGCTATTATGTAAGTTCGAGAATACAACAATAATTGAACAATAGATTGAATGGCCTTGTAGCATGCAGTATGGAATTTCTTTAGCACTAAATCAACATAAGAGTCATATACACTGTTCATGTTGCCCTCAGGATGCAGTGGCAAGGTGATCCCAGCAACATGATAGACCGGTTTGATGTCCGAGCCCATCTAGACTACATCCCTGATATCAAGATCCCAGAAATTCCACCTGAAGAACTCAGCACAGAAGAAAGGCATTGCAACTATGAGAGGTACCGGATACTTGCCCAAAATGCATTCCTAGGGATGGGTAAGTTTAAATCAATGTCTTTTGTTGAAGTTTTAACATACTTATACCTGCAGTCATATTTATCATCTTTATTGCCTTGATATGCCATAATATGTCTTTTTATTTATTTATTTATTTATCGATGATAGACGAGCAGCTGTTGCTGATATGTCTATATCACAGTGTTGAAATAGTCCGATTGTTCAGGATTGGTTAATCTTTTTAAGCACTGATTTATTTTAGCCTCAAATTCTATTCTACCATCAAAGCTGTTTACTAGTACAAACTTGTGGATAGACTAAGTACTTAGTCAATTACATAACTAGTATTATTATTGTTGTTTTAGGTGAAGACAAATTCCTGCAGCAGTTGGCCATAGAAGAACAGTTTGGTGTTACCCTAGAGGAAAAAGAAGTTCAGCGGGAGCGCCTGCACGAAAAAAGAGGCACCGGTGTAGCCATAGGATACAATTATAACGATCCAGGAGCCCAACCCTCTTCATCCAACGGTAGATTCAGCTATTCTAAACAAAAACCATGCTTGCCATTTGCCCAGGGACAAGTATCAATAATCTTGATCATTCTTATGGCATTCAGTTTCAATTACAGGCATGGATTCTAAGAAAATGGAACAAAAGGATAAAGATTCGGATGATGATTCCGATCTAGAGATACTTGATGTTGACTTGAGCATTGATGTCAATAAGATGGAACCATCACAGGTGAGCATCTGGGAGTTAGGATTAACTTGGTTCCAAAAGACTCTTCAATTATAAGTATTATTGAACAATCTTTTCTTTTCGGACAATTTGATGGGCAAAATAAATATAATTAGCTTAAATGTATAAAAACTCTAAAGCTCCTGAATCACTGCCAATCTATGAGAAATACTATGAGAGTATACGTGGCACGATGATATCGCCGCGATTCGCTCGGCCCCTAACTACTTTAGAGTAAAAAAAAGTAAAGTAAAAATTTATTTATTTGAAACAAACAAACATGTGAAGCACTACCGTGCTTCACATGTTACTCGTAATGTACCCATTACGAGTAACTTTTTAGCTAATATAATAGGTTGTAACGTTGTTATTCCAACTGTTACAGAAACATCATAATTGACCAGTGCTCAGAGTGGAAGCGATCTGTCTTGCTTGACGTTCAAGTGACAGTAGCATTTTTGACAGCCAGGCATCTGAAGTTTGTTTTGTTTGACAGTTTTTCTTAACCTCAATTTCTGCAAGAGAAGGGAAGTCACTTTCTTCTCGGCGTTCTAATCGAATGCTTTTCTTGTATTTTAAATCTCAATTTATTTGATCGATTTGGTGTTCATCTAAACAATGGTTTGCTGATTTTGGGTCTATAATCGCCTAAAGGCGATAGACTATTTAGATTTTGGAGCGATGATTTATTGAAGCTTGAGTCGGATGCAATACTGATTGGAGCTGTTTTGAAAGTCTGGCCCGGGTAAGTTACCTCAACATCTTTCAGTTAGGGGCAAATAAATTGGTTTCCACTTTTGTATTCTGAACGGAGTTTGTTTGTTTCAGACAAACGGGTGTTTATTTTACTTTGGAATTAATTTTGGGTTAAAATTTATGGAATTTAAAATTATGGAGACACTTCCGACGCAGCAGAATTTGTTCGACCTATGGTGAATTATAAAATTTGAATAAAAATAAATTTAATTAGGCCGTCTTAAACGGATAACCTTTCCTTTAAAATTTTACAAGATTGCAATAGCTTCAGGTTAGTTTTTCTTTTAAATGTAATTTCAGTTCTGTTTTACTTTTAGATATAATTTCAGTATAATTAAATTGATATAATTATTGCCATCCCCCTGAACATATCATAAAATCTATGGAACTATATATGCATTAAAAGACTCGTACAATAACAACATCAGATTGTATCATTTCCCCCGCCCTAAGATTAGAAGTTCATCTGGCGCAGAGCTTTATCCAGGTATTCTTATTTTTATTTCTATTTATTTATATATTATCGGTCTGGTGTCTGGCGCCCGAGAGTTTTTGTTCCTTTAGCTTTTTTTAGAATTTGTGACACCAACCGACCTATTTAAATTGGTTCAGTTAAACACTTTTTAGTATATTTACATCTTTATTTATCCATATTATAGTAACATTCACACATATTATTATTACTATTGTTGGCAAACTATTGTTGAGGTAAATGTCATTGAGGATGTTTTTGTATCGGATCATTTGCCTCTTTTAGTTAAGTGTAATTTGGAGTTAGTTAGGCCGAAACAGACGATACACGATCTACCCCGCAACTCGGTATTATGGGGAGAGAGAAATAAGTCCCAGATTGATAGGTACGTAGAATTATGTCATAAAGGACTAAGAGAAATTGTTTTTCCAACGGAGTTTATAGAGTGTGGTCGTGGCTCGTGTGGTTTGGACGAACACAAAGTATTGTTGGATAAAATGTATGATAAAATTGTACACATATTATGTAGTGCGGCTGTTGGCTCAAATGGTAAGCTAAATAAGAAACCTAAGAAGACCAGACACTTATGTGGCTGGAATGAGCACGTTCATGAAGCTCACCGTGAGGCTAGACTTAACTTTGAAATGTGGGTCCTTTGTAATCGTCCTACGTCTGGACCAGTTTATAATAAAATGTACGAGTCACGTAAAATTTTCAAAAGTAGATTAAACTGGTGCCAGAAAAATCAAGAGCAGTTAAGGATGGACAGCATTGCTAAACATCGGTCGGCCAAAGATTTCGGTAGTTTTTGGAAAGCCACGAGTAAGATGGAGGCTAGGTCTGGTCTTCCGGTGAATGTGGGTGGGGTTGGTGAGGCTGAAGATATCTCCAACATGTTTAGAGAGCAGTTTCAGGTGCGGTCTCCTCTTGGTCCTTCTACTTTGGAGTTTGATACTGAGCCCGTAGGTGAAAGGGGGCCTCTTGTTCTTTTTACTGCAAGGCAAGTTAGGAGAATCTTGAGTAGAATGAGCGGTGGGAAGTCTCCCGGTCACGACGGGCTCAGTGTTGAGCATTTACGGTATGCGGGAGTGCACCTGCCCAACGTTCTTGCCATGTTTTATTCACTGTGCATTAGCCACTCGCACTTACCACTGGACCTGATGAAAACATTAGTGGTACCCATAGTGAAAAACAAAACAGGGGATGTGTCAGACGCCAAGAACTACCGACCTATCTCCATAGCTACCATTATTGCCAAAGTGCTGGATGGTTTGCTTGATTCTTATCTAGACACCTGTTTAGATATTCATGACGCTCAGTTCGGTTTTCGGCCTGGACTGTCTACTGAAAGCGCAATCGTAAGTCTCAAGCATACCATCCAGTACTATACAGACCGCAGGACGCCCGTTTACGCCTGTTTCCTGGATCTCTCCAAAGCATTTGATCTTGTGTCATATGATTTGCTGTGGAGAAAACTAGGAGACAGGGGTTTACCGGTTGAAGTCATTAAGATTTTTAAGTTTTGGTACGACAACCAAACAAATTATGTAAAATGGGCTGGCTCTCTATCGGCACCGTATAAATTGGAGAGCGGGGTGAGACAGGGGGGTCTCTCGTCTCCCAAGCTGTTCAATTTGTATGTTGACGACCTTATCAGAGGGCTCAGCAGCATACGTGTCGGCTGCCGCATGAACGGCGTAAGTGTAAATAACATTAGCTACGCCGATGACATGGTGCTGCTGAGCCCGACGGTAGGTGGGCTTAGGGAGCTTCTGAGGGTATGCGAAGGATATGCATCTGAGCATGGTCTCACATATAATGTTAAAAAAACGGAATACATGGTCTTTAAGGCCGCCGGTAATCGTCCAGATAATAATCTTAATATTACCCTAAATGGCTTGAACATTACTCGTGTGTCGAAATTTAAATATCTTGGACATTTCCTTACCGACGACCTTAAAGACAATGTTGATATTGAAAGGGAACGTAGGGCTCTATCGGTTCGAGGTAACATGCTGGTTCGCAGATTTTCCCGTTGTACTGACCAAGTTAAGATCTCGCTTTTTAAAGCATATTGTCAGAGTTTTTACACGGGAAGTCTGTGGGTCCGACATACCAAAAGATCGATGGATACCCTGCGAGTCCAATACAATAATATCTTCAGGATGATGCTGCGACTGCCCCGTTTCTGCAGTGCATCGGGAATGTTTGCGCATTACCAAACAGATGGCTTTCATGCCATCATGCGCAAAAAAACAGTGTCACTGATGCGCAGATTACGGGACAGTCGCAACAGCATCCTGAGGACTGTGGCTGAGAGCCTGTTATCGCCGCTATGGAGGTGCTTTGTGCAGAGGGTGATCAATGAAGGGATCTTTGTCCCTGATTGATCATCTCCTGACTCATTGCGGTCCATAGTTTTAGTTTGTAATTTTTAATGATATTTTTATTACGATACTGTGTACCAAAATATGGACCTCATTCTGGTTGTCTGAAATAAAAAGATTTTATTTTATTATTTATTATTATTATTATTATAATTTTTTTATATTACAATTTGTCGCCAGCGTTCAGGGACTTGAAATGGATTCTATGTGTTATTCAGGGGAACTGTAAGTTATTGCAACCTTATATTTGTTAGACCTAAGTACAGTTTTGTTTACAACTTTTGTAACTTTGGTTCGGAACTTTTTTGAATCCTTGTGACTTTCATCACAGGAGGTTAATTTTCTTGACAAACGAATAACAATACAGTGTCTTAGTGTATTGTGCACTCATTTATGGATATTTGTGGAAAACTTATTTTGAAAAACAATTTAATATGTTGTAGTGATAATTTAGTTTAGATAAAACTTTTGTGAAGCAGTTTATTCCATGCCAACATGTGTAAAACTTGTGTAACCTTGAAAACATCTTATACATTAATCGTTTAACCTTTGATTTTTGTGAACTTGAAAATAACTTATTGTACATCAGGGTTCATTGTTGAACGGGTAACCTAAAAGTTTTCAAGTAACTTTTTTATTAGAACACTTTGTATTTGGAATTTACTTGTAATATTTTGTCGTTTAAAAATTAACATAAACATAATTAGTTCTTTTAACTTTGTAAACTAAAACTAACTTTTATGAATTTAAAATTAACTTGTGTAAATTTAAAAGTAGTTCAACTTATAAATTATTTAACTTTCAATGATAGTGAACTTAATGAATGTTTCACACACTTCTTTTTGAAGGTTCAAACTTTGACCAGGTAAGAATATTTTTGTGAGTGGTTATTGCAATCTCGGTTAGAAACCTTAACGAACACCTGACTTTGATAACATTTTGAATCGAAACTTTTGAACTTAAACCTTTTTCAGAATTATTTGCGGAATTGTATGGGAATTATTTTAGGAATTATTTTGGGAATTTTTGGGAATTATTTTAGGAATTTCTTCGGAATTATTTTGGGAATTTTTGGGAATTATTTTAGGAATTTCTTCGGAATTATTTTGGGAATTTTTGGGAATTATTTTAGGAATTTCTTCGGAATTATTTTGGGAATTTTTGGGAATTATTTTAGGGAATTGTTTCGGAATTTTTGAAAACTTTTGAGGGTTTTGCTTCGAAGTCGTGAACTTTTGTTTGCGGTTGTTTTTGGTTGGTTCTCATTATGGATGAAAGAGTTCAATTTCGCCTGCTCTGTTTTCTTCTGCCTTTTCTGTTGAAAAGGAAGGTGAATCTGAGAGGACTTGTTGTGCTGTTCTTAAATTGGCCGTTCACACTTCTTCAGCTTGTGTGCCTACTTTGTTGCATTCTTTCGACACAATGATCGAGCAGATTAGAAGGAATTTGCCTTCAGCTAATTCTAAGCTTCCTTGGTTTGTGTTCTTATTATCGTGGATTCATTTATGAATTCGCTGATATTGCTTCGCCACTTACTAAGTTAACTGCTGGTAGTAAAAACTCGAAGAAATCTCTTGTTTGGAACGATGACGCAGAAATTGCTTTTCAAAATCTTAAAGAAGTTTTAATTTCTTCGCCTGTTTTGAGTTGCCCTGATTTTAGTAAACCTTTCTTTCTACATTGTGATGCTAGTTCTGTTGGAATTGGTAGTGTTTTGAGTCAAGAGGATGATAATAGTGAACAACATCCTATCGCATTTTATTCTAGATCTCTTAATAAATGTGAACAAAACTATAGTACCACAGAACGAGAATTGTTAGCAATTTTAGATTCAATAGAACATTTTAGACCTTATGTGGAGGGAATGGAATTTACTGTTATTACAGATCATGCGTGTTTGAAATGGCTTTTGAAATTAAATAATCCTAGTGGACGCCTTGCTAGATGGGCTGCTAGAATTTCTCAGTTTACTTTTCATATAATTCATAAAAAGGGTTCTTTACATTTAGTTCCTGATGCTTTGTCAAGGATTTCGGTTGCCACAATCTTAGTTTCTTCTATTCAAATCGTTTCACCGGATGATGATATTGATGATCCTTGGTATAAGAAGATATTTGTTAATTGTCAAAAGTTTCCTTGTAGATATAAAAATTACAGAGTTGATGATAAAACTTTATACAAATTCTGTAAGAATAAATTCAATCCTGATAGTAGATTAAATTGGAAAATTGTTATTCCTAAAGAACATATTTTGGATACAATTAGGTCAAACCATGATGATATTAATTCAGGTCATCTTGGAATTCACAAAACTTTGAAAAAATTAAAACAACATTATGTTTGGAACGGAATGTTTAATGATGTTCAAAATTATATTAAGTCTTGTGACATTTGTAAAGCTTACAAACACTCGACATCTCCACCTTTTGGTTTAATGATTAATCCTAAAAAAGTAGATCGGCCCATGGTTATGTTATCGGTGGATATAATTGGAATTTTGCCTAAAAGTTATTCTGGTCATAAATACATTCTTTCGGTTGTGGACGTTTTCACTAAGTATTGTTGGATATTTCCTATGATAAAAGCAACAACTTTAACTATTTGTAGATTATTCGAAAAAGAGATATTTCTTAAATTTGGTTGTCCTAAAATTATAGTTTGTGATAATGGTACTCAATTTACTGCCAAATATTTTGTAGATTTCATGAAAAGTTATAATATAACCAAAATATTTTATAATACATTGTATACTCCACAAAATAATCCTGTTGAGAGGTACAATAAAACTGTAGAAACTTGTATTTCATGTTTTGTCATGAACGATCAACGAACTTGGTCTAAATTTTTGCCCCATGTTCAATTAGCTTTAAATAATAGTGAAAATCTTGCTACAGATTTCACACCTAATTTTCTCATGTTTGGGAGAGAATTAATTTTTGATGCTTCTTTACACCGTTTTAGTAATTCGTTGGATAATTTAAGTCAACTTGGTTTTGGTGAAAGAAATTCGTTTGCATTTTCTCTTAAATCACTTAGTGATATTTTTGTTAAAGTTCAAGCTAACTTATTAAAAGCTTATAAGCGTAACGCTCGGTATTATAATATAGGGAGGAAAGTCATTTCTTTTGGTGTAGGTGATATAGTTTGGAGGAGAAGTTTTGTTCAGTCTAATGCTCCTTTATATTTTTCGGCAAAATTTGCGCCTAAGTTTGTTAAATGCGAAATTATTGAAAAAATTTCTAATAATGTTTACCTTTTGAAAGACCTCAATAAAAACACCTCTGGTCGTTATCACATTAAAGATATTATTAAATATTAAAATTTAAACTTTTTGGCCTTTAAACTTTTTAACTTGGTTTTGATGTATTTGTTTGATTCAGCATTTGTAGATGACGATTGTAGATTGATGTATGTTTGGATATTGCTGTTTGTGTGAGGAAGAATGAAAGGAATTTTTATGAATATATCAAACTTAGCAATTAAGTTTCAAAAAATAACTTAGGTAATTTTTGGTTTAAATAACTTTTAGCTTCATTCATTATTGTCAACATCGAAAGATCTTATTGTATATTTTGTATATTCTGTATATTTTGTATATTTTTAGAGAACTTTGTTCGGTTGTTCTCAAACTAATTTTAGATGAGTCTGTTTGACTTATATTTGTTAGGATAGTTTTTGTCGTTTGTTTGTGATAGTCTGAATTTTAGATTAGTTTTCTCGGACTTGACATTTTGATATAACCCTGATTAGACATTTTTTGGAATAATATTCCATAACATTTTTGGACACGGTTCTCAGATTTTTCCCTCTGGTTCTGTCTATTTTGCGTGTTATTGTGCCCGGAAAATTGGTAGGGTTGAGCCGATCACAATATTCACAATCAATTTTTCCCAAGTGCTGCTGTGCCCGGAATGTTGGTAGAGTTGAGCCGATCACAGTACTCTTGTTGTTTTTTTGGCGTGTTCATTCTTTTCCGTTTGAATACCGCAACCTTTTGTTGTATTGTGCCCGGAAAATTGGTAGAGTTGAGCCGATCACAATACACAAATTTTTTCGAGTTTGCACACTTTCGTGTGTCGGACAAAAAATTTTGAAATCACATTTTTCCCATGTGAGAATTTACTGACTTTGGTTTGGTAATTTGGTAACTTTCTGTACCGAGTCGGTGACGTAGGTGTCCAACCGCACTTCATATTATGGTCAGAATGTAATTTTATTTATTTGCATGTTTTGGTTTAAGTTTAAATTAAATGAATTGTATCACTTTAAGTCGGTGACTAGGAAGTCTAACCGCACTTTAAGATTCTTTTGGGATCATTTGTTGCAATTTAATTTTTGTGACCTTTACATTAAAATTGTCCGAGTCGACGACAAAGTTGTCTAGTCGCACTTTTGAAACGTTTTGTTGTGATTGTCAGTTTAGGTTTGAAATTCTTTGATAGAGTTTTCTATTGGTTGCATGTGTTTAAGAGTTTTGTCTTTCTAGCTAGTTTAGATTTGATAAGATTTGGTGTTTTTGGAATCTTCTGTGTTCTTGTCTCTCTAGCACTTCCTTGTTCAGAGCGTGCAAGTCCACATTAGTAGAGTTTTTAGTATAGTTTTGTAGAGTCATTTGTAGAGTTTTTGATAGGGTTTTGTAGAGTTTTTGATAGAGTTTTGTAGAGTTTTTGACAAAGTTTTGTAGAGTCATTTGTAGAGTTTTTGATAAAGTTTTGTAGAGTCATTTAGAGAGTTTTTTTATAGTCTTTTTTGTAGAGTTTTGTAGAATCTTTTATGAGTCTTTTTGGCATAAAAGAAAGTAGTCCTTTCTTTTATTTTTTTTGGGATGGTATGTAATGTAACGTTGTTATTCCAACTGTTACAGAAACATCATAATTGACCAGTGCTCAGAGTGGAAGCGATCTGTCTTGCTTGACGTTCAAGTGACAGTAGCATTTTTGACAGCCAGGCATCTGAAGTTTGTTTTGTTTGACAGTTTTTCTTAACCTCAATTTCTGCAAGAGAAGGGAAGTCACTTTCTTCTCGGCGTTCTAATCGAATGCTTTTCTTGTATTTTAAATCTCAATTTATTTGATCGATTTGGTGTTCATCTAAACAATGGTTTGCTGATTTTGGGTCTATAATCGCCTAAAGGCGATAGACTATTTAGATTTTGGAGCGATGATTTATTGAAGCTTGAGTCGGATGCAATACTGATTGGAGCTGTTTTGAAAGTCTGGCCCGGGTAAGTTACCTCAACATCTTTCAGTTAGGGGCAAATAAATTGGTTTCCACTTTTGTATTCTGAACGGAGTTTGTTTGTTTCAGACAAACGGGTGTTTATTTTACTTTGGAATTAATTTTGGGTTAAAATTTATGGAATTTAAAATTATGGAGACACTTCCGACGCAGCAGAATTTGTTCGACCTATGGTGAATTATAAAATTTGAATAAAAATAAATTTAATTAGGCCGTCTTAAACGGATAACCTTTCCTTTAAAATTTTACAAGATTGCAATAGCTTCAGGTTAGTTTTTCTTTTAAATGTAATTTCAGTTCTGTTTTACTTTTAGATATAATTTCAGTATAATTAAATTGATATAATTATTGCCATCCCCCTGAACATATCATAAAATCTATGGAACTATATATGCATTAAAAGACTCGTACAATAACAACATCAGATTGTATCATTTCCCCCGCCCTAAGATTAGAAGTTCATCTGGCGCAGAGCTTTATCCAGGTATTCTTATTTTTATTTCTATTTATTTATATATTATCGGTCTGGTGTCTGGCGCCCGAGAGTTTTTGTTCCTTTAGCTTTTTTTAGAATTTGTGACACCAACCGACCTATTTAAATTGGTTCAGTTAAACACTTTTTAGTATATTTACATCTTTATTTATCCATATTATAGTAACATTCACACATATTATTATTATTATAACTTTTTTATTTTTTTATATTACAAGGTACTAAACAAAGCATTCAATTATCATAAAAAAACTATAAATACTTATATTATACGGTGCAATAGCAAGTTATAATTTGTGCACTAACTCCCACCCAAGTATTATCCCTTTTGTGAAATATCAACTAATTCTAAGCACCGCATCTGTAACCAAAGTATTCTGAGCACAGGCGCACGAGTTAAACGCAGTTGGCCCGTCTTTTGGCATGGCTGGCTGTGACCTATTCTCGTTCCTTACTGGAGACGCTGATGATGCAGAGCACCAGAAACAGCTGATGATTGAGGAGAAAGAGAAGGCTATGTACTCTGGAAGAAAGAGTAGAAGAGAAAGGCGTGCTCATAGGTTTGTTTTTATCTAGCATTATGTCTATAATGGTAAAATGTATAAACTGGATGTCCAAGATCTTTATAGGATCATCATATTGCTTACCAATTATTGCCCAATCTCACATAACTTCTTGTTGTTTATAGCTTTCTGTTACTTGTTTTCATAATTCTGCAGGTATATTGTCGTTAATTTACGTCGATTATATTCATATTATATCAGGGACAAAAAGCTGGCTACCCGTATAGTGAGTCCTCCAAGTTACGCCGCGCCATCGCTCGGCCCAGACAAGTCTCCGAGCCGTTCGCCGAGCCGCTCGCCCTCACCCGAGGCAGCTGAACAGATCGAGTTTATCACTTCCTTTGGAGGCGAAGACGAAGAGGTCAAACCACGTGAGTAAAGCATAGCTATTTAATACCTACACCGCACATTGTCGTTCGGGAAAACTTGTATTACAGAATAAAAAGCTACCTTGGAAAATTATCAAGATCCGTACTGTTGTTTTAACGTGAAGAAATAACTAAAATACACACACGTACACATGCCAAACTTTCGTATTTTTATATCGTGATTGTTGGTATAATAATCTTACGAATAATTATACTACTTATTAAATGCGCTTCTAAAAAATTATTGTTAAGTATGTATTATTAGCAATGTTGGTATGAAATAATACAACAAAAGTTATGCCTTTTGAGTGTTTTGTAATTTAGGATAGTTAGATGATTTAATGTAGTTGAAATTTTGGTTTTCAGCTACAACAAAAGCACTCTATTCCGAGAAACTGAAACAAAATTTGAAAAGAACAGAGCTCTATTCCGAAGTAGCGCGGAAACATAGACAGAGGTAATGTGCATTGCATTCAGCCATTTGAAAATCGACTATTTATTTTCTATATTATTGAACAAGCAGATGTAAAATAAAATAAAAAAGCCTTTATTCCTATTGCTTACCTAAATTACATATGATTGTTGCTATACTATACTTAATTACTATTTTACTGTTTTTCAGCAAAAGTCGCCTCTACGGCGTAGGCCTCTCCTAAATCTCTCCATATGAACAAGCAGATGTAAAGCCAAATAAATATGTTTGTTTATTTCAGGTCCCCGATCTCCGAAGAAAGCTACCCTTGTCCGATAGGTCCTCGTGGTCCCAACTCGAGGTCAAGATCAGTATCAAAATCACGGTCATCCACCCCTTCGAGATCCAGGAAATCTCGTTCTAGATCGCGCAAATCCCGATCCAGATCACGGTCGAGATCGCGGGACACCTCTAGATCGAGATCTTCAGGGTCACATTCGAGGTCAAGTTCTTACCGAAGGTCGAGGTCGAGGTCAAGGTCACGTAACTACAGGAGTAGACGTTCTCGCAGTCCGAAGTTTGTATTTTATAATACATTAAATCTCACGAAGATGTGGTTGGAGTATTGCTTTCGGGAAACTAATTCTGTATTCAACATGTTCACAGTTACTCAAAGCGTAAAAAGTCCAGGTCAATGTCTTATGACAGGTAAGCTTGTTTAATATATTATTCATTTAAGGACATAGTTTTAAACAAAATTATTGTATCATTCTATATACCCATATGATTAAAAAAAACAACAAAATCGATTCCATTGAGAAAATATAATTGAATAATTTCTGGAATGCTGTTAGCGACATCGCAAGACTTTAAACAACAGGGCCGTTATTGATAAACGTGGTTTAAAGTTATGGCAGGTCTAAACTCCAAAAATTGTATGGTTACTCCTAAGTTACACCCGGCGTAACTTTACACCACGTTTATTAATAATGGTCCAGAAGTTTATTGTTAACTAGCTGCGCTCCCGCGGTGTGACCCTCGGTCCTTCGGGATTGTTTATTTTTTTCGGAATGAAACCCATGTTTCCTTGGATACAACCTTTAATTTTCAGCCTAATCTGTTCAGTGGTTTAGCCGTGAAAAGGTAACAAACAGACAGAGTTACTTCCACATTTATGATATTAAAGTATGGATTTTGTCAACTAACATCCACCCATCCAAACATGCATTTATTATAGTAGTAAGAATGTACTGAATAAACTTAAAAATAGTTAGAGATTGTAATGAATTCCCTTGGTACAGCGGCAGTGATAAGGCTTCAAAGCCGGGCGTCCCGCGTTACTACGGACGGAGGAAAGAAGATAGGTCTTCCAGTGAGCTGTCACTTGACTCTGGCTCTAGCGACTCTGAGGTGGTGAAAAATAAGTAAGTACCGGGATTCAAGGGGGATAAAACATACGGGCCCCTCTCATCACCACACAGTTTATTCTATTAAAGTCAAAAGCGCTCGTAGTAGCTTGCTTAGTTCATTCTCGATGATCAGTATGTAGATGGGTGACCGCGCCAGTGGCATTATCAATTGAGCGCTTCCGTGCTTCGGAGGGCACGTTAACTGTCGGAAACGAACAGATAAAAACTTACTTTTTCATTCTAGTTAAGTTATTTTCTTTTTGATACAAGTTCACTATTTATACCTAAATGGTATCTATCTACAAGTTAATCTGAGAGAAAGTCGATCGCGCCCTTCACTTTTTCGGAATGAATTATTTATTGCCTGAAAATTTCACAGAAAATTTCAACTAAATCCGTTTAGTCTGAATAATTGGTAACATCACACACAACCAACAAACTTTCCCATTTATAATTTAGTGTTATGCCAATAATGATTTATCATGATCATCGGCAGATCAAATAATAGCCCACTGCTGGACATAATCCTCCCTCAAACGCCTACCTATTGACATAAAGGTGTTCGTTATTGTAAGACTATTTTAAATATTTTTCAGATTACCAGTTGGCAATAAATCCAATGCAAACCAGAATCAGTTACGATCCTCTGGATCCAGCTCCAAAGTCAGTAAGAATCATTTTATTTACTTGTATTCGCTTTCATTTAGCACTTTACGATCTAACCGCCCCATGACGAGTGATCAGATTATGTTTATGGCATTTCACTGGCGATTTACGAACAGTTGATACGTGGTACATCACGTGATCACACGCACTTGAATTGACCAATCAGAAAGCTCAAGCGGATAAACCAATTTCTCGAAATCTCCGCTCGAGCTTTGTGATTAGTCAAGTTTTAGATTGTCTCATTTTATCGTAACCTTTTGGCTTTGCTATAGCCTATTTTTGTACAACAACGCATCCATCGATTCTGTAATATTCTGATGACTTTTCGCTCGCAAATCGCTAGTGTAATAACGCCCTTGTAATATTGTCGTATCACTCATCTAGGTCGGATGTAGCTTTGAAATTTTGAATGAGAAATAATGTTTATTTCGCTACGGAAACTGTAACATTGCATTGTCTGTGCTAAGTATTCATTTTGTTCACGTTTCATATCCCTTAGTTCACTTACCGTTAGCTCGACGCTCGATTGCATCCTTGATTTTGTATATTTACACATGGTTTTAAATGGTTGTAAGTACATACATGATACTAATACCACCCAATAGATATTAGTGCCGGAACTACATCAGAATCGTCTAGATAAAGTTACATTGGAAGTAAATACATATCTCATGATGATAAGAGAATATTTATGCAAGCTGAGAGCTTTGCTAAGACGCAATAGGTGCGAGTTCGATGCTTGAGGTGGGACAAATGTTTGCTTGGTTTGCATAATATATTTGTTGCGGGTTTGGGCACTCATAATTTCTGATAGGTATTCAAGACACTGGGAATCTGTGTGGGGTCAATACTATGTTTACTGTTAGGTGTTATTTAGAAATAATTATTGTTATGAAGGTGGGTGGGTCCTAATTGTGTGTGTAGATTTGTTTCTGTGTGCGTAAGATACTAAGCTCATTCGTCCATGAAGCGTTCCCGAGCTTACGCACACAGAAACAATGTGCATGTGCATCTACACACACAATTAAGACCAAACCGCTTTTGTGAAATATAACAACTGTAACACGCTGATCGGAAATAAACATTGGCAGATGAGGTATACATTTTTCTGGCAGCGGAAAATGAACCTTCCTGCGTTGCACTACTGCGGTTTATAATAAAACATTGCGGCCATTAGGGCCGCAAAGTTTTAAAAAATCATGTCCACTTACAATCATGTTTTATTTGTATTGTATTTTGAATCCTTTGAGAACTTTATTTTACCTATAAAATTTCTTTAATACTAGCTGTCCGTCGCGGTATTACCCGCGTTCCTTCGGGAAAACTTCACTTTCCCGGGATAAAATATAGCCTATATTCATCAGGGATAATGAAGGATAATGGTGAAAGAATTTTTTAAAGCAGTCCAGTAGTTTGGGAGGCTATTCAATTCAAACATACAAACAAACAAATCATTCCTCTACGAGTATATTATATTAGAATAGAAGTATAGATATTACCCTTTTCACATTTTTATTATATTTATGTAGCATTTATATGTCAGTTTCTATTAACCATAAAATGTAGTATTTGTACCTTTCTTTCTAAACGAACACTGCCAGCAGACCTGCAAGCATCTTAGAATATCAATTATGTATTAAATATAATAAACCATTCGTTTATTTTTACCTTACATTGATCATATTCAATAAAATTAATAATTTACGTATTTATTTTAACTTATCAAATACACTACCTACCTTATGTACATTACGCACAATATCGATCTTTGTCTGTCTGAAGTTAGGTACAACCGATGTTTGTCTGTTTGAAGTTAGGTGCACTAAACGATTGCGCAGGTTTGCGCGAGTAGGCGAGATAGCACGATGCTACAAACTAAGCGAGTGAGCGAGGCAGCTATCTAACGCTGTCTTCGTCTTTTAGGCGTCATCAAAAACCGCGCAGTTACTTCAGAGAGCTAAAGATTGGTTGTGTTGTGCGTATTGTGCCTGTTGTTATTACATGAGTCTTTATTCATGTCATATCAGTATTTATCACTCCTATCTCTAAACTATTTTTACATCAATTGAGCTAATATTTATGCAGAAATGTAACTCGACTAAACTTACTTACAGGGTCCGTCGCGTGAAACGCTTTCGCTCAAGGAAAAGTTGAAGAAGAAAATGCAAGCACAGTTGTCGAGGCAACGTGAGTTTTGCACAGTAAAAATCTTATTATCATACATTTCTATCATCCAATAGGATCCACAAATATGTATTTTGCTTCACATGTTTATACCGTAAGTTGTACACAAGTTTTCGAATAAAGTTATATCTTTATAATAAAATTTAAAGTTCTAAGAACTAAAGGCATCGCGCAGGACTTTACACCTTAGACGATTTATAGAGCATCGGAAGTCAACTTAGTTCCACTCAACGAGGTGCTATAGTCTTTTTCACGCCGGAACGTATGCAAGACACTTCGAGATAATGTCAAAATCAGTCTAAAAGTAATGTCCTAAAGTTTAATCGAGATTATCAAAATCGATTTTTGTTTCACTACTATCAATTCCTCTGAATCGATTACAAGGTTCATTCATAGACAAAATTACTAAACCAACGATTATTTTTTTACTTCGATATTCATCGATTGTTTCGATTTTCATTTTTGCACTCTCTAATAGATTACGTTCCATTTTACTCAGTACTGTTATTTGGCGGAGTTTTTTAGAAAATGTTTATTGTTTATTTATTTATATTTTATGGCTCGTTTATGATAATTTATGAAATAATTAAACAGGTAATAGACAAAAACATTTTTTTTTGTATGTTTTATCGTTTAATTTTTTTTCTTGACTTTTTTGTTTATAAATTGTTGTGAGCCACACAACGTGAAACGAAACAAGTTCAATGTGTCTTGCATACGTTCCGGCGTGAAAAAGACTATAGTATCTACATTGAGATGGAATAGGCTGGAACAATCAATACAATTATACATGATATATCTATTCAGCCGGTAACACTCACAGTTGGGTTACGTTCGCTTCTCTATCACGTATTACACGTTAAATTAGTAAGCATAATTCATTTCATTCCATCGTGCCCACGTTTATCGAAAGTTTTATTTCAGTGCGCGCCGACAAACGTGCCGAGGCTGAGCGTGAGGAAAGAGAGTCGCGGCGGCAAGCAAGACGCGATGAAGAAATGAGGGAGTTGGCTATCAAACTGCGACGCAAGTCTGTATTGTCTTTATACTGATCGATTATGCGAGAAAACTTTATTTTGTTAAACTTTTCTAGTCAGAGTTGTAATTGTAACAAACGCGGTACCAGCTGTGTGTGTATAAAGCATTTCAAGGGTACTGTTTTGTAAAATCTCGCGCACAGAATGAATACATGTTACGGCAATGCCCTATGGATTTTTATTGTACATGTTAAAAATAACTTTGAATACTAGCAGACTTATTTCGTGAAATGGACTCTCAGAAACACTTTTTTCGTTCACTAGAGAAATAGTTATGTGCGAATTCGTATAATGCGAGATGTTTCCACGAAGCGAAAGCTAGAATTTAATTCCATATATTTTTTATAACCTGCAATATTGTTTCAGGCAACGTGAAATGCGTCATCGGTACAGACGGTCCAGTGATGAGTCTGATAGAAGTCGCAGTCGGTCTTCATCAATGTAAATATATTTATTAAAATAATAAATCTCTGTAAACGTAAACACAGAAAAGTAAATATGGTCAGGACTGTATCCCCAAGGCGCGGTAGACTTAATTTCTCTTAATTTGGTATATTCGTAAAGTGTATCTTGGCAAATGTAGGTATATTGATATTTAACAATCGACATAAGAAAATGACTACGATTTATGAATATAATTTATTAAAACATAAGAATAGATTCTACTATTACTTATTGAGTTGCATATTCCAGGCTATAAAAAAATGGCGTCTCTAATTTTATGACATTGTTACAGAGACTCGGCAGGTGACAAGAAACCGAGGCGCTCAAAAAGCCGCTCGCCGCACGAGAAACGGCCGCCCGTCTGGGAGAAAGATGCTGCTCCATACAAAACTGGCGACCCGCCTCTACCTCCACTTCCCCCTTTAAACACTCCACCACCCCCCATTAGAAAACGTAACCCAGACGAAGAATACGCAAAACCTCACTACCCAAAGAAGGATAATCGCTCGAACAGTCCCTCAAAACGTATCCCTGTATGGGAGACTCAAAGAGAACCATACAGAATGGAAGGTCCATACGATTCGAGAAGACCAAGACAAGAAGAAGATACCAGACCAGAGTACGATAATTTAAGACGTTACGATAACCGGTTTGATCCAAATATTGGGCCTTATGATAACCGATGGGACTCTAATAGAAGACGGCCCTATGGCAATAGAGGGGCTTATAGAGGGTATCGACCTCCCTTGCCACCTGGTGTAGGCCCCAACTGGCCAAGAGATCAAGATTATGATGAAAACGAAGATAATGGCAGAAGTAAAGTTAAACTTGTTGATTACTAATTGAAAGACAAGATCGAAAGATAGTTTGGCCGAGAGATGATGAAAAATGAATCAAGCCCGGTTCACATTTGGCTGACGTGTCGCGACCATCACGACACGACACGTTAGCCACATGTGCGCGCAAACAATTAAAATGTATGAAACCGATAGCTCTCTGATGCATCACGACACGACACGTCAGCCAAATGTGAACGCGGCTTCAGTCTATTGATCAATTATTTATTATCATTAAAAAATAGTGTCCAATTGATGTCATTATATCACAAGGGATTGTTATAAAGTTTGTATTATTTATCTGTAAATTCACCACGTTCAAATGTCTAGTTCAAAGTGCAGAGCAATGATTTAGAAAATGATTTTTTCCATCCATTTGTAAAACAAACATGCCATATCACATTTCATGGATATAACTTATTCTGCCCATGTTAAGTAAATTATACAAAATTTTCTATCTTCAATATCTTATTTACATCTCATGTACTTTTTAGTAGCAGCTAGCTAGGTTATTATAATAAAAACTTAAAGTTCAGTTCTGTGTTTTAATTCATCTGCCTCTTATGCTATGTACAAAAATATAAATACTATTAAACCTATATTTACACTAGTTATATGATCACTTTCAACAAACATAATATTGTTATCTAATTTATCAGGTCTTATTCTATCTACGATACTACTAGATCTATTTATCTAAAAAACTGCATTAGGTATTTCATAAACATTCAAAAAAAATTAGATGTGCAATGGACTGTTGTTTCAAAATGTTTATTTAGAAATGTCTCTAACTGCAATCGTATTTGTAAGTCATCCGTCTGTTGCAAGTCTCAAAAATAAACAAAATTAATCAATTTAATCATGATCTTTACAATTTTCGATAAATGTTATTGTCCGTAATAGATTTGGCAATTTGCAGTATCGATGTCGAATAGCCGTGTTCAGTACGCACAACCGATCTTTAGCTCTCTGAAATGACACAGAACCCATTTTTGATTAAGCCTAAAAAGACAGTGTTGTTAAGCTGCCTCGCTCACTCGCTTAGTCTGTTGCATCGTCCTATCTTGCCTACTCTACCAAACCTGCGCAATCGTATAATGCACCTAACTTCAGAGAGCTAAAGCTGGTTGTGCGTACTGACTGACTGAGCGAGTAGCCTCAGGCGTTTGCTGCGAGACAACATGACTGATTACTGAGCGAGCAGCGTCGCGAGGCAGCCGTGCGAGGCAAATCCTCGTTCGGCCAGGACTCGGACGTGTCTCGCACGCTCTACCATGCGGTAAACGTTGCGAGGCAAATGACCGCGACTCTTCTGTACAGATTTACATTACTGTCCATAATGGCACTTGCTTCAGTCGCTAATCACTCAAGGTGTCAACGTCCACCTCTTCATTGTCTTCGTTGGATTCGGGGTCCCGCGGCAAGCCCGGCGCGGACAGGCCGCGGCCTTCCTTCGTGTGTCGCCACTTCATACGCCGGTTTTGGAACCAGACTTTTACCTAAGAAATAAAAAGAAAACGAAAGAATGTGACAACGACTTTCGTTGATAAGCACACAAGATACCTCCCTACTTTTTTCTGATGGGATGGGAATGTACAAGAGTTACCGCACCTTTTTCAGACTATGGGCTTTTAACGGTTTTTTTTCTAGAGAAATAAATAATTTAAACCTACCTACACATAGGTCATTAGGTATAAGGTATTTCAAAACTGGGGGTAGGTATCTTACTTGAGCATCAGTGAGTCCGAGCGTCGCAGCCAATTGCCTCCTATCCGGTTTAGTTATATACTTCTGGATCTGAAAGCGACGTTCCAGGCCCTTCCTCTGCAAGTTACTGAACACGGCTCTGGACCAGGATCTCTTGCGCTTGCCGCTCGACGTGACGTCACAGCGGGGCGCGGAGTGAGGGGGTGATGATGATGGGAGGGGCAGTCGATATACTGAAACAAGATTACTTAGTTCTAAAAAAAATCCTGACTGCGCATGGTCTTTGAGCGAATCACTAAAATCGGAGTGTTTTGAAGATCAATAGAACCTATAAAGTACGAAAACCGAATCGAAAACTGGCATAGCGGATGTAGGTAGGTACGTGGTCTGCACATTATGAAAGTGGGGCTGGGCTGGATATGTGACTCGAAAGCACCCAGTGTTGGCGCGAAGGTATCGTAACACAGTGGATGCCTTAAGACAGTCAAAGACGACGCGACACATCCAGGAAAACGTGGCGAGACGGTCTGGATGCATTCGAGCAAGGCTGGCAAACCATGGCCTTGAAGCGGAAGATAAAGGGAGACCTTTGCCCAGCAGTGGAACATGATAGATGTAAAAAAAACTTACAAAAAACCTACGTTGTAGGTACCACAGAATACAGCTATGTTCTAAGAATAATCGCCGGTAATCGCCGAAGATTCATGACGGTCTTTGTGGCGCAGTGGGTGAAAGCCCGCTTGTGACGCAGAAGGTTGCGGGTTGAATCCCCGCCGCGGGATAAATGTTTGTATGATCTGCAAATATTTATCTCGGGTTTGGCTGTTTCAATGTATAATATGTATGTATTTACAAACAAAAAGTATGCAAGTAGTACCTACTTATATTATTAAATCAGTTATCTGGTTCCCATAGTACAAGCTTTGCTTAGTTTGGGGCTAGATGATGCTGTGTGAAATGTCCAGCATTATTTATTTATTTATTCAGTGTCTCCTTGTGATTGTTCACCGTAACCCGATAATGTCATCATCATCATCTCAGCCCGGTATCTCCCACTGCTAGGTAGATCCCTTTTCTGCCAGCCTCCTATAACTTGCGCCTCTCGCGTCACACAAATTTCCTAATTCCACCGATAATACCTTATCGTTGATTTTTAATAGACATCTCACCTCGTACATAAATACTTACCTAATACCTATAAGTTCTTCATTTTTGGTTCCTAAATTGGTTATATTAAATTAAATGGTATAATTAGCAGCGACTCGGCGACCACATAGATACCTACCAATAGAATTTCGTTGGTTGAGAATTTAGATATTATCATATTTTTTCGAACTGGTTATTTTTCCGGTTTCAGTATGTAAATAAGCTAAGCTGCAGAACCTATCAAAGCCTCTACCTTCTCTAGGTACTAGGTACTTACTAGGTCCAGGAAGATCTAAAGTCGGAATTGGAGAAGCTTGAGCGCGTTTAAATCTTTTAAAAGGCTTAAATGAATTTCTCGAATCCCAATGTTCCAGAATAAAATGCCTGAATTTTCTTTATCGATTTAAAAAGAGAGGTTTATTTAAAGATGTTGCCGTAGTAATTTTGTTGATTTTGCCTTCAGAGATATTTAATTTTATGCGTGAGGTTGTGGACGTACGCTTGTGTAGGCTTATCTTGAAAACAATATTAATAGTTGTGTCTTTTCTTGTTGATGTTAAACAGAAATCGATAGGACATCTTACTTCAGCCAATAACTACACAGAATTGTAGTTTTTCATTGTTGTTTGATTTCCAGCCAACAATGCTTTAAATACGAAAACTAAAATGTGGGGAAAAAGTGATTCAGTATTTTTCATAAACATAATTTGATTTAATTTTGCGAGTAGGTAGGTACCTAAATGTCATAATATTTCAGTTTCGACGACATCCGCGCTCAACTGGTCGCGACGCGAGGGATCCTTCGGCGAAGCGATCAGGACGAAGGGGAGAGGTAGCTAGACTCACCAAGTAGGTAGGTATTTGATTACTTAATACCTATGTTTTTTAAACTAGTAGAGACATACCTAGTAGAGTTTACTCTTACGGGGATTAGCAATGCATTATGCTGTTTCACAATCTTAGTAGAGAATTTTCATCTGATCTAAATCAATTGTTCACCGTCATTTCAGCTTTGTCACCTACCAGTAGTAGGCCTCAAAGCTGGATGCAAGTGTGAGTAGGAGAGAGGGAGCCGCAACTGCAGCATGGGTTCGTCCCTGCAGCAGCGGTAAAGCGCAGCCACGCACCCCGCACACGGAGGCTCCTGTTTTGTCTCCTCCACAACGCTCTCATCCTTCTTCCCCAGTATACTATCGACACTGAACTTCAACTTGCTCGTATTCACTTCACTAAACGACATCGCCACAACCACCCCGCGTGAAAGCTGCTGAAAAACTGACGTCTCTTCGCGCCCGCTATCTGCGCCCGCGCTTTGTAGGCGTGTTCTGTTTATTCAAGCGTTGCGATTGGCCGTTTTATTATTGGGCGTTTCTTCGATATGGAGTATTGACTGATGTTGATGTTACAAGCAAGTGCACTTGTTTACAATAAAGTGGCTCTTTTATGTGTTTTATATGAGTTTGCTTCGGATGTTAGTTTATAGCCGAGTAGCTTACGTCATTCGTCGGGTTTATGGGAGAGCTTTTAAACAAACTCTCCTATTCAGTGCTGCCTCAAGCCAGTGGTGGTCTTCATTCGCAGAGTTTTCTAAACCAGAGTAAATCCACCTAATCTAATAATTTTATATCCACTCTATATTAAGCTTAAATAATTGGTCAATCTTTCAACAGATATTTTGTAAGGAAGTATTTATAATGTAAATAACCTGAAGCCTAAGTAGCCGGCATGTGGGTTGCTACAAACCAGACCCGAGAATAAAGCCACTGAATCTCTTCACATTCGATTATAGCCACTTAAACAAACATAATACCGATTTGATATGAGAACAACTGATGGTTCTGCACGGGCAATTTTAAGCGATTAATTGCCATAAAATACTAACAGTCTGATTACAGTGTACCTAGTGGTACGAGATCGTGCTGCAGGTTCATCTACTCTTACATCGTGGCAACAATACCTAGTGATTTGACTTTTTATGAGGGTGAACTAAGGTATGCAGTGTAGGTAGGTATAGGTAGGTATCTGTTACCTATGTCACGGGCGCCGTAATGAATCCTGAGAGCATTGAAGGATTCTAGAGTTAATCCCGAGAGAAAACGAGGGCGTTTATAAGGTTATGTTGGGACAGCGAGAGATAAAAGCGTGACCAAGACAAGAGCTTTATACCCGTTAACTAAATGCATACTCAGCTTTCAGAAATTCTTTGTTAGAATAATTAAAGTAATAAATAGTAGGCCTTCAAATAAAACTAAGTTACTTAATGTTGTTTTTTTGTTAAATTCGCTCAACTTAAATCGGCCGTATGAAAGCTTAAGAGCCAACTGTTAGTCTAAAACTGTAAAATCGATTACAGCAAGTTTATTTGACTTGTCAGAAACACCTGGGGTACATCCTCGGCAACAGATATAGATCCGATCATTACCCGCGCTGCGTGTTTACGCGATCGAACGATCATTGTTGCTGGACTAAATCATTGCATAAGTATACCTACCTATGCTTATTCTTAGGTAGGCATGTAGGTATATTTGAAGGAGTTGAGGTAGGTAGTTCGTATGAACTGCAAAAATTGCTGCTAAAATCGCTGCTAAAATTGATTAGGTACCTACTAAAAGCCTACAACTTCGGGTCTAAGTACCGTGTCTCATAAGTACTTTGAACCTGACATAGGTACAAAAATATTAGTACATATTTATTGATTTATGTACATAATGTTATTAAACAACGAATCAATGAAAATATTAATATTATTTCATTAATATTTCAAGCCGATAAGAACCTTTAGGTATCGTCTAATAAGAATTTATCTCACGAGGATGAGTGCAATCTTCGAGTGCAATAAATCAAATCTAACATCCAATAAGGTTCCTATTAGTGCAAGGTATGACACCATTTTGTTGGCGAATACCAGCACAGGGGCGCATTTAAGAAGCAATAGATAATTCCTTCGAGGGATAGAGACACGCATCGATACAACATTGAACATTCTAAATTTTTCTCAGATTGATTTTGCTTAGGTCAAAGTGAGCTCTGGCTTACGCCGCGCTCGCCACCCTCCTAGCCCCCAAGGCCGTCTGATGGTGTGCTGGCCGGCCTGCGCCTAATTACACTGAATGTTATTTATAAATGTATTTTTTGCTAGAAAATAATACTCCTTGGCAATAAAATAAATCCGTAATCCCCTACCGTATTTATTAGGCAACACGTGGACAAAATTTCATTAAAAAAATTTAAACAACCAGCAAATGAAACTGCTTAATTATGAAGATTTAGAGGTAATTTTGTGTTTTTTTTATCGAGTCAAATTAAGTCAATCGTGTTTCGACTCCCAAATAAACGAATATCCTAAACCCATCATTAAATATTATTGTCATCCAAAAAATATAAAAAAATCAGTGTTTTTATGCCTTAAAAATTACTTGACGTACAGTCAAAACGTGAGTTTTGCGACCTACATCACCTTAAGTATTTATTTTATCTGTAATTATTTATCTTAATTTAAAATGGTGAAAATCCTCACGTCTATAATGTAGGTATTATAAATAAAAAATCCTTTGGTTTGGAAAACGATAATATAATTAAGTACTTACCTACCTAAGAGTAGAAAATGTAGGAAAGTACCTAGTGTGTTATTTTAGCGTTGAGTATCCTCATCCTCAATAAATAAAATAAGAAATTACTGATTTGCCAAATGTCGGTTTTTACATGCAGTTCATGTTTATTTTCTGGAAACTGTATGTTCTTCTCTCACGACTCACTTGGTGTTAGTTCCGGTAGTATGTTTTTACGCCTTCCTCATGAGTGACCATACTTCTTTCGACCCTGTCCGTAGGTATCACGATCAAAGATCCACAGCTATGCATCAACGGCCCACATGCGAATTATCGAGGCTTGCCAAAGATAAATCATAAATATGGTATATTTACACACTGCAGCGCAATATTTCATGATTAACACGATAATTTGTAAGCTGAGTGAAAGGATCTGGTCATCTGTTCTAATTGGTGTAATTGGTAGGAACCTAAGTAGATTATTTGAAAGTTGGGAAGTTGAATGAAAACGTCTAAGTAAAATATGTGTTACCATACTTATTATAATTTTTCTTGAGGTAACTGCAAACGAGATCAATTTTATTTTAGCACTTACAAAAGCTTTGTTTAAAAAAAATTTGCAATAGACATGCTTTGCTACTAAATTTGCCTTTTTCCATATCGGTTTCTTAGTGGAGGCTCTACTACTTACAAATTGAGTAAATACCTACATTGATTCTGGTTCGTTATGATGCTCTCTTTTTTTTATTTATTTATTGAGGACTAGCTGTCCGTCGCGGTGTTACCCGCGTTCTCTCGGGAAAACATCACTTTCCCGGGATAAAATATAGCCTATGTTCATCAGGGATAATGTAGGATAGTTTCGGAGCCTATTCAATTTAAACAAACAAACAAACAAATGTTTCCTCTTTATAATATTAGTACCAGATAACAAACAATTATTCGCATATTAACTATGGATTGTATAGCTAGTACTTAGGTTCTATGAATGTAACCAGCCCCGTTATCCACAAATTAAGTAGATAACAAATTGAAAGTCTCTTCCCATAGCTAAAAACTCATTACGGTACACCTGTAGGTACCTTTTAATACCTACGTGCTATTAATAAGTAAGAACGTATATAAATTAAATCAATAATAGTTTTTATTGCTACCCAAACTTTTCTCTAAGTAGATAAGTGCCTACTCAAAACGACCCTTGCTAACTTTCTCGTAAAGCAGGTGTTCCAAACTACTTCCTTATACGATTGGGACTCGGAAATCACAAGGCAGAGATTTATTAAGTCTGTTCGTTGTTTTTGTGAGAGTAAAATCGGTGTTTAACGTCCACAGGCAGACACCGAATTACGCGGACGGCACGGAGTAAGGAAGGGGCAAAAAAAATAATACTTTGACCTTTACAACTGGTGACTTTTTGTGTTTGACAGGTCTGTTCGCCGCTAGCCATCCATAGAAATTGTGGATCTTTGCCCCCTTTTTGAATTCTTGTACTTTTTGACAATAGATAACGCGTGGTAATTAAAGACTCGAAATTGTCTTACCCCCGGTTTCTATATTCAACGGACAGTCGTAGGTAAGAGCTACGACTCGTTTCCACATACAAAAGTTTGACAGCTAGAAACCGGCGGTAAGTTAGCTGTCAAAATTTGTATGTGAAAAACGAGTCGTAGCTCTTACCTACGAATGTCCGCTGAATATAGAAACCGGGCATTATAGGACCAGTGATTTGGTATACTAGTATAGGACAATGGTTTGCGTCAAACAGGGCGAAGTTTTATTCAGAGAGAAATGTTGTTGGCTTTCTTTTAGCCACCGGGGCTAAAAGTGGAACTAACGAATTTTACTCTAACATTGATTTTTCTATCAACACCAAATGCGATAACAGCGCCCCCCTCACCGGTTCAAATAAATTTGTGGCACTCTATCTGATTGATGTTTGAACTTATGAAACAACTTTAAAATATTTCACAAACTTGAAATTAAAAATATGTTCGTTGGTGCCCAGAAAGCTAGTTTTTTCGACGCAGTGTGGTGGAAGGATATTTTCCTCCACTCCGGGCGGTAAGCGTCAATTTTCCTAAACGAAATACGAAATACCTAAACGGCGCTAAACGAAAATGCCACTTTCCGCCTCCGTCGAGGAGGAAAATAGTATTCTCACCACGGGCAGGAAATAAGAAAGCCTCAGATCACATGTTTGTCGACCTCGGCTTCGTCTCGGTCAACAATAACACGGTGATCCGAGACATTTCTTATTTTCTTGCCCTAGGTGAGAAATGTACTATTTTGTGCACCTCACACGCCCTCACACGCCCTTTCGTCACTTCCAGGCACTTGAAACATGTTTCAGAACTGTTTAGGATCTACGACATGTCGGTTTCTTTGCATTGTTTTCTTTCGGCGTTTGAAATAGCGTACAAGGTACCTAGGTATTAAATTTTTTTTGTTAGAAAAACCTAGGTGTTACCTAGTTCAACTAGGTACCGCCCACCAGTGCTATCACCAATATTACCCCAGTTGACGAATACCTTGAACCAGCTCTGGAACATACAATTAGGGCATTCGTATCGAAATAAGTGAGTCAACAAACAGAGCATCCTTTATAGTGAGATCGATGACCTCGTGTATTGATATCCTAATTCCATTGTGTATATTTTTGATAGACTTCAAAAGGGTTTGAAAAGAAACATCCTCCCATTTCTACATCCAACTTGATTGAATTTTTAATAAGGTTGTGGCAAAAACCACACACTAAAATTTTGCTACCCCCTGTAATACCTAACCTAGCTATCTATCATCATCATCCACAGCCTGACTTCACTTCTATCAAAGTCTTCTCTAAACATAGTCCTTATCTTTACTAGATGAAAAACTTACAATACCTATCTATTACCGTCAGGCAGGAGACAACTGCCTGACCACCCTATATTTGCCTATCATAAAATTGAGTTGGTAGTTAAATCTTAAAATCGTTTTAATTCAACTTTCATTCTAATGATTTCTACTCTATTTAGAGAAGAGATAAGTGGAAAACCTTAGTTTTGAACTGTATTTCAGCGAGTTAAGCTCTGCTATTTCTGAATGAACTAAGAAGTAAATATTCCACTATCCCACTAAAAATATCGACACCTCGACACCTATCCATGACATGTTTCTCATAGATACTTCCTATAAAAGCCCAATAAAATTTCGCCAAATAACAATAAATATGAACAAGAATATTTTTATGATTATTGCTTGAAATGTGATATCTCACTTTTGAATATGCATGCCTACGCCGTTAGCCTCCACTTTTGTGAAGAATTAAAGAACAATAAAATTTTATTATATTTCCTAATACCTTTTTGTTATACTATACTTATATGCTCACATCAGCAACGTGCCTATAAAATCTAATTTTGTGTGTGGAGTATGCAATGATAAATGGTTTGAGTCAAAAAAAAGCAAAGACTGTCCTTTATGTATTTAGCTTCCTCATTTTGTCTATTAGACTTTTATGACCCACCCATCCCATAAAAACGTCTCATAAAATGTTTCTAATGACGTAATATAGGCCAAATAAAACTGAGCAACAGAGTTTTGGTCTTGGCTCTTTATCACAATTCAAAAAAATTATCAAAGGTTCAGTTTATCAAAGGTTGCCTGGAAGAAATTGCTTTCAGCGATAAGGTCGCCCATTGTACTAAGAACTTGAAAATGTTTTACATGTTTTATTTTTGTTAATTTCTTGGTGTAAAATAAAGTGTTCTTCATTGATTCATTCTCAGTTAGCAAATTTTTAACCCACTCGATCATTATAAATTTTCACAGATTTGAATAAGTTTTCATGAACTATTATTGTACTAAGTTACTAATATTGTATGACATTAGATACCTACTATCAAACAATATTAAGTACTCGTACTTCTTCGAAGAAGTAGTTTGACAGAGCTTTGAGCTGCTTTTATTGAGAAGTTTAAAACTTCCAAATAAAAGTAGCTTACATCCAACTCGCTATTATAATTACTAACCCATACCTACTTATCAAAGCTGAACAAAGGCATTCTGAAAGTTATCCACATTTTTTTTATAATAATTTCTCACTCCACCGATCATCATCTCACCCCACAATTTGTCCAAAACTCTACATACATAATAGTATAAACGCTCTAAAGGCTAAACGAAAAAACTGGAATGGATCACCGCCTCCGTACGTAAACATGTCTTCGCGAGCTCTCGTAAACTGTAAGGAGATATTTTTAATGGCGTCGATATTTAATATTTATTGCGACACAGACACCCAATATGAACGGCGATTTGTATAAATCGTGTCTGGGCTTAGCACCGAGTTATTGGGCCTTCGTAACGAGTTGGCCTATGAACGCATTCTTGTGCTTCCAAAGCCTTATTAGAAACGACTGGAGCTTTCTCGAATTTTTAGTTTGATTAAAGTTACAAAAACTCTATTTTTTTATAAAATTTGAGTTTGGTTTTTTGCTAAGGAATCTATTTTTTTATATGAATGATAGTATATTGCAAAAAGTATTTTTATTACTTGAGTACCTTACCTACCTCTATAAAAAAATGATTAAGAAGAGCTTAAATTACGTAATTAATCAATACAAGTATACATTTAAGCTTACCTACTTAATATAAATAAACAAAATAAAACTGTATACTTACCTACTTAATACCTACTTTTGTTGTTTGAATTCGATTTAAATTAAAATTTTCTTCCTATTTCTAAACATCACTATTGACACTTATTATCAACGTCCTAGTGGTCCTAGGTTCAAAAACAGCTGATAGATAAATCCAATCGCCCACGGTCAAACATATTAATATTTAATTGTATATACGATATCATCACAGAGCATAACTAACTGCTAATAAACTGTATTGTCGACGTGAATTATCCCTATAAGTCTGCTCAACGAGGTGGGGTGCTATTCTGAAGGGCTGGCTGGATGTCGACTGTTTTGTCAAGATGTAGGTACGATATCAATCAAAAGATGAAGAAAGTAATTATAATACCTATAACTTCAGATCGCACCAATTTTGCACTAATGTTGGCATACTCTTCAAACATTTCCCTTTAATTAAAGTCAATAAGCATTTATTCAGTCGGACCGCCTGGGAGGACTTAAAAACTAGGTACTTCTACTTCTGTTCCTAGATTGTGAATGTATAGGTCAATCAAAAGTTTATTTTCTAATCCTCTTTTTGTGCTATAAAAAAGATGAACCTATCTATGAAAAAAATGTAAAGATAAGATTTAAAAAAAACTAAGTAGGTACTCTATCCGCTTATAAGTTGCTTCCTGAAAAAAATATTACCCGGCTCCAAGCTAGCTAAGTTCGGTGGCATCTGGTATTTTTTACCAAGCCCTTGTATAAAGTCTCACCAATTTTCTGCCGTTCCAAGATTTATTTATTTATCGAAAATCTTTAGTCTCTCAGAATAAGGGTCTAGTGAGGTCGCCTGTGTCCCCTCAGGAAATGCTTTATCGGCGCAGGCGCAGCTCGCGCCCAATAAACGCAATAAATAATACAGCCGTGTGAGACCCGCCACGGATCCTATAACAGCCTTATATCTGTTCGAGAAACGATTATAAATAAAACAGTAATACTGACTGTGCGTATGACCATTGGGTTCTGTACGGATTTATTTAGTGCAAACAACTGGTGTTTTATAGTAGGTACCTAGACACCCAAACAAACATGGATGCAGTTTGGATTGAATTACAGTCAAAATAAAGTCGGACGAAGAAGTGTGCAAAATGTTTAAAGACTAGTGTTTCAGTCTACATTCAATCCGAAGGATCAATGCAGGATCAATGATCAATTGTTTTTTTCGGAAAAATTATGAACCCCTACTGGGGTTAGTGCGCAACGGGTGTACTACATGAAAAAAATCTTTAGGAAAAAAGTTGATTTTTTAAAAAGTGGCGATGGGCCTGTAACGTATTGCATGCTAACTTCTGCGAAATGGGGAATGTGTATTTGAACGTTTGACTACCCTCTAGACATCTTCAAAAGATCTTAATCTGCCATAAGACTTAAGAATGAAGAGCTTCTGTACACTCAGATTCCTAACAACTGGATTACACCACGAATCCCTAAAAAGCTTGTCGATAACCGTACATCAATTTTATTAGTTCCGATAAATAACACAAATACTTGACTTTCCGATGTGATCGATTCTAATGTGTTGTTGTATTTATTGTAATTAGAGCCGGATCGTTCGGCTGCGTCCCGTGACGTGATACCGGACCGCTCGATACGGTATCATCATAGAATCACGGCTGGAAAGGTGACCTGTAGGGGTATATTCACACGGGGTACGTCCTTGATGGACCATCAAAAAATATCGTGAATGTTTTATGACAAACAAAAGGATCGTCACGAATCGTGAAAAAATACGATTCCGTATTCAATGTGAACAAGCTGTCATGAGTCTTTATGGTCGGGTAGAGAGAAAGCGTAGGTACCTAGTTTCCTAGATATGAGAATTTTATAATGGTTTTACGAGTAGAGGTACCTAGGGTAAAGAAAAGATGGATGAATTGTGTGAAGAATGAAATGAGTGAGTGATGAGATGACGGCTGATAGAGCAGAATGGAAGTAAAACACACGTGCCGACTTTACATAATGTGGTACAAGGGCAGGAAGATGATGATAATGAATACCCATTTCAGATATTAATACCAAGGCCTAAATACAAAAACAATGAAATAAATACTATAGCAGTTGTGCTAGACCCTTAAGCGATCAATTATTGAAAAACAATGTTCGATTTGAATAGTACCCACTCCTTGGCATTCCCGCTTATTCCGCATCGATCGGTCTCGAGGCAGGCGACCGATTCCGGCCGATGGAAGAATCCGCGGGCGATCGAGCGCCGGCGTATCCATAAAATCCATAAACTGTTTATTAAGAACCAATAATATTTGCATAATCGTGTCCTAAAATATCAACTGATATGAAATTCAATATTAATCGCTCGTTAATATTAAGAATTAGCTCAATATACATGAATTTTTAATGATAAATGCAAGAAATCATTAACTCTAATCAATAAAGTATTTGTTATTAGAAAATAGGAATGAGTATTGAATTAACTAAAGTGGAAAAGGAAATAGTTTTTTTTATGACTTGTCTTTGGGTGGGTCGAGAATAAAATAACGCTGATCTCAGTGCCTTTTGTGATTGGTTATTTGGACATCAATAATTTTACGAACTAAATAAAACATTGATTTATTGATTTTGGACAAAGAATATAATTTTTATTGATGAATTATGTATTTTATTAAAATATCAAAGCACTATTATAATTTTATTTTAGTCTGTTCCAGCCAATAAATAACTAATAACCTTTACTAATGTAAGTATATTTTTTATTTTAACGCATTCTTTAATTTGTTATTAAATTAAACAAAGTTATGGTGAGTATTTCAATCTGGCGTTGTTGCTTTAAATCATTCATTCGTCGTGTCAATGTGCTTATATTAAATTTGCTCCAAAATGAAGCCAATTGCTATAACTGAAAGAAAATAAGATGTAAGAAATAATTTTCATTTTACATTGCACTTTATAGTAACTATAACCCTTGACGAAAATACTCAAAAAATTTACAAATTATTGTTTCTTTCCGTGATAATTGAATTACCGCGGCCTGACAGACTCGATCAGTTTTCGGGAGAATCAGAGAGATCAAACTTAAATATTTCTCGATAGCAGATCACAACTTTCAAGCGTAAATCGCCATACAAAAAAGGAACGACAACGAAGGTTATTGGCCAATAAATCACAATATAAGTCCGAGGAGACGGCGGAGCCTCGCAGACGAATTATTGCACCCTCGGGGTTACTTACTTCCTTTATTGAAACTCTGCCTTAGCTTAAACCTTACTCAGATCTTTTACGAGCTTCTTTACAAGACTACACAAAATGATTTTTTTGAATATTCGAAGTGATTTTATATTAAAAATGTACTTTAACAGTCAAATTTACTTATTATGGGCTCTACTATCTTCTATAGATTTAACTCCTTGTCTAACGTCATGAAACTTTCATCTTCCTATATTCAAAGGCACCTAAAAAAATTATCACTTGCTGTGATACATTTTTTATCATGATTATTTTTCCGACCCAAATATCGACCAATAGAATTGCACCATTCGACGTCACGTGGTACAACCTACATGGTATTATACTTATAATTTTTTGAAAATTTTCTCTGGTCGTTGCTATATATAAAAAACAAAACATGATCCAGTCAAATTAACCACACGTCAAACTGACAGGTTGAATTCAATTGTGAATAAAAACATACAGGCGAATTGAGAACCTCCTCCTTTGTTTGAAGTCGGTTAAAAATTGGAGATTTTGCATGAAAATGAAATTAACTGTACATTTCGTCTCATGGTGCAATTCTATTGGCCGACATTTGGGACGGAAAAATAATCCCAGGAATACCACACGAGCTTCAAAATTATCTGGCATTTCCCTCAAGGTTCCCTGCAAACAAATAAAATCGTCAAGTTTTTCAGGAAAAATCACTGAATCAGTGATTTTTTAACCTGAAAAACTTGACTCCTTCATTTGTTTGCAACGAACCTATCGGGAAATACCCGATAATTTTGAAGCTCTTGTGGTATTATAAGTGAAAATATCTTATTCAACATTTTACAATCAAAACTAAATTTTGAATGTACAAGAAATTAAGTATGAACATAATTTCTAATGCTCTATGATTATTACCACAGAATTTTAATCTCTAATATTAATTTAATCACATCAGCATAATTGCCACTTCACCTGTCTAATTGCCTTTTACGATGTCCAATGAGCGTTGATTGTCCTGAGTCGCTAAGCAGGCGATTTGTGTACAAAGACGAGCGGCCTACAGGGAGTTTAGAGACTTACTCCGAAAACTCGATACGATTCCAATCCAACATCGTTTGAATGTTTTCACTACTAAGGATCGAGCAGTACCTGTGGAAAATTACTTACCACAACGTGTGTTTAGGCTGGCCTTTTCACTGGAAACCTTACGAAGAATTTTAGGTAAATACTTGTTCGAAATTGCTTTATTGAAATCAGATTGGGTAATTTTTAATCATATTTTATTTACTGAGTTTTGAATCTAAAGTGGATCACAGTGAACTGCGCGCTGGAGTCAAACGAACTAAGTAAAGTTGGATTGGAATTGAATCGAGTATCCAAAGTAAGCGCCTAGATGCTAGTGGACACAGTGACACCAGAGGCAGTTTGTAGGTCAGTTGTGTGGTGTTGGACTAGATTTAATCTTCAACCGTAAGCTATTCACCATCATCACTTTTCGAAATTACGAAAAGGGCAATTTTTCTGCTGTAAGCATTGCCTTATTTCATTATTTTCAAAACAGTAATTACAAAAGCAACAAATGAGGGAATAGCGAAAATACCGTAGCAGTCTCGTAGCACCTTCGTAGCACTTCTTTTTTTTATTTGATTACTGCTAAATCTCTTTCTAACCACTGACAGGTTCGAAAAAACTAGTGACAGGACAAGAAGATGGTTAAACAATATTTTGTATAAATCGGTGTGACGGTGGGCTTACACCCAAGTTGTCGGGACGCGAGGTGTCCGGCGCGCGCAGCGTGCGATAAAGCAAGCGCCGCGGGGTCCCCGGACCTCCAGCATGGTGGTTCATGTCATATTTATATGGACATACCATCTATTGAATATTATTGTAAGTCAAAAGACTTGGTGCGATTATGCCACCTTGACTTACAAAAAACAAACAAAATCACGACTGTATCTCCAATGCGCTGAGGACATTTTTTCAGATCTTCTATATAGCTCCAGATAATTTGAAGATGTCTCGGGTCACATGTCCACATTTGGCAGCAGTTAACACTTCATACAAGACAGGTTGAAACTCATAGGATATTTTTTAAGGATAGTTTTGGTATCTATATAGGTAGGTAGGTACCTACATCAACTGTAATACATCTTCTTTGAAGCATCGATCAGAATACCGAACCTACACGAAAGACAGATGAATGAATGTTCAAATAAAATATGCGGAAGTAATGTTGAGTGAAAACTTCCTCGCGAGTGAGGCAAGGTACCGAGTGAGATGTAGGGATTCCCCCTGGAACAGATTTTTTAAAAGTTTTACCCTTCCTCCAAAATGATTTCCGTTAATTTAAAGCATCTTATCCACACAACACTGTCATAAGTTCACGCGCCCACCTCACCGTGTAAATAATAATTAATTTTATTGTAAATGCTTATATTTTATTGCGGGATTTGTCAACATAGTACGCGATGTATTCTGTTGCCTGAGATATTTATGGTTACTAAATGCACTGCCTAAGTGGGCATGAGGGAACTAGAAGGAACAAGACAGTACTTTCGCAACTAGAGCCTGGACATGTGTGAGCTCCGCGCCATTTCAATGGTAGATAGTTTGTTACGAGTGTTCATAATCGTAAATCTATTTGGTCGCGTGTTTGACTAGGCTTGTACTATGAGTTATACCTACAGCCGGTCACAGCAGCTTAGGAACTTTTTATATTTCTAATATCTTGGATTCTAATTTAACATTTTGAGTGCCAACGAGGTGGGCATTCTGGAGGCGTGCTACGGTTCTCTTTAACTCTTAAAAATGGTAGAGGGTAACAATGAAAGCGACTGCCATGTGTGGAAAATTGCCAGCTACGGGCGTGTTAGGTGTAACCTATTATATGTATACCTGTCATATTATACCTACCTTAGTGGAAATGAACCAAAATAAAATAAATAAATAATATGACAAAGCTTTTATGAAGGACTTTTTTGTAAATTTTCTCATTTTGTTAGGAATTGAATAGGTAATAACTGTTTTTTTATCCGCTATATCTTAGGTAGGTATCTATCGGGAACATCCCTCATTTTATTCGGAATTACATAACAACATACAGCTTACAGTATCTAATACTTCTCTGATGTTTCATTGTATTGTAATTTGTAAGTTGCATTTGAATAGTGATATATGAAATGTTCCTTACGTGTTGCGTGCTTGTAACTCGCAAGCTGAGTAATAATTAGTGAGTATTGAGGTCGATTAGTAACATACGAGATGGACCTCATGCTGGGACCTTACTAAAGGGTTAGAGTGGTATTCGCACTTTGTTTATCTACAGAGCAAAATTTATCAACATTTGTCATGCAACCGTGTATTTCCTCCACGAAACACCTTTTGTACGCGGCGCTAGTTTCTACGTGAGAAGATAAAATGTAATTCTTTTTGGTTAGTTCTACCTACTAGATACTAGTAGGTAGTACACTAGTAGCTAATACTACCTACTAGTATTATCTGAGGTTCTACTATATTCCACAAGTCTTCTTGATTGGCGACTCTACATGAGTTTTTAGAGAATGCTGTACTTATTACATAGCAATAGAATAGGTATGTTTGAGGACTAAAAAGGAACATTTAAGTAACTAACTTTTTATTGAAATATTAAATAGAAAAAATATTTCACACACGACAGAAGGCGCCATATTGAAACCCTTAAGGATGTCTATAGCTAGGGACCGTGGCAACAGTGAAATAGCCTAATCGTTTATCAGATTGATGGTCACAATGAGGCCGCGATAGAAAAAGGATAAAAAATTATTCCCGTAATAAACTATAAGCCCTTACAGACTTCAGAATAAGTTTAGTCGTGCTCTTAATCAGTAGGTATCAACTTGTAAGCAAGTGCTATATGATAACTATAGATAGCACTTGCAACTAAACCCGACCAAACTATCCTTCGAAGTCTAGTCTGCGAGGGCTCTAAAAGCCTTTAAGAATCGTAAATGGCAAAGTGCTAAATTCCCTTTAACTTCCTGGGCAGATTAAGGCTCGGCCATACATCTAACTGCAATACATTTACATAACTGCCAGATAGGTATTACTTAGTGGTTATGATAGCTCGTCAATATTATCTGGGCACGACTGGATGAACAACCAACCCGAGTCTATGAATAGGCATGTAGCTACTTATTGCATTGATTTATTGAAAGTAAGTTTGTAGGTATGTGTGGCTAACTCTGAAAACAGAGGTTTTTAAGCCGCTTAAAGGCGGTGGTCGCCCATCCATTTGTGACTGCACAGAACGTCCAACAAAGCTCAGTTTGTCAAACACATACAAGCTTACTGACTTCCTAATAATACTTACTTCTAGCACAGCTTCTAGCATTGACCACCCTTTACATAGAGTAGAGGGAACATTTTAGGCAAAGTTTGGGCAACGTTTTAAGTTTGCTTTCATAGACCAAATATACATAACAAAATCGTTTCGTTTAATCGTTTATTTTCTCACACATTAGGTTATCCAACTACGTACTTACATATAACAAAGACTATGCTATAACGCTTACAATAAGTACATAAACAAATACTTCTATTCTTTCTTCCATTTGAGTGAATACCTATCTACGACAGCCATTAGTTTCAAATTGCCTACTTTAGTGCCTACGTCTAGACTCCGGATAGGGCTCAAATCACCCAGGACAAGTGTCTCTCATATTATCTCGAATGAATCGATTATAAAATCGATTGACGATTTATTTTACGAGGCGATTTGAGTTGAATTCAATTTAGTTTAGAGGGACCTCAGTCGTAAACCTTTGACCCCAACATTGTACATCGGTTGAAAGATTCGAGTTAGGACGATAAATGTTCAAGCATTCAATAAGATGTTCAATTATTTTGTTTTTGATTGTCGTTTCAATAATTTCTACATATTAGGTATTTTATAACTATGCATTATTTTATTTTATAGGAGTTCTTGTTTGTATTCACTTAGATATAAATGGACTGGAAGTGTTAAAAAAGGTAAAAAATAAAAACAAAAATCCATTTACGTTTCGGAAATATATATCCAGTGGTTATTTCAAAATGATTCGCAAATAGGTGAAAAGCAAATAAATAAATAAAAAAAAATATGCAGACAAATTGAGAACCTCCTCCTTTTTTGAAGTGGGTTAATAAATACATCATTGCATCTCAGACATCCGATTTTCTACTATTGACAAGCCCTGACAGGGCAAACATTAATTTACATTCAATCAGTTCATGTATGGTCGGTCCTATTAGCTATACATCCTGTGTGGTCTATCTATACACCACATATTTTTTTATCCTAAACAAAGTTAGCAATTACGAACGAGTTTGAAGCATTTGTTTACAGATAATAATCTACAAGTGAGCTTATGTTTACACGTCGCAGGGGACATGTGGCGGGCTCGCTCTAATCTTACAACCATTGAACTCAGTTACACCATTTCATCACTTTCTGTAGGTTTGGCGTAAGGCATAGTAGAACAGGTTTTTATATCTACAAACATTTTGGATTTTTAATGTATTTATTTTTTTAGATTCTATAATGTGGATTTATTTCTAAATTTTGTTTATGCGAGAAAATAAATAAATTTATTATTAATGATTTTTTTGGATTTTCTCTTGAAAAACGTAAAAGCTGCATACAAAGTTCGGCCTTTAGGTATCTACGTAAATATCATAATATAATACATTGCGCAGTGGGTATTGTTTTCCATTAGGTTCTTATAATAAAAAACTTAGTTGAACAGTAAAAAGATATTTAAAAAAAAACATCAAAGCATTCTAATTTTAATTATAAAGTATACATATTTTCGTCACAAAAGTAAGTTAATACCTTACTCAATAGTAAGGTGAAACTACCACCTATTAGTCTATCAATATACAGGGCGTCCCAAACTTATGGGACATGAAGGGGAAGTACCTTAAATATCGTAGATAGTGTATTTTGCTTAAAGAAGACTTTATGTTATTTTTAAAACTTAGTAATTCCGCATTCATAGATTTTCTAAAAATTACTTGCTTCGTCTGGGAATCGAACCGACTCAAATGTCAAAAAAAAATCACCCTACTTTTATGATGCCAATCGAAAGAATAGCTAAAAAATAGTAACTCTGCTTAGGTAACATTGTATTTTAAAAGAAAGGAACAACGTAAAATTAATCATTTTAATCAACATAAAAACATACATGTAACTGCCGTAGTCAATTAAGTGGGTATTTTTTTGTAAATTAATTAATTAAATGCTCAAAATGTGATCCCTCTTGTCTTACGCAAATCGCCAATCTTTTAATGAGTCCGCTACCTGTTGATTTTCTTATCATTTTATGGTGAACACTCGATGTGATATGGCACAATTCAGTTTGAACGTCGTCGACGGCAATAAATAACTTTCTTGAAATTTGACTCATTCAAAACTCATTTTACGTTGTTCCTTTCTTTTAAAATACAATGTTACCTAAGCAGAGTTATTATTTTTTAGCTATTCTTTCGATTGGCATCATAAAAGTAGGGTGATTTTTTTTTGACATTTGAGTCGGTTCGATTCCCAGACGAAGCAAGTAATTTTTAGAAAATCTATGAATGCGGAATTTCTAAGTTTTAAAAATAACATAAAGTCTTCTTTAAGCAAAATACACTATCTACGATATTTAAGGTACTTCCCCTTCATGTCCCATAAGTTTGGGACGCCCTGTAGACTAATAGGTGGCTACAGGTGGCTTTAAGTGGCTAGTTTCATATAGCCCACCCAATGAATATATAACTTGTAGGTATCTAATAGGTACAAGGTAAGGTACTTGCACGTTTAAATTCACCACGCGTTCATAGACCCCATAAATATTACCAAACTACTTATATCTACCGTAAAAATTACCCGTTCAATAGCCGATAAATACACCCAAATAATTTATTTTTAGCGTTTGAGCGGCTCTGTGCGCGCTAATTCTGTAACTGAGTAAACAGTAGAACATGCTCGATGACAGACACACCGCAGCAGCCTCATTACTCCGCAAACATACCCAACACTTCACAAACCCATAAAAAACAAAACAAGCAATCTTGAACTTTAATCCTAATAAAATAAGGAAATGTGCTTTTTTCTATCTTACAAGATGAATGCACAATAGGATCTTTAAAGCAAAGTTGCAGCTATTATTGGGTGTTACAGCGATTATTTGACAGTTTGAATACGTTTACAGATATTAGCCGGCAATCTGGCTTCCTGCGGATAATGTAAACAGCGTTTAGGCGAGCTTTTAAAGAAAAATATAATAATATTATTTGGTGTTTCATATTGAAAATGCGCTTAACACCTGTATTGAGTCATTCACGAGAATGAAGCATAAACAATGATTTTATTTAGCTCTTCACTGAAAAACTTTTGCTCGTTACCTAAACGTAGCACATTTATTGAGGAAAATCAATGATGCGAATATATCCTCCAGTTTTCTAGCAAGTTTAAAAAGAGACTAGACAACAAACAATACCCACTTGTAGTCCAAAACCAAATACTCTAGTCTGAACACAATTATTACCCCAAATCTCCATTTCTTTCACTCCACTTAGCATATCCCTCACACAGTAGCAACAACACATCAAACAGCTGTTCTGGGGGCAGGTCCACTTGTCTGAAGCTCCTCATAACTCTAAGTTCCCTCCTTCTCCTCCCATATGAGGATGAAAACTGCGGTTGCGGTTTCTTCTTTATCCCCGCGCTGACGAAGAAGGTCGTTGGCTGCTGAGGATTGTAGTTCGCATTGTTTTGTTTCGCTTTCACTGCTTGCACAATGAGACAGAGCAGGTAGCCCCCGAAGGCTAAAAACGCCAATGTAGTCACCGACATGGAAAATATATTGCTGATCTTACTATGACCATCCTTTTTATGGACTCCGCTTTCCTCGTAATCTCCTCGTTTGATTGGCGGTGCCTTCATTGCCATTGCCTGAGCACCGAAGCTTTGCAGGTAGGTCGGTTCTGTGACTGTCACGTTTTCATAAGTTGTCGTAACAAGGTCTTGCAACGAGTTTTTAAGTCTGAGCAATTTTTTCAATGGTAAACCGTTGAGGAATTGGATATCTTGGGTGTTGATATCGCTTGATGATATTTTAAAATATACGAAGAGAATGACGACGTGTTTGTACATGGTGAGAGACAGTTTCCTAGTGAAATGTAAGCTGAAAGTATGTTATAGATGATTATTTTGGTCTGCTAAGCGCGACAATAGTTTAGCGGTCACGATAACCAGTGCATGGAGGTTTTATCTGAGCATTATCTTTGTTATAGGTTTCGTAGGTGCATACGCATCAAAGTCTAGGCAAATAGAGTTAAAAAATAAAGTGCAAAAAAATTTGGTAGCGAAAACTCTACGCAATAGGTACAACAGTGGAAATATTAGTCACAACTTTCCCTTCGCTTACTTCAGTATCCTATCTACTTATGTTTCCGTTTGTATTGTTTTCTATGACACATTTTATAATAAAAAGTACCTCTTAAACAGGATGTTTTTTTATTCGACCGCAACTTGCAACAAAAACACAGTTACCTACCTACGTCTATCTTTCTTGCAACAAACTTGCCTGATGCTAAAAGAAATTAGACCTAGATAAGAAATAAGGAGGACGGCTTAATTCATTTTGTAAATTTTTCACGAGGTAGTGTTTTATCGATCTACTAGTCCAGTAGTAGAAGGTGCAGGGTGGAATAAAATGATGAAGTTTTCTTCAGTCAAGTCAACAAAATCTTGTAACAAATAAAAGAAACACCATACTTTTTTTAAGAACAAACAGTAGGAAATTTTCTGCTCTACTGCGAGTTGCGCTTGTAATCATGATTACGATGAGAAACGAACCATACACATCTTGAGCTAGTCTTCTCTCAATGTTCAAGATGGCGACACCAGTGCTTCTTGCGTTAATTCTATCATCAGGATTCCAAGTGGGCTCAGGCATCGAAAATAAAGAGGGGTTTATGGACAAGTTCAGTAGTGGAATGAAGTTTGCGACCAATATTCTTGGTAAGGTTTGAACTTTTTCTGAATAGTATTTTCTGTTTTGATTTCGTCTTGCCGACGTGGTACTTTCGTCTAAACACAAATGATCGATATTTTAATATTTTTTTATACTACCTAGTACCTACCTTAAATCAAACGATATCAAATGGGTTGGGCTCACCGAATTCCATGCCTGCAGCACCTTGACACAGGATAGGAGTGTCATAAAAGGAGCTAGGGGGGGACCTTTGCTTAGCAGTTATACAGTTAGAGCTTTTTCCAAAATAGACACATGGTCTCTATCCGTAGCGATCTCCCACCACTCTCTCAAACGTCTGGAAATGGTCCCGTCAAAACCTGCCGATCTACAAATAAACAGGATCACGACTGTATCCCCAAGGTGCGGTAGACAATCTCTCAGATATTTTTATTCTAGATCCTTTGAACATGTTTAAGGGGGTAGTCAGAAGCATGTCCAAATACATATTTGATACTATGTCCACATTTTGCAGAAGCTAGTACTATTTCTTCTTATTTTGTATAATCAGGTAGGAGGTACTTATAAAAATACTTTCAAATATTTCAGGTTCAGAATCAGTAGCATTGAAGGTAGCCGAATTCGTTGTCAAGGCTTTCCAAACTGCGAACAACCCAAAGCCAAACAGACGCCAACCAATCAATGAGAACTATGACCAGGAGCCAGACAAGAGTGAAGTAAACGAGGTGCCCAGTCCAATGGCACCGTTGAAGCAGCTAGTCAGGCTGTTTGGACTGCAGCCGAATCAGATCAGCGCTGTTGCTGTCAATGCTTTAGTCTTTGTTGCTCAGATGGTAAGTACCTACTTAATAACACCAGATACCTATAATACATAGGTAATCGTAAATCGGTATTTCACTATACTTATTTATCTACAAAATATCAGGATCACGACTGCATCCACAAGGCATGGTAGACAATATCTCAAATACAAGATTATGGATGAATTCCTATAAACAAACCAACGTATTACGTCGTATTTTTTAACTATTAACAGTTTCTAAAGGGCTAGTCAGTGAGCACGTCCAAATAAATATAAGTAGGTAAGGTACTGACGTATTAGGTACCTACCGCATGCCCACATTTCAGAAGTTAGTCATTCATACACACACACATATTGCAACTTGAAAACATAGTGAAGGTAGAGATACACTTTTCTGCTTTAAAAGTTGCTGGGGTGACAGTCAGATTATTATACCTAACTATAATAAAAATTTTGTTCCGAGCCTATTTATTTTGGTTTGAAATTTATATTTAACCATAAAATACTTACTTACTTACCTATTTAAAAAAAAAAATCTTTCAGATTTCAACATTTTTAACTGGACCTCAACGACCATCAAGACCACACCGCTCTGAAGACCCCACCACATGGATCCTGAACAAAAACTCACAGACTCTACAGGATCTGATTGCCGCTGCCAAAAACGAAACTCTACCCGACTCCATTGAAGACATGATTAAAGAACAAGGCTCTGAAGAAGAAACCAGCTGCATTCGTCTTTTAGTGTGCAAAATAACACCATTTGTGAATAAAATGCAGAAAGCTGTGTTTGGCAAGGACGATCAAGAAAGTGGATCGATACGTGGAGCTGCTATAATGTACCGCCATCTACCGACAACTGTAGAAATTAATGATAGACACGCCATCTGTGAAAAAAGACATAGAGACTGTAATCTTAATGAGTAGTTCCGTACACGGACGCTGTAAGGCGCTAGTGATGCACCACGTTCATGAGACAATATTTTTCAGAGAAGTTACTTTATCACGGTTTACTAGCTTGTTTCATGCATCCGTTTGTTATTTTATTCATTAAAACTGTTTTATTATGGCTCTAATAAAGTAAAGTTCTTTCCTTGATACTGATTCGTAATTTTGCAGCACTTTTACTTCCGTAGAAAAACAAAATATTAATTCCAAACGGGAAGTAGGTAGGTAGGTATTAAGCGCAGGAAATTAATAATTTATAGTAATGATCTATGATATAATGATTGAGGTCACCAAACATCAAAATATAAGTATCTAGAGATTACATAATTTTCATCTACAGTAACAGACTGCTTGTCGTTAGGAGGCATCTATGAAATCAAGTTCGAAAGTCGATTTTGACTTACATACCTCAGGCAGACCCAAACAATGTTACATTCTTGGATGTCCAAACAGGAAATTACTGGAATATTTAGTACCACACTAAGGCACACAACATAAATTATACTATTAGCCACTGGATTCGTCTCTACTTACCTGCAGCTGTGCTTAACGAAGTGTATTATGGCTGGGATTAAGGATTAAGATTCAGAATTTATCTCAACTAGATTGAAGCCATTTCTTTTTCTTATAAGTAGATAGGTAGGTACCTACCTAAGGGTTTGAGAGTTCCTCTGAAAACTTAACTTTGAGGCATCTTCAAGAATTTTAATTCTAGGTTCTCTAAGAATTTCAGAGACACAAATTATTATTAACACTTAATCATTTTATCTAAGAACTACTTGAGGCAACTTTGATCAACAATAATAGCGTGACGAAACAATATAAAACTATACAATAGGTTCTAGTACCTTTAATGAGGAACATCAATTTTGTTCAACACAAACATTTGGTATCAACGAGAGAAAGTGATGTCGTTGACCTAATCTGATCGAACAACATGCAAGTTATCTGAAACAAATTGATAATGAGTCATAATTATTGGTTGTTCGTAAATAGTTTGTTTACATTCAAACGATATTTGCTTGAGAGCTCGTTGAAGTCTTTTGTATGAAAAATAGAGCAAAAGATTTCAACGCGCTTCTTTGTGTGCAAAATTATTTTTGTTCTTTTTTTCCTATCGAAAAAGGATTCATTCAAACAAACGGAGCTTAAATCATTTATTTCGACGGGATGTGATGATGACCTTGTAATTTCCGCTCTGCCAAAATATACATGCTTCCGAATCATGTGCGTCTTATACTAGAAATTTGCCATAGAGTGCGTGAAAATGAGGGTGTATTGTCAGATTTTATGCATGAGTGTGTGTAAAATGCGTTCGTGTATTACATCGTCCCCCGCAAAAATCGGCAGAAGTAAATATTTTGTTAGAGGAATTCCGGCAATAGCGGGTCCTTACTTTTTTTTCTAAGAAATGGAGGCATAAACAAAGAGAGATAATACTCATAGGTTAGAGATCAATGAATGCTAATTTATGTGTGCTGTGCGTTTACACCAACATCGACAAGCAATCAAAAGTCACACGCTTGCACCAATCAAACAATAATTAGCTAGGAACACTCAAACATAGTGTAACAAACAAATTCGCGAATATCAATATTAAGTGCTTTCATAAGTGACGCAACAATTAGATAATATCTAAAGAGATCGATGACCGCGCAGTGAATGGACTTATGTAATACATTTCGGTAACTAACTCACCTACTTACATGAGTCTGGTGGACATAGCACAGATTCACAAATGATTTGTCACGTTTGTGATAATGTTTTGTCATTCATAATTAGCAGAGAAGAAACCGGTAAAAAAGCCGGTAAAACATCACCAATAGGTATATCGTTGACAGACGTATCGCCACCCTTGTAGTATTTTAGAAAACTCTAACCTCTTCTAGGTATGTAGGTACTCATAGGAGTACCTACATACCTAGATAATAGTAATATAAATAAATAATAAATAAATAAATAATGCTGGACATTTCACACAGCATCATCTAGCCCCAAACTAAGCAAAGCTTGTACTATGGGAACCAAATAACTGATATACTACTTATATACTTTTTCATACTTTTTCAATAGTATCATCATGATCGGCGGCCCAAATGATAGACTACCAGCTGGACACACGCCCCCTCCAACGAAACTCTAATAGGCCCTTGAAGTCAGAAATCGTGGTGGGAAGCATCCGAATATTCATCAAACGAACGAAAAAAGGAACGCGAATACGGCCCCTGTGTTGTTCTCATCCAAGCTCATCTGAACTAAAATAAAATAAATAAAAAATAAAATAAGTATCGATAAATTGATCGATAAATTGATCGATAAATCTTGTGCGACATCATTTGACTGTAGAGAAAGCAACGAGGAAAATTGTTTACTAGAAATGATTTGCAATGCAAACTATTCGTAAGCTTTACCTAAGAAGGTATTGTATTTGCCTGAACTTAAAAAAAAATGAACTTATAAGTTATGGTACTTATACCCATAACAATACAATTTTTAAGAAAGCGATTTAAAATAGTAGGGTCTATCATAATTAAATCTGTGTCAACTCTATTATGAAAAATATAAATAGGTGCAGTTGTTTGGAGAACTACCCTCCACTTATTACCTACAAACTGACAAATTTCGCTATTAAATTATGGTTCAAATAGGTATTCGTAATTACTAAGGTGTTTTGATGAGCAGTGAAAGTTTATGAACAGACGAACACCACAAAAAATTAAAATACCTACTTATTTTAAAACAAGAAACGATGCGTTCATTATGAAGAATTACAATAATTGCTTGGAAAAGTAAATAATTAAGCACTTAGCATTTTGAATCACAGCTGAAATCAACTGACTGCCAGTATACGTACCTTAGCTTGAACATAAATAATAGCTTACCTACTGAAGTAATGTGGATAATGGATATTTTAATGAGAGAGAAATGAGTTAATTCCTAGAGGCAGTCAATTCAATGCTTGACAACAGACTGCGACTCAACTAGGTCTTTAAACTATGCAGCTTGAAGAGTTGTTTTCCTCCGCCTTTTACAGGTCACTCTATGGATCACCACAAGAGAGCAAGGCCCCAAACAGTGTTGATTCTTTACGATACCTATAAAGGAAAGCAATAAAGTAGCTTTTAGACGTGTCGAAGTGATCCAAGTGATCTTGACCAAGAAAAATATAATTCGTTGGTAATTCGAGTTTACTAAGTCTCTTTTAGAGTCGTGTAAAATTTAAAAAAAAATTGTAGGCTGTTCTTAGGCTGGTAAAGCATTATCATTCATTCATCACATCACAGTTTTATTGCCCTTTAGGTATTACATGATACGTTTCTTTATGGGGATTAGTAGTAGGTACCAGATTAGATTCGCTTTGTTATCCCACAGCACACAGCTGAAAGTTTGTGAGTTTGTTTAGATGTTTGGATATTTGTATGTTTGTGTATCAATCACGCTTAAACCAGTGAACCGATTTGGATGAAACTTGGTATAGGCATAGATAGTGAACTAGAATAGCATATAGGCTATTCAAAATGTTGGTACAACGCGGGCAAAGCCGCGCACAGAAGCTAGTGTTTTATATTTTTATAGAACAGTGTATCTTTCTTTCATTAAGTTAGCGTCAGTGCTTTCTCACCGTCTTCTGTGCTTTATTGCAATTTAACACAATCGAAGTGCGCAATTTCGTAGCATTATTTCCCATCTCACTTTAAACTATAGGAGACACGCTATTCAACATGATTGATGCTAGTGAAACTACGAAAAAGTTGATGTAGCTACACTTTTACTGTTCGTGTGATATTGGATGTCCATAAACGCGAAATCAAAATGTTACTTTTTTTTAATTATTTACTAAAATACTAGGTTTGAGTAGGTAGTAGGTAGGTACTCACATTCGTACACTTAGGCACCTAAATCTACCCAAGACAACTAAAAATGCATGAACATTTTTCTCTTTCACACACAGCCTTAGATCTTTAGATAGATAACTAGAAGATGATGCTAGGGACGTAGTCAGAGGCAAGTCTAAAAAGCACGTGCTTTACTTAGACAGCATTCACGTGATACATCTTATTTTGATAAGAATCATTATCATTATCACCTAGGATCTCCTAGAGCTCTTGATAAAATGAAAATAGTAAGTAAGTACTATGTGTACCGAGAGAAGTGAATGATCTGTCATGTTTCAAAAAGGTGGCTGCTTAATGTTCGAGGAGTTGGAAAGTATTCTCCGGCTTTCTTGCCCTTCAAACCGGAACATGGTAATGAACACATCTGTGCGTGTACGCAGAAAATAGGCATAATGATCACACAATTAGATAAGTCTCAGATAGAAATGAATAAGTTGTCTTTAAAAATTAAAACTAAATAACGAAAGTGGAAAAATAAAAATGAGCCTACTTTTGAGATTGAGTAAGGTCAATTTTTAGGTGTGCCTTGGAATGACGACAATATTGTCCTTGTATAATAGATACGGTTTTTGCTAAATATTTGCCATAGATAACAGAATTTATTGATTAACAGCACATTGGAACCTCGTTCTACATAGATATCAACCAATCCTTGGTTGAATCATCTTAGCACAATAAATCTCCGAAAAGCACCGAATCAGTTGAGTAGGCAGGTTCGAAACTACTAAAAAAAAATCCTAGGTACTTACCACAAAAAAAATTGTCATAAGTATATTTATCGTAAGGTATATAGGTAGGTCTAAATTATTGAAATAAACAGTTGTTTATTTTATACTAGCTGCGCCCCGCGGTTTCACCCGCGTAAGTCCCGTTCCCGCGGGAATATCGGGATAAAAAGTAGCCTATGTGTTAATCCAGGGTATCACCTATCTACATACCAAATTTCAACCAAATCGGTCCAGCCGTTTTTGCGTGAAAGAGTAACAAACATCCATACATCCATACATCCATACTTACAAACTTTCGCCTTTATAATATTTATAGGATAAGTATGTTGCACGTAAGTAGGTACTTAAGTATTTGAGACGGTTTACCGTAATTAGGTACCTACATATTGAGAATGAAAGTGAAAAGTAAATTACGAAAGAAAGGAGATAGCGCAGTTTTTGTCCCAAGTTTTGAACTAAGCCGCCTTGTCTCCATGTGGCTATTAGTGTTATTAGCAGGGCCGGACTAAGTGGTAAGTGCTTTAGCTGGGGCATCGATGTAAATGATGAACCAGGCGCTTGCTGAATGCTAACCTACTAATCTACCTATACTAGATACCTGGAACCTATACCTCATTGATATAAGTAGCTAATTAGACGCCTTTATGTCTCAACCAGAGAAATGGGATACTACTTACAGTTGTAACTAGTTTAACAAATCACTGGTCTCAACTTTTGAAGCTATGATTTTTTGTGTGACATTCAAAAAAATTGTGGTCGTTTTCTTTCTCCCTCGTCAATTGTAACAAGCTCATGTTCTCTGTTCAATGATCCAATCACTTAATTAAAATGACAATATTTCCACGCAGTCAATAAGGGCTAACAACTTATATCGTAGGTACTTCCTAATATATCAAGACTCCCGTTGCCCCTGTTCACCTTAGATGCACCCCTGACATAGGAGGGTCTCCGTAATCGTAGCTCGTAGGCCTATTGTTGTACGAAATGATCCGTCCTGCTTCACATTCAGAGCAGGCTTCACTTTCTATGACTGTGACATTGCACCAGCTTATTTGAGCTGTCGTCTAAACTTGAGAACATCGTTTTATACCCAATGTGATATTCGTATGAGGCCAACTCTGGTGGCAGAGTTTTTAGGCCAGAGGTGTCCGAGATACAGATAACGCTTTTAATTAGGTAGTAGAGCGACCAATAACACTTAAAATAACTTAAACTAGCAAGTCTATGATTATGGAACTTTGGTATTTAATAATTTAACACGTAAAAACTTAGAGTACCTATAACAAGTTAGAGTTGATTTATTTTGTAAGTACTTAAACTTATACTGTAGTTAAGGACTCTTACTTTTTTTGAAACCGCTAGTCTTCTTTCTGCCCTTATCCCACTAAGGGTCGGCACATGTTTCTCTCTTCCATTTCCCTCTATCACTCGTCACATCAGAACTCACTCCTTTCACAAACATATCCGTATTACACAGTCCATCCATCTTTTCTTAGACTACCCCTACCGGTATATCCATCCACATTCATTCTCATCACTCGTCGTGTGATTTTTAAAACCGCTAGAGATTTAATTAAATTGGTACTACCCAATGAACTTGTTTTGGTGACTGCCTACAACCAACGTCAAAACAAATAAACACAGGTGATTCGCGTCCTCGCTAAGGCCATCGGAATGCGATGTCCTTCTAGGTTACTATCGTGATAGAGATACCTACTCATTCACGAACGAAAGCCATTTCGCTGTCGACCCACTGACCCAAAATGCCTGTTTACGTACAATATTATACTTATTTGTTTACTTGATTATATGCTATATTTTCGCTTTCACGTGCCGATATATTTTAAGAGAAAGGAAGCGTTTCGGCTCAATTTAATTTTCTTTGATGTCACTTTCAAATAGAGCTTTTTAATGCGTATTGGATCATGTATGGTCTCTCTCTACATAAGAGTTGGTGCAACTATCTATACTCATGATTTGTAGGTTTATACTTAGTGTTTCATGCCCAGAGGGAGTCAGCAAGCTAGCCAAATCGCTGGGGCTACTTTATATAAAATTGGTACCAATTTACACTTCTTCGATTTGCACCAATATTCAGTCTGTAGTGCAACACATTTGTTGACAGCATCTGACCCCATACCGGAATGAATAGAGTCAATCCTCAACGCCCTTTGTGGTTGCAGATACTTACGGAAACCGCTATGAGGTCACAGCGATGCTCGTCCCAATTCCAGCTAGTTCCGTTTATGGTTATCGACTAATAATCGTTGATCTATTCCGATGTTATCGCGACATGTGTTCCGAAGAAACTGTGTTTAAATTGTTCAACCGTTCAACCTACATTTTGAAGCTTGTGAAGAGCTTGCCTGCAGCGTTTAATCGTAGAATACCTTTTAGCTACGAGCAAGTGGATAAATATCTACAGGACTTCCCTTTTTAGCACCCATTTACACAAGCTAATCTAAAGTACCTGTTTTCAATAAAAAAAAACAGACTATTTATCTCATTTGGTTCTGCTTCCCTGAATTTGGAATTTAAATTGCTTTTGTATCCTTACTTATCATTATGAACTGTCTTGTAGGTAATATTAAATTGAATTAGGTAAGGACAGTTCTTGGCAAAAGTCATCTTCAATAGTTATTTAATTCCCAACCCTACAGCCTTACCAATAGAGGTGTTTTTTTTTCTTCTGTTTCTTTTTTTTTTAGCAAAAGCTCATGGAGAAACTTTCACGAGCCTCTTCAAAGTACCAAAACAATTATGATTTTTTACCAACCTGACTATGCACTATGTGATTATTACAATCTCAAACCTGTCAAACGGGCTACGGCGCTTGAATACCGAAATATGTGGCTCAGTGGAGAAGAGAAGTAGGTATGCAGGTGACTCTCATTCCGTTTACAGTTACCGCTCTGGACGGTGACATGCAAATTGACAAATATTACCGGACACACCACTTCGGACATTCTCTAATGAATATGATTTACTGTAGGCGCGATTTATTGTTTACCTAGATTTCAAAAGCCTACATACCGTCATAAATGCGTATACAGATATTAGAAACAGCCTATCAGGTGTTTCTTCTTGTCGTTTCAATGCTTTCAGATTGATTTTTAGAATAGATGGTCATTACGATAGCTTTATCAGATAGTCATCAGTTAGTATTGAGATCTCTTGTGCAGGTCACGTCTTGTTTCGTCTCCAGACTCAAGACTCAATGGGCACCCCATTACTTTTATCTGATCTTATATTATGAGAGGCTAGTTAAATAAAATGACATGTATAATGTCACCAGCCTAATTGTTCAGTTGACGGCGTTGCATGCCGGGTGTCTTTCGTGAATCCTTCAAGAGGTCTTCTTCAGTTACTTATCCTTTTTTATTTAAAATGACAGCCTTCGTTCCAAGTTTTCCACCTGAACAGATACGCTGGTAGCACTCTACGCACGACAATTCTTCCATGACTATCAACTATTCTTCCCAAGACTATTACGACTGTTACGCAAGCACAGTATAATAAGTATTAAGTAATTATTCGCCATTGAAAGGACTCAAAACAAACGGAAATCTCCACTGGAAAGTGAAATGTACCAAATGAGTCAGTCGGGTCACTGATCTGCAATCCTCTACTGTAACCCCTTTACAAGGAACTCAGCGAAAGTGAATTTTGTTTCCTTATCGTCCAACTTTCGTTTTATTATTTTCGGAACTTGGAGTTGTTATAAAATTTTATGTGTGCTGTACCTAGTAGGTACTTTTAACTCGAGGTTTACGATCGGCCATTGGTTAACTATGAATAAAGTATTAAAACTTAATGATTTGTTTATCGCAAGGATGCAATTGGATACATTTGTGTTTGGAAATGCATCTGCATAAACGAATAATAGCTGAACTCTTTCTTTTAGGATTCAGCCGAATGGCACATGTTACTTCTACTTGGAAAGCCTTTGGTAGATAGAATTGAAACAAGATAATAAAGGTAATACTTTATTGAATGACCAAATAACTTACCTCACAGAATATCACTGAAGTTATTTCTACTAGCTAAATCAACAGGCTTTACTTAATTTGTAAACACTATAAAATTAACGAATGGAATTGGAAAGGAATGACTGATTGACCATTGAATGAGGAATGAACCAGAAAATGACTTTTTACACTACTGAATCTTTTAAAAACGCACTAGTACCGAGCGAGAGTACCTGTAGGAAAGAAATTCAGATTAATATACAAACAAATACTTTGAAATTATATTATGTCGGACACTAAATCATTGTAAACAATATTTTTGCTCGACTACGGTAAAGCCAAAAGGGTTAAGACATCAGTACCACAGATTCATTATTTTGGTCCCGATGAGGTAGATTTTTTTTTTTAGTTTTGAAATTTTATAAAGTAGACTAGTTCTATGTTTTATTATTATTAGACAACATGTTGGATTTTATATGTATAGATGCGCATTTAAGGATTATCTCATACACAAAATCACACCTTTCAGGAGTTGGCAGAGTTCAGAGATTGCCATTTGCTACGATGAATTAGAAGGCACTTACCTAAGCTGAACCTTAAGTGAAGGCAGCCCTGAAGGTAGCCAGTAGCCACACGAATGCACCAAAAATAACATCATCCTCTGATAATAGTATTTCCATCGCCATTCGTAGAGACGAATGGCGCAGATTTGTGAAGCTAATAACTTTAATTCCTTGTGAGGGTTTAAATACTGATATGACCTTACGAGTTGACGTGGTGTTAGTTCCTTTAATGTACTGTTAAAGATTAAAAGAGTAACAAAGCAACCAGTGGCACGTGAGAAGTAACATACGGGAAATTGGTTTGATTAGCTTTTCCACGAGACACATCAGTTTTTCTGGGAAAAGCCATTGAACATAGCTTAATATTATTACAACAATTTCATTTTGTTTGGATCTGGCTGATCCTGAATGATTATACTAATAAAACAGTTCAGCTGATGGGCAGGGCTTTTGACCTCATTTTTCAAAGTTAAGGAAAGCGCAGCGTTGATGAAAAGTACACAATATTAATTCTGAAAATCATTAATGATTGGAATAGTTTGCAAATCTTACAAGATTTTCTGCTATAATCTATAACTTACCATGACTGCAACCTTATTTACCCATAGTTTTTCACCACCATATAAATTACCTGCAACAAAAAAACTTTGATTAGTCACCAGTCGTTCCACTTTCAAAATACGATGAGTAACCTAATATAGGAATTTGAATCATTACATAATAAAATTAATCTAAAATCAAGAATGAGCTACCCAATATGAAAAAAGATCGTGTGAAGATTTGAATGGGAATCCAACGGTACCGGCGTAAATATGATACAGGTAAACAATGTCCTTGACAAGGCCTCGGGACTCTCATCCAACGGGATAAGGAACAGGTTGGACACATGGACCGACTAGCACAGTTATCCGTAGCTACAATAACTGGGTCATCATATATATATACTGAAGTTCAAGGCGCGACGCTCATTGCAAGTCAAACTCTCGCACAAGTAACACGCACTTTCACCGGTGACGAATTAGCTACCTTGTGGAAGATAAGGTGTTCAGTGATTCAGTGATAATTGTTCCGGAAACAGATTAAGGTAAGCCGCCCTCAGGTTTAAGGACCACGCTTTCGGAAGCTCCGCTGTGAAAGTGCTCCACGGTGTTTGTGATCACGTTGAATGGTGCTGAAGTGATTTTGTGATACAAAAAGTTTTTGCGGACGTTTTATTGGAGTTTTTGTGAGCTTTTTTGGTTCATGATAGAAAAAAAAATTTAAGTGTTCTAAATAGATACGATAAAAATTGATATTTCATAACAAAAACTGTTTGTATCCAAGATTTGTTATCTACAGTGAAAATGTGTTGATTTTTATGTTTTTAGGTACCTATCACATTATTAGTTTAAGTAGTCATAAAAGCTTATTAATAAGGTACTAAAACTACCTTTTTTTTTAAACGACTCTTTTTTTTTATTTTTTTTTTTAAATCTTAATACGATGAATAATATTTTATAAGTAGCACCTATAGGTAAGTACCTAAAACACAAAACAAATTAAGAAGGTAAGTATCTTATTATCACATAGGTACATACCTACCTACTTAATATCATAAATGTGCGAAAATCTGCTTGGGTGAAGAAAACGTTGCAAGTATTTGGCAATAATTATCCAAACACCAATGTTTCGGATTAGTCACGAATTTCACGCCTATTATGAACTCTTGAACACACAACGCATAATTTTCACCGTCCATCTTTGGTCATGTAAATATGAACCTTCACTTTCTAAAATGTGAAATTATCTACATACGCCTCAACCCTGGATTCGATACAGTATGAAAGAAAACTAAACATTGAAAAACGTCTTTGACATAACAATAGTAATCTCACATTGAAAATATTACAAAGAGCCTATATGAGCTCATTCCATTTCTGCCCACGTTTTTCTAACATTGTCTTAGCAAAAAACCTAAAATGTCTAGCAAATCAATTCAGCATTCTCAACGGTAGCTTCGTTTATTGTTCTAAATCACAAATAGAGCGAAACACTGCATAGACGAAGTTCAATGTTTTAAGAGTATTGGAGAAAGTTTACGACATATCAATATCGTATTGATTCATCTCGTTAAGACGGACGTTACAGATGACTCGCTTCAAGTGGACGTTGGACCTATCTTTCCATCGTATTAGAAAGCTATTTCCACATAAACTACTCACAATTTACTGAGATAGGTGGGATAAGGATAGTTGTTACTATGAACTCAAATCATGAACTCTGCGTGCATCGGTTTGGATTATGAGAACGTAGGTAGCGTGTTTATGTTTTAAGTTTTTTTATACAATAGTAGATGCAGTTTTAATAGGTGTTAAAGAGGGGTTTAATGTAACTTAAGACGATAGATTTTCGAATCGTAAACAGAAAATAGCCATAACACATCAATCATCAAGTAATTAAAAGTCTCGCGACGTAGTCCGTTGAAAGTGGTAAGGAAAGCTGTCCGAGTCAGAATGGGCAACTGCCCAAGTAAACAGACCTGCATGCCAGTCAATCCTGTCTTTCGAATCACGTTTCCAGTTCTAGAAATGTCCAGATATGTCTTCTCATAACACGACGGAGCGAGGCTTAAATATAACTTCATTTAATTTTGTTTGCAAGATTAGGTTGATATGTAATATCTATGCCATAAAATAATTTAGGACTTTTTATAGGATTTAATGATGCAAAAGTGGGATATCTTGAGCATGTTTATGCAGAAACAGTTATTGCGTGTATCATTAGGATAACGGATGCAGTGAGTCAATAATTCATAGCAACGGTTATGATAACGGATAAAAGATTAGCCTCTAATAGGTGCAGAAATGCATCTGTGTTCAATTGGGTACGTGGGCTTCGGACGTGCGGTAAGGATTTATGAATTCAATGCATGCATTTTTTAGAACTTTATACATATGTAGAATTTTTTCCCATGAAGATATGTAAACAGATACTACGTTTGGAAAATGAAACAAATAATCACGCATGGCTACAAAAAACAATCTTCACATTGATTCAGATAACTAAATTAGAACTTATCGTGCTTCATGTCAAATGGTAGCCCAAATTTCATGTTATTCAAATCAACCAAAATAAACAAAACATGAAATGGAAACCGAAATTGAACACCAGAATGTCTCCAAGCGGCTCCACGGCCATTAATGTCATCATCTCGATGCTTGAGCCGTAACATTCATGTCCAAAAAAGTTTAAAGTGAAAGTTGCGCCGAGAGTCTCATTCACCTGCGGCATTGGGTAACCGAAATTGTTTACGGATACGTATAGCTATTCTATGTCACGAAGGCGGGTTTGTCTTGTTTGTGTGTGTGGATGCACATTGCACATGGACGTTGTTTGTGTGCGTATTGTGCGTAAGCTCATGGACGCGCAATGGACTCATGAGCACTCAGTATCGCTTACGCACACAGAAACAAATTTACTTACAACACACACAATTAAGACCAACCCAACTTCTACACGCGGCAATTACTTCTCAGTAGTGATGACTTTGAAAGGGAACTCATTTTGGTTTACAAAGGTGCCGAACTTCATTTTGATTGAGTGCCTATTATCGTATCAGGGTAAAAGTTATCACCAAAGGGCATTCTTAATGGGTATTTCTAAACGATTCTACATCACAGACGCATTGGAATGTAACTATAGGCCAATGAACTATGTACCTACCTAGTTAAGCTACTTAGGTATGGGGTGTAACATTTAGATCGGACAGTATGGGAAAGTCTGAAACTATAACATACGAAGATCTCTTCTTAGGAACCATGGCATCGATTTTAATAACAAGGAAAACTGCATTCTTAAACTTATTAGAAAAAAACTTGTACTCAGCTCGGAAATCGAACCCGGATCGTTTTGAAAAATAAAACTAACACTATTTCTATTTTGATACCGATTGTGCAAGTTTTCGTTTTAAGCAGTAAATGTAACTATTAAACATGATGTCTAAAATTAATAAAAGCATTGTTTTAATATCCTTTAATTTATTTTAATAGTGTTCCAAAAGACAAACAGCCATTTTCATTTTTTCATTTTTTCAATACAACAATCAAATCGTTTAGGTTCGTAATGTTAAGGATAAAACAATGTTTTTATTAATTTTAGACATATTAAGGAAGTAGGGATTAAAGAAAAAAAATACTAATATACATTTTAGATGTGCGCGTTTATGTCTTTTGTATGGGCAAAGTGTGATTTTTCTTCGAAGACTAGGTACCTACACTCGTATAATAAGCTGACCATGTAGATAAAAAAAAATCAATTGAATATTTTTAAATATTTTTTATATTATGTGTACTACTTGTTTTCATAATAAAAAAATATGGTCTCATCAAACAAAGAGCGCTCTAGTCTAGAGTAAGGAATGCACAATTTGGCAAGGAGCGCGTTGAAGTCTTTTGTATACTTAGGTAATACATTTTACAGACTTTAGCATACAGCGTGTGGTATGGATTATCGTAAATTCGTGATTTGATAATGATGGTTATACCTACATTAACATAGAAACGATATGAACTATATGATATCAATAATTATTAACATAATTAGGAGCGTATAGTATTTACCTTGGTTTGCATTATTCTAATTTTGTATGCCTTTTGGTATTATTTTCAACATGATATTATGTTAGTATTCTTAAAATATTAAATTTTTGATGAACCTTATCGCACAAACCTAACGAATATTGAAAAGTCTAAACTAATTTACATCCACCACGATTGATTTGACAAAATTACGCATATGATTGGCTTACTTTGTCCGGTTTCGATTAATTCGGAGTAGGAAATGGGACCGACTCAGTATAATCGCAACACTGATGAATATTTTAATACCCATTAATAATTTGTATAAAAAAAATATTAAAAATGGGGTCATTTAGAAACTTCTTATGAGCTAGGTAATTCTACTCTTTTTCATTCGTGACCAAAATCGTTGACACATATATAAATGTTCAGAATCAGGGCAGAAATTACCACTGCAATTTTTCGGTTCGAAACAGTTCATAGGTTCATTTTAGCGACCGAATACAATGTACTCGTACGAAACGCCCGAACATTTAGCCGAAATATCTGATTTATTCCTTTAGACTTCTGGGGTATTCTGGTTTATACACTGCTACACCATTAAACCAGGCTATCAAACAAGGTGTAGTAGGTAATCAATAGTGTTGGTACCGTTTGATTTATCCGCATCGGGAGGCGTAACGGTAGACGTGCGTTTGTGGAGCATCGCATGTTAGTAGATGAATGGCTATTCGATTCTAAATGTTACAATCCAGTAAAAAGATATACTGGCTTGAGCTAAATGCGCATTTAGTCGCGTCTTTTCTATCCCTATCAGATATGAAATCAGTCTATGATACATAGGGGAAAGGTGTACAAGATGATCCCACGGGGTATGTTGATCCCAGGCCGTTTCGGCGAAACTATGAACGCTATCTATTTATTTTCTTTAGTAGATTGTAGCCCCCAACCCCCCTTTGCATCAGTCAAATCGTAATGGCGGTGTGAGTGGCGAGTGCGCGTGAAAAGGAAAAAATAAAAATTGTGTGCCTCTGATCTAAGGTAAGGTTGACTTTGAGACTATGGTACTTTTGTTGTATACAATCAATTGGAAACATTGTTGTGTTTGTAGCTTTGTATAATGCTCAATTACGGTTTTTGCATGGCACCACAATGGTAGAAGCGTTATAGGTTAAGTTATAAAACAAAGATTAAAAAGTTGTGTTTGGGGTGAGATGATCCGTCAGTGGGTGTACTAGTTGATCCGGCGGATCAACTAGTACCATATAGGGTAAAAACGTAGTTTGTCTAATACCTAGACTGAGAGTTCTGATTTTTGGTTTTTATTTTTATGCGTAAGTAGATAGGCCTACCTATATTTTCTATTGCAAGCTCATAAATAGGCTAAAGTATGGATGAAATACCATTGTCGAGGTTAATATTTTTTTGTACTTACTAAAGTACCTACAAGATTTTATTTCACTTGATTTTATAAGTGTATGTTGGTATGTTAAAAGCTTTTAATGAACTAGCAATGTTTGTATGTTTGTCCGGGTCAAATCCTGCAAGCTGAATTTGACCCACTTCCTGGTGACCGATTGAACTGAATTTTGGTACACTTATGAGTCCTCGGTGACAATGCAATAATATGGTAACAGCGAGCTGATCTGATGATGGAGTTATGAGCTGTTCAAATTTAAGGACAGTTGCAGCAGATGTAGAAAATGATTATGGCATGGTCAGAACTTTTTTTTATTTAACTATCACAAAGTTATCGAGGATTCTAGTCAACCAAAACCGAACAAAATTTATGAAAACTGTACAAATAAGTACTATAGACAACAATCGCGTACAGACTCTCATTCGAACTATGTTCTCGTATCATCCCCAGTCAGTAAAACCGCAGTAGCTATCATAAATCCATCTCTGAATCGGCTCGTCTCCTTTGAGGTTATAATTTTTTTTTCTCTTTTGAGTTTTAACTACAGGAATATGATCAGTAACAGACACCGTTCAAATCATTTACTTCAAAGTAACTATACGCCTCATGTAGTTCTTCTTCTTCCTGCCCTTATCCCACTAAGTGGGGTCGGCACAACATGTTTCTTTCTTCCATTTCCATCTATCACTCGTCATATCAGAACTCACTCCTTTCACTAACATATCCGCATTCACACAGTTCATCCATCTTTTTTTAGGCCTACCCCTACCGGTATATCCATCCACCTTCATACTCATCACTCGTCGTGTTATATGACTTTCATCCCTCCTCATGACATGCCCATACCACGCCAACCTTCCAATTCTCAATTTGTCAGTCACTGGCGCTACTTTCAAACTTCCCCTGATGTACTTACTCATTCCTTATCTTGTCCATTCTAGTTACTCCACACATCCATCTCAGCATTCTCATCTCTGTCGCATGCACTCTTCTTTCATCCGTCACTTTGGTTGCCCAACACTCTGATTCATACAATACGACAGGTCTAATGATCGATTTGTATATTTTCCCCTTGAGTTTAAGGGGCATCTTCTGATCACATATAACACCAGAGACCTGTCGCCATTTCATCCATCCCACATTCATTTTATTTTTGAGGCCTCATGTAGTTGGAACACTTAAAAATCCTACAGTTTAGTTTGCCTACAATTCTCGCGATACATTTTTGATGAAAACGAAAATCATCATCATCATCAAAATGATGCCCTTATCCCACTTTAATGAAAACGAAAATATAAGAAATAAATATCTATTTCTAGAATATATTATTATATTCTAGAAAAAAATTTCAATTTTTTTTATTCAGTTCATGATTTTATCAAAATCGAGCACGTAAGTCCTAACATGACTTTTCGATAGCTTTCATGGTTTCAGAGTTAACCTCAGTGGCCCTGAAAAAAAAACTCACCTGTATATTGAGTTTTTTAATTGTTTAACTTTTTAATGAATCTCATAACTAATAATGTGACTAATGTCTAAGAAAACTGTGATTTTTAAAGAGCCTGATGTTAAAGACCAAAGTTTAATCAAAAGGTAAAAAATTGTGTGCTTTACCCTAGTAAACTTTTAAACTTTCCCTTAAATTTTGTTAATTTGGATTATGTGATCTCATAGCCTTGTTAAAGCTATTTTTATACTTAAATGATTTAATTAAGACCTTGTAGGCACCTTCAGAGTTTATTTTCAATAAAATTGTAACAAAACCGATAATTTTCCTTGAAAAGGGGGCGAGATGATCCGCGGATCATCTTGTCCATACCCCAGGGATCATCTTGGACACCGGGGTGTACAAGATGATCCTTTGGTAGGGTTTTAGAAAAAGTGAAATCTAGGTATCAAAACAAATCAAATTAAATATTTTGAGTATGAGGAAAGTTAGTTAGATAAATTTGCTAACTACGTAAGCTTAAACTTTTGAATTAACTTGATCACTCTTCAATTGCGGAGCATTCTCCCTTAAGGGGATCATCTTGTACACCTTTCCCCTACATCTTCTGAGTTAAATGTAGAGGTATAATTCGTCGAAAGAGATATAATTCGTTAGGTACATGTCGAGGTCTTCAGAACATGAATAACTTAGGTCTTTCGTTCTTTGAATAAAAAAAAGAATCTTTAATATAAGACCTTTAACATTTGACAAAATGGTCTCATACAGATCGTGGACTTGTTTAGTTTTTTGGTTTCGTATTTTATAGTTAGCTTCGAATTTTGGGAGACATTTTTTTGCGTAGGCAGTTTTCTAAAAATATGCATGTTACCCAATGGTATAATCATAGATATATGATATCATAGATATATGATTATATGGATAGTTTAATAAAAGTTGTTACAATACAAATAAATTAGAATGAGTAGTAGGTAAAGTGCGTGCAGTATTTTATTTCCAACATCCGTTTGTGAAAGTAGTTCACAAAGCATAAGGCGATTGCATCGGAACAGATCCTGGTCCTCGTGGGGTGATTCATTGAGCTTATTCTTTGTATCCGCGAACAGAACACGCACATCTTGGTTAGAAAGCGTTGCACGGACCGGTCAACGACGAAAAACAACCAAAAATACAAGAATCTTTTTACGTAGTATAAAATAATTGCTCGGACAAAACAGGCGTAAGTTAAATAACCGAAACCAGTTAACTGCATTGATTATGTAATAAAGTTAAAGTTGTATAACGAGATAAATATTAATATTAGGTTTTACATGCTTTTAGATTTTCGTTCAAGAAAATATTTGACTAACTAATCAAATAATTTTCCTCATAAAACAAAAAATTCTCTTCATCGATAGAAAAGTTTTAAAAGTAAAATGAATACAGATCATCTGCAGAGAGCGTAGAACGAGCAACAATAATGCGTCTCACCCGATTCACAAGAGGAAAATAAAGTGAAATTCTTGCTTCTCATTTTTCCGCGGTGATTTCGATGAAAGTACAGAGCTGGTCACATCGTAATAGCAGGTCTGAGTCCTCGCCTCGCTCCGAAATTAGAAAAACGTTAACCTTGCATGGCAGTGGCTTACACGCGACCAGCCCGGCCCGGGTTGCTTTCACCCATCGCCAAGTTTGCTGCGCCCGCTCCGGCCGCGCCGCGTTCTGCGTTACTAGACAATGTCTATCATGCAGATATGTTTTCTTTTATATCGTCAAAACTTATACTCCTAGCATCCGAACATTACCTAGGTACTGTAAGGGAATAAGAAATGTATAATACTAACTTTAGATTTGTTTCGTTTAGGATTTTTACACTATTATTGTTTTTGTTTGATTGTTTAAGGTTTAAAACCATAAATCTCATTCATTGAATGTCAGTAAAATAAACTGCGTCTTAGAGCGTACAAATCAAGAGAATGGAATCTTTAATTAAATAAGCCATACATGTTCCAAATAACAAAACAAAAGCTCTTCTGCTATTAAATAGCAACAACAGTTAGTGATGTCGAAAAGAAAGCTGAGATAAAAGAGTAATCCGAAAAATAAGCGTATTATGCTTTCTTTTGTCCCTTGAATGAAAAGCTATAATAATAGTAAAGTATGAAATGACAGCCTATTCATAGAATAGTAGGCCATACGGCCGTAGATCCGCAACGAACGAAAGTGAGGTTCCCGCGATGCACCGGCAAGCACAGGGTTACTGGGTCAAGAGGTTGACGGCCCTGCTAACTTAATCAGCTTAGATATTAATTTTACTAACAAGCTTTCGCAAAGGAAAGTCAATTTAAAGAAAAAGTTATGGTTAGACACATAAAATAGGTAATATATAAAATAATAGTGATAGAGTTCATAACAAAATCTTATAAGATTGCCAATCAGTCGATGAATTATCGCAAACGTTGTACCTACTTACTAAAAATCATCAGGTCGGTTACAATAAGTATAGGTAGAGTTCTACCTATACTTATTGTAACCGACCTGTCAATACTTCGTGTTACATCATAGAACGTTGTTTTGTCTAACTTGAAAAAGCTATTATTAGAATACAAACACGCGTCGCATATTTTAGTTCAGCTATTACGCATAAGTAGCCACCACTTCCCGCTTTCTCTACAGCGATTCGCGGCATCTTCACAAATAGCACGCATACGAATATTTCATGACCGTACATTGGCGTGGAGATTTCGGAAAAGTTACATAAAGTGGCTATGTGTGCGGTTAACCAGCAAATGGCAACAACAAAGTATACATAAAACATAAGTGTGCGAGCCAGCCAACAAATTTCTCCGGCGAGAATCTCGATGAACGGCAACCGGTACGTCCGACAACCGAGTAGGACTTGAGCATGCCATTAAATAAAATGCTCAAAGTAAGTAGGTACTCAAATATACCTAATAATATAAGCGGTGTCTACCTAAAGTGGACAAATAAGTATTTTGAACACAAAAATATAATGTAATAATAATGTATAATGTAATATAATGTTATTGATGAACACAAAATATGTAAGTACTTTTTTTTAAGAATCTCAAGTATGTTTAAGTCACAACGTGACAAAAACGTGACGCAACTATTGGACGCGCCGGAAGCGTTTTAAACAGGTGTAAATCGGTGTAATGCGTTTTATCGGTCTAAGAAAGTGGACCGGCTGCGTAGTTTCGTGACCGAAGACCGTTCAGAATTTACGTCAATTTATATAACTAGCACCTTATTAAGCTAGGTAGGTGACAACCAAACTACAGTTAGCGAAGAGACCGGGTCACCTGCATATGGGTCTGTCCGAAGGCGTAACACTTCTTTACCGGATAGGTACCTATGCTGCGTGTCGCATGTAGTGCAACTCAACAAAAACGAACAACTATCAAGTAGGGATAAATTATTCCGTATACATTTCATTAACACTTGGGCCTTGGGCATTATCCAAAATATCAGACAAATTATACACAACATTTTCCCTGTCAAAGACGTAAAAAGTTAGCTAGTAGATATGTATGCACATCCTCTAATTAGTCTGAACAGCATCCTCTTAAAAATAAAACCGATGCCAGCTCAAGGGGCCACTTTCTAAGCAACTCTTGAGGCGAGCGATCAATTCGCGCGAATCACTCATCAGAGCACTTTCTAATCGACGACACGTCCATTGCGCGAGAGCACAATTAAATTAAAGAAAGTTTATTTTATTAGCTTATTTTGAGTAGTTACTTCATCTTACCTTTAATTGTGTTGTGATATTTACTTACAAATGTTTGTTACAGGATGTATCAGAAAGTAACCGGCTGGGCGATGCTGGCCTTAATCAGCTCATCGGCGATCCTTCACACGTTGGCGTACCCGCAGCAGCTGCCTCTTGTCTCACAGGTAATTGACCATAGTATTTTCTTGGTACTTACTTACCTACCTCCTTATAACACTTACCTACCAGAGTAAAAATTGCTCTCAACGCCGCATATACTCGTATAGGTATATTTGATCAGACGTAGGTATAGAGAATAATACTTGAATGTAAGTAACATATTTGAAAAATAGGCTTTGAAATATTTTCAGGTAACGAGCAACGTAAGAACACACCATCCACAATACTACAGTAACTCTCTGCCTGCATCACAAGGACAGATTGCTGAGGAACGTAAATTTGCCGAAAAGCCCAATGCATTGAAGAAGGTCGCCCTCGACGATTTTGACGACATCCAAACAAATTCCATTTCTGATGGTGGATTTTCATGGTCCAACATGCTTGGTAAGAATATTATCCAGGATTATTTGTTTTTTAATAAATTTTAACAGCAAATCTATGGTAGTAAAGTGCGACAACCTAACTTTGCAGGTGCAATTATGCAGATGATTTTCAATCCTGGTACCGCCACTGGTCCTAACAAAAGCGACAACCTCGACAACGATTCCGTGGCTCCGTCCCCATGGGCTAACCTCATCTCCATGGGCCTGAAGATTCTTACAGCCATCCTCGGAGGAGGAGCATCCAACGAAGGCATCGACAAAGTAGACAACGGATCCCCAATGCAGGTACGAAGCTTAATGATTCAACAATATCAAAAGCAAATGACTTAAAACACGGGAAATAAAACTCGTACCTATTGATATTATTGACATTGTACAAAATAATCGCATCACAAGATTTTCCATATTTTATATCCATACTGATCCACTAACATAGTAACTGTAGATATTCGACATTTAGAAAGTTTAGTCACTCCAGTTGTAAAAAGCACTTTTTGACCCTCACTTAGCAGATATTATTTCATCCTTAGAGTAGAAAATAGACCTTCATTCACAAATAACTAGAACCTTCACATCCGACGGGAGAATCTCAAAGAAACGTATTAATAGCGGCCTCAAATATAGATAAGTTCTAAATGGTGATGATTTTCTTTGAGGTTTTTCTTAAGATAAATGTAAATAGTAAAGTTTGGTTACGGAGACGGTGTCGCTTCTCGCTTGCTTCAGGGTATATTGGCTGCGGTACTGTCGACGGTGCTCGGTGCAAAAGACCCCGACCAAGTCGCCTCCATGGCAAAGCAGGCTGGAGAGGTATGCCACCCATCCTTCCTTAATCCTTTCATATTTCACACGTTTATATATCAGCTGATTGCTCTTTATCTATTGTGACCTCTCGTATCATGAGCATCTGATTAAAATGTGTTTCTTTCTTCTTAGTTCATCAACATCGTGGTCAACCTTCTTGACGCTCTGAAGACTTCGTTCTCGCATAGATCACTGTCCGCTCGGTCCATGGGCCGCAAGGATTCAGTGAGCGACGCAGCACTCGCCGGAATCGCAATGCTGAAGGTGTACCCTCGATCTTTCGCCACCAGCAACGACAAATGCCTTCAGAAATACGTCTGTGAGGCTAACAGGGAGTGCTCAGCCGATATTGGACCCAAGAGCATCTTCTGTCAACTCGGAACGTAAGTAAACAGCATCAATAGTCATGATTCACGGCTCTATTCCCTGGTAGTCTCTTGCTCAGATTGTCAGGCCGAATATACATCATTACACGAAATTTTACGTTTTTGTTGATTTTTTCTTGTAGTTATTTATTAGAGGAGGATAAAATTCTTGATTTTGTTCACAGTTACGCAGCAAGTTTCGTCTTGGAGCGACAATCTGGCGGTACCTTCGAGGAATACTTCGAGGCTGGCCGCAGAGGTCGCTCTGGCATCGACTGTCGCGAACTCTACCTTGAGTGCAATGAAGTCTAAACCAGAATTAGAAATCGCCAAAATAACATCGTTGGCAAGCTCAAAAATTCCAAATCTTTTTAGTATTTCCCAAATGTTTGATCACGATAATTTTAAAGTCAAAAATTGATATTTACCAACAGCTTGTTCATGAAATCAGTAATAGTGAAAATTCACGTGCCTTGACTGTAATTGGTGCCGACATAATTTTAACTTATAATCAGTTTCGATAGCATCGAGCATAGTGTTTTAGTAATTTATTTAAATTATTAACTTATTTATTTATTTAAATTATTAACTTATTTTAGAAGTTAATACGAAGGCGTTAAGTATTCAAAGAAATATTAATCTGCCCAGATTAAAGCGAATCCGTCCAGTAGACGATAATTGTGTATTAAAAGTTGTTTGATTGGCTTATTGTTTGTTGTAACGTAACAATATGGTTCCGCCAATATCTCGATATAACGACTGATGTAAAAAGTAAATTCTGTGTGATATGAATGTTTTGATTCGTATCACCGATAGTTAGTATTTATGTATATTTGTGTGAGTGCATGATTGAGGACGTCCTTGTGTGTTTGTGATTGTAAAGTAATAAAAAATAAAACAAAATCGATTGTTTTTCATTTCACCAATCCAGGAAAAATATAGGAGGGCCCGCTGTAGTTTATAAAATTAAACTACTTCATTTTTGTTGCAGTTAATAAAAACTTTTAAAGTTGTTTGACATAATGCATAGTCTGAACATAATATTATCTTGCCTTCGTGGAAATTTTCTATAGCTAAGTAGGTAAGAATTGTAGAAAATTGTGTGAAAATACCGTAATAATCATGTCCCATACCAGCTGTAGCCAACTAGAGCGTAGAAGACGCACCCATGTGCGCCCGCGCATCTCATCTTCATGTCAGTCAAACCTTGACATTCGCGTACCACGCGTGTGACAGTTCATACCCAGGATGACATTAGAAAACCTACTTTCCCAAGTGGGTATGGGAACAAAACAGCTCACAGACAGGTTCGTTAACTTTCATTATCGGTTGTGGGTAAAGTTTCATAAGGTGTAAAATAAAACAGTCATGTTTTAGAGGAAAATAGTAGTTCAGACGTAAAAAAGAAAAGGATGTAAAGGAGTTAATTTGTAGCAAGATGACTCCGTCCTGACATTTAATAAGTACTGTTCAATTGTGTTTCAAAACGCGTAACGATAAATCATTAATGTAGATTGAAAATTGAATTTAAATATTGAATGACTTAATTTCGATCAGCACAGATTAAACACAGTAGATAGTTCTGTTTTAATTTGATCATGATCAGGTTCAGCCGAAACCAAAAGGTCAGCTGATCCCGTTAGTAACACCATGAACTATCTCATCCAAGAGGTCAAAACGTGCTTGGGGCACAACGCAGTACAACTGTCTAGATCAAATCTGGCTAATAACGTATATTTCATGATAGATATTCGGAATATGGAGCTCCTGTGCCAGAACAGAACGTGTATTACGCATACGAACCTCACGCGCCTGCTCCGACGGCGTCACCGAAACAGTAAGTTTTTTTTATCCATGTAAGTAATAACACATCTGTCGATCATGAACCGATTTGAAAAAAAAAAATAATGTCGTAATAGACTTCTCAAAACCTTGTCATTTTACGTAAAACAACAGTAAATTATTTTAAAATAATAATAAATAATGCTGGACATTTCACACAGCATTATCTAGCCCCAAACTAAGCAAAGCTTGTACTATGGGAACCAGATAATTGTTTTGTAAATACTATAAATAGAAACACTCAGACCCGAGATAAATATTTGCAGATCATACAAACATTTATCCCGCCGCGGGGATCGGAAAACAGCATTCATTAAGCTAAATATCGATCTTTTAAATTTTATTATTATAACCCATGTTCTGGTTTTTAGCCACCACCATATCAGCAGCGGTGGGTTAAAAACCAACGCGTCTATGTCAGCACTCACACTCCTGGCATTCTTATTCTTCTTGCATATTCTGCAACAGTGCATAAAAGAGCACATGACAGAAATGACCACAACTCCAGTCATGGTCATGTCAGCCGGTCGAGACGGGGAGGTTGACCTATCAAAGTCTGATAAAATTGATAGAGCGGGCTTTACACAAACGGATCGCAAAAGGAATCAAATTAAATCAGAATTACAAGAGGTTAATCCACGACAAGAGGGAACAGACGATAAAATGTTGCGAATAAATGCTCCAGAACACAGACCGAGAAACGATTTCGAATATGTTTACAAACAAGACAAAACTGCATTCCCTGGGTTTGTAAGTGCAATGGACGACGAGTGAAAGTAAAATAAACAAAGGTTTAAATAAAATAAATCTTAAATTATTAACTTAATTTATTAAGAAATTTTACATCTAAGACTGAGGGTACTTTTAAAAATGAAATACCTTTTCATACACCAGTATACATCCACATTCATTATGTTGGTATGTATTTAATCTAAATTATAAGTTCGTGTTTTACTTGAATTGTTTTAATTCTAGAAACCCATATTTACCTTAGTTTTAATCATATGATATTAATCGACAAGGAATAATATAATCATTTAAATGTATCGATTCAGATAAGAGTATTTGATTTGCAATAAAATGAAATATAGGATATCGAAGTTAGTTCGAGAGGTTGATAAACCCCATAAGTTATATTTAAAATCTACATGCCTAAATACTCTAAATCATAATGCATAGATTTTGAAACAAATAGTATTCCCATCTCACTTTATCTTTACCAATAGAAGCATTAAAAATGCAAACAGTTGGCAACACTATAAGTTAATGTCACTGTTATACTAGCTTAGTTTCTTTTATTATTACGCTCTATATATTTAGTCTGCGTAAGGGCGCTAGAGCCCATGGTAGGGTCGGTCATACGATTCCAATCGGTCTGACCGACCACGAAGCCGATTGCTCTCATCTTCTCCTGCTGTCTTCTCTCTTCTATGTCCGCCCAGCGTACCTGTGTTAATATAAGTCGATGAAATCTCGCGGCGACCTCCAAATAAGGCTCATTACAAACCTCAAATATACTCAAATAATTACCAAATAATAAGGATGATTACCCAACTAATTGTGTAACTGTAGGTGATAAAGTTTCATAAGAATGTTATTCGAATAGTGGCAAAACATACCACTAACGAAAACATGTATCCAGTGGTTGAGAAAAAAGCTGTAAAAGCCAAAAAGGGCTTCAAATTGATCGCCGTTTTTTGAGCAGTTTTTATTTGTGGTAAAAGTAATTTTTATAAAAACTTGCGGTTCTGGTAAGCAAACGATAAACGAATAGTAATACACATAATAAAGAACATCCTAAGTCATAAGTTCATAACTCAATAATTTTGTGACAAATACCGTGGCAAATAGCCAAATTGAAACGTAAATAAAAGTTTTTGAATCGAAACTGAGCAAAATGCTTTGTCTCCATTTTAAATTGTTTCCAAATGGAACTTTTTGTGAACGCATAATGCAAAATGACGTAATAGTAAAAAGGACGTGAATAAGTAGAAGTAATAGAAGGATGCTTACAGTTTTCTTTCCCGGCTTCGCGACGTTCGGAGTCCAGTCGTCTAGTTGGAGGTATTCTTCCATTGAGAGCTGCGACGGCCGAAGAGGTTTACTTGTGCCATCGAGACGAGCTGAAACAATACACCATGTCTATTAGCCAAAAGAAACAATATATTTCATGAGTATCCGAATGCGTACTGCGTACGTTTTATACACTGTTTTCGTAAATTCGTAGAGACGAAAATTTTAAAATTTTACTACGAATAATAGACGAATTCGAGCATGTGACAAAATAGTCACAAGCCCGGACGTCAAACTATAAAAGTCAGTAATTGATACGTTTAAAATGTTGTATCCTTTCGCGTCGGTTTTTATTATTTTGAAATGGCACAAATTATTATTGTTAAGTAAATAAAATTGCAGTTTTAAGCTTAAAATACACACACGTTATACATAGGATTTCAAACAGTAGAAATACATCTAGTTAAAATAAAGTATCCATAACCAGGAACCCACCTAGTTTGCCAGCGTCGTCCATTTTCTCCCACTTCGACGTAAAAACGCTTTCAACCTGTGGTGAATCAGGACCTTACGTATGAGTGACAATGCTGGAAGAAATATCATTAGCCCTGGCCTAGTCTTTTTACGGGATTATAACACGACATTACCGAAATCTATTACAAAATTTATAATCATATTACCTATGTGCTCAGAAAGGTTATTTCAAAGGCTAAAAATCGAAGGCTGAAATTATTAGTTTAACTGTTAATAGCAATAGAAATGTTGAATACACTTTTTAGGTAGTTTTTACTATTTTTATAACCTAATAAAAGACTAGCCGCTTTATAGATTAAATGCTTCGTGTTGTGCTAAAGACAACAACTTTATAAAATTGTATATGAGTTCATTTCGAAAATGACACCAACAATAAATTATTTCACAATATGTGCATGAATATCAACTAACAAACGTTATGCAAGCATCTGAAAAGAGTTGTATAAATCAATAGTTCTTAAAGCAGCCTTCACTAAATGGTCACCCCGACTAATTCAAAGGAATTGTCTAGAACTTTTTATCCACACAAACCCATCAGACAGAGTAGAAAGCACATCACCATGTCATTGCCACACTACCGGAATTCGATTGTATGAACCAATTCCACATCACAGCGTGAATTCCATTCATAGCATGTAAGTGACTTCGGGTTTAGAATCTCTTCCACGATATCTCACCTCTTCTTTTTCTTGTACGTCGTCCATAACCTCATTAACATCCTCCATTTGCACGTCAGTGATAGCTGCACTTTGGAGCAGTGTGGTCGCATCCAATTGTATATGATGCGCGGGAGTGGGGAAGAAACGAGTAGCCATCACCTCAATGTCTTCTAACTTTCGGTTGTGGATGTTACGTTTGTAAGCCGATTGGACGTCATTTTCCATCGAGCAAATGTATACCTGGATGTAGATGGATAGGTTATAAGGTTTGTATGAAAACAAATGAATTCTGCATGTATCAGATGTGGGCATATATCAAACAAATATGTATTTGGACATGCCTCTGACTACCCCCTTAGATATCTTGAAAGGATCTGGAATACATAAAACATCTATGTTTATAGATGTTTTATGTATTCCAGATCTATACATAAGAGAATGTCTAATGAGATTAATTTTTAGTTTTGTGACTACATAAATGAATTCTCCCCTCCTTAACTAATAGACTAAGAGGCGCACAAGATTAGGTTATCAATAAAAAAACTAATCATCAATTCAATTCAACTCACTTGGAAACCATTCTGTCTGGCATAGTTCCATATATCAGCATAGTTCTGTAAGCTGCAGTTGACAGCATCGTAAATCAAGAAGGAGAAGTATCCATCAGTAATACTTCTCTTGAATGCTCTTTTCAGCGAGTTTAGGTACGTTTCTTCCAGACCTTCATCATATTCGTATTTCATGGTTGATTTTTTGAACTAAAATTCATATAAAAAAGTATTTAAGTTCCGCTCTACATCTTTCATACCATCGCATTTTCTACAGACAGTAGAAAAATGACGAACATGACATTAGTTTACGTACGGTTTTGCCAGTTGCAGGGTCAGTCTCTTCGATTTCTCCTTCTTGCATGAAATAATCATCAATAGACATTATACGCGCGGTCCCACCATGCTCAGCCTCTCTGTCTCTGATAAGTTTAGCTAAATACGACTTTCCACTTCCAGGTACACCTGTGAAAAGAATTGTATGAAATTAGATACACTGCAAATTATGAAAATTGGTATATGAATGTGTCTAGAATTAGACTAACCTCTAAGAATGATAACAATTTTCTCAGGCCTCATACTTCTACCCGGTGGTTCTAACAAATCGTCAATCATCACAATAGGCTTGTTTCGGGGCGCATCAGTAGCATCCTTCGACTTTTTCGATTTGTCACTGATGTCACTTTCGCGACTCATTCCCCTTTTACGCGAGTCTTTGTCTCGGCTAGTGCTGCGGATTCTTGTGTCGTCTCTTCTGTTTTCTCTGTCACTTCTACTATCTCTCCTGTCTCTATCGCGTTCTCTATAGTCACCTACAACACGCTTGTTCCCATGTCTGTCGCGATCATCACGTCTTCTGTCGTCATGTCTATCGTCTTTACGCCTTTCGAATTCTTCTCTTGGCCGTTCTCTTAAACTCAATTCCTCTCTTACTCTATCATCTCTAAAATCTTTCGTATCCCTATCTCTGAAATCTCTTGGTTCAACTCTGTCTCTTGGTTCACCTCTAACATCCCTAATATCTCGAGGCATGTCTCTTGATTCTCTCATAGCATCATACCGTAGGTCTCTTTGATCCCTTGGCTCTCTCGCTTCCCCTCTTATTTCTCTGATATCTCTTGGCATGTCTCTAAAATCATCCCTCATACCTCTTCTATCATAGTCCCTTTGATACAAATCCCTATTACCCTGATCGCGGAATCTGTCTTCAGCAAAATCTCTATCAGACCTTCTAGGTTTTCTGGTAAATAATTCATCAGCTTCATATTCGAAATCTTTCTTTTTGTATTCATCATCTTTCGATATGTGATTGTAATCAAACGTGTGGACCGGTTCAATGAAATCCCGAGCTGGAAATAAAAAAACAGGTGTTATTATTGATTCCATAATTGCAGTAAGTATCTATTGAAACTACTAATTTCACTAAGATAATGATTCAAGCATTAGTTATTCTGTAACTAATGCTGTAGAACCTTACAGCCTTACCATAAACGTGACATAAAGTTATTTCTCTGAATAACTTGGTTTATTCCGTATAACCATACATTTTGACAGTTTACACTCAGGAATAACTTTATACCAGGTTTATTAGTAGGCGCCTTAGTATTTAATTAACCAAACTAACACTTTGTTACTTTTAATTAATTTACCTAACCAGTAAAAATCAAACAAGAATATTTACTTGAAAATCAACCTAAAGATCCCACAGATATTATCAAAAATATCAGCGTATTGCCTTCTTTTAACAAAAATATCTAGTATAAGATCTAATTTACTGTTCTTAAGTGCTCATTCTTTTGCCATACATCCCAAAATATTATGATATTTTTATCATAACTCTGATAAAATAACTAGATATTTTAGCATGTTCTATAAAGACCGTTAGCTAGCTACAAGTGAACTAGTAAAGAAAAAAACAATACATCCACATCCTAGGACAAACAACCAAAACCAATGAAATTCTGAATAAACAGGCAAAATTAAGAATACCATTTTTTAGTTCCAATGACTATGAATAAAAATGAGGTTTCAATCATGAACACATTTTAACTTTATGTTTTAAATAACTGCCACTTATCCATATTAGAATATTGGATTGCTGTCCCGGAATGTAGAGGCATCAGGCAAAAAATTAGTTACCTTTCAATCTTAGAGATTTATGTTCATATTCAACAACAATAGATGGTGTGAATAGTGGATCTTCTACCCACATAGGTTTAGGTTGCTGTGGTGCTGGCATGGGCTTTTGAGCACCATAGAAATCAGCATTCTGCTGGGATGAAACATCCTGAAGAGGTGACCTTTCTGGGACATTGGGTGGTATTGGCATTGATACTCTAGTTGCCATTAGTGGTGGTAGTTGTTGCATGTTTGGTGGACCTTGATGCATATTTGGACCAGCTTGTCTCATATTGTGGCCTTGCTGCATACCAGGCCCACCTTGCTGCATACCAGGCCCACCTTGCTGCATACCAGGCCCACCTTGCTGCATACCAGGCCTACCTTGTTGCATACCAGGTCCGCCTTGTTGCATACCAGGCCCGCCTTGTTGCATACCAGGCCCGCCTTGTTGCATACCAGGCCCGCCTTGTTGCATACCAGGCCCGCCTTGTTGCATACCAGGCCCACCTGGCCTGATAGGGCCACCTTGTTGCATACCTGGTCCACTCTGTCTCATTCCAGGTCCACTCTGTTGCATGCCAGGCCCACTTGGCCTCATACCTGGACCACCTTGTTGCATACCTGGTCTACCTTGTTGCATACCAGGCCCGCTTTGTTGCATGTTAGGCCCACCCTGTTGCATTTTAGGCCCACCTTGTAGCATACCAGACCCACTCATTCTCATATTAGGTCCACTTTGCCTCATACCAGGCCCACCTTGTTGCATGCCAGGTCCATTTGGCCTCATACCTGGGCCTCCTTGCTGCATTCCTGGTCCATAGGGACCATTGGGGCCGTTTCCACGAGGCCCACCCGGGCCACCGGACCCATGCGGCCCTGCAGCACCGCCGCTCATATTTGGCCCTCCATGTTGATTATTTTGATTGAAGTATGGATCTTGTTGCATCATATTCTGCCTATTATAATTTCCTCCTTGGTTTTGCGAGTTATCATGATTGTGCTGTGAAAACTGCCCCTGCCTATTGGGTGGTGGAACATTACCCTGCCGTTGTTGTTGGTTGAAGTTCTGATTCCTATTAGGCCCCTGATTATTAGGTGGCCCAGGAGGGTTATTATTGAATATGTTTGGGGCATTACTACTATCCTCTGCATTTTCACCAGGTTTTAAGCCTCTAACCATGGAGAGGATATTCATAATTTTTTCATCACCCAGTATGCTAGTTATTCCCATTGAAATTGTAGAGTAATCAGGAGCTTCTCCTTGTCCCTCAGGTTTATCATCAGATAAGTCAATAATATCTTGTTTCTTATTGGCATGTGAATCTGGTACTAAATCCAAGCCTGGTATACCTTTACTAGATGTAGATGACGGTAAAAATGTAGAATTGTCAGGCTTATTGTTCTGGGTTGCATGGTTACCATGAGAGGAAAAGTTATTATCATCACTATCTTGATGATATGACTCATATCTGTCTTGAGGTTCTACATTTTTGTTGCTATTATGTTGTCTTTTGTTAGCAGATTGAGATGACTCATACTGTCTTTGATGAGAGTTGTTTTGGGAGTTTTGTGACTGTGAATTCTGGCCGTAATTGTTTTGATTAGAGGTTTTAGGTGGTGGTGGAGCAATTGATGTATTACCTGTGCTGTTGGCCTGTGCAGGGTTATTGAGGAGATTGGCTCGCTTCATCTTCATCTGCTGGCGACGCTCCAGTAGCTGTTTGCGGCAAGCCTCGAACTTCGCCTCGTAGTCCTTATACGCCTGTTTATCAGGATGGTTGACATTCTCCTGACGCCATTTGTCGATTTCCTCCTCCCATTTCTGAAATTGAATATCAAAAAGCCGCTCCTCCTCCACAAGTTTCTTCAGGTCTTCAGAGTTGACTGCAGGCGGTTGTTTATCTGTGCTGTAAGACCATTGATTGTTACCTGTTCCGGAGTTTGTGTTATAGTTTGAATTGTTCCTCTGCTGTGGATTGTGGGAGGGAGGTGGTTTGTTATGGTTGGTATTAAAAAGAGGTTGATTGTTTTCATGAGGGGGAGGTGGTGGGGGTTTATCAGGGGGAGGGGGAGGAACAGCTCCTGACGGCGGAGGTGGTGGTATGCCACCAAAGTTCTGCAGTTGCATTTGTTGAGCATACTGTAACAAAAAAAAATGTTATTAATGGATAGTTCTTATGAGAAATAAAAAAAAAAAAAAAAAACTTTAACCTCAAATATGTCGATGAGTACATTTACTTGGGCCAGTTAGCTTCCTTCGAAAACAGGCAGGACAAAGAGATAGACCGCAGAATTGAAAATGCCTGGAAAAGCTACTGGTCCATGAAGGAGCTAATGAAGGGCGACCTTCCTATGTCACTGAAGCGTCAGCTCATCGATATGTGTATTCTGCCCGTCCTAACCTACGGTGCCCAGTCTTGGTCACTAACCGATTCTCAAAAGTCCAAACTCGGGGTTTGCCAAAGAGCAATGGAACGCAGCATCCTAGGTGTGAAAAGAATCGACCGAATCCGGAACACCTGGCTGCGTTCAAAGACCGGTATTGCTGACGTGGGCGTAAAGGCTGCTAAGTTAAAATGGGAGTGGGCAGGTCACGTCACCCGCATGCACCCAGACAGGTGGGCCAAAGTGGTGACTGGTTGGATCCCGGTGGATGGCAGGCGACTCCGGGGCAGGCCTAAAAAGCGATGGCGCGATGACCTGGACGGCTTTGAGAAGGATTGGCGAAAAATCGCAGAAGATCGCGAGGTGTGGAAGGTGACGGGGGAGGCCTTTGCCCAGCAGTGGGACAGTTTAGGCTAATTAAAAAAAAAAAAAAAAAAAAAAAACCTCAAATGTAAGGGTTTAGCCAGCGTTTGCAATGTAAGCGCAAAAAATGTATTAGTAATTCACGACATCACATTAGATACCTCTAAAATTATCAGTGTTCCTCTACTATATTATGCATGTATTATACATATAAACCTTCCTCTTGAATCACTCTATTTATTAAAAAAAACCGCATCAAAATCAGTTGCATAGTTTTAAAGATTTAAGCATACATAGGGATATAGGGACAGAGAAAGCGACTTTGTTTTATACTATGTAGTGAAGTACCTACGCAAATATTACTTGTTTACTTATGTCAAGCTTTTTGTATAGACTCTGTGTAATTTTTTTTTGTTACTATAAAAGAAGCTACAGAGGAGAATGGTATGCATTGAAGGAATTCAAAATGTGTTGTAAATACCTACGCAATAGAAAATATTAAGTTGCAACCTTATTTAACTTTTTTTTTTATTTATGGAAAACTAACAGCACATAAAAACATAATAAACAAGGGAGTTGTTAGTAACAGAAGGCTAATATTAAGTTTTCACAGTTAGAACTAGTGTAACTTGTCAAGTCTTATTTAGTGCCACACAAACATAGCTGAACAGGTGAGAGAGGTGCTGTTATCGAATTTGATCTTCTTCTTCCTGCCCTTATCCCACTAAGTGGGGACGGCACTGTTATTGCATTTGATATTGGAAGAAATATAAATTTTACAGTAAAATTCTTTATTTCCTCTTTTGGCTACTGGTGAGTTTGTGGCACTGTATTATTATTACTTACTAGTCTTTTAAAGCAGGTCTGGCAAAGACCTCAATAATTTTAAGAAATTAATTTCTCTCATTCCTTCAATATAATTATGAGTACCTACACTTCTTTAGATCTAGGCATACTTCATGTATACCCAGAGGATAATCAGTAATAAACTGTATACTATTATAATTGTGAAAGTAACACTGTCTGTCTGTTTGTTACGTTTTCACGACCAAACGGCTGAACAGGCTGAAATTTGGCATGGACAAAAGTAGTATACCAGGGAAAGACTTAGGCTAATTTATATCCCAAATAATAAACAATCCCGAGGGACCGCGGGTCACCCCGCGAGAGCGCAGCTAGTAGTCTATATTTACTGTCAGAGAGTATTTAGTAGGTATTAGTAAGTAATTGATATTGCTGTGTGCATGTTTTACCTTGTCTCCATATTGATTTTGCCACTGGGAGTATTGTTGCTGCCACTGTGACCATTGCTGCCAGTTTTGCTGCTGCATTAATGCCCATTGCTCTGGAGTATAAGATGCACTATTCATGTCTTGCATGACCATTCCAGCAGGGTTCCATGGTGCCGGAGCTTGGTTAGGCGCTGGCCAAGACATGGTGGAATATGCACTCTCTTATCCTACTACAAAATAGTATGACTATAAATTTTATTTTCGCATAACTAGTGATCAAAATGATCGAAATCGAAACAGAACAGTATGAATTTTCTCAAGCTTAGAGACATGCACAATTTCATCTATTTTGCTTTTGCCTCGGCAGCCATTTTGATTCATTCATTTCAATCAAAGTTGGTCGGTCGCCGATTGGTCGCCGAAACGGATACAAGCTAGATGACGTGTGGGAATAGTGTTGTACGTATTCGATTTTCAATGCAAGTCGATATTGTATCAGAAGATTTTTAATATATGTAAAAACTGACCAGGTAATTTGCTACTTACTATTACATACAACAGACATTTGACTCTAAATAGGTTACGTTCTATACAAACGTTTAAAATCCGGTCGTGAACGCGCAGAAATTTAAGATTCATCTTAGACGCGCCAATTGGTATGTTTTTTCCTTCAGTCCGAGTCAAACGTGACATTTTAGTCAGTAACAGTTCTGACTGTTACTGACTAAAATGTCGCGTCTAAGATGAATCTTAAATTTCTGCGTGTTATGAGTGCTAGTAACCTAATTTACTAGCACGCAGAAATTGATGAACATTGCCTATCAAAGAAATTTTTACATTAAAGATAGGCTATTCAAAATGTTGTTAGGTACTACGCGAGCGAAGCTGTGCGCAGTAGCTAGTTATTATATAGATAAGATTTTCAAAGAATTGGGGGGTTATCATGAACTCTTTTATCCTGGCAGTTTACGAAATAATGACAATTTCGAATAACCCGGTTCATTACAGAAACGTCGCAACTTATAATGTTCTCTCGCTTCTATGCGTTCTAAGAGCGCCTTACTATGCGCCGCCGTTTCAGATATGTTTCTTTATGTCAAAATTGCCAGGCAGTTCAAAAACTGCCCGGAAATAAGAGTTCATGCTAAGCCACCTAGGTACATTAATATAAATGTTTTGAACATAAAAATGTTCTAGAAGAGCCGTGTTGGCCGAATGGGGTTGTGCCTCGACTTTAAATTCGAAGGTCGTGGGTTGGAATCCCGACAGCGCACCAATGGATTTTTCGTTTCGTAAAATTTCTATATTAAGCACTATACACGAGCTCATAACGATTAAGGAAAATATCGTGAGGAAACCTGCAGCTTAGTGAGACAATGTCTTTCCTGTGGACAAGGCCGAGTAAGCTGAGTGGATGGTTTAGGTGCTGGGCAAGCCTATTTCATCTCAAACAATGTCCCAATTACTTCAGCGTCCCGATAAGTGTAGGCAACCTATGCCTCCTGACGCTGTTTATATCATCTACTATAAATGTAGAGATTAATAGAGAAAACATTTTTGGAAAGAGTGACATTGACATTCACTCAGCTCGATACATTTCTTTTGACATTTTATTTCATTTGTACAACACTATGAAGAATTGAAGACGCCATTTTCGCGTTGAATTTGTCAACTCCGTTGGTTGAGCTAGTGGGAACTGATTTCATAATTTTTATCAAATAGTGTGCTTCTTTACCAATTAAACTTTGCAAATTCACACTCCGAAAACCAGCGTAATAGTTACAACAGTATTCTGATACCATATCATAAACCGTTAGTGCTACACCATCTGCGCGGGAAATGTGACCACGTCCAGCTACTCTAGCTTGAATCTTCTCAATGAAAAAATGCTCATAGCTAACTCACAATGATTCCTACTAAAGCTCGGGAAAACCGTAGAATGAAGAGTCTCAAATTGTCGAAGAATTTGGAACGGAAATATAAAGAAGTAAAATGTCGCGAGTGTACAGTTGTTGTGACTCCTATGGACTTTGCCAAGATTCTAGGCAAATTCACCAAAGTTAAAATCCAGTACGAGAGTAGTTCGAGGTCTAAACCCAAGCAGACCAACGTAGTTTCACCGAATTCCAGGCTAAAAGCAAAAGAAAATGGAATGGTTCAAATTCATAGAAATGCTTATAATGCACACCCAGCTCAGAAGTTACTGGGGCTTAAAAAATCAAAGCCTAATGCTTCAACAACACCCTCAAGCAATGTGCTGAAGGAAAACAATAGGCTGAAAAAAGAAAAGGGTGACTACTCGGAATATAGCAACAAACCATTGATCAAATCAAAAGTAAAATACTACGGAGTAGTTTTTGAACAGCCGCTTCTTGAAGAAAAGAATGATTTTCTAAGTAAAATTTCATTACAAGATCTGGTATCTGATATCAATAAAAGCATACTACCAGCTGAAGACTGGTGCATTGATTACTACCCTAAAAATGGTGAACCTAAAGATGACAAAATTTATGACAGAATAGCAGCAGAGCTTGAAGACCTAATGTATAACGAAAAGACTAAAATTAGTAGTGATGTAAAAGATAGTAAAAATGATGAATTTCCCTCAATTCTAGACATCCTGAATGAAAATGCTAAAGATAGTACAACAAAAACAAATGACCCTGCTAGTTCAGCAAATCTGGAATCCAGCGATGTTGAAGCAATGCTTCTTGGCAATGCTAGTCCATCTACTGGAGCAGTTCCTATGGAAGTTGATGCCTCAGAGACGAGTTTAGCATTGAGCAACGAGACAGCCCAGCCAATCACCCAATCTGATACAAACAAAACTAAAGGGGCAGGTGGAATTGATGATAACCCAGAAAGTCCATCTATTCTTGAAGAGCCTGCACCCAAAGAAACTCCAGAGACAGATAAATGCACACCTAATGAACCAAAATGTGAGTCTGCACCCCCTCAAACCAATGAAATCGATGAAAATGATAACACAAATAAGAAGAATCAAAACTCGGTGTCCAAAGCTGATGTAACACAAATTATATTTAAGAAGTCTGTCAATGGCGCATGCTCTAAATCTGTTACTTGTCCAAAGAATTTAAAGTACAGCATTTCCATGCTCGGAAAGTCAGTTGAACTGCTAGGAGCCCCAAAACATATCTCCAGTTTAGAAGACTTGCAGGTACTATTGCAAATTGTTGAGGAGAGTGAACTGGACAATTTATATGTAATGCATTAGTGTATTTTATTTGTAACAGATTTTATTGTAATTATATTATCACCAAAATATTAACTTCCTTTCAACTTTGTGTTTAGGTTTCTTTTAAGTTAGTTTAGTGCTTGCTTTTTTAGATATATGAGACACAAATAGTTTCTTAAAATTAAAATATGTTATTATGAACTATTGCACGCCTCAGAGGCAAAAGGATCCACTCATTCATATTCTAAATAGCATGTTGAATGACTGGTGTGTATCATAGAGAAAATCAAAGTAATGGTGAAAATAATAAGAGTAAAAATAGAATTTCAACATAATTGGTTTTTCAGTGTTGCCATCTAACAAAACTGAAGGTAAATAAATGCAGTGTTTGATGGGTGGTTGTTTATATTATATGGCAAGATATTTTCATCACTGCAAATTAATATGGGTAGTGCCTACTTGAGGTGGTACATAATTGAATTATCTACTTTACATTGTAGGTAACAAAATAATTAGTTAAAAAGATCCTTACCCTAGATTAAGACTTGCCTTATAAATAAAATTAAATATATAATGATGAATGTACCTACACTTGTGTTTGTAATAATTATAGAGTAGTGATAATTTTGGCTTTGCCAATTGTTTTAATAAGCTGCCAGAAGTCTTAAACTTCTTTATTTTATCAGCAGTGTAGCATCAGTGACAAAAGTGATGCACACTCAGGTCAAACTAAAATTAACTAAGTACCTACATATCTGACTGTGACAAAATAATACAAGGTCGTAAACTTTTGTATTCATGAAATTATTACAGTAGATTAAATCAAGTCGAAATACGTTATGAGCTGGGATGCCCTAGGTCCGCGCCATTCCACGTAGGAAGTCCTCCGGAATTGAACAGAAGTGTACAATGATAAAACTATTGTAAAAAATTACAATGTAAGTTACCTATCTAGTTCTATCTAGCGAGTAACTAAAAAAGCTAGCGCGAGGATTTCTTTTGAAACCATTTTGGTTGGGTGTTTTTATCGTTAGCCATCTTTGTTTTATTATCTGTGGTTTTACTCATTCGTATGTCCATAGTCTGCCCGTCTGGTCTGCCCTAAGATAATTACTAACGATCAAACCCTCAGATTTTAATGAGCAAGCCTAATGTATCAGTTCAGTTTTTACTTCGATAGGTAGGTATTTGTTCTACCAGGTAAAATAATAATAAGTAAGTAGGTAGGTACCTAATGATAAGTTTAAAATAATTAAGTTATTTGCTTAGCTACTTTGCACCACAGTAAAACACGTTAAGCTATTCTCTAAAGAGACATATTAACGGACGCGACTGATGGGTATGCACAGTACAAGAACATTCAGCGCGCCAGGTTGTTGTCGGACGTCCGAAAGCTCAAGGACACGTCCGCGACTTACGCCCGATAGTTTGCACAGCTCAGTGTACATCATTATCCAGATCGCGGCTGTCAGCTGCGTCCGATAGTATGTTTCTAGCTTGAATTACATTTGTGTTTTGGTCTAAACGTTAAACGTGTAACATCTTCAGTGCCGACTCCTCGTTGTGCACGGGTGACCCCGGAAAATAAGTGGAGTTCGCAACGCGCCCCGCCCGCTCCGTTTCAAAAAGTGTATTGTTTAATTAGTCTTACTTAATGGTACCTAATAAAAATGTTTGCATTAATTCGGATAAGCAGTATTTTATTCTTTGTGAGATGTAGGTAGGTACCGTACCTACCTCTAAGTCTTGGACGAGTTAGCTAGTCCTTGTTTTATGTAAATAAATAGGTAGGTAAGGTACCTATAATGTGTTAATCTAAATATTTTTAAACTTATATTCCACATTGAAAGGTTCATAATTTGAAGGATAACTGGTTTGAGTGCCTTCTTTTGTAACCGATAGGGAAGCTATTTTACACGCAGCGCCAACTATTTGATGCATAGGGTAATCCTTATTTCGAACTAAATACGTTGCTAGTGCTCCAACAAAGGCATCGCCAGCTCCCTGAAACATAGTCAAAGTATAGGTTGGCATCTCCTTAGTTTCCAAGCAATATATTTGCCCGTGATTTAACCTAATATATTTTTAACCTAATGTAGGTATTTTCTTTATAATTAGGTAATAAATTTACATACTGTTGTATCCACTGGTTTAACTTTATCACATAGCACATGAATCGGTTGGTTGTCATGCTTGGATAAATACACAGCTCCTTCAGATCCTAACGTGATGATGACGGTTTCACACCCAGTGCTTAGTAACTTCTTAAGAGCGAATGCCGCATTCCTAAAATGTGATAGTTTTAAGGCTTAGTAACTTGCCAAGTAGAGAAAAAAAAAACATAAATAACATATTCACGTAATTGAAACTTCTTCACCAAGGAGCAGAGATGCCTCTGACTCATTCACACATAAAATTGTGCAATATGGCAAAATTTGCTTTATGTCTTCCTTTGCGGGTGCAGCATTCAACAATTTTATCTGAAAAAAATGATAGATAGGTAGGACAGGTACTTAGGTAAATCCATTATTTTTACATTTTGAGATGTGGGAAAATGCAAGTAGAGCGAACTTACCCCCTGCCCTATTTTAAACGCTTCAAATGTCGTTTTAAAAGGAGTCTCTAGCTGTCCTATCAGGACATCAGCATTGCGTATCAATTCAGCACATTCTTCAACATCTTCGACGGCTAGATGCCAGTTTGCTCCAGGTACGATCACTATTTGGTTTTCTCCATTTTCAGCTACAGATATTTGAGCAATGCCTGATGTTACGTTAGGTACAATCTTAGCATGTGTTGTATCTACTCCCAGTTGGTTTAGGTGTTTCTTGTATTGTTCTCCCCATTGATCATCTCCAAGCTAAAAAATAATAAGTTATTGTTGAACTTAAGTTAGCATTTAACTTGCTAACTACGTCACTGACGAGGATTTTAGGAAGATAAAGCTATTAGGTAATATGATATATTATATTAAGTTCAGTAGGTAACTATAACACTAACCCGTGACTACAAACACAGTAAGTACCTAGTAGTAGACAGGATCTTAGAATATACCTACTATTTATGAATATGTATCTACGTATTGTATTAGGTTTAGGTACCTATACCTACATACCTCATCATCATCATCTCAGCCTTTTTTACGTCCACTGCTGAACATAGGCCTCCCCCATAGATTTCCACAGCGATCGATCTTGTGCAGCCTGCACCCAACGGCTCCCAGCAACCCTTACAAGATCGTCTTTCCATCTCGTGGGGGGCCGTCCTCTGCTGCGATTTCCGGTGCGTGGCCTCCACTCGAGAACTTTTCTGCCCCAACGGCCGTCAGTTCTACGAGCTATGTGCCCCGCCCACTGCCACTTCAACTTGCTAATCCTGTGGGCTATGTCGGCGACTTTAGTGCGTCTACGGATCTCTTCATTTCTGATTCGATCTCGTAGAGAGACACCAAGCATAGCCCTTTCCATAGCTCGTTGAGCGACCTTGAGCCTTCTTATGAGGCCCATAGTGAGGGACCACGTCTCAGTTCCATATGTCATCACTGGTAACTCACACTGATCGAAAACCTTCGACTTAAGGCACTGAGGTATTTTGGACGAGAAGACATCTCGCAGTTTCCCGAACGCTGCCCAGCCGAGTTGGATTCGTCGACTGACCTCTTTCTCAAAGTTGGACCTGCCCAATCGGACTGTTTGTCCCAGGTAGACGTATTCGTCAACAACTTCGAGATAAAAGCTCCCAACAGGAACTGGAGTGGGCACAACATGGACATTCGACATGACTTTCGTACCTATATAATATAATATATAATCAACCTATCCGTTTTCTTAGCTGTTGTACCTACCTAATTAAGTCCTACTTACTTTGCAAATCATGTAGGTATTTCCACCTAACTTCGCTGCAGCAACACATTGGTTGGCTCCTTTTCCTCCATAGCTGGTATTAAATTTCGTTCCATGCAGGGTTTCACCGGGTTTTGGAAGTCTTGGAGCATAGCTGAAAAATCTACTCGTGTTAACATTTGTTTAAAGGTGTAATACCTATTCATTTCACTGAACTTATCTGGCTGGGGACTGCGACTGAACTTAAAAAAGTCACACCGTCGTACTTAGATATTTGTATTGAATAAAGCTAAAAACATGTTATCGGACGCGGCTTACGGACGCACGCGGCTGATAACCGCGACTGATAGTTAAGCACAGTACAAAAACATCCAGTGCGTCAGATCGTTGTCGGACGTCCGAAATCTCAAGGACACGTTCGCGACTTACGTCCGATAGTTTGCCAGCTCAATGTACAATCCATCCATTATCCAGATCGCGGCTGTCAGCCACGTCCGTAAGCCGCGTCCGTTATTATGTTTCTATATTTATCAAGGTGAGTTGGGGCAAGACCGAAAGGTTTTTTGATGAGATGACTAGTGTTGTGTTTGAACCGTTGTAGTACTAGAACATTAGCTAAAAATAAATTAGTTTTCATTAAAGGGCAAATACTTTTTTATATTTTATATAGGTATCCAAAGCAGCCTGATAAATCTGTCCCGAAAGTTTTTTTATCACAAAATTAAAATAAAAGGGATGGGGGGTGATGGGGTAAGATAAAAAAACTCTAAAATCGTTAATATGTTTAATTAGACAACGTTAATAGCGTTGAGTACTCTAAACATCTAGAACTGACTGTAGTGCAGTGCCTGCCTGAATAACTGTTTTTGACAAAGATTTTTTTCAAATTTTTATTTTTTTACAAACTTTGCAACCTTAATCGCTTAGGTAAGTTGGGACTGTAAATAAAACATGTACTAATCAATTCTTTTTGCAGTTGTTTGCAGAGTACAATTGTCTCAAACAACCAAGCGTTCATAACAGCGGTCCACAGCGCCGTGTTTTTAATATATTATTAACCGAATAAGCGCGTGCCATTGATGGAAAACAATACTTAAACGTTAGAAAACTCTAAAACACGGCGCTGTGTACCTGGCTTTAGCGTTAGCCGCAAACTTTGAGATTGTGTGACGGAAATAAATGGCGGCCTCGTTAGTGTTGCCAGCACTGCAAAAAATATTCTAAATCCGGTGATAGTGAAGACTTTTTCATCTTTTCCCCACTCACCCTACCTACATTAAAGCACAGATAAAATAATAATAGGTAAGTACTTAGGTAGGTACCCAACACTGTATAAAAGTACTCTGTGGTACCAACGCTATATTTACTGTGGTACCAACCTACGTTATAGGTTATGTAAAGAAAACATTAATAAGTTCTCAGATTTAGTTGACCTATGTGCCTAGGTACCTACTTATTTTATGACAGATAAAGTATTTTAGGTACTTACGTTGTAAAATCAACACTGCAAGATCCAATAACAACAATTTTAGACATGTTAACCTTGAATTCACACTCTAAAATGATACAATTCTACGATAATTAAAACACGTCACTTAGATTGGCTGTTTCTTCTCGTTATGCAGTAAAACCTACCTTTCAATTGTAAAAATATCTCAACAATGACTGATAAACAACCGATAACATTATGTGTAGCTCGAAATACTATTTAACCTAAAAGCCATAATATCAATTTTAGAACAAGACTCTTAAGTCTTGCTATATAGGGTTTGTTTTCGATAACTAGGTAGGTTCATATTTTGGATGACGTTAGTGTTGCTTGAAGGGATGACGTTAGTGTTGCTTGAAGATGCTTGACCGTTAAGGTAGAACTTTAAGAACTACTACAAGGTGGCTCGGACGAAAATGATCGAAGCAAGGTGGCTGGACTGGATTCAAAGAAAATTAAACTCTGCACCATTGAGTTATAATGTAGTACATTATAACTCAATGCTCTGCACACACCTCGGACAAAGAACTTGGTCCGAGGCACACACATTGAGTTATAAATGCGCTTGTTTTAGTAGGTACCTAGGAACATACATTATTAAAAGGAACTCAATGTGCATAAAGGTTTTTCAGAAAATAAATATTACTAGCTTCTGCGCGCGGCTTCGTCTGCGTGGTAGGTATAGGTATGTACCTAAAATTTTGAAAAGCCTTTATGCTATTCCAGGTTTACCATCTACGGCTATTCCAAGTTTCATCCAAATCGGTACTCTGGTTTAGGCTGATTGATACACAACATACAAACGAACTCTAACTCATTGAACTCGCCATAAGTTGTTAAAACTATGTATGAGGAAGGATACAAGAAACAAGCACCATCAGTTCATATAATTTTTATTAAGAATTCAGTTGGACTGCTGGGATCACTTTGAATCGTCTTAAAACTAGGTGATTTTACTCCTGTTCCTTCGCGACCAATACCGTGAAGAACCAGGGCAACAAACACGGTCTGGGGCCTAGCTTTTCTTTGGTGATCCATCTTAAATCTTACTTAACTTAGTAACCAATTGCTTTAATTATAAACAATGCCTTATTTTATCAGTATTTTACTTTAACCTCAACATCAATCTAATTCTCTCACCTGTTATTTTGAAACAGATATCATATTCTAAGAAGACAATGCACTTTAAATAATTATAATTACATAACTACGCACGGAACCCAATTACAATGAACAATACTTCTTTTACACTACTAATAACACTTTCAATGCTATAATCACAAAATAGAAACAGCCTACTAAGCTTTCTACCATTCTACAACATATGTTTTTACTTAACTTGCTCATTTCTCCTTCACCAAAAACCGCATGCCGACTGAATCTCTCTGCCCGCTGCATTCGCCATCTTTCTTTCGCCTCTACCTCCTATTTCCGCTACTTGCCAATAATATTCAACCGAAAAGGAAAACTAACCATTATTTCTATTGTACCAAAAATCACTGTTAGTTTTATAAAGTTATGATACACGTAACAAATTATTTTCGGTCCCATATTTTTCACATTGCAGCCGTAAGAAAAGAACATGACATTGACCTCTTCCTATCTCAAATCAAAACAAAACAGTATTGTAATCATTGTAATCTAGCAATTATTATTTAGATTTTTGTTGAATGGCTAAATTATCTACTTTATTAATTCCTAATTATAACAGTTCGTCCATCCTGACATAATTTGATACCACGCAAATTAAGATCGATTAACATTTTAACTACCATTAAACATAGGTACTTACTCTAAATTAATTATATTCCTATAATTAAGTACACCTTAATAGCCATTTATGTATACGTGTTAATAATACGTGTTGTTTTATTTTAAAGGTGGCTTCTGTGATAAATCCTGTGTTATCACCTGAAAAAGAAAATTAAAATCTTAATAGTCAAATAAGTATACTTTTATTTTGCACTTTTAACTGTCGTAACCATTTTTTTGTTTTCTTTTGCCATCACAAGAAGTATTTCATAGTGTATCTATCTATCTATCCCAATATAATTAACTTTTCATCATTCAGTTTTCATTTCAACCAAGTTTTCAGTAGGCTTAAAGAAAGACCCTTAGGAATATGATTTTACCTAGACTGGGTATAATATAATATACCTAGTCTATTTCCTCACACCTATACCTACTTTAAGTAGGTATCTCATCGTCTTTTTGGACGACCCATATTTATTTTCATCCTTTAGCAAACTGTTTATTTCATCTTCCAATCAAACGGCCTTATATTTTATATTCATCGTTTAACAAACTGTTTATTCCATCGTCCAGTCAGACGGCCCTTAATTATTTTTGTCGTTTAGAAAACTGTTTATTTCATCGTCCCGTCAGACGGCCCTTGATTATCTTATCATTTTTACCAAATTGTTTATTTCATCGTCCAGGCAGACGGCCCTTATTTATTTTTATCATTTAGCAAACTGTTTATTTCATCGTCCAGTCAGACGGCCCTTATTTATTTTTATCATTTTTACAAAATTGTTTATTTCATCGTCCAGGCAGACGGCCCTTCATTATTTTCATAATTTTTGTTTTTTAAACTGCATCTTTCATCGTCCAGTCGGACGGCCCTTTTCTCGCGTATGTATTTGTCTAAATGCTTAACATACCCTTCTAGCAACGCAATGAGCTCTTCCGTAGGACCCCTAGGACTCCACAGAACTAATATCATTATCATCAAATTTCCTAAGGAATCTGATTCCACAGTTTTATATTACTTATACTTTTTATATCCATAATACTATTATTTATTTTATTTACATCCTCATGTGTTCATGAAGTAACTAAACCAATCAAAACTACATAACAGCACCGTTTCCGTTCGGGTAATTCTGTCTCAACCTAGGTTCAAACTTAGAACCAGACCTGAGTGAGTACTCAACATACATCGTCTGATACGATTAGTTTGCAATACAGCAAAACCTTTATGTAATAAATAATAACTTTATCACCGATAAGGTCTTTATTACCAGTTACTGAACTCTATCTATGAACGTAAATTTTCTTTGTCAATCACAACAGTGGTCACATTAGCTACTTTAAATTTTAACCGGAATTGCTCACGCGCATTCCTGGATCTTTTTTATCATCCTTATATCATCCTTATATCATCCTTATATCATCCTTATATCATCCTTATATCATCCTTATATCATCCTTATATCATCCTTATATCATGCTTATATCATGCTTATATCATGCTTATATCATGCTTATATCATGCTTATATCATCCTTATATCATCCTTATATCATCCTTATATCATCCTTATATCATCCTTATATCATCCTTCTATCATCCTTCTATCATCCTTCTATCATCCTTATATCATCCTTATATCATCCTTATATCATCCTTATATCATCCTTATATCATCCTTATATCATCCTTATATCATCCTTATATCATCCTTATATCATCCTTATATCATCCTTATATCATCCTTATATCATCCTTCTATCATCCTTCTATCATCCTTATATCATCCTTATATCATCCTTATATCATCTCGACCCTCATCTCGACCCTCATCTCGACCCTCATCTCGACCCTCATCTCGACCCTCATCTCGACCCTCATCTCGACCCTCATCTCGACCCTCATCTCGACCCTCATCTCGACCCTCATCTCGACCCTCATCTCGACCCTCATCTCGACCCTCATCTCGACCCTCATCTCTACATTATCTGTATCTCTACCTTTATATCTCTACCTTTATGTCTCTACCTTTATGTCTCTACCTTTATGTCTCTACCTTTATGTCTCTACCTTTATGTCTCTACCTTTATGTCTCTACCTTTATGTCTCTACCTTTATGTCTCTACCTTTATGTCTCTACCTTTATGTCTCTACCTTTATGTCTCTACCTTTATGTCTCTACCTTTATGTCTCTACCTTTATGTCTCTACCTTTATGTCTCTACCTTTATGTCTCTACCTTTATGTCTCTACCTTTATGTCTCTACCTTTATGTCTCTACCTTTATGTCTCTACCTTTATGTCTCTACCTTTATGTCTCTACCTTTATGTCTCTACCTTTATGTCTCTACCTTTATGTCTCTACCTTTATGTCTCTACCTTTATGTCTCTACCTTTATGTCTCTACCTTTATGTCTCTACCTTTATGTCTCTACCTTTATGTCTCTACCTTTATGTCTCTACCTTTATGTCTCTACCTATATGTCTCTACCTATATGTCTCTACCTTTATGTCTCTACCTTTATGTCTCTACCTTTATGTCTCTACCTTTATCTCTCTACCTTTATCTCTCTACCTTTATCTCTCTATCTTTATCTTTATCTTTATCTTTATCTTTATCTTTATCTTTATCTTTATCTTTATCTTTATCTTTATCTTTATCTTTATCTTTATCTTTATCTTTATCTTTATCTTTATCTTTATCTTTATCTTTATCTTTATCTTTATCTTTATCTTTATCTTTATCTTTATCTTTATCTTTATCTTTATCTTTATCTTTATCTTTATCTTTATCTTTATCTTTATCTTTATCTTTATCTTTATCTTTATCTTTATCTTTATCTTTATCTTTATCTTTATCTTTATCTTTATCTTTATCTTTATCTTTATCTTTATCTTTATCTTTATCTTTATCTTTATCTTTATCTTTATCTTTATCTTTATCTTTATCTTTATCTTTATCTTTATCTTTATCTTTATCTTTATCTTTATCTTTATCTTTATCTTTATCTTTATCTTTATCTTTATCTTTATCTTTATCTTTATCTTTATCTTTATCTTTATCTTTATCTTTATCTTTATCTTTATCTTTATCTTTATCTTTATCTTTATCTTTATCTTTATCTTTATCTTTATCTTTATCTTTATCTTTATCTTTATCTTTATCTTTATCTTTATCTTTATCTTTATCTTTATCTTTATCTTTATCTTTATCTTTATCTTTATCTTTATCTTTATCTTTATCTTTATCTTTATCTTTATCTTTATCTTTATCTTTATCTTTATCTTTATCTTTATCTTTATCTTTATCTTTATCTTTATCTTTATCTTTATCTTTATCTTTATCTTTATCTTTATCTTTATCTTTATCTTTATCTTTATCTTTATCTTTATCTTTATCTTTATCTTTATCTTTATCTTTATCTTTATCTTTATCTTTATCTTTATCTTTATCTTTATCTTTATCTTTATCTTTATCTTTATCTTTATCTTTATCTTTATCTTTATCTTTATCTTTATCTTTATCTTTATCTTTATCTTTATCTTTATCTTTATCTTTATCTTTATCTTTATCTTTATCTTTATCTTTATCTTTATCTTTATCTTTATCTTTATCTTTATCTTTATCTTTATCTTTATCTTTATCTTTATCTTTATCTTTATCTTTATCTTTATCTTTATCTTTATCTTTATCTTTATCTTTATCTTTATCTTTATCTTTATCTTTATCTTTATCTTTATCTTTATCTTTATCTTTATCTTTATCTTTATCTTTATCTTTATCTTTATCTTTATCTTTATCTTTATCTTTATCTTTATCTTTATCTTTATCTTTATCTTTATCTTTATCTTTATCTTTATCTTTATCTTTATCTTTATCTTTATCTTTATCTTTATCTTTATCTTTATCTTTATCTTTATCTTTATCTTTATCTTTATCTTGATCTTGATCTTGATCTTGATCTTGATCTTGATCTTGATCTTGATCTTGATCTTGATCTTGATCTTGATCTTGATCTTGATCTTGATCTTGATCTTGATCTTGATCTTGATCTTGATCTTGATCTTGATCTTGATCTTGATCTTGATCTTGATCTTGATCTTGATCTTGATCTTGATCTTGATCTTGATCTTGATCTTGATCTTGATCTTGATCTTGATCTTGATCTTGATCTTGATCTTGATCTTGATCTTGATCTTGATCTTGATCTTTATCTTTATCTTTATCTTTATCTTTATCTTTATCTTTATCTTTATCTTTATCTTTATCTTTATCTTTATCTTTATCTTTATCTTTATCTTTATCTTTATCTTTATCTTTATCTTTATCTTTATCTTTATCTTTATCTTTATCTTTATCTTTATCTTTATCTTTATCTTTATCTTTATCTTTATCTTTATCTTTATCTTTATCTTTATCTTTATCTTTATCTTTATCTTTATCTTTATCTTTATCTTTATCTTTATCTTTATCTTTATCTTTATCTTTATCTTTATCTTTATCTTTATCTTTATCTTTATCTTTATCTTTATCTTTATCTTTATCTTTATCTTTATCTTTATCTTTATCTTTATCTTTATCTTTATCTTTATCTTTATCTTTATCTTTATCTTTATCTTTATCTTTATCTTTATCTTTATCTTTATCTTTATCTTTATCTTTATCTTTATCTTTATCTTTATCTTTATCTTTATCTTTATCTTTATCTTTATCTTTATCTTTATCTTTATCTTTATCTTTATCTTTATCTTTATCTTTATCTTTATCTTTATCTTTATCTTTATCTTTATCTTTATCTTTATCTTTATCTTTATCTTTATCTTTATCTTTATCTTTATCTTTATCTTTATCTTTATCTTTATCTTTATCTTTATCTTTATCTTTATCTTTATCTTTATCTTTATCTTTATCTTTATCTTTATCTTTATCTTTATCTTTATCTTTATCTTTATCTTTATCTTTATCTTGGAATTCATTTCATCATTAACTTCATTAACATCATTTCATACTCTGACATCATTCCTAACATGGTACATGTAGGACAGACGAAACTCACTGTCACAAAAATATCGAAAATCTTTAGGTACTCGCAAAAAAAATAAACACCTAAGTACCTACCTTAAATAGCGAGTACTACACGTGTGGACACTGATACCGATCTAGCGTTTCTCATAAAATTATAATATACACTAAGAAAAACAAACTTCAATGTATCTAACCGGAATGTAAAGAACAACCATCTAACAACTCAACTACGAAAAGTAAGCGTCAAAGCAGATTGTAGTATTAACCATACTTAATTAGATCACATACAACTACAACCCTCAAATGGCTCTCATTACCTCTCTTAATGAGACCTTCCCTTCATCTAGAGTCTGTGACTTGCAGGTCATGACCACCAACACACAACATTATACAGTACGCCTTTAAGACCCAGGTCACCACCACAGCCTAGCTGTCCATCGCGCCCTGAACAACTCTCAACTGAGTTGCAGTTACGATAACAGACCGGTGCGTGCAGCGCGACCCCTGACTATGTCCTTACTGTTTTATTAGCAAGAGGTTACCCTCACTATCTATCTATCACTACAACCAAATCTAACTCTGTATTTAGATCGCTTAGATGACCTCTTCATATACGTCTCCCTTCACGAGAGAACTATTAGGTTCTATTACCATTCAATCTAAACCATCACGTTTATTCACTTACAAAGACTAGCGAACAGGACTAACTTAACTGACTTGGAATTAGCAAATCATATTTTATAAGCACTAAAATTGATAAATTTACGCACTATTTCTCGTTGTTGTGAACCTAGTCGAATCAACCAAAGTTTGTATCGACGAACTCTGAAAAAGTGTAGGTACGCGCTTTTACTGGTGCAGGTCTTTAGGTCTGGGAATCTGACTACCTGTCACTGTACCTAACAAGAAATAATCACGTTTACCTATTAATGTGAAAACAACTTATTCCAATCTCTGCCCAACAGTTTCTCTAAATGTGGGTAGATCCCTTAATTTTTATTCCGAATCAAGATAAAACAATAAACCGGTTTTATGATTGACAAGTGAGGCTTAGCTTACTGTCACACCAACATTCAAATTATTAGAACCAATCTCATTACGGAATAGCCTAGGTCATTAACCTCGTCCAGTGAAATGAGAATAAATTATAGTCTACCTCACTATTAATTATTCGATACTGTAAACATGAACACAGATTTGAAATTTCCTGAGAATCGAAAGTATTTTCTGTCTAACGCTTTAGATATTCTAGCTTCCAGCTGAATTTACCTAGATGTCATATATTGTATCGCGATATAACCAATTTTCTAAATTCAACACTTGAATCAAAATGAAAAGTACATAATACGCTCACCGGATAATCGTCCATTCGGGTTCGTCAGCAACCTTGTATCAAGATCTAAACAAAGCCGCTACAGCTGTTGCTTGCTGCCACGGTATATAGTGTGACTGCCACCGATTGTACCACACCGTTGCCCGAGCTATACTTCCTCACCGTGGAATGAGTAGCACGACTTATTTGCATAGTGATCGGTACCACTTCACCATCGCTTCTTTACAGGTCTATCAGCATCGTCTCGATGACTTCGGTCAGGTTCTCGTACACGTTTGGGCATGATTAGGAATCCCACCTTCTGAAACTGTTAAAACTATGTATGAGGAAGGATACAAGAAACAAGCACCATCAGTTCATATAATTTTTATTAAGAATTCAGTTGGACTGCTGGGATCACTTTGAATCGTCTTAAAACTAGGTGATTTTACTCCTGTTCCTTCGCGACCAATACCGTGAAGAACCAGGGCAACAAACACGGTCTGGGGCCTAGCTTTTCTTTGGTGATCCATCTTAAATCTTACTTAACTTAGTAACCAATTGCTTTAATTATAAACAATGCCTTATTTTATCAGTATTTTACTTTAACCTCAACATCAATCTAATTCTCTCACCTGTTATTTTGAAACAGATATCATATTCTAAGAAGACAATGCACTTTAAATAATTATAATTACATAACTACGCACGGAACCCAATTACAATGAACAATACTTCTTTTACACTACTAATAACACTTTCAATGCTATAATCACAAAATAGAAACAGCCTACTAAGCTTTCTACCATTCTACAACATATGTTTTTACTTAACTTGCTCATTTCTCCTTCACCAAAAACCGCATGCCGACTGAATCTCTCTGCCCGCTGCATTCGCCATCTTTCTTTCGCCTCTACCTCCTATTTCCGCTACTTGCCAATAATATTCAACCGAAAAGGAAAACTAACCATTATTTCTATTGTACCAAAAATCACTGTTAGTTTTATAAAGTTATGATACACGTAACAAATTATTTTCGGTCCCATATTTTTCACATTGCAGCCGTAAGAAAAGAACATGACATTGACCTCTTCCTATCTCAAATCAAAACAAAACAGTATTGTAATCATTGTAATCTAGCAATTATTATTTAGATTTTTGTTGAATGGCTAAATTATCTACTTTATTAATTCCTAATTATAACAAAGTACCTTCATAAATTCTGATCTGGGACATTTTGAAATTTCGCACAAGAAAACCAGTTCTAACCTTCTAACAGTCTGTTCGCTGCTTGCTCCCTTTCTGATTTCTATAACTATTTCTAGCCATACTTAGAATATTCCGTATATCCATAGAAATTGTGGTATTAGCAGGGTATTCATGAATTAAACTTTAGCAGGTAAGTAGGTAGTTTATTAGGTAACTACGTAGGTACCTAGTTAATAGGTATTTTAATCTAGATATGAGGCGCGGATCCAGACCTCAAAAAAAGGTTGTGGGCACAGCCACCCAGAACCTCGAGTCGGAGAATGAACTCGCTCATAATCAATTACCTACCTAATTAATATAATGCATAGTCTCGGACTGGTTCTGAGTTTCGGTCTAAATTTTGGTCAGATACTATACCTACTAGTGCATAGGTTACATTACATTTCCCAGACTGACTAACTGTATTCTGTGCTAACAGATAAACACATTTTTAGGCCTATCTCGAATCTTCTGTCAAAAGGTTGTGGGCATGCCCACAGTGCCCATTATGGTGGTCCCCACCTGAGGTATATCCCCATATGGCTAATTCAACGATCTACCTAAGACACATGCAAACTGATGTGGTTGCCTGTTTTAGTAATGAAACAACTATTATTTAATTAGCTCTGAATTCTATTCTTCTATTTATTGATACACAACACTTAAACCATTAAAAAACCTATACATTAAAAGAATCTGCTCAACTTTGGTTAGGCTTAGTCTCTGACTTATCATCTTCAATTACTGTTGCATTGGGTTTCGGAAATTCGAATTTACCAATATTTATTGCCATTTCTTTGATCTTTGACTGTTTGTAATCTTGCTTTGCTGCATCAAGTAGCACATTGTGTATAGCATACTTATTGCTGGCTTGGTTTGTTACTAGGTCTGGGAAAGGATTACCCCTCAATTCCAGCACAGATTTCTCTAAAACCCGAGCGTATGCAGGCTTGGGCGCTCTGTACATTTTTGTGAACGATTGATTAGAGTTTTCATATCGGGGTACAAGAACTTTGAAGAGCTTGTGAACAAGTTCCTTTTCAAGCAACCAATAGTCAGCTGTGTCCATTGTAGGTTTGTGACAGTCACCATGGCGTATAGCTTCTGAAATAAGCTGAAAAGGTAGAAAATATAAATTTGCGATAACTCTGGGCTACAATACCACAATTTAATGAAAACTCAATTTTAAATAACTCACCCTTTCCGCATATTGCCGTGCTTCATCAGCTCTGTGATAGTTCAGTTCAATTCTTTCATATTTTATCAAACCAGTAACAGTTTTGCGCAATTTTTCCAATCTGCCTTCTGAGCCTTTTTCATTTCGGAGCCTTCTGGGTGTTGGCTTAACATTCACGCGAAGTTTTGAAACTAACTTGGAAACTTCTGCTTGATTCATTTTCACGAATGTATTGTAGATATGCACCCTTTTTTTAAAAATCTCGTTTATTTTAGACTCATATCAAACAAAATTAAAGCACTGGGCACTGAGGCAGACAGCAAAGAAAGAATTTCAAAATGTGAGGTTATCTATTTATTGACGTGAGTGATGACATTGACACTTTTGCGTACCTGTAGGGTTGTGTGCGAGCGGACGGGGTATCACTTTCTTTATTCCCAGATCTGAATCCCTCAGGATTTAGTGCCTATTCTAAAAGTTTTGTGAAATTGATATGGGATTTTGTGACAATTTAATAGTCGAGATATGGGCGAAAGAGTCGGTCACCCCGACCGCACATTGCCGATTGGGTGTCATCCTGTAACTAAAAAACTAGGCACATTACAGAAGAACTACCGATGTCACAAAATAATACAGGGTGTAAAAAGACGTCTACCGAAGCCGAAAGGGGTAGGTACAGCATCCCAACATACAACCAAATCCAAAAGGGTTTTCCGAAAAAATCATATCCGGAGAAAACAGAGTTTGAAGATTACTATTTGCGTATGTACTGGGCGCGTTATTTTACGTAGATTGCTGGATTTTGAGTTTCAACTGTTTTTTTCTTTTATAAAGGAAATTATTAGGTAGGTATGGTCTTATTATGTTGTCCTGGTAGTAAATAACCGAAAATAACGTAAAATGACTACGGAAAGTCAATTTTTTTTAGCTCTTTTTTTTCGCTAAATATGTTTAGAATCATGGTCTGATTGCAATCCCTCAGTTTTCGGTAGTTGTCTTTTTACACCCTGTATAGCATCAAACAAATATTGTGGAGCTAGTACTTAATCCTATTTCGTAAATCTTACTCCAAAAATGACACTCCGTCCGCAACGTTGCGGTCGGGGTGACCACATGAAAACGTAATTTTAAGTGATATCTTTTACTTGCAGGACCTTTGTGCTTCACCAATAATTGTGAAAAAATATGTGCAAATTTGTGAAAAAAAATGTAAAACAAGTTGATACCAGGATTAAATTAAATAAACTCATATTTAATCTAGAAAATTTAAATTACGTTTTCTAACCTAAATTATGAAATAGGGTGACCACAACATTTTTAGCAAAGAGAGGACTACGGATAGATAGATTTCACATTTTTTTTTCACAATGATTAGTAGCTTTAGATCTGTCGTACGTTTCGTACCTACCTACTTTGTGCGCATTTCAACAAAATCTGAAAAAAATGACAGAATGGGTGTCCTAAATGTTCTCAAGGCTATTAAATTAAAACTACAAAGAGTAGAGGCAAGCTTCTTGTATCACTAATTTGCACATATATTTTCACAATTATTGGTGAAAGAAGAATAAGAAGATGGCGGGACGATCTCGACAGTCATGCAGATGACTGGCACAGTTTGGCTCAAGATCGAGAGGTGTGGAGAAAGGGGAGGGCGGCCTTTGCCCTGCAGTGGGACGAAGCAGGCTAAAAATAAATAAATAATTGGTGAAAGGTCCTGCAAGTAAAAGATATCACATAAAATTACGTTTTCATGTGGCACCTCGACAGCAACGTTGCGGACGGTGGTGTCATTTTTGGAGTAAGATTTACGAAATAGGAAAGCGATTTATGATTAAGTACTAGCTCTACAATTTTTGTTTGATGCTATATTATTTTGTGACATCGGTAGTTCTTCTGTAATGTGCCTAGTTCTTTAGTTACAGGATGACACCCAATCGGCAATGTGCGGTCGGGGTGACCGACTCTTGCGCCCATATCTCGACTATTAAATTGTCACAAAATCCCATATCAATTTCACAAAACTTTTAGAATCCTGAGGGATTCAGATCTGGAAATAATAAAAGTGACTCCCCGTGCGCACGGAGTTTTACCACACAGAATTTTTAATTTTATTTATTTGTCAGTGTCCCTCAAGTGTCACTTTTGGTTGAAGTCGCTGTCAACCTGATCTTGCTGGCTTTGTCATGTCAACCATGAAATGAACCAAACCAACATCAACAGTCAAAGAAAAGAAATAAACAAACTTTCGTCTCAATCAATTCTCGACTCTCGTTCGTACTAAAATTCATGAAAAACTAGCACACACAGTTTTTTGAATTTTATCGAAAATAATTATTATGATGATTAAATTAGCCTACATAAATTTATTTCTGTAAAGAAAAGTGTTAAATAAGTGCTGTGGTTTTTCGGAACATTTAAAGGCAAAAATGGCATTTACTACAAAATCAAACCATAATGAAGCCGGGGTATTCGAGCTCTTGACTGAGCTTTCTGCTAAAACAGCAGCAAAATACTGTGTTTCCAATAGAGTATCCCAGAAGCATCTTACTAGTAAAATGAGATCCCTTTCTTACGAATTAATTTTACACAAGACAGACAAAATTCTGCCCGAGAGTAGAGGAGAGCCAATTGCAGATTTGCTGTCTTTTTATTTTGTATCTCAACAAAACGCTAAAAACACAGCCGAATTCAGAAAATCTCTGGAGTTGAAGAAAATCATAAGTACGATTCGACAGACAGATTTTGGTGAAAGTAAAGAAAGTGTTTACAATGTACTTCAACTTCTCGTTGCGCTCAGTAATAGTGTCAAAGAGGATGTATCTTCATTAATGTTTCAGGTAACCAATATAAACATACTCATCAATGTAATATTTCAATCTTTACAAAGGGTTTCAAAACAAACCAATCTATGTGCTTTTAGTTAATGAGTTTACCATTACTTTCAGAAACCATTTAGCTTTGGATTATTAGATGAGATGTTGCCTAAGCCTGCGAGAGAGGTGTTTGGCTCTCCCCAACCCTATCCGTACTTCCCTTCACATGTGTTTGAGCTACCATATTCATTGAAAAATGAATCAAACCTCAAACAACACACTTCCAAAACATATTCTGAGTATACTGTTGAGAGTTTTGATTCAAAATCATGTAAGTTTATAAAATCACTTCCAATCTACAGCTTTCTTTCAGGGTACCAATATTTTAAATAGCCTGTATGCGAATCCAGGCTAAGATCTATAAGTATATCAAGTTTCATCTAGATGTGTTCAGCTTCCATGTGATTGAGTAAGATTTATAAGTTGAAATAGATATAATAGTAAAATTTTAAGATTCTTGAAATAAATGCTTTGAACTTATTTCATAATTTGTCAAATTACAAATAATTTTTCCTTCCAGTTATTCCAGACAGTAAATTTTCCCAAATACCGGGTCATGTGGAGTTAAAAACATTCCTTAGTCCAATGTCGCTGGCATCGTTAACCTCATCACATCTGTCTCCATACACTGAGAGCACCATGTTTAACTACCCGAGGCTGACTGCGCCCAGAGATTTGCTGATACCGGGCTCACAGTGCCCGAGTCCAAATGTTAAGGTAATTTTATATGAATTGACAAATAGATATTCTTTATTGCTTAAAAGGATTATGAAACAAAATACAAGAAATTATAAAACAAAGCAAAATTAAAACAATTGCAACAACACAATGGTTTGGCTATAATGGTGTGCTGGTTGCAATCTTTCACAAGAAAGAGTAGCAAAAATTTGACATTGTCTATACTTGGATGTACTTATCTCTTACTACCACAGTACGTAAGCTGCTACGCGTACAAACTTACTTACTTTTTAAGGCAATTTAAATGGATTCTATAAGGCATAAGATTTAAGTGGATGCCTATCATCCTTGGGCACCTTGGGATAGGTCTACAGGAGGATCTAGAGTAATTTTTTTTTATTGTAAGGTCTCCACCATTTAAGATTTGAACCAAGCTACTTATCGAATAGAATAACACCTTGTTTCACAGGTATCATTAGCCAGCATCCAGCAATTGGAGGATGTCCATGAGGTGTTCAGAGCAGACACAGGTGTTAACTCGGTTGACATTTGGGAGCTCGCCACACAGATTGATAAGGACATTCCTGATGACATCTGGGAGATTGTAGGTATGTTAAGCACTAAACTTCAAGATAGACAGACAATTTATCAAACAATTTTTACTTTTATTTGCGAGGGTGTTATCTTTGATAGCTTTCCCATAAAACTCAAAAACCTGTTCCTCAGTACACACCCTGAGAAACGCCGCGCCGAGCTGCGCCCTATGTGTATATACAGATTGATTAGTATTCAAATCCTAGTTTCTAGTACCAACATTTTGAATAGCCTTTATGCTATTACAGACGCCTATACCAAGTTTCATCCAAATCAGTGCGCTGGTTTAGGTGTGATTGAAACACAAACATACAAATATCTAAACAAACTTTCATGTCTATTATATGAGTGGGATCATATTTTGTTTGTCGATTTCAGCAAAACTACCACCAATAAACGAGAGACAGCTTATAGCGACATCATCCCGCGAAGTTAGACTGTGGCGGAGGCTCCATGAAGATGTCATGTCAGATCTGAACATCATTTCCGAGAAGCAGTTTATCAGACATATCATGTATTTGACTAGTGAGTAAACACCAACTATGCTGATAACCTAGCACTTCTTAGAACGTAAGCATATTCTGTAAATTCACTTGAGTGAACGAGTATGAAGCGTTAGGTGCGCAATTCATTACAGAAACCTCGAGCTTGACAAATTGATAACAGTGAGCTAAGACATCAGTCCTCATGGACCTGTAGCCAGACAAATCCGGCGATCGGTTCGCGAATCGGCAAACTGGCCGACCTGTACAATAATCTCAGTAAAAATTACGGCGTTCCGAGGTTTAAAGTGCAGAGTGCTAAAAGGATGCAACTCAGAACTTGTTACAATTGTGGATAATTTCCTACAACTCAAAATATCAAAATATTTTTTTAAATATGCCTAATTTACATGGTGGTACATGGTGTCCTTTACAGTTGGCGTAGAAACAAACTCATTCCCGTACAATCAAGAATCAAACTACTTCTACATGAAAGAGAATCTGGTCCTCGAAGGGATATCCCAGGGGCATATCCAAGGATATATCATTAATTTCCTGCTGGTCGGCACTTATTATAAGAGGCTGTATAATTTCGCATTCAACCAGGCTTTAGAAGATCACTTTCAAAGCAATGGACTTGTCTATGAGGTAAGTCATATTACATACTAGCTGCGCTTCCACGGTTTGACCTGCGTTCGGTCCCTGGGTATTATTTAATTTTTTTGGGATAAAAAGTAGCATCTGGGTTACAACCTTTATTTATGGCCTATGCCAAATTTCAGCCTAATCTGTTCAGCGGTTTGAACGTGAAAGGTAACAAATAGACAGACAGACAAATACAGACAGAGTTACTTTCACATCTATACTAATATTATAAAGAGGAAAGATTTGTTTGTTTGTTTGAAATGAATAGGCTCCGAAACTACTGGACCGATTTGACAAATTCTTTCACCAATAGAATCCTACATTATCCCCGATGAACATAGGCTATATTTTATCCCGGAGAAGTGAAGTTTTCCCGAGGGATCGCGGGTAACACCGCGGCGGACAGCTAGTTTATAATATTAGTATGGATAATCTGGTGTCATATAGTCAAAGTCGAACTGCATTTATTCAGTAAAATCGCTGCGCTGGGATCACTTGGAATAGTCTTAAAACTAGGTCATTCTATTCCTGTTCCTTCGCGACCAATACCGTGAAAAACCAGGGTTACAAACTCGGTTCAAACTTAAGTCAAGCTCCAGTAGGGACCCATGACGAAGGTCTTATGGCCACTGTACGGTTTCACCATACATTGGCAATTTGCGCATGCGGCACCTATTTAAGTCGCGTGCGCTGCACTTTAATATTTTACCTAATATTTTATATTAATTTACATTTTTAACTGACAGTACGTGACCTACTCGCGCACAAGACACTAGTCAAGGGAGAGATTAGCCTAATTAATCCTTCACTTGTTACATAACTATCTAAATAAACTTTTATTAGTGAATCTTGTGTTTTACCGTTACGTGCTCAGTAACATAGTGTGAACAACATCTACTACATCCTACCTGTAAGGCCCTACACAATGGCTCTTACAGCCACTAATTCATACGAACTTACTTTTTCAAGTTTTCAAAATCAGGTTCAGTCAGGGTCCAGTGAATGAAGTTTTCGGTAAAATAACCTTACTACCCAATGATTTTAAATAACCTCAGTGGCACGGCAAAATTAGTCTAGAAAGTCATGCGGAATTTAGCAGAACTAACGACAAAGCTATTGCAATTTATTCTAACACGTAGATACGTAGCGCCACTCCTAAAGGACTTCTTTCGTGGCGCGGACTGTTGAGTTTAAAAATGATGTAGAATTTTGGTTCGGATGTAGTTTTTAATCATCATTCATCATTTCCCTGCCACTTTTATGTGGGCACAACAGGTTTTCCTCTTCCACTCCGCTCTATCAGCCCCCACACAACACTCACTCCTTTCTTACCCATATCATCCTTCACACAGTCCATCCATCTTTTCTTTGGTCTGCCTCTTCTGCTACACCCCTCCACATTCAAACCTAACATTCTTCTCGTTACATGTCTCTCTTCCCTCCTCATAACATGCCCATACCACGACAACCTATTACTCCTCAACTTATCCGTAACTGGCGCAACTTTTAAGGGGCATATGTGGATCGCACGTTGTTCCTGTGACCTGTCGCCATTTCATCCATCCCGCATTTATTCTATTTTTCACGTCCCGGTCAATATTGCCATCGTTCTGGATTAATGAACCAAGGTACCGGAAGTCGGAGTAGACTTTTTATTGTTTTGCTTTTTTATTTCGGCACCTTGACGATTCGTTATTTTCCTTCAGGCAGCTCGAGACGTCATAAGACGCTATCTTCTAGAGTTCCGACTGAAAGCCACAGAAATATACGAAGAGTGCTATAGCAAAGAAGATATAAACAGTATGCCGACGTTGCTACAAATACTGTTTCATATGGAGCCGTTGAAGTACGAGATTGAGATTGTTGCGACTATTTATAAAGTGGTGGATATTGGTATGTATACAAATGTGTAATAATATATTTGTAGGAATGTGTGTGTGTGTTTGTGTGCGCGTGTGTGTGTGTGTGTGTGTGTGTGTGTGTGTGTGTGTGTGTGCGTGTGTGTGTGTGTGTGTGTGTGTGTGTGTTTGTGTGTGCGTGTGTGTGTGTGTGCGCACGCGCGTGTGTATGTGTGTGTGTCACGTATCCTTCTATGTGTTTGTTTCTGTTAGTAAGTATGTAGTTTTATTATATTTGTAGATATAAAAACAACTCTACCCTACGGCGCTGACCTGATGTCGTATTTATTCAATGAGATTTCATTGGTAACTCATAAGAAAACGGCATTCACCGTGTTTAACTTCTTTCTGTCCGTCTGCAAAGTATATTTCAAGTGAGTTGATTTTTTTTTAATATCTCTTATAGCAATTTTTTTTTCTTTTGGCCATTTCAAGCGAGATATTTTATAGAAATAAACAGAAATAAACCTTAACATCTACGACCGACGACCTCTGTGGCGCAGTGGGTGAAAGCCCGCTTGAGACGCAGAAGGTTGCGGGTTCGATCCCCGCCGCGGGATAAATGTTTGTATAATCTGCAAATATTTATCTCGGGTCTGGGTGTTTCTATGTATAATATGTATGTATTTACAAACAAAAAGTATATAAGTAGTACATATATCAGTTATCTGGTTCCCATAGTACAAGCTATGCTTAGTTTGGGGCTAGATGATGCTGTGTAAAAATGTCCAGCATTATTTGTTTATTTATTTATTTATCTATGATCGATGATAAATTTTATTGCGAAAGTTGATCGGTGTATGATTCTTACTCCTTCAGATTGAAATGGCTAAACTAATCAAAAATGTTTGCTCTTTTTATCCCTAAATCGAACTATTCCCGAGGGATTATGGGTAACACCGTCAGGCGCAGCTAAAATCATTCTAACATATTTTTTGTCCAACAGATTCATCGAAAAATTCATATTCGAAGGTGAATTGGACGATAGATACCACGAATTCTTCATACGAAAAGATTCGCAGTACGTAAACTGCAGATCTAAACGATATTGGGACAAAGGCTTTCATATAGCGCAGAGTGTGGCTATACCGGAGTTTATGAGATCTCTGGCTAAGTTTATACTGCTGTGTGGCAAGTCGCTTAGACTACTGAAACTGTGTAATCCTAGTGTAAGTAATGTTTAAAGGCCAACAAACACTTAAGCGAATCAGGATTCAAGAAACTTGACATAACTGCTTTGGTTTATTATTTTATACTGTCCTAAATCTCATATTTGGTCATACATGCGCGCAAAGCCGCGCGTAAAAGCTAATCTATAAACCTTCCTAATAAATGTTCGAATGAATAATGAAACACGTATGGAATACTAACTTCTGCAAGATGTGGGCATGTATCAAATATGTATTTGTACATGCCTCTGACTACCCCCTTAGACATCTTCAAAGGATCTGGAATATAAAGATCTGAGAGAATGTCTACCGCGCCTTGGGGATACAGTCGTGACCCTGTTTACGTTTTTTACGAATAATGAAATGTCCAAAATCATTACCCTCCGTTTGACGCAGTCGGGTAAAAATATATTGTGCACTATTAATGCCAGTCCCACACTCAAATGGAAATGAAAAACAAGATTCGGGACATTTGTCCCGCGACCTTGTCACCAGACGCGAATTCTACGTGTCATCGCAGGACATCGCAGGCGATATATCTACGTGTCGCGGGACGTGTCGCGTGTCGACGCTCTCAGAGACAAAAGTTTGACAGCTAGAAACCGAGGGTAAGCTAGCTGTCAAACTTTGTATGTGGAAACGAATCGTAGTTCTTACCTACGAGTGTCCGTTGAATATACACCCGTATTTTGTAATTACCAAAAAAATTTTAAACATGGGCTCGGTGTCTGTTACTGATCACATTTATGTAGTTAAAACTCAAAAAAAGAGAAAAAAAAAAATTATAACCTCAAAGGGAGACGAGACGAGTCAGACATGGATTTATGATAGCTACTGCGGTTTTACTGTCTGGGGGAGATACGACAGCATAGTTCAAATGAGAGTCTGTTCGCGATTGTTCTCTGTAGTACTTATTTGTACAGTTTTCATAAAATTTTGTTCAGTTTTGGTTGACTACAATCCTCGATAACTTTGTGATACTTAAATAAAAAAAAGTTCTGACCATGCCATTATCATTTTCTGCATCTGCTGCAACTGTCCTTAAATTTTTTTTGGAAGTCATAAAATAGCGGTGTAGAAACCGGGCAAAAAGAAACGAAACCGGCAGTCCCTCGACAGTCGCCCGACTGCATTTGAGTAGTGAGGACGTGTGTCGCTTTGTTCTCCAGCTATAAGTCATTATGGCATTAGTGTGGCGACATCTCAACCACAACTGTGGTGTGTGAGCAAAATGTCACTCGACTCTTCGGACAGTCGCACGTAAATATCCCGCGATTCGCCGGACATTTACGTGCGACTTTGTCCCCTAGTGATGCTGTAGGTTGTGTCAAGTTCTTGCACAAATAAAGCCTCTTTGAGGTGCATTTAAAATCATTCAACCAGGCTGGTTCGAAAGAACTAGTAAAGGTGACACAAATTCAATTTTACTTCAGGATCCCCTAGTCCTTCTAATCTCATCCGACCATCCCTCCGTAAACTGCTGCGCCAGTTTCGAAGAACTAGGACGTCAGCAACAGCTACTCGATGTATACAGAACCCGCTGTTTGTTCGTCACTGGAGAGTTAGTTACGTTCGATCAGATCCTATTGAAAAGGGAGGCGGAGAGGAAAGCGTTTACAGAGATGGCTACGATCAAGCAGGCTGAGACTTTGGAGAAGATTGTTGGTGAGATTTTAATTGTAGTTTTCCTCGTTAAACTATCCGGGGTCTATCTGTTACATTATAAAAATTACGTGGTTTAAAGTCGTTTTGAATTTATGAATTATTTCATTTTATAGGATGTGTTTTTGTCTTTTGCTAGCTTACCAACCCGATAAATGTTGTTCTATATCAGGGCATATCTTAAATTTTTCCGATATTTGGGGTAACATACTAAATTTTGGGGTCATTTCCTAATTTTGGTGTTAAATCTGCTTACCCTATTCATTTATTTTTCAGCTGAACGAAAACGACTGGCACAACTAACTATAGCAGAGAAGCAACATTCGCTTCGCGTGCTCGAAGCGGCGATGGCCGAAGCAAAAGCAGCGAAGCACAAAACGAAGCAACGCGAGAAGAGGCGGTACGAGCTCGAAGCAGCGGGCGATAAGGCTACGGATGATGTCGATACTAAGCTTAGGGATGATGAAAGGTAGGCTATTAAGCTTTATAGCTAGGTAGTAAGGTTCAAATTACTCTTTTATTGTGCACGCGTTTTGTGACAGTTTTACTTACGTTGAAAAAAAAACCACAGTAATAATGTGTTTTATTAATGCTTAGGACCAAATAAATAAATAAATAATGCTGGACTTTTCACACAGCATCATCTAGCCCCAAAGTAAGCAGAGCTTGTGTTATGGGTACTAAGATGACTGATATACTACTTATATACTTTTGTTTGTAAATACATACATATTATACATAGAAACACTCAGACCCGAGACAAATATTTATTTGTAGATACAACATTGGCCATGTCACAAACATTGGTCCCGCCGCGGGGATCGAACCCGCAACCTTTTGCGTAGCAGGCGGGCCTTCGCCCACTGCTCTACAGAGGTCGTCACAAAAGAATGGACACTAATATTTTTAACCTATAGTATCCCACTGCTGGGCAAAGGTCTCCCCCAATTCCTTCTCATGTTTCTCCTTTGATAGGTTCCACCACCCACTATCAAAGGAGTTGAGGTCGTCTCTACAACGCTTCCTTGGCCATCCGTTACTGATATATTCTGAAAAAATGTTTTAGGAACAAAATAATGGAATACTACTCAAAACTCAATATGGAAGTTGAGAAGAAACAGATGCATACAGAATGGAAGATAAAACGGCTACAACTAGATCAGAGTCGAATGCAACTTCTGTCTACGGAAGAACGAAACTTGAAACGAGAAAAACTAGAACTTGAGCATCAAAGAAGTGAAGTAATGGCTATGTCAATCGAAAGTCAGACTAAAGACGAAGTAGATAAGGACGAAACTCCCACTGAAAAAGAACCAGACGTTGAAATCATGACGGATTCGTCCACATCTGTAGTTATGGTAGACGTAGAAGAGAAACAAGATACAGAACTTGAAAGAAACACGAAGAAAGCTCAGACTTCTAGCGACGTTTTCAGCGCTATATGTAACGTTGCTAAAAGCTTCTTTGGTTCTAAGAGTCAAGACGAAAAATGCGATAACAAGAAGAAACTCGATACTCAAGGCAATATAATAAATTCCGAAGAGAATTCAAACGTAACTAAAACATCTAGTGATGTTATTGGCGCTAATTTAGAATCTGTTTACGATAATGAACAGTATCATCTAATACAACACCAAGCTTATCTTAACAAGCAGAAGGTTATGTCTAACAAATTCGAAGACAGTACTAAAGACAAAGGCATGCCCATTATAAACATAAACTCAATTGATGAGGAAAACAATCTATGCACGCCGTTCGCAGAAGCTAAGCGGAATAAGATCAAAGTGTTAGGCGCGGAATACTATCTTGAACCAAAAGCAAAGATTGTAGGGGAACCACGCACAGATGCTCAAAAGGAAGCGGTTGTAAACAAAAAGAAAGTACTAGGCGTTGAATACAATCTTCCAGCTGAAGCGATCACAAAGAGAGAACCTGTGAACGTAGCCCAAGAAGAAGCGGTGCGTAATAAGAAGAAAGTTTTGGCATCAGAATATGAGTCGAGAAGTGTTCAATGCAGTCCGAAACGAGATGTAGCAAAGAGGTCTGGATTGACGCTGAATTTGAAGCCGTATGGGGAGACGTCTTATAATCTAGGGGCGACACCGAATGCGTCTGTTACACCTGGTGATATGTTTTCTGGGGTAAGTATTAACTCAAACAATTTGCACACATCTTGACAAACTTTCACTTGTATAAATCTAGATGACCTAAAAAGATAGGCCCTAAACCGTGTTTGTTGCCCTGGTTCTTCACGGTATTAGTCGCGAAGAAACTGGAGTAAAATCACCAAGTTTTAAGATTATTCTAAGTGATTCCAGCGTTCACTGAATACATTGACTTTGACTTTATTACATAAGTGTGTTTTGTTATAGCTGGACTTAGAAACACCCACTACTGCCGACATACCCCACGAAGGTGCGATCACCAGCGATATTTTTACCCCTAGAAGCGAATGCAGCAAAGATCTAGGGTCAGAGAAGAAATGCGACAAAGACTACCTCACTTCAGAAGGCTTTAACTTCATCGTCGATGACGTCACAGCCGATTCGGAAGCCAGTGATGTCAATACAGAATCGAGTCCAGAAAACTCACCGTCGAAAAGTATCGATGTTGTCGAAATAAGGGAATACAAAAGCAAGTATTCGCTATTCAATATCCTTGATGGTTCGTACTCTTTGGAAGAATTCGATCCGTTCGGATTGAAAGACATGAAAAGATTCTCCAGTGATTATCTCAGTCGGAAAATGGATTCAGATATGTGTAACTCTTGTTATACCCATCCAGCGGTGATAATGGAGGAGGTGAAAAAGCGACCTTATTCTAATATATTTTCGGCGCAATTTAGCTTGGAAGAAGAGAAAAAAGTGACTTGTGATAATATAGCAACTTTAACAGCTTGCTTACAAAGATCTGTTATGCTGCCTCTTACTTACCAACTGGAAGTGGTGAACAACTCTATACTAACATACTTTCTAGTGAATCTAGATATGTATGAGCATTTGAGGAGTTTAAAGGATTATTTCTTTCTAATGGATGGAGAATTTTCAAGGAGTATCTGCCACAATTTGTTCGCGAAACTGACAAAGACGTTGAATCCTCAGGAGTTGTTGAATTTTTCGACGCTACATAACATTCTGGATAAGGCGCTTGGGTCTTCTATATCGCGTACGTATTAAAGTAAGATTATTAGAAATGAGGTATTTGTAGAACTCGTTTTTTCGGGCTTTCCTAATTTTTCAGGCATCTTTTCCATATTTTAATTCTAACGTGTATGTTCGCTATGACAGCAAATAATAATTGATGATTAAACAAATTTACTAAATGAAGTTCTATCATACTCGTATAGCGCCTCCCTCACCGGAACATATATCCTTGTGGGACTAGGATATCTGTTCCGGTGAGGGAGGCGCTGCTATCGCATCTGGCATAGAGAAAGTAAATGTCTATGGCATTTGGTGTTGCCAAAAAAGAATTCACAGTAAAGTAAAGGTAAGCAAGGGACCAAAGCACCAAAAAAAAAAAACACACTGAGCAAACAAGCAATGGCGGATATGGCAACTGGAAACGAATGGCAGACAGATTGACAGTTCAAAATGGCGTCGTTAGTTCCTCTTTTGGCCACCAGTCCAGATATCTTTGTAGCGCTAAACACTTGTTTGAGATTACTAATTAGTAATCTCAAACGAGTGTATAGCGCTACTATCAAGAAATCCGTGAAGTTAGTTGTTACGATGCGCAGAATATCAAAAAGTGCCACTGCGCATATCTACTTCACGAATGTCTTATCCATTGTGATAAATTGATCTTCTATGGAGTTTCTCGATCACAACTCATATTATGTAAGCGTTAAGGCCGCCTATTGTATTATGGTTCTCTTTTCTACTGTATTTTGTAGTTATAAGGTTTGCATTCTGCAATAAAGTATTTTCATTCATTTTAAATTTTATAACGGGACTTAATCGCGTAGGTATAACATTTGTTTATTTACCTCGACGTTTCAGTAGCGTTACAGCTACCGTGGTCACGAGAAGACTGCCCGCCGGTACTCGTTCGCCTCTTCGACCGATGAGAAACTACCCTCATTCGGTCAACACAAAATAACATTAGGGTCGCGACACACTACACTGACAACATCCAAGTTAGTACTAGACGTTCTTACACGACCCGAACACTTTTTTATCACTGGATCCCACGTTGATGACAGTTTGTAGCCGCATTCCCGGTTGAAATTTTTGTGTTTCTTTATTTCAACTGCTTCTTTATTTCTTTATTTCAACAGTTGAAATAAAGAAACACAAAAATTTCAACCGGGAATGCGGCTACAAACTGTCATCAACGTGGGATCCAGTGATAAAAAAGTGTTCGGGTCGTGTAAGAACGTCTAGTACTAACTTGGATGTTGTCAGTGTAGTGTGTCGCGACCCTAATGTTATTTTGTGTTGACCGAATGAGGGTAGTTTCTCATCGGTCGAAGAGGCGAACGAGTACCGGCGGGCAGTCTTCTCGTGACCACGGTAGCTGTAACGCTACTGAAACGTCGAGGTAAATAAACAAATGTTATACCTACGCGATTAAGTCCCGTTATAAAATTTAAAATGTCTTCGAGTCGCGAAAGTTTAAAATGTGTATTTTCATTCATTCATTCATATTTACGTAGAAATAAGTATAATAAAAAAAAATTGAATGCGATTAAATCCTGTTTTAATTTATTTATTTATTTATTTATTTAATGTTTTTAAATATGAATTTACATGCGATTTTCATTTCAGATGTCCACAAATTCTCTGAGAACCTCTCATTCACTATATCAGACACGCCGCTCAGTTTCCAACACTCCTCCCCCGATGTCTTACATTGCCTCTCTCTAACTTACACCGTGAGTTGGCCACTCAACATAATACTGTCGCAGGAGGCGTTGTTGCGATACGCTAAAGTGTTCCAGTTTCTGATCAAAATGAGAAGGATATTCTGGGTGCTGGGGGAGGATTTTGAGGTAAGGTTTTTTATGTTTGCTGCGTTTTCCGAAATTTTTCCGGATATAAAGTAGCCTATGTGTTATTCTAGACTATAATCCTTCTCTGTTCCACATCCATTCAGTACTTTTAACGTGAAAGAGAAACAAAAATTTCATACATCCTCACAAACTTTCTCATTTGTTATATTCGTAGGACAACATTACTATTACTTTCTATCACATAGGCGTAATAAAATACTAGCTGTCCGTGGCAGTGTTACCCGCGGTCCCTCGGGAAAACTTCACTTTCCCGGGATAATATATGTTCATCAGAGATAATGTAGGATTCTAATGGTGAAAGAATTTTTCAAATCGGTCCAGTAGCCGTTCAATTCAAACAAGCAAACAAACGTACATACAAACAAACAAATAAACAAACAAATCTATCCTTATTATAATATTAGTATAGAAAACCATTTACAATACGTTTTTTTTAATTATATAATACAGATACAGGTTTAAACTTCACTAAATAAATATGTACTATACCTACGTTATAACCTACCAATTACAACTTTTAATACTTTATATGAACAAATTTTATAACCTACTGTATATATATAAGTTAATGTATAAGTTATATATATATAAGTATAAGTTAATGTATAAGCCTCTGAACGGGAAACGACCTCGCGGCAGACCACGCCGTAGATGGAGGGACGAATTGGATGCCCACTTAAAGGACTGGTCCACGGTAGCCCAAAATAGAGATGAATGGAGAGAGGGAAGGGAGGCCTTTGCCCTGCAGTGGGACACTACAGGCTCCTAATAATAATAATAATAATAATGTATAAGTTTCTTGAAAATAAATACTTTTGAATTTGAATTTGAATACTTACTCCTAACTCAAAAATATAACTACGCTAATACGTTATCTACAACTCGAGTCGATGTAAACATTGTAGTTAATATGCATTCAATAGCATAAAGGCTATTATAACTTTTGGTATCAATTAGACCAACTAAGTATAGTTGGTGACATTAAGAATCTACATGTCTTAAAATCACAATAGATAATGTATGAATGTTATAAAAAACCTTTACGTGATATTGTCCTGTTAATTTATAAAATACCATTGTCCACAGACTCTGAAACTAGTCGTGAAACTGTCAAAACAGCATTCCAGAAAGCTCCTCAGATCTCCACAGTACCTCTCAATCCAGATCTATCGCCACATAATGGCTTCCATGATACGTGCCTTAGACAACTACATTGTCACTACATGCATTCTAACCTCTTGGACCGAGTTCGAGAATGATTTGAAGAAAGCTAGAACGTTGGATGACTTGTATGAATGCCACGTGGTTTATATAAAGAAGGTGCTGTTCAGATGTTTGCTGAATAATAGATCGACGCCGGTAATGAAGCTGTTGAACGATATATTCACCGTGGTGTTGAAATTTAGCCGGGTTTTGAAGGCTGGGTGAGTTTTTTATTTTTGTATTTTTGTGTGGTTGCCTTTTTGAAGATTGTCGATGTCAAAGTGAAAGTATAACCAGTCCGAAATAGCTTCTTCTTTCAAAACTTATTTTAATATTATGCTTTAGACAAAACAGAAGTATTTTTCAAAATATCGCAAATTTTTTCCTGTCACTAGACTGCATGCGCCTTAAAGGAAATGAATCATGTTTTTGGTTTTATTGTGTTTTACAGTTTCAAGACTGCGCTTTCTTACGCGTCTAACATTTTCTTGCACAGTAGGATTTCTATATCACATAATGTAGACGGGATGGGCCTTACCTTATAATTTCCCCTCAGCCAAAATGTACATGATTCCGAATCATGTGCGCCTTGTAATATTTCGTACGTCATATACGAAATTTGCAAGAGTGCGTAAAAATTAGGGTGTTTTGTCAGTTTTTATGTATATAGTAACATTTTGCACGGTTCTGTTCTGAATCAGAGCGAGACAGACTAGACACTTTTTAAGTCTATTTGTTACGCATTTGTAACACTGTCTCACTTCAAATACGCTTTTGGATCTGTTTGCTCTGTCTTGCAATTTTTAAAGGCTACAAGAGTCTGCATAAACGGAACTAGTAAGTTAATTAATTCCATTTGCACAATTTCAACTAATTGCATGTTTGTAATTTATATCTTAGTTTTCTTGGTCACCTTATCGCTAGCATCATCTGGGTTTCATACTAAAATTATTATTGACTAGCTACTGCGCGCGGCTTCGCCCGGTATCAACATTTTGAATAGCCTATTGCAGGTACTATCTACGCCTATTCCAAGTTTCATCCAAATCGGTTCACTGGTGTAGGCGTGATTGAAACACAAACATCTAAACAAACTCACAAACTTTCAGCTTTATTATATTAGTGGGATAGATACTATGTCTCACTACCAAACTTCGTATAGTCATCAAAAGAGTTTCTTCCATTGACTTAAAGATCTTACGAAAATCGAGTTACTAAACTTTATTACCATTACGTGGACCACATTAGCTCGCAATAGAGAAGAGGGGAAGGGAGGCTTTTGCACTGCAGTAAGTAAGTTCGTATGAGTCAGTGGCCAACTCTGGAGACGGAGTTTTTAGCCCGTTTTAAAACCTCCGTCATGGCTTAACAACTTAAAACTGGGACCGACAATTTAACGTGCCCTCTGAAGCACGGAAGCGCTCAGATGAAAATGGGACTTCACGGAGTATTAAAAAATAATAATAATAAACTTTATTTTGATCTTTACATCAGTAAAGTGTGATCAGACAAACTCATCTAAACATTATATTCACAGAGAATGGCAGCAAAAAGAACCGGGCGGTTCCTTCACACACACAAGCTTTGCCCAACTGCAGGAGCTGTTTCATCTCTTCGAAAAACTCGCCAAATATCTGCACAAAGTGATAACAAAACTCATGGAGTGTGGTTACCAGAGACATCTAGTGGAACTTCTTACTATGGTCAACTTGAATGGGTATTACGATCCTGACAGGTCGAAGAAAGAGCAAAATACTAGTGTGCAGTGAATGTGAATTGCAAAGTTGAGACTATGAATGTTTCATAGTGGACTGGTGGACTTTTGGCCGACAATACGAAGGTGTTTGTAGGTTCCACAGGACACGTCTGTGGTAGGTTCCTATCAATCGAAGTCATGAATGAAATTAGCCATGAACATAATCGAAATAAGAATCACGTGGGGAAGATTATGGCGGTTTGTCATATTATATTCTACTAGCTTCTACGCGCGGCTTACCAACATTTTGGATAGCCTATATGCTATTCCAGGTCACTATCTACGCCTATACAAAGTTTCATCCAAATCGGTACCCTGGTTTAGGCGTGATTGAAACACAAACATACAAACATCCAAATATCCAAACATCTAAACAAACTCACAAACTTTTGAGTGGGATTTATTATATGAGTGGGATACAAATACAAGTTTTCGGATCGCAATATCGATTATTCAGATAAAATTCAATCAACCAGATAAAAGTTGTCTAGAGATTAACTCTGGTTGATTATTAGCACAAATATTAATATCAAAACGTGAATATAATTCAAATTTCCAAATAAATTGTCTTCCTAATGTTTTTGTTGAATGCAAAGGGTGCAAAAATATTACGCCCGAAAATTAGTCTCGTTACCTGGCGAGTTTCAGATGGAGCGTGAGAAATTTTGGTATTCAGAGTGAACAGAATTAGAACGTTGCACTATTAGTTATGTTACTACATAAGTTATTCAACCTAATCGACACCACTCGATTAATTGTTTAAGTGGTGATAACTTTGCATTTACTTCATAGAATAGGAATTTAATAACGCTTACTGAATCTTACTTTAAAAACTTGTTCTTGAATTTGCCTAAATTGTTAGTTTAGTTGAATGTATGTTAATATTTAAAGCAAATCATGACATTTATAATATTGTTACTCCTAAAACCATGTGATATTATTGTTTTGATACTCGTAGTGGTTAATTTTCATAAGAAAATCTTTCTTATCATGATAGTGAGTTGGTTACATTCAAAGGTATAAAGAGTTTTAGTTAGTTAAAGAGTTTTCTTATTGAACTTTAAATTTGGAATTTGTTGAATTTAAATTACCATTGTTGCCGTTGTCATCACAAATATTGTAATTTTCGTACACCCTGTAGATATAACTAATTAATTTCTAGTTTTAAAGTGTTGATTTAACTGTTTGCATTTTGTTAATCATGGTTATATGAGATCTGAATGTATTGTGTTGCTTTAATAAAATACTCAGCTATTCAAACTTTTTCATTCCTAATATTGTATCAATGATGCCCCCTTTATCTAAACAGTGGAACTAATGTAAGGAATAAAAAAATAAGCTTTTGGCGACTACCCAACGTTGGTCTAATGGTGAGTTGAGAGATACCTCTGATAGGTGGCGTTTAGATCGATAGTTGCTAATGCCATCTAGTGGGGAGTAGCAAAACTATACTATATTGATACTGACGATCAAATTCCGCTATCAGGCAATGCAAACATGACTTTACTTTGTGTATTCGTGACTCATTTAGTCACATCTAATCAAAATGTTATCTTTTAGTCATCATTACGTTGCGCGTAAAGATATAAATTGATTAAAAACGTGACGCTCGTCTATAAAACAACGCTTACCTATTAGCTACTCCTAAATCGCCCTAGAACAGACCAATAGAGTTACGAATTTCAGCCGCGTCGACAGTGGCGCCACTGTTTTCCTTATATTCAGGGTGTGTTTTCACGAATACCTCATTCTACAGCAATTCGTCCTAGGGTGAACATCCTATCTTAATCGGTCCAGTGCGTGACATTGAAGTGAAAGCCGACATTTCCCCCATTGTACGACCGTTTACACCCGGAAAAGTCAATATTGACCTTACATCCATCAACAAAAGACACAAAATAACGTGAAATCTTAACATCAGCGAGAGCCTATCGGAACCGCGAGCCGTCGATCGGGAAGCCGCTTTCCGCGATCGTATTTTCGTCAGTCGCCTGACGTTATCGGTGCAAAAACGAAAAAGTTAAGGAGCCACCGTTACCGCCGACGAGATGGCGTTCATGATGCCAGTGGTGAAGAACGATTGGGACATCTACAACTCGCAGCGGTCTCGGAAGTCTTCGGAGGGTACGGAGAAGGTCGGGCTGGGAGGTGGCATGCGGAAAGTGTCGGAGTCTCGGTCGGAGGGTCCGGCGTTCTCGTCGCGCGCCAGCACGCTGAGTCCGCACCGCAGCGCGCCCGCGATGCGCTCCCTCTCCTACTGCCGAGCGCCGCCGTCGCGCGCCTCTTTCCGCGTCGACACCCCCAGCAAGGGCTCGGCTAGCCCTCGGCCTCCAGCGCCGCGCGAAGACAAGTTTCACACCAGGTTGGTGGAAAAACTAAAGAAGGCGCTCGGACGGTCCGAGTCGCGACGGGAAGAGAGGCGCTCCTGAGCTAACCGGTGCTTTGTGCAGGGCGCGCGCCGACTCCCCCGAGCGCGCCGGACGCTGCGGGGCTTGCATGCCCTACCTGTGAGCGCCGCCGCCGCCGCCGCCGCTATCTGTGATATCCTCCCGATAGTGAACCCCCAGATGAGTAGATGTGTGCCACTAACCGCCTATCTGGACTGAGACATTAGCTGGTTTAGTCTCCATTCTGTTTGCATGATTATCGTAGGTCAGTATTAGGTTGTGCCGTGCAGGGCCATCGGATTCGAAGACTGTGTTTAGTTTAAGCGCTGACCGAACGTCTCGGCGTCCGGTCTAGGTTAGTTTATGGCAGTTGGAAGGGTATCTGTGATTTGTTGTTGTAAGTGTGCTGTAATTTATTTTAGCTGAGAAAATTATAGTTTAGATATTTGTGGACGTTCTAAATATTTAAATTTTGTTTTGTTTGACGAGTTTGGAAGGTGGCTGTACCTGCGAGTACGTTGAGATTTAGTCCACAAACACGAATGATTGTATACCAAAAGTTTCTATTCATAGCTTATTATTACAAGGAAATGAAGTTTATTTAAACCTAACACCCTTTTAGGCATAATTTGAACAGTACCTTTTAGGAGTTAGTAATTTTTTTACATATTGCGAACTGCTGATTATTTGTTTTAGCAGTATCGCAGTCCTAATACTAAGCCAGTTATAATAAAGGGAGTTGGCCCTAAAACGAGACATTTGTTACAAAATTTGTTTACTTTATGTAATTTTAAGGACTGAGTGATCGGACCAGCTCGTGAACAGTATTTTATGTATCAGTATAACTGAAATAAGAGTAAACTAGTGATAATGTATCATAGTGAAACAAATTCTAAATTAAGCGTACTTATCTCTATGAGATTTTCTTGTGGAGAGTATTTTTTTATTTGCCTACAGTTCCTGACTGCCAGTGGTAGTTTCAAATCCTGGCTAAACATAATGTTAATGTACCTACTTGGTAGTTTTGTATGTGTCACTTTGTATTTCATATGACTGCAGATTCAATAAATGCATGTAAACAATGCTTATGTTCTCTGATGTGACATTTGGAATAAATATAAATAAAGCTTATTTGCTATTTTTTATTTCATCATTAACCCTCATCATTAACACACTAAACGAGACTTCGTAGTGTTCGTCTTTTAGGCTTCAAATTAAATCGGTAAACTCGATTAAAATACAGCATGTAACAACGTTAAACAGTAAACATGTTTGGTTTCAATTTCAAAAATAGCTGTTTCGACTGAACTTAGACATTTTATGTCATGATGAAGTTTCTTGAAAGTGTAGGCGCATTGTTTATTAACTTATTATTATAGTAAAGAAAACAGAAACGAACAACGATTGAAACCAATTATTGTTTTAAAAAAGAGTTTCGTTTTATTTTTTTCTATAGTTCATGATCCCGAAACTGGTGTAACTGGGTAAAGGAGGCCCCACCAAAATGGGGTAAATGGTGTGGCAGTAGATACTTTTTTTTTTTTTTTTATCAGAACTATCATGCCATCCTCTTTCAACACAAATAGCTTTCGTATATCGTGACCAGAATAGTAAATTCAATGTCCCTATTATATGATATCATTGGCACGAAAACAGCAAGATTCTTCAATATTGCCAAGATTAGGTATGTACCTACCACATGTTGATTGTAAACAACTTTTTGCCTCATTTCTGCCATACTACGAAAGTACAGCGTGCAGTTTTTCTTTTCTTATTTTCGTGGTGACGATTTAGCTGTCCGCCGCGGTGTTACCTGCGGTCCCTCGGAAAAACTTCACTTCCCCGGGATGAAATAGGTATAGCCTATGTTCATCGGGGATAATGTAGCATTCTATTGGTGAAAGAATTTTTCAAATCGGTTCAGTAGTTTCAGAGCCTATTCATTTCAAACAAACAAACAAATCTTTCCTAAGTATAGATTTTTTTAATCAACTTATTTCATCCCACTGCTGGGCAAAGGCCTCCCCCAAATCTAAGTATAGATTTATAAAGTTTTTTAAATGACTTACGAAGTTTATTTGATATTCAGCGACTGTTGGGTACTGGAAAATAATATACCTATACCTACTTAAGTAAAGTAGAATCGAAAAGGTATTTCCCGACTAGTCAAATATCTGACTATGATATAATGCTTTCGGTTGTATGACTATTGAAAGCGCCAGCAAAATCGTGGTTCAACACAAACACACCCACGCTTGGGTCTGACGTGCAGACTAATATCTACCTACAGTCTAGGTAAGTACACTATAGGTAATATTGTAGTACGTCACGGGAGTGCGCAGTTCGATCAATAGCGCAGCAGAGCCGCGCCTCCGAATGTTCTAGAACGGTGGTCACTAAGCCGGGAGAGTCTAAGATGCAGTTGTTATTGAGCGTTTACAGTTAGGGTTGGTTTTGTCAATTAAGTACTTACATATTTTGATGTTTAATTTGATTATTTTTTATTGATAAATTATTTATAATGAAAGAAAATGTAAAAGTACAAAATATTAGTATGAAACACCTATGAGACCTACCTAAGTGACATAGTTAACTTGTGGTACCTATATAGGGTAGGTAATCATACTTAGAAAACGTACGAGGTGCAAGGTACTTACCTACCTTACCTCTAGGTACTTATACATATAATAAACATTTAATTTTCGCAACCTTTTGAAAACAACCAAGTTTACATACCTAAATGTGAAGCCTAACCAAGTTAATGTAGAGTTGAAAAACTGAATAAACGGTTTCGGGGTCATTTAAATAAAATATTTAGGTACCTAAAGACATCAAAGCCAGCATGGACCACTGGAAGTTTCCATGGATCGAGAACGTTCGAAAGTAACGGGTCAGCCACTACGCCTTGGTTGTCAAGTGACTAACGAACATGCAATTGAGAGTTTGATGGGGTGATATTGATCGTAGTGTACATAGTAGCAGATTACTAAGCGCGTAGCAGAATAAACCGATATATGCGTGTCGGACACGAAGGTTTCCATACTTTATTTGGGCATTTTTGAGATGAGAAAAATCTATTGAACTCAAACTGACAATGTTAGTGACACCACCATCAGCGGCACCTAGTTGTGAACTCCATAACGTTAACGTTATGACATTATGATGCAATAAAGTAATAAAATATAACTAGGTTTTTATCATACCTCCCTTATTAGATTATTTGTATCGATATCAGTAGGTACTTAATTTTATATCGCCGTTAATACCAATGTATCTATAAGATAGTACCTACAATTTGCATAGAAAATAAAACTGGTTCCAAAAAATTAGCTTAGATTTAGAAATTTTTTCACAAAATCTGATTAATCATCTTTGCGATAATGACAAGACTGTCTTGAAAAGTAGGGGAATCCTGTACCTACACCAAGAAATATTAATTATTATTACAAAGCACAAACCTACTACTTGATTTTAATCAATAAAATAATCTTGCGCGATGTAACGCGAATAATACGTGCATGGAATGCTCTGATAAAAGTGCGAATGGAAATTTTTCGTGTTGTATTGAACTTTGTTTTGGAAATTTTCCAATGTACCTAAGTACCAGTAATGCATACTAGTTTTATGTGAAAGTAACTGACTGTGTGTGTCTGTCTGTTTGTTACCTTTTCACGCCAAAACCACTGAACAGATTAGGCAGAAAATTGGCTACTTTTTCTCCTGAAAAAAATAAAAAATCCCGAGGGGGTGGCGGGTCATCGCGGGAGCGCAGCTGGTTCATTATAATTGTAGAAAATATTTATTTTATCTGAATGAACTTTAAACGTAAACAGGGTCACGACTGTATCCCCAAGGCGCGGTAGACATTCTCTCAGATCTTTATATTCCAGATCCTTTGAACTTTAACAATTTCTAATTGATTTTCTTCTTACACATACCGTGCGAATTCATTTATTTTTACTCGTATTACGAGTAGTACAAACTGACATAATAATGTTATATGTCATTTGTGCGATGTTACTTTTTCTAATTCTAAGAAAATAACGATTTGTTTTTCCCGTGAACGTTGTTGAAATAACCTACTTAATTATTACCTATGTTTTTGAACCTTATTTTTCCACTATCGAGTAAAGTTCGGTTTAGTTAAGTAGGTACTATTATTTGAAAAAAACTATGGCCACCATTAAAAACTAGGTTGTTTTAAAACTAAAGATAGGTACCTAATGATTTACTTTTATGGCTTCACCTGTCCTTTACAACTTAATTGAATTATGATAATTTTATTACGATAACAATAGTGCAACTTTTTAGACTCAGTTTAAATAATGGATCACGACAATATCTTCAAGACGCGGTAGTCATTCTCGCTAATCGTTAAAAATTTTAATATCTAAGAGAATAGTCAGTGACACGTCCAAATAATACATTATTTTGAGCATGCCCACAATTCTTAGAAGATAGTATTCCATTTATGAAAGGTAACGCTCATCAGTTTAGTGTGTCAGTAAAATTGTCCTCGTCTGATATAAGATTCATGTTTCTAGGCTTCAGTGATGAAAATAGCTTAACCTGTTGACCTTTTGCTCTTTTTGCGAAAGGTTATCAAATTCATAACATCACTGTTATTATAATATCTTTCATATCTTTAGATAGATATATTTGTAGAGACTAATATAATTAAGAAGTAAATAGGTATACTTATGTTAGTACTGAAGAATGATTCCATTACTCATTATCATCATTTCAGTCTAAAGACGTACACTGCTGAACGTAGGCCTCCCCCATCGATTTCCACTGCGATCGATCTTGTGCAGCCTGCAGGCTTCATCAGATCGTCTTTCCATCTAGTGGGGGGACGTCCTCTGCTGCGATTTTCCGCGCGACTCGAGAGCTTTTCTGCCCCAAAGTCAGCTCTACGAGCTATGTGCCCCGCCCACTGCCACTGTAACTTGCTAATCCTGTGGGCCAGGTCGGTGACTTTAGTGCGTATATGGATCTCTTCAATTCGGATTTGATCTCGTAGAGAAACACCAATCATAGCCCTTTCCATAGCTCGTTGAGTGACCTTCTTATAAAATCCATAGTGGCGAGGGACCACGTCCCTGTCATCATTCCATTACTAACATCCCTTTAGTTTAGGTAGAGGATCTATTCACTGAAACTACTGATCTGATTTGAATTCCTTTCATTCAGTACCTACTAGAAATCTAAGAGTCTACATTTTATCAAATTACCACGTGAGAGTAGGATAGCTTATAGTACGTATTCAAGTTGCATTGGAAATTATCGTAAAGTTTTCATGTCCTCTATAACATTTTGATCACATTGCACGTTTTATCGTTCGTTTTATTGTTAGGAGTAAAAGTCTGGCAGCTGATATTTTCATACGATAACTTTAGTGTGCCTACAACCAGCTAGCAAAATCGATTTTACGAGTACCTATAAATACTAGTGTACCTACTTACGTCTAGTCTGCTACTGATAGTAACCCACCCACATCACTATTAAAACTTCCATTTGTCTATACCATGAAATCCCATTCGTAAAATTTTAAAAAAGGCTAAACATTCTTTTAGATCAAGTCATCCATGATCCTCTGTAGAATGTATGGATACCTATGACGTTATCAAATAGTTAATGACTACAATACCTACTACTATCCACAATACAAAGAGTAACGTGTGACAGGGTGCATTACATGTGCCAATGACGTAAACATTTGTCACGATCTCAAGTGGTTGATGACATGATTATCACTTGATGACGTTATTAATCAGCAACAAATTTACAGTGATTTACGATTTCTTTTTATCACCATAACACAAACATTGTTTGTTAAGATGTAATACATACCAACAGTCAATGTTTGGCCATCTGCCATACAGTGCAGTATGCAGAACGAAGCGTTTTCACTGCGCTAATATTTTCTTCCCAAATTCACTTAGCTTGATCTTTGGAACACCGTCAACGATGATGATTATAAAGTGGTTGCGTTTGAATTGAGCTTAATTCGACTCAATATATTTCTGGAATACAGCTGTTTGATGCCAAAATTTCAGGATTCCAAGTCACTGTACTTATGTATTATATTTTCTGCTAACCTACCATTGAGTTATAATAACGTGTGTAGTATAGGTATCTATGTCTAAATGTTACCAACTTATTATATTTGAATAATTCATTATTCGGAATATGATTATGATTAGGCTCTATTTCCTTTAGCGTTTCATGAAAATAAATCATGTTTATTTTTTTCTTGCGTTACAGTTTATGTAATTCATTCTCAGGTAATGCATTTCCTATAGAATCCGTAGGTGTTAGAGCGACCTTACCCATAATCATCTTTCAATTGAATTTCCGTTAGTAACTAAGTTCTCTTCGCCCACGTGTAAAATGCAATTTATTCTATTTCAGTAGCAATTCTTCCTTCTCTCCCAATAAAATTAATACATCCAATAACTCTCATATTTTGTTATCTCTTTGCGTCTGTAGGTACTTTATCGTTTACATGTCCATTGTCCAGTTCTATTGCTTACCGCGCACATGTAGGTAGGTACCTACTTAGTAGATTTGTTACGATAACATGCACCGGTTATATCCAGTTTGGTGGATGTCCGTCCAGTTTCTTTCAATGCCTTGTTACCAAGTTCTGTTGTTATGCAAATTGATGACTTATTATTTTGTCTTTGGGTGGTTTTTGGTTTGAGCATGACGATTGTATTTTGGAACGCTATCGTGGCGAATCACGTTTGACGTCATAGGAATTTGCTTCGAAATCGATTTACCTTGCACACCCCAACAATAACAGTAGTCTTGAAATTGGCCAGAACTTTTTGATTTAATCTCTCTGTTGGTTTGAATATTAGGGTTTCTACTGTTGTTACTGTTGTACTTCTATTTTTATAATGTTCCACGGAGTTTGATCGCGATTTGTAAAAAAACAAGTAACATATGTACCTATGTGAGTTGCATCCAGACAGATTAGCAGATAGGCTAAGATCGTCACGCAGTATCTGTGTGACGACGATCTGACAATGGGCGGCGACGACGAGGCAAGTCTCGAAGACGCTGGTGTGACGATCTCGATGCATTTTTGGCTGACTGGTGGGAAGAATCTGACAATCGCAAGTCTTGGCAAGTTCTTTGCCAAACAGTGGAACAACTTCTTAATAAAATGCATACACGCTGTTAAGTAGTTAAATACGAGTATCAGGTTACAACTTCACGGTTCAACAGATCCACATGGCAAAGCACGAGGACCCCTGACCGCAGACCTTGGATCAGATGCCCAATCATCCATCGGTTTATTTATGTCTTTGTCTACACGTGATTGTTATTTGATACATCGGACAATTCAATACATTGAAAACAGTTTCCAGCTTTGGTCTATTTATATCTTCAGAATATTTTTAGGTCTTTACATCTATACTAAGTAGATGATATTTACAGCATCAGGAGGCAACCTATGCCTACATTTAACGGGATGCTGTAGTGCCTGAGAGGACATTGTTGGAATAGGCTTACCCAGCACCTAAACCACTCTCTCAGCTTTATCGGCATTGTTCACAGAAAAGACAACGTTGTCGTGAAAACGCGTAGAGCCGACTAAGCTGCGGGTTTCCTCACGATGTTTTCCTTCATCGTTGAGTCAATGTAACTTTTCGTACAGATTTGATATATTATCATCATTATCTCCCTGAGGTCCTTTAAATAAATTATTTACTTAAGTTATTATGGTATTGATACTAAACTTGTTCTATATTAAACTCCATTATTTTAATAGCTTGCGTGTACACAGGTGTTACCGCAGTAATAACATGAGCACTATAATGTAATTATTTTACACGTGCTGTGGCCCTTAGTTTACAAGGATACCATAGGACCACATAGATAAATATAATAGGACCCAAATCAAAAATCATATGGGCTATTAGTTTTTCCTATATTCATATTTCATACAAACATGATAATTGAGTAAGAAGTGACGTTGTCAATTAACACACGATTTTTCCTTGTTCGGAAGTAGGTGACGGAAAATAAATTACAAGATAATGTTTACTTAAGTACGTAGGATACTGCACAGCTACCTACCAAGTTTCAACAACTACTATACTTCACAAATTCTACTATACGTTTGCAAAACTTCTTAGATGCTTGTACAATCTTGCCTACTTTGACTAATTCAAAGAAGATATTCTGTTTGTTTTTTGAAACTTCAGAAAAAGTCGTAACGTAAATCTGTTAGTCTTCCTGTTTTTGCCTTGCTTGAAGTTGCGTGGCTTCGCTCACGTGCTATGGTACCAATACACAGCATTATGGATAATATTATTAGGTACTTACAGTTTTAAACCAAAATATTTTTTGAAATACATATAAATCCAAAAAATTTCCTCATTAGTTCCTAGATTGTTGCTTATTACGCACTCGAGCATGGGATTTACACAATGGTCTACTGTTTTACTTTACGCTTTCGCTTAGAGAAGTAGAAAAGGATTTCCGAGTCTGTGCTTGTTTTCATTGCATGGTTCATACTTTTTCTCATTGAAGTTTCTTTTATTGTTCTATTTTATTACTCTGACCTGTTTTTTATTTGTGAGAATAATACTAGAAAATATTGAATTAACATGTTGCTGAAAGTCATAAAACTTGCCGTTTTCGCGAGTAAGCCATAATTGTTTAGCGTTACCGTTGGTGTAAATTAGGCTCTTGTTTTTTTCCATGAAAACTATCTGTAAATCACGAATTACATTAATTACTAGACATGACTATTATATTTTCCTATAGGAATAGAACCTTACGACGGGGGTGGCTGCATTGTAGGCTAAAGTCTGTGGTAGGTATACCCAAATATGAGCAAATTATGCAAATAGATCCTAGGTATCTGTAGTTATTTCTATGATCTAGAACATTCAAGGAATCTCGCTTGTCGAAGACTAATATGCAAATTGATTTCCATGTAGAGTTCCATGCAACTTCCCCGTATTCCAATATGGTAAAACCGGAACTTCAGCTGACTTGTGTCCATTATACTCTAGACAGCATTATACTCTAGAAATCCTGATACGTCATCTCTTTTACTAACAGTAAACAAAAGTCGCCATGAAAAAGGTCTTGGTGTGAACTGTAATGTCTAGTCTACTACGTCTAGTTACGGTTAGCGTCACCAACCGGTAGCCCCCCGTCAGTACAAACCGCCTTACCAACAGTCCGCGTCACCAATTGAAAACCCCCTTAGGTTTTCAATTGGTGACGCGGACTGTTGGTACCTAGGTACTAGGCTACTACCTAATGTTAAGACAATAGTAATTTATGCCTAATAATACGTCATGCTAAAATACCATTATGATAAAATAAACTATGCCACACTTTTTGTACCAAATTAGTTTATGACATTTAATTTTATGCGTAAATACAGTCACTACTTACAAGTATGCTGATTTCAGAACCGTGAAGATCGAATTTAAAATGGATGAAATATGTTTTTATAAGTAAGTAGAAGTACATAAGTAGAAGCTTGTTTTTTGGTTTTTAATCTTCTAAACATTTTTAAGAGTACCTTGCCAAAACTTGCCACACAGATATTATGGAATTTGCCTTGTGTAAAGGTACAGTCAGTTACTTCGGCAATTTATCAACGTCATATACCTATTTATCTATTAGATTACGTGGATTAATCATAATCAATTAAATGAAATTTAGTATTTACTAGAATAAGTATTTACCAGTCATGAAAGCAAACTGATTATGGATATAATCTAATAAATTCGATAAAGTAAAGAAGTACATACTTACCTAAAGACGTAGGTAGAATTCCAAAGATATTATACCTAAATGTCAGTGATACAGATTTGTTTGCTAATTATGATTTAGGTACCTAAGTGCGTATGAGCTTGTTGACAATTTTACATGTTTTTTATACGAAACTTACTCGTATATTTCATTATTCATTCATAATTTATAATAATAATTGGAAATACACATATAAATAAAGCTTCATAATTTGACAAGGATCATTGCACCGTATTATGTCAACAATTAAGTAGCATAGTAATTAAACTGATTAGGTAGGTAGTTATTGTGGCATTAGGTATCTAATGCAGACGGCCTACAAAGATTACTGATATCTTATCTCAAGGAATCTATTGGAATAGGTTTAGTGAAATGCTGTATAGGCTATATTTTTATATCTTCATTCCTTTTAGTCGGTCTAGTAATAGTAGGTATTTTTGTAGAATATTTTGTCATTAGGTATATTATTTAATTAGGTAAGTACTTATCTTTATATTTTATGGTTTAAATTTATTTACAGAAACTAAACTGAGTAACTGCTTACATATTTTTTATTATTATTATTTCAGCCATCAGTGTCCCACTGCTGGGCAAAGGCCTCCCCCCACTCCTTCCAGACATCCCGGTTACCAGCAACATCCCTCCATTCCGCCAAAAACTGATCCAGCTCGTCCCGCCATCTCCGTTTTGCTTACATATTTACATTTTACAAAATATAATACTTAGGATCAAACCATTTTAACTATTTAAGGATCATTAGAGACTATCTATAGATAGCTCAACTGCTAGATCGTAAAAAAAAAAGAAATAAGTCAATTTCTACGTAACTTTATGAGTTTGGTGAAAACCGGTAGGTTCGTGTATGTTGTTCATTATTTCGTAAACATTGTAATCAGTTTATTCTAGGCCAAACCGATTAGTTCCACGGTATAAATATAAATATCAAGTTCCTACATAACAATTACAAAAGAGACACCGTGTATGAGACATCATAAGTATTAAAGTATCTTAAAAACTTTAGTTTTGTGATGCTTTTCAAGGGTGTCAAAAGCTTGCAAGATTTGACTTGCAGGATACAAATTAAACAAAATAATAGCTTAATTTAACTAAAAGTTTTTTTGGTTAAATATCAAAACCCAGAGGTCGATCACCAAGTTGGTGTGACCAGGTTACCGCCCTTACTGGTCTCCCTGTTGTTACTGCTCTAAGAGAAGCCGAAAACCGGACTAAGTGGAAGCAGCTTATCCACAAGGCTACGAAAACCTTTCAGGGACCCGACCTTCAGCAATGAAGAACACGACCAGGAAGAAGAAGATCAAAACCCTAACAAACTGTATTTAAAAAGTTTTAAATGCACATCTACTTTTGCGGCTGAGCGTACCATACTATTTTCTCTCTCATAACTTGTTATTTTTCTCGTACGAACGTATCTAAGTATTGATTTGTAGGCAAAGTCAGATGAAAGTTAAAGCTTACAGAGGTATTATTGATATGATAGTGATGAGTTGGGAATTTACCTACGTAAAGAGCCTTCAGGTACGCTTTGAGAAACACGTTACATTATGGTTTATTTAAAATAGTGATGGATCCTACAAGAACATTATAATGAGTTTACGTATGTGTTTTAGACACGGATGAACAGACATCAGAAGATGTCTATGGTTTTAGATGAGCCCTTTGGAACTTCATCCTGCAATGTATCAGCAAAAGCTCTATGTATAGATACTTATTTCAAAACATTCCAGTACCTACAGTATTTTACATGTATCACAATAAATACATTCTTTATTTTTCTTTTCTCTCACAAATAGGTAACAATAACATAAGTAACTGAAGGTAGTTTATATGCTAACTTTATCAAAACCTGTTTTGTACATCAAGTAGAACCAGTAGAGGTGATAGTGTTAAACTGTGACAGTTCCACCAATCGATGTACATCAGTTTTGGGATGGTTTACCTTTGAGCACCAAATATTCGCGTAATTCTAACGCAGCTGCGCAGGTGAGATACCTACATAGTTATTCCAGTAAACAACTCAGGAAGGAGTGGGAATACCTCTGTAACTACTCTAAAGCATAACCAATATGTGCACGTGTTATGTGTCAAACCGCAGACGTCATTATAGGTATAGGTACTAGAATTTCTAAATAGTCAGAAGTTAATACTTCTACTGAACCCCTTTTTGTAGCAATAGGTATACCAGTCTTGTTTCGCTATAACCGAGTAATTTGATGGTTAGTTACTTATTGCCTAAAGAAGAAACTTTATCCGTCATTATTATAAGTGACCAGAAACTATAACAAATGACAGCTGATAAACGTAAACCCGTAAATAAAAAAAATAAGTATCAAATATGATGCATGAGTGTATCGTTAAATATACCCCATACGTCCGAGTACTCAAAATCACAATAACGCCACATCCTAATGTAAAATGGGTCTGAAAGTGGCACTACTTGTACTCATAAACTACTTGTACTTATTTTTGTATTTTTCTTTTTTGTACCTGTTCTCTGTATGTGTAATGTACCTGTGTCTGTGTGTTGGCAAATAAAGCTTCTATCTATCTATCTATCTATCTATCATAATGAATCACAGACAAACACGGTACCAAAATTGTGATTGATGAATCATATCTGATACATGGGACCGGTAACCGCAGACCCTAGTGGAAAAATCCTCGATGTTTCTTGTTACTGTGAAAAAGGCGGGTTGAAAAAAGGCGTCTCAAACAAGCCCATTCTGTAATTACAAAGTTTTCCACCGAGAAAATGGAAACTCATACAAACATGCTATTTTAAGTCACGTTACTTTATTATGCACCAGTCACGTAATAATAAGGCAGTGGATAATGTTCTCGGTACAATCGATGGCATAAATACATTTTTGAAACTTTTTACTTATATGTTTTTACTTTAGTTTTTTAACACGTTCCCGACAGTATTCTCAGGCATGATACTCGTAGATATCCATATTATGCATCTAATTCAGTCTTGTATCAAGTTTTGTTATGTTAGAAAAAATATAATCAGGATTGTATGATTATAAAGTCCTCTACTTTTGCAAGTAAAATGGTATTTAGTGCCAATTTTGTAGTTTATTAAATTATGTCGTTAACATTACCTACTCCACAAATATTTATACAGTTTTTCAGTTTAATCTATTGTGCTTTATGCTTCATACAAAGGAGCCTACTTTTCTATGCATTTAAGTCCAAAGAAATAACAACTTAGATGCGCCTTTATAAAGACCTGCATATATTATGTGCCAATACTGGTTTTGACCTTTTCATCTTGTTAAAGAAGAAATTTATTCTCAAGAAAGACACAAAGTCACTTATTAGAGAAAAATGTTAGGTAAATATAAAGTAGGTCGTATTCGTAAGGTTAGGTAGGTATGTACTTAATTCTACTAAAAATAATGATGTTAAATTAAGATATCATTGACTACACACACACACACTAGGAACTACAAGACAAGTATAAGTAGGTATGTTAAACATTTAGATAACTAGGTACCCATTCAATGCATTTAGAAGTAGAAGTAGTTTTTAGAAGTAGTTTCATCTTGATGAACCAACATTATCTCTAAGCAAGCACGACCGAAGCGCTCGTGGTCGTGCTTGCTTAGTCGTTCTTGATAGATCGTCGAAGTTAAGCAACGTTCGAAACGGTCTGTAAGTGGATGGGTGTCCGCTAGTGGCATTTTCATCTGAGCGCTTCCGTGCTTCGGAGGGCACGTTAAATTGTCGGTCCCGGCTATTTAAGTCGTTAAGCCATGACGGAGGCCATAAGGCAGCCTAAAAACTCCGTCACCAGAGTTGGCCACTGACTCATACGAACTTACTTATCTCTGCAAAAATAACTGAAATCAATGCACAGCTCCGTAGTTTACATGAGATATACTTACCTATTACCTATTGATGTAGATACTTTAGGTATATCTAAAATCTGTGGCATTGTGTATTGTATGTGACTATTAAGACTATCAATAGAAAAGCGCCCTTCTCATTTTCTTCATAATTATATCCTGACCATGAGATAAAGTTTATGAAAACATGTCCACGCGATCGGTAGAATATTTCAGTTATAGTATTTTTCACGTAGGAACGTATCCCTGAACATCGTACTTTTACGGTTTTACGTTCACGCTGTACAAGGTATGAACATTTTCGAAATAAGTTTTAGTGAAAATACTAACAGATGCAACTTAAAAAAAATGTTTTTGTCTCTTTCCTTTTTAACAATTTCATATGATCCACAAATTCTATGGTTGGCTTGAAATAGTAGACGAAGTCAGAAAGGGGGCAAGCGGCGAACATACATAAATGAAGTCGGTTAATTAACATAAAAGAGTCCGAAACGACTATAGTAAAACTGTGTCACTACATTGAAAAATCAATAGCCCAATATGTACATGACAGCCCTAAGCCTTGAGCTCCGCCCTACCCAGTCCTAGGCCAACAATGACGTCACAGCATGTCATTGAACTCTGCGCAAACCTTACTGGAAAAGTACCTCCAAGATTTCCGCACCGCGTACCTTTTAGAACAATGAAGATGGTAGGTGTTATCTGACAGTAGATAAATATTTGCGATTTTTATCAACACCGAATTTTAGTAAATATCCTATCTAAAAATATATTACTCGCTAGATATTTTTTATGGACAGATTACTAATGTGGTAAGTAATATTTTATATTAAGTGGTAAGTAGGTATGTTATATTTTGGCCGGGCCTTTGTTTGAAGGATCTCACATTCTTAAAATCACGACTGTGTCCCCAGGAAGATAGGTACTACGGTTGGCTTGGCATTCACATTGATCATATTAAAATGTCTGGTACAATTTATAATTTTTCCAAAATACATTATATTCCACGATTCCTTTCAATAGTTCTTTAAAAGATTTTGTGAAATACGAAAAAACTCTAGAACTCTATCTAGCTCTCGAAGTTGCCGAAATAGTCTCATAAAATACGCTTTTAATCAACGGGTCATTGTAGGTAATAATTTCTTCAGCAATTTGAATGGGCAATAAATGATAAGAATGGCGAAGCAATGCGTATCCAAGACGAATTGATAAATTAGCTACCAAAAACATGTTTACGTACGTACTAAGATTTAAAATTGAATAGCTTTTATTAGGTAGGTTTACATAATATTACTTTTGGTAACAATGCAATTAATGGGGCCCTTATTCCATTTGATAAAACTTCCAGTTTGTAACCTCACCCTTTCTTCCACATCGTAAGGCAAATTTCTAATTCAATCGTAGGTATATATGTATCAGTCCTGGATTTATAAATAGGCCGTATAGGCCGCGGCCTAGGGGCGGCAGATTTCAGAGGACGGTCACTGAAATCAGAGGATAAAAGTCAAACACGTCCACTGGTTTTCTAATGGTTTTTTATACTTTCAATAAATCCCTATAGAAAGAAACTTATTCGTATCGAAACCTATTTGTTGTGAAGGAGGCCCCTATACTACAAATGGAAAATTATTATTTTAGAAAGGTTTAGCGGCAGAAATAAAGTGGCCTACACTCATAAAAAATATAAATCCGGCACTGATATGTATGTATTTAACATTTGTTTGGTATGGTATCTTTTGAATAAAATGGAACTTAAATGGATTTACCTGCAATTTACTTAAATATAATATTTTTATATTAAAAAAGGCTAAGTGCAAACACTTCCATCAAGAAAATTAGAGATTCATATAATCAATTAAGCAAGGACAAATAAAGTAGGTTAGGTATAATTTTTCATTGGTAAAAATTAATTAATTTCATTGGTTTTTATTAATTATTTTAAGCGATAAGATGGATATCTTCAAAGTCTAGAAAGTTCCAATTTACCTTTTATTGTAAAACACAATAATCAATTTTTCTGTTAACAAACCCCTATCTGATAACACATACCTATCGTGTTTATCTTATCCTCATAACATGACTTCCTGATGTCTTGGCCTTTTAAGTTGTTTTCGGTAAAATGCAGTGATCTTCAAGGACTTTATAATGTAGGTCAAGGATATTTACCGACAGAACGCACGTAGACCGAAAAGAGGAACGTAATTGGTTTAAGGAGGGTTAGGAGCGTTTGGACCACATCTCAATTTAACTAGTTAGCTGTATGACCAGTTTGCTATAGGACTAAATCTCGTTAAGACTACAGCGCATTTGGTCCAGTTCGCATTATGACCAGATAGCATTACCTACGACCAAATCTCGTTAGGACGTACACTGATAGCCAAATTTCTATCTCTCGTCCATGTATGTAAGTAGGTGTTTCTTGTAATTTTCAACTCAACATTATTTAAAATAATTTCCCTATTGAAAAATCAAAGTTCCGACTCTCTAAAATTTCTCGTCACATTGATTTCTTCATTCTTTGACTCTCTAAGAGAAGAGTGTCTAAGGAAAGAGATGTAAATTAAGTTAAAAAACCGGTATTGTTACTGAATACTTCTTATGTCCCTAGTTCTTTTCGAACCAGTGTGGTGAAAGAATTATAAGTGCACCTCTAAGAGGCTCCTTTTGTTCAAATAAATAAGTAGGTACTAATTAAATATTTTATTAGGTATTTTTCGTTTCATATACAGATGTAACTGCGTTGCTCTGAGCTGCGTTGTTCTGAGCTAGGGCTCAGAACAACGCAGAACAATACAGATGTAACTGAACAACGCAGTTACATCTGTATTTGTGCACACATATTAAAATGGTAGGTACTCACTTATTCAGGAACCAAGGACTATGGACGGAAAGTGGGTCAGGGATAGCTACGTGAGAGGTCGCACGTAGACAACGATTGGGGTAGTTTTTAAATCGATAACGAAACAAAAGATAAAATTAACTTGACCGAAACATTTATAGTTGTCCTGAATTTGGTTTAGAAAATACATTTTATAAAATGAACGATATTGACTGATTCTTTAATCATGACTAAAATAAACACATCTATTTAAATAATTGCATAATGTTTTTATTGAATTAAAATTTTCTCTTATGTAGGCCATACACGCTACGGTCTACCGGAGAGGTAATCTGTGCAGGTATGCCTGCGCAGGTCAACCGAACAATGGTAGCGTGTATGGGGACGTTCCGGTGTATCGGAGCGGTCACAGGTACACCATACGGTGTCACTCGAAAGAATCGATTTTCGATCTTGCGCCGGTCGCCTGCGCAGGTTCAAAAACCTGCACAGGTCTATTCCCACACACATTCCGGTCTACCTGCGCAGGCATACCTGCACAGGTGGACCTCTCCGGTAGACCGAAGTGTGTATGGCCGGCATTAGGTATAACCACAGGTACAACAAAGCAACTTTTCTAGATATGTAACTTATGCAGGCACAACAATGTTAGAATATTGTTCTGACTGGAAGGTCAGCAAAGTAAGGTATCGATCATGTCATGATAAATAATGAATCTAGTGATTGTATCAGGTCAGTTCATGAAGAAATTGATAGTAATACAGGTCAAGGTAAATGAGCAGATATTATTGATAACCTACGAAAAATAAAATTCTAGGTACCTACTTACTAGGTAGGTAGGTGTTTATCGTTATTTTGAGTGAACTACTTGGCAAAGAAACCAAGAACATTCTTCCTTCCTCATGCCTGAGAAATGTTCAGTTTATGTACCTACTGCTTATCAAATTTATCAAGCATTTAAAATGCGCGCAAAAATTTAGACGTATAAAACACCTACAGCATCATCATTTCCCTGCCCTTATCCCACTTTCATGTGGGGTCGGCACAACAGGTTTTTCTCTTCCACTCCGCTCTATCAGCCGTCATCTCAACACTCACTCCTTTCTTACCCATATCATCCTTCACACAGTCCATCCATCTTTTCTTTGGTCTGCCTCTTCTGCTACATCCCTCCACATTCAAACCTAACATTCTTCTCGTTACATGACTCTCTTCCCTCCTCATAACATGCCCATACCACGACAACCTATTACTCCTCAACTTATCCGTCACTGGCGCTACTTTCAAACTTCCTCTAATATACTCGTTCCTGATTTTGTCCATAAACACCTACAGCGTAAAAATAAAATTTTCGTGACGATTTTCGTGACGGCACATATTTCAGGGGCATATCCACCTGACCAGTGTTTTATGAGCTTTCATTTCCGGCAACAGAAACCTCGTCTTTGGTTCTTCAGGGTTCAATTTATAATGGTTATTTGTGGTTTATAAGTACTTCAGCAATTTGGCACTGATACAAAATTAGCTAATGCTGGTCCTATCTTTAAACCTGTGTACTTCCTAAATACGGCGCAAACGGAAGGCAAATCCATCATGAATGATGGATAAGCTGTAGAGTGTTGACCTGTTTTATGAGTCATTAAGATAATGTTCTCCAGATATTTTTTTCTGAAAATAAGCTAATAAATACTTAGTACATGAATATATTTTTAACCGCTTTCCAAAAACGAGGTATATTTCGTTGTATATTTTGTTATTTGATTCAAGTGGTTTTGCTCTGCAAACATATCTCATTGATTTATTTGCTCGCTTCGGCAAATCCTACAACAGTTGCCGCTATCGTTTTGTTCTTAGGATCTGGGTAAGATTTTCCCTACCTCTTATCTATTATGAAATTCTTGAGAGAAACATAACGCAATATTAGTTATTCATTTTATTTCGAAATTCAAAACAATTCATAAAAATGTACGTTAAAATTGTACTTGTATCAAGCGAGGGAGTTTAATAGTTTGTATATTTTTTCGATTAACTCAAGACTCCTGCATTTTGTTCAATAATGCGCAGACGAAGTCGCGCGGGTCTGCTAGTTTATTATAAACCCGTGATGTCCCACTGCAGAGCAAAGGCTTTCCTTCCATTCTTCCACTCTTCCCTATTGTTAGATATTGTGGTCCAATGGGGTCCAATGAGTTAGGGTCAAGTAACCTCTCCACCGCGGTCTGCCGCGGTCTGTTTGTCTCATTGATTTGCATAAAAATATTCATCTTTTGTTTTAATTTAAAACAAATAAACTACTAAAACTTCTAAAGCAATGCCCTTGAAATAGCATTATAAATCTGATAAATACCTAATATGAATACTCAAACTTGAAATAGTCCTGGATTTTGGTCGAAGATCCTTCAAAAGTATTTTAAAAGGTTGTGGGACGACCGACGTGCCATGCTTTAATACCTAATCTTTGTTGAACCGTACTTTGTATTGGTTCGTATGCATTTATTTATATGAACAATGTACCTATACAAATAACTTGAATGTCATTTAAGGTCTATACAATATACTCGTACTCTAGTACAAATAATAGGTACTGGTGAATTAGCACCTCGAGCGCGACTACAATAACTAAAACTAGATCACTCTCGCGAAATCTTGAACATACAACAACAAAAGACGTCATTGAAGCATCAGCAACGTTAGCCAGTTTAGAAAGATCCCTATTTTTTAAAAAGAAACCCTCGATCCAGGAATCTCCACTTTATGCAGAGCTCCCGAAATACTGGCTGGGTTTTATTGTCTGCCATTTTAGATGTCAGTCGTTATTGCTATTTTTAGATCTTGATTAAATGATTTTTCTGTAGTGACTGTTCAATCAAGAGCAGTTTACTCCATTTTATTACATTGTTATGTTTTTAGTCCTTGGATATCAATAAACTCTCGTGTTTTTTATAAATATCATACTTACTCATTCATTTTAAAATATCACTGTGTAACATATTACAAGCAAGTTAATTTTAGAGACATTATCTAAAATTAAATTCGGGGCTTGTTTCTTGCGTAAACAAAGTTATTTCAGCTCTAGGTATAATCTACACATGCGTGCCTTTTTGGTAACGTGCGAATCAATTTTTAGGCATCGCTCGTATGATCAATAAAATTCGCAAGACGTCATATTGACCAGGGCAAATGACGCTGAAAGTTATTTGATGCACGACCGTCAATGTCTATTTGTTATTGATTGTTTGGGATGAGCATTCTGTTTTCAATGCATGTTCAATATTCATGATCGCTAGGTATGTATTTAGCACTACTGTAAGTATACCAACCAATGTACTGGTATAGCTAAAAAGTCGTGTAAAAGGTTGTTTGTATGATAAATATGTTCCCCATGAATCCAGTTCATTCTTTTTGTTCAAACTTGATATTTGACCAAAGATAAGTTTTTAATTTTGTGTAAATTAGTATTTTATGTAGTAGTTCATGTCAGGTGCCAAATAAAAAAACATTCTTGGCACACTGATAATTGAATACGTCAGTCATTTACTATGTCCTATATTTGTAAGTACATACCTACATATATTCAGTCTATTTCACGTTTCCTAACATGTGAGATTTGGCTATACTATAGCTAAATCATGAGATTTGTTTCATAAATAGGTACCTATGGCATAAACTATAGTACAAAACTATAGCCGCTATAGGTTTGTACATATAGTTTATAAGTACCTTCCATACCACACTGGAATGCTTGCTAATCATGTTGTCTAACCAGAATGGATTCAAACCGTTTGGTACACAACATTTAGAAATATGTAGAATGCATCTTACATCTTTTGACAAAGTGTAATATTTGCTACTGTACCCACTGTAAGTCATATCGTCAATCATAATTAATCTTCTCCCACTAACTTAACTACTGTTGAATTTGTCAGTGTCTTGATTGGAACCATATCTGATTAAACCTACGCTACGCAGTCCATAGTAAAGGTCGATTCTAAGGTCTTATTTATTCGCACCTAATCACTTCCTAAGTAGGAACCAACAGGAAGAAAAGGTCTTTTTCCATTGTAAACCATTGTAATCTGACGATCAAAAAAGCAAATTGCCTAACAAAAAGCTAAATAGTTACTGTAGACAGAACTCAGACAATTTATATAACCACATCTACCTCTGCAACTTGTTCGGATACGGTTATAAAAAAAGTAAAATACGCAACTGAATTTGGGGGTTGTGGTATGCGTGATAAGGTTGGTTTTGGTTTGGCTTCGAGTCTGCAGGTGAGTTAAGTGGGGCGAAGTCGTTCGACCTTGCTTACCACGTGCTGGCTGCGTGTCGACCACCTTATGATTGGAATGAATCCGTATGCAAACGAAAATGCGGTGTCGGTCAACGTGGTTAGCCTTTGGTGAAAACGTTTGGGTTTCAACAAATCATGCCTTACCTTACTATAAGATGATTTAATACAGTGTCAAGAGATAACCTAAGTATGCCCACACTATCATCATAAACAACAACTTTTGTTTTATGACTTCTTAAAAAAATATTTAATTTTTACATTACCAAAAACAAACTTTCAAACGTTGTCCTATCTAACACATTTCGGCCCCTGCCGCCCTTACCCCGCTCCCCTCGCTTTGTACTATCGCTTTTTTCGTAACATTTAGAGCGTTAAATTTAAATATGTATGAAAATCTGATGAACTAAAATATGATGCATTTTTTAAGTCAGAACAAAAGTAATTGTTTATGATGATAGTAATACAGTCCTGAGAGGTTACCTGTGTTTTACAAATAACCCTGTTTATTACACATATAATAATAAGTACATACAAAATATTGGAATAATACTTGGTACCTTACCTACGTAGTATTTATTCCTCTTATAGAGACCTTTAAAGAGAAATAAAGTTCAATTCTGATCGCTCTTCTGATGCAACTGCTAATAAATAATTTAAAAGTTTAATTTTCATTCAGAATTCCAGACAAAGAAGGAAATTTCTAGAACAAGTTCTATTCAATAAACGAGTAAGGGTTCCCTCTGTTTTGTTCCCCTTTTACGCAGTTTATATTGAAGGGGTTGGGTTCACCTTGAAAATTATTGAGAAGCTCTTTGCAAAATTATTGTTTGTTGAATTATGGAATAACGATGGTCGATGGTTAATAGGGCTTCGGTAGTTATTGCTCAATTTCAGAATAGTTTTGTAATCTCTTAATTTAATTGTTTACCTAATATCAGAGTAAAGTTAGGTAATTTTGTTCGTAAAATATTGAATGCAGGATTTTTACAGTGGTTCTTATAAACATAGTAGACTAGTACCTACTTATTAGATTTTCATGACTAAATTTCCAAAGATATTTTGTCTCAGATATTCTGAAGGCTGCCTAAAAGGCTTCGTCTTAGCGTCAAATTCTATGATCAGCATTGCTGGCAAAATTGGCTCAGCTGAGTTATCTATAGATAGTTTTTAACGATCCTTGCGACGTTAGGGATTCCGTGGCCGAGCGGTATTAAGGCACTCTGGCTTTAGGAGGATCGTCTGATCGTTGCGGGTTCGAATCCCGTTGGAATCGAAAATTTTGATAAGACTTTTAATTTCTCAACTAACCTAACCTAAGTGTGGTTTAACAATTAAAAATATATGTATATGTATTATATACAGGGTGTAAAAAGACAACTACGGAAAACTGAGGGGTTGCAATCAGACCATGATTCTAAACATATTTAGCGAAATAAACGAAATTTTTTTTTAACTTAGCTTAGTCATATTATGTTATTTTCGGTTATTTACTACTATTACAACATAATAAGATCATACCTACCTAATAATTTCATTTATAACAGAAAAAAATAGTTAAAACTCAAAATCCAGCAATCTACGTAAAAAAACGCGCCCAAAACATACGCAAACAGTACTCTTCAAACGCTGTTTTCTCCGGATATAATGAATATTCCGGAAAATCCTTTTGGATTTGGTTGTGTGTTGGGATGCTGTAACTACCCCTTTCGGCTTCGGTAGACGTCTTTTTACACCCTGTATATAAGTAGATCCTTAGATAGCTTGGCTAATTGTATTGTATTTTGTAAAATGAAAATTATGAAGTTAGCTTAGTTTCTGGTAATAAATGTAATCTTGGTTTAGTTAGACATAAACAAAACATGATAATAACTATAAGTAAGTTTGTCAGTAAGTTTATCAGAAAGCCCTAGGTAACGGGCAATGTGAGCTCACACACGAAATAGAAAGCAACTATCGGGCCAATGACCCCGGTGACCATTCCGCGCTCAGATGAGTTTGCTGAACGTCTTGAGACCTGAATTTGGTACCTACTGTTGTTTATTCTGAGTCTTAGTTACGAATACACGCATTGTATCTTTACTTTTAAACAGGGTTATTTTTAAAACACCTGTAACCTCTCAGGACTGTATTAAGTATCATAAACAACAACTTTTGTTCTATGACTTTACAAAACATACCTAATACATTTACCAAAAACAAATATTCAAGATTTCGTTTTCCTATCTAAAACATTGTCCTATCGAACATATTTCGGTCCCCGTCCTAACGCGCTCCCTTCGATTTTTACTATTGCTTTCTTTTGTTTGTCGCATAGACTTCGTAACATTTAGAGCGTTCAATTTAAAATATTTTAATTTTTTTATGACAATCTGATGAAAAAAAAAATCATGAATTTTTAAAAGTCAGAACAAAAGTATTACTATCAGGACTGTATTACTATCATAATAAGGAACACCTTATTATGATAGTAATACAGTCCTGAGAGGTTACCGATGTTTTACAAATAACCCTGAACATTTAAAAAAAGCTATAATACGAGTAGATCTTGTATGCCTGCCTACAATCTTGAATACTATAGTTATAGCGCGACGTACAAAATCAAAGCTAAATTCTGTCCGCGTGACAAATAAGTTTTAAGCTTAACCAACAACATACCTTCTTGATTTCGTTGTCCTATCTAACACATTAACGTACTTTTAAAAAAAGTACCTTAGTTGTCTTACGATTAAATAAATAAATAAATGTGAGTGATTTAATTGAAAACTTAGGTACATAAATAAATGCTTAGCATATTGTGTCTCATATTTAAATAGAATTTAGGTATTAAATATAATAAATGATGCTGGACATTTTACACAGCATCATCTAATACTGATATACTTAATGTGGTTTTAAAGAAAGAGAGAATGATTCGAAAGTAGAATCACATCCACTCAGTACAAACGTTCAGCAAGAACATAAAGATAGAAAGTACATACAAAGCAAGGCCATTCTTAACTTAGAATGATCTTGACTTATGAATCATACTTACCACAACCTTGGAGCTCATATTAAACAATAATTACTTCGTCCTGAAGGGTTAAATTGTACTTACATATTAACATATGATCTTCATATCCATCAATAAATTAAAGTCATTGAATAGATGTAGGTAAATTAGGTTTAAAAACTGCTAACTGACTTTCATTTATCAGCAGATGAAAGTTCATGAGCAGTTTGTTCGGCCGTTGGTTCATAGATATCATCATCATCCACAACCTGACTTTGCCCACTGCTGGGTATAGGCCTCTCTTTCTATATGCCACTTTTTACGGTCTCGTGCTAACCTCATCCAGGTGCGGCCCGCGACGGATACCAAATCGTCGTCTGCCCATCGTCATTCATAGATTTAATTTTGGTTTATAATAGATGTTGCTTGTAATATTGCTATTTGTACAAAAAACAATTTCCCACATCTCATGATGAAAATGAAACTTAAAATCTCGAAATTGTTCATGAAATTGCCGCTGACTAACCTACGTCTCCGTTGTCTATCTGTCTATTAACTTCTATCGGAGTCAGAGAATCTATAATAATAAAATCACCTTGATAAGACATAATCTCGTGATGAAAATATTAGCTCACGAGAACTCAGTTATCACGTAGAAATATCCACGTGCTAAGGTAACCATTATAGTCTGTAAATACTATATTGCTTAGGTAATAATGCTTTAGTAACAGTTTCTCAAACTCGAAAGCCACGTTGGCCTAGTGGGTAGGTCCTCTCGATTTTCAATCCGAACGTTGCGAGCCCATATCCCGGCCTTGCATTGCGTGACTTAAAATGTATATGCGTACAGCAATTTTTAACTTTGAATGATTATATCGCGAGAAAACCCGCAGCTCAGACAGCTCTACACGTATTGAAGTTGTCTTTCCTGTGGAAGTTGAAAATATGGTTATGGTACTAATTCATTTTAAAACAATGTCGCAAGCACTACGTCCCATTAGTTTAGGCAATATTACCTCCTGACGTTGTAGGTAAGAATAAATCATTTACTTAGTAGTCTGAGTAAAATGTAAAGACTTAAGTTTTTTTATGTGGATAAATAGTTACGTAAGTCACGTAGATAACTGAAAGGGTGAGTAGAGGTAGACCTAAGAAAATATGGATGGATTGTGTGAAAGAAGATATGGGTAAGAAAGGAATGGATACGGAGATGGGTGATAGGGGAGAGTGGAAGAGGAGAACATGTGCCGACCCCGCATAAGCGGGATAAATGATGAATACATCTCAAATGACACCTTCGAAGGAGACCTATAGGTTCCAATTTGCAATGTCTAGTGTTTAGCAAACGCGGTTTACACTACAAACAACGGAAGTACCTGACCTATCTTGTCTATTGACTGCATAATGACAACATGATGACTGGTAACAACATATTTAGCACAAACACATGCTAATATTTTTCCTTATACAGATTATAAATAGCAGTAGTTTATAGCAAAAATGGTAACCTTGTGACTGATATTACCATTGTTATAGCATGATTATAAAATAGTTTTGCAATGATAGTGATTATAATCATCTTACATAGATGATTATTTCTTGACTAGCGCTCCCTCGGGATTATTTTTTCGGGATAAAAGTAGCCTATGTCCTTCCCTAGGATACAACCTTTATCTATGCCAAATTTTAGGTTGTTTAGCAGTTTGGGCGTAAAAAGGTACCAAAGAAACAGACAGACAGAGTTACTTATAATATTATTATGGATGACGAAATAAAAGATAGGTTTAGTTAGGTATTTGTTTGCTCACCCGGCTAATTATTTGGTTGGTACCTAGGTAATAATATATTATAATATTAGGTATTAATATAAATAGGTTACCGCTTAATACATAAAAAATTATACATATATTAAACATACATTCCAATTATATTTTTGGGAAATTACATAAGTAAGTAATAGGTTTCATAGATTAATGAGGTATTGCGCTTACCTTATTAGGAATTAACCTAAGTGTTTTTTTTTACTTAGGTACTTGCTAAATCTCTCCTCCAAACAATATTATTCACAAAGTTACCTCTCGCTGAGGTCATGTTTCAATGCTAAGTAAATTATGGCAAGAAATGTGTAATTCTTACATCAGCCACGTAGATTTACCACGTGTTTTGAATTTAGGTACTTAACAAAAAACTTTGTTTTAATTTACATATCTGTTACTTTATTTCTTTGTTTGATTAAATATAAAGAAACTTATTATCTCTTTGCCAATAACGACAAACATTTTTGTTTCGTTGAAACTTTCCAGAACTTTTCTAGAATTTATGGTTCTAGAAAAATCTTTAATCATTGTAGGTAATAGGTAAATGAGTCGTAATTTTTCATTACTGATAAAGCTACGGAATGTAAATAGTAGATAAGTTTCTATTTCAAGTCGATTCTGTACATGTATGACCGATGTAATTATGCAAGCTAGCGCGTTGCAAGACGGCAATAGGCGGCCGAACGCGGCTGTTGGGGGCTCCGCCGCTAGTGTTGTGCCGCTTCGAGGTCACGGGAACATCGATATCGATGTTTATTTATTTTATTGATGAAATTGAATTTGTGTTTCATCGAATTTATAATAAGTTTTCATTGCTTAGTTTAAAATGAGGTGCTCAATCCCCGAAATTGTTGTATATTTGAAATCCAATAAGTATCAACTTGAAGTGGCAGTGGGCGGGGCACATAGCTCGTAGAACTGACGGCCGTTGGGGCAGTAAAGTTCTCGAGTGGAGGCCACGCACCGGAAATCGCAGCAGAGGACGGCCCCCCACGAGATGGAAAGACGATCTTGTAAGGGTTGCTGGGAGCCGTTGGGTGCAGGCTGCACAAGATCGATCGCTGTGGAAATCTATGGGGAAGGCCTATGTTCAGCAGTGGACGCTGGATGGCTGAGATGATGATGATGATGATGAAGTATCAACTTTCTTTTTTTCTTTTTCTTAACACAAATTAATTTGAAAATTAACAATAGCTACTTAAGTGTAAGTAAATAATAAGTGTGTTGCTTTCATGCAAATGGTTTCAACCAATTTTAATAAAAACTACTGAGTCAGTTTTTAGAATATGCGTATTACCGAGTCAAGTTAAATATTATTTAAGTCATAAGTAAATCCGTAATATTAGGTAAGTTTTAGTGTAATTTATTTATTTTATTTTATAAAATATGTCTAAGCTTATTGAAGTGTTATGTAAGATATCAAAAATATATGAAAAATATTAAGTACCTAATGCTGGACATTTCACACTGCATCTTATAGCCCCAACGTAAGCAGAGATTGTTTGTGAACTGAATAATAGATGAACTACAATATTTTTTTTAACTTTTTTATTAAGATAGAAAACAAAACCGGAATCAAGAACTAACCTACCTTCTTTAATTTTTCACAGTTTTAAAATGTATCGAATCATAAATTGTTATTTATTGTATTTTTTCATCGATATGAATTCTTTACATCACTTTTAAACCCATACGTTCAAGTTTCAATTGTCTGCAGTGGAAATTTCCACGATAAAACATGCAACCTTCGAGCGCTCTCCTCTAACACAGCGTACTAAGCATACTCGCCTCTCGCTTGCACGAAATCGACGCAGGCGCTCTGACCTAACCGGTTTGGCCTGCTCTAACCAATGTGCTTACCCATAAATCTTTCTCTTTCTCTTCGGACAACTTATCGTTCTATTTTACGGATAGCTCTGTGCTATGTATACTTCTCGGTCGTCGGCCAAATGATTTTTGTTACCTGTCTTTCTCTAGAGCTTGAATGAGTAAAATTTGTTTTCTTGGTGCAGAGCTACAGCTTCAAATCCAACAAAATACTATACTACGACCACGTGCTGGGAGAGGTTAATGACTGATACTGCAGATAACATTGAAAATAAATAAACAATTATTATAGTGTCATGCACTAACCGTTAAAATAACGGAAAATTAATTTAAGGTTAAATTTTTACTTCTCACAATAGGAAAGGATGAAAAGTATGCATTGTAGTGTAGGTACAATTAACACAATGTTTATTAGCAACGACATAACAACTGTTGTTAAAGTCAAGTTGATCAAATTCTCTTTAAGTCATTTGTATTTGTGTATACTTATAATACCTAACCTACTGCAAAATAACGTAGGCATCTAATTAGTTGTTTCTTCAAAGAAAGATCACAAAGTACCTGGACTTCAAAATTAAAAGTAGAAAAAAAAAAATTTCATAAAGAAAGAAAATATACTTAGTATAGGTATATTCAATTCAATCCAGACTACATTATGTGATATTGTGTAAGTATAAAATATTTTTAACAATGTTTATAAACAGCCGACCTTAATTAATGAGCAATCGCTTCAGAGCGGCCTCGAACAATCTTCCCACTAAAACGAAAAAAATAACCTAACCTACCAACATATCTTCTGATACCAACAGCCACATTTAGGTATATTTGTTTTATCCGTAAGATGTTCCCAAAAACTGGTTTTGTGTATATTTTTGCGTGCCCTACAAGATCATTTAAAGAGTTAAAACTATTTGTTTTTCGATACCTACTTATCCTTTATTTAAAATGTTGCGGAATATTCGCCAAAATACTCGTGACATTGGTAACGTCACAGGCGACGTCGAGACGAGATGTTTTAAAATTATTTGCTCCGGAATTCGACATCAGAACGGTAACATGTCCACACTTCATCACGACACGATGATTCCTTAAAATGAAGTATTAATCACTCTGAACGTCATCACAAACATAATGTTCTAGGTTGAAATACCAAAGCACCTACGTGTTCAAAAAGAACATGACTGCTATGGACAAAGGAAATTCAATTTCGTCTGAATAATTCGGGGAGCTATCGATGTTTCTGCAATAGTTTTCCCAACCCTAAACAAAAATTCGAATTCAAAAATGGAATTTAAAATTCTACATTTCATTTATGAATTATTATTTTTTGCAAGCGTTTCCTGAAACCGTTGTTCAGTGGACAAGTTCAGATAAATTGACGTCATGACGCCAATATTCGGTAACTTGGCAGCCAACTCGTGTTGTTTACCGTCCGTGAATCTTCAGAGTTCATTGCTAGACATCCGCAGTTTTTCTCAAATAGGCTTGTAAACAAACTTGTTGCAATGTCTGAAATTCGAGACCTAATAGGGGTTATAGAGCTCGAACACCCTGTTGCAATGCTCAGTGACGTAGACAGACAGGCAGACATAAATTTTCCACTATCTGATACGCATTTCACAACAATGATTTTTAGCACGGCTAAGCTTTTTGAATGAAAAATACCTACCACCTGCAATTGTGGTAGGTAAACTATAGAACTAGGTATGTACTCACCTAATGGATCGAGGTAAGATAGTCTTGTAATATGTATGGGTTTAAACTAGTAAGTAGGTATGTATACCTATACCTACCTACTTATTTAGTATTTTTAATAAGTAAGACAAGTAAATTATGTTTAGTAACCTACCTAGGTAAGGTACCTTACTTATATTGATATCAATTTAGTCACAATACTTTTATGCCTACAAACTCAGCTGTGTAAGTTGTTTTTTTTTTATTTTTTCCATGCAAAGAGATAAGACAATTTTTCATGCAACAAAATAATTTGAAAGTTAAGTGCAATTGTGGTAGTAGGTACCTACCTCCAATGTACTTTAGTATCTACATAAGGTAGGTACATCGATGCATTTGTCCACGTCAATAGATTAACGACGCCATAAAGCTATATCGGCTTTGCCAAGACATTTTTACTGCATTTGACAAACCGAGTTATTATGCCGTGAATGTTCATGCTAACATTGCTTGAAATATTGTAACTTCAGGAAGATTTTTACTACTAGCGTCATCTGTTGGTAAGAAGTAGAACCATGAAACTTTGCTTCTTAGAATCAGTTCTGCTACTCATCACTAGATGGCAGGCCTATCTAAATCGATGCTACTGCCATCTATTGGAAATGTACTAAATTATTTGGAAATTTTTAGGCTCTAGCTTTAGTATTAGCACAATGAATATAGATGGCGGTGTTTTAAAAGAGGTTTCGAAAACTTTATTTGTTGCCATCGATCTTCATCTGCAGTAGAATTTAACATCCTGACCGAAATACAATAGATCAACATCAAACTTTTGCCCGAGTTGTTATTTCATCGTGGTACAATGTAATACCTAGGTACTGCTTATTCCGATGGGTTCCCAACGAGTCACATCTAGCCCCCGTTTTTGACTTAGGCTCAATGCACATTGAATTGGCAGCGACGAGATGTAACAATTTATTTATTTATTTTAGATAGAACTTAACTATAACATTACAGAAATTCCAGATCATCATAGTTAATAAATACATGTACACATAATAAAAACATCAGAAAATTACACAGAAAAAATAAAATATAGTAAGTATAACATTTAGACAAAACAATTGAAAAGAATTTACTACAACTATAGGTACGAGTATAACAAAAATTAACTTTAAAAACTTTCACAAAACTCTAGGCACAACCGTTCTATCTCCTTCCAGCCATCCGCAAACACGTCTAACTGAGGATGTACAACCATGAGCTCGTTAAGGTTGCGCTGAGCGCGGGAAATAGGCGACTGCTGGCAATACAACGTGCGCACGCGTATTGGCTCAAACAGTCGGACTCGGCCTGGCCGGAATCTGTTTCGCTGTTCTGGGACGCAAAGACGGCTAGCCTCACTCAAAAGAATAGGACAATCGGTTTTACCTCTTAAAAGGCGGCACAAAAATAACATCTGGTCTTTTAATCGCCTTGTCTCTAAGGAGTTATAGCCTAAAGTTCCTTGTAAAATTTTTGTTGGATACATAAATGGGTAGTACCCACACATTTTTTTATAGAGAAACCTTAGAAATCTCTTCTGGACCTTTTCAAGCATCAGCGAATATGTGCCTTGATAAGGGTTCCAGACAATAGCACTAGATTCTAGTTTAGAACGTACAAGGGATGTATAGAGCATTTTTATGGCTCTTATATTTTTAAAATCTCTACAGTTTCGGGATACAAATCCGAGCTTTTTAAAACATGTGACTGTGATTGATTGAATGTGGTTATGAAAGTTCAGCTCTGGATCAAATTGAACTCCTAGATCCTTTACCGAGTGACACCTGGCAATTAACTCGCTTCCTAGATAATATTGCGCGGTTATATTATGCGTGGAGTGTGTGAAGCTCATCATCTGACATTTAGATACATTAAATTGCAATAGGTTTTTGTTACTCCATGCTTCTATGGCATTAATGTCGCGTTGAAGGGCTTGGCTGTCATGTGTAGTTCGAATCTGCCTAAAAATTTTGACATCGTCAGCATATAATAAACACATATCACTATCAATACATCTAGTTAGGTCATCGATCATGATGGTAAAGAGTAGTGGACCCAGGGAAGAACCTTGACTTACACCAGAGCGAGTGTGGTAAGAGGTGGAATTATAACAACCCAGACGCACGAACTGCTTGCGATCACCTAAATAACTGGCAAAAAAACGCAGCAGTTTTGGGGACAGACCATAAGCGTTTAACTTTCCTAATAGTACGTCATTATCTACATGATCAAAAGCTTTTTTAAAATCGAGGTAAACCACATCGACTTGAGTGTTGTTATCTAGGCTTTTTGAAATGAAATTAACAAGGGTAAGTAAGTTAGTGTTAACAGATTTTCCCTTCCTAAAAGCATGCTGGGAGTCACTTAGATACGGTGTTATTTGTTTGTATAAGTTTGTGTGTAAAATACTTTCAAATAACTTAACAAAAGATGATAGTATTGCTATAGGTCGGTAGTTTTCAGCTAGAGATTTGTCACCTGACTTGGGGATGGGGGTCACGCGAGATATTTTCCAGCGTGTCGGGTAGATTCCTGTATTAAGTGAAAGGTTAAAAATATGTGTTAGTGGAAGGGATTATAAACATATAAGGGATAACAAGACATTATAAACCTTATGATTTATGAACAATGTTACAAGGTAGGTATATTATACGCTTGATAGAATGTACGACGCGCGACCGCGCGAGACTGCTCAAACCGGCGCGCCTCATTCATTCTATACCTTGTTACATTGTTCTTATGGTTTATATTGTCTTGTTACGTCTCGTCGCGTCGCTGCCAAATCAATGTGCATTAAGCCTTTGGGGCATCAGCTTAGTAAAAGTACCTACCTAACCAATAGGTATATAAGTACATAAACCATTATATTACATTTTTTATTCCACGGGAGCAAAGCCACGCAAAAGCCCTGTTTTTAATAATATGCAAATTAGTCAGATAAAATAAAATGCGCGTTGAAATCTTTTCTTAGTGACACAAATTAGTCAATCGAATAATAGTGCGCGTTGAAATCTTTTCTTAGTGACACAAATTAGTCAATCGAATAATAGTGCGCGTTGAAATCTTTTCTTAGTGACACAAATTAGTCAATCGAATAATAGTGCGCGTTGAAATCTTTTCTTAGTGACACAAATTATATAGTTAATCAAATAATAGTGCGTGTTGAATTTTTTTCTTAGTGACACTGGTGACACAAATTAGTCAATTAAAATGAAATATGATCTCGATGAAATCTTTACTTAGATTAGGTTCCTAGGTACCTATTTATAATAGAAAGTTGCATGCAGTTAATATATCCGTAGGAAGCTAAAGTTTATGTTAAGGAAGATCACTATTTGTACTAACCAGGTCTGCTGAACAAGCTCCGTTGTAGGCACGGGTACCTCACTACTTAGCAATAAGAACTCTAGTAGGTATTTTTTTTCATAAAAGAAATCCATGTACCTAAGTATCAAATAAATGTAGGAATGTATAGCCAAAACTGTGGGAGCGTATCACGCGCCCCATTTAGTATCACTTTACACAAATTGCTTAGCCGGTGATTTCCCTGGGCAATAATTACCATCCATCTCATCAGCACGCGACCTGTCGCCACTAACACACGTTGGTTTAGAATTATCATTTATCATGTGGTGTCGACAAGATATAAAAATAGCGTTAGCGCATTATGCAAGTGCAACATATCTAAATTCTAATGAAAAAAATATATAAAAATATGGGTAGATGTTTAGAAGGTAAAAATTCGGAAAAAAGTCGTTTTTGTTCTATGAACATCGTAACAGAATAAAAAAAAATTGAATCGCGCGATATTTAAAAGTGAATTAGAATTTCGAATTTAGGTTATTATTAAAATCCGGCTATCGGAGAATTCCGAACTCTTAACTAAAACATGTCCACCCCTCATTTCATTCTAATTTTCCGCCCCTTGCTTAGCACGTGTTAGCACATTACCACCGTGTTAGATTGGCGGAAAATTCACTTACAAGCTTTTACACTATTAAGATATATTCGAGAATGTTGGTTACTTTTATCAATGCTCAGAAGGTCAATACAGATAGCTTTCAATTGTTTGAATTTGATAATTATGGTAAAAAAACGTTTCAAAATATGGTTTTAGATTTTACTAATTAAATTTACTAACCTACAGTTAGTTTTTGTAAAGAAATAAAGGTAGGTAGTTTAAACTTACAGGAGGTGCTTACAAGAACCTACTCGTACAATTCAATAAAGGTCTTAAGCTGCGTACGGACTAAGTGTTTCAAGGCTCGCGCGAGTAGATTTAAAATATTAAAATGTACGATGTTGATGACATTCGCGAGCTTGGAACGCGTAGTCCGCACAAGGCTTTAAAATACCTACTTTGGTACGTACTTATAGATTCTGCAACATGAACTATTAGCCGGGGCACCGCAGCAATTGCATGCCAGACCTATTGCAAAAAATTGTATAAGTCGCAGGCAGATCGATGAATTAACCATTGATATGCCTAGGCGTATCGTTTAACAACGCCATTTTACGATCTGCCTAACTTACACCCCGCTATATCGTTCGTTTGACGATTTGGTCAGCGATACTTATGCCGGTATTCACAAACATTACTTTGAGGTTTCCAAGTGCGCGCGGACGCACAGGGTCCCAAAATCAGTAGGTTTCTTGGACACTGTGCGTCCGCGCGCACTACCTCATAGTAATGTTTGTGAATACCGGTGTTAGGCAAATCATGATACTTATGCCTAGGTAGATCGTGAAATACAACAAAATAGCGACAGATTGACATAGCGGAATATTTCATTTCTGGCGCTTCGACAGCCGCTGCCACGGCACGCTCGCTTTGCTCGCTCGTCTTGCGCGTATTTCTTCCAATTTGTCGATCTGCCGGCGACTTATAATTGAGACTGTGTGCATAAAATAGTTTTAAGATTTCCTCATGAAGCCTTTTAGATTTTTACGTTGTATCATGAAAGGTTTATACTTACCTACACATCAGTATTCGTATTTTTTTACCCGCAGATTATTGGCTTATAATAAATGCATGTGGAGGACAATTCGCAGCTGTGACCGGGGTGGAACTCCCGGGGGACTCCAGGGACCGGCCGAGTGCCAAGACACGTGTCGAGATGTATTTGAGCTCTTTTGCCAAAATAACATGTTCCGTTCCGGAGACATCTTGAGCAATGTGAAGATCTTCTGGCATTTTTGGTATACTTACTTTTTAAAATGTCTAGGTCAGCAACGCCGTATTTAGATTTCGACTTATGAAAAGTAGGCCTCGAAAGAAGTGAATTAAAATGTTCATGTTTCTCTATTATGTATAGGTAACTAACTATTGTAACTATTGTTCAGTAACTAGGTGTTGGGTTAACTTTACTCCTTCTTGATACCTATTATCTAAGGCACCGAGTACAACATCCCGAGTGTAGGCATAAACTGCCTCCTGTCACGTTGTAGCTTAAATAATTGTTTTTATTTTGTGTGTATGAACGAATACGAACCACTGTCACCCTATTGGGACTCCTAGGTATTACGATGAATAATATTGTATCTGCCTAATCACACACCTGCTCTAATTTCTGATAGCTTATCGACTGAATAAGGTTTCCGTCACACGATACATTTGTATCGCACCTTTAAATCGCGAGTCGCGACTGTGGGATAGCTGACTCCGAGTAGGTTTCATAGTTAAATCTAACATGTTTGAATTATATTGACTCCACGATTTAGAAAATCTACATCGCGGACCTACCTTTTATTTAGTTTAACAAAATAAAAGCCTCGCCTTTGCGCTATAAAGGCAAAAAACGCGCCGTGTAGGCTTTTCGTGAAATTAGTCGTTCATCAATATTTGTCATTATTTATTATAATTATCGGGACTGGCCGAGCATAACTCACTGTACCACAATGCAGCGCAGTTCATTAGTGTGAGACAACGATAGAAAGTCCACCATGAAAATATTTGTAGCTCTGTTGTTTTTTAGTTTAGTGCTTAGTGTTAAAGCAAGCTGTAGATTTAGAGGTGTGTGTGCGGTGGTCGGTGGATTTGCGAAACCCTGTAATGTTACCCATGAAGCTTTACCCCTTATCGATGGACTCTCGCCAGAGGAAGCAGAAAATATAGTTAACATTTACGCCGATGTGTGTCCGAATCACGTTCTAGATGAAGATGGCAACATGAAGCCCTACGATGAAATATTTGCATGCTGTGACCACGTCCAACTTACAACCATGGCAAATGATTTAGTAATGGCCCAAGGAGTACTAGGACGATGTCCGCAATGTCTTAGAAATTTTGGCAACCAAATCTGCGAAATGAACTGTTCTCCAGATCAATCAAGATTTTTAGATGTGGAGGTAGCTACCACAGCAGATGGGACCGCCTACGTAGAAGCGATAAACTTTAGAATGTACGAAAAGTTTATGGAGGATTCTTTTTCGTCATGTAGTGGAGTTTTGATGCCGCAAACAGGATTGCCGGCTGTCAACATGATGTGCGGGAGTGCCTCGGTGTGTGATGCTGAAGCTTGGTACGCCTTCACTGGAGATACAACAGAGAATCCACTGGTTCCAGTGCACGTTAACTTCTTTAAATGGCCCACTCCCGAAGACTCGATGAGCATTGTAGCCCCTCCGTGCAATGAAACCCAACAAGGAGCTCTACCTTGCAGTTGCGTGGATTGCTTCTCCGCGTGTCCGGTCGGCAGCGAGCCTTACGAAGCTTCCTTATGCACAGTTCTCGGACTCAATTGCATCGCATTTTCTACAGCTATTGTCTTCTTTGTGATAACAGTTACGGTATTCTGTGTTTTGACGCTGGTAGACTACAGAAAAACGAGAAATATTAATTCTAAGCCGCCAGTGATAAAAAAACAAAAGTTAAACTTTCTTATTATATTTTTGCAGAAGTTCTTTGCAAAATTAGGTGTGTTTAGTGCAAGTTATCCAGCTGTTGTACTGATGTTAACGTCTTGGGTATCCTTTGCTATGCTATTTGGTGCTGTAAATGTTAATTTGACTTCGAATCCCCTCGAACTGTGGTCATCGCCGGATGCTAAGGGTCGTCAAGAGTTAAATTATTTCAATTCACGTTTTGGACCATTTTACCGTGTTGCTCAAGTATTTCTCACTATTGACTTGGAATCCTTTGAGGTTAATAATGTCACTTATGGCCCAGCTTACAGAATTGAGGCTGTTAGGGAGCTCGTGAAACTAGAAGACGCTATTATTAATATCGGTAGGGAGGATGGTGGCGTTGTGTTAGAAGATGTCTGTTATGCTCCCAACCTTATTCCCGGTGCTGAAAAAAATCTCGATTTATGCGTAACAATGTCGGTAGGTACGTATCTTGGTGATCAAAGAAATAATATCAACGAAGAAACATATCTAAGTACCATTCAGGGTTGCCTTAACAATTTTTTCAATTTTAATTGTCTTGCGTCATGGGGGGGTGGTGCTGAGCCCGAAATCACTTTTGGTGGATACGATGATAACATTTTGGTAGCAAACACTTTGTTGATAAACTTCCCAATATCAAATTATTTATTAGAAGAAGATCTTCAACCCGTGTTAGAGTGGGAAGCCAAGTTTATCGAACTATTGTTTGAATATGAATCAAACTGGAAATCTGACTTTGTAACTGTCGCTTTCGGAACAGAAAGGTCTATTGAAGATGAGATTAGGAGGATTTCGGTAGCAGAAGCTGTGCCTATAGCGATCAGTTATATAATTATGTTTATTTATGTAGTCCTCGCGCTTGGAAATATCAGGAGCTGGAAAACATACTTCATCGATAGCAAAGTAATGGTTGCGGTCGGCAGCATCATTATAGTTATCGATTCAATATTCTGTGCTTTGGGGGTTATGGGATACTTTGGTGTTACATTAACTTTGTTTGCCATAAACGTGATTCCCTTTTTCGTGCTTTCGGTTGGTGTTGACAACGTTTTTTTGATGGTCAATACGTTGCAAAGTATTCAGAACAACCTAAAACAGTTTGACGACTACAAAGAAAATATGAGTTTTTCGAAAAAGCGGAATTTTATTTTTGAAAAGATGTTGACCAAAATCGGGCCCTCTATTTTTGTGTCATCTGTCACACAGATTACTTGTTTTGCGTTAGGCACCTTGACCAAATTTCCAGCTGTTATAACCTTAGCTTATTTTGCTTCCATCGCTTTAGCGTTTTTATTCATATTCCAAATAACTACAGTTGTTGCTCTATTGTCCATTGATTACAAACGCTCGACTCAGAACAGATTGGATATACTTTGTTGCGTTCAAAAGAAAGTTTTGAATGATGATGATCCATTGAATTCAGAGAAACCGTTTAAAAGTGTGACCCAGAAATTAATGGAACCGTATGCAAAATTTATTGTAAATTGGCGTGTTAAAATATGTGTGGCAATTATATTCATGGGTATGGTGTCTACGAGCATTATGTTGATTCCTGAAATAGAAATAGGTTTGGATCAACAGTTAGCTCTTCCTGAAGACTCATATGTCTACAAATATTTGGAAGCCATAGCGAATTACTTGAAAATAGGGCCACCGGTTTACTTTGTTCTTAAAAGTGGCTTAAATTTCAGTGATGTAAATCATCAAAATGCTGTATGCGGAGGGCAGTTATGCAATGACAACTCACTTAGTACCCAAATTTATCTAGCTTCTTTATACAGTAATGTGACCTACATAGCGCGCAGTCCTAATTCTTGGCTAGATGATTTCATTGATTGGACTAATCTTTATGGAGGTTGTTGCAAATACAACACAACCGATAATAGTTTCTGTCAAAGTTCAGATCCTTCTGTTGACTGTACCTACTGCACGATTCAAAGGAATGAGGAATGGTCCAATGGTCTTCGACCGCATCCAGAATCATTCGAAAGATATATTCCCTTTTTCCTACAAGATGCGCCAACGGAAATTTGCAACAAAGGAGGTTTGGCTAGTTACTCTGGGTCTGTAAACTACCTCCTTGATTCAGAAGGGAGAGCTAACGTCCAAGACACAAATTTTATGACTTACCACAACACTTTGAGTACTTCCTATGACTACATCACCGCGTTGTACTACGGTTATGAAATCAGTGCAAATATTACAAGAGCCATTAAAGAAAGTACTGGACTCGATGTAGAGGTGTTCCCTTACTCGATCTTCTACGTGTTCTTCGAGCAATACTTAACAATGTGGAAAGACACGTTATTATCAATTTTGTATTGCGTCGCTGGTGCTATTTTCTTCAATCTCATAGCTTCAGGGTTCAGTTTCACGACCACTTTTACTGTTATGTTTACAGCTGTGTTAGTTTTAGTTAATATGATGGGTGTTATGTACTTGTGGAATATTCCTTTGAATGCTGTTTCTAACATGAACCTGATTGTGTCGATAGGTATCGCAGTGGAGTTTTGCAGTCATATCGCTTATGCTTTTGTGACTAGTGAGAGTCCACCGAGAGAGAAGGTTGCAGATGCCATCCAATCTGTTGGTTCGACTGTCATCACTGGGATCACATTTACTAACATTCCGATTGTTGTTTTGTACTTTTCATACACTCAAGTCATAGAGGTTTTCTTTTTTAGAATGTTTACTAGTATAGTATTATTGAGTTTATTGCATGGGATGGTATTTTACCCGGTGTTATTGAGCTACGTGAGTAATTTGACATCGAAATAATAACACGATCTAGGTTAACAACTCATTACATATACTCAATAGCATAGAAAAAACAAGATCAAAGATTATGAACAGTTTTTTTACTTATTTAATTTATTTGTATAAATGACTAGAACTACGACTAAGTAAATATTACTTTAAGACTAGAAATTAAATTTGTTTTATGTATTATTTCCTATTAAAAATATTCAAAAACATGTTCTAACATTTTATTTTAACAAGATAACAAACCCAAAGGAAGACTTATAATTATTGATGTGTATCAAAAACAAAGAGGTATCATTAGCAATTATGTATCACAACACGCACATTATTGCACATAATATACGAGAACATTAAAGTGATCGATTAATTTCTTAGAGATTCATATATACAGTGAATTATACTTAACGTAGGTTATTCGAGCTAGCTAACTCCTACCGAATTCAAACTACTTATCGTTTTATTCGTAATATTTAAAAATAATCAATTTTAAATATTTAATTTTTTTGTCAAACGATATCGATTAAATTTATTAATTCAATCGATAAGTAGTTAGATTCATTATATCCTTCCCACTTTTGATAAAAAATAATCACGCTACAAAGTTGTTCGATAAGGCCAAATCTTTCGCAATTGGTATTTCAAATGATACCTACTATCAGGTGTAGCCCTCAAGCTTCCAAAACATGGTTCAGATAAGCTATGTAACAGATGGCTAAGCGGAGAATTTCAATCTTGGACAGTTTCTTGTCTGGTGGTAGAGTTGGTAGAAGTTGTCTTAAAGCTGCGAATGCGGAATTGAAAGCTTCAACTCTGATTCTTTCTCTTGTGGCGTGGGCTGTTCGGTACTTCAAGGTGGCTCTGCGCCTGCGCCGGCGTTCTTCTCTGGAGAGACCAGCGCAAGGAGAGCCGGCTCCACTGGAGAGGTAGGCTTCTTCGGAGAGTGCGCACGGGTCTAGAGTTCTATCTCTGAAACAATAGTTATCTGTAGAAAATGGTCCTTACAAGCTCAATCTAATATTCGTAGATAGTTTTATATGTGAGCCAATTATTCGTACCTAATTGTCGTTACATAAAAATAAAATATTCTTAACAAAAATACTCATGTTCTAATTTACCTATGATTAAGATTGCGTAAAGAAAAGATAAAATTATTAACTCGGAACGTTTATTACGCCTAACTCATCTATAAAGCAACAATTTTCGAACCAAATAATGAACAATAAGTACAATGTAGAATTTGATAAAAATTAAAAAGCTATGGTGTAGAAAACTCATGATACCTACGAGTAGGTTAGTAGGTACACCTAAACAAACTACATCATTCTGAGACACGATTGTCTTAGGAAAGGATACCCGGCTCTTTCTCTATACAAAGTTTCCTCCCTGGATAATGACACTAGAGCAAGTATTTTTGTACCTTGAAACCTTTAACTACCATGACCCTTGTCTTGGTTTTTTTTAATTCTAATTGTCATAGTAAGTCATCATCATTAGCCTGCCCTTATCCCGGTCATGCGGGGTCGGCACAACATGTTCTCCTCTTCCACTCTCCCCTATCACTCGTCATCTCTGTATCAACTCCTTTCTTTTCCATATCTTCTTTCAAACAATCCATCCATCTTTTCTTGGGTCTACCTCTACTCACATATCCATTCACATTCATTTCCATCACCCTTTTATTTACATGACACCCTTTTAGTAAGTAGGAGTCTTAAAAACTAGAAATAAAAAAAAACAAGATAGGGGTCATTTTAGTTAAAGGTTTTATGGTACAAAAATATTTGCTCTAGTGTCATTATCCAGGGAGGAAACAATTTATTGCGTTTGTATGGAGAAAGAGCCGCTATCCTTTCCTCTAATGGATGTGTGTTGTGTTAGGTACCTTGGTTGGTGTAATGTAACGTCATCCACCGCATTACGCATAGGTCCGTCATATTAAAAAAGTCATTAGACATATAGCGTCTTACCATAAAACGTGACATAAAGTTATTCCACCGAATAAATCAAGAATAACCATACATTTTGACAGTTTACACTCAGGAATAACTTTATGTCTCGTTTTATGGTAAGACGCCTAGATCTGATTCGGTCGAGCGAGATTGAATTATTAGGCTTGAACAGCCGTACAAAAATTGCCGTAGCGGACGGTATTTCACGTCCACATGGCGGGGTATTGGTAAAGTTTTCAACTAGCAATAATCGCACCTCGGATTAACCTCATTGGTTACGATATTGCCTCTGCGCAAAGTTAGCCTGAAGAAGTTGCAGAGCCGTCCTCGTCGTTTTGCCAAAACGCTTCGATAGCGCGTGCTAACTTGCATAGTGGCGACATCTAGTTTGGATTTTGAAAAACTCAAGTTTTTTGCAGACAAATTAGTCATCCTTCACTTTTAACTCTCTTATTTATCTCAGACTCACTGTCCCCTATTTACAAAATTATAGGTAAGTATGTATTTCTTTGAACTTTTTACTTTTTAATTATGTTAGACGGCTAGAATCAGTAAGATTTTTTTAAAGTAAGTACTTTATATCTTCGATCTGAAGACTTTTAACTAAGTAGTTTCTTCATTCCCTTTATATTTTACTGCCTGTAGATCTTTGATGTCTACCGTTAACTGTCTTGTGCCTCTTTAGTTTATAAAGGATTTTAATTTATTTAGCTTAAAAAACAATAAATGGGCACTTGTTTTTTTTTCTTTCATAAAGCTTTTAAAAAATATTTTTAAAACAGTGTACCTAAACAGTATTTTTATACAGTGTTTTTATTTTATTTATAAGTAAACAAAACAGTTGCTAAGTGAATATATAGTCATTAGCCTACCTGTTTCTTGGGACTAGATTTTCCCGTCCTGTGATGGGTAGTAGTGCCTCCCGGGCCTCCAGCAAGCAAGGAAGAGACCCCTCATCCATGCTCGAAGTAGACTCTAACCAGCTCTTCATCTTGCTTGGCTAGAGAAAAATAACATTTATTACAGTTCTTTCAACGAATCTAGGCATTCGTGAAGTTAGCCATTTCGATGCGCAGAACACAATTTTGTATGAAAAATCGGTCACTGCGCAGACAAACGGCAATCTTCACGAAAGCTTAGCATTAAACAAGCTGTAGTGTTGTAGGAGATCGCTAAAGATGTCAGCTATCCATCCTAACTATCGCACCTAGGTATTAATAGTAGGTAACAACAAAAATCTAAAAAAATATCGTTCATCTTAACTAAGGGCTGGACATGCAAACTGTGGAACAGGGACCAGTAGTTCTTATGTAATCTTCAAAGGAGTTTTCTGTCCTGAATATCTGAGCCTTTATTTTTATTCAACCCTTCAGCATCACGTATGTTTTGATTCCCGATAAAATCAAATTGACTGGCCTCAAGTGCCGCTAGGGAGCCCCTGTTATTAATAATACAGCACACGTTCACACCTTGCACTAAGCGACCTCTATAGGGGATAATAAATCCGTATTTATTCTTTTTATAACCCTCCAACCCTTCTAATCGAATTGCGAGTTGCCGTACCGAATCGATTCGATAGTTCGGTGTTGCAGGTTAATTTTGGAAAGATTTTTATTGTCATTGCATTTGTGTGAGAAGGGGGTCATTTTTGAAAGATTTTGCAATATTCTTTTTCTATCAATCCATAATTTATATTAAAAATAATATAGGTAATACATTTGTTCAAGTTTCTACATTTTTGGATGATTGTATTGCAATGACGCCATTGCCATTATAATCGACATAGATCGAGGTCTGTAATATCGTTAGGTTATTTGAAATGTGCTTAGCGAGGAAAACCACGGATGGAAGCTAGTTCTAAATGCAATAACTAGAAGAGGTTTAATTAATTGTAAGATAAAATTTCTCTGTCAGTTGTAAAATCACAATGCAATCATTTGTGCTTTTGTAGCATTTCATAGAATGTATAAATTATTTGTCAGCATTTTTATAGCTTGGAAAGACTTAAAATAAAGAGTCTCCCTTTTTACTTATTAAGGTACTCTTTGGCTGTATGTTTTCACTGATATCTCCGCCTATTGTGGATGTAAAACGTAGATGTTTGTTTCTAAAAGGTATTTATAAGGAACTCTCCCATAAATTATATGAGACATTTATTAGAATCAGTGTTGCCAACTCCAACTCTGAAAAACTGCAGACATGCGTAGGAAAAACTGTGAAAACTGTATAAATTGATTTAAAGACCGAAAATCTACAGAATACATTGAAATCAGACAAAGCAGGGGATTTGCGAGTACCTATAAAAACTGAAATTTGAATAAATGCCTAAACTAAAAACTGTGAACATTTCCAAAAAAACTGTACAGAAAAGATCTACAGTTAAAACTAAGGAGTGTGTTGGATTAGAATTCTATAAAAGACTTTTGCTTTTCTGCACTTATTTATCTTGGATATAAAAGTAGTACCTACGTAAGTAAGTCAACTAGGTAATTCCCATAACATCTCTGCTTTACTTTGGGGACAAGATGACGCACAAAATGCATTATTTTATTTAAATCCGAACAATCAGTGTGTTCAATAAACTTATTCTTAAAATATTTAATGGATAATAAGATTAGGTTTTAGATAAGCAGCTGCTTCAATGATAGGGGAAAATATTCGAATAGCCCTTGATGTCAAGATAACATATCAAGTGAAAATTTAAGGAATGAGATCCTACTTATTATTCATTTTTAGAATAGGTAGAAATTATAGAAAACTACCTACACACCAAACATCATTAAAAAACTAAGTATAAAATATTTTACGTCTTCGAAAACAGACTTCATTGTTGGATTAAATGCAAAAATGAGTTTTTTATGTTTTTCGGAAAAAGCAGGTACCTAGTAGTAGGTAAATTCCTTAGGATTAAACACGTACTACCTATAAATATTGTATAGTAGGTAGGTACGGTCAGCGTCACCAACCAACTGCTAACCCACCTGCAGTAGACATAGACATAGACAGCCATTTATTCACCACTTAAAAGTACAAACTGCCTTACAAAGTGAGTTACCAAGTCGGCCCAGGTAAACTCAAGTAACCATTCATATCTCATTTAGATATGTATGTACCTATAGACGTTTTTAGAAACCGTTGTCTAATTTACACCCCATGGCCACACATTTTCAAAACACGTTTACTTTTCAATGAAATAAAATCATCTTCATAGAACTTACCAGTTGGCAATCCAAAAGAAAAAAACATCCAATTCACAGTGTCACACCACTAAACACTTCCTCCCGCCAGGGCCAACTTTTTGCAAGTCCAGCATCACAGCTCCTCTCCCTCTTTATATCCTCCGAATGGGATGGACCAACCCTCCGGGAAGAGGGCGTTGCCTTTGGATGAGGCAAGTGTTGTGACAAAATGTAATATGTATGATAAACGCCTTTTACATTCGTTGGAACTGTGGAATTTTGTTAAGTTTCGATTTATTTTATTTCGATCTAAGAATTCCTCATATAACTGGAGATTTGGTACTCCACAACTTACACAATAGTGCAAAAAAACTTTTCTTAGTACCTAAACGGGGCTAGTTAAAGACATCTTGTCCACAAAAGCCAGTTATTATCCGCAGACCATTTTACCACTTGGCCTACACCTAGGCTTTAAACTCTGGACCTGTGTCTCACGCATCCAAAATGGTCTGTATAATTTTAGTTGGTAAGCTTTTGATATCGTCTACCCATCGCGTCATACAAAAGTAGCTCAGTTTATATAATCTGAAGCTTGAGATCTTCGCAGCATCACTACTCAGCCCCGCCCCGTTTCACGCACCAATCCCGTGGTTCCCCGCCTATCGATCCTGGACGCAGGTGGTCAAAGGCAATTGCTACTGCACAGAATATCTTTCGATCCTGAAACATCTGTGTTCTATTGGAATTACTTATTTGGTTAAGGTACAATTTTATGGTATGATTTGTCGTAGCAAATGCTACGCCGTAGTATCGTAGCCATTTCATTATCGACAAAGATAGAGGTGAGAAAGAGTTCCTAAATCTGTGATTAGCCACAGATTTCGTTTTCGTTGTCCCAATTATGTTTGAAAATTGCTGAACAGGAATGATTATAAATAAGTAATTGTATGTACGAAGAGATTTTAAGCTTGTATCAAAAAAACGCAAGGAAAGTAGCTTAAAATGCTTTCAACACACCAGTTTAAAATAAGTAGTAACATGAAAAGAAGAAGATTTCTTCTATTTGATGACTAAGACGCAGCTGTTAATCTAATCTCACATAATCGTTATCATGGGGTTAATGTAAGATAATGTAATTATTACAATACAACGTGTCTCCTGCGGCTATGATATTAGGCCTAATTGGAAATTTAATTGGTGCCTACGTGTGTATTTATGTCTTGGTAGAGTTTTTAAAACTAAAAAGTCAGAGGCTTTCAGTTGGCAATAAAACTAAATCACCAGAGTTGGCCTCTAATTCATTCCAACTAAAACAGTAGTGTAGGTATCTTAGTTACCTGACACTCTTATTTTTATCTTTACAGTGGCTTCAATAACCTTTTATATCTTGCAGGTGCTACTGGAAATTTCATTTAGATTTTGCCGTATCTAATCCACATTAATCTTGGGTTAGACGCAGGTGCACATCACGCAAATAACTTTTTAATGTGACTGTCTCTAAGTCTTTTTAAGTCCCTCTTGGAACATAGTTGTGATCCTGTGTGAGAGAGTTCTGATGTGTGAGCTTGTAGTAGAATTCATAATTATCATCATTATTCTACTCTAAGTTGGGACGGCACATATTTTTTTCTTTTACCGGATTCACATTCATATCATCTAACACACAACCACTTATTTTTTGGCCTTCCTCTAGGTACTTGTATACTTCATAACAATGATATTTTATACTAAGATCATTGCTTAATTAGCAATTCGAACTTTTTCGATCGAATTGAATGAAAATTTCTACTAAACTGCGCGTCTGATTACATCCGTTTTATGAATGCAAATTAGACCTATCCAACCTAGACTGAATATTTTGTTTCGGCACTAATATCTATATTGTTTCTTTTTAAATGTAATCAAAATTACGTGATTTTACAGAATAATTTGCTATCAACTAGCAGATTTCAGATTAAAGCTTGTTCGAGATTAGTTATAGGTACTTTGATAAAAGAGTTGCTATGGCATGACCAATACTGGTATGAAGCAATCTGGCAATCTACATAATTATCAAGTTGATAAGCTGCTTGTTTATTAACGCGCTAAGTAGATACCTACGTATGTAGGTACTTATAGGTAGTCTTATTTACAAAGATGGTTAAATAAGCCCAAAATCTTGAGGCAAAACCTTTTTTATGCCCAACTTGATGTTCTTGAAAAATCTAGAATGAGTAAGTACCTAGGTATCAATTTAAATAGATAGGTACAGCTCAGTTTTAACATTTTCTAAACTAAGAATCATAAATTTATCCAAATTATTTACCAAAGTTTATGGAAGCGCAGGTACAGAAAACTAACAAAAGAATTGAAACTTGTAATCCTATGATCTGATTTCAAATCGTGAGCTGCCATGCTATCAGGCGTATCTGAAATTGATTTACTTGTTCACAAAGTATGATAATTTATGCAAAGAAACCTGTACCATCCGGAGACGTCGGTATGCAACTAATGCTTGTTCAGCATTAATCTATATATTTACTAATAATGTTTTATTGCTCGTCAGTGAAGTCTTTTTATGACTGTGAAAGGTCGCTTGAGGAAATGCAAATGTTGAATCGAAGAATTTCGCAATAATTCTATGTTGTCATAAATCATCCAAATATGCAACACCAAATTAGATTAAGTAGACCTAGTGACTTGGTACTTTCTTTTTAAGCTTAAGAAGAGACTGCTTTAACTTCCGTCTACGCTTGTAGATCCCAACGCTTAAGTTACCTATACTAGGTAGAGTCTTTGAGAGGTACTTAATTTTGCAAACTGAAGAATGTCCTAAACTCTAGGACATATTTTAACCCTCTAGGATGTAGATGTAGAGAATTGAATCCAATTAGGTGGAAAACATGAAGGAATATTGGTCAGAAAAAAAACAGGGCACTCCGGGAGTGCCGACAGAAGGGAGAACTTGAACAATTACGTGTGTATTTTTTAATCTTCATGATATATTTTCGAATCGTCACCGGGCGCGCGGCGGATAACGCCGTGATAAAGGTTCTTTACCGTGTTTAGTTACGGAGTTCAAAACTAGATGCCGCTGACGGTGGTGTCGGTAACGCTGTCAGTCTGAGTTCAATAGATTTTCAATAATGCCCAACGCGCCTAAAGAAGTTTTCACTTCAAAAACAAAAATTATGGGTACCTAGGTACTGAAAGATCGCTGCAGTTTTTTATGTTATCAACCTACGTCTACTAAATTGATCGAGCCAGCTGCATGCAATAAGTTTTCAGACATTACATTACCTTTAGAGATTACAGGATAATATTTGCGAAGGTCACGGCAACGCTAATTTTCTTTATTGCGACATCGTACACGCGATCTAAATAAAGCAATATTTTTCATGATAATTTACTAATATCATGTTTCTTTTTTGTGCACGCATCAAAAAACTGACATAGGCTCTGCGAAACAAATTATGGAAGACAGTTTGGGCGAATTTAAATAATACAAACTTACTACCATGATTACGATGATCATTAGGTCCGTATTAAATTATAAAGTGATTAGTAACTTTCCTAACGATGCCTGTCATGTCATGCATTAATTTCTACTAACAATGTGGTAAGAAAGCAACGTTTTCTACATTGAAACATTAATTTCATAGTCTGCTATCATGACGATATTTTTTCTAAACGTAAAATCTGCGTTTGAAATTCGAACCCACGTCTATTGGCTTGAGAGTCGATATATTCTTTATAATCTTTTTAATAATTAAGTACACTGAAATGCATCTATAAATATTTTTTACTAATTATGAAGTTAAGTATTATCATTCATAGTAAGCTACTGTTACGAGGGACTGCTGCCAAACAAAACCAATGCCTACTGTTACCAATAAAAATTTAATTAATATTGTACAGTCAGCAAAATAAGTGGTTTACCACCCTACGGTTCAGATTCATATGAACGTCATGAATCAACAAGGTTGATTTTCCCTTGCAATACTATTTACGTCAGCAAAGAATTAGAAACTATGTATGACAGTTATCATTGCCCTGTTTATAATTTAATCTATATCTATAAAAAAGCTTAACCTGACTGACTCATCATCGCGGAGCCGAAACCGCTGAAGCTAAACTGAAAGAAGGGGTAGCTTTCTTTTATAACATAACCCACTACCCATTATGGCGGTTTTGGAAATATTCCCCAAAAGGGTTGAAAACGTTTTGTATAAAACTTTTTAGTGCGTTTATCGATTTGCTTGAACAGTGTTTCAGGGTTTTTCAAAACATCCCTTAAAATGGGATTAAAAGGGGTTTTAAAGTTTGTATAGGAACATTTTGACTGGAAACTATTGGCTTGAAACTCGGTTTGGATACATTATATTATAAAATAAATGGACACGTGTTTCAGGGGTTTTCAAAAGGACCCCTAAAAGGGATTTCCAAAAGAACCCCTAAAAGAGATTTCAAAGTTTGTGTAAGAACTTTTTGACGGGACTTTTGACTTTTGAGCTCATTTGACTTTTGTAATCTAGGAACACTAGGTTCTGATGACGTGTGATGCAATCGTTGATAGCCCAAACTTGTTGACGATGCAACCCGGCCAAACAGCTAGTATTATGTATACACTTCAATAGTAGGAAGTGGGGTAATTGCGACTAAAATTTTTCCTTCGCGCTAGTAATGTCCAAAATCAAATGTTAAACTAGAACTAATGACCAACACAAATTTTGTCAAATCTGAATTTGTCCATCTATGAAAATTATCAAACTTAAAATTAATTTTAGTATCTACGTTTCGAATTGGTTACAATTACCATGGAGTTCTAACTTCATCGCTTTTTAATTCTATATTTTTACAAATTTCATCTAGTTTTATATTACCGTCTTAGGTAAATGTCTTAAGCTGTAAAGTGTGTAAAGAATAAAATATAATATGTAGTTTTATTTTGCACTAAATGCTTGTAACAGTGGGACGGGTAATTAAAACTATTTACCTACAATAAATAGTGTCACATTATCGCGATTTTATAAACTCGACAAGTAAATTAATACTACTTTTCGAGTCTTAAAATTTTTACTAATTTTAGTAAATAACAGAAAACTTTATTTATTTATATCAAGCCTGTTGAAAATTGTGATATTAGTTGAAATTATCCGATAGTTGCCATAACCCCACTTTACCTTAAATATTTATTACGTTGACAGTAATACAGTGACACTTGTCAGAGATATTTTCTTTTTCAGATGTAAAAAGTTTTTCTCAAAAAAGATCGAACTTGTGTTAATTGAATGATGATTTTATTTATTATTGCAAAAAAACAAGCTATTGCGTTGATAATAGAGCTCAAAATAACCAAATTTTCCAGTGACTTCAAAAATGTCAGGCATATCAGTTAGCGGATATTACGTCATAATTATTGTGCATCTCTTCTGCGTTAGAAAAGTAAACCGTAGCGCTAGTAAGATTTCACAGAAACTTTTGTCCAAAGTGGTAAACCACTTTCTTTGCTGACTGTACCTACAAGCCTGCGCTTTATAATCGATTCACGAATGAAGAAGTCTTTAGACTTTATTGGGCAAGCATAGGCGTGGCATGGCGCATTCCCGAAGGCATTATCCAGGTTAATTTCCATCGGGAACCACAGGAAGCCATGTCACCATAGTAACCTCAACGTTGTGCCGATAGCCTCCTTCCGGCAAACGCTGCCTCGCCATGTAACCTTTTCGAAGTATTTTGACAAAATGTAGCTTTTTTGACAGTTTTTGCCTCGTTTGTGCTCAAAAACCTGTGATAATTTACAATTTCGATTTACATTTTCCCGAATTTCACGATATTTAGTGGTGCGGTGCGAAAATGGCGTTCAATTTTGATAGTGGCCAGGTAAGTGTGGACCAGGTTTTGAGTTTGGATCTCTACCATCACTAAAAACGCACATGAACCATGATTTAACGAGAACTATTTTCAGCTACACGTACTTACTTGTTACGTAGGTTCATACTGTGGCTCTTACATGCTCTACAACGGAGGCAGAGAGATACCGGGTACTGGGGCCGTATTCGTGGCCAATTTTTCTTACGTTAAAACACGGTCCTAACCTAGGATCAAATATTCCAATGCGAAAAATTGGCCCTTGAAGTCAGAAATCGTGATGGGTGGGAAGCATCCGAATATTCATCAAACGAACGAAAAAAAGAACGCGAATACGGTGCTTACTTCTTTTTCTTTCAAGTCGATGTATCACGCTATTTAGAGCCATTTGGACTAGCGTTGCTCGAACAAGCCATGAGATCTCCCAAAGTGCAAGTGTTGGGGCATAATGGACACACGAGCACGTGGGACATAGACTGCAACTGGGCACCACACGGGCATCGTGTCGTTTGGGCTGATCATGCCCCATCTGCTTAAGTTACGCAGCGCCCAAGCTGTGTTCTGAGCCTATTCAAGGTCTTCCAAACTGACCAGGCGGTAGTTCTTACTACAAAACTTTTCCGAGGGCACATGTAACTGTCGGTCCCGGCTATTAAGTCGTTAAATCACCGGATGTTTTTAGGTGACTTAAAACTTCGTCACCAGAGTTGTCTACTAACTCGTAAGAACTTAGGTAAGTACTTTACTAGCATAGATAAATATCCAATTGAGAGGATTTTTCATTGGTGGACCTTGGAACCTTACTTATTAGAGATATCGTTCATCCAAGCAATGCCACTCCCTAATTCCACTTAACACCAGCACCTGCATATCCACTGCCCCTACGGAGTTGGACAGTTTTTTACTAGCTTACAAATTGTAATTCCTTTAATCCAAGTTAGATTCATCCAATTACATCGTAAATATCTCGGACGACCTTTTAACCGAAAAACGACCATATCAGAAGCAGATAGAGTTTAAAATTCTTTGAAAAGCTTTCCAGTGGGTAAGTATTGAGGGGTTCTTTTTTATTTGCAAGAGAATGACAATTTTTTATTGTATTGTGTGCATTGTTAATCCATGTTTGTCACATCTTGCTAGTGGTCTTTAGTTAATAGCTTTGTGTCAGTGCTAAATTGTTTCTTCTATTGTTGTTTTGGTAGAAAATGCGAAATTGAGCCGGGATTAATATAGAAAGAAATATGATGGACGATGAAACATGTGCTTTGCAGCTGACAAACAAATTTTAGTAGGTGTATTGATTCAGACAGGTGGAATGTTACGATATGGTGTTCTTCTTCCTTTTCGCTCAAAACACTCTTGAACGAATGCGCTATTATGATAAATTCATGAAAAAAAAACCCAAGTCTATTCCAAAAAACTATGCCGATTTTTTTCTTTCTGACAAACCAACCGACGACATACGAAATGATAGAATACGGATATCAATAACCATAGACAGTGCGTGTCTCCCGTCGGAAAATCCGAGGGTAGGCAATAGCTAATATCGTGACCGAAGTACACGCTGAAACCGAAGAAATTTTACAGTCGACCTTACATTTTACAGCCGAAGCATAAAGTACAAACTAGGAATTAAAATGTAGTATCGAATAGCGATTGAATGCCGTAAAGAAGAAATCAAATTACGGTAGAGTCTGTAGAATACATTATTTGAGATGGTTATGAATCGGTGACCCACATTAATATCAAACAGTGAAGGAAAACATTGTGAGGAAACCGTCATGTCGTAGAACATAGTTTGAAAACATGTGTCAAGTCAAGTGCATGCAAGAAACATTTTTGAACCTCTCTTTTTTGACCACACTAGTTCGAATGAACTAGTGATATGAGAAGAATAATAAAAAGAAGAGCACACACTGGCGTCACTACCACGCTGAATGGCAACTGATTCGTTTATCCAAATGCTGTGTCCAGCATTATTTATGATTAAAGAAAATAGGATTTTGTGATCTTCTACCAAGAAGAAAATCGAAAAGTCAAGCAGTAACAAGAGTTACGCCGCATAACACATCGTTTTTTCCTATCTACTAAATTACTTATTTAGTGCTATTCAACCTTATTGAACACGCAACAACAGGCCAAATGGAAGACAGATTGAATTTCATGGCTTATTCGACGCCTTTCTATATTTAGAAGGCAAGCTTGTGACAAAGCTCAGGTGACGTAGGTAAGGTACAATGGAAATGACTTTGAATTTGTGAGAATGCCAAGTTCATTAGTTCAGGGACTCTAAAATCGTTGCGGATATCCTGAAGACACACTAGATAGCATTCTATTTAAAGTTCTGCAATGTAGTGTAGGTCATTATTATCTACCTTTCCTGTTTGAGTATCAACTTTCAACGTTCATGCAACTGCTCTTGAGTGCATGAATCATGTAGCTGCATTACAACATTTTCATAAATTCAAAGTTACTCCATTAGTTAAGGGATGGAAGTTATCACGCATAGATGGGACGTTTTGTCAGTTGCATGGCAAACTTACGAAAGTAGTGGGCAATTGCCAAAACTGTGGCTTGAACGAATTTATGAGATTGATATTGATTATCCTTAGGTTATCAAAGGAACTTGGAGTTTTAAGACCACCGAAGTTTTGTTTTGTTTAAGTTCTTACTTATGTTTAGTTTTTTTAGGGTTCATAGATTTAATTTTTTGTATGTATTACTTACTCTACATTTTACAAAAGTAAGTTTGACAAGATAATTCTAAATTATTGTGGTCCTTTATATTTTAGGCAAATGGGCGCGTGATATATGGGGTATAACAATTTGCAACCCTTTGTTGTAAAGAGGGATGATTATTATAACGCCCTTCGCTGCGGGGGGTGAGTTGACACCCGATGAATGGACGACGCGTGCTTCGTTTTTTGTGTGAATATTTTAATCTGTTTATAATGAGTGGGTTTGATATAAACTTCTTTAAATTTCCTTCAGATCATTGATTAAATGGTCGGTCTTGCTGGTAAAGTTATTAATCCTTGCTTTAACACTTGGAGTCCCATCATACACACGACAGGCAAGCTGTAGGACGTGCTGCAGCTCTTCTCTGAGGCAGTTAACGCGTTAAAAATATTCGCCTGTAGAGGTGTCTAATTAGTAAATTCAAGATACTAGCTCTCCTAAGCCAAATTCTTCAAAGCCTGGGCATTGGGGCCAAGTACCGTGTTTGAGGCTCTAGTGCACGATATGTTGCAAAGGAGTAGGAGTAGATAGAATCACCTAGCTCGTAAGAATATTGTATTCTTTGAATAGGACCTGTAATGCGTTTGATCGTGTTCACAGTTTTACAAGGAATCAACACCGAAGCGTCTCGGCAACTGGGAGGTCCCTCGTTGGTCGCCAACCAGAGCGCGACCCATGGAAATGCGACCGAACCCCAAGCCCATCTGCGACGTGAATGGACACTTCCTACCAGGCGCGCCCAGAGGCTCATCTCGGTGTTTTGGACATTACACTGGCACTTGGGATCTACCGAGAAAGATCACCCGTAAAGTTGGTGAGTTATAAGAACTTCTCCAATAAGTCGTTTTATATTTTCGTGAATAATAATAATAAGTACTTTTCAGTTTTTCCAAGGTTTATTAACTTTCGAGATGGTGTAGGTAAATAAAATAAATAAAAGTTTTTGTAAGTTATACTTACGAAGGTGAAAGTTTTAAATGTTTTTATGAATGTTACGATAAGTTTTTGCAAATACTACGTTTACAACTGTGTCGAAACTGCCTGTCTTTGCCAAATTGTAACATTACCGTTTGTCCTTGGCTCGAGTCATAAAGTCCTTTATTTGTCAACATACACGCGAAACACTTCCTACTCAACAAAATATCGTGTTACGAAGTACTTGGGTGGCTGTCTACTTATTTCGCATTGAATCGGAATAAAGATAAGGGCTTTAAATCGATGCCCTATTAATGCACGCACGCAAGGTGAATTTCTATTCTAGATACTTTCTATGACATACTACGAGATTCATACATGTCACTGATGTGTTTTGCAGCTGGGGAGTTAGCGAAGGAGCCGCCAAATGGGAGGTTTCCAGATTGGCTGAACCTTCGTGTGCAGAGACCTAAGGCGGCTAAGGCAGCTGGGAGCACAGGGCGCATGCGTACCGGGAAAGGCGCCAAGGGAAAGGAGGACAAGCCCGAATCGCAGGACGCTCAGACGTTCCAAGTGAGTAGACGAGCCTACTCGCGATCGAATACGGAATTTGCGCGCGAAACCTCGCTTGTAAAGAGTTTTATTTTTAGATTGTGGTTAAATTTAGAGCTTGGATGAAGTTTTCGAGGTCGCATCTACCTTTGAAACTTCCGTAGGCAAGTGACAGTTAATGTTTAGGAGTTTCGTTAGTTTTCAGTTTAAAACTCTGTTTTAGGCACTGTAATCATTAGATAATACCTAATTATTTATTTATTTATTTTATTATGATTAGAAGTTAAGTTTCTAGTTTTGGAATTTATGTTAACCAGTTACGAAAGTTGGTTATCTTTACGCTAGTAGAAATCACTACAAAAGCTTATCCCACATTACAGTTTAAGTTTACCTAATTGTTATTATAGAGATCACAGCGCACTCCCACAATTATGATTTCTAGAATTAGCAGCTAACTTAGATTTTTATTTCTTTTCAGCCACGACAATGTCCGTATCATACACACAAACGCAAAAAGGATAAAATGTAGCTGTTTCATAGGAAGTAGACCTTTATTATTTTTTCACTTTTATTATTTGCCACATTCCACACTCTCTGATCGCTCAAATTTAAAGTTGAATAACAATTTTACATGTCTGCGCATAAAAGGAATCTGACAAAAATCAGGAAGATACTTTGATTAGCAAGCTAGAACAGAGTCAAAGGGAGAAAAGAGAAGATCCTTTGGAACTGCACGTCAAGACAGAGCCAATAGACGACACTGGCCACAGGCCTTACATCCCGGGGGATCTAACTGATGCAGATAAACGTCACGAAACACACGATCTTCTGGTGAAAGAAGCCGTCGAAGAAATCCACGGACCTCAGGAGAACGAAGCCGACAAATTCTGGAGAAAAGTAGCCGAAAACGCTAAGGACAATGAACAAGAACGCGAAGGTATGAAAGAGAAGAAGAGCAAAACTCTCAAGTTACCCTACGTCAACGTCTCGCAAAACTTTAACTTCGCCAAAAAGATGCACGTCGGAAATCTGGAGCATCAGCCGTTACCTGATACTTTAGGATACCGGAACTTGACAAAAATCGGCGAGAAACGAGACTCTGACATTGTGGTTAAACCTTACGCCATCGGATGGAAGGGCTATGGCGCCTCAGGGCCAACATGTTGCACTAAAATGCGGGTCCATAGACCGAAAACATGCGACCCTAAAAAAGCTGAGGGCGATAAAGGCGACCAGCAAAGGCCGTCAACATCCGCTCCAGATTTAGGAGGTCAGTACAAAAGGGCCATGTCACTCATGGATCTGGCTATCTGCTGGGATTTCAGACCGGATAAGCAGAGTATGGAGCCGAAACCTCCGAAACACATCGATGGATCGAACGGCTCTAAGGCTCCCGCTGTTTTTACAATGGTCCACACGCCGAAAGAGACAGCCGAAGAGCCTATCGCTCACGCAAACCCAATCTTCAACCAGAATCGCGTGGTGGAAGACGTGGGCCACCACCCCGTGCCTTATTTTGAAAAAGATATGACTAAGGACAAGCGTAGAGGTTCCTGCGACGTTCAGTACTGTCCTCAACATGCTACAGCTAACGAGAAAAACGTGCGGTCTGCATCGTCCAGTCGGAAGAGCTCTGCGAATGGAAAGAAGCCTCCATGTGATGGCATTCACGGATGCGGAACGCCCACGGAAGCCAGTCGCCGAACAAGCGACGCTAGGCCAGACAAACTCTACCCAGTAAAGGAGGCTTGGAACCCGCCTCGAAGCAAGAGCGGGTACGACATCAATCGAAACCGTCATAGCCTGGAATCTTACGAGAAAACTCCACTGGCACAAGGAAAGCTACACCAAAGTTCACCGAACGAATCCTGCGCTCGCTCTACTAAAGACAGCGATTCGACCAGTCACGTCAAACACAAGAATTGTCTGCCGTGTAATAGGCCGAAATCCCCACAGGATAATAAGCAGAAGGAAGATTACAAGTTTGCATTCAAAGCTGGCAATCCTAACTCTGTTCAAAGCGTCAGTTCCTCGGACTCGAAAGGTGTAAAGATGCCTAAAATGCGTCATCCGTATACCAAGAAATCGTATACAATTCCGACGTTGTCACCTCCATTTACCATTTGGCGTGACGCGAATGCTACCGGGTACCCGGAACATTGGAGATTAGCAAGTGTGTACCAGCATGCTTACAAACCACCGGAACAACGCCGTCGTCCTCTCATAGACAGTGTATATCAGTAAAAAGCTTTGTATACTGTACTGTTTATTGGGTCCAATGGGCAAGGAATGTGTGTATGTACATTTCAATAAATTATTCCAGAGATTTGTTGTTTTACTAAACTATTTTTGTATAGTGCCTAGTGTATTTAAAAACAGGGTCACGAGTCACGACTGTATCCCCAAAGCGTATTTCAATGCATAGTATTTTAATTTAATTATTTTATTATTAAAACTTGAACTTCTAGTGCATTTTGTTTGTGTTAGCGGCAAGCAACTGCGCTATTTCATTCAAAATCTTGGCTGGTTTGAAACTTTCTCCATAAAAAAGCATGGCCCATCAAGCCTAAAATCCTTTTACCCACTGCTTCGATAGAATAGGTGACACGATAAGAAGAGGATGTTAGACACTTTGAACTGCGATTATATTCACTTTATCAGCGTATTGTCCGTCCAAGACACTTTTACATCCTCATAAACTCAAGGCAAAAACCTCTCGTATTCAAGAAAGAAAGTGCACTTATTGATGGTTTCCCAAGCCTTGTTGCAGTAGTGGAACCAGCCGCGTTCACTCAGACTGGGCACGTTTGTGAGCTGATGACGGGAGACACCAAGAATCATCCAGCGGAGACGTTCCGCTAGGACCTCGAACGGTGGGTGACCGCGGTATAGCTCGTGATTGTCTGAAAGAGAATTAAAGTTACAGGACGTGTATTAAGCCATGTATTAATAGTGGTAAGATTATTATATTGGGTGGAAGCAGATATTTTAAGTTTGGGCCCAAAGGTCAAACAAGAAAATGTGTCACCGAGCGTAGGAAAAATCACACCCGAGTATTTCTTACCGTAATCTCTACAAATAGTTCTTTAGCTAATACTTTTGAATTAAAGAAATATAAATTGGCTAGCAGCACTTAGAATTTAATACCTAAAATAAATGATCTTTGCAGTAGATAATCAGTTAATAAATAAATAAGAGCTACCATTTCTTTTGTAGTAAGCAAAAAAACTTTTTAACAAAAAAATAGTTTTGAACATTTTGAATAGCCTATATCACTAGCCAGGTCACTATCTACGCCTATTCCAAGTTTCATCCAAATCTGTTCACTGGTTTAGGCTTGTTTGAAACACAAACATACAAACATCTAAACAAACTCACAAACTTTCAGCTTTATTATATGAGTGGGATAGGCAATTTATTTTCGATCATTGTCAATTCCTGCTTGCTTACCATGACAACGTTATCTCTACGGTAGAATAGAGTAAATGCTATTTGAGTTCAGACAATGTTGAGTTATATTGCGGTGGTAAAATAGATGCTTCTGCCATGCCTCAAACGTTAATTTATTCTACCTAGAGATAATGCGCACATGTTAAGCGGGCTGGACATAATGGCATAGACAGACATTTTACTGTGGGTTGAAAAAACTTACTAAAATCGCTATAGATCTCCGGTAGAAGGAACAAGTTGATAGGTGCCCCGCAGGCTTCCACGCTGTAACCTTTGCACACATTGTCAACGTGTACGCCGTTCTTATTCGTATCGCCATACATATACATGCCAGATTGAAGTTGCAACTCTGATTTCTGGAAGGCTTTTCTGAAAGATAAAAATGATTCAGAAACAAAAAAAATAACTATTATCCACAGAAAAAGTATAGAAATAATGTGACGCTTAGATGGAAAAAATCGTGGGGAAACGCGCAGATTAGTCAGCTCCACACGTATTGACGTTGTCTTAAGTAGATTTTGCTCAGAGGAATGTTTGTATAGGTTCAGGATACGCCTATTCTATGTCAAACTAGATCTCAGGCACAACAGCCGTTAAGTGTGAGCTGGGCATAGGTTGGCACAACCAGGTGTATCAGTCGACTCTTCCACGTTCTATCAGCCGACATCTCAATCTCAACATTCAATCCTTTCCTCCTCATACATGTATAATTTACATAGCCCATGCATATTTTCTTTGCTACGCTCCTATAACTTTATTCATCTGCATATAAGATAGAAGTTTGAAGTACCTATTTATAATTTTATCCGTAATATTAAGGCGTAATCATATCACAGTCTGAGATACGTGACGATTTCGCACTATAATTTTTTTTTACACATTCTATTTAAGAATGTGTAAAAAAAATTATAGTCCATCCTGCCCATTACCACAAGCCTGCCCATTATCAAGAAAAATACCTGTAAAGATCCTGCATAGCCCTCAAAGAGTCTGGTGTGAAGTCTTCCAGCTGGCATCGATTGTGAACTAGAAGTAAATGTGGGTGACTCTCTGTGGTCGTTGATTCAGAGCTCTCTTGGCTCGACGAGGCGGAAAGCGATGGCTTCAGCATTTCCGCAGCTTGGATATATCTGAAAGATAGTAGATTTATAGTGAGATTGAGAGAAGAGATTGTAGGTTCATAGTGGGGTTTTTTCCTCATTTTTGAGGTAGACTCATAAAGTGTGCCATAATTCAGGTCAAAATGACAGCGGTAATCAAGCTTGATTTAGCTGGAAACATAATTATGCAGTTCAAATGTTGCTAGATAAAAGGATCACGACTATCCCCTAGTCGCAGTAGACATCTAGACATTCTCTCAGATATTTTATGTAATCCAAATCCTTTGAAGATGTCTAAGGGAGTAGTCAGATGCATAAATATTTGATACATGCCCACATTGATCAAAGATTGTAAAATGGTACAGAGTGACAGTGTGAAAAGGTCTCCAGAAAATTAAAATCCAACATTACCTTATAAAGTTATAATCAGCGAACCAATCCTGTACTGGTATTAGGACATGGCATATTGCCATCAGAAACGACGCGATCTGCAAACAGTCTACCGTCACTATGTTGGCACTCCGTACCGTGATGGGATTCGCGCTGGTTTCTTCGATCAACGACGGCGACCAGAGAGCTTGGCAGTCTAGGAGTATTACTCTGTCGTTTGTTATATACATATCCACACCTGGAAATGATAAGAAAATAGTGAAGTCAAGTGAAGGATCTTGAAGGTGTGAGGTAAGTAAGTGGTTTTCATTTTATGTCGTACTAGCTACTGCGCGCGGCTAACAAAATGGAAAGGGCCTAATGGGAAGAGACGAAGGGGACGTCCTATGAAACGAAGGAGTGACGAAATCATAGCTACAGCAGGAAAAGACTGAATAAGAAAAGCTAAGGACAGAGAAACGTGGATCAGTCTGGAAGAGGCTTATACCCAAATAGGGGTTCCCACCCAGTAACTGAGGATGGGAAATAATAAAAGCTTATTATTGTATGCTATGCCAGAACACTATCTACGCCTATTCCAAGTTTCATCTAAATCAGTTCACTGGTTTAGTCGTGATTGAAACACAAACATCCAAACATCTAAACAAATTTACAAACATTCAGCTTTATATGAGCAGGATATTAGTGGAATTATTCAATATTTTCTTGCTTGCTTCTCTGGCTTGAACAACAGTGCTGCATAAAAGTTTTCAGAGATACAGAATAGGACAAATGATATTTCTCTTAAAAACCCACTAAAAGTAAGTAAGTTCGTATGAGTCAGTGGCCAACTCTGATGACGGAGTTTTTAGGCCGCCTTAAGGCCTCCGTCATGGCTTAACGACTTAAATAGCCGGGACCGACAATTTAACGTGCCCTCCGAAGCACGGAAGCGCTCAGATGAAAATGCCACTGGCGGTCACCCATCCACTTACAGACCGTTTCGAACGTTGCTTAACTTCGACGATCTATCAAGAACGACTAAGCAAGCACGACCACGAGCGCTTCGCACGAACCCAAAAACCCACTATTCTCGAGGGACAACCCAAATAAATTGACAAACACTGCAAGGATGAGAACGAAGCAGCAGACAAAGCTAGATTATCATACCTTTTGTGCAGTGCACACCTCTTTCTATATGCTCAATACTCTGCATTTTGAATTTAAAAATGTCTGTTCTTTCAGTGGATTTGTCCGGAACATCCACAAAGTTCATTGCCTCTATTTGATTCTCTATGAGAGCAACATTGGGTTCGAAGGCATCTGTTGGTATTTCATGTGAGTTCAGGATTTGGTTACACAGTTCTTCATTGTGAATGTTGCTTGCAATAAGGTTCAAAATCATTGATTTACCCACACCACTTGTGCCTGGAATTGAGAGAAAGTTATGTATTGGATAGGTAAATAAATAATACTGGACTTTTCACACAGCATCATCTAGCCCCAAAGTAAGTGTATTACTTCAGATAAAAGTCCAATGCCCTATCCCATTCAGTCAACATGCTGCCTGTCACATTAGAAATGCATACTTTTACAATATCATATTTTGGCCAGTGACAATATTAATAATGCTGGACATTTCACACAGCGTCATCTAGCCCCAAACTATGCAAAGCTTGTACAATGGGAACCAGATGATTGATACACTACACTATTATTTTTATTTGTAAATAAGTGATGACTAAAGCGATTGTTTTGTTTGATCAAAAAGTATCTAAAATTTCTTACCTATCACACCAACAACAAGATAATTCATGCTAGAGTCATGGAGAAACTCCAATGCTGCATTATTGAACTCCAAATTTTCATCCAAGAGCTTCACAGGCTCTGTCATGTATTTGAGAGGTGGCAGTGGTTTTTGTTCTGGAAATAGAGTAGGTATGTGAAATATTTAATAAAGAATAGAAATAAGTTTTATTTCCGTCAAATACAATACTTACACTAGTCACAATGAATCTTTAGCTCTCTGAAGTAGCTGCGGAAAAGCCATTTTTGATGACGCCTAAAAGATGAAGACAGCGTTGTATAGCTGCCTTGCTCACTCGCTTAGTTTATTGCATCATCCTAACTTGCTTACTCTACGCAATCTACTACATGCGCGAAGCTGCGCAATCGTTAAGTGCATCTTACTTCAGAGAGCTAAAGATCATCTTTGAACAATCTTATTTTAATTTCAACCTTAGCGGAATAATCCTTTGCAAAAGTGTCTAGGTTCAACCACCCACAGAGTGAACTTACCTGCACTTCGCTTCTCCTTATTTTCATTATGAGCAATTTTGCAAGGGACAGGGCTATCATCAGTCGGCGTTTTAGAGGCTTTTGGGCTGTGAGGGCGCTCCTCTTTAGGAGTACTTTGTTCGCGAGTCTTCAAGATTATTGTTGGCTGCTTTTCTTTTTCTGGTTTCTCTTTTGCTTGATCTTTTATATCACGGTCTGATTTTAGAATGACTGGGCGGCGAGGAGTGGTTTCCTGTAAGAAACGTATAGAAATACAAGTGCTAAAAGTTTTCATTTTTTATTTATGTGTAGGTACGTAAGTGATAATTACCTTGGAATTAGGAAATATTTTTTTCTTTTTATCAGCCATTATAACAGTTCAAAGAAAGACTAAACTTCTTTACTGTACAGTTTCATTAGCTTTATTCTAAATTAATTAAATGACTGAGACCAACAAGATATCCTCAACTTTGTTTGTTTAATTGTTTACGTTTTTAGAGTTCCGTTTCACAGTGCTCTTTGGCTCACTCAATGCATATTGAATTGGGAAGCGACGACGGACGACCGACGCGTCAATTAGTTTTATATCGAGCCATTAAAAACCTTATGAACAATAGTACAAGTTATAGAAACGCTTGTAGAATTAACGAGATCTGGAGATCTGGCCACAGATTAGGTAGGATCTGGCGAAGCCATCTAGCGGGAAGCGCTGGCTCGAGTGGTTCATTCTTCAAGCGTGGCCATATCTTGTATCATTGGTCATAAGGTTTATAAATGGCTTGCTATGAAACTAATTGACGCGTGGCTTGAGCCCACAGAATAATAATACTCAAAAGCTTGGGCCTTTGGCTCCTACCAAACAATATGGCAAAGTATCGCCGATCTATTCTTTTTACTAGTTGAAAGCCATGACTTGTATGTGAAAATTTTTGTAAAATAAACATGCAAGTACATAATCAAACAACAAGCTTTTTTTGACTGTTTATTAAGCAAATTTAATAAATTTGAAAATACATTTTGTTGGGAACCGGAACCCTGCCCTGACATGACTGACACCCACTTGACAAAAAAAAATCGTGTTCGTGACATGACCGGACGTTGACAAAGACAACATTACTCTTTGACACTAATTGATCCTGAGTGATTGATTGATAGCAAGACAATAATTAAATTGACAGCAACTAGGTATTGTCACTTGTCATGATTAGCTGAAATGAATGAAAGAAACATTCAGACTTCAGACAGAAATCAATCAATGTGAAGAAAAAGCGTGAAACGTGCCGTGTAACGATAAAAAATATGGAATATTTAAATAAATTAGGAATTATATTCTTGTTTGTTGCATATTTTACATCGAATATACAAGGACAAGATGTGTGCGTAAAGAAAAAAGCGTGTACTTGTGTATTTCCCAATGGCACTGGAATTGATTTGTCGCCAACAAACAGAACTACGTTTTTCACTGCAACCAATTTCGCCGAAAAAATGAAAGGCAAACAGTACGAGCTATCTACATACTTCTATCATCCCTGCTTTGATATGTTACCTGCGGTGAATAATACCAAACAAAACGATACTTGCAACAAACCACTGGCGGTAAGGCATGCTTAAAAAGAAACATAAGTTCCAACATTCATTTACATACATTTTTATTCAGTCATTTGTTTGGGTAGCTGAAAGTAACAAAAAGTTTCGTCTGACACAATTAGTAAATAACTGTAACTCCTTTATATGGAATTTTTTTGGCTACAAAACCAGTTTGACCAGTTTAGAACTCATTATTTTGTAATAATTGCTTCAAGCAGGCAACCATAAATCATTCTAATAAAGTGAACTAAGTATTTATGTACTTATATTGTTTCCTTCCTTATAGTAAACACAACCCAATAACTTACAGAATAATTAGTATTTAAGTAGTTCTTTCAATTGATCTAGGCATTCATGAAGTTAGCTGTTTTTCTGCACAGAACATGAAAAAGCGCTCAAGCGGCCTTAAGGCGTCCTAAAAACTCGATCACCAGAGTTGGCCACTTACTTATAACTTAAACTATTCTCTGATGATAGACAAAAATCCCACTTATATAATAAAGCTGAAAGTTTGTGAGTTTGTTTAGATGTTTGGATATTTGGATGTTTGTATGTTTGTGTATCAATCATTTCTAAACCAGTGATCCGATTGGGATGAAACTTGGTATAGGCATAGATAGTGAACTGGAATAGCATAAAGGCTATTCAAAATGTTGTTACCACGTAGGCGAAGCCGCGCGCAGAAGCTGTGTCCCTGCCCATGACTGACCAATAAATACCTTTAAAATTGATCTTATTTTCTTTCTGATAAATTAATAATTGTAATTTTTCAGCTGTGTCGTCATGTTGTCACATTAGACTCCACTGGTGTGGATACATACAAGAGTGATGATGGCATTTACAGTTACTTGGGAAGTGAAACTGATTCCACATTCAGCACTAATGGAAATTCTATCATCTATAGCAATGAACCATCGTAAGTTTTATGGCATTTCATATTTAAATTGTATCCTCTACCTACATTATATTTCATTGAAGCGCTTGTGGTCGTGCTTGCTTAGTTGTTCTTGACAGATTGTCGAAGTTAAGCAACATTCTAAACAATCCGTAAGTGGATGGGTGACCGCCAGTGGCATTTTCATCTGAGCGTTTCCGTGCTTCGGAGGGCACATTAAATTGTTGGTCCCGGCTATTTAAGTTGTTAAGCCATAACTCCATCACCAGAGTTGGCCACTGACTCATACCAAATTACTTATTATATTTCAGGGTGTATTTATTCCCTTTGGTGTACCTTACTATGTAATTCTTGATAGATCGTTGAAGCTAAGTTGTTGCCATAAAATTGGATGGGTGAGCTGATAGCATTATCAACTGAGCCCTACTACAATGCTTTACAGGGCATGTTAAAGTGTTAGTCCTGGCTATTGAGTCTGGAGGCCTGAGACTGAGGCTCAATATCTTGTTTCATTGTTCATAAGGTTTATTGTCTTTTTGTATCTAGTCGCGTCACGTTGCTGCCAATTCAATGTGCATAATGTGCATTGAGCCTCAAAACTATCACAAAGGCCTCTAACTCATGAATTTACTTTTAGGTTTAATTACCTGATTATTAACCTTCCTCCACTCTAACCCTTATATGAACTATGTTGTATTAAATATCAAAGTACATGAAATTGTTTATTAATTTTCAGAGGAACCATAGTGCTCCTCACCTGTGCCGAAACTGATGACCAACTACATATTGATTCATTAGCAGATCCTGAGAAAATTGTAAGTAATTAACATTTAAAAGAGAAATAGTTTTACAAGTTTTTCGAAATTGAATATTAATCTAATCTAGAATCTCAAATACTTACTGTATTTCAACATGCCTCTTGCCTTTTTTTTATTGCCAAGTAGCTTAAAAATCCTTTCTTTTTTCTAGATCTTGAAATTTTATTCGCGTGCTGCCTGTCTTAGAACAATTGAGAATCCCGACGAAGGAAGATCGTTTGGCTCAACACTTTTGATAATATTCTTCTCTTTGGTGATCTTTTACCTGGTTCTTGGAGTCTGCACCAAAAAGTTCCTAATGGGTGCAACGGGCATTGAAGTGATCCCTAACTTAGGATTCTGGACAGACTTACCTAACTTAGTCAAGGTAAATATAAATTGTTATGTGCATTTATCTTAATCATAAAAGTAAATAATGATTATCTAAAAATACGAGATAAAATTCTACCGAAAATGTTATCTCTCAAACTTGTCAAGATCACCGTTAAAGTAAATAACCTTACACCTTGTTTAAAGTCTTAGAACTGGGAGCAAAATGAAACATACAGATGATATTTTACTACAGTGCCACAAACTTATCTGAACCAGCGAGAGAGGCGCTGTTATCGCATTTGGTGTTGGCGGAAAAATTAGTTTTACAGTAAAATTCGTTAGTTCCTCATTTGGCCACCGGTCCAGATAAGTTTGTGGCACTGTACAGATATTTTTTTTACATTCATAGAAACCAACATTTAAAATCCGGTCATGAAACATCTGACTGTCACTTACTAGAACTTCGCCCTGTTTGACGTGGGCTGAAGAATAAACATCATTGCTTTCTACCAATTGTTTAATAACCTATTAAATATTTCAGGATGGCTGGGCATTTTCTATCAACGGCTTCAAACTGCCAGCCCGAGGCCCTGGCCCAGTGACCTCCCCTGACCCAAACAGCTATGACAGCATATAACATCAGGACCTGCCCACTATCTCAGAGGGCCAACTCGTGCTGATCGAGTAACGGAGTAACTTCCCATGCTATTATTGGTATGAGTAGCCTTAGTATAGTTTGTTTAACCCTTAAATGCAGCATTATTAATCTAAAATCCATAGTATTATGGTAACTTTATTCAATAATTTTATCAAAATGTAACATCGTTTTTGAACATTTTAGAAGCACTTTTTGGTACCGACATTCGATGTTTTTCCCATAAAATAATACCGATCTATTAAAGAAATACATGTTTTGCAACGAAAATATATTTACGAGCCATTTAAGGGTTTTTGAATGATATACCAAAACGTAGTTCAATAAACTTAATATCACATGCACTTGGACCATAGTTAGCAGGTGATACCTTGTGTATCAGAAGCTACGCGATGAATTTTACTCCCATACTTTTGGCTATACAACTACATCGAGACATCTAGTTTGTTCGAAAGTTTCTAAGCATCAGATTCCTTTCTGTTTCCGGTGTCCAATGCACAGAAGTATGTGGAAAAGAATTTTCATATATTGTTGGATCAGACATAATAAATGTTATCTTTCTAAACTACAGCACAACCTTCTTTTGATTACTTAATAGTATGCAATTCAATCTTGAGTTCTTTGTTGACTAATTATAGTCTTGGACAGTAGTATTATTATAGCTTGGCCTACTTGCCAGATAAGTTGGCACGTGCAATGGAATCACCTTCTATCTCTTTCTAGCAATTGTTTTATACAATTGTTAGACAAAGATGACAATAGTTTTCCAATGACTGGATACCAGTCTTTATTAAACTAAACGATAAACGATTGATAACTTTTATTTAAATATACCGATAAAAATAATGATAACTTTTATTTAAATAAATAGCTTCAGCTTATCTATGTGTTGTATAATTTGTCAATAATAGCATGGATGAACTGAACGATGTGATTTCGATTTTCATAACTAAATGTAGGGCTTGATAGAGTTATAGAGGCACAATGAATAAACACGATATTCTAAGATAGTTTAAAATATCACGACTTTTGTAAACGATTATCATCTTACCATAGTAATATTGCGAAAAGTAAACCGCAAATTTTCTACAATTAAATGATAATCTCACATATTGGTCTTTCGGAAACGCTATTTAGATCTTAGGTGTTGCCGTACTTTGCCATATTTTTATAAAATATTAATCGCAAATTAATAAGTATTCTTATATCATGTATATTTTTATACCAAATGTATGAATAAAATACTGTATTCCGAAGATTTGTAGTACATTTGCATAGATATGTGTTGTGCCAAGCAAAATCGAGTTTCCCTGAATTTATTATCTATTTATATGCATATCTTTGACTTAACCAATTCGGACCAATTATATTGATTTATAGATTATTTTTAAATTACGTTTTAAATGTTTTTTCTAGGCATAGTTCACGGAGCAATTAAAATTTCGTGCATTAAAATTATTATAGATAACCAACTAAAAATGGGTTCCCTGTCCTCCGATCGAAACTCCGATTGGTAGGAGAAGCGGGAGTGTGTCCATTATCCTGGACACACCCAGTAGTCATATAAATCGATGATCAAAATATGTATCGCAATCACCCTGCACAAAATATAAATTAAAATCATTTTATAGTGTGTTGTGGAATCTCGTAAAAGACGACTGGTGTGTTTTTGTATATTATGTAGTCCCTAGTCACATTTTTACGTTATACGAGGTGTTCCCACACTACTCAAAATATTAATTTTATTGTATTTTTTATACTTATTTCTGAACTATCGTTTAGTTTCTAAACTGTTGCAAAAATCTTAAACATGTCTTGTATATCTTATAATATATCGTATAAATATAAATTAATATTATTTATTAAAAAAAAATGTTATGTAACTGTGTTTTTCGAACATAAATTAGCATTTATATATCGGGACAGACTAGACTGCTTAATATTATGTATTTTATTCTTTATATCTTGTTGATTTTTGGGAACATCTGAATACACAATGTTTCACGAATTTTGTTGAGTTTGTTCTTCACCAAATGTTTTATTCACTTTTTTTTCCACCATAGGGTAAGTATCTGTCGTTATTAATAATGTAATCATCTATCTAAAACCATATATTTTTCTTTGTGAACTAAGTAGAGTCTACTTACCATAATTTCATACACTCATCTCTATTGTGAGCTAAACTGGGCCATTGTGGAGAGTGTGACTGAAATTTGTCTGAATTTAGACACTTATATCGAGGCATAAGCTTCTAAGTTATAACAATAAAATATACTTTCAGTAAAAAAAGCAATAAATTAATCTGTAGTGGCCTATTTAGCTTCAAAAACTATATTTTTAAATATCTTTATTCGTATAGCTACATTTGTATCCGTATAATCTCAGGTTTGTATTTTTGTAGGTATTTATATTACATGTGCTCTAAAAATATAAGTACACACACACGTTGTCGTAGATAGGTAGAAGAAAATGATACAATAATGGCTTGTTTCTCAATTTATCCGTATGAAGCATTGAAATACTATATCTTAGGCAAAGTTTCTTCCTGTGAAAGAAAGAAATAAAAAGCAAACAATGTTTGCTATAAAATCTAGTAGTAGATACCTAAGAAACGAGGAAAGCAGAAATAGTGGTACTTTTCACTTTTTGAAATCTTTTGGAGGAACAAACCCTACCCCAGCTACTAACAATTCTGTTAAATTGCCACATTGAAACCTATTTATTTTATGCTATAATGTTGTACGGGTATATGAAAGGCGGGTATCAGAATTATTAGTATGTGGATAAATATTTCATGTTCTTGGTGGGATGAAAGGCATATGAATATATCTTGTACTATTTAATCGAACAATATAATCGAAATGCGAATGGAAATAAGACGCTCTCGCTTTCTTGTATGGAAAATGAGTGAGATAAAACAGGGCTCGGAAACCGGATTAATTTCTAAATCGATTTTGGTTAAAACCGGTGTTCTCCGGTTTTACCGAAACAATTATTAATTTGATAAATCGAAAACCGGTTGCAAGCCCTAGACAAAGGCACCAGAATGTTCGATAGGACGGTTTCATCACTAAAAGCATGTTGTGTACATAATATGTTAAAATCTTGAGCTAATTATTATAATCAACATTGTTAGGAGAGCCATGTTAAACTTTCTACGAATAAAACGAATTTTGCTCATTATAACCATTGTTTTATTTCTGTTAGTATTTAAAGTAGCGTAGTTGTAGTATTCTGGAACGTAAAATAAATAAGTCCCTACATTATTAGTATTTGTTAGTTACCCATAAATTATTTATTTTTAGTTATGTTGTGGAGCATTATAGATATAATCCGTGTTTAGCCTCATTCGTGTTTTTGATCTATTGCAGAGCAATTCCCATCTGTAATTTAATAAGACAAGTTTAACTGCCGAAAAGTCGTATACAAACAAAACAGGCTTTTACAGTATTAAAATAAAAAAATAGCATGTTCAAATATTCAAAAGCAAGTTACTAAATAGCTTGAAAAATTGTGCATTTTGCACTTAAAAGCTATTAGTAAATAATCACTTATAATACCACAAGAGCTTCAAAATTATCGGGTATTTCCCGATAGGTTCGTTGCAAACAAATGAAGGAGTCAAGTTTTTCAGGTTAAAAAATCACTCGAGTGATTTTTCCTGAAAAACTTGACGATTTTATTTGTTTGCAGGGAACCTTGAGGGAAATGCCAGATAATTTTGAAGCTCGTGTGGTATTCGGGGGATAATTTTTCCGTCCCAAATGTCGGCCAATAGAATTGCACCATGAGACGAAATGTACAGTTAATTTCATTTTCATGCAAAATCTCCAATTTTCACAATTGAATTCAACCTGTCAGTTTGACGTGTGGTTAATTTGACTGGATCATGTTTTGTTTTTTATATATAGCAACGACCAGAGAAAATTTTCAAAAAATTATCAGTATAATACCATGTAGGTTGTACCACGTGACGTCGAATGGTGCAATTCTATTGGTCGATATTTGGGTCGGAAAAATAATCAAAGAAATAATTGAAGATCTAATTCGAGTTTTCGAAAATAATTTAGTGTATTTTTATTAACTGGATATGTGGTAACTACGTACGTACCTACTGAATTTTTAACTAAATATTTTAGTAAGTCATATACCTAATAAGTATTTACTTATAGCGTCCATAGTAATAAAAATCTGTAAAAATTTAACTTTTTAAGTTACCTTAGGTGCGTTTTCCATAAGACATTTGCATAAGCTGTACGCCCTTTGACATCCTTTTTCTCCGTCCGTTACTGCCTCGTCATTGACTGAAAACATTTTGACTTATTTTAGTCCTGTGTTTTAGTAGTTGTACATAAATTAGTTTGGCTTTTCAAACTGCAGGGTCGTCAAGGGTTAAATTAGAAGAACAAGGAACTGCAGGAAATGAATCGGAATAGATCCGGCTGTCGTCACCAAAGTTATTATAAAAATGTAAGGTGAATCTCACAGAACACAGAAAGAGGTGAATCTTACCCTTCGTGCAAAAACCATATAACTTTTTGGAATTTTCCAGTCGCTTAGGGTCGTCATGGAACTCTTTCCCAGCCCATTCGATAGCTTTGTCTGCGTCGAAATTGCCTTTGTCGTTTATCTGAAATAGTTGAAATAGCTTTGATCAAGAATCCCACTCATATAATAAAGCTGAATGTTTGTGAGTTTGTTTAGATGTTTGTTTTTCAATCACGCCTTAACCAGTGAACTGATTTGGATGAAACTTGGAATGGGCGTAGATAGTGACCTGGAATAGCATATAGGCTATTTAAAATGTCGGTACCACGCGGGCGAAGCCGCGCGCATAAGCTAGTACTAAATTGTCTTGAAATGTGACCCGGCTACGTAAAATACATTAGGTACTTAATAATGTTGCTTGGGTAGGTACAACAAACAAGTGGCCAAATATGATGGTGAATTTTTTAGGCCCCAAAGAAAATACCAATATAGATAGAAACCTTATCGGCCAATGGGTGTAGGTAGGTAAGTTAGTTGTTTCGTTGCGCAGTAGGTAGACTGCGCTGGTAGAGCACTGCGCATCAGAGCATACGTAGCTTATGCTTATATTAGATGACTCGTTTAATTGAGAAATGAAAAGTCTTATCAAAATTTTCGATTCCGACGGGATTCAGGGATCAGGCGATCCTCCTAAAGCCGGAGTGCCTTACCACTCGGCCACGGAACCCTTAGTCGTCACAATCGAAATTTTTGAGAAGCTCATATTCTCAATGAAATACCAAAGTGTAGTTTAGTTAACACTTTAAAAATTACAAAATATTGAATACTCATGTCTTTCTTACAAAATTCGTCTTCCTCATAACACAAGCCATCAGGCATTTGGCGCCGTCGCTATCAGGTAACTTGTGATTCTTCATCAACATCATCTCATCAGTGGAGATGGGCTGCTGCTTACTGCATTCTATAGCGTTGTCTAGGAACCATGCTTGTATTTCGCTAGTTGAACGGGCTTGCTGGGAACGATATAAAATAATAGAAATACCTATACTTATATGTAGAAATATTTTTAAATTAGACTGTATCCTGGGGTAGCGTTAGCTAGCTGTGCCCCAGGAAACAGTAGATACCTACTCTGACTCTCCTAGATGACAGTAGATATTGGTTATTAAAATATTTAATACCTTTTAAAGCTAGACCCCAACGGCGGAACATTATCATGGATTTCATAATATCTGAAAAACGTTAGATCTGAAGAACGTTAGCACCTCTTTACTACTTCAAAAATAGTCGATAGCAATAAGATAACGTAAGTCCATCAACGTCTCTACTCGTATGGGACGAGTGCTTAAACTAGAGAGGTGATGATCAACTCTCTAGTTCAACCGGAAAGTCTGGAAAACTTGACTAACGCCACTGCCTGCCACTGATAGAGTCGCTGAAGGTGTCCTGCTCGTCGCGCCATCGCTTGCGTGGTCTGCCGCGCCGTCTCACTGTCTTTAGTTTCCACTTAGTGGTTATAGTTAAACTAGAGTATGTAGAATTAATTTCATTGTATGTTGCACCCACGTTGCACTTTATTACATAATCAGATGTGATTATCTTGGTACGATGTACAGGTACTATCACATACAACTTGTTAATAACCCCTATCTCTGAGTAATGGCCAAGTAAGACAACTGTCGTCGGTTAGAATGGATAGTACTGAGTTCACATTTAGCTATTATTGTTGAGTAAAAAACATAAAATAAGAAAGTGGTCTGGAAATTTGTAAAATATTGGGAAATTCAAAAGTTTTTTAAATGAACTCGGAGAAATACAAAATCATAATCATAAATTTTTACTTACCTATAATTAAGTAAGTAAAAAGCCACGTAGTGTGTGAAGGATGATATGGGTAAGAAAGGAGTGAGTGTTGAGATGACGGCGGATAGAGCGGAGTGGAAGAGGAAAACCTGTTGTGCCGACCCCACATAAAAGTGTGATAAGGGCTGGGAAATGATGATGACTTAAGTAAGTAAAAACTAGAAAACACAGAAAACACTCACTTGGGAGGCACCAACTAGCGCAAGACCTACAACTAGTTGAAATAGCATTTTCACTGATTAATTATTTTGTTTGGACCCCTTTTTATATGCATTGGTAGGCAAAATATTTGTACCTATCTATGTAGATTATCTTAAAGATGATCTATATTCTGAATCATGCATCATTTCAGGTGGACCTATTATTTATTCATTAGGATTTATAGGATCATGACCAATAAAACATTTTTTATTCTACAAATAAAATGATAGGTAATATAACTACCTACCTACCTATTGTAACACACTAAGCTGAGGACAGGGCGCAATGGCGCTCATTAGGGGAGGTCTATGTCCAGCAGTGGACTGCTATAGGCTGATGATGATGATTGTAACACATAAGTACGAGATTATAAAAATACTTCCTACCTTGTCCGTCCGAGTCTTGGTTCTTGTTCTTGGCATCATCAGTTTTTGAACTGACGTTTGTTCTAAGTAGGTACTTATTTTAAGCTCGCGTTAACGATCATCATCTCCTTGCTCTTATTTCATACAAAATATTATGGTACTAATGAAGAGAATCCTCTCAAAACATTTAACTAATCAAAAATTATGTTACTGTTCTAGCATCGACCGTTATCCAACGTGCTTTGGTATAAAGGTTCTTTTACCTGGTCTGATTTGCCAAGCATAGGTAACCTAGGTACTGCCCGAAAAGTCTTAACACTTTTCTACACATCTGTACAAAGGTGCTTATTACAGGCAGGTAGGAAATAAAAAAAACTACGTGTCAGTGTTTGAGTGCTGGAAAAATTGCAAGTTAATGGATTATTATCTCAAAAATAGCCCGTCATTACTGCACGGACGGAAATTGGTAGTTTGGTACAACTGCGCGGAATAGGCTTTGAAAACGTGATTCTGGATTATATACAATTCTTGTTGTTTATTGCAGGTGCCTATAATTGTCGATTGATTTACTGTAAGCCCCGTTTACATCAAGCTACAAAACATATATTCTACACTTTTTACGCTCTTTGATCACACCAAAGCAAGTAACTACTTTTCTACGTAGGTACAAAAAAAAAAGGTAAAATAGGTAAATATTTTGTAGGATTGAGTAAGCCTATGGTACCTACTCTTACAAATATATCCTAAGATGATCAAAAGCGACAGGACCACAGTCTTTTTATGGTCGTAGAGGGTCTACGAGTTTTCGTAGGGTCTACGAATTTGTTTAAAATAAAACAAAAATGTCTAAACTAAACTATCGCAAAACTTTATTAGGGAAAGAAGAAAATACTTGGATTGTATTCGTGAATGCACTTGGTAACGTGGAATGCGGCGTCGCAGATGTCCTTGTGCGCGTCAGCTGAAAAAATCATGCAACATCACAACAGCCATTAAAATCCGATATGCTACAAATTGTTCGTTCTTGAATTTTATGATTACCCCCTTTTTTATGAAAATTGTGATGCTAATGTTTGCATAGAACTCTGCTTACTTTGGGGTCAGATAATGCTGAGCGTTGCAGCTGAAATGCACCAGCAAAAATCGCTACTTTCACCCTAAAAGGAGCTAGGTCACCGCACCTTTAGATCCCTCGCAGACTACAGACTTTCTATCGGCCAATAGCTGAGGCGGGCTCTACTTCTCCATACTCATTACGAGCCGAAGTATATTCAGTCTCAAGTATGGGCCGATAGAAAGTCTGTATACTCACCAACTTTTCTACAAGCAGTGATAGCTTCTTTAGCAGGTTCCTTAATTTCCTCCGGTAGCAGCATGTCTGCTTGTTTTATGGCAGCTTCGTAATTTATCTTTCCATTTTTGAACTGTAAATATAATCTTAAGCTTTTACATCTTCTCTCTTACTTACATGTCCTACTAGTCGACTGATTTAACTCTTTTCTTCACAGTGGTTACTAGAGTGATTTTCTTTTTATCTTATCTTGGACCTACGATTTGTAAAGTATTTACCGTGTTTGCCATTTTCATGATGCAGGCCATGTAGCATTTTATATCTTTCTCATCAACGAAAATACCTTGACCTATGGGGTCCACTTTCTCTGTAAAACACACATTTTATTGTAGTTGAAAGCCTGTTGAGATCAATTTTGCTGCTGGTGTCCATTAGTTAAAGTAAGACTAAGATTTACCTTAGCTATAAGCATTCTATGTGACTTGTTTGTTGGGTGCCCTATAAATATATAAAACTAGTTACGCTCCCGCGGTGTGACCCGCGGTTTCTCGGGATAAAAATAGCCAAAAGTAGCCTATGTCCCTCCCTGGGATACAACCTTTATCCTTGCCAGTTTTCAACCAATCTGTTCAGTGGTTTGGGCGTGAAAAGGTAACAAACAGACAGACAGAGTTACTTTTACATTTATAATGTTATACGTATATTAAGTATGGATTTTTATAACATAATATTGGATAATATCTGTAAGATCCTAGAAATATTATAATGTTGTCTCAAAACAAAAACACACTGTCACTATTGTCACACATATTGTCACTGAACTCTATAAAAGTTTTCGATTCATCCGTACCCAATGATGTTTTATACTATAAGTAACTGTAAGTAGTATCCCATTTGTCTGTCCTTACCATCTTCAAGGTTGTTTTTGGGTTGACATGTCTTTCTCATCATCTTCCCTGTGCTTCTGATTTGTTTCATTGTCATCTGTGAATTACGAACGACTGTATAATCCAAGGTATTTAAAAACGTTTAGATGATAGTTGATAGAGTTGAATGAAAAGGAAACACTTGTGTCGACCATAAAAAAGTTGGATAGAGGTTGGAGATGACGACGAATATTAAAATGATGATGGTTTATGACTTTATGACGTAACTAGCTGAGCTCGCGCGGTGTAACCTGCGGTTCCTCTGAATTTTTTCCGGATAAAAAGTAGCCTATGTCCTTTTCTGGGATACAACCTTTATCCATGCCTTTTTTCAGCCTAATCTGTTCAGTAGTTTGGGCGTGGTGGTGACAAGCAGATAGACAGACAGCGTTACTTTCACATTTATAATATTAATAAAGTAAATAAAGTATGGATATCTTGTTATAGTTTTACTGATAGAAATGGAACCAATTTATAATTTCTTTTAGAATATTCGTTGTCAAGCCAAAGATAAAAAGCATTAAGGTATTCAGTAGGACCGCTTAAAACTAGGTAAGTAAGTTAGTTCGTATGAGTTAGTGCCCAACTCTGGTGACGGAGTTTTTAGGCCGCCTTAAGGCCTCCGTCATGGCTTAACGACTTAATTAGCCGGGACCGACAATTTAACGCGCCCTTCGAAGCACGGAAGCGCTCAGATGAAAATGCCAGTGGCGGTCACCCATCCACTTACAGACCGTGTCGAACGTTGTTTAACTTCGACGATCTATCACGAACGACTAAGTGAGCACGACCACGAGCGCTTCAAAAACTAAGTGGTTGAAACTAGGTGACTCCTTCGCAACCAATATCGTGAACCAGGGTAACAAACACGGTTTAGAGCCTAGCTTTCTTTTAGGTGATCCTTATCCTTTACTAGTTAAACTCCAGTGGGTTGTGCTTACCGCGTCACAATACGCCACTAAAACTAATAATTTTACTACTGTTATCCAATTCATGATTGACTTTGATCCTTCACTGACCTGACATGGTCTTCAATTCTGAATACCTCAACCTTAGACGCCTTTATAATCTCTGTCGCCACTAATTGATTACCGACCGTATTATTAGATAACACCTAATCTAGATACATTAATGTGACGATGCATTCTTTAATACTCGTTGTCCGACTTTTCTGGTCTTTATGGTGTAAAAATAATGGCATGCAATTTGTGACCAGGAACAAGCCAGGAACAAACTTTTTCTGAATTTTCTTAAAACTGTAAAATGTCATCAAAGTTGGCTATATAATTAGACAGACATTTATTCACCACTTTGGCACACAATACAATCACTATATGAGATTAATATGAGATTATTCGTGAAATAATCTTATATTTTACTAACGATCTTGATTTGATGACAATAGGATAGGATTGTAAGTGTAGAGGTAGGCAGGCATATGGAAATAAAAAAAGATTTTTTGAATCGATTTTCATTTAATTGCAAAAAGTAGGTTAACAAATTTTATTTTTTATTGGTCTTAATTTATTTGTAATCCGATAAAAGCAATTGTAAAAAAAAACATAAAACTCGTGGTTACACTATTCACACATTACGTGCGGAATAAACTTCAATGAAAGGCGTGGTTATCAACTTGTTACATTATCCGAAGTGGTAGGTATGCCCGCAGGTCATAAAACATGAGATGTCATATCACGTGTCCTGAATACTTTATCACTGTCTGAAACCTTGAATTTGAAAATGAATCCTTTGACTATTTTATGATAACTATATCTACCAAGCCCTATGTAATAAATTAATGTGAAAGTAAATGTGTTAGTGATGTGAAAGGCGTTTAGTCTCGCTGGGTAAGTTTCTGAATAAGACCCATTAGTGATACAAACCTGTGTTTGTTTGTAGGAAGTAGGTATATTATGAGAGAATGAGGTTAAAGAGGGGGAAACGAGTTCTTGAGTGGAGACCGCGACTCGGCAAACGTAGTGTAGGACGCCCTCCGGCCAGGTGGAGTGACGATCTGCGAAAGGCTGCTGGTAGAAGCTGGATGCGACGAGCTGAGGACAGGGCGCAATGGCGCTTAGTAGGGGAGGCCTATGTCCAGTAGTGGACTGCTATAGGCTGATGATGATGATGATGATGAGGTTAAAGATTTTGCCAGGATCGTAACAGGTTTAATTTGGTTTTTGCTGACCACTACGGAAAAAGCGTGATTTTATGAATGATGTAGGATGAATGACAAAATAATCTGGATTGTTAAGGTACTTCATATATTTTTATAATTTGTTACATTATATTTAATTATTACCTGCGGTCGGTGACTTGAACACGGTTTTTTATCTTTAGTCTTTATCATAATTACGTAATTTAATTAAAATTACGTAATTATGTATTTTATGTTTATTGTTTCGTGTAAATATTCTGTAATGTACTATCTATGTGTGTGTGTAAATAAAATTTAGGAACAAATAATTATAATATTTACTGTTCCAGCATGTCATGAGTCATGCATGAATTATGTGTTAGTTCTAACGCCCCAGCAGATTTGAACAGCTTTGGACAGCAAAATTGTGTGTTTGCGTAAAATATGTTATCAACTTATCAATCAAATTTCTAAAGTACTATGAAAACCCCTTTATATAAATAGTTTAAGATGTTATTCTCTTAGTATTGTTGTGATATCCCCTTCAACTTCATAATGTGTCGGAATATAGTTGTGTTTATGTGTATTTTAATATTTTTGAATATTTGTGATGCGGTAAGTAATTCAAAATGCTACTGTTCAAAAGAAAACGCACTGAAGCAATGAGAATGATATTTCCCACTAGTCCACCGGTGGTACAGTTTGGTGGTACTACTGGGAAGATGCTGGGAACGAGCACTCTCACTTGAACCACTAATATTAATAACTATTGAAAGTGGTACTAATGAGAATGACATATCCCACTAGTCCACCGGTGGTACAGTTTGGTGGTACTATTGGGAATAAAGCGAAGCACTAGGTACTATATAATATTAGTATTTGAATAAGTATTTGAAGTAACTAGGAGAGTACTTGGTATGAATGTTGATGGATTCACGAGTAGAGGTAGGCCAAAGTAAATATGGATGGATTGTTTGAAGGATGACATTAGTAAGAAAGGAGCGTTGAGATGACGGCTGATAGAGGAGAATGGAAGAAGAACACATGTTGTGCCGACCCCACATAATGTAGGAAAAGGGAGATGATGATGATGAATAAGAATTTGATACTTATTTTTAAATTTCATTTTGTATTTTTAGATGACTCGTCAGCAGCTTAAAAATTCGGGAAAGTTGATGAAAAAGTCTTGCATGCCCAAAAATGATGTGACGGAAGGTAAGATTTCATTCAGTTTTAAGGTAATTAAAAGTAACTTTTTGGTATCCAAATGTATAACTGCGGCCGCTTATTGGAAATTTCAGATGAAATTGGAGAAATAGAGCAAGGAAAGTTCATAGAAGACCGCAAAGTGATGTGCTACATTGCTTGTGTTTATACCATGACGCAAGTTGTAAGTAACAAATTGATTTCTCTTCAAATGTTTTGAAAGAATTATTGCTTAAACTTCATCTTAGAACCGATAAACATTTCCTTTGCCTCATTCACTATGGTGCTCTTAGGTTAGAAGGTTGCAGGGACGACCAACCTGCGTCCAGGTGGATTAATAATATTATGAATTCTTGTTTCCAGGATTTACGGCATAGCCCTAAATTATGCCGTAAAGTACCTAGAATTATCATTTCATTATTAATCCCTCTGGGCATTGTTATTGGTACGGTGTGTTTCATAACAAGTTAGAGTTGTGGTGGCTATGGTTTTGTACTGTACTTAATTTATTTATTTCTTTTGGAAAATTATTATTCTTATTATTCTTAGAAAAGTTTGAGACAATAGCGGCCTTCACACGTACAATCTATCGCGCAAGATTGCGCGTACAGGATTGAGTACAGGCTATATTATACGCAATCGCGCGGGTTTATTTTTTTGAAGCTTGAAACTACGCGTTCTTTCGCGCACGATTTGCTGTATCACTCGCGATAGTTTGTGCGTGTGAAGACCGCTATTATGTCTTCTCTAACTTTTTATGAAACACACCATCTTTTAACGTGCAGGTAAAGAACAACAAGTTGAGTTACGAAGCAGTCATAAAGCAGGTTGATATGATGTTTCCACCAGAAATGAGGGCTGATGTGAAGGCTGCTGCTGAGAACTGCAAAGATGTCTGTAAGTTAATAAAAATAAATAAAAACCACCAAAGAGTTATCATATATACCTAAATAGTCCAAACCTCACACTAGGATTCCCTGTTTTATATTAGGACTAAGGTATTATCTGCAAGTCATGCAAACATTACCAGCAACAAAAATAATAGTTTAAAACTTAACGGCTGTACTAAACGTGGTGTAGTTTTGTATCAACTAAAAAAAGTATGGTTATTCTTTAGTTATATCTGGACTTTATACCACGTTTAGTATGTTTTAACTAAATTGTTTGATTTCAGCCAAGAAATACAAGGACATTTGTGAAGCTTCGTATTGGACTGCCAAGTGCATGTACGATTTTGACCCGAAAAACTTTTTGTTTCCTTGAAAAGTTGTAGCGAAATACACACATTCAAAGTTGATTATTTCGTTTTTTTTATTGCACCATACTCTGATGCAATATTTATTTTTCAAGTCAACTTGTATAACTTATTATACGTAAAGTACGAGCTGCGCATAAAAAGTAGCCTTGCCTGGGATATAACCTTTATCCATGCCAATTTTCGTTCAGAGGTTTGGGCGTGAAAAGATAACAAACAGACAGGAGTTACTTTCACATTTATAACATTACTAGCTACTGCGCGCGGCTTGGCCCGCGTGGTACCAACATTTTGAATAGTCTTTATGCTATTCCAGGTAGCCTATATGCTATCTACGCCTATTTAAAGTTTCATCCAAATCGGTTTACTGTAACACAAACATACAAACATCCAAAAATCGAAACATCCAAATATCCAAACATCTAAAAAAAAAACTTTCGGCTTTATAATAAGTGGGATAACTATAAGCATAGTATGCACATAGTACCTGGAATGTTGTTGGGGTAATGTAGGTTTGCATAGCACAAAACCAGCAATGTTAATATTCAAACAACTGCTTAGACACGGATGGTACTCGTAGTTTAGGTACCTAACTCTTCCGGTATCTAAAAACATTGTCCCACAATCAAAGCTAAACGTTCCTAAACGTTTCATAATATGCTACTAACTAGGAAAAATTATAGACTACAACTGAAAAGTTCAAGGTATGTTTTGGGCCCAAAATTTAAAACGGTGGTGAATGGAATATTGGTCTTAGTTTTGTTTAGAGGCTACGGGGTTCAAGTTGTTGCAAAAAAAAATGTGGTTATTTAGGATCATATTATTTTCAGCTTTTATTGGACTAGCTTTTGGAGTAAGTACCTCTTTCTTTGATATTTACCAACTAGGTAACCTTCCTAATTTTATTAACATCTTTAAAAAATAATTTTAATTTATAGATGACACGAGCACAATTAAAAAAAACAATGACAATTATGAAAACGCAATGCATGCCTAAAGTGGGAGTAACAGAAGGTAATATTACATAATATAAAATCAGAGTGATGATAGGTAATTAATAATTAAAAATAATCAAATATACATTGTAGGTATTTATTCGCATTTGCCTTAAATATTAAATTAGATTAAGTATATAACTTTATTGTACACTATAAAAAGTAACACAAACAGAAAATAAAAAGTCTACAATAACAAAATGTGTATCAATGGGCGACCTTATCGCTAAAAGCGATCTCTTCTAGGACAGAAGAGGGCGTTGGACACATTGTTACCTCTACATTGTTCGATTAGGTAGTTTTCTTTATTTCGAAGATGTTTGATATTACAAAATTACTGCATCGTAGTAAACACTCGAATTAAGGCGAGGCGTCGTCGTCTTATTTGGCTATAACCTTTTTTTCTTGTTTTAGCTCAAGTTGGGAAAATAGAGCAGGGTGTTTTCCTAGAAGAACACGATGTTATGTGCTACATAGCATGCGTATACAAAACGATACAAGTGGTATGTGAAATGTGAAGGTGCTTTCAGATTCGATATCAAGAATTACTCGACTTATTTAAATAGTTGGAAAGGCCATCGGAGTTGACGTTGAAAACTACCTCCAAATTTCTCTAGGTAGTGTCCGATGACGAATCCGCCGGCCGATCGATCTAAAATGGGGCTACAATGATTGCTCTAGAATTCCGTTTTTAAGCCAAAGTTTTAAGTTTAGAATGCTCTAAATTTAAAATTAAAAAACTCTGGCTTAACATTAAATTATGGCGTTACTATTATAGATACCTTATTCCAATTTAAGTGGTTTTTCAGTTTCAAGTTATTTTTATTCTTCTTTTAGGTGAAGAATAATAAACTTGACGCTGGTCTTATCTCGAAGCAGATTGACGTCCTCTATCCGCAAGAGTTGAAAGAGCCTGTGAAGAAGGGAGTGCAACAATGCATGCCTATACGTAAGTTTTCCATCCCTAATTTTAAAATACGAATTATCTAATCAATGTTTAAAAATTGAGGATTTTTTGACGCTTTGCTATACAGCCACTCTACACATTCGCTGAGCTATATTTGGATAGAATATGATAGGCAAATACAGTCGATGATGCCCTCTACACGTTCGTGACCGTCGGCATTCGTCTATCATCGGCGAATATGTAGAGGGCCCAATAGATTTTTGAAGATAACGTCTCATACAGTTGAAATTGGGTCTCAAACTAAGTGACGTTTCAGCATTCAGGCGTTAGCTATTCTTTCAACATTATCCTTAGATTAATAAGTTCCTACATTTCATTAAATTTTGTTTAGATGTATAACAAAAAAAAAAAAACATTCAATTTTAGAACCCATCTTAATTTCTACACTTTTATAAAATGCATTTTAAACATTGAGCATCGTTTTTCTTTATTTATTTTTGTATTGTTCTATTGCACTAAAGTAACGTAATGAGATAATTTTCTTTATATTTGTTTCAGAGGAGAATTACAGTGATATGTGCGAAGGAATTTTCCGTGCTACGAAATGCCTGTATGATTACAATCCATCAATGTTTATATTTCCATAAGTTGTATAACTGAGGTTATCCATAATATTAATGTTTAATTAGGTATACAAATAACATAGGTCAGAGATTACTAGATATCAATCAATGAATCAGGCTTTCTATTGTAAACTTTAACTTTTTTTTTCCCGACGTGACGTTTCCAATTTAAACAAAGAAAAATGTTCATTGTGACAATAACATAATATATAGTTCTAACATGTTTTACATAATATTTTAATACATATCATTCATATTTTTAGAATTTTATATTTTAAAAATTTTAATTAAAGAAATACTTCCTTTCTTATTTTTAATTTGCTCTTACTGGTTTCGATGATCTCTCACTGGCTTGTGACCGGTGGACTATCGATCAGAGACTTAAAATCTTGATACAAAAGAGACATAAGAGTAACATCAAAGCCATTTAATTACACACCCATTCAAGTAAATCTGTGGTTATACAGCTACAGTTTGACATCGAGTTACTGTTTACTTAACTAACTATAGCGATACATTTGATTTGTGTGTTTATTTGAATGGTGTATTATTATACGAATGTACCTTCCTTTATAACGCTTGTTAGCGCGAATTCGGTGCAGATTTGTTAGACTAAGGAAGTCAGATGGATCAAAGGGAGTGGTGTTTGTTTGTGCTCGCTTTGGTGCTGGCTGGATGTGATGCCGTAAGTATTTTTATTTATACTTATTTCCACATTATGACACTGCTAAAAATAATAAGTAATGCTAAAAAAATGAGATCTTATAATAATTGAGCCAGGTCATTCAACGAGATTGCACTCTAGACAATTTACGAGTTACTTTTACTTATATTCATTTCTGGAATAAAACTAATGCGTGCTTGAACCCCATTCCTGAATGCATCGAAGGATTCTAATCATAACTCCCTCGTTTCTCTCGGAAGCTAAGTATTAGAGACTTTATAGTTGCTTCTCTCTCATTCTTTTTTTAAAGCTTTTTTAAATGGAGAAAAGTCATTCATAACTCATATCGTAGATTATAATTATTCTGGCATTTTCGAGTTCATGCTCAAAATAAATTTACCTGCAGATGACTAAACAACAGTTGAAGAATACCGGGAAAATGCTGAAGAAGCAATGCATTGCCAAAACTGGAGCCGCAGAAGGTGAAAGAATCACATCATTCGAACGATTCTAAAACAAACGTGTTGTATAACGTTCGCTGCACACTAAGCTGTTTTTAAATAGTTAACTTTCTCACAAATTAAATCACTAGCAATCGTGAAATCCGCAGGTTGTACAGTCAGCAACGAAAGTCGATTAACAGTTTGAGTCTTAAAATGTAACTTGTTTCCGATTTCAAAGAAAAAGTTAACTTTTCCTGTGAAATTATCATGGGCTAACGCAGAATCTCAACTTTCGTTGCTTGGACAAGATTGGCTTAGAATAAATACGAATTGCAGAAGCGAAGAGAGTTCTATAGGTACTCAGTAGTGGGATGAGAAAGGCTGATGATGAGTATATTATTGTGCATCGCCGTAGAGTCGCGTGTTTGTCGGTCTTTTATCGACTACATTTCACAGAGTGTGCAAAAGAACTCCATAATTTAATTCCGCCATCCCCGTTCTTCTATCGGGCCAACAGGTTCCCGGAAAGACGCCACTTGTATATGGTCGACATTCTTAGAGTTCGTACAAAACGTTACAGTCTACATTTTTCATAAGCACCAAATTGGCGATCTGTATTTCCCGAAAAGTACAATATAGGGGTCTTCAAATCAAGAGTAAATAGGTTAATTTTAGGTAAGCATGCTCCATCTTAGACCTCCCTACTGCTTAACATCAGTCAGAGTGAGGTCAAATACTGATCTATTTAATAAAAAAAAACACTGTAGCATAATGTACGTCCTTTTTATATTCTAGATTTGTATGATCCACTGGATTTTCTTTTTGCAGATAAAGTTAAAGATATCGATAAAGGGACATTCATAGAAGAAAAAGACGTGATGTGTTACATCGCCTGCATCTATCAAATGACACAAATTGTAAGTCCATGTTTGTTGCCGTCATCTTTCTGCGTCCCACTTGAATGTTCAGAAAATATCACCTGTATAAGAACGTAGTTAGTGTAATCAATACGATCATTTCAAGCAGAATCAAGAGTATTTTGACTCGGCTGTTCTTTTAAATTACAATTTGATGTAAGTAGCAATGTGCTCCTAGAATTACTGATCTTCTCCATACAACTGTCGCATACACTGCCACACCCTGTTTCCTTAAACAACTTTTATGCTCTTTACATGCCCAAACCATCACAACAGGCTTCACTGGATCGTCTTCCACATCACGTTCTTTTATTTTTCTCAATTTATCATCAAAGTTAGGTACTATACCTACGTACAGTCAAAGATATTTTTACACTTACTACAAATAAGTAACATTCTGTGTTCTGTATTCCTTCCCTCAATATGACGTCTTGATTATTCTAGCAAATTACACAAACCTGTTTGTTTCTATCTGGCAACTTACTTACGCAAATCTTGACGCTCTATCTACGCCAGTAGTTTTTGCAGTAGTTTTTGCAAATTAGTAGGATGTTTCCGATTGAACCAGATCTTAATGTTTTCGGTGCAGATCTCTACCAATTTATAAAAATGATGAAATGGTTACATTAATTATGAATACATTGCGTAGGTTTAAAACTAAGTAAAACTACTGTATTCCCAAATCAAGGTAGACATTTTCACAGATAAATTCATTAAGTAAGATACTTTGAAGATGTATAAGGAGGTTCACACTTTCTTGGAACCTAACATTCTATACACGACAAGATGAGATGCATGCAATGCAAGTCAAACGCTGCCTCTTAGTATTAATTAACCTACTAATTGCTAATAGCTAGAAGTTTAAAAATAATTGACTAGGTTAGTACCAAATGAATAAAGTCTAGATTAATCTAGAGATGGTTTTTGTATGTTTTTTCCTCGATTCTATTATTATAACGTGGCAAAAAATAGGAACTACCTGATGCTGATTCTAGGTATTCGTGTGTAATGCCTCTGTTATTGTTATGTTCAAATAAATCTTAGTTCCATGTAATGTTTTGTTTTGAATAATATTCTGCTGTACTTAGTTACGTAACTATTATGCTTTTATCATAATACTAGCTGTCCGTGGCGGTGTTACCTGCGGTCCCTTGGCAAAACTTAACTTTCCCGGGTTTAAATATAGGTAGCCTATGTTCATCAGGGAAATTTTTCAAGTCAATTCAAACAAACAAATCTTTATAATATTAGTTTAGATTATAATATTAGTGTAGATAAGGTCCCCTTCCTCGTCTTCCTTTCATTTTTCTTTCAATGATATTCAAATTCATTCTAGGTTGGTAGAGATCGTTTTTAGAGAAAAGGCCGCCCATTGTTTTACCTTTTTTTGTGTTTATGTACTAATATTATAAAGAGGAAATATTTGTTTGTTTGTATAAAAAGAATAGGTTCCGAAACTACTGAACCGATTTGAAAAATTCTTTCACCAATTGAATCATACATTATCCCCGATGAACATAGGCTATATTTTATCCCGGGGAAGTGAAGTTTTCCCGAGAGATCGCGGGTAACACCGCGGCGGACAGCTAGTAATCAATAAAGTGATTTATCTATCTATCTTATATTGTCCTCTGCCGTTATTTTTAACAAAACATTTGTACTATTACAGGTAAAGAACAACAAATTGAACTATGATGCGTCCATTAAACAAGTGGACATGATGTATCCACCTGAATTAAAAGACTCTGCTAAAGCATCCATAGAAAAGTGTAAAGATGTTCGTAAGTATCAATATATTTAATTGTTTTTAATCGATATTTAGTAACAAAATAACACTATCACGACTCACGCCCGACTCGTCACTCCCTAATACAGGTCTTGAAGACTTAAAAGAGGAGGATGAATGAATGAATGAATGAATGAAAATTCTTTATTGCACACCATTAATAAAAATACAATAAACATAAGATAAATCAGATAGAAATGTACAATGGGCGGCCTTATCGCTAAGAAGGGATCTCTTCCAGGCAACCTTAAGAGATCCTACAATAAATACTGTAATCCTTGTAATTTTGAATAAATGCTTCTACTTTTACTTTACGACTGTATAGGTACCCATTGAGTTTTAGACATTATCTCAGATTTTAATGCATTCGGGATGTTTTGATGTCATTTTGTACAAATTGTGATTTTGGTTAGTGCTAAGTTAGCTTAGCCTGTTTTGATAATTTTAAACCCAACGTTAAAAAAAGGTTATTCTAACAGAATTCTTTATTTTTTGCAGAAAAGAAATACAAAGATCTATGTGAAGCTTCATTCTGGACAGCGAAATGCATGTACGAGGATAATCCTAAAGACTTTATATTCGCATAACCATATTTTATTGCATGTTCATTAATTTTGTATGAGAACATGCAACATACATATTATACATTAGGAGCTTTATATGCATACATTCACTCAAACGGTAAGTGTATGCATATGCATAGCTTTAGTCCTAGCCTACTTGAGATGGCTAAGCTTGCGGTACCATGACCAACCTACTAGCCTACTTACCACTACTAACACATATTAGGTGTTGATGATTGTTATATACTTAAGTACCTAACTAATAAATAAAATGGACTAAAATTGCTTTTTATTTCGTGATATTACGTTGTATGAGGGAGGTAGTTTCCGAAACAATTCTTATGATTTGAAAAAATGTTTCACGGGCGGGAAATCTACTAAAGGTATGTGTAACCCGTTTAATGATGAAATGATCTTTTAAAATGTTAAAATGCTCTCGCGACGAGCGCGCAGCGGGCGCTGTCAAACGCAGCGTCATTTCAGCGTTGCCAGGACATTTTGACAAGGAAACGCGGCGATACCGTTACGAGTCGCCGCGGAAACGCTGCGATTCCGTTACGACTCGCGACGATACGCGGCGAGATTATCGCTCTTTCGTGGAGATTTTCCGACGATATGAGGGCGGACTCGTCGCGATTCTCTCGCTCGTGGAGACAGCGCCTAAGTGTGTTTTGTATTTTTATGTGGATCACATGATTCCAATTTAGTTGTATAAATTGTTTGAAGATCTCAGGTAATCTTCTGATGGTCGATATACCTAGTGCTTACAAGTTTTAATAGCTCCTGATTATTACAGACGATAGAGCATTCGTTATCATCAGGTTTGTTGCTAGGATTATTCTAAGCGAGAAAATGATACATTCGTACACAATATTTAAATTCTTTGAGTTTTGTGACAGAAAAAAATAGGTTAGGTTATTTTCTTGCTGATAATATTATGTTAAGCAAACATATCAAAATACCTTAAGATACGTGAGAAATTAAGGAATAAGTATATTCTCAATTTTCACAGGTTTGGCTATATCTAGTAAGTATTTTGAATTTAATAGTATTTTGTGCTGAGTCGTTTAACTTCTTAAATCGCTGAACACCTTCACTTAGTAGGATAAAAATGATAATAACAGAAAAAGACGCATTTTGGGCATTCAAGTCCTGAATTCGGCCCCAGTTTTTACGATCCGTGAAGAATGTCAAGTCATGTTTCCTAGTGCAGTCTGTAGGAACTAACATGCAATTATGTTTAAAGGCACTCATTGTATTCCGCAATTATTATGCTATCTAAAGATCGTGAAGTGACGTCATCAAATGCAAAGCAGTCGGAAGACCTTCATTTTGAACCTAACCTTTTTATAGAAAGATGATTTTGGTAATTGAGGGCAGTGATGGTCTAGTGGAAGCCTTGGCTTTTGATTCTTAAGTTGTGGGTTCGAAAAAGTCGTTCAAGTTGTATATTTCTGTAAAAAAATATTTGCACTATGCCCGTAGACACTCTCAAGTAAATTATTGCGGGAAACCGGCATGCTAAAACCTAAAAAGTTCGAAAAAATGTGACAATCACAATTGTAAAGAATATTTACCAGAGAAATGGGATACTAAAGTAACAATAGTATACAACATCATTGATATTTACTTACAGCAAAAAAAAAAAAAAACGTTTTTATAAGGTCACGATCTATTCTGGGCATTCACTCTACTCGTATAACACTATGGCGGCAATTGATATTTTGGTAGGTACTTACATGAAGACGAGTAGGTATACTGTATGACAAAATATCGCACTAAAAGTGCATTTACACGATACGATTTCAACCTAAACGATATCGTATTGCACGGCAATTTTTTTGTAAACGCTTATCGTATGCGATTTGTCATAGTTAGCGCGACGCTCGTCGGCACGTTCAATAGGCGGGGTTCAGTAAATCGTACGAAAAATCGCATCGTGTAAATGCACCTTGATTCAGCGATGAGGGGAGTCCCTGGCATTGAAGTTGTAAAAAATGTCAATCTTAACCAACCGTGAGACATTAGTATGACATCTATGGCAAGATCAAATCTATTATTTTATGGTTATTAAAAGTATTATAAAAATTGTTTTAACAACTCACGTAGAGTATAAAAATGTAGTCATTGTAAGATGCAGAACAAACGTGATCTGTACTTGAACTGAAGTATACCTCTAAGGATAAGTACCTACACTTGAGAAAAGCAAGGATTTTAAGGATTAAAATGCTTCGTTACGCAGTTTTTTGTTTTGTAGTGTTTGCCGGTGTTAGTGTGAGTACCACCTTACTACTTACTCGTATCATCTTTGCATAAAATTCAGGATGTTCATAATCTCCTTCTAAGACGTAAAAAGATTGACTGATGATTTTTGTATTTATGATGCACCTGGATGGTAGAGTAAAGTTGGACCTGCCTGATTCTTGGCGCCATTATTAAGGTCAATTTTTTCTAACAAAATTTTTGACAGGCCAATAAAAAGTAGCAAAAATACTTATCTGTGGATCACATCTACAAACTTGTCCTTTTTTTTTATTACGTCAGAAAATCCATTATGGATACCCGACCGCCCCGTGGGGACAGCGGAAGGGGTCGGACTCTCACCGACTAAAAACTGACGCGTGGCCTGCCTCCATGCATGTCAAGGGGCTCCGGGATCTCCTACGAAACACACCGGTGCCCCTCTCGCATTTTGCCTAAGCTAACTGTCCCGGGAATGGCACCCACAGCCACGCCCGGCACCCTCGCGGTGCTTACGGCAGCGCTCGCCACAGAGCGCCGACGCCCTCCCGCTACAAACATGTCCTGCCGCGAGAATCGAATTCGTGCAAGGACAACTGCAAGGACGAATATAATTTATCCTGGAATTCGTGCATCTGTTTAAACTATACCATTTCAGGGCTTCAAAAATTTATCCGACGAAGATAAAGATGCGCTTCATGCTGCGATCAAGCCCTTAGCAATAACATGCATGGAAAAGTTCGAATTGGATCCGAAAGAGCTTGAGGCGATGATGGCGAAACCAAAAGAGGACATGGACCCTTGCTTCGTGGCCTGTGTGTTCAAAGCAAGTGGAATGGTAATAAGATTGTTTTAGCTAGAAATAAGTTATGTAAGGTATTTCATAAGCTAAGGTAAAGATAAGTAATATAAACTAGCCGCGCTCCATGGTGCTACCTGAGGTCCCTCGGGAATACTTCACTTTTTCGGGATATCAAGTAGTCTATGTGTTCCCTCTGTGCCAAATTTCATCCAGACCCATTTAGTCATTTTTGTGTGAAAAAGAAACAATTATACACACTTTCACATATCTATACATTCTCACAAACTTTCGTATTTTTAATATTAGTAGGATTACTTAAGAAAGTTAAAAAAACAATCGTAATGCATACAACTTTTATTCCTTCAGATCGATGAAAATGGAATGTTCGATAAGGATGCGTCAGTTGCTTTTATAAAGAAAACTGTGTCAAGCGAAGATTCGATCAAGCATGCACAGGAATTGGGAGATTTATGTGAAAAGGGTAAGTGTACCTCCTTCTTAGACCCCTCGCAGACTACAGACTTTCTATCGGCCGATAGTTGAGACGGGCTATACTTCTCCATACTCATTACGAGCCGAAGTATATTCCGTCACAACTATCGGCCGATAGAAAGTCTGTAGTCTGCGAGGGGTCTTAGTTGAACTGCCGCAAACGGTATTATGGGAGAAATAGTTTGAAAAAGTTTTATCTGCTGATTTAAAACTATGAAATTCAACTAAGTACTAAAAATATATTTTTAAAGGAAAAATGTTTGTAACCAAGAGTGAGATTAGTCAAGTAATTGGTTGCGGAATCAGTCTTTCTGTATAATAAATAAAAATAAATAATAATAATAATATTTTTCGTTTCAGTAAATGAAGAAGATGTTACCGATGGAACAGAGGGATGTGAACGAGCAGTACTCTTAGGGAAATGTATCAAAGAAGTCAAAAGTGAAGTACGTATCATCGTCTAATATATCAATCGCAATACATTTGGACTGTTATGTTTATTTATTTATTTGAAAGGCTAACTTTATAAATGCCTAGACCCGTTGAGCGTACTTACATGAGTCGCTTTAAATGAGTTCTTTCTACTCAAAAAAATTGAAATTTGATAGTAAGTCAACTGGTCTTTTAAAGGATTACGAGTTCGCATCCCCGTCAAAGGGGAATGGTGAACAAAAACATCAATTTTCCCCGTTGACCCGGTATACTTTTGAACGCGCTCTCAATGTCATAAAAAACGTAAACAGGCTCATGAATGTATCGCCAAGGCGCGGTAGACATTCTCTCAGATGTTTTTATGTATACCAGATCCTTTGAAGATGTCTAAGGGGTGTTAAGCAATAATTAAGGCATGTCCAAATACATATTTGATACATGCCCACTTCTTGCCGAAGTGAGTATTCCATACGTGACAGGTTGCAAGGCCATCGCCGCATATCAGAATACTTAATGTCATACTATCTCGAAATTGTTTATTCCACTGCAAGTTAATACATTATGTACGTGCTTAATGGTCTATTTTTTCAGATCGAATTACAGTAAAACAACGCGTGGACTTGGAGACGAGATAACGATTGAAGACTAATGTATGAGATGCTTATATTTTTGGAATTTTATAAGTAACTATAACCTAAAATTAAGTATGAAATATTAAATGTTGCAATTAACCAGAAGTTTTCTTTTTGATCCGTATTTTGTATAGACTAATAATAAAACTTTTTCTAATAAATGGCCCGCCAGCTTTTAGGTACCTACTGAATAGAACATAGGTAAATTATTCCACTGCGGCTTTTATAACTAAGTTTTCTAACTAATAATATTATAAATCTGAAAGTTTGTATGTTTGTGTTTCAATCATACCCTTACCAGTAGTGGACAGATTCAGATTAAGGTTGAGATGGTGTAAAATACTGGTCTAGTTCTAGAATAGCATAGGCATGGACTATTAAAATAGTTGGCGAGCGAAGTCGAGGGAAGCTAGTTATGAAAAGGTAATTTCGCTCACAATAAAATGTTGTATATTGTATATTTCAATGTCGTCGGAGTCACCAAATTAACAAATAATTTGGTATGTGTACATAAAATATAAATCCACTTCTGACTGACTTACGTTGAGTGAAAATAATACAATTTGTTTAAACACAATTTTTAAGAAAACAATTTTTAATAAAATTGTGCTATTTTCTTTAGCTACTGCAACAAACACAAATTCACAGTTTTGGATAATCTGACAGATAACGCTCTCTCGTAGGCAACAAAAACAATTTATTGTGATATCAATTGTTACTTCATTTTAGTCGACGAACGTTCTGGTTCGGTCACCCCCAGTCCCGTTTTCGGGTAAAAACGGGACTGAAGAACAAACCGGACCCGTAGCTCTTGCCCTTAAAAAAAACTGTCAACACTTTCGATGTTGTTGATCGAAGGTCAAAACGACAAAATATACCTATTATGAGGAAGTAACTTTTTTCTAGAAAAGATCCTAATAAAAGGCCGACAACGCATCTGCAGTGCCTCTTGATGCTGCAGTTGTCTGTGGGCGGTGACAATCACTTACCATATTGCTCGTTTGCCCCCTCTTCCATAAAAAAAGAGACAGTTCCACGGAAACTGAGGTTTATGAGCCACAAGAATCCTTAGTGAATTAGGTACTTTCCATTTTTCTACAGTGCGTTAATGTTTGGATGTTTGTATGTTTGTGTATCAATCAGGCCTAAACCAGGGAACCGATTTGGATAAAACTTGGAATAGGCGTAGATGACCTGGACGTAGTGATGGAATAGCGTATAGGCTATTCAAAATGTTGGTACCACGCGGGCGAAGCCGCGCACAGAAGCTAGTGTAAAATAAAATGTAAAAAATGTCAAACGAGCGTTAAAACGTTTAAAAAAATAGCCTACAGTTTATGCTTATCATAACGTGTAAATGATAATATATAATATTAGGAACTATTATTTAAATTATAAAATTGTGTCCATAGCACATGCAGAGTTATAAATATAGACTCGGTAAACTATTTGGTATACGAGTTCTGAATTTGGATTGCATTCCACCTCTAAATAGTCTAAAATAAAAAATGCTTCGCTACTCTGTCTTTTGTTTTGTTTTGTTGGCCGGGGTCTACTCGTATGTAAGTAAACATTACTTTTTCTGACAGTTTTTTTCAATATACCAACAAGAGGCACATTACCGCAATTTTAAAAGGTTTTATTTCGTTTTTCTCTCGACTTTTAAGAAAAGTCGAGAGAAGTTTGTAGGTCGACAGCAATGATCTTATCAAAGGTGACAGGCTTGAATCTTAAAAAAATATATATTTTGGTAATATCTTTTCAATAATACCTAATTCTTCTAAGAAAACTTTAATAAAATGTTAAGAAATCTTCATGTCCCCTGTGACCCCCCCCCCTTCAGAACGTGACTGCTATGGGTATTGTTTGTTTCTTTGATTACAAAATAATACGACTTTTGGAAATTTCAAAAGTCGAAGCACTGTTCCACAATTCCACAAAGCGTTATACAATTCCAGGGAACAGCTGATCTCTCTAAGGAAGATATAGAAGCTCTCCAAGCTTTGGTCACTGCCCCAGTGGCAAAGTGCATGGATAAGTTTAAAGAAGATAAAAAGTCTGAGGAAAGTGAAATGAAATTGATTGGGTGCGCCTTTCAGGAGACTAAAATGGTAAGTTGGTTATTCAAGATATCTTCGGAGGATCTGAAATAAGTATCTACATCAAAATACTTGAGAGAATATCCATCGCACCTTGACAAAAGTGTGTGGATCTACACTTATTTAATTTAATTGTAGGTATAAAACTTAACGCAATACTGAATCTTACATCATAAGTTTATTTTATTTTCAGATTGATGATCAAGGAATGTTTAGTCCGGAAGCAGCACTTGCTTTCGTAAAGCAAGCCGTGAAAGACGAAGCTTTCCTAGAAATATTCAAGCAATTTGGAGATGACTGTTCTAAAGGTAAATTCAAAAACGAATAGTACGATATATATAACTATAAAATAAATAAATTTTAACTTTATATTTCATTCTTTAGGATTAGTGTTACTTTCTATGAGCACTGGTGGTTTAGTAGAAGTGTCCATTAAAGAATACGCACACATATTATATAGAATATCATACAGGGTCTTTCATTTTAAACTACACAAACTGACAGGGCTTAATTTTTGGGTTGTAAATAGACGTTTGACCGTATCAATTTAATTCCTAAGTCGATATAAGTTTTCACTTCAAAAAATTTCTTTTATTGATTGTGTAGAAAATGTTGCATAATGATTTTCAAGGAGAATCACCGCCCGGCTACATCCGAGCGCACACACATGCACGCTCGAATGGACTAAGCTATACAGGAAGCAACAATGAATTGAAAGGATAGTCATTTTTCTCGGGATTTTCATAACAAAACAAAAAAATCATTACATAAATATTTTTTAATTTATTTGTTGAACCCAATTCCTGAATAAAGTTAGTTTAAAATGAAATAGTAATATGAGTATAGTTTTAAAGATCCCATGCTTTATACATTTTACAATATTTTTTTAAGTATTTTCTTACTTTAGGTGTTTTTTAATTTCAGTAAATGATGAAAATTTTGGTGAAGGTGACAAGGGCAATAAACGAGGCATGCTCTTGGCTAAATGTATGCAGGAATTCATAAAGAAAGTAAGTTAAATTCACCCTGTAGTATTTAGTCTGAAAGAGCATTTACACGATGACATTTTTGACTCGTTGTGCTAAGCCGATACTAACTTATCTAATGGCCAAGTGAAGCGCATTTACTAATGCCCGGTTTCTGTATTCAACGGACAGGTACACTCAGCAAAAACCACCCTACGGTTGAGTTTCATTTGAACGTTATGAAACAACAAGGTTTATTTTACTATTATGACAGTTAGAAAAGTAAACCTTAGCGGTAGTTAGATTTCACAGAAACGGTTGTCAAAAGTGGTAACCTACTTTCTTTGCTGACCGTACCTACAAAAGATTGACAGCTAACCTGTTAGCTGAACCTATGTGGAAACGAGTCGTAGCTCTTACCTACGAATGTCCGTTCTACTTGCAGCCGATGACCAACGACACGTAATATAAATGCGGTGCAATACAATGTCATTCTTCCGTGTAAATTCTTTTTTACTAAGATGCTATGATACTATAGGATATTAGGTCTATTTATACTGCTAGGTCGTCCACCTACAAGATGGGTAGACGACATCGTTAAATCCTCAGGTCGTACATGGACAAGACTGGCTCAAAATAGGGGCGAATGGCGAGAGCGAAGGGAGGCCGATGTGGGCATAGGCCCTAGACTGCTGGGGCAGTGGGAATAAAACGGCTGATGATGATACTGCTAGCAGTACCAAGGAGTGGGGTAGTAGAGACTTGTTATCCCAACTACCCCACTGATGAGGAGTTTAGTGGGGTCGATGGGAACATATCAATACTCCAAAAGGTCACAAAAACACGACTGAACTTGCGATTTTTGGCCTCAAGAATCATTTTCAAACCAGGTTCTTGGTTCGAACCGAGTTCGTAGGTTGGTCAAATTGACTCGTAACAAATAAGAAACATCCCGAACGTTCAGCTGAATACACATTTTAAACTTTCGCGACTCGAAGACATTTTAAATTTTATAACTAAAAAAAAAAAAAAAAAAAAAAAAAAAATGTTATACCTACGCGATTAAGTCCCGTTATAAAATTTAAAATGTTCAGCTGAATATCGGATTTATCACTTCAGGGAGAATCAATAAAGGACATTGGAGTAGGTAGGTAAGTACTTTTCACCCGGAAAAAAGTACTAGGTACAGCTCTCGAAGGAAAACCTTATTTATAAATCTACAGTAACGCAAGCGAAGCCGTGGGCAAAGGCTATTTGTTTTTGGCAAAGCAATAAAAGATCATATTTTTTTCAGTATAAAAAAGATGAGTAGCAGAGAAAACAAGAAGACAAACAACACCAACAATACTAGGATCTAAGTGAATAATATAAACATTTTAAACCTTAGGTTTATAAATGGATGTAGTGATCAAACTACAAATTCTTAATAAATCTGTACCTACCTATTAAACATTGCAAAGAAAACGGCTTTTTTTTTAGATGGAATCGAATACCTACCTACTAAATCTAAAACGTAAACTGAGCCACCCCAAGTCGCGGTAGACATTCTCTCTGATCTTTTATGTATTCTAGATCACGGCATGTCCAAATACATGTTTGCTACATGCCCACATCTTGCAGAAGTTAGTATTCTATACGTGACAGGTTGCAAGCCCATCGCCGCCTATAAGAATACTAACTGGTTGCCTCACGATGTTTTCCTTCACCGTTCGGAGCACGTGTTAAAGCGCATATAAATTTTACGAAACGCAAAATCCATAGATGCACGGCCGGGATTTGAACCCACGACCTTCGGATTGAAAGTCGTGATACAACCCCATTCGGCCAACACGGCTCATAGATATCTAAGTAGACTAAAGATCTTTGATCGGCAAAAAAAGTAGGAAACCGGGTAGGTACAATAATTAATTTAATTCGCCTCTGATCACATTAACAGGGGACAAAACCAATCTAATATCATGATCAAGGGACAAAACCCACATAGTCTTCTGATCAAGACGTGTTTTGTAACTCTAGCCTGGTTTAATAAATCATCATCATCTCAGCCATCTAGCGTCCACTGCTGAACATAGGTCTCCCCCATCGATTTCCACAGAGATTGATCTTGTGCAGCCTGCACCCAACGGCTCCCAGCAACCTTTACAAGATCGTCTTTCCATCTAGTTCCATTAATAATTGAGCACGTGCAAATGCATTAAAAGATCATATTGTTTAAAAAAAGGTTAAAGTCACACGGAAAAACATTGCAGGAAAAACTATAATTGGCGCGGATCTTCATACTTTAAAGCGCACCTCCTGTTAATCGAAGGCCATGGCTGCCCAAATTGTTGCTAATGCTTGCCATTATTCACAACTATATAAAGTTTAGACTGAGGTATCATAGCTTATTAGGAATCTGAAGATTAGACTGACAAGTTGGAACAGTTGCAGAGCATCAACAGGATCCTCAGAATGTCGAAGTTGGTTTGTTTCATGTTAGTTGTGTGCTGTGTGGTGAAATATGAAGCGGTGAGTATACTAATTTCTATACGTATAATTATTTTGTTCTATTTACACCTATGTCAGTTCACATGAGTGCTGACGAGTTAGTATACAGAGTTATTTATAAAACACCGGTAAGCTCTCAGGACTGTATTACTATCATCATAAACAACAACTTTTGTTCTATGACTTTTTACAGAACATAATACCTTTACAAAAACAAACCTTTAAGATTTCGTTGTCCTATCTAACACAATCCTATCAAACACATTTCGACCCCGCTTCCCTCGCTATTGTACTAATGCTTTCTTTTGCTTCGCATAGACTTCGTAACATTTAGAGCGATCAATTTAAATATTTATATTTTAGTATGAAAATCTGATGAACTAAAATATAATGATGAATTTTTAAAATACAGTCATATGAAGTTACCGGTGTTTTACAAATAACCCTGTATAATAGGTATGTACGATCAAATTCGATTATGTTACGTACATATATCATTCTTATATGTAAAAGCCTAAGTTTTTTGACAGTAATTTCGTAATATACGTTTTCCAGGCCCTCACAGAAAAACAAAAGGCCAAAATCCACACGAGCCTAATAAGTACTGGATTAGATTGCGTTAAAGACCATCCCATAAACTTCGAGCATGTGATGGCGATCAGGAACAGGAAGGTGCCTGATGATGAAGTGGCCAAGTGCTTTGTGAAATGCTTCTTCCAAAACTTAGGATTTGTAAGTACTGAGTAGACACACATAGTAATAGGAACCAAACAACCTACCTACAGCGCAAAACTTAGCCTAGTTATTAAACTTTACTTGCTTCATTTTAGACAGGAGATGATGGCAAGCTCTCAGAGGAGAAAGCCAAAGAAAGTTCCAGAAAGTTCTTCAAAGAGGGCGACGAAATGTTAGGCAACGTCGACGAATTGGTCGCCAAGTGCTTAAAAGGTATTTAAAAGTATTTAATTAATGAATAAGTATAGGAATACAATGAAGCTCGTAGTAAGAAACATCCGAATATTCATTAAGGGCGCGTACTACCTCAAAACTGCTTCTACTCTGGATCATATCTATAAAAGTATTGAACCAATATTATTGAAAAATATATATATTATAGTTGAGGATATAAACTGTTGCTCCATTGTAGTGCAAACACGATTACTAAATATTTTCCCGATAGAAAATAATCACAAACTTCCCTCTGAATTTTACTTAAAAACAAAAGTACTCAATAAATACTTTAGCTAGACTAGTAAAACTTTGTATCTAAACTCAGCTTAGTACACTACGTGGTCCCGTTGTAAAGAATTTTGATCTTTTTTTGTTTTTGTACTTTTAATTAGCTAAAAAGTGTTTAGCTCCGTAAATAACGCTGCGCATCCATAGCTCTGTACTCCTCACACGCCGAACAAATCACACTCGCTGTCCCGCTTACAAAATGTTGGCGTATTATAGGCCCTTAAACGAAAAAAGAACGGGAATACGGCCCAGTTCACTATTCAATGGTTACTTATCCAAACGCATCTTTGTTCCTCAAAAATGAACCACAACTGAAATGCAAAATATTGGAACAAAAACTCAGCACTGAATGCACAAGAAATATAGATTGCAGAGTGCCTTACCGCTCGGCCACGGAACCCTTAGTCGTCGAACTCGAAATTGTTTATAAGCTCATATTATCGGTTAAGTCACCAATATTACCTATATCTATATGTTTCAGTGAATGAAGAAGAAACCAGTGACGGTGATAAAGGATGCGATCGTGCGAGCCTTCTCTTCCATTGCTTCGTGAAACATGCACCTAAAGTAAGTATTTTGTAATAAGAAGCGTCGCGTGATTCAAGAGCTGGCGAATTTTTGGCCCAAAGAATCAGCATTGCCATTCAGCGTGGCAACGCCGCCAGTGTTTTGGGCACGCTTCCGACTGGCAGTGACCTGGATCAGTTGAGCTATCTATAGATCGTTTTTACGACGATCCTTAGATAACTTGACTGATTCTATTGTATTTTGTAATTTTATGTACATATTGTAGTAGCTTAGTTTCTGTAAATAAACTTTTGTAATATTAAGTACATATTATAGGTATTATGTTTCCGTTTAAAAACTAAAAAAACCGAAACCAATGTTGGAAATTTGAAGTTTTTTAAGTCTACATTATACCCCAGATAATATAACTAGATTATACATTAGTATGTAAATGCAAATGTATAATGTAAAAACCCCGAGAACAAAAATAATTTAGTGAACAAAAAATATATTTTAGAATTGATTCAAAAGTGAGAGAGAGAGACACAATGGTATAGGTTATCATACCATAAAAAGTAAACTTGCATACCTACAGACAAAGAACCTGCTTTTTTTTAATCGGCTATTTTATTTGTTTTCTCCTTTACAGTTGGAGCTTGACGTAACATTCTGAGGAAAATCAAAATCACCAACGTACTAAAAAAGGCTTCTGGAACCAAACACAGGATCAGATTAATTTGTTTAAGGGATGGGGATGTATATAAGGATATTGTTGATATGTTTTTAATAAAAATTAAGTTTATAAATCTGTCATTTTATTTTTTAATATCCAGAATGTAGGGTTTCTGTTTTAAGATTGCCTGTTTATATGATCTTTCGAGTTGGGCATCACTCCGGTTCTTATTCTCTCATTCTTCACTCACTTCACTAATCACTCTTCTATAGTATAGGAATTGGTTTGCTATTAAATTAAGGCATAATAACTTTTTATAGGTTTCTACAAAGGTTTACATTTTAAAAAATAAGTTAAGAACTAGAAAAAAACAACAAAATTAAAAGATTAAAAAGGATTTTTTTTATAAAGAGTCGATCACTCCATACTTACATAGGTACATAATGCAATAGAATCTGTTAAAAAACAATCTATAGATAGCTCAACGATCCAGGTCACTGTCAGTCGAAAGCGTGCCCAAAACACTGGCATTACCATGCTGAATGGCAATGCTGGATCCTTTGAGGCAAAAATGTGCGTGCTAGCTCTTCACGCATTAGCTTCAACAAGACGCTAGGAAATAATTTTGAAAATGCGATGGGACCCGAAACCCTTTGTTCCCAGTAGTACCATCAAACTGTACCACCGGTGGTTCTAGTGGGAAATATCATTCTCATTAGTACCAATATCAATACTTATTAATCTTATAGGTACAAGTGAGTGTGCCCCCACGTATACAAGATCTTATCAGACCGCACATAAAGAGTGATGTTTTAACTTCAGACTCTGCGCTCGAGAGGTAACTCAAGAATCATTTGTATGCTTAGAAGACTGTCCGTGATATTTTAAGACTGCTCGAAGACAATCATTTAGGAACTTTTATATTATTTTGACTATATTGATCCTTGCCATTGACACTTCACTACCGAGATAGGACTTAAAAAAAAGAGTACCTAAGTTCGCATGAGTTAGCGGTCAACTCAGGTAACGGAGTTTTTAGGCTGTCTTAAAGCCTCCGTCATGGCTAAACTACTTAAGGTGAAGTGCGCTCTGGCGTGAGGTCTGCGTGAGGTGTGCTGGCCGGCCCGCGCCCTATTACACTGAACGTTATTTATAAATGTATTCATTGCTACAAAATAATACTGCTTGGCAATAAAATAATTATGAGAGATATGATTTTTGTTGGATACTGCGACAACACAAAAATTTTATGATTCAACAAAGAACACTTATACGAAATTTCATTAAAAAAAATGTAAACAACCAGCAAATGTAACTGCTTTATGATGAAGATTTAGAGGTAACTTTGTGATTTTTTTCTATCGAGTCAAATTAAGTCAATCGTATTCAGACTCCCTTAACTAATAAACTAATATCCTAAACTATTTATTGTCATCAAAAAAATAAAAAAAATCGGTGTTTTATGCCTTAAAAATGACTTGACGTACAGTCAAAACGTGAGTTTTGCGACCTACATCACCTTAATAGCCGGGACCGATAATTAAACGTGCCGTCCGAAGCACCGAAGCCTCCAGTTGATTAATGCTCATCCGCTTTATGAAACACACGATCTATCTAAGGCTAAGCTACACCACAAGCGCTCGCTAAACAACAAAAAAAGTGTAAATAGAATGATTTATTTGCCTAATTATGTATGGTCAATAAACGACGCTAGTCTCAAGTGCAGGTAAATGGCCGCATAAAATTTTGTCTATAAGCCTCAATTTAAATGATGTTATCTGTATGAAGCTAAAAAAAACTTAGGCCTTTACATCTATACTAGATGATTTATACAGCGTCAGGAGGCAACCTATGCCTAGGCCTACACTCAACGGGACGCTGTAATGCCCAGGACCTAAATCATTCCCTCAGCCATTCTCGCAGCACCAGCTTAGTATATCCAGTGGCCCTCCTGCCCCATAAGGCAGTGTGTGAAGTCGGGCTGTAGATGATGATGATAATATCTCTTCAACCATTAAACATTTTCTATTTCTATTCTATTTGTATAATCACTAGCTGTCCGTCGCGGTGTTACCCGCGTTCTCTTAGGAAAACTTCACTTTCCCGGGATAAAATATAGCCTATGTTCATCAGGGATAATGCGGGATCCTAATGGTGAAAAATTTTTCAAATTGGTCCAATAGTTTCGGAGCCTATTCAATTCAAACCAACAAACATTTTGTATGTTTGTTGGTTTGAATTGAATAGGCTAAAACAAACCTCTCCTCTTTATAATATTAGTGTAGATAGCGTTCCCGGGATCTTTAATCAGGGACAGTTATACCAAACGAGGTCTTTGACAGTTCTACTCGGGGTCTTTCAGAGGGCTATGGAGCGCAGCATCCTCGCTTACCGATGGGAAAGGCACACTATTCTTTGCTCCAAAACGAAGATCGTCGACGTCAGCCAGAAGGCCGCTAGTCAGATGACCTTTGGGGCAAATTAATATAGGTAACTGCATGGGCCCCCAATGACGGAAGACGACATCGCGGCAGATCTAGATCGAGGTGAAGAGACGAGCTGGACTCGTTTATGGAAAGTTGATCCTTTATAGCACAAGACCGAGATAGGTGGAAGGGGGATAGTGAGACCTTTGCCCTACAGTGGCTAGCAATAGGTACCTAATTACCTAATTTATGCCATAAAAACATACAGGTGAAGTTGTGGCCAAGCCATTAGGTATGTTCAATTGTTTTTGGCTATTATTTCTTTCGTGATTTGACAACAGAATTATATTTATCACATACCTCGGTATTTTCCTGATTTGCCAATAATACAATTATACTTGTTTCTACAACGATTCTGTCACGGTTTTCAGGAACTTTGACAGAAGAGCTAGGAATAAAAAGGTATACTTCTACTGTTAAAAAGTGAACCACTCGGTGACAGATGACAGATATAAATAAAATAATGTTTTAGTATTGCAAATTAATAGGAAGGACGCTTTTTTACAAATATTATAATAGGATTAATCTTATCATAAAATCGCAAGGTTTGAAGATACTAGTTATAATGAGTCCAAAAAAATTTTAATTGTTCGTCAATGGGTAAACAATGAAAATTCTTACTTATTTTGTTATTAAATGATAACCTTCCGTTTTTATGTAACGCTAAAATTACTCGTCCATACATAATTAACAGAATTAATCAACTCACGATTGTTTCCATATAAATACGTTGAATTACACGGAGAAGACATATCACTTCTGAAAAAGGATAAAGAAACATCTCTTGAAGTAGCTTAAAAAGTAATTTTAAAAGATGTCGAAACACACAGTCCTGTTTTTCGCTTTCATCGCTAGCATTGCTTTGACTTCCGTGAGTACCTATTTTATCTTTTAGAGATCTACTTTTTTGTGTTTAGTTTTAATTAGAGCACTTTTAAAGATTTACACTTTGTTATCCAAGGGTTGCCACCTGACTTAGGGCTGGTTTTACTAACTCTAAATAAAGTTTTATTTTTGAAGTACCTAATCAAAAACCAACAAATGAAAGCCGTGTTTACAGCACTGGTTAAAAAAAAACTGGTGAACTGGTGAAAAAGAACTTTGTCAGCTAGTTTGATCTTAGAACTCAGAAATGATAAAAAAGCCCTAAGCCCAACCCCTAAAAAGATCGTTGACGCCCTCTGAAATATTAATTTGACGAGCTCTGTAGCGCAGTGGGCGGGTATTTTCCTCGGGTGTGGATGTTTTCTATGTAAAAGTATGTATTTACAAAAAAGAGGTATTTATGTAGTATATCGGTCATGTAGTACCCATAAAACAAGCTCTTCTTCCTTTAGGGATACATGATGCTGTGTGAAAATGTCCAGCATTATTAAATTTGCATGTATTCTGTTTCTACAGGCTTTAAAACCAGAAGAGGAACTAGCATTGAAGACAGAAGCACTGCCATTCATTTATTCTTGCGCTGAAGAATATGGTATTTCAAAGGAAGCTATGCTAGCTGCAGAAGCATCCCAGAATACTGAAGCTCTGGATGCATGCTTCTATTATTGCTTCTTTAAGAAGGCTGGAATTGTAAGTTTCTTAGTGTATGATAAAAGAGCCTGGCCCCGGCACCGGTGCCGTGCCGGGTACGTGGGCCCATGCTGAAAATTATTTTGTGTCTATCTTTGTCGAAGCGAACGCTGCAAAAAAGAATTATCTCTTGTAGTTCTCTTGTAGATGTATGAATGAGGCTATTGGTTGATTAGAACACACCATTTGAAGAAAGAATAGTAACAGAGTCAAAGTCAAAGCCAAAAAGCATTTATTCAGTAGGACCGCTACGCTGGGATCACTTAGAATAGTCTTAAAACTATTTTTACTCCTGTTCTTGCGCGACGAATACCGTGAAGAATCAGGGCAACAAGCATGGCTTGGGGCATATCACTCTTTTAGGTGATCCATCTTAAGCTCAAGCTCCAGTGGGGATAACCTATACTACTCGTAGAAGCATCTTCTTTATTTATTGGCAATATAAACGTTTCCTACGAAGGAACCGTTTAGACGCGAGAGACACAAAATAGAGGAGTCTGGCATAAAAGAAAGGAAGTGGGTGATACCAGGCTGAGATGATGATGATGATGATGAATATAAAACCATGACTTTGCCCATAGTAATTGCAACACTAAAATTTATTTAGGTAACTTTGCCTGTTGCATGCAGGAAGGCAATAAAAGCCATATATTATAACGAAACTTGTTGATGCCGCTTGAATTTATGCGTATTTGAAATAAATAATTATAGACCAATATCAGTGTTACCATCAATCTCTAAAATAATGGAAAAATTGATTAACAACAGACTAATCCAATACCTGAATTCCTTTAACATCATTTCGAATTCACAGTATGGCTTTAGAAAAAGTGTTTCAACCGAAGACGCTGTTGCAGCGATAAGTAACTTGATTGTGCAACATGTCGACAGTGGAAAGAAGTGTCTGGCGTCATTCCTTGACCTAAAAAAAGCCTTTGATACGGTGTCTGTCGAAATACTTATCAAAAAGCTTGAGAGTATAGGAGTACGAGGAGTGCCTCTAGCCCTTCTGACAGACTATTTGTGTAATCGTAAGCAAAGTGTTAAAATTGGTAACTTCATAAGTGATTGTGAGACTATTAGCTATGGTGTACCCCAAGGGAGCGTTCTGGGCCCGACTTTATTCCTAATTTATATTAATGATCTTTTGAAACTTAAAATAAACAACGCAAACATAATTTCTTACGCAGACGATACTGCCATAGTCTTTACTGGCACCTCTTGGGGTGATGTAAAAAATAATACCGAAGATGGACTCTCCAAGATCTTTAAATGGCTTAACCAGAACTTACTCACCCTCAATATATCAAAGACTAATTTTATGACTTTCACTAAATATAATAATAGTCAGCCCTCCCCCGATTATACACTAAAGATACATAAGTGTGAGCGCACTGACCCTTCCTGTAACTGTCCTAATATCAAAAAACTTACAACCACAAAATACCTGGGAATCATGATTGATCAACGGTTGTCCTGGCATGCTCACATCGAACTTCTCATGAACAGAGTTCGTAAACTTATGTGGATTTTTAAAATTCTACGTCATGTAGCACCAAAAAACCTCATTAACCAAATCTACACATCTCTAGCACAGTCAATCCTAATTTATTGCATACCAATTTGGGGAGGGGCTACCAAGACAAAACTCTTGGAACTCGAAAGAACGCAAAGGTCCTTACTAAAAGTGATGTACCTTAAGCCCTATCGATATCCCACTGACCTGCTCTACAAGGATTCAGGATTGCTATCGGTAAGGAAACTCTACGTCTTACATACTGTCCTCAGATTACATAAATCACTTAAGTACACTGATACACAAATATTAAATAAGCGAAGAAAGGGTAGAGTAGCGCCACAAAGTGCAACTCGATCTCAGTTTGCATCTCGACAGTACGCTGCACAGTCTGCTTACCTCTATAATTCCTTAAATAAAACTTTAGATATTTATAGTAAGAACAAATTTATATGTAAAAAATTGGTTACTGACTGGCTTCTGACACTAAGTTATGAGAATGCTGAAAAACTGCTAGAAGTTATTACATGATACGTTTCACTCACACACACACGCACACATACACACGCACACATACACACGCACGCACACACATACACATGCACACACACACACACACACACACACAAAACACCACACAAGGAAGGTACACTCTCACAAAACTCAACTCAAACACTTCACTCTACTTGTTTAATTATGTTTCAAGTTTTTTCTTTTTACTATGTATTTTAGGTATAAGTAAATCTTGGTAATTTCTATTAGACATACAAAATATTTATAGTCACAACTGTCTGTATTGTACTAAAAAGTAATTATAAACATTAACAGAAGAGCGGGATCCTCTAATACAGGTATTTTCTTACTTAAAAGAGGATCCCAACCCCATGAAGTTGTATTTAGTTTAAGCTAAAGAAATAAAATATTTTGTATTTTGTATTTTTGTATTTTGTATTTTATTATGGTGTCTTAAACAAATCATGGATTTCAGATGAACGACGATGGATTGTTTGACACTGAGGTTGCCCAAAAGAAGGGTAAAGAACTCTTCAAAACTGAGGAGAGCCGTGGAAGCGTCGCCGACATCATCAATAAGTGTGCTGCTGGTAATTGTACCTTCATATTATGAGAATATTAGGAAGTTTTTTATATAGGTACCAATATGAAGGAAGCCATTCTTCACATGATATATACCTTTGTTTAACTTTAAGAATACTTATAGCATATCCAAAGGCCAGAACGTAATAAACCATGCAAGCAGTTTTAACCCATTAGACTTACCTTTTCGATCTACTCTGTGGCATAACGTAGGAATGCTCGGCTGACAGGCTCAATTCTTGGCGAGACAAAATGTTTGTAGCTCAATAATTATTTGTTTGAGTCTGTGAGTATGTTAATTAAAAACAAAGACACACATTGGACTCACCTCCAGCATTGACTTGCCAACATTTTATGTAAAACTACGACGATAATGATTAAAGATACTCTTACCTATAAGATTTTAAAAACGTTTATGTTTTTCAGTGAACGAGCAAACTGTCGCTGACAAGTGCGAAAGATCTAAGCATCTTCTCGTTTGCTTTGCCAAGGAGAAATCTTCCGTAAGTAATAATGAAATCTTCCGTAAGACGTAGGAAAAATCTTTCTCACAGTTTTCCTTCCCAATTTGAGTTCAATACGTAATGAAACTGAAAGAGTTCGAAAAATGTATGATGTGCGACCTTCGATTGATTATTCTCTTAGTCTTAATTATAAATTCTATACAAAAAATATGGATAATATAGATTCATAGGATTATAGAGCGCTTGAATGCTTGCATACAAAACACTTAACTAATGTATTCTCTTATATTTTTTGCAGAAGTAAACTGATAAGGACACACGCTGTGATAACTGTACATATTGGAATTCTTCTCTTGAAAGTATATATCAATCATTATAGTTTCCTGAAATATTGTCATTCATTTTGTAAGGAACTATGCCGCTCTGAATTATTAAGATATGTGAAAGTGTTTGCACAACTTCTATTATTGCAATTTCAAATTATAAATTTCACTATTATTGCATGCATATTGTATTGTAAAATAAATATATTAATTTTATTACAAGTATTTGTTTTTTACACGTGCCTTTGAAATTCACCACACAATTATTAAGTTCTCTACTAGAATTATTGAGTAAATAAGTTTGTATGAGTCAGTGGCCAACTCAGGTGACGGAGTTTTTAGGCCGCCTTAAGGCCTCCGTCATGGCTTAACGACCTAAATAATTAATACTTAAATATTTGAACTTTGTTTATTTAATTAACTTTACGGGAGAGTATAAAACAATAAATACCTATTTGTTAGAATAAATAAACCATTCTCTAGTTTTTTCACCAGAATGGCGAAAGGAATTTAAGTGCTTCCCAAAAATGCTTAAAATCAGGCTCCTATTTTAAGTATTGCTATACGATAATTCGTTTAATTTAATTCAATTAAAAAAGCGGCACATCCGCTTTGCCTTCCAATTCTCACTTGTCTGAATGCTGCAATTGAAATTCTATATTCAAAAATTCTTTTTTGTTTTGATAGATATTTATTTCTCAAAAGTTATCTTTAGTGAGTAGTGTTTCTAAGCCTATATTAGGTTTGTCTAAACACTACGTTCTTGTTTACAGTAAAAAAAATATTATGTAGGTACAAAGTTTGAGTTTGATTACTTACAGGCTATATGTATACGAGTAGAAAGAAATTAAAAGAGAAATATTTTTTTAATTTCACATTCCGTTATGGTGTTATTCTTTGAGCTGCATTTTAAATACTTTGGAGTTTGTACATTGACCAACAAACAAAAAAGGTGGTAAGTCCCTACCTACGACTTACGAGTAATGTTATCTACAAACCTTGATCTTTGATTCTTCGTAGAAACACAATGCGCGCCAATGTTTTTTTGTAAATTACCTAGTCAAACTGACAGCTAATTTTCGTTTTTTAATAATGAGAAGGAAACGACAATTTAAAACACTTTAAAACACTTAACTATTAGGAAAATTGTGACTATTAAGCCGGGTCTACAGACATGTATTCGTGTTTTATAACATGTTAGCATTGTTTTCCACCACGCACGCGCCCATCTGGTTAATAACACGAAAACACGGCGCCGTGGACCCGGTTTTATGCAATAATAAAACATAGACCATAGATAATCCGTGTTCCATAGTCAATAAGATAGTCCATGTCCATGTGTCCAAATGTCTTTAAAGGATCTGGACAACTCACTTACGCAAAAGATCTGAGAAAATGTTAACTGCATCTTGGGGTTAAGGATACCTTCACACACAGTCCTGGTCATGTTTGTTTTTTTTTGAGAAATCAGAATTTCGCACTAACCCAAGTACAAACAAGCTCAAAATAATCTCACTTTACCCTTACCTCAGTTTCTACATACAATAGCTACAGCCCTATTATTGGGAAATATAAATAATTTTGAAAACTTGAACTTTTATCTTACGAATAAGGGTGCTCGCTCGCACATTGCAGCCGAGCCGTACCGCCGAACTGTCAGTTCAATAGAGAAAATGCTGCTGACGTCAGAGGCGAGCCGCATTTTCTGACGTCATCAGCATTTTTTGTATAGAAAAATGACTGCGGCGCGTACGGCGCGGCTAAGTGTACGATCAGGTTTTTAGGTACCTACTTATAATTATTTTTGAGTAAGGACTCTATTTCGAAGTAAGGAATTATCTATACCATAGATTTTTCATTTTCTCCAGCTTTCCCAGCCTTATCAGAAACTTGTGAAACATACATCTATTTGTTTAGATAAGTTGTTGAAAGGTTATCAGGCCTTTTATCAGCAAGTTGTGAAACTAGCCCTTAGCTATAACTAAGCGTTTTATTCTCTAATATTTTTTATAAATTGTGTTCGAAATTATGTTAAACGATGTTTTAAAAATTGAATATAATTTTATCATGAGAGTTGAGCAAATTGAGATGTAATGGCGTGATGACTAAAATGGAATAAATAGAATAAAATGACAAAGAGACCATCATAAAATTGATCACGTGATAAACGAAATACGGGTGGCCCAACTGGTACAGTCAGCTACGAGGGTTCATGAGCATTTGATGTTGTTAAAATTTTTTAAATCTGTAGATCATTTTGTTTTATAACCAATATTTTGACGTTTATCAGATATTTTGCCATGAAATATTACTATTTTTTCACAACATTACGATTTTCCCACATATCATGTTGAAATGTGGGATATATAGTGATAATTTGTGATACGATTTCTACGAGAACCTAGTGTTTAGGCTTAAACACTATTATATCTAATACTTGTACCTACTTTTTATAACCAAATAAATAAGTAAATAACAATCAATAAATAAATAAATTATTTTTATTCCTATAAATATTTGTACACCCCCTGCCATACCTTCAATATGTTCGTTTCTTTCCATCTAAAGGTCTGGAAGAAATCGCTTCTAAGCGATAAGACCGCCCATTGTACATTGTCTCGTTGGGTTCTATTGATTCATAAGTGTATGTTTTGTAATTATTGTGTACAATAAAGAGTTTTCATTCATTCAAATAAATAACAACTTAAAATTAAGGATTTTTCATAAAATTATGTCTCTGACTATACAAAACTGAGAGGACGTTGATTATTTACTTTGAGCTTTGTATGTCTGACTATTAGCGGACAAATTGGCGCCGAAATTTTGTATATAAATAGCTTGCAGGATCCACAAACGACACATAGGATTCGAGCAAGGAAGAAGAAACAGCTTAGAAATCATATTTGAAAATGGCGAAGATAAACGTATTTTTGGCTGCGGTGGCTTTGGCTTTGGGAGTCGCTTCGGTGAGCATTTCGAGAATAAACATCAACTTTTTTGTATAACTAAACATGCAAAAAAATGTTACTTAATTACTAGATAACTACACGTAAAAAATGTGCGTAAGTACCTACCTACTTAGCATATTTTTGCATAATTGAGTAAAACGGCTTTTACGTCTGATTCAGTATTTTACTTTGTGTTTTAACTTTCACAATCAATCGTCACGACAATGATTATAATCGAAGGCTTCATAATCTACCGATGCGCGGTGGTAAGTTAAACGTGGTCTTAGGATTTCGACCTTACAGAAGGGCAGCAAATCAATCTTCCATAATTACTTTCAAGCCGTGGTAGGTACTTATGCGTGTTTAATTGGGTCGCCGGTCATAAGCTTACAACTGAGCTGTTGAACTCACCAATAGATCGACCCTTACTTTTCCTTATTAGCAGTAGAACTGGACTCCTATACGAGTGTAAAATTTAAAGTTTGTAAAAAAACCCTGTCACATTCTGCTGCATATAAAATGTTGAAAGATAATTATACCTACATATTTTCCTCTGTGTGCGTTCTTAGCAATAGTACCTATAATGAAAATTGGATTATAGCTCTCGATTAAGTTCAAAATCTGTTCATCTGTTAGTCTGTTAGTGGCTTAGATCATTTAGACGGGATGCGACTTACCTTGGATTTTCCCTCTGCCAAAATGTACGTGATTCCGAATCACGTGCGTCAGAAGGTTGCGGGTTCGATCCCCGCGGCGGGATAAATGTTTGTATGATCTGCAAATATTTATCTTGGGTCTGGGTGTCTATGTTTTATATGTATGTATTTACAAACAAAAAGTATATAAGTAATATATCAGTTATCTGGTTCCCATAGTACAAGCTTTGCTTAGTTTGGGGCTAGATGATGCTGTGTGAAATGTCCAGCATTATTTATTTATTTATATTATTAGGTACGTAGGTCATATACGAATTTTGCAAGAGTGTGCGTAAAAATGAGGGTGTATTGTCAGTTTTTATTCATAAGTGTGTGTAAAATGCGTTCGTGTGCTACCTCGTTCCCCGCAAAAATCGGCAGATTTGTAAGAGGAATTCCGTCAATAGCGAGTCCCTACTTTTTGTCTGAGGTTACTGGGCTATGATGCCACAGACAAACACATACAAGCTGAACACTTTTTTGTGATGCATCGGGGTTAATTAAACAAAAACTCCATAGCTTTTTATCTAAGCTTTTAGCGTCGAGAACCATCAGTATAGTCGGAGCTGACTAACATAAATATTAATTACAAGCAATGATAGTAAAAAAATAATAGTTTTGATATTTTTCTAGCGCGTACAAAGCGTAGACTCTTTTTTTCTTCAATCTGCGTCATGCAGTGCAATGTTTTTAGTTAGTGACTAATATATGATCGAACAGTCACATTGTGTTCCGGCCGTATTCTCGTTCCTTTTTTCGTTCGTTTGATGCATATTCGGATGCCTCCCATCACGATTTCTGACTTCAAGGGCCAATTTTTCGGTTTGGAATATTTGGTCCTAGGTTAAGCCCATATTTTAAGGTTTGAAAAAATTGGCCCGTCCATTTTTTCATTCGTTCAATGAATATTCGAATGTTTCTTACTACGAGCTATATTGTATTCGGTTGTTATGATGAACGATAGAACATGGTCCTAACCTAGGACCAAATATTTCAAACCGAAAAATTGGCCCTTGAAGGTAAAATCGAACTAAAAATCATCCGAATATTCATCAAACGAACGAAAAATAGAACGTGAATACGGCTTCAGATTTTAAAAGTCGATAGGTAGGCCTTTCCTTCTATACTAGATCAGACAGCTCCGGTATTCAACCAATACTAGACCTAGTAACTAGGTATAAACGTAACAGCTGAGTATAAAATATGATTGTTTTCAGGCTATTACCCCTGAGGAGAAGAACGCGATAAAGGAAGCTGTGATCCCCATCATCACTAGCTGTCGCGAAGAGTTCGGCTATTCCCGTGAAGACGTCCTCGCCGCCAAGAAAGCTGGAAATATCGATGCCTTGGCAGACTGCTTCTACGCGTGCTTCTTCAAGAAAACTGGTGTTGTAAGTAATCTCAAATAGCAGTTGCCAAACTAAGCAGTTTTTTAATTTCAACTGTCCCGATACTAGGATAGAGTCTTTCCCAGTTTTTACAAATTTAAACTTTACTTGCATGCGGCTAACGCAGCTGCTATTGGTTGTTGAACTATAACTTTACTGTCGATAATCGTTTTCAGCAACCAAGTTTTCAAATCAAGAGTGAATAGGTTCCTTCTGGGTAAGCATGCTTTATATTAGACCTCACTACTGCTTAAGATCAGGCAAAGTGAGGTCAAATGCTCACCTATTTAATTTTAAAAAAAACCTTATAGTCAACTGGCGCTAGCGTAGTTCTAAAAATATTGTGAAGGTAGACTTGTTTGGGGAAAGCGTGGAAGCCTTTTTAGAAACAATAAAATAATTTATTGTGGAATTATTTAATGTTAAGAGGTGTTTTACAATCAGTGGCTTAGAATAGAATAAAATTAGACTAGCACCAAGCTGTGAAGGCGACAATTTAACGTCAGCAAAATCACACGTCTAAACAACAGGATACGAGTGAGACGCGCGTGGGCGCTTCGTGTGAAAAGAACCTTAAAGTGCATGATCAGCTCTACAGAGATTGTGTCTGACTCTACAGGGTGGTCGATGTAGGCATATACATAACTAGGTAGTAGTTAAAAATCTGTAAATAGATGTAGGTAAGTACTCATATTATTTTTTATAACTATTCAATTCAATCAATACCTATTTCAGATCAACGAGGCTGGGCTCTTTGACGCAGATGTTGCTTTGGAGAAGAACAAGAAGTACATCAAGGGAGAGGATGACATTAAGGCTCTTTCGGCTATAGGCCAGACCTGTACTTCTGGTAAGTAATAAAGTTTTTTTTTTTTGCCAAGTTCCGTCGAATTCCGAAGTTTCGGAAAGCTATGAGTTCAAAAGGCAAATAACTTTAAATGTAAAATGAAAACTACTTGCCATTTAAGTAATTTTAAGAAATACACAATGGAATAACTTACAAATAATTCTGATTAAAAACCATTAAATTAAAAAAAAATCTCTATCTCACTAGTGAGTTATAATTTTTTTTATTTTAATTATGATTTTTTTATTATGGTGAGCAATGACAAAGTCACAGTTTGATTATGGGTGTCATTCTGCGCCTAATTGCGCTGACCATAGAGCCACTTTATGAGCAAGTGTTTTGAAAAGATTTATTTTTTAATTTCGCAGTAAATGAGGAGGATGTTAAGGATGGTACCGATGGCTGCGAAAGGTCGAAAAAGTTGCTCGCTTGCTTCGTCAAGGAAAAGGCTGGGGTAAGTTACTTTTCATTATATGTATAATATGTATGTATTTACAAACAAAAAGTATATAAGTAGTATAATCAGTTATCTGGTTCCCATAGTACAAGCTATGCTTAGTTTGGGGCTAGATGATGCCGTGTGAAATTGTCCAGCATTATTAAAATAAAAAAATAAAAAAAAAAATGCTGGACTTTATACATAAAATCACGCCTCTTTCCCAAAGGGGTAGGCAGAGACCACGGATCTCCACTCGCTACGATCCTGACAATAATAATGATAATCAGAGTGAATGAGGCGAAAGTTGTGTATCAGGATCCAGCATTATTTTTATTATTATTACAAACATGTCATTTTGAATGAGCTGTGGATGATGATGATGCATAAATATGGGCGAAGACCTTCAATATTCTCAATCTTAAACGTATCAGGGTGTCTTTACACCAGGGATGTGCTATGCAGCTATGCTACGAGGATGAGTGAAAGCTAAGCTATGAAATAAGAGACCGTTTCCAGTGATGATGCTATGTATCTAAGATGTGCTATCTATGTATCAACAGTAGGATAGGCACGCATCCATAAAGCTTAGTAAAACCCGTTTTTGACAGTGCTATGCTATGAGTGCTATGCTATGCCAATGAAAATGATCGGTGGATATCAAAAGGCACCCTTTCTTTTCTGTCTGGCCTACTCCTTTTCATAATGTATTCAACTCAGAATTTTGATATCCATTGACTTTATGATCTGTAAGTAAGTACCTACTTAATAAGATTTTTTTTAAACTTAGTTATTTTTTTCAGTTCTCCCCGTTCACCATTGACTCTGAATAAGCCAAGTGTTTTCAAGTTATGCTTGCCCTAAGAGACGGTGACTATTCTAACTCGATATCTTTGTTATCTATGAAATGCCATCAGACGTTTTCAGTTAGGTAACTCTGAAAACGTGTGTTATAATAAGAATGTGACCAATACAATAAATATTTTTCTTAAAATATTTTGTTTTTTACTTTTTATGAGGGTTTGAAGTTAGAATTTTGTTACCAAAACAGAATGCAATTGGATTTACCTGCAAAAGGTTTTAAGCCTTGAACGGAATAGGCGTTCCAATGTGCGCGTACACAAAAACGTCTAGTCCGTACCTGTAGCAACTGCAAAAACTGCAGGTACGGACTAGCGTTATTGTCTACAAGGCTTTAAATACTTTCAAAGCATTTTAAAGTGAATAGACAAGAATTTATTCAATTTATAAGTTGGTTAAATTATTAAAAATAAAATAACTTTTCAAACAGAAAAAGTAACCCACTATTTTAATTAACAAATATACAATATAAAATATTTCTAAAACTTACAGGCTTACCATAGAACGTGACATAAAGTTATTCCGGAGTGTAAACTGTCAAAATGTATGGTTATTCTTGATTTATTCCGTGGAATAACTTTATGTCACGTTCTATGGTAAGCCTGTAAGAATCTTCGGAATCAGGTGGGTGCACACTTATCCACGCCGAACTGTCAATTCAATTGAAAAAATGCTGAGACGTCAGAAGCTAGCCGCATTTTCTGACGTCATCAGTATTTTTTGTGTAGAAAAATGACTGCGGTGCGTACGGCGTGGACAAATGCGCGATTTCCTTTTTTTCTTGTAGCTCGCAGTCAAGTCATAGATATTTCAAGTTTCATAATTCCAAGCCAAACTGAAAATTAAGAAAAGAGTTTTATTATAATGTTCTTTTTGAGCTATTCTTAATTCTTTATTGGCCAAATAAAATCACACAGAATAATAGCGTAAAGAAAAGACATGTACAAAACCGAGCTTAACCCTACAAAGAGTTTTCTTCCAGCAAACCTTTGAGGCTATGTTGATAGTGTCATAGTGGTGCAGCAGGGTGATGGATTTGTCAGTTATTATGCTAATAAGTGATGAATTGATGATTTTCCTGCAACGGTACAATTCCTCTTACAAAATTGTGGAATATTATTATTTATGTTGCATTGAGTAGGGTTGCCAGAGTGTTTGAGCAGGCGCTACAACTAAGGTCGTACTTTAGTCGGTTAGCAATAGCAACACACCATTGGTAGGTACTTACTTTTTTAAAGAATTTTTATTATATAAAAAAATGTTTGATAAATGTGATATTCATTGTTTTTAATACCTGGGGCCGTTACGTTCATCAAACGAACGAAAAACGGAAAGCGGATACGTCTTCAGGACGTCGCGATACGTCCAGGAGCCGTATTTGAGTTCCGATTCCGTATAAATTTTTGGAGTCATTTGGTAGGTACTACGATTAAAGTGCTGAGGTCAATAACCTACGAATCCAAAAACCTCAACACGCGATCTCGTCCTGTCATTATAAATAATTATATTATCGTGTGAATTTAAAATATAATTAAGTAATATAACTTTTTAATTATTTGTGGGAATGATACAGTCCTAAGTAGTGTATATAGTAAAATAAACATACCTGAGGAGCATTTTCTATCATGCACTTGTAAGCAATCAACGCCCTTTCGCAGCCCTTCTCACCATCACTGACTGCCTCAGAGTTCGCTGAAAGCATTGAATATGCTTATTTTTAACAGTAACCGAGAGCTGATTCATGGCTAAAAAAATATTCTACTAAGTTAAGTATTCGGGTTTTTTTAACTCTAATTAGAATGCAGAGGAGGCCTAAATAGGTAATTTAATAATGAAGATTCAGAATCATCTATTTATAGTCATCGCTTTCATCTCCTACTTATTATTCTATTTCCTACAGTTTACCACTGGCACAAAATAAAAGAAGGTACCTAGCCACATCAAATTACATAATTTACATATACTTATTACCATTTGAGCACGAGTGAAGAAAATCTGCAATATTCTTCAATTCCTCTTCTTCACTGAATACTTTCTTGGCTAGTTCAAGAGCTGTTTCCTTTTGCATTAAACCTGCATCATCCATCTGTCAATAAAATATTATAGTTACAAGCAAACCTATACAGTGCCACAAACTTATCTGGACCGGTGGCCAAAAGAGGAACTAACGAATTTTACTACAAAATATATTTTTCTGCCACCAACTAATGCGATAACAGCGCCTTTCTCACCGGTTCAGATAAGTTTGTGGCACTGTTCTAAATAACTATCATTCATCAGTTTCCCGCTATTTTGACATCAATAATTGAACTGACGCCAAAGTGAGCGTGTAAACTCCGTCTAAGAACATACCTACTTATATGGATGTCATGAGGAAGACGAGGTCATGGTCGACCCTGAAGCGTTTACGAGACGATATGCTTTCGAAAGAATATACAATAGAGAAGGGTGAAATAACATGGAGGAGACTTGTGCCCGGCCGTTTCTGCAGAAGTTTTTTCGGATTTTGTCTTACAAATATTGCCTCTCACTTTTTCTTGGAATTACTTTTGTAATGTTGCCTAAGTTAATTGTAATTATTGAACACACACCTAGGCAACGTCTTGCAAAAAGCTAGGATGGCCCTGGGAGTTAGCAGTCGACTGATGGGGAATAACTGGGGCTTCAACCCCCGCATTGCCTTGTGGCTATATACCACCGTTGTGAGGCCGATAATCACATACGCCTCTGTGGTATGGTATGACAAAGCCTCTCAGACGACAGCTATTAAAAAGTTAGGTAGTCTACAGAGGACCGCGTGCCTCATGGCTTCCGGAGCCATGTCCACTTCCCCTGGGCTGGCACTCGATGCAATGCTAGGGCTACCGCCTCTTCATTTATTTCTGCTTAAAGAGGCGAAAGCCAGCATGTACAGGGCAAACACCCAGGTACGAATAAATTGGCTATCTAAGAAATTGAGATCCTTACATGACTCAACAATGGAATCACGCATACTAAGCATGACATCGGATGCCATGCTTCCCCGGTATGTCTTCGAAAGATATTACACCGTGGAAATGCCCTCTAGAGAAGACTGGCTCAACAACCAGCTCCCCTGCGAGGCCGGGTGCCTTAACTGGTACACGGATGGTTCCAAAATTGGGTTGGATGTAGGATGCGGGGTCTACGGAGAGCGACCAAAGTTTCGCGCAAGCGTTAACTTGGGCAAACACGCCTCAGTCTTCCAAGCGGAAGTGTATGCCATTCTGGAATGTGCATACGTTAATCTTCAGAAACGCTACTCCAACCAAACAATATATATAAATTCTGACAGTCAAGCAGCTCTCCTAGCCCTGGATTCGAAGGTTATCACGTCCAAGCTAGTAGAGGACTGTCTGACACGTTTGAACACTCTGAGTCTAAAAAACAGGGTGGTTCTAAGATGGGTTCCAGGTCATGCTGGAGTGCACGGTAATGAGTGTGCCGATGAACTCGCAAGGGCCGGATCTAACGGTACACAGCTGGGTCCTGAACCGTTCTGTGGCATACCGAAAAGTCTGGCCATAAGAACCCTAACAGATTCCTGCTTCGGAGAGTCAGCCAGATACTGGTATAACTCTCCGGGCATGAACCATTCCAAACTGTTAATCAAAGCCTTTGACAAACGGTATACCAACCAAGTCTTAGCGCTAAGCAGAAACAACCTACGCATTATGGTCCGAGCTTTGACTGGACATTGTCGCCTTAACAAGCACATGTTTAAGTTACGGCTCTGCGACACTCCAACCTGCAGGTTCTGCAAAGAGGCGGATGAATCGCCCCTTCATTTGCTAGGGGAGTGTGGGCCACTAATGCACAAACGCAGCGCCATTCTGGGCAAATACACTTTAAGCCCAGAGGAGCTACGAGAACTCACTCCCAAAAAGGTCCTACAGTTTATGTCAGCAGTAGGGCTTGGAAGTGAACTATGAACGCCCCGCCACAAGGGGCGACTTGAAAGTGGCGATCACAATAGGCCTTCATGGCCGCAGTGATATAAAAGCCACGCTATCATCAATAATAATAATAATTGTAATACTTACAACGCCAATCTGTTTCATGACGCAAGCCAGGAAGCAACCGCTGTTGGGTCCAGCAGGAACTTGCTTTGCCCGAAGGCTGGCGATGTCCTCGCCTGATATCAAGTTGTCTTTGATGCAGCTCATCCCGATCGACTCAAAGTGCTGGTGGATTTGAGCTTTTTGTTCTGCTGTCATGGCCTGAAAAGTGAGTCTTCCGAGTGATGCATTTTTTAATGACGACCTCCCTCTGGTAGTGCAGTGGGTGAAGTTCCGCCTGTTATGTAGAAGGGTTCGATTCTTGCCGAGTGGTTTGTATAATTTGCAAAACTTATCCTATGTATCACAATGCAATTTTTTAAAGTATACAAGTATTAATGAGTCATGTGGTTCCTATAACACAAACTCTGCTTAATTTTGGATACATAAAGTGAGATGCTAATGCTAAAGGAGCAGTCTTAAAGAACAAAACTTACAAGTCATGAACTTACATTGGTCAAATATGGTGTCAAAGCAAATAAGCACATCACAAGCATTGTAAAAAACATTTTGCGTATTTTTCAAATTCAAAACCGAGCACTAGTAACAGAAGATAGTTGCTTATTGTCAAATCTAATAATCCCAAACGTATATATACGAGTCGATGACAACCAAAATGCAAGGGGTGTTATTAGAACTACCTACTAGACAAAAATTTGGGGAAGTCATTGTTGATAATAAGCAAGTAGTGACTATTCGAACAGTTGCGAGACATTCCAAAGGACGTTATTATAACAAGGTTTCAAAGATAAAAACTTAGTTTCCTACATAATAAACCTATATCACCTGGACTATAAAAATAACTTAATAACAAAACGAATGAGTTCATTCATCAAAATTGGATCAGTAGATTGGATGCTACGGTGGAATATACCTACATCAATACAAACCACACAAAATAAGTGATGTGAGTGTAGTCCGTAACTACTTATCTAATTTTAATGAATGAGACATTACTGAATTCGTTATGATAGGTGACGTAGGCTTCAGTCATCATTATCACGTTTTTTTTTGCAGGAAGCTCTACTTTGACGCGTTTTAGTCTTTTACACTTCTTTTATTCTTCTAAGGATTGTTGAAGATGTTGTGATGTATATGTAGCTACCTGATCTAGGTCACCATTAAAAATTTGGAAGCGTTTTTTAATCTAAGGAAGCAGTACGATGAACAACACTGCTGATCTCTTCAACCAAATCTTACTCAACTCTAGTAAAGAACATATCTTCCATAGATTTATAGGTAAACTTTTATTAATTTTTAGTAGACTACTCTATTATCAACATCTCATTTAAAAATACTTAAATGTCAATTACTACGTACATCTCTCGATGTTAACACATAGTTGTGATAAACCCTCCCATTGGCTATTATTATATTTACCGGATGTCATTTGAAATGGTTATTTTCACTATAAAAGGTATGGTTTGCGTCAATTCACACATTTGGAACCCTAGTTTTTACTTTGCTCGGTGTTTGTGGAGAAAATGCATTTGTTTCTACTTTTTTGCGTTATTTGTGGGGTGTTGTTGAGTCAAGCTAAGGTAATGTGTCATAATCTAGCTTGTTATGTATTATATGATTGCTCTACAAAATTGAAATAGCTCAATAATATTTAATGTAATATTTTATTTCAGTAAGTGTATTCAAATTCTGAATTGATCAGTATACTACAACGTCCAGTTGAGTGTAGGCATAGTTCTGACACTGTTCCAATCATCTAGTAAAGGGTCTGTCTGTATATTTGATCAGACCTTCAAGCTGGTTGAAATGTAGAACAATTCTCTTATTGTTTTAGCTTCTCAGTTACTATTAAAAATAGTAAGGAAATATATAGTACCAATCCGCTAATCTATTCTCAAACAAAGGTTTCTTAAAACGAGTACTCACCCCAAAACCACCCAACCACCCACTATTCTCTGCCAAGCCTCCTACAACTTAGGCTCGGCAATCTGGAACCGTGAGCAGCAGATTAGCGGATTGGTACTATAAATTTTCTTACTATTTTTAATATCTTACAATGGACTTCCGCAAAGTCACGCCTGAATCAATTCAATTTCTCAGTTATTAATAATTAAGATAAAATATCCCAGTTAATAAATATCAATAACAATTATATTTCAGGCTATGACACAGGAGCAAATAAATGAGGACCTAACAAATATTCTAGTAGAGTGCTTAGCGAAGAACCCTATAACATCAACGGATTTGGATGTTATGACGGAAAAACAGCAAATGCCTAACAATACAGCAGCAAAGTGTCTCTTCGCTTGTGCCTATAAGAAATCTGGAATGGTAAGACACTATACAACATCTGACAGTCACATACATATTCCTGGCCCCTAGTCCCTCTTTTACTTAGGGGAATTGGAAACAACAATTACATATACAAGTTTGTGGCCAAATCGTGATGGAGTAGACCACCCGTCATGACTTAACTTTTTAGAACGTCACACGGGCCATGGTATCGTAACACCTACAGGAACCAAATCTTGATTTGGGTCACATAAAATCTGATCACGGCCCTTTTGTGTGTAATTTTTGGTCACCTTTGATCAAAGTTGATAGTCTGAACGTAACGTACTTTAGAATTTGGATCCATTAGCAGAATAGCTAAGGTTATACGCGGTGTCCCAAGGTCGAACTGTGATGACTGCAATTTCACGGCTCACACCATTCTACAATGATTTGTCATTACGCCTAATGCTCTTTAGCCGCCGGAAACTGTTTTGTTGTTATGGTTTTGGCTATCGACCATTGTCATTATAAATAAGTGTTGGTATTAATTTTGTATGAAAATAGGCATTGTCAAAATCAGTTATATAATGTTTTCCAGACTTTTCGAGAAATTTTTGACAGTAAATTAGTTCATTTTATCTATTATATACTAAATACATGCGTGAATTTGTAAACGAGAGTGTAAACATTGTAGAACATGCGTTGCGTATTCGTATATAAGCAAAACATAACAAGGCACAATCTAATTTGAAGTTTAAGTTTTTAATTTTAAGTTTTATGAATAAAAAATTAAAAAAAAAAAAAAATTGAAGGTTGTTGCCATTTAGTACCTAGTTAGGTAGTATTTATAAAAATAAAATATACTTAAGTACTTTATTTCAGATGAACGAAAATGGGATGCTATCTCCAGAGGGTGTTCAAGCATTGACCTTGAAGTATTATGCAGATGATGACGCCAAAATTAAGATCAGTGAAGACTTTACCAATGCTTGCCTCAGTGGTAAGATTCTTGACAAGAGTATCCTGCCTATGAGTTTTAAACAGGACGTATTATAGCAATAAATATCGATGTATTTTTATTTGACCAAAGCTTCCTAACATATGAGACGACTTATCCTATCCTAGTCAATTTCCTACACTAACTACACTTTCCTTCTCAAACGCTTTTCAAATTGACGAACCGATTATAATTTAGATTACTTGGTCGAATGAGGATGTGAATGAAGCCGAATTACAAGCCGTTGGGACCAAAAACCAATCATCTTCAAAATTAACTATTCATTTGTGAAATCTCTTAAAAGTATCGATTAAATTATTAATTATTAAACTCTTTTTCAACTTCTTGAACCATCAGCCTTATTGTCTAACTTGGAAACCATTCCTAGCTCAACCAATCACAAAATACGGAACTTACGTGTTTTGTCATTTTCGTGTTAGGTGATTGGTTGAGCTCAATTGGGATGATAACTGGGCATGGATTTCAAGTAACACAATAAGGCTGCATATCATGATTAGAGTTAATAGCTCTTTTTTTATTTAAAGTGTTTTTCAGTAAACGAGGAGCCTGTAGAAGATGGGATTAAGGGATGCGAAAGAGCTGCGCTTATGTTCGAATGCTCTGTCAAAAAGGCACCAGAGGTAACTGAGCTTCTTTTCATATGACTAGTTCTTTTGTAACAGTGCAGTGATAGGGTTTTATGTGGGCCTCAATACTGCCTGAGCAGGAAGCTTAGATGATGATAAATATGTTCATAGTTATTTATTTTTGTTCACAGTTCGACTTCCTCTGATCTGGAAGATACAATCTAGCTGAAAACTGAACGCGCTCTTGACTATTTATAAAATCTGTGCTAAGTTAGTAATAAAAGAACATCGTTGAAGATGCTTACAAAATCTGTATTAATTTTATTGAATGTGCTTCTTACCTCCGTAGTGAAAGTAGGTTTTTGTTTTGAAATAAAATTATGTCACATAAAGTTTTGGTAGGTATACTTAAAGAAGGTAAAGCTATACGAAATATGATGAAAACTATACCTGTAAGGCACGATACTTATACAGACTGAAGAATGTTTATCTATCGTGCATTCAATATTGATATCGTGTGCCTATTATACATACATATAAGCGTTCGAGAAACCGGCTGTTAGTATCTCAAACAAACCCAAACGAATGAAACAAACCCATAGAGGATAGATAGAACAGAACTTTTATCTACTAGTGATACAGCGTCTTACAGTCAAATTGAGATAAGTAGTCCAAGAGCTACTAATCTCTCCATGTATCTTTTTGACCATTATTCGTTCAGTGGATAAGGCCGATTAAGTTAAGATGGTTTTGGCCACAAACTAGAGTGGAACGCAGGTACTTAACAAAACATAAAAGACGCTGGGCATGCCTACTCCATCACGACGATGTTCCAGGATGTGCGTGCATACCTAATGTTTCAGTGAGGGCATAGCTTGCCTCCTACCTGCCCCTTCATCTAATAAAAAATGTAACGGCTACTCTACACATTCGCCGAACTATTCAACGGATAGAGATGACAGGCGAATACAGACGCTATCATTGGCGAATATGTAGAGGCCTATTAAAGCTTAGGCAAACTGAGCTAAAAAGCATAACGTTTTGCTATATTTTCAGAGAGGTAACAATATTTGCTTTAAAATAATTAAATAGGAAAAAGTCCTAAATCTAAGATCTCATTTTCAAATAAATTAAACCTATAGAAAAGAATGCAAAAAACATCAGAGCCAACTGAAGTTGGATACGAGAGCAGAATTATGATGGCTGTGAGAGATGATGATAAGGTTATAATGATGATTGTAGATGAAACACAATGATTTCAGTTTGATCTTCAATTAATAAAATATCTAGTCATTACAAAATATAATGTAATATTTTTACCCGGATGTTAAAGTCATTCTAATTGAACCAGAATATAATAATGTAGGTCTATGCATATTTAGTAATGAAATGTGTTTTGGGAAATTGCTTCTATATCAATGATTTGGACAGATAAGACGAATAATATGATTTTTATCAGTTGAAATGTTTTACGATCGTGTATTTAAATTAGAAATGATTCGGTTTTGGTATTACTTCTGTTATTAGTGTCGTTGTGGAGAGTTTTGTTTGAAATGTTGATGCTAAATTTTATTGTGCTGGCAATATGTGCCAATGCTTATGTATATGTAAGTTTTTTTTTATTTTGGCTAAATCATATTATTTTTTATATCAAACATATTTTTATTACTTAATTCATTTTGAGATGAAACCTACTGTCTAAAGCAGTAATTTCATTCTATTTAATGCATCACTATGATCTACTTGCAAACGGTTTGACCAATTTTAACAAATATATAAAAAACAAATGTAATTACCTATAAGTATACAATTTACTGGTAGAAATACCCCTAGGCATGTATTTAATATACAAATTACTAAGTATATTTTTTGTGTAATTTTCGAAAGGCTTTGACTGAAGAAGAGATAAAAATTGAATTCACAAAACTAGTAATGAAATGCACTAAAGACCATCCGGTGGAGATGTCTGAACTCATGGCGCTGCAGCAGTTGATAGTACCCAAGAAGATAGAAGTGAAGTGTTTACTGGCCTGTGCCTACAAACTAGACGGAATTGTAAGTCAATCTATTTCAATCACTGATTTGTTATATAGGTACCTACTAGGTAAGAAGTACCCACAGACGAGGATGTCTGTGGTCTCAATTCACTGATTTCAATACTTACCAAACGTACGTGAACAGTAGTCTGTCTTTATAAAAACTATGTAGTACGAGAGTTATTCTGTGGCACTACCCACGTGACTTAATGTTGTGCTAGTTCCAAAAAAACCACTAGATGTCGCTGCTAATAATAGCCGTTTTCTAGATCGCGCTGACGAAAACGCGCGGCTATGAATGACCTGCCTCGATTATTCTTCAATGGGTATCGCTTCTCGGCCTTTTGGCTAAGATCAAAGTGTAGTATCTGTTCTTTTCAGCTTAATATCTGAAAGTTCCCTCACTGAGGGACCAGTATATTAAACTGATTTTTGTAAAGCGACGGGATGTTCGGAGCTCGCTCCACTCCCGTCACGGGTCGGCCCGGCATTGCAGTGCCGCCGGGATCGGCCCACAGAATCTATTGAAACTAAGTTCTCCAAGAATTTCTCTTACACCTAGTAGTGGATAGAATAGATTAATTCTAATTCCACATGATGAATGCCATGCCATATTAATTATTTTTATCTAGTTCATGTTTATGTTATTTATAATATTAAAATTATTAATAAATTTAGGAAACAAACATCAGTAAAGTAGGATTATATTTTTTTTTAAATGTGACGATATTATTTTACCAATCATCTATTTTGGATAACATATACGAGTACTACCCTACCTAGCACCTGCTGAAAATAAAGCATTTACTTGTAAACTGAGCGAAATAAACATGAAATAATGTAGAGTGGCTGATTACCTTATAATACGCATGGATGATTTTTTTAAATTTGCGCATTGCCCATGAAACATATTTTTCAGATGACTAGCAAGGGGTTGTACGACCTAGATCATGCATATAAAGTGGCAGAGTTAACTAAAAACGGAGACGAAAAAAGATTGGTAAATGGGAGAAAGATTGCTGATATTTGTGTTAAAGGTAATAAAGACACAATAGTACATTGCACAAGAGAGGAAAATTAGTTTTTGTTGCGAGTGCTGAGTTTGAATACCGAACAAATAAATAATAAATAATGCTGGACATTTCACACAGTATCATCTAGCCCCAAACTAAGCAAAGCTTGTACTCGTACTATGGGAACCAGATAACTGATATACTACTTTTACTTTTGTGTTTGTAAATACATACATATTACACATAGAAACACCCAGACCAGAGATAAATATTTGCAGATCATACAAACATTTATCCCGCGGCGGGGATCGAACCCGCAATCTTAGGCGGCACAAGCGGGCTTTCACCCACTGCGCCACAAAGGTCGAACAAGCGAAGGATCTTATAATGGAATCACGAGCGTTGCGAGATTCTAAGTTAGAATCCTGAAGGATTCAAAAGCGCAAGCAACAAATTAAATTTCCTTCAATAAAAAGTGCGCATTGAAGTCTTTTGTATGGGAAATTATACATTACCATTTTTTGTTCTACCGAACAAGCAAAGGATTTTATAAGTGAATCACGAGCGTAGTGAGATTCTCAAAAGCGCAAGCAACAAAATATTTTTTCCCTCAATAAAAAGTGCGCGTTGAAATCTTTTGTATGAGAAATTATACATTACTTACCGTTTTTTGTTCTAGTTGTAAACGATGCTACTGTAAGTGATGGAGAAAAAGGTTGTGAACGAGCAGGAATACTTTTCAAATGTGTTGTAGAAAATGCACCTAAGGTAAGTTTCCTAATATCCAGATTAATGGAAAAATATTTTTTTTAAAGTATTATTTTTATTCAAAAATAACTAAATTCTGCTATAAGTGGATGTTAAGAGAATCACTAATCAGACGAATGTATCTGTTTTATTTAAGAGTCTCTTTCTTTTTCAGTATGGCTTCAAGGTTTGAATCTCACCAGGAAAATAAAAAAAATCTGTTTACCTACAATGCTCCACAAGTGCACATTTGAATTTATTTGAGTAAAATTTAAAGCAACTTTAGAGATGTTATTAATTTAATCCTGACATCTAGCGTAACTTTCTTGTACTTACTTGAACTGCAGAGCATATCCTCACGGTTGAGTTACAATAAAATTATCAGCTACTTATTTAGTTCGAGCTACATTAACTAGATCGCAGCACCAAATAAACTCATAATTTTAATTATGGTTTTCTGTTAATGTTGTTCCTATTATGGAGATTCAACTGTCTTCCTTCCTTTCGACTCTATATGTATATTAAGTAGTAAGACCTCTAAAATGAATGATCAGTACTTACTTGCAAGAAAAAGGCAAAAAAAAAAAACTACTTCAGAGCCCACTGAAGCTGGATAATATGGGATCAGAAATATGATGGTTAGGAGAGTTGATTAAAAGGCTATAATGTACTTAATTCTTATTTATTACTAGCTAATGCGCGCAGCTTCGCCCGCGTGGTGCCAATATTTTGAATAGCCTATATGCTATTCCAGGTCTTATCTACGCCTATTTCAAGTTTAATCCAAATCGGTTCACTGGTTTACGCGTGATTGTTACACAAACATCCAAACATACTCACAAACTTTCAGATTTATTCTATTATTAGGATATTAGGATTAGGTACCACCCAGACGAACCATGTTAATTAAAACGAAATATAATTTTGTAGGTACCTACAAAATTATTTAACTAATTAATTAATTACAGTATTAATTATATTGATTAATGAAATGTGGTTTGGGAAGTTGCTTCTTTAACTATGATTTGGACAAGTAACTAGTTCTCGTCCAAAAACAAGAAATGAAGGGGTGTACCCTGTAACTTCGTTTACTGCACTATTCAAAGCAAATTGTATTTTGGGTATGTTGGTATCCCAAGTGCGGTGGTCATTATCTACGAAGGTGGAGACAGCAGTCATAATTGTCTTGTTGTATCTTTCAACAGAATTCACCTGAGGGGTGTATAAAGGGATAAGACGAATAAATACCTAATATGATTTTTATCGGTTGAAATGTTTTACGATCGTGTAAGTATTTAAATTAGAAATGATTATGTTTTGGTATTACCTAAGTACTTACTTCTGATATAAAAAAATAGTGTCGTTGTTAAGAGTTTTGTTTGAAATGTTGATTCTATGCTTCTGTCTTTTGCAAATGATTGTTTAGGGCTAGTTTCACCAAACTTTATATCTAACAGACCGTTAGTTGTTTGGACATCAAATTACTTACCTTTTAAATTCTCAGTGAACCAGCTGTATACATGTATATCTTTTGTTCTTATGAGGATAAACTCTCTTTAATGAAACCGAAAAATTAGTGATGAAATGCCCTAAAGACCATCCGGTGGAGATGTCTGAACTCATGGTGCTGCAGCAGTTGATAATGCCCAAGAAGATAGAAGTGAAGTGTTTACTGGCACAGGCCTACAAACTAGACGGAATTGTAAGTCAATCTCTATTTCAATACGAACGTGAACCATAGTCAGTCTTCATAAAAACTATGTAGTACGAGAGTTATTCTGTGGCACAAGCCACGTGACTTTTTATTGCGCTAGTTCCAAAAAAAAAACAACTAGATGTCGCTGCTAATAATGTCCGTTTTCTAGATCGCGCTGACGAAAACGCGCGGCTATGAATGACCTGCCTCGATTATTCTTCAATGGGTATCGCTTCTCGGCCTTTTGGCTAAGATCAAAGTGTAGTATCTGTTCTTTTCAGCTTAATATCTGAAAGTTCCCTCACTGAGGGACCAGTATATTAAACTGATTTTTGTAAAGCGACGGGATGTTCGGAGCTCGCTCCACTCCCGTCACGGGTCGGCCCGGCATTGCAGTACCGCCGGGATCGGCCCACAGAATCTATTGAAATCTTTCTCTACTCTGATCGTGGAGTATAACGATGCTTCCATAGAGTGGATGATCTAGGCTGGTAGGCAGTTCCTTATTCCTGCCCTTTTTTGTTCCTTATCCTAACTGTTATATTATGATCTTGAAAGATAAATAAATTAATAAATAAAATTTAAGCAAGAAAAACTATTCGTGTAGAGTATTGTAGACTTTTTGATAATATAGATCGGGAAAATATGCAGGTATGATTTTTTATACTTGCACATGTAACGCAAATTATGATATTTTAGATGACTAGCAAGGGGTTGTACTACCTCGATCATGCTTATAAAGTGACAGAGTTGACTAAAAAAACGGACATGATAAAATAGCTGATATTTGTGATAAAGGTAAATAAGAATAGAATGACAAAAAAAATACTTTTTTTCCCTCCATAAAAAGTGCGCGTTGAAGTCTTTTGTATCGGAAATTATAAATTACCATATTTTGTTCTAGTTGTGAACGATGCTTTTGTAAGTGATGGAGAAAAAAGTGGTGTAAAAATGCATCAAAGTAAGATTTCTAAAATATACAAGTTATTGGAGATACTTAGTTATTTTTGAATTACCTATAATTAGAACACATACCGTATTTTTTCAATCTATGATTTCTATGCAAACTAGGCAGTCCTATATTCTTGACTGTTTTAAAATCATAAATCAGATATGTACCTATGGGTATGTTCGTACAAGACTACAATGTACATGTCATTTTGATATTAGGCCCATTTGCTACTAGGTCATGTCACATATATGCCGTTTTGCTTTTAGGACGTTCTGCTACGTATAGATTTTTATAGGTGATAATGATTCTTTGTTTATTCATGTGTGTTTCTTTTTTTCAGTATGTCTTCAAGGTTTGAATATCACCAGGAAAATAAAAAAAAATGTTTACATGGAATGCTCCACAAGCGCACAGTAGAATTTATTTTAAATTAAAATATCAAGCAACTTAAGATTTTATTAATTGAATCCTGACATCTAGCGTAGCTTTTTTGTACTAACTGTAAAGGCAGGGCATCTCTCCTCGTGGTTGAGTTATTATTATCAGCTACCTATTTAGTTCCAGCTACATTAACTAGAGAGCAGCACAAAGAAACTTAATATAATTTTAAGTATGGTTTTCTATTATTGTTGTATTAAGGAGGATTAACCGTCTTTCTTTTGATAGATGAATGCTATTTAGTAGCAGGACCACCAAAATAATGATAAGTAGATGCTTTATTTTGTATTCACAGAAAAATACATACTTACATTATTCCTAGATGACCGTAGCATACCTACTCGTAGAACATCCAACGTCGATAACTATAAACGTTTAAATCTTGTACCTAATCTAAACCAATCACTGTAAGGAAGGGCCTAGTATTAGATAACCAATGAAAGGTAGAAAAACTTTAATGTATTGAAACAAGGAATATACAGCTATTGTATAAAGAAACCCTATTTCACCCGAATCGCACACACACACGTGTATTCAAGAGCCAGTTTTTCAACACCCTGCGCATGAGTACGTTTGACGCATCAACACACACGTAGCGTACAGTCAACCACAACTGACATGTTCATTGGTTTGTGCCGTATTTTAAAGGCCTTATGGTTGATTTTAAATCAGTGATGATTGCTAGATAGTGTGTACGAACAGCAGGCAACAACTTCATTCAAATCCTTCGTCTGCAAGCCGAACTTCACTCGTTTGCTAAACTCCGTATGATCGGTTCTTTGATGACGAGTTAGTTTGTTTGTTATGTCAATAACTTATGCTGGTGCATTGTCTAAATGCCGACTAATATTTGGTAGTGTTATTAGTGATGTTTTAGTGCTGTGTGATGTGTGAATGTGTTTTTATGTGATTTTGATTGAAGATTTACACCTTTTGTGGTAAGTATCAATATTTAATTTTTAAATAGAGTTAAGAATCATGATTCAGAATGAATAACATACTTATATATTGAGAGAAAAAAACTTTTTTAATAAACTGTTCGGTCCATTGATAACATTATGATATGTTTATCTAGAAACTAAGACGATGAAGCGACTGTAGTAAAACATTGATATAATTTGTAAATAGTAAGTATAAGTCACGTATGCTACTATCAAGACAATCATATATCTGATGTTTTTACTAGCATGTAAGAATATTTAAAATATTCACATTTAATTTACTTGCATGAATTATACCTATGTGGAACCAAAGCTAAGTGATAATCTAATCAATCATAAGCCACAGCCTAGTAGGTATAAAAAAAAAGTAGGTATATAAAAAAATACCATTTCGAATTAAGTTTAACAAAAATTTATTGGTTCCCATAGTACACGCTTTTCTTAGTTTTGGGCTAGATGATGCTGTGTGAAATATCCAGCTAATCAGATAATCAGATAATCAATTTATTGGTAATAAAATCATTACAAGTCAGGGATAAATCAATTTACATATAAATTATTATATTTAAATTAACTAAGTTAATTCGATTTAAAATCCAGCATTATTTATTGACTCTTAGTACTTTAAGGATTTCTAAAACGAAGTGGGACAGGAACCATTCTCTTTTCGTCTTCATCTGTGTATCGTTTCGACAGGACCGTTATCATTTTAAAATTGGACACATCTTTATCATCAATCTCATTAGGTATTATTTTAGAATCTTCGTTGTTTATAAACCTCTTTACTACAACCTCTTGTATATTTTGAAGATTATTGTTGATAGGCTTTGGAGCCCATTTTTTGATGGAATCCTTCACAAAGTCCAGATTTTCGACTTGACGCTTCTTTCGTCCGGAAATCACGCCGAGTTGCAGAAGTAGGGGATTGCTGACCAATGCTGCTGCGGCTCCCAGAAGGGCTATACCTGCTATTGGCCATAGTAAGGTTTTCGCTGCCAATGCCTATAAAAAATAAAAAAGGTTCAAGATCTCTTTACAGGAGATATTATACCAACGTACCCATACTCAGGTTCATGACAAACGAATAACAGTTCCTTTTAAAATACAATGTTACCTAAGCAGAGTTATTATTTTTTAGCTATTCTTTCGATTGGCATCATAAAAGTAGGGTGATTTTTTTTTGGACATTTGAGTCGGTTCGATTCCCAGACGAAGCAAGTAATTTTTAGAAAATCTATGAATGCGGAATTACTAAGTTTTAAAAATAACATAAAGTCTTCTTTAAGCAAAATACACTATCTACAATATTTAAGGTACTTCCCCTTCATGTCCCATAAGTTTGGGACGCCCTGTATATAAGATAACAACAGTAGTAATAACAGTTATAAATAAGATTGTTTGATAGACTGAGACGGGTTTAATACACAACAATAATGTTTAATGTCAAAGATTTTTTATGCTACGCATTATACCTACACATTCCTCAAATCAATGATTCATACTAACCTCAATGGATAAGGTTAATTTCAAAGACCTTTTAAAATAATTACGTAAAGCCAAATCTTATTTCAATCAGACCTTTGCCCAGCTGTGGGACACAGTGTGCTTATTAAGACATAATGACATATGAGCACATCGTGTCCCACAGTAATACATTTTTTTGTTGGACAACAGGTAAGTATATTTTAATTTGTCGATCTCTGTAGCGCAGTGGGTAAAGGTCCGCTTGCGATTTTTTTTAAAAGTATAATAGAAAGAAAGAAAAAAAAATACATCTATTCAACAAATCAACTAAGAAAGTAAGAAAATAAAACAATAATAAAATTTACACAAATGAAAAGTGACTGTTGAAAAGGCAACTACTCAGAAAATTACCTAGATCCAGGGATCAGTCGCTGTTTTTCAGTGTCGCCTTAGAGGGAGGGGAGAGGGGAAGGGGGACGGTGTATGTATTTAGGAACAAAACGTATATAAGCAGTATATCAGTCATGTAATACCCATAACACTCTGCTAAGCTCTGCTTACTTTGGGGCTAGATGATGCTGTGTGAAAAGTCCAGCATTATTTATTTAAATTATTTATTTTTAATTTTAACTTCGCAATGGGATAGGAATATCAATTTCAAAGGACTTATGCATTCGCTAGATGAAAAACCAAATACTAATTTGCCTAATACAGCTAGATCAAGTCTTTTGTGTAGGATTTAAGTGTTTTGTAGGAGGCAGTCTCACAGTCATTGTATAATCACCAGCTTCCTGTGCAATCGGTTGGTGATCTAATAGTAGGTAAATAGCTATAACAATAAAAATTGATCTGCAAATATTTATCTGGGGTCTGGGTGTTTCTATGTATAATATGAATGTATTTACAAATAAAAAGTTTATAAGTAGTATATCAGTTATCTGGTTCCCATAGTACAAGCTTTGCTTAGTTTGGGGCTAGATGATGCTGTGTGAAATGTCCAGCATTATTTATTTATTTATTTATAACTACAGCTATCTAGATAAGTTCTTATAGAATCTTGCAATCTATTGAAAATCGTAAGTAAATTACTTAATTAGTTTTTTATATAACTTTAACATAAGATACTCTTATTGACCTTTTTACACTATTCAATTGATATGAATGGGCGCAATGGTGCTCATTAGGGGAGGCCTATGTCCAGCAGTGGTCTGCTATAGGCTGATAATGATGATGATGATGATGAATTGATATAAAATGTTGCAAAATAACTTAGATATATATATTTTTTTTAATTTATTTATAAAAGGTACATGTATATGGCACAGTTAATGGCTAATAGTGTTTAAAAACTTAAAATAAGTTTGCCTAAACATTTGGTTCTCGAAGTAGGGTAAATGTCGTCCAATTATGCGGTAGGTAGACGACGTCAAGAGGCACCATAGATTTCGGATGCGTGAGGCACAAGACCGAAATACTACGTTGGTACCGTCTAGTCTCTATGCAAATCTCTAGCGTTTTTTTTCTGACATAATTAGTTTTAAAACCTAACTTTGTAAACATACTCACATGATCATAATGTTTATGATGATGACCATATCCAGTCACGTGATGGCCTCCGTGATGATGAGGGTCGTGGAACTCATAGTGATGGTAGTCGTGAGGATCTGGCTGGTACTCGTACCCTGGATCGTAGTGAGGATTCTCATACTCAAAAGTACCATATCCACCTGATTATAGAGTTTAAAATGTTAATTAAAATGTTTGATATTGGGAAATAAACGACGCGTATTTAAAGCATATCAAATTATTCTTCGGAACAAAAATCTGATTCAATATTTTTGATTACAATAGTGTTGAATGTTTTTACAGAGTCCAAACTTCAAGAAATCTTGCGGATTTCAGCAGAACTAACTAAAAATGTATTGCAATTTATTTTCACACGTAGATACTAGCGCTATTTCGAAAGGACTTCACAGCGTGGGCTCGTATGTTTATTACCAGCATGCTCATGATGCAGCAAGCCTCGACCGTGGCTGGATCCTGATAGCACGCTGTCGGGAACTTCCTGCGATAAATGATTCATTATAATTTATTATAAAAACCTTGATCTAAAAACATTCCTATGATGATAAACATATAACATAGAATTGAAATATCTAAGCTTGTCTGTACGGATGTTTGTATGTTTTACTGCTTTGATAGTTTTTCTATTACGTACGTACTAATCATCATTGGCCTGCCCTTATCCCGTTCATGCGGGGTCGGCACAACATGTTCTCTTCCGCCATTCTCCTCTATCACTCGTCATCTCCGTATCCACTCCTTTCTTACCCATATCTTCTTTCACACAATCCATCCAATTACGTACTAATGATGTGGAGTAATTTGAATGGAAGTTTAGGAGTTTATAACTTAAGTGTATGGATTACATACTAATGACAGTCATGAAGTCTTTCATTCATATCACAGTTTTGCATATACATACCTACGTACTAGATTATGTACCTACCTACCTAAAAAAAATATGAGATATTAATTAAAAGAAAAAAGTCACTCAATAGCTGTTTGTTTTTTAGTAATTCGAAATCTTCCAATTCACGATGAGAAAATTACTGCAGATAATATTATAGCAAAGTAGGTTGCGAAACTAATCTGTCCTCTTTCATTCTTGAGACGGAAGAACCAACTAATTATCCTCTCTCTATAATTAGAGCATTGTCCAACAGTCATGCTTCGTTACCCCGATACCATCGTGTGTACACCCCTTATTCACACGGCCCACGGCTTGTCCGTGTCTTCCTTTCTATGCCACTTGAGAGCTTGGACCGAGTAGATGGACGAGACAGCAAAATGATACTAGGCTGAGAGAGCTGTGCGTTCGTGGAGCGTTCGGCCGAGCACTCGGAGATGTGTCTATATTACTAGCCAAGATCACTGTTTTGTCCACATGGTCCGTGTAACCCCGAAATTGTAACCGGTGAATTCGTTTGTTTTGGTGTTATGAAGGATGGATGTTAAAAACAAACGGATAATCGATATCATAATCATGTTTATAACCTATAAATGTATTCGACGTATTCTTGACTAAAAATTATAAGGTAGATAAGTTTAGTTGGTATTATGTTACAAAAATATAAATAAAAAAAACCTTGTAAACTTGAACAATTCAATGGTGAAAAATGTGACTTAATGATGAAATTAAGTGAAAAATAATTCTTAATGGTTACACATTAGCCTCAGTTAAAGTTAAAATGATTCAGTTATATCAGGAATAATTTTAAGGAAAACTTTCTAAGTAAAACCATAACCTAGATAAGGTAAGTTAAGTACTCAAAGACACAGAGGAAGTCTATCGATTCATTGGATATTACCTGAATCTAGTTTCTATCATGAGACCTCTATTAACATTCCATCATCCACCAGTAAATTCCATGTTGTCATAATATCAATTACCTTGAATGGGAAAGCGTGACTCACACATGTTTATTTTTCTCGTCTTATTGTGAGACGTTATTCATCAGTACCGAGAAACGATCTTCGCTTCCCTAATAGGATGTTCGAGTTTTAATCGGGAGTAAGGTTTTAAATCGATTTGATTTCCTAGAACGCAAGTTTTCCTTCTTTCCTGTTACTCATATTCCTCATTTTATTATATATCAGTAAGTTTGTATTACGCCTTCATAGTAAAAAACACCACTGAATAAGTGACAAGGATATCAAAAACTACAAGTACCATCAATTACAGTAACTTGGAAAGCTCAGCATGCATACACATAGACCGCTCAAATTATAACGCCAATCTCAGGTCGTCGTGATGTTCATGATGTAGATTCGACTTTAGAAGCTCTGAACTAATAAGAGGTCGAGGCCGTCACGGGAAAGACTCCCAGCTATGTGCCGCGACCTGAGATACCATGCATGTTCATCTCACAGCTATTATGTTGAGCAAGCACTTTGAATTCAACGACCCATGATACATTTTGACAGTTCTTTTTAATTCTGTTGCGTTTTTGCGGATGTATGCTGAGTGACTCGTCAAGGTGTTTTATAATTTTATAAGTACGTGTAGAATATAATATAATAGAAAAATAAAGTTCCTGCAAAGCTTGCTTGTACTGATACTAACCATCAACTTTTCTTCATTCTTAATACATTATTTAGATTATACTCGTACTTTAATTAGGTACATTGTGTAATAAAGCATCCTTATGTGTGTATTTTTACATAGTATCAGTCTTAGTCACGTTTCCGTTTGATCAAGTTATCAGGAATGTGAACAGTAACAGATACTGGAATAGGATCGTTTAAATGCATATACGAATAGGTTTATATGCAATAAACATCGATAAAATGCAATGCTTTTTTCATCGCTAAAAGCGCGTGAATTTTCCAAAACAAAAAATGCATTGATACACAACTAGAGTTCGACCTTCGAACTGAAAGTCAAGACATCCCACTTAATGAAAATGAAATCTTTGAATAAGACTTCAAACCTGTTTTGGGTGATTTTTTCAGCGCACAGGAGGCAAAATAATAATCTCTTCCTTCACATAACGGGTGTTTTCACGCTGTTTTTGTGAGATCGTTGTGTCTGACATATTCTAGAGCAGCTCTCTCATCCTCTTTAACAGTCATATTCTAAGCAAACACGTGGTCAATATGTGTGAACCTGACTAAGCTGAGCTACTTTGAAATTGATTCATCGACTGCGTGAACTTTGGATTAAAAATTATTGATACTTAATCTAGTTCACATATTAGAGATGGTTAGCGTAGCAACCCTACGAATGATGCAGCTTCTGCATTTCAAAGTGAGAATGCATTGCGTCTAATTGCAACTAGTTTTGTACCATCCATAAACGATCTAGTCTAACAAGTTTATCCTTTTGAATTGAGAGTGGGACAAGTTGATATGTAAGTTATTACGGCAGCATAGAGCCCGAGTCTGCAATGATAGTATTTTAAGCTACATCACAGATATTTCTGTGTCCAATATATCGGTTTGAGATTTTTAATTATACATTAAAATTATTTGTTGAAGGCAAGAACTAAAGAACTGATTCCAAAAATACTTTCAGTAGTAGGTACTACATCATCAGTAAGTATAGATATAATAGTTTCATCAGTAAAAAGTTTATATAACTTATGTATGTATTTACAAACAAAAAAGTATATAAGTAGTATATTAGTTATCTAGTTCCCATAGTACCTACAAGATTTGCTTAGTTTGGGGCTAGATGACGCTGTGTAAAATGCCCAGTCTTATTTTTTTTATCTTTACGTTGATCAATTTCTCAGGGAATCTCCATTCATCAGTTGTCTGTGATTCATACAAAGCGTTGGAGGAAAAGTAATTTTTACTCATACATTTACCTTGAATCGAACAGCATTTTGAATAGGGGCGAAGCTGGCGTACCGGCTGATTCCTGTCTTCTCTTTTTGCAACGTCTTCGCACTTGTGGTGTTCTGTAACATTTGGGGAAAAAGTATCGTTTTCTTAATTTACAACAAAACTTAGTAGGTATTTGTAATTAAAGACCAGGTCAAAAGTATCCTAAGAGAGCGCGCTTGTATGAAGAATGTAATATAGGTTAGGAAAGTTAGTGGAAATCCGTGGGATCAATTGATCAATAAGACGTTCACTAGGCCTTTTCGATTTTGTTGCTCAAGTTATAATATATTTTAGCGAGAAATTCAGTGTAGATTTCAGGTGTGAACTTAATCTCTTGATGTATGAGCGCGAGATAAATGCGCACATAAAAGTCAATGGACTCATCGGTGCACACCACCGGTTTTGAGCAGGTCCACCCGCTCCCGGTTCAGCGCCATTTTGTAGGTTCATAATGGCCATCTATGGTGTATGGCACCTGAAGACCACGTTGACAGAAAATATTGGAATTGATACACCTGTTCAGAGTTATTGGGAAAGATCAGAGTAAGGTCCCCATATCATCAACAGCATACAGCTTGGCGAAAAACTTTTAATTTATTATTAGAATTTTACATTTAAAAAAAACTATAAAATATTTCTTTTAGAACTACAAAAAGCTTGTTCTGCAAGGTAGCCGTTTTGTGTTCAGTCTTATTTTATCAAAGCAGGTATTTGCTTTGTTTAACTTAATATTAAGTACTCACTTATCTCTGTATAGTTCTTGATTGTGTTCAAAAAAAGTTTTATATAATTTTTGTTGCTTTTATGGGTAAATTTTATTTTATTTGTTTAAATTTTAATTTCTCTAAATACACAACTGTATCTTTAGCTTACTTAGTTTAAACGCATGTAATCGCAGCGTCTGCCGCGCGCTCGCATCTGGTGCCACATAATACCAGCGCTTGTGCAGGGGAGGTATCCTTCTCTGCACTTGCACGATGCTGAGTGGTAACCTTTTTTGCTAATAACATGAATGTAACTTGTACCTTGTAACCTGTACCTACCACAAATTTAGCAAAATAAACTTTTACTTTACTTTACTTTACTTTACTTTACTTTAAAAACAGTATGCGTTGGATTTTAATCAGAAGCAAAATATAACAAATTTAGCCTGTAACGTTTCCAATGCTCACTTAACCTCCGTATCATCAATTTGTATCGCACTGCTTTAAGAACTAGATTTCACCTGTGTAGTCATCAATATATGGAATTGTATGTGTGACAAATGCATAAATAGAATTGTTTCTCTAGAAAAATTGATACGTTCATAGTCATCAAGTCACTTTGTTTAAATAAATTCACTTACACCATTGTCCTCAGAATAATCTCTGATTTGCTCATTGAAATCCACGTTCGATATAGCATCACATCCATTGTATACCAACACAAAGATCGTAAATATTTGATATCGGTATTGTTGAGACCACATCCTTAGCACAATAAAACCGGAGACACACAGAGCATAAGTCACATTGAAACAACATGAGTTGAAACAGTATACTTTATAATACTGGAAGAGGGGGTGTATGACAATTTGATAGAAGGCAAAACAATAGCCCTGTCCAAGATGTCACAGCCAGTTGAGTTCGTTGCGAAGTTTCGTTTTCTTTGTTCGTAATGATAATGGTGGTCATATTTGCTGGTATTGTTACATGGTGGTTGGGCATTGCCATTTTATCCAATCACACCAGACATTGATATTGCGTTCTAGTAATGCCAATATTGTGCCTACCGTGGAACCTTTAAACAATCGACTTACCTACTTGATAAATTATTGTTTTAAACTTATAATAAACCATTTATAAAATAATACTGTGTCCTACATCCTTATTAGTCATTTGTAAAAGAGAGGTTCATAGGCTTTAATTTATCAAAGAATCAAGACATGTTCCAAATATTTACACAAAAAATTGTGGCTGAAGAAAATGCTATTATGTTAGCTCATAAGCGCTTGTGGTCGTGCTTCGTCGTTCTTGATAGATCGTCGAAGTTAAGTAACGTTCTAAACGGTCAGTAAGTGGATGGGTGACCACCAGCCGCAGTTTCATCTGAGCGCTTCCGTGCTGCGGAGGCCACGTTATATTGTCGGCCCCGGCTAATTAAGTCCTTAAGCCATAACGGAGACTTTAAGGCGGCCTAAAAACATCGTCACCAGAGTTGGCCAGTGACTCATAAGAATTTACTTTCTTATTCAAGGAAGCACGGTAAAGATTAAATATTCAAGGTTATTTGAAGATATTTAAGGGCGGTAGATGGCGGTAGTAAAAGCGAGCCTAAACATTACACTTGGTACGTGCCTATTTTCCAAGAAAGAATTTCATGTGAAAGTATAGAACGCTGCTTACTAAAGAATATCAATGACGCAGCATTCGTTGTGTAGCAACAACGATCATTAATTTAAAAGTTTTCAATAAAGCTAAAAAGTAATTGTGTATGAGTTACTCTTTTCCATCACAAACAATATCCGAGGCACTACAGCGTCCCGTCAAGTGTAGGCATAGTGTAGGCATAGGTCCAGATGCTGTATAAATCTTCTACATACTCGTAGTTGTAAAAGACCTAAGTTTTGTATGAGCTGCTCTGGCGAAGTTTTTGTCTATCTGACACCAACATACATAAAAAATCATTCATCATATAAAAAAAACTGAAGGATTTCAATATTGCTTACTTTGGACCGACAAAGACTGTTTTCGTAACCCGCTTACAAAAAGTTGTTTAGCACCAATCGGCGACGGCTAATTCATTGATAATGAGGTATTTATAAATAGGAGGATATGTTGAAATATCCTATCCATCGATCATGTCCTGCCAATCCAGATTACTTCTTGCATTGTATTGATGCATACCGCATTTTCAGTGATACTATCAAGCGTTACAACAATTAATACTCTAGCTCTTGGGATTAAGGTCGGTTATGGTGTGTTGCTGATTCAGCATTAATTTTGCAGTTGTTAGCAGTAGTTTATGTCTGGTCGTGAACAATGCGACGTTGACGCAAGTTTACTTAGCGAAGTGTTATAGCAATTCAGTAGTTTAACAAAATATAAGTTATATTTATGAATGTTTCTGCATTGTGATGAAGGATAAGCCATGACGTGTGCCAAGCGACATGAAATAAAAATTGTTATAGAGATAGGTTAGTAGTGCTATTAAAATAAGGTTGTAGGTTGAAGGCACTCCGGCTTTAGGAGGATCATCTGATCGTCGCGGGTTCGAATCCCATCGGAATCGAAAATTTGATAAGACTTTTAATTTCTTAATGATAACTATAAAAAATTACAAAAAATTATAAGTATGTATGTATCTATCTACCTATGTAATCTGATTTCACACTCAAGAGTTCCTCATTAATTTAGTGATACTAAACTATCTCTAGTAGGTAAGTAATTCCAAAACTTTTGTAAATTATGTATATTACTAGCTTCTGCGCGCGGCTTCGCCCGCGTGGTACCAACATTTTGAATAGCATTTTGCTATTCCAGGTCACTATCTATGCGTATACCAAGTTTCATCCAAATCGGTTCACTGGTTTAGGCGTGATTGATACACAAACATACAAACATCTAAACATCCAAATATCCAAACATCTAAACAAACTCACAAACTTTCAGCTTTATTATATGAGTGGGATATGAGTGGGATTTCCCCACTCAAAAGCACAATACGAGTTGTTGCCTAATTATCAACTCTTTTATCGTGAGCGAAACCGCATAGCACAGCTACTATATCTGATAAATGATTTACACGAGTGATGAGTTTTACACGCTTCTATCGTCTTGTCTCAACACGTGCTCGCTTTCAAATGAGTTTCCTTGTAGCTACATCTCTCACCTGTATTACGGTTTGGGGGCGTTTTATTAGTTTTAAATTATTTATTTTGCCGCAACAGATTTACGATTGCCACTGCGATATATCAGGCGCCCGCCAATAAAATTCTGGGAGACGAAGATCTTACGCTTGCTGGACATGCTTTAATCTTTAAGCCAGATTTGGTTTGTTTTCTTGGTAGTATTAAGATTAATTCTGTTTGTCTTAAATTGCCTTACTTTGTATAAATTTTATTATTTTCTTTTTATAAATAAGTACATACATATACATTTTTTTTTACAAATTATCGAGTTTTCTAAGAACACAACATAGCTACAATATTGGATTTGAATTGATTGAAATTTGTGGTATATGATTTAATTTTTAATCAATAATGAACTTCTTTTACTGTTGGTTAAAGTCTAAACAACAAGTTATTAAAACAAATATCGAGATTTTTTCAAAATTTTGCTGTGGGATAGCGCGATTTTTGGTCCAGTTTTATAAAAATGTTACCGTAAAGTAACACTTCATAAACATACAGTAGATATAGTCACTTCCATTCTATCTAACTCTTAAGTTCTTCTCAGTTTTTAGACCCCAGCCGTTTCCCCCTTTATTTTACGACCTTAAATTCTTCACGAGATCCATAGGTGAAAAAAGTAGCAATGCTTTTTCACGGTGGCTCGTAGTGGATGGATGCTCTTAGGAAAAGGTCGGTATTGCCGGAGGGTCGAGAAAATGGTCAGACCGCGATTAATGATCTGTGTAATTATTTTTTGTGCTTTCGGAAAGGAACGAGAGTAGCAATTGATGAAATTTGCCACCATATTAATTGACATTGCCTTTTCTTTTACTGTTTTGTTGTATGGGTAGGTAATCTCTTATTTTTGGTTTTTTCTTTTTCGCAACTTTATATAAATTTCTACTGTTTTTATCTTAAATTGATATTTATATTAAGTATTGTGTATTTTTGTAAGTATGTAAAGCATGTTTTCTTCTGGTGGCAAATAAATAATATTTCTTTCTTTCTAAATTCGATTTAATTCTTAACGAAAAAACTATTAATTATGTTCAGGGTTGAGAGCAAAATGTTTTATTTATCTTTTAATTTTTTTTATAACAGGAAAAGCACAAGGAACATATTTTTCAAGAAAATTGTGGGTTGTGTTGTTTACTGAGAAGAACTGTCTGAATACACTATTTATAATTGTAAGGCAATAAATGTGTGGCAGGATGATAGCAAGTATAAATCTAGCATAGGACAACATTAGCAAGCCTTCACTACCATTATTTGAGCCCTATACTGTACAATAAAGTAAACAAAATTGTCAACATATATCCTCTTCCCCTCTCTAAATGTAAATCAAAATGTCTCACTTGGCTCCTTTCTCTATTGTATAATAAGTAATTAATTAATTAATAAGTACCTTCATTATGTATCAAAAAACAAATTATGTTTGTTGTAAAACCAGAACTTTTGACATTGGTTAAGGAGTCGGGCGCTGAGGCTGCTACACAGTTTCATAACTTTTGCAGTCTCTTCGTTATATTTTTGTAAACACACTGTAATAAGTTCTGAATAAATATATTTTTATCTTTATCTTATCTTATGACTTTGTCTATCTGAGAGGCAGTTATAGGGATTAGTTATGTTATGAGTACCTTACATACACCCAGTAGGTAAGTTACCTAGTAATGTGAGTTACCTTGAGAACATGAAAACAGTTTTAGCTCCGTGAAAACTGATTGAAGTGTCGCGTTCATCTGATAAAGCGCAGGAACCATCCATCAACGTCTCTTTAAGAGCTATCGGAGGCAAAGCAGAGGTAGAAAGAGTACAGTTCTCGGAAAATTTACAGGCACATAGATTAAAATTTACACGAAGATTATAAACTTGATAGCTCCGGGAATAAAACCTACTGCAGAATGGTGTCATAACAATGTTTCCACATATGAACACTGTGAGGTGTTCTTCTTCCATGTCCCTTTATCAGCCGTTATCACTTGCTCCATTACTCATGTCACGATTGAAATTATCCATTAATATTTTCTTGAGCTTACCTACTTCTACTCGTACGAGTATAACCATTTACAATTCAAGGATGTGCCAAACCACTAACCGGTAACTGTAAGTTAGCAGTCATTATAAGGCAAAGGTGTCACAGGAGATGGATCGAGAGATCGTATCAATAGAGAATTAGAGTTAGTACAATTTGTTATAGTAATTCAAGTTCATGCTTTGATTTTGCGTCAGTGATGGATCGTCGCTAATTTTGCTAAGCAAGTATAAGCACTTCTCTCCACTATGCTTGCCTGGTACTGTAAGTTCACGCCTATATGAGAGGAACAAGAAACAAAGAAAGAGTTATTTTGTAACATAAATGTAGAATGTGGAAAGTCCCACAATGTTCAAGTTCAAGAAAACTTTAGCTTTTCTGTACTCACACTTAGCAATTTTATCGGTACTCACAAACAACACAGACATTTCATGGAAAATGTTCAATGCAATACCCTTCATGCCTTCAATAAATTATTTCTTCACGAACAAAATTCATCACACTGAAAGCCTCAGAATTTTACGACGTCAAAGTTGGTACTAGAATGCATCTCCCAATGAACGCGGATGACATCTTATGAAAAATGTGGTAATACTCGAGTTGTGAACATTAAGCCGAGGAATATGCGAGGGCGATTTGAAATAGAGGGGTTGGTGTCATATCATAAATGCAATGAGTATTTTCGAGTTTTATTCATGTTTGGAATGTTTGCTTCAATCAGAAGTTTAACAATTTGTCAGTAACATGAGTTAGCTGAATATTGTTCTCAAGATTTTTAGCAATAATAAATTCAAACAAGAAGACTTGAATTTGCAAAGCTTACCCACGGTAACAAAGGGCTCGAACTTTTGAGGAATTATCTTAAAACATCAAACAGAATTTAATTCTCATCTTCATACGAACATAATCTGTAAACACGATGTTTTTTATAGAAAAAACTTGGTCATCCCAGAAAAATTACACTCGTTACTGGTCGATAAATTGGCGTAAAAAAGGTACCTTAAAGACTCGGCAGTTCACGTGTGGCACTAATACGATGAAAATAACCCTAGGGAAGAAATACCAACTGATTTTATCAAATTTTCAAATTTTAACAAATAATAATAATAATCTAGCCCCAAACTAAGCAAACCTTGTACTATGGGAACCAGATAACTGATATACTACTTATATACTTTTTGTTTGTAAATACATGAGATAAATATTTGCAGATCATACCAAACATTTATCCCGCGGCGGGGATCGAACCCGTAACAAATGATTTGAAGGAATAATGAGGAGTCAGAGCTAGGAAGTAGGATGAACTCCGATTTAACATTTACGCTCTCCCTAATCCTTACAAATATGAATAGTGTACAAACAAACATGGCGGCAAATAAATGGAAACCAAAATGATGGTTTAACAATCCTATGATCCCTCAATCGGGACGGGGATTTGAATGTGTAACTAAATATTTACTGTATTATTTTATTGCAGTTTTGTTTTGATAGTAGAACCTTGTTAGTGTAGGGTATTGCAAATTCCGTTCGTACTTAGTAGATCTTAATCGATCGAGTTTTTGTCGGGGAAACTGTGATAGAGAGGAAATCAGTTGGTATACTGCTAGGGCTCTAATAAGATCTGCATCTGGAACGTCAATATCCAATCCCCTTGGATTATCAAAATAAAAAAGGGGGATGAATTTATTGCCAAAAAATCTCTAAAGTGGTTATCAGATGTTGGTACATTTGATTATTAGTACATTAGTATGAAATGTTTCTACAAAACATTACAAATTGCAAGCAATCGCCTGATTTTTAAAATGTTCGATTCTGACGGGATTTAAACCCACGACGATCAGACGATCCTCCTAAAGCCGAAGTGCCTTCAACCACTCGGCCACGAAACCACTGACGTCAGATTCGATTTTTTTGATAAGCTCATATTTCCACACTTGGCATTATGTAAATACCAAGTGTGGATTAACACTATAAAATTACAAAAAATTATAGAATATGTTTTCTTTATCGTTATGGCTGGTGACATTTGCCGGAACGAAGTATCCATTGATGCACCTATTCTCCATGAGATCGATGAAAATGACGAAGACCCATAATCCGGTAGACAATTTATAACCGAACCCCCGGAATCAAAGTCGAGTGAGCTGGGTCTGTTTGAATTGTAAATCTCGTGGATCAACCTGCCCATGCCCATTAGATTTGAATATGGCACGTTTTGTGTACCATGGAGACACCGACCTGGATTAGTTTTAATAACGTATGCTGTTTTAAGGATTATTATTATCCAAATGATCCATTCCTACCGACAAAGCCTCTGTTTGACATATTATTTAATAAGCTTTAAATACTACGTCAAGGCGCAGACTGGCACAGTATACACATCGGACTCATGAGCCTTTTCTTTGGTGTTTAAAGCACATGTAAAGTGGGGATATTTTTTTCCGTTAGATAATTTAAAAAAAATGCAAGTAGTCGGCCAACCAAAGTGATTGTAATCAGTAAAGTGAAATAAATAGGTTTAAAAATTACATTTTATAAAGCACTCTACCCAAATAGCTTATTCCCTAACCACAATTTTCGTAAACACTGAAATAGCTGCACCATCCAATAAATAAGTCCAATAAATATTTAGGGTGGGGACACACCTATCATAAACACTCATCTCGTGAAAGCCCGCGTCCCCACATGCAAATTGGCCACGTTTATAGTAAGTGTACGCACGACCAAGTTCGGATCTGTACTGTCGGATACACAGCTCTATAAACTACTGTCATTATGATTTTTGTGTACGGTGAAAAAAACACAATTGTTTTTAAAATCGGTGTAGTGGCACCGCAGCTTATCTTCCACATCACAGACAAACATGTCAAAATCAATCTCGCTCACAGAATACATTACCAATGTTCATTAAACTTGTAGTAAAAGTTCATATGAGTCATTGATCATCTCTAGTGACGGAGTTTTTGGGCCGCCTTAAGGCCTCCGTCATGGCTTAACATTAAAATTACATTATTGTTTTACAAAATCACATGACTGAATTAATGTTTAAGTTTAGGTGGGAAGAATCACAAACAATCTGTAGTCACAATTAAATCAGAGCAATGACGCTCTTTTTAATTATAAAGAAATGTTTAAAACATTATATCAACTCTGCCACATAAATATTAAATCTATGTCCATTAACTTAAGAATTTTAGTCACGTCTATACTTTGTAAGTACCCTTTTCGCAAAATGACACTCATTTTTGGCACCCAGGAAATTGCTAACAACTTCTAACTGTAGCGCTCAAAAGGCAATTGCGAAGTATGATTAAATCTGTGGTGTAGAAACATTAATATTGAAATAAAAAGGAGAAAGAAAAATAAATTAGAGATATGTGAAACTGACCTTGCAGTTTTGCTTGTATCTATTTAGTTTAGTATATCGAGAATACCTATTATTAAATCATTCGAATACGGGTTTAAAGAATAACTGCAGCAAGAAACGCTAGTCGCTCAATAGATTTTGCACACAGGTTGGTCGATGCAATAGTAACCTAGCCAAATGGGGTATAGAGGACCCTTCCCAAATCCAGTATGAGTGCGGAACCCCAACACAAAATATGTCGCATCTCCTTTCCTGCCCTTTGTGCCCAACCAGCTGCACCCAGGAAGACCTTGTTGCGGCTTCAGATAGGGCCATAGCGGTGGCTGCATTTTGGAGCAAGCAAGTTTAATATGAGCACATTGACACGACAAATGAAGAATGAAACGCAAACATTAGGTCTCTGCCCAACAGCCGGGTAAAGCATACAAAACAGATAACGTCTGTGAAGCCACAAACGGAAGCTGTTATTGTATAATCCAAAGTACAATCTATATAAAGCTCTAGAATAATATTATTTTATTGAAATCAGTTTGCCGCACGTGATGCTATTATGGCACATTTGCTTACCCGTCCAGCCCCATTCGATGCTTCCTATACGTCTCTTGTTACTCCTTCCGGAGATAGCGCAGGTATCTCAAACTTTGGACTAGATAAAATAACACTGGTTTTGTGAATTTGTAGTTGGGATACAAGTTTATTCGCGCTGGATACCTACAAGCATAATATGTAAAATGGAAATGGTTTTTTTTTGTTAGCCGAAAATATGGGAGAAAATTGAATCCTATAATAATATCTCAGAGATTCAGATACGTCAAGATTATTATGATTGCTGTACACCACCTTCACAACCTTCTCCTTTCATCATCATCATTTAATCTGTTAGTAGCCTTATAGATTCACTATTACTAGATTTTAAAATCCTTCTAAGTTTCTATTTAATAAATATTGTTTTTTTACTTTGTTAAAGCGAAATACACAAACTATTTTTACAACATATCAACAGATACTTCTTGTTGGGAACCTCAGAGTAGGAGTGATTTAAATTTGTCGACAGCTATGTTTACACCGAGCAAACAGTTTACGCTTCATTTTCTTATCCAACCACATGTAGACTATAGGCTCTTTGAAGCATACAAACGTGTCTTGAAAGGACAAAATCGACGAAGACAAAGATTGCTTGAAGTCTACAGAAGTGTAGTTTCTATGTGATTAGGTCCTATTTACGTCTATACTTTCACAAACTACAAAAACCAATCGCAAACAAACTAACAAGTATTGACGCAAAAGTTGGTAGATAAAAGACACAAATAGACACAATGAAGAGATTCGGTGAAAATAACAAGGCTATTGTACTCAATGACAGTTATCTTTGTTTTTCAGAGTGGAAAATGTCGAATATATGCCAGCGTTACATCAAGCGACACTGCGAGGAGAAGAATGGGGGATCCTACATGAAGGTCAGTATTTTATATTTAGTAACTCACTCTGTTTTGATAAGTGAGTTGAGGTAAGTTGGAGTTCTTATTATTTCACTACTTACCCTTAAAATAAAGTGATAACGTAGTTCCATCCAATTCATTCATTCATTCATTTTTCCCTAATTTAATTTGTAGTTTTTCTATTAACCCAACTCAGCTTTTTGTTTGAAACACGTTTTTTTCAGTACATTTTAAGTAACTTTATGTCTCCAACGGTATTCGTGTTTTGGAATTTGTAACATAAACATGTACTCGACAAAATTCCCGCTATGCCAATTTTGAAACTGTTTCGCTTGCAAGCAGTCAGCTACCTGACTCTGCCTTTTTCTTTTGTTCTGTATTTTGACCAATAGAGACATGATCATCTGTTTAGTTTTGTGAAAGCCCTTTGTTTTTATGGTTTGGCCCTATTGTCGCCTTCAGTGGTCAAAACAACTTTTTGAAAGAGACCCCGCAATACTTCTCTGATATTGGTGTTCAAAAGCTAGCAAGGCGGAGGCAACTGCTAGTCGCTTCACAGAAAATTCACCCTTAAGGTGGTAGAGCACATTTTTTGGTGATAGTACAGGTACTTATGTAACCAATGTTCACAAATTACCCAGCAGCATAATGATTTTACATCGTTCTGTACATCAAGCAAGATGGCTGAACTCACCTATTGGGTCGTTAAACGTAAATTGAAAATAAGAATGGGCTATACATCTCAGTTTTATAGAGGTAACTTTCATTATTAAAAACAACATTATAAAGGGGCGTTTACACTAGTCAAGCACGCAAGTCACCGTATCTCCAGTTCCGTCAATTACGAGCTCTATAAATACCCATTTAAAATGAGAAGCTTCTACTTGCTTTGCTAGTACGTAAAATAAACAAAAGGTATGGTTTCCAGCTTAGATTATTTAAATTTTTAGTTCGAATACCTTTATATTACTTGATTTTATTCGATCAACACTTATCGAATGGATGAAGAGCAGCAAATCGTAAAATAAACGCATTATTATAATTATGACTCGTTTGTTATAGAAATATTTGAGTTTATTGTGTGTAACCTTAATTTCTCGAAAAAAAAAAGAAAGAAACACATTTATAACAACACTCAGTTAAGAGTTACATGGAACAAAAACGGGCAAATGCTAATCATTAGGTAATTTAGGTAGGTAGAAAGCAGGTACATTTTTTGCTGTAAATAGATAAGACCGACTGCTAAAAAAAGGTTTATTATGAACATGTATGCATCATCCCCAGGTCTTTTTATATATTTCAGATCCTTTGAAAATGTCTAAGGGGTAGTCAGAGGCATATCCAAACATAATAAATAAATAAATAACATGAATACTTGAAATTTTATTTCAATAATTTAAGCTTTATTCAGAAATCAAGAACACTTGACCAATATTGCTTTCTCAGCTTTTGTCCTCTTGAAAAAAACAGGAGGACATCTGACACACTGACGGCCACTTAAAGGCTTTTTATCATCAAGTGTAAGCGTGTCCTTAGATGTTTCGTAGTTGCGTGACGCCTCCCCATAAGTTGTTTCGGCTCAAGTTTCAAGTGATTAAGTGCGCAGTTTAGTCAGAAGCAATCTTTTTATCGTCATATGCTCAAAATCGGGCAAAATTCTTGGGAGAAATTTTGTTAAGTATCTACAAAATTTTACGTAGAGGATAGGCACTTTAGTTATAAGACTATGTTGATTTTTGTAGTAAGTTCAGCAATAAATTATAATTGTGTTTATTCGGGTTGAACCAATCGCATAATGATTAAACTATTTCAACACTACGGGTCCTCGACATATTCGCCGATGATAGGCGAATGTGGACGGTCACGAACGTGTAGAGGGCCTCATCGCCTGTATTTGCTTGTCATCTTCTATCTAAATACCTAATAATTCGGAAAATAGTTCGCCGAATGAGTAGAGTGACCGTTATTATATAACATTCTAAAGACAACTTTGCTGTTAATATGGTCTAGTGTCCGACCGAAACAAGGTTTTCCGCCGAAACCGAAACCGTAACCGAACCTTCGGCCTTGACCTCAGTTTCGGCCGAAACCGAAACCGAAACCGAAACTTACATACACAGATAAAAAAAAATTGTTGAAGTCAGAAAATAAGTATTTTTACCCGACTGCAGAAGGAGGGTTGTTTTTCGAGCGAATGTATGTATGTAGGTATGAGGTATGTATGTCATTTTCTTTGGAACCCCCAAAGAAAAAAAAAATTCTTCTAGTTTCGAGGTCAAGAGCCGACCCATTCATCATAAAAAAACACCCTACATACAGCCCAAAAAAACGGCTGGAAGGATTTTGACATAATAGGTGTCGTTGAATTTGTCAGAATTGTGGTGATAAGGCTATATAAATTTTGAAAATGGCGCCAATGCGATGCACAAATGCAAAAAAGGGGGGGGGGGAAGGGTTTTCTTTCTTACATTACCATTATGGGGATCAAATAAAAGCTAGTGAAAAGACTATTTCAAAAACATTATGTAGGTATCATATCAGTGGCAGACGGGTTTTTGATTTTTTATTGGTTTAAATAAAAAAATATAAACTTTATTGGTACTTTTCGAATAAGATAAACCGTTTATCGACTGAATTCCCAAGACATAGTTGACATTCTCTTAGATCTAGTTAGTCAAAGTCAAGATCCTTTAAATAGGTCAAATGGGGTAGTCAGTGACATAGTAAGCGGCATAGTAAGAAGAACTTCACTTCGTATCTTACGTAGTACTTAATAAATGCTAAGATAACAAATAAAATTAGATAACAAAATCATTTTCTATTTGCGAGAGAACAGAAAATACATTCAATCTCAACACAACTACCCCCAGCACCAGCACGCGGACTCAACTGGCGATAAACACTAGCCACGAACTCGCTAAAAGTTATCCGAAAGTAACGCGATACTCAACTAACACTGAGTTTCGGCACGGCCGAAGGTTCGGCCGGTTTTTGGCCGAAACCGAAACTATGGCCGAAACCCGTTTTTTTGGCCGAAACTGGCCGAAACCGAAACCGAAACCGAAACTTCGGTCGGACACTAATATGGTCGTAGTTGGCGCAGGAAACGACAACAACATTATAATTAGAAATACCATCGTACCGCAAATGCCCTGTGTCCTAGCACATGACAATCTCATTCTCCTCACAAAGGGATGCATATGACGTTTTCAATTTCCTACTTTGGCACCAGGCTTCGTCCGGCTGACCACATGGGGATGCAAATTACTTTTCAATCTAATAAAATTTGCTGTGACATTATACATATGTGCGGGATAGGGGATGGCTTAGGGCCTGGTGGTGGGACGTGCTGATTATAAATTGTATTTTTGTAGAGCTAAGTATAATTCGTTGAGCCTAAGAATCTTTAAAAAGGATGTACATTGTACTGATAGCTTTAATGGTGGCAAAATACTGGCGGCATTAACACGTTGAATGGCAATGCTGATCCGTTGAGTCAAATTAGCGCCAGATCACGGATCACAAGTCGCTTTGACATCTGAAAAGATAAAAAAAAAGATAGGTCCCGGTGCCTCATTGTAGCCGTTTTATTAATTATATACCTAGATAAATAAGGGAGTACTTAGTCCCTTTACCTAAATAAAATGCTACCACCGTGAAAAGCTGTGTAATATACCTCCTGGTGTAGGGCGGAAAGTCTTACCATTTTAGTTTATGTCGTCGCTGGTATTTACACAGTATGATATTTATGAAAATGTCAAGTTTTCTGTACATTTAGTTACTTATGTAGTGAAACAGTCTGCTAGCTCCACATCTTTTTTCGTTGCTATGAGAGTGACAAAATAAATAACGTTTAATGTCTTTGAGATACATTTAGGGTCGATTCACATCTGATCTTCCGTCAGATGTGAATCGACCCTTAGTCGTGATGCTAATTCGTCAGGTACTTTTAATCCTCTTTAGAATTCACGAATAATGGTATTCAAACAAATGAAATGAGACTTCACTATGTTTCACGAGTATAGGCATTGTCAGCCTGGCTCGATATGGGTAGGCTAGTTTGTGGGGAGTTCAATTTCCGAGTGAGTTTCGTCGTCCGTTAGATTGTCGGGGCTAGGTCTTTGACGTGGATCATACATTGTGTTCACAGCTAGTTTGATATCATAGCATATGATAACGTGTTTTAAAGATACAGTGTATAGAAAACTAAAATAGAAAAAGGGTTCCCCGAGACACGGTTGACTTTCTCAGATCTTAATTTGAAAATTTAAGATTCTTTAAAAATGTCGAGTACGAGTAGGTACATGTACAAATACATATTTTGGACATGGCATTTTGAAAATGTAAGCAATTTGTACTTTACAAGTTGCAAGCCCATTTCAAAATAATGTACTTTGAAAATAACAACAAAAAAACTGGTGAGCCTCTCCTTTGAAATTCACGGTCTTATTCTGGTCCGTTTGTAGATACAAGAATTCCAATCGGTACTAATTAGAAAATTTTACTCCAACTTACGAACAAAGAGACCGAGAACAATCGATGCTCGGGAAACAAATAACGGGACGAATCAGCAGCAGTACTTAGCTTAAGCCGCGTTTCCATTGCTCCGTAGATACTTAAGTTAGTCAACCTACGCCAGTAAGGTTTTTGAAAATTCTAAAATAAAAATAATAAATTAATAAAACGAATTAACTCTTCTTTGGCTTAAGCTAAAGCTCATTACTCTACTCACTCCTCAATATACACACTCACCCAAAACCAATCCAAAAAATACAAGGTTATATAGGGAAAAAGACTTCTGTTGTGCGCTATGAGGTATGCAGTCAGTCAATTTAATCTGAAGACTCTATATTGACTTTGTATATTACGTAGTAATTTAACTTTGTCGCTGTTAAAGGAACCAGGGTTTAAATAAAAAGAAAAAAATACAATCCTGGATTCCCCGTCGAGGCATCAATGCACAACTTTCTTCATTATGCGACTCAAAACAATGCAGAAAAAATGCAAAACATTTTCAAAGCTGACAAAAACAAAATTACTGGATGGTCTTTTTACTTACTTTTATCAAGCAGAAAAAAAATCAAACGTATAAGGAAAACATCGTAAGGAAACCTGAGAGCAAGTTAGCTCCACTATTGGTCATGACGTCTTTCTTGTGAATAAGCACGAAACAGCACGAAGTTACTTAGGTTCCAAGGTGATGGAATGACTCTCTCTGAAAAGATGGTTTATTCGACGTATCAGCAATGTCCAAGGCCTGATGCTATGCCTACACTCAACAGGACGATGATGTAACTATATCATCGTCGAGTATATAGGCATAGCTTGTATAAATATTCTAGTAAAGATGTAAAGTAGGTACACGAAAATAGTAATAGTCAGAGGGTTATTCTCGTTCGTTTGATGAATTTAAATATTCGGATGGTTCTTACAACGATTTCTGACTTCAAGGATCAATTTTTCGGTTTGGAATATTTGGTCCTGGGCTAGGTCCGTGTTTTAACATTGATCTTATTAACTACCTAAATACAATGTAGCCAAACGAACAAAAAAACGAACGCGAATCCCTAGGCGTCGTCCTACGAGAACTCAAATGCGCGATCATCGAAAGTTCGAAATCGCTTAAACTAAATTTTTTGATGGGTTTTTAGCAATAGTCGCATCGCTATTCGCGCGATGATCACGCATTCGCATTCTATGTGGACGGAGCCTAAGGTGATCTTTTTTGGCACCTATTTGGCTCGCTCCAGAGCACATTCTGCTCATAATATCAAATGGCAAGAAAAAATGGAGCCCCGTGAAATGTCATCAGTCCCTCGCGACACAACTTCCAAACAATTAGACGAAGCTCGTTAACTTTACAACTGACTACTGCATTTTATTGTATAAGGGAATATTTTAAAGCCATTGTTGGATAATAAAAAGAGGGGATTAAGCTATGAAGTTCAGGCGAATGAATGCTGAGATAATAATATTTTATATAATTTTATATAATAATACTTGCTTTGTTTGTTTACAAAAAAACAATGATTTTTCTTCCTTTTGTGAAATTGTTGTTTATTGAAAATACATTTTTGTACGCAAGTAGAGGAAGACCGTCAAAGGTATGGTATGGATTGTGTGAAAGATTGGATATGAAAATTAAAGGAGTGAATGAACAGTTGACGAGTGATAGGAGTGAATGGAGGAAGAATACATGCCGACCCCACTTAGCGTGGGACAAGGGCAAGGGAATGATAATGATTGAAAATACATTTTTGTGAATTGGACGTTAGAAAAAGTCAATTTCACAAAGACGTATTTTACGAGCGGAGGGTAATAAAAAGGGGAAATTATAAAAAAAATCTTGGCACCCAACTTTTCACTCAATAAATATCGACCGGTAGTTCAGGAACTTACTTTTGACCCACTTTTCCCTCCAAAATGAGTAGGAAGTGCACTTCCATATTCAACCTAATTTCATTAATAATAAAACCCAGATTCAAAGTTTGTTATTGTTTGTTTCACGTTGCCTAGTAACGGCACATGAAGGTCTTTGACCTGTGTTCGAATCGAAAAACGTATAAAATCTTTTATATTTTTTCAATAGGATTATCGCGGGATTCATATTTCGTTCAATGGGATTGCTGTGCAATTCGTATGAAAATGGTGTTAATTTGTGCAAATATTAATGCCTACTTATTCAAAGTTAAGTATGGAAATGGCGTATGATTGGCCAATTAGTGAACGATATGGAAGCAGACATCTCGCTTGCAACTGCCACCATAGCAGAAATGAATTTTGCTGTGATGTATACAAAAAATATTTTTGTAGGATGAATGAAGTCTTTAGCGCTCTTACGCACTAGCGGTTGAACCGCGGGGCGGGTAGCCGCATGGCGGGCCGCTTTTCTAGTTGTGAGTACGCACCTGGTGGTTAACCGCCACAAAATTGTACTAAAATTCAACCGCTAGCGCGTAAGGGGGCTTAGACTTCTAAAAGGAGATTCGAGTATAAATGAATGTATAATGATTTTTTATAACATTAATATTAGTTGTTTGTGTGTGGTTCATAGATAGAGAAAGTGTTTGATAGCGTAAAGGGTGCCTTTGGGGAGCTATTAAAAACATTTTAGTAATAATTTAAAAGATTTTACACCACTACCTATTTTCAACGCGTAAACTAAAAATGCCTTTGATATAAACATCTAAAGAACCCCTTTCACTTCAAAGAAAACTACTCAATAGCACTGAGTTGTTCTGATGGATACCGCTTTTATCTATTGTAGGTAAATAAAAGATTTCACCGATAAAAAATTGGGCAAATCCTAAGAATTTAGAAATTATAAAAATAAGAGAGATAACGTGCTTTTTCTAAGTTTGTAAGTAAGGGTTTATGTGGCAAGAATCGAACCAACGACCTACAGCTCACTAGGTAGAACTGTGAAACTGACTTGAAAATAGTTGATTTTTTTTCCTCTTTCGTCTCTAGGTGAACTTCTTTAGTCTCAATCATTCAGAAAGGTAGGCACACGTCCCAGGATAAAATGCAATACATTGTAAATCCTCAGTGATTCAGTATAATCCCCGTTATAGGCGTCGATTTGTTCGATTTCCATTCACCCCGACATATTGGAAACGTTGTTCGGGAAATGAGTTAAACCCTGTTCACCGCAGCCTGAGGTTTAGGTATTTACTTTATTACGGGACACACTGCTTTATAGGACGATAAGCAAAATGGAAAACTTATTATTTTATTTTTTCTAGATCAGTTAGTTTTTTAAACACTCATTTAATTTAATTGTTATTTTCTGCCTTTCCAAAAACTTGTAGTTTAGCCTTTGGCACAGGTGGTCATAAAATCTACGAAAACCAAATTAAACTACTGTCAAAAACTACTCGTCACGGCTTGGTACGTATTGTACGACTCTATCTTTATTCAAAGTGTAAAATTATCAATTACCTACACGCCTCATTTCCAAAATATTCCCGAAGACATCACAGATAGGTACTTGCTTCGACTTGCACAAATTTTCTAAATAAGTATTATTTATTTAGACATTGTATCTTAAAGTTTTTTTAACCTTCAAGGGCTCGCTACAGTGTGCATCCCTCTGTCACGGTGCTAGATATTTGCTTAGTTTGCAGACAGGGTGGCAGTGAAAAAAGTTTCTCAAATAAAAATCTTCTCTGCCCATCCACGCGGAACACCCCACGTGTTTCGCTGACTGCGCGTGCTATAGAACGTTTTACAAACACCCTGTTTGAAGGCCGATTGTCAACACCCCGTGTAATTGTTAGAAGTGAAACTGACAGGAAAACCGTTGTTGTTGACGTATTTTTGACATAGCCTACATGAGGTCACCTACTTTTGCTCGTACGACAAAACATAAGTCATAAGGGTTTGTTAGAGGTAAATAGTTTAAAGCAGGTAACGTATCTACCCGCCTATGAACACACATTAGGTAGGTACTTATCTGAGCTATCTAAAACTTTACATACTTTTATATTATTTTTGGAAAAGTTTTGTTGTGTTTTGTTGAACCATACGATCGAATAGAATGTGTGAGAAAATAATAATAATCCGTCTCAATAGCTATTCTATAGATAAGTATTTATATTTTCAATGAAACTGTATAGCAGTTGCTTGAGCAAGCTGAGTACAGTGTCACAAACATATCTGAACCAGTGAGGAGGCGCTGTTATCGCATTTGGTGTAAGCAGAAAAATAAATTTGACAGTAAAATTCGTTAGTTCCTGTTTTCGCCAACGGTCCAGATAAGTTTGTGGCACTGTACCTACCTAATTATTATGACATACTACTCGTAGTACTTTTAAGATGTTTGAAAACTGTGAAGTAGGTAAGTTTACACAGCATTTTTGAGCATAAAATAAATTGTTTCAGCTGCTGAATACATTATCCACGGATTTGGAAGACATGCTCAGTGAGCTCTACGAGGAGAGGAACTTAAGCAGGTAACTGAAAAATACGGTTTTTATGATACTTTTGAGTTATAGCTGTACTTTTTTCATTCATTCATTCATTCATTCTTTTTATGGATACTGTTTTGGTATGGTTCTTTTTTATGTATATTTTAATACTTCATTTAGTTACTATAAAATGCTTACTAATGGTGAGCCTAAAGTAAAATTAAGTTCAAACAATTACGAAAATGAATAGACTTATCAAAATTTTTGATTCCGACAGGATTCGAACCCGCAACAATCAGACGATCCTCCTAAAGCCGGAGTGCCTTACCACTCGGCCACAGAATCCTAGTCATCGCAGTCCAAATTTTTGATAAGCTCATATTTATCGGTTAAGCACCGATTAGCGCCATCTACACGTTTCACTAGTGAACTCATGCTCATTGTCCGAAGTTAAATTCAGACTAAGAGAAAAAAAAATTACAAAAAAATATAAGTTAAAACAATGTTAGTCTCTCACTAATATTGTTTTAACTTATAATTTTTATGGATAAAAAAATTACAAAAAATTATAAGTTAAAACAATGTTAGTCTCTCACAACCTTAATTAAACTAAGAAAGATTTAACTACAACTGAGAACCATAAGGTGTACAACAAATAAGGGTTCATCTATAACTAAGAAGCAAAATGGAAGAAAAAAAAAAACTTACGATCAATTAGCTTAAAAGAAGAACAACGAAAACCTTTCTTATTCTATCTTAGATGCCACAAACTAGCATCGTCTTAAAACTCGATTATTTCTTAGACTGAGCAATAAAGACTGGATACTCGTAAGCGGTACCCAATCCTGTTACCAGCGCAGTGGCTCCGAGGTAAATTGAATTACACGCGGTAGTAAGTTCGACTCTTGACTCTCCTTTGATACGAACCCTTTGTGATTATGAATGGGCCATTAGAAGTTCTTCGAGACAACGAACTATGAATATGACTTATGAATTTTAAGTGAGAAGTTTTTGAATAAAAGTATTTGCTTTAGAACTTTGTAAAAGTCTTCAAACTACGCTACAAATATAGATAATGCGATGAGGATGTATTAGGTATACCGATCTTATTCTAGTAAATGAAATTTTGTGTATTGCGATTGAATTGACAGAAGTTTTCATTTCAATGTTTGTCAAGTGTTTTTCTCAACTCGATTACAATATCACACCGAAAATGAGCTTAACCCTAAATTTATAGTATAGCAGCTTTATAAATTGCCCAAATAAATCAAATAGCAATGATGAGTCTGTTATCGTTGCTCACAAATCATCGAGTCTGCTTCCTGCCCTTTCATCAAAAAACAATGGATGGTCTGTTACAAAATGTTAAAAGTTAAAACTTATTTATAGGCTTGGTAAGTATAAACGCAATACATAAAAAACATCTCGGATTGATTAAGGTATGTCTATCTTAAAAAAATTTTATGCTGTAACATTTTTGCTGACTGAAAAGCTGTGCCTTCACTTTCTCCATATATAAGAAGTTACCTTTCAGAACAAATATATCACAAAAACCGTAGTTTTATAGTCACACCTCTCGTAAAATCTGAAATCCTTACATTTTTCCATACAAAAATCCTTCCAGTCGTTTCGAACGCTATCACATTATGCAACTGGTGTGCGATTATCATAAAGGTACAATATACGTGGGGACGGAAAAAAAAATCTTGCGGCAGCAAACTTATTCGTACAGTTTATTGGTTACGCGATAATCGACAAGGAAATAAAAACTGCGAAAGTCGAAAGAATTTTAAGTACTGTTTAGGTACCTACCTAAACAAAAAAAAACTTTGCGATAAAGTACAATAGGTACAAATATTAAAGATCCACTATCAGAAAATAATTTGAGGTTAGGGGCAACAAAACCGTTTAGTTTATGCCCTCATTTTGAAAGTATGCGCATAAAACGTTTAACGGTTTAATTCCTGGCCCAATATAAATATGAAAAAACATTGATAGTCTGCCAAGTGAAGCCATGGGCGCAAGTAAGTAACGTTACAATTCCACTCAAAATCTTGAAAACGGTTAAAGGTAAACTCAATTAAAGCTACCAAACTAATATAATTTTATTTGTAATGTAAGTCAGTAGGTTTTCGGTTTACTTAGGCTCCAGTGGGCTCCCTCACCGTAGTTTATTTAGGATGGGGTACCTACTTTCAAAATTAACAAATGAGTTGAACAATTAAAGTGAACCTGACTTTATGTACTCACTTCTAAAATTGAGCCGTCAAAAACAACAAAACGTGCTCGAAACAGAAGCCTGAACTTTCGAACAAAGCATTATGAATAATGAAACGCCGGTTCGACCCTCCACACCTATACGGGCATACCACAAAATTTCAGTTTTGTGGGGTGACGCAAGTTGGCGAAAAAAACGAGCTCACAAAGTGTTTTTTACGGCTTTAATACGAGTTTATTAAAATATTTAAAGCGTAACTTTACCGAGGATTTCCCCAAAGACATCTCAAAGAGTCCCTCGTTTCAATGTGGTGGAACTAAGAGCTAGGTGTGAGGGAGGATAATAAATTAAAACAAGGGCATTGCGAAGCGACACGTGTTAGCTTAATGAAGTTTTTTTTCTGATTTTTACGTGATTTATTTGTTATGCTACTTTTTGAATTTATTCTAGCACCAGACCCACAATAAGTTCTTACTACCCTATTTCACCAAAAAACAAGTCTTATAAAATCAAACTGAAAAATAATCTAACTCTAATCAAACGTAGCCATCCACTGAAAATCACTTAACCGTTGGAAAATACCCTCTCAGAGAACAATAAAATTGAATCGGCATCGGTGCAAATTGTCTAGGGCTCGAATGGACTATTAGGTACAGACGCCGACTGGTTTCGGCCCTTTCAGGCGAGTGTGTGATTTAGCAGAGGGAGGTAGTGGTTTCGACAGCTGACACCGATATAGCGTAGACGCTGAAAATTATACAGTAATATTATAAATAAATATCTTTATTTCAGTGCAAATAGTTTGTAACCTTTTGGCAAAATTATTAATAGAATGAGAGAGAGAGACTGAATAATGAAATTAATTTATTTGTTATAGATATATGCATTATATTTGTAATATTATATTACGTAGTTACTACGTGTTTGGTTAGTGCTCCAACAAAGATGAAGTATATTACTTAGTTACGTCACTGTCGATAGATTTCCATTGATAGATTTTTAAGATTTTTTTTTGCATTACACTATTTTACAACTGCATTGAAAAAATTTGTAATCTCTCCAACATGAAATGATTACTCTGGAATACAGTACAAAATACTGCAATTTCTTAGTTTATTGTGAAGAATACCATCGTCATATTCCTTTGTAAGTCTAGACAACGTTGCAAACCACAGAAGAATTAACAGTAGGTACACCGAGGCCTTTTGTGGTTTTGCCGGTGAACTACACTGCGCTTTTACTCGTCTTAAATCCACCCCGTCTACTATCCCTTTCATATTTCCAGTAAAAATAGTGATGGCGTTAGGTTTGTTGTCGATTATGAGCTGGATTACTAAAATGTCAAGTGCAGGGTTGCTTGGACCGTTCGATGTATTTAAAAGCTTTCTATAATAAAATTGGTTTGCATTGTTGTGATATAATAAAAAGCATATAAGTTTAGATAAGATAGTAAACTCAACAGCTTTGAAATAGTCACCAAAACAAGATAAACTTTTTATTATTCAGTTCGAAAAAACCAGTGACAAGATAAGAAGAAGAATTAGAAACATTATGCACTAGCGGTTGAACCGCGACCCGCGGTTCAAATTTCTGTACAATTTTGTGGTGGTTAGTGACGGTTAGGTGCTAATGACAATCAGCTGCATACAAAAACTTTAAAAGCGGCGCGCCACGTGGCTAGCCTCCCCGCGGTTCAACCGCTAGTGCGTAAGAGCACTTACTCTTTTTTGCCATTGAATATTATCGAAATACAGCCACATCACTAAACAAAACGGTAGTACTTTGAGTGATTGCGAGCGAACTACAAACAATGCTGCCGAGTCAATCTCGCAGCATACAATATGAGCACAACATGAATACCCATTATGGATATAAGTAATGGATTGTATGGCGTTTCTTTATTTGTGTCGCAAAATAACTCTGCGGGAATCATTGTTTCATCATAATTCACAGTCTTCAACTCTTCATACACATAGGATCTCTAAGCTTGTGCCATCTATGCTTAGTTTACTCGATACAGTAGGTAGTAAATAAAAGTAGAATTGGCTCTATAGTTTCAGTTTCAGTTGAAGTGTGTATAATTTTTCGATTAATCTTGATCGAAGGTATTATTTATACTATTTCTGTGGACAAAACAATGCAGGGTTAGATGTTAATGAATGTTATAATATCTCAAAATTCCCTTTGCAAAAACATGGATCCAAAAATTAATTTACAGCAAAACAATACGAAAACTTACAAAACAAACATCGGGTAGCGTCTGCCTATCTTTTTGCATCAGGGAGAACAGTAATTATTTACAAATTAACCATGGGGGTGGTCGCCGGCTGCGCCAAATTAAATCGAAAAGGCCCTCCGATGGACATTCCCGTAATGGCGCCATCAAATCTACGGCAAAAATGTGTTGCAAATGCTGCGGCTATCAAATCTAATGAGCATGCTTAAGCCCCCTCTCAGACTGCAGACTTTCTATCGGCCGATAGTTGAGACGGAATATACTTCGGCTCGTAATGAGTATGGAGAAGTATATTCCGTCTCAACTATCGGCCGATAGAAAGTCTGCAGTCTGCGAAGGGGCTCATAGTGAGGGCTTTAAGTCAACTCTACTACGTTGATTTAAAACGGTCGATAGGATAGGGCGATTGAGACTTGCGACATTTTTCCTAGTATAATTACGTAGAATAAATCCAGCGTGATATTGCGATTCTAGAAAAGCAGGGATTGTCAGATTGTTTATGGGTTCAGCTATTATTTTCTAAGTTGCTATAATATTTACTTATTTTATTTTATTTTTCAAATTTTTGGAAAACTTACAGCTAGGCAAAAACGTAGGTACTAAGGTTATAGAACACACACCTACTTGACATAGGTGCATGTTTACATAAAGCCAATTACAAGTTTCCACTTATAGAAAACATATTTTTATTACAATCAGAAAACCCTTTGCAGACTTAAACTATACATTTGTCGTCGTTGAATTTTTTATTTTATGTACTAAATATTGTTTTTAAACTCCTCAATTAGATTTTCTCTAATCTTGTCTAAAGTCGAAGCGAATATGAGAATAAACACTATTTGGTTTCCTCGTGATGTTTTCTTTTACTGCTTAGAGAGTGTAAAAGCGTAAAAGTCAAATTGATGCAAGGTCCGTACTCAAGCTCGGATCTGGTCGGATCAGTCTAAGTCTCGGGCCTAGGATCAGTCGAGAGAAGGTCCAGGCCATCAGTACCTTCTTTTACTAGTCCTAAAAGTTAGAACCTTAAAAACTGATGACCAGCGGTCTTCGTTACAACTAAGAAACAAGAGTTTATTAACCAAAAGTGTTGCCAACAACTCGAATCGCAAGTGGCGAAGAAAGCAATGAACATAACAATAACGTTTGTCTGTCACGGTTATTGTAGCCAATTTCTTTATGTTGGAGGCCAATTTCTGGGATTTTATTTATCGTCTAGTTATAAAATGTGACAAGGAAATAGTCGGTTCAGAAAATTACTTTGATGCTTGTTCAGATAAAACGTTTCTTGCCAATTTCAGAGAGGTTATTAAGATGTTATAAGAAGAAGCTACCAAAAAATTAAAAAAGTTTCAGAAATATTTCTTAGCTGATTATAACCCTACAAAGATCTTTGAAACACACAATATCTCTATTTCAAACACAGAAAACCATAAATGTACAAACTTGGCATAAATGATAAACGTACTTGTATAATTTTATACCCAGGTTAATATTATAATATTGTTCAGTATTTATTTGCTTGAAATACAGTTATAACTCATTTTCACTGCCATACATTTTACCTTATCTTCACGCACTGAAATCCACTCGGAGTAATTATTCAGGCGCATCTGTTGGTTCACAATAGGGAATATTTTTTGTCTTGGGCTTTTGTGTTTATAAGAAATGGAGAATGTCAAATGACGGTCATAATAAATAAATAAGAGAGAGATGTAGTTATAACAAATGCCACTGTGCCAAATGATATCTAAATGGCACTGCGACCATCACGGAAGATCGCCAACAAAGATCCTGACTATATTAATGCTGTTATGAAGAAAAGTCCTTTTGAACACTTCGTCTTAGGATGCAAAGAACTACCTACACCTTCTATTTTGACAATACTCTTGTCCTTCCCCCCTCCCTATTTGACGACCAACATATGATTGTAGCCGCTTTGCAAAAAATATCAAAGCTTTATTTGAAACACCTCACGGATCGCTGAAGATGAGGATTACACAGGGATTTGCTTTTACGCTCATAAAAATGTGAGTATCTTGGAATATTTAGAGGGAAATAGGAACAATAAAATTCAAGCAAGTAGGTTTTAGGACTTTAAGAAATGAAGTCTTATCAAAATTTTCGATTCCGACAGACTTCGAACCCACGACAATCAGACGATCCTCCTAAAGCCGGAGTGCCTTCAACCGCTCGGCCACGGAACCACTGATTACTACGAAAGTCATTTTGATAATGATTAGCTAAGCTTCGTAGCTTTATTGTATTTTGTTTTATATAAGTATGTTGTACTCGTGTACAACATACTTAAATAAAACAAAATACAATAGAATAAATCAAGCTGTCTAAGGATCGTTTAAATCGATCTATAAATTTTATCTATCCATAGAGATTGTAGATACCTATTTAGTCCGGTCAGACAACACTGGCCATCGGATATGATCCTCGAACACCTCAGGGCGTGCGGTCAGCGACACGACGCATGCATCACGCCCTAAACACGATTAACGACCCTGCTAGGGTGACTATCATACAGGAAACAGATTAATATTCGATACCGCTATGACAGTACTATTACTACTACAAGTAAAGTCAAAATATTTGGACGAATCTCTGAACTTTTACATTTTTGAATTGGTCTTCTTCGATTTAAACGCATGTTTTCCCTTAAACGCAACGAAAAACAACTTGTAATTTTCAACGTATTCAGACTGAATTGATATGCTCACCAAATAAGGATGTGTACGGTAGCTGTTATAAAAGTTGTTTTTATATTTTATACAAAAACATACCTACTAGTTTCACGGAAGCCACAGATTGCGGGAGACATTTTAACTTATTACTGGCATCTAAGTAAGGGCAAAACAACATTTGGCGCGTGTGGTCGCATACGAGCTCGGCTCAGCTGGCGAATGAGATGCATTCGTACGTGGTTTGGCACTGTTTCACGCATACTCTGTTGGCTTATGATGTCATCTGTGAATACAAATTGGGGTCCTAGAATGTGGGAAACAAAGACTAGAATCAGCTTGTGTCTTGTATGATCTACTTATGTCTGATCTACTTAGAATCAGCTTGTGTCTTGTCTTAGTTTTTTTTTTAATTTTAAATTCTTAATTAGAAATACGAATTTGGTTGCGTACCGTTTATCTTATTAGCATCCCAACATTTTACCTATGTTACAACAGTAAAGTTTAAGTGAAACGGTTCCAAAGTAATTGAATTGCATGGTCACTCTACTTGATCCCGGTTGTTAAGAGACAACTAATGCCAAAACCTTGTGGCCGTAGGCAAGTAACGGATTTTTAAACCTCGTTTAGCCGAAATGAATTAATCTTCTTTAGGTGTGAAAGTGTTATGTATCAAGTCAGAATAGCACTAATTATATGTTTGAATCCTTAGCCTTATCCTGAGGTGATAAATTTAAGATTACACTAGTCTTAGGTACCACGATTTTCTGACTAAATAACAACATCCTGGAGACCGCGACTCGGCAAACGTAGTATAGTTTTAAGATTTTTAAGTTTTATTTTTAAATTGTATTTATGGTGTAACAATAAAGAGTTATCTATCTATCTATCTATCTATCTATCTATAGGGCGCCCTCCGGCCAGGTGGAGTGACGATCTACGAAAGGTTGCTGGCAGAAGCTGGATGCGTCGAGCTGAGGACAGGGCGCAATGGCGCTCATTAGGGGAGGCCTATGTCCAGCAGTGGACTGCTATAGGCTGATGATGATGATGAAGTCCCGTAGTTGTAAAGACGGACTTGCACGTGTGACTCAAGTCAATTGCGCGATAAACACCCGCTTATTGTGATCGCAAGAGTTTATAAAATAGGACACGAATGCCCGAAGGTCTAAAGTGTGGCTAAATATGATCCCTGGAGAAACCATCCACGTGAGCGTACATAAACGTGAAGTAACAAGTATCGTAACTTCCAAGTGGATATTATTATTTCATACCGCTAGAACGCTTTAGCTGGCATTAGCATAAAGTATCAGATGTACTCCAGGTACGCTGTAAGATGTGATTTTGAAACATTGTCGCTTTTATAGTGATATTTTAAAGTACCTTTATCTAATGTAAAGTCATCATCATAGGTATTTACGTCTTTTACAAACAATAAATAAATAAATAAATAATGCTGGACATTTCACACAGCATTATCATTGACGACCTCTGTAGCGCAGTGGGCGAAGGCCCGCCTGCGACGCAAGAGGTTGCGGGTTCGATCCCCGCGGCGGGACCAATGTTTGTATGATCTACAAATATTTGTCTCGGGTCTGGGTGTTTCTATGTATAATATGTATGTATTTACAAACAAAAAGTATATAAGTAGTATATCAGTCATCTAGTACCCATAACACAAGCTCTGCTTACTTTGGGGCTAGATAGATGATGCTGTGTGAAAAGTCCAGCATTATTTATTTATTTATTTATTTATCTAGCCCCAAACTAAGCATAGCTTGTACTATGGGAACCAGATAACTGATATACTACTTATATACTTTTTGTTTGTAAATACATACATATTATACATAGAAACACCCAGACCCGAGATAAATATTTGTAGATCATACAAACATTTATCCCGCGGCGGGGTTCGAACCCGCAACCTTCTGCGTCCCAAGCGGGCTTTCACCCACTGCGCCAAAAGGTCTAAAATATTGTAAAGCTTCCTTGGCATATCAAATAGTTTCAATAAAAAAAGCTTTCTTAAATCTTATTGGACTGTTCAAATAGTATAAAATGTTGGTTTTCATAATTTAGTTGGTGGCTCAATAATTTTGTTATTTCTATGTCGTGTTTGATAATTTATTGTCCATTTCATACGACTATTGCTTAATAATATTCCTCTCTAGATCCACCCCTGTCTACAGCACTCTTAAAATTGAAGAGTAAATTTATTCGGCATCGGGTGGAGTGGTCGGCGATACGCTCTCCCCAAACACTGCTACCTGTCTGTAAATATAATGAATATCAGAAATAATAACTTGGGTTTATGAGAAAGTTTTTTTATAGTAACGGTATTCACCAAAGTAAGTAGGTATGTGAAAAGATTCCGTGTTCGTCTTCTTTCACCGCTGATAGTTTCATTCCACGATCTCTACCTACTTATTCCAAGTTTAACCCAAATATGCTTAAAACATAAGGTTGAGATGTTTACGTGATCAATCATGCTTATTTGAATAAATTTTGACGAAACTCACCTCAATGGAATATTTTGAGTTCATGACTAAGAATAACTAACTTTTATAGAGACTATACGATAAATAGAACACGATTCATTTTCACTATCAATTCAAAGTTCCCAAATATCACTTACCACCAAACAGTTGAGAAGTTTATATCAAATCCAACGGCCAAGTTTCGCATTAGATTAGTTGCCGTCCCTAGTGAGTGCATATCCTTGTTTGACACGGAATCGGGTAACTTATCCCGACTCCCGACTTGTAGGGATAAACTTTGAAACCCTTTGTGGAACTAACAAGAAAGTCTTATCCCTATTGCGTAGTTTATCAATGTTGTAAAATACTTCAAATTGAAGATAAGATATTCAAATTGTAAAAAAACTCCCACCCAGCGGCTAAGTAGTCGCTGTTCACTGCCAAGTCTTGACGAAACAAGGCTTGTATGTTCTTACAACACGTAGGGCACTAGAAACTGGTTGCACAAGCCAAAAAACAACAGGAAAAATGGGAAATAATGAATACAGCACTAGATTGACTTACATACTGATAAAAAAAGTAAGTTCGTATGAGTCAGTGGCCAACTCTGGTGACGGAGTTTTTAGGCCACCTAAAGGCCTCCGTCATGGCTTAACGACTTAAATAGCCGGGACCGACAATTTAACGTGCCCTCCGAAGCACGGAAGCGCTCAGATGAAAATGCCACTGGCGGTCACCCATCCACTTACAGACCGTTTCGAACGTTGCTTAACTTCGACGATCTATCAAGAACGACTAAGCAAGCACGACCACGAGCGCTTCTCGTACCATACTGATGATTTTGATGACAATATTTGCAGAAAACGCTGTGGTAGACAGTCTCATAAAACAATGAATGTTTTTTTACCAAGTTTGTACAAGCTACGATCCTGACACACAACTTTTGCCTAATTTACTCTCATTAAATTCTTTATTCATACAGGGGAGATCCATGGTCTCTGCCTACCCTCTCGGGAAAGAGGAGTGATTTTATGTATATATGTTGTATAAGCATCATTCTGTAGGTACCTATTGTATTTATATCAGTGGACAAAGTATAGTAGAGTTCTTTAGCATATTTTTAGACCGCCTTGAGATGGCACATTTTTGTGAATGCAAAAGTTCTTTCTCTGAAATAAAACAAAAGACAATAACTGTCCCAGTTAAAATGCTTTCATGCTTTGTTTCCTAAAAGGCTTTCTTGCACATGCTTCTTTAGAATATACAATGTATGGCTGAGCCTTCTTTATTTTACCCGTTGCAGAATGAACAAGGAAGCATAGGGGGTTTTTATTTCTTGGAAGTTCATACATATTGAGGTGTTTTCAGAATTCGTACAAAGTGTTACTTCAAATATTATTCGTAAGTAATAAAAACTCTTGAATCAAAAAAGAATAGGTATCTAAGTTCAAATTACAAATTGGTTTACGTAGCGTTAATTTTTTTGGAGTAAAGATAAAAAAAAAAAAAATTATCCAGCTTATTTTTCAAATCACTGCCAAATATTGTCCTTTAATATACCATGTCCAAACATAGTAATCTCTATAATGAATAGGTATAATACCCCGGCCGAGACTCGCTCGAGGCGGTGTAATTATTCAGAAGGCATTCAGCCGCATCTGCGCACTCCCAGCCGAGTATTTTTTTATTGTCTTAAAAAATATTCCCCTGTAAGAAACGCAGCCCACTTAACTGCAGAGAAATGGATACTATAGATTCATTACTGTATAATATAGAGTGAATATTTTTTTTAAGTTTGTTTACCCAGTTATGGTAGACTGCGTAGGTAAATATAGTCGTAGTCTTAAATGAATACTTAATTATAGACAGAAACATTTTACCTATCACATATTCTTATAAACTGCATACCCCACGTAGCCTATAAACAATGTTTTGTATTTTTTGCACGATAAGAGTAACTCGATTGACAATGGGAATCGCCTTCATTTTGACATTTGAAACCTAGCCTGGACTTCAATTGTCATTTTCGTATTGTGTGATTGGTTGAGCTGTAATGGGATGACAACTGGGAATGGATTTCAAGTTAGACAATAAGGTCTTGGTAATCTAAAAAGATTACCAGCCTGCATTAAAAACATAGCTTTTGTTCTATCTCTACTGTTTTTAATGACGTTTAAAATAATAAATATGTATGAAAAGCTACAGGCTAGAAACAATGATGTTAAATACTATGCTAGTAATCTGAAAACTCACTGTTGTTAATGACATTTTAAAATATTAAAAACTAGCTTCTGCGCGCGGCTTCGCCCGCGTGGTACCAACATTTTGAATAGCCTATAAGCTATTCCAGGTCACTATCTACGCCTATTCCAAGTTTCATCCAAATCGGTTCACTGGTTTAGGCGTGATTGAAACACAAACATACAAACATCTAAATATCCAAACATCTAAACAAACTCACAAACTTTCAGCTTTATTATTTGAGTGGGATTAGGATATTAGGCTTAGGATTATTAGGATAGGATTAGGAAGGATATTAGGATGTATGAAATGGTAAAAGGCAATCCAGTAGTACTTAGCTTTTAGGTACTTGCGGAGCATGCCATATCACCAAAGCTGTAGCTAAGCTCTAGACATTCTTGAATAATAGAATTTAGTAGCGTAGACTTGTGTCTAGAAATTGCAGACTGTCTGAACTTAAACAGACACAAAATTGCCACCAGACGATCTCTGTAGATCGCTCAACTCAGAAAAACAATCGCCATTATTAAAAAATATATATTTCATATCACATGTTTTTATAATTAAATATGAGTACTTTTTTATCATTATTAAGAATAAGAATAAGAATAAGAATATATTTATTTGACACACACAACACGGTTACAGGCAATAAAGACAACACACATACAGGCAAAGATAACAAAGAACGAGACGGGGAACAAAAAAATTATTATTATTAAAAAATTATTATTATTTATTATTAAAAAAATTATTTATTCCTTTTCGCTTGAAAAGGAAGGTCTTTTAATGCTTATTTCGTAATTTTGTGTTTACTCTACTTTTTGTTTTTTCAATGTGCGTCGTACATTACAGAAAGCGTCGACACTGCGTCGCTACGCGGGGATTTAATTAGACGCAACCGCATTAAATGTACCGTGAACATACAGATATAAGGGAGATTTGTAATGATGCATTGCTAAGGATCATTCGCTTATTTATTCTTGGCCTTTTACTAATTTGGAACCGTTATATTATGGCCGTTATTTTGATAAATCCAAAATAAGTTTAAGACTCATCTCTCGTGTACATAGGCTCACATTATCAGATATGCAGATACTTAAAAGTAGTCTATGGGGTAGTCAACGGCAAGTCCAAGTAGTAAGTACCAGACTAAATGCATGAAATGTTGAAAGAGATATCTTTGCCAATTTGACTATAACGTTGGTCGTTAGTAATGTTTTTAGAAACAGTTTTTTCTTATTCCATCATTTTCATGCCCCCATCCAACCTATCGCATTGTTTATCTACACTAATATTATAAAGAGGAAAGATTTGTTTGTTTGAATGTAGTAGGATATGAAAAATTTACCATTAGAATCCTACATTATCTCTGATGAACATAGGCTATATTTTATCTCGACCGCGGGACCGCGGGACCGCGGGTAAAACTGCGACGGACAGCTAAGTGTTTTTATATTTCGCAAATATTCAAACAAAGGTGCATTTACACGGTGCGATTTGTCGTCGGATTTGCTAGGCCGCGCCCATTCGGTGTGCCAACTTGAGTTAGACTTAGCGCATTCACACGACAAACTGCGCTTGCGATGCGATGTCGCGTCGTCACTCCGATGCGCTATCGGAGATCCAACTCGCCATCGCATCGCGGCGAGTAGGGTTACCATACGAAAAATTGGAAACCCGGACAAATGCCAGACAAAATATACGATTTAAATGGAAACGCACGTGGCTTACAACATATTATGTTGGTACCACGTGAGTGAAGCCACGGTGCGTTCCGCAAGCTCACATACCTAAATGTAGACATTGATATTTTAATGTTCAATAGTCTTAATAACGTGAATTTCATTATTTTTCTACATACAAAAAAATCTTGTAAGTACTTATTTTGTATCATAATATCTTAGAAAAATCTAAATAAAACGACAGATCTGGAGAAATCTTAACGTATGGTTACTGTAAAATGGGCGGATTATAGGGGCGTATGCCACAGAATAAGTTTCATAGTTACCTAGACTTTTACTAACTGCGGAAGAGCGTACGATATTTGGTAGATTAAAGCGTTGTTAAATTTCAACAATGTTCTCAAGGGATCGTTAGTGGAGTGGTCTAGCGTGCGGTTTCCAAGAAGAGACATGCTGGTTCAATTCCTTGCACAAAAAATTTTTTTGCATTTTTTTTATTTTTGCTTCTCTAGAATTTTTTTTTTAATGTTAATGGCGAACATCTCAGTTTCATAAACTTTTTAATATAAACTAAAGAAAATAAAATTAAAATTCAAGGTCCGAACAGAGTACTTACTTAGATGGTAATTTTACCTAATACTATTTTACCTAATAGGTACTAGCTGTCCGCCGCGGTGTTACCCGCGATCCCTCGGGAAAACTTCATAAATGTCTGAAATAAAGCTTTTTTATTTTAAGGATAATGTAGCTACTACCTACGAACCTACCACCTACCTACATAGTAGCTATATATTCATCTGGGTTGGTAGGTTCCTATGATAGGTACTTCCTACCTAATGGTACCTAGGTAGGTAGGTACACTAGGTACATAGTACATAGGTATGTATAATAACAAAAATATATAGAAAAAACTCAAAGTAGGTAAACCTACCTACTTACATATGTGTGTAGAATGTAGATATATGTAGTTATCTAAGTAAGTTCGTATGATGGCCGTATACGGCCTCCGAAGCCGACAATTAAACTTACCCTCCCAAGCATGGAAGCTACAAAGTGACAATGACGCAGTTGCGAGTCTTTCTGTTGGAACTACCTACTATCTACTAGGTAGGTTAGGTACCTAGTAGGTATGTGAAGTTGTCTAGGTTACCTTTTTTTATTGCGTATTGCGGATAGGTAGTAGGTAAGGTAGCGCTCGTGGTCGTGCTTGCTTAGTCGTTCTTGATAGATCGTCGAAGTTAACCAACGTTCGAAACGGTCTGTAAGTGGATGGGTGACCGCCAGTGGCATTTTCATCTGAGCGCTTCCGTGCTTCGGAGGGCACGTTAAATTGTCGGTCCCGGCTATTTAAGTCGTTAAGCCGTAACGGAGGCCTTAAGGCGGCCTAAAAACTCCGTCACCAGAGTTGGCCACTGACTCATACGAACTTACTTACTTTTAGTAGGTAGCACAGCTGTAGTAGGTAGGTACCTTCTCGCAATAGTGTAAGGTACCTACCTACTAGGTAGGTGTTGAGATTATCTTTATTGTATTGGAAACATTTCGAAAAACTGAATCTACCTACCTAGCTAGTTGGCTAGCATACCTAAAAGTAGGTACACTATTGCGAAAAGGTACCTACCTACTACTGTGCTACTAGGTACTGCGAGCGATACCTGTGATGTATGTAACTTGCAGGAATAGGTAGGTAGGTACCTACTACCTACCTACCTACTTACCTCGCATCGCATCGCACGCACTACGCTACCAACGCAACGCCTCTCTGAATTCTGTGCCAACGCTACGCAGCGCATTGTTGTTCACTGTTCAGTCAGTGTTCTGTTCACGTTTCAGTAGTGTTGCCAACTTAGTGGATTTTCCACTAAATCTGGTGGTTTTAACGGACATTTAGTGGTGAATATTGGTTTTAGTGGCTACTGGATTTTTCTAGTGGTTTAGTAAAATTCAATTTCAATTACTAATAATGCCATGACTTAAATGCATTGAGATAGTACATTATAACTCAATGCTTAAATGTTAATTATACGTAAATGTTGTGCATGCCTGTAATGGATGTACATTCTATAGAGTGACTGATTTAAAATGTTCCTACAAAATGTTTATTATGTATGCTGTTGGTGTTGCCTAATAAATAAATAAATGACTCAGCCCGTTACAGGTTTCCATATATTTTATTTAATTAGGCTAATAGTCCAGTCATTTAGTAGTTTTACCTGGAAAGTTTTCCGGGAGTTGTGCAAATTGGTATTTTTATGGATTTTGGGGTGCTCTTTCCGAATTTCAATTTTGCCACCTCGTATCTATGCCGCTCGCGCCTCCATTTTTGAAACATGACGGCAAAAAACAGTTTTTCGGCAATAGAATCTCCTTTCCTACTCATTTTACGATACAAAAATGCATGACAAAATTTAATTTGAGAACATTTCCTACAAATTTTGTTCTAACAATTTTTTGTTACTTAATGGTTTTCTAGTGGTTTTGAGTCGACTCTTGTGGTAAGCTAAGAAATAACTGTTGGCAACACTAGTTTCACATTCATTCAGTGACTTCAGTGTTGTCTCGGTCGTGAAGTGGGAAAAACGTGTGCAAAATGGCTCCAACACTTTCAAAACATCAAAAAATTGGGCTTGCTATTACTATGGCGGTAGCTTCAAGGTCGCAGTTACTATTACGAAAAAAAAAAAAAAGGAAATGTTGGGTAAAGGATTATTTAAAATTAAGAAAGAATGCAAATTTGGTCAGTCTAATGAATGTGCTAGAACCAACGGATGCTTACAATTTTCTGAGGCTAGAAACCGCCCAGTTCAACGAGCTGCTGAAACTTGTTAAACCATTGATTCAGAAGGAGAATACAACGATGAGGACAAGCGTCACTCCAGAAGAAAGGTTGGCTGTAACGTTGCGATTTTTAGCAACAGGAGCATCGTACCAAGACTTAAAATTCAGCTCATTAATTTCTGCACCACTGTTATCCCAGATAATACCAGAAACATGTCGCGCTATCTACAAATGCTTGAAACATTATATACGAGTAAGTACCTAAAGAATTTATTTAAGAAAGTACCTACCTAGATACCTACTAAGTACTAGGTAAGGTGGAGTGTGCTAATTGCAACTACTTTTTTTTAGAGTTCTAACTTCATCGCTTGTTAACTCTCTATTTTTATTTTTACACGCTAAGCGTCTTACCATAGAACGTGACATAAAGTTATTCCGGAGTGTAAACTGTCAAAATGTATGGTTATTCTTGATTTATTCGGTGGAATAACTTTATGTCACGTTCTATGGTAAGACGCTAAGTATTTTTTTTAAAGATTTGGGAAATGGTAAATTTCATCTACACTGGAGAGCAATGAATTCGGGTCACCGCGAATCCGGTAAAGAAACCTATAAATCTCGAAAACTAAGAATGCTAGCTTAATGAAATAAATTGTATTTAATAGACAAATTATTACTACTTAAATTAAGGTATGCAAACTTCTTACTTATTGTAAAATTGTGTCATAAAAAAATCAAATTTGAAAAAGGGAGACTTTCAATGATTGAGCTACGAAATTACTGCATTTGATTTTGCTTTTGTTTTTAATATCTCACCTAAGTGGATAGGTACATAAACCATATTGATAGTGTTCAATATTTATAAATAACACCTGTAGAATGCACCAGAATTCTCCCAATGCTGGAAACCGGCCGGAGTCAAAGCGATACAACCAGGACTGTTGGTGTGTCGCTGTCAACAGTACAAAGAGTTATCCGACGTAATTTTGTTCAAAAATGTCATGTTTCCTATTTTTGTTTTAAGGCGAGATCAGCAGTTTTTTTTTTTACGTAATTTGTAGTAAATAAAATGTAGTGACCTGTAAATTTTATTACTTTCATTTAAGGGATAATAAATTTTCTATTTAACACAATTTACTTCATTAATAATAATAATAATAATTCATTTATTTCAAGTATCAAAAAACTCATTAAAATTATACAATGTCAGTTAGCTTAAAGTCACATTAAAATAATTAATAACAATAATTAAGAGTTACAAATGCAATCTGCAGCAGTGATTGACATATGCGTTATCAAGCCTCTCTGCAAGCGTGGCCAGCAAGCTGTTGGTGCTCCCCCGCGTCCGCCGCACCAGCGACGTGCCTCTCTTGCGCATTATTGAGTAGAAGCAGTCTACGCGCGCTTCAGCAAACATCGTCGATGCGCTGCAGAAGCGAGGGAGCCCCAGCAACATCCTGAACGCATTATTGAACTGAACACGAAGGGCGCTGTACGATCTTTGCGAGTAGTCGGCCCATAAGCTGGAGGTGTAAAATGTTGTGCAGTAAGCTCTGAAAAGGGTTAACTTTACCTCCGTAGAACACTTTGCAAACCTACGAATTACCATGTTCGCTCTGATTAAGCTAGCATTCTTAGTTTTCGAGATTTATAGGTTTCTTTACCGGATTCGCGGTGACCCGAATTCATTGCTCTCCAGTGTAGTTTTATACTACGCTGTCAAATATCAAATACTTTAAAGAATAAAGATTCTATTTCACATAATCCTGACGCAGGGAGCAATAGTTGCAATTACCAACCAAGACGGGTAATTGCACCTAATGGTTTGTTTTACTTATTTTTGTATGGGTGCTACTGCTGAAAACTTTCAAAAACATGCCTTGAATGATAGTTTATAGGACTAGAACACCTACACCTTTCTAAGAGGGCTCAATTTTGCACAAAAACACTTTTAAACGGTAGGGCAGCTAAATGCAAATATTTTCGTACAAATAGTGATGGACACCTTATAGTAATTTCATCGACTCGACTGGTATAGCCGAGTCGATAAAATCACGATATAAAAAATGAAAAGGTAGCAAAATTAAAAGTTAGGGGTATATAGTGCAGTTTTATTAATTATGCAGAATAATACACATTACACACAGCACATCGTTTTCGTAAGTAGGTAAAATGTCCTTATAAAAAGTTTGTAACAATAGACTTGTTTCCGAATTAAATCACTAATACATATACATTACAGTAGCTAGGCTGCATAGTACGGAAGTATGGATAACTCCTTTCAATAAAATATTAATATTCATCGATATGGTGATTTTCACTGTCACTTTCACTGCGCTGACCCTCGCCATTTTAGGAAGAAGCACTGCTCTGCTTTTTTATTTTCTTTTTCTTGTGTTTTACTAAGTAATTTCGGTGGCATTTTACTAATGATTTGAAACAGGAGATCTGGAAAATGGAATGCGGGAGTATTGAAGCAGATTTCTCATTTGACGAAAAATTTCCGTTAGAGTTTTGAAGAAAACAAGCCCCGTGTTTTGTTCAAACCATCGACAGGACTTGACTGACTGACATGACTATATATCTATATTTAAACTTGACATTGGCAGAATTACACCTAGTTGTGTAGATTGCTATTAAATAAAAAAGAAGAAGACCCTAAATCTATAATATTCTTGATCGAAGGTAGAGCAGAATTAAATAAGCCGAAACAAGATTATTGTACTGCTATTATCTGAAGAGTTAAATTAAACAGCTTAGTTAACGAAGACAAGAAAATATGAGTGTGTCTAGGGGGTATTCAAGTAGAAGAAGGCCGAATAAGTGGTTGGATTGTGTGAGATTATTATGAATGTGAAAGGAATATAATATGAACAGTTGACGAGTGATAAGTAGGAATGAATAGTGAAAGAATACATGCTGTGCTGACCCGCCTTAGCGTGGGATAATGAAGTAGGCACATACGTTAAAAATAATTATTTACAGTGATTGGTCTGCCATGTCCGGCGACTGTGCTCCGGAGGATGTATGATTATGCGAGGATGAAGTTGTTGAATATTCCTGGATTTGGTTGTGTGAATATGAAGTATTAGGATATAATGTTTGGATGTTGTGATCTAGGGAAGGAGCTTGGGAACATATCTGGTGGGGTGAGGACGGTACTGAAATGGCTGTCAGCTTTTGTTGATGTGGCGGTAAGCTTAGTGGGTATTGCAGAATTTGGTAGTCTGGAATTGAAACAACTGAGTATGCGTGAACTTGTGTATTTGAAGGTGGGGCTTGATCTATAGTCTTATTTTGATAATATACTAACGGCATTGATGAATTTGTCTGAATGTGGCTATTTGAAGAGCTCATTGTTTGGTAGGGCGGCAACAATTGGTAGTGTGGGTAAGGATTTGCAGATTCTGTCTGTATTTGGTGTTGCAAGGGCGGAACTTGGTAATGTGGAGGTAGATCGGATGAATCTGCCTGATTTTCATATTGTGGGTACAGAACTCGATTTCGATGAGATGTGGATGGAACTGATGTATTCTGTTTAGATTTGCCGTGCGAAACATCTGGGTATGTGTCTGTGAATGGAGCTTGGGGTGACAACAATTGATCGTACTGAGGCGAACCGGATGGATGGTATGGGGACGGGTTTAGGGATGGACGAGGTGACTGAGATTCAGATGTGGTGTGGTACTTATTATGTAGGGATGGTCTTTTTGTTGGTGGTTGCTTGTTTGATGAAGACGGCATTGCAGTTTCTTTCGAACCTATATCGATAAATGAGGAGTGGTTCAATAGACCATTTTTGGAGTAGTAAATTACATCTGATATCAGTTTTTGTGCAATATTAGATTGGTTTTTGTCAAGGTCACGTAGTTGTAATCCTATTGATTTTCCTAGTACTTCCCACTCTTCCTCTTTTCTTTTGAGTAGTTCTTCAGCTACATTCATCAATTTATCTTGGTTTTTTTCCAGTATTTTCTTTTTCCTTTTTGTCAAACTAGATTGTATAGGTGTTCTTTGATGTTCGCTCTCTACATCTGCATCTGACGATAGTGATGACAGATCCTGTAACATAAAAGTTTGTTTTTACAGATGCCACAATCTGAAGAGGAGTGGAAGGAAACAGCTCAAATGTTTGAAGAGAAGTGGAACTTCAACCACTGTGTCGGTGCCTGTGATGGAAAACACGTCTCAATTGAAAAGCCTCCGGGAAGTGGCTCTATGTTCTATAATTACAAAGGATTCTTTAGTATCGTTCTATTTGCTGTTGTGAACGCCAACTACGAATTTATATACGTTCACACTGGAACAAATGGATCTGTTGCCGATGGAGCGATTCTAAAATCGACGACTTTTTACAAAAAATTAACAAACGGCAGCCTGAAACTACCGACACCGGCAACATTGCCAGGTACTGACATAACAGTGCCGTATATTTTTGTAGGTGATAGTTCTTTCGGCATAGAAAAACATATTATGAAACCCTTCCCGTTTAAAAACATAACGCGGAACCAACGAATATTTAATTATAGATTGTCAAGAGCTCGGCGAGTAGTAGAAAATGCCTTTGGCATACTAGCAGCACGTTTCAGAGTTTTTCGTAAGCCCTTAAACATGAAACTTGAAAACGTGGATGACATCGTGCTGGCGTGCTGTGCTTTACACAACTTTTTAAGAGCTTCAGCCACACAATACTTAAACGGACAATCAGAAAACACCAATAGTTTCGAAAACACCACTGAGAACATTGAGAACCAGTGGAATACGGCAGGAAATTATGTTCGAAATCAATTCACAGAGTATTTCAATGCTGAAGGCAGAGTTCCTTTTCAGGATAATATGGTCGAAATTATAACATAAAGGACATCATTCTGAGTTCAAACATTTGTGCACCAAAAATTAAAAAGTGCCGGCCAGAAAAAAAATAATTAGTGTCCGACCGATGTAGTTCACCACAGACTTAGAGGTCGCCACCCAATCAATAATATCTCTAGTTCCGTAGTTCAGCGCGGCAACATTTCCTAGTTCAATAAACTAACGAACGAAAACCGATAAGACTAACTTGAGCCATTCGACAACTGAACTAAACAATCTATCTACTTAGTTGAAAAGATTGTGTTCCTACCTATCTACATATCTTTTCAATTAGGTGGCCATCGACATTGACTTTATTTTGTCATTTTGTGAAACCTAGCCTAGACTTCAATTGCCATCTTCGTATTGTGTGATTGGTTGAGCTCTTTTGGGATGACAATCAAGTTCAAGTTATGCAATAAGCCGGTGTCGGTAACAGGTCACGTGACTCGCGATGCGAATCCAAAGATTTTTCCTCATCTCGAAAATACCTAACGCGCCTAACGGTTTCACTTCAAAAACCTTAGTAAAATAGGTAGGGTGGAGTCATTGAGTTATAATGTACTACGTACTAGAGACGCCATGTCAAACAAAATTAGCGCGCGGACTGATGGCAGCGGGGCATGCGCGGGGCAAGCGGGGGGGTGTTATGTTGTCATAGATAACAATCAATACGCGCAGATGCGACTTAATTTTATTATTCTGCCTACTTAATATTGATCGTGTGTGTGTAGGTAGGTAGGTACTTACTCAGAGAATAAATAAGAGTATTGAAACTGTAACAATATTTAAATTTCCTTTAAATAATTTAAGTTTAATTAGTTTATTAATATTTTATAGCCCATAATTATTTAAAACTAGCTGACCCGCGGCTAACGTTGTTTTGCCATAGTATAAGTATTAATATCGCTATTAAAAAATAAGGGTGGTAGAAGAGTGATTTTTTTTTATTTCTGAAACAAAACAAACCAAAGAGCATTTCAGAGCTAGGAAGGAACAAACCAAAGTTATCAAACCTCATTTCACAGCTACAAACATTTTGTATTGGAAAACTAAATTGTCGTTTTTAGTATTTTCTCTTCCTTATTATTTATGTTTTTCACCGGACTAAAACTTAAACCTTCCCTGGACTTTCATGAATATGTCAAGACCAAAATTGTCCAAATCGGTTCAAATTAGTACTTATGGTAAAAAACAGCCAAAATACTAATTTAAAATTGTACGTCGATAGTGTCTGATCTGTGCATGAAAATTTCTATACTCTTTGACATTCACGTAAACATGGCTGCCGCAGTCACGGTGACGCGTTGCAATTGAAAAAATATAATTAAAATACGCGTAATTATGTTGAACTTACTAGTGAAAAGTCACTCCTTGCCTTTTACTTGCATTTCTCGAGTTGTTTGTGCAGTATCGCAATACACACGAAGGCATATTTCATGGAAAAAAACTTCACACACATTATGAAACATGTCTCGCTGCAGCAAGCGCTCGGCACAGACTAAGTGAGTCGGAGTGCGAACACTCTGACTAAGTGTAACAAACAGTCGAGTAGAGGTGACCTCTCTAGTACGTAGTACATTATAACTCAATGGGTGGAGTACGCTAGTTGCAACTATCCGCTAAATGCAACTCAAAGTCAAAGTCAAAGTCAAAAAGCATTTATTCAGTAGGACCGCTGGGATCACTTTGAAACGTCTTAAAACTAGGTGATTTTACTCCTGTTCCTTCGCGACCAATACCGTGAAGAATCAGCTAATTTAACTAACATGAATACTCCCTCTAGGATCACTATTTGGAAGAACAACAGGCGTGATTATTGTTCTCCTACTAAAAGTCTCCAAGAAAAATACAGATGGCGCCGATAGGTCAAGAACTGAGTACATTTCGACGACCTTTGTAGCGCAGTGGGCGAAGGCCCGCCTGCGACGCAAAAGGTTGCGGGTTCGATCCCCGCGGCGGGACCAATGTTTGTATAATCTACAAATATTTGTCTCGGGTCTGGGTGTTTCTATGTATAATATGTATGTATTTACGAACAAAAAGTATATAAGTAATATATCAGTCATCTTAGTACCCATAACACAAGCTCTGCTTACTTTGGGGCTAGATGATGCTGTGTTAATAGTCCAGCATTATTTATTTATTTATTTATTATTTGTAAAACCAAACCACCATTTTTTTTTCGAACTGTCGGCGAGTACACTACACACATTTTGCTAGTTTAAAAAAATTTGATTTGCAGTAGTTTTTTTTATATTTTGACAAAAGAATCGTGTTCATAGTGGTTTTTTATGTATTTGTTTGATTTTACGACAGCAAATCACAAAGTTATGGAGATAGTTACATTTACCAAACAAAACATGCAAAGCATTAATTGCACCTATTTTGGGATAGTTGCAATTACCCGTCTTGGCTGGTAATAATTTGGTAATGTAATTTGGTATGTAATTTGTAGTAAATAAAATGTTGTGACTCATAACTTTTATTACTTTCATTTAAGGGATAATAAATTGTCTATTTAACACAATTTACTTCATTAAGCTAGCATTCTTAGCTTTCGAGATTTATAGGTTTCTTTACCGGATTCCCCGTGACCCGAATTCATTGCTCTCCAGTGTATATGAATTTTTTTCTTTCAAAAAATACTTAGTGTGTAAAAATATAGAGTTATCAAGCCATGAAGTTAGTGCTCAAAAAAAAGTAGTTGCAATTAACACACTCCACCTCCAGTAAGTACACTAGGTACCTACCTAGCTACCTAGTTAATAACTTTGTTTTTAATATTTTTAATAGGTAAGTAGGTTACATAACAATTATTAAGGCTAATAAAAACACCTACTTACATATTTCTATTACTAAAATCACCTAGTTTATAAGACGATACTTACCTACCTACCTCAAAGTGATCCCAGTGGTCCTACCTACCGAATGCATTGAGTTATAATGTACTATTTTATCTCAATGACCGAATGAATGTTTTTTTAGGTAGGTAGGTAGCTAGGTAGGGACTTAAGTACTTTGAATTTGAATGGTACCTATTTTCCACATAGTTGAGTTCTATGTGCAGTGGGTGAAAGCCCGCTTGAGACGTAGAAGGTTACGGGTTCGATCCCGCCGCGGGATAAATGTTTGTATGATCTGCAAATATTTATCTCGGGTCTGCGTGTTTCTATGTAGTAGGTACCTACTTACAAAATGTATGTAGGTACCTATTTAACAAAAATAAAATAAACAAAAAAGTATTTAAGTAATATAATTATCAGTTATCTGGTCAAATTGTATGGTTTTCTTGGACCGGGTGTGAAAATAAATAAATAATACTGGGAATTCACACAGCATCATCTAGCTCCGAACTAAGCAAAGTTTGTAATTGGAGTGTGGGGGTTGTCATGTCAAACACTCGACGACCCACTAAAAACTACCCGATGGCCAGCCTCTATGGGGTGGGGACACAGGGAGAGACTCACTCAGTCAGCAGCTGGCTGAGTCGCAGCGAAGCGAACGATGCTCGCGGTCGGCGCGGGCGGCCCGGCCGCGGCCGGGGCGCGGCTCGGCTCAGTTCACTCACTACGCCGCCCGCGCCGCGCGGCGCGTTATTACGCGTTCAGTCAGTAGGAGCGTACACATCATAGATAACGAACTCATGCCTCTACTTCTAGTAACCTCAACCACTATAGAACCTCAGAAACATAAGCTTGTACCAACATACCTCCGATTCCAACGTGTCTCTTGTAGTACGACATGGCTCACTGCTAGATCCCAAAAATGTCATTGCATCGTAATAATATAAGGATGGTATATAAATTTATTCCGCACCAGCTCCAGTCCTACTTGAGTCTTTTACCTAAAACAAACGAAGAAAAAGAAGGTAGGTAGGTCTACGTACCTGAGTAACCTAGATAGATAAATACCTACCTACTTGCGCAGTGAGCGCTTTTTTATACAGAATTGTGTTCCGCGCAGACAAACGGCACAAATTTTATGCCTAGATCCGTTGGATGAGGTGTACCTAAGTACCTACTCGCCGAGAAACCCCAAGACTTAGACAGGCTGAGACAGAAAGTCCTAACTGTATTATGATTCTATGCCGAGCGAGAGCGAGTAGGTAGGTAGATAAATACCTACCTACAGTAAATTTTACAGTAAAATTCGTTAGTTCCCCTTTTGGCCACCGGTACTGATAAGTTTGTGGCACTGTAATGAGTAGGTAGGTTCCTACGTAGGTAGGTAGGTACAGTTCGCCCAACGGATCTAGGCTTTCGTGAAGTTAGCCGTTTTTCTGCGCAGTGAGCGTTTTTTCATACAAAATAGTGTTTTGCGCAGACAAACGGCTAACTTCACGAATGCCTAGATCCATTGGAAAACTGTAGGTAGGTAGGTACCTAAATGGTGGTCTCGTCGTAGAACTCTATGTGAACAAACTTTTGGCTCGCTCTCTCGCGCCTCGCCTCGGGTCACTTTTGTCGGTTTTTTTTTGCACCTGAGTCAAAGGATCTCCTTAAGTAGGTAGGTACCTCAATGACAAAACAATCAATCAATGACAAACAACTCAACGAGAAATGAAAAAACGAGTGTGTAGGTAGTAGGTACCTACCTTACCTACCTACTGTACACTTCGTTCAACGGAATGAACCTTCACTGCCGATGCCGACTTCACGAATGCCTAGATCCATTGGACGAAGTGTAGGTAACAAAGAAAGATAATAATTGTAGGCACAACATTTTTACTCTAGGTAGGTACTTAGGTACCTACTCTAATATATTAATTATCTAGGTATCTATCTCGGTAACAACATAGATAGTAAGACTTACCTTTTTATGTTCTCTGCAAAAATTAGTTCTAAGGTTTTGCAACTTTTTATTCACTGTTTTTATCGTTGCTCCCGGATCCAACTTCTTCAATACCTCCACTAAGACTCGTAAGCCTTCCATCCGCACTTCCTTATCCATATACTTATGGTGAGATTTATCCCACAAGTACGGCATATCCCTGTATAGCTCTAACATTTCGAGCACCACCCTTTTTTCTTTGACTTTGGACATTTTGCGCAATTTGCTTGAATACCTAGGTACTTATCTACTACGACCACACAGAGGACACTGGCTGGGCCTCTACCTCGAATCTTGCGGGCAGCGGGGCGGCGGCGGCGCGGTTGCAGCGCGGGAGCGGCAAGATCTTTGCGTACAATCAAATGGACCGGGCGCGGCGCGGTCCTCGAAAACAGCGGCGCGGCTGCGGCGCGGGGGCGGGCAACGAGCGTGCACTCCTGTCAAGCGGTGACAGCCCGCCCGCACGTCTGCATTGCAGTGTTGCTGATTAAATAAATACTCAAAGCAGTGTTGTGCGTCGGTTTGATAACAAACCTCTTTTTCTGACTCGATCTCTTGACATTATAAGAATGATGAATTAGAAGAAATAATAATGTCAGTAAGTAAATAAAGAAAGCTATTATTCTTTCCATTAATTTATTTTTTACAAGAGGCACTGATTTTGTCCCTTTATTGAAAAGTTGCTAGGAAAATTGGCAATTAGTTTAGCTACAATTTTTTTGATTATGTAGCTGACGTGTGTGCAAATATAATAGATCTAGCCATAAAGTAGCCAAGTTGACATAACTGCCGCGCGATCTGCCCGCTAGTTTGCCCGCCCCGCTCCCGCGCCGCCCCGCTGCCCGCAAAATTCGAGGCAGCGGCCAACTCGTCAAGAAGTTGGTGGTACCTAACCTAGCCAGTAGCCAAATAACCTCAGTGTATAGACTTTTTTCTTCTGTCGGAGAAGAAAAAATGCCAACTTCATCCGATATTGACACATGACAAGTAAGGTAGACCAGTATTCAGCCTTGGCTGAATACTGCAACGACGTGAGACTGACTCCCAGGTGTGCCGACAAAAGTGAAGGCTTCGGTAACGGTTTTAAACAGCAAAAAGTTACTGTACCACTAGGATTCGAACTCGGGGCTAGCCCACCAGAGGTCACTCAAACAACTCTACCAATATGACGAAATTAAGGTAGGTATAGTAAGAGGATGGTGTCGTTATATATTCATCTGGGTTGGTAGGTTCCTATGATAGGTACTGCCTACCTATGGTAGGTTTACCTAATGGTACCTAGGTAGGTAGGTACATAGGTATGTATAATAACAAAAATATATAGAAAAAACTCAAAGTAGGTAGGTTTACCTACTTTGAGTTTTTTCTATATATTTTTACTTACATAGTTGTGTAGAATGTAGATATAGGTATCTAAGTAAGTTCGTATGATGGCCGTATATGGCCTCCGAAGCCGACAATTAAACTTACCCTCCCAAGCATGGAAGCTACAAAGTGACAATGACGCAGTTGCGAGTCTTTCTGTTGGAACTACCTACTATCTACTAGGTAGGTTAGGTACCTAGTAGGTATGTGAAGTTGTCTAGGTTACCTTTTTTTATTGCGTATTGCGGATAGGTAGTAGGTAAGGTAGCGCTCGTGGTCGTGCTTGCTTAGTCGTTCTTGATAGATCGTCGAAGTTAACCAACGTTCGAAACGGTCTGTAAGTGGATGGGTGACCGCCAGTGGCATTTTCATCTGAGCGCTTCCGTGCTTCGGAGGGCACGTTAAATTGTCGGTCCCGGCTATTTAAGTCGTTAAGCCGTGACGGAGGCCTTAAGGCGGCCTAAAAACTCCGTCACCAGAGTTGGTCACTGACTCATACGAACTTACTTACTTTTAGTAGGTAGCACAGCTGTAGTAGGTAGGTACCTTCTCGCAATAGTGTAAGGTACCTACCTACTAGGTAGGTGTTGAGATTATCTTTATTGTATTGGAAACATTTCGAAAAACTGAATCTACCTACCTAGCTAGTTGGCTAGCATACCTAAAAGTAGGTACACTATTGCGAAAAGGTACCTACCTACTACTGTGCTACTAGGTACTGCGAGCGATACCTGTGATGTATGTAACTTGCAGGAATAGGTAGGTAGGTACCTACTACCTACCTACCTACTTACCTCGCATCGCATCGCACGCACTACGCTACCAACGCAACGCCTCTCTGAATTCTGTGCCAACGCTACGCAGCGCATTGTTGTTCACTGTTCAGTCAGTGTTCAAAGTCAAAGTCAAAGTCAAAAAGCATTTATTCAGTAGGACCGCTGGGATCACTTTGAAACGTCTTAAAACTAGGTGATTTTACTCCTGTTCCTTCGCGACCAATAATGTTCACGTTTCAGCAGTGTTGCCAACTTAGTGGATTTTCCACTAAATCTGGTGGTTTTAAACTTTAAAATATGATGGCAGTAGGACTAGAACTAGGAGCGGTTCAATGGAACTCCTCCTGAATAATAGTATAATATCCATACTTGTCCCTATTGAAAAACATTTTTCAATAAAACTTATTCTATACATTTTGCATGAAAACTAATATTTAGTATTTTTAAGTGTTCCAATAAAATTAAGACCATAGTTATTTGAAGTATTTGTTTGTAAACAGATAGAGCCTCCAAATACGCAAAAAAAAAATTCAATATATCCTATCTCAAAAAAAAGTGCGCTACGACTTCTCCGTGACGATCCTTTTTGTGAATATTATGACGCTAAGTATTTTTGTATTGTGTTTTTGAATTTGTATGGTGATGTGAATGTGAGATACAAATTAATGTTGAATAATTTAAGTGGTAGTAGTAGCTATAAGTAACGTACCTAAATTACTAAAGGTTTATGAATATACTCTGTACATTATTACAGTTTAGTTTTAAATAGATAAGACTTACTTATCCATATATATATATTAATATATTACACCTACCTACCAACTAAAATATTAAAATTTATAAATGAAATTATCTACTTCGACTTCCATATTCAATAACATGATCTATTGAATCTGCTGACGCTACCGACCGTGAGGTTGCGTACTGCACAATGCACAACGCGCTTACCGAGAAAATAGCCGGGACCGACAATTTAACGTGCCCTTAAATTGTCGGTCCCGGCTATTTAAGTCGTTAAGCCGTGACGGAGGCCTTAAGGCGGCCTAAAAACTCCGTCACCAGAGTTGGTCACTGACTCATACGAACTTACTTACTTTTAGTAGGTAGCACAGCTGTAGTAGGTAGGTACCTTCTCGCAATAGTGTAAGGTACCTACCTACTAGGTAGGTGTTGAGATTATCTTTATTGTATTGGAAACATTTCGAAAAACTGAATCTACCTACCTAGCTAGTTGGCTAGCATACCTAAAAGTAGGTACACTATTGCGAAAAGGTACCTACCTACTACTGTGCTACTAGGTACTGCGAGCGATACCTGTGATGTATGTAACTTGCAGGAATAGGTAGGTAGGTACCTACTACCTACCTACCTACTTACCTCGCATCGCATCGCACGCACTACGCTACCAACGCAACGCCTCTCTGAATTCTGTGCCAACGCTACGCAGCGCATTGTTGTTCACTGTTCAGTCAGTGTTCAAAGTCAAAGTCAAAGTCAAAAAGCATTTATTCAGTAGGACCGCTGGGATCACTTTGAAACGTCTTAAAACTAGGTGATTTTACTCCTGTTCCTTCGCGACCAATAATGTTCACGTTTCAGCAGTGTTGCCAACTTAGTGGATTTTCCACTAAATCTGGTGGTTTTAAACTTTAAAATATGATGGCAGTAGGACTAGAACTAGGAGCGGTTCAATGGAACTCCTCCTGAATAATAGTATAATATCCATACTTGTCCCTATTGAAAAACATTTTTCAATAAAACTTATTCTATACATTTTGCATGAAAACTAATATTTAGTATTTTTAAGTGTTCCAATAAAATTAAGACCATAGTTATTTGAAGTATTTGTTTGTAAACAGATAGAGCCTCCAAATACGCAAAAAAAAAATTCAATATATCCTATCTCAAAAAAAAGTGCGCTACGACTTCTCCGTGACGATCCTTTTTGTGAATATTATGACGCTAAGTATTTTTGTATTGTGTTTTTGAATTTGTATGGTGATGTGAATGTGAGATACAAATTAATGTTGAATAATTTAAGTGGTAGTAGTAGCTATAAGTAACGTACCTAAATTACTAAAGGTTTATGAATATACTCTGTACATTATTACAGTTTAGTTTTAAATAGATAAGACTTACTTATCCATATATATATATTAATATATTACACCTACCTACCAACTAAAATATTAAAATTTATAAATGAAATTATCTACTTCGACTTCCATATTCAATAACATGATCTATTGAATCTGCTGACGCTACCGACCGTGAGGTTGCGTACTGCACAATGCACAACGCGCTTACCGAGAAAATTGTGTCATCTCTTTTTCTCCCAAGGTAGTTGCATTGCAAACTAAGAACTCTCCATCTCTTTCGTGCACTCGCCATAATTTTAATAAATGGCCAGCTTATCCATACTGGGTCCATACTAATATTATAATGAGGAAAGATTTGTTTGTTTGAAATGAATAGGCTCCAAAACTACTGGACCGATTTAAAAATTCTTTCACCAATAGAATCCTTCATTATCCCCGATAAACATAGGCTATATTTTATCCCGATTGGAATCCTTCGGGGGGGACAATAATATACCTACCTACTTAGCTCAATGTTCAAACGCAGTGTTGGAAACATTTCAAAAAACTGTAGGTAGTACCTAACTAAAGTTTAAACAGGTAGGTTGTGGATGTAAAGTTGGCTAGATAACCTAGCAGACTAGGTAGGTAGGTAACTAGGTAGGTAGGTACTACCTACCTAGTTACCTACCTACCTAAATCGAAAAACTGGACCTACCTACTAGGTAGGTCCAGTTTTTCGAAATGTTTCCAATACAATAAAGAGGCGATTTGTACTTACCTACCTATATCACAATGTAGGTACTTACTTACTTACCTATTTAGGTCAACGGTAGATAGTAGGTAGTTCCAACAGAAAGACTCGCAACTGCGTCATTGTCACTTTGTAGAAACGCTCATGGTCGTCGTAAATGGATGGGTGACCGCTAGTGGTATTTGAAAGCTTCCATGCTTGGGAGGGTAAGGTTAATTGTCGGCTTCGGAGGCCATATACGGCCATAATACGAACTTACTTAGATACCTATATCTACATTATACACACATATGTAAGTAGGTAGGTTTACCTAGTTTTGAGTTTTTGCTTTATATTTTCATGTTATTATACATACCTATGTACCTACATATCTCGGTACCATTAGGTACCACAGGTACCACAGGTAGGTAGGTTCGTAGGTAGTAGCTACATTATCCTTAAAATAAAAAATCTTTATTTCAGACATTTTTGTGTCCCTAATGTTATTACCTATTATTATAATAATAAATGGCCAGCTTATCTATACTAATATTATAAAGAGGAAAGATTTGTTTGTTTGAAATGAATAGGCTCCAAAACTACTGGACCGATTTAAAAATTCTTTCATCAATAGAATCCTACATTATCCCCGATGAACATAGGCTATACATATTTTATCCCGGGGAAGTGAAGTTTTCCCGAGGGATCGCGGGTAACACCGCGGCGGACAGCTAGTACCTATTAGGTAAAATAGTATTAGGTAAAATTACCATCTAAGTAAGTACTCTGTTCGGACCTTGAATTTTAATTTTATTTTCTTTAGTTTTTATTAAAAAGTTTATGAAACTGAGATGTTCGCCATTAACATTAAAAAAAAAAATTCTAGAGAAGCAAAAATAAAAAAAATGCAAAAAAAATTTTTGTGCAAGGAATTGAACCAGCATGTCTCTTCTTGGAAACCGCACGCTAGACCACTCCACTAACGATCCCTTGAGAACATTGTTGAAATTTAACAACGCTTTAATCTACCAAATATCGTACGCTCTTCCGCAGTTAGTAAAAGTCTAGGTAACTATGAAACTTATTCTGTGGCATACGCCCCTATAATCCGCCCATTTTACAGTAACCATACGTTAAGATTTCTCCAGATCTGTCGTTTTATTTAGATTTTTCTAAGATATTATGATACAAAATAAGTACTTACAAGATTTTTTTTATGTAGAAAAATAATGAAATTCTCGTTATTAAGACTATTATATTGAACATTAAAATATCAATGTCTACATTAAGATAAGTGAGCTTGCGGAACGCACCGTGGCTTCACTCACGTGGTACCAACATAATATGTTGTAAGCCACGTGCGTTTCCATTTAAATCGTATATTTTGTCTGGCATTTGTCCGGGTTTCCAATTTTTAGTATGGTAACCCTACTCTGTTCTCCGACGGCGCGTCGGAGCTACCGATGCCGCATCGCAAAACACTAAGTAAGTCCCGACGGCACATCGCATACTAAGACACATCGCATACGATGAGCGTTCACACGGGAAAAATTGGCGTGCGATGCTAAATCATATCGCACCGTGTAAATGCACCTAAGTTAAAACTGTGAGATGTGCTACCAAACATCGATTTGTTTTCAAAATAATTCAATCAAAAAGCTAAAAAACTTTCGCACGGTGTGGTCTAAACCGTAAAAGTCCTGTTACGAAACACGAGACACTTTTAACAAAACGGTATACGATATAAACGAGTGTGGTCGGGACTTTTTCCAAACGGGTGTTTTTGTACGGGATGTATTTCAAAAGGAATTCTTTGATTGGTATTTTTTTATTGATCTCGTGATCTCATGTTGTTTTGATACCTTTTGACAGTGCAGTCGAGCTGGATTAGTTGATCTTCGCTGGACTATCTTAAGATCGTTTCTGATCCCTAGAGATCTGGTAGAGATCGCTATTTAGCGGTAAGACCGCCGATTGTATGTCATTGTGTTTTTTTGTTTAGTTTTCCATTTTTGTTTATTTTTATTATGTGGTGTGCAATAAAGTATTTTCTATCTATCTATCCCTAGATGACTCTTAAGTATTTTATTATGTAATTAGATAATGTGTATGATGGCTAATATCGTCTTGATCAAGTTACCTGCGAAACAAAACAAATAAGTATTCAAAATTGTTTCTTCCTTATTTTTTGACCGAAGACAAAAATAGCAACAGGCAATCATTCAATCATTCATGATTGCGAGCATTGTACGATTAATTAGCACGGTTATCGTTTAATCACTTCGATTGTCATTTATCGATGTACTTATGTTAGGTACTTACAACACGAGAGTTGATTTTATAATTTGTAACAAGAGAAAAGCTTTTTAACTTTACCTAAGACCCCTTGCAGACCACAGTCTTCCTATCGGCCGATAGTTGAGATGGAATATACTTTGGCTCATAATGAGTATGGAGAAGTATAATAGCCCGTCTCAACTATCGGTCTGTAGTCTGCGAGGGGTCTAAAGGTTTTTCTTTGTTTGAGCCTTAAATTAATTCAATTGGCTTTATTACAAGTCCTATGAAAAATTACGTTCAGATTTTCGCAAAAAGCAGAACTAATCAGAGCTCGTGATAATGAGTAAAACTACCACTATCGGAATAGGTAGACCCTCAACAATAGTCTCTGATTGCGCGCACTGCGGTTACACCCTCTACCGCAGACCGTAGGTACAGTAAAGTTGACCTATAGGCGGGTTAGTCTTTATAGTGTGTGTATATTTGTTTCTGTGCGCGTAAGCAATACTGAGCGCTCATTCGTCCATGGAGCGTTCCCGAGCTAACGCACACAGAAACAACGAGCATGTGCATCTACACACACAATAATGATAAACGCGCTTTCGTGTGTTAGATCAACTGTACCATAGCTCAATGCGAACTACGCAAGTACCACAACACGGGATCTATCCGATTCTACCCTCGACGCGAATATTTAATACGATGCGTGATTAGTTTCGTATTAATTAGAAAGTCTGGGGTAACCGCAACTTTCACATGAGGAACTAATACGTAGACACTTACTCTCCTTAGGAATCGTTTGGGAGTATTTAAATATTTATACTAAGCATCGTCGTTGCGTCTTGGGATCGTCGCGGTCCTGTTCAATTTTATTTTATTACTAGCTTCTGCGCGCGGCTTCGCCAAAATTTTGATAGCCTATATGCTATTCCAGGGCACTATCTACGCCATCGGTTCGCTGGTTTAGGCGTGATTGATACACAAACATAAAAACATCCAAATATCCAAACATACTCACAAACTTTCAGATTTATTATAATTATATATTATATTATTAGGATTATTTTTAAAACAAAATTGTAGTCTCAAAAGATGCAGATAAAGGATAAACTGACGGACAGACATCTTTAAGAGTCCCGTTGCCTCTCTTTAGGTATGTAACTCTAAAAAACAAAGGCCATTTTAAATTCGATATTGATGATTGGTAACGGTATAAACAAAAGCTTCTCACATCTATTCAATTGATGTTTATTATACTCGTAGCAAGAATTTAATTACCCGTCCAATAAGATATCAATACGAAGTTCTAAAGAATTTCTGTGAGCAATGAAACGATACCTCAAAAGAAAAGACTTTGATTAAAAGCCGACTGCTCCTCACAGAGACAGTTACGTTCGAGACAAGAGGCAGAGTCTGAGTTTTGTACTGTGTAAAGCCTGTATAGAGTTGGCGAATATTTAGCAATACGTACTTTACTAACTATACTACTCGGTCCGCGCCAATTGAGATATAAATCTAGACATAAGATATTTTTTTATGATTTAATATTTATTTTGGGGTTAGAAGCGTTTGGAACACATCTCAATTTGACTAATTAGCTGATATGACCATTGACCAGTTTTCTATAAGACCAAATCTCGATTTTATTTAAAACGTCAGAAAATCCAATATATATACCGCCGCGCCGTGGGGACAGCGGAACCCTTCAGCTGTCGGACTCTCACCGACTAAAAATTGACGCGTGGCCGGCCTCCATGTATGTCAAGGGGCTCCGGAATCTCCTACGGAACACACCGGTGCCTCTCACATTTTGCGTAAGCACTGTCCCGGGAATGGCACCCACAGCCACGCCCAGCACCCTCGCGGTGCTTACCGCCCTCCTGGAGTCCGCACATCATTGACAGCCAAAGTCCTCACTTCGACCACCCGCGGACCCGGTGAAATGACTACCTACATTGCATTTGGTCTAGATCACGTTTAGTTTTGGGTTTGTGGGTTTTTGATGGTCTGACTTGTGAGTAAATTCTAAATAAGTCTTAGCATTATCCGTCGATTCGATTTCTATTTCGTTTCTATTTGTGATTAAGGGGACTGAGCTCCAGTGAAACGTTTTCGAAGCTCCTTTTCGACAGCAAAGCTTTAGTAAATTGTCACTTGAGTTTTTAAAAACTCGGGCTACCCAGAACCCAAAGGCGATTCTAAAGAACGGCAGAGGTTGCGGGACTCGTAATTCAATTTATTGAGTCCTTCTGAGGGGTCGCACGCGATAATGCAATTTTATTGAGCTACTTATTGGTCCTTTACCTATTCATTTACAAGCTTTATTTATGAAAGGTTTCAAGATCTGATGAGCCGTAGAAAATGATGCAAAGGGTTATATTCGAACATTGCAAATATTTATCTCGGGTCTGGGTGTTTCTATGTATAATATGTATGTATTTACAAACAAAAAGTATATAAGTAGTATATCAGTTATCTGGTTCCCATAGTACAAGCTTTGCTTAGTTTGGGGCTAGATGATGCTGTGTGAAATGTCCAGCATTATTTATTATTATTTATTTATTACACTTCGCTTCATAACACCTGGTTTAGAAGATGGATTGTGTATGTACCATGTGTTTTGTTGGAAAGTTTGGAAAATTAAGCACTAGTTTCTCAAAACTTGAACTTGAACGAGAACTAGCACGAGTCGTACTTGTACATACTGCTTTGAATTCAGATTGAATCAGAGTCGGCGTTTGACATGATAACAGAATTACGTTGTATATTTAGTTACTTATAGGTAAAATCTAAGCGAAACAATAACGATTTTATCTAACGGCTGTATATAGGCACAGTATATGAACATTCTCTTGGATCAAGTCACTGACTGATAGAAATTACCTATGTTTAGGTAATAAAACAGGTACCTAAGTAAACAAGTATCATCAAAAAGTTTATTAAGTTTAAGGTTATATCAAACGATGAACTCACTATTATTATAAACTAATGCTTACAATTCTTATTTCCCCGCCGAGACGCCCCGTGGTGAGGACCTTTCATTTTCAAAGCGATTAAAAAAGTTGTCGCCACGTAGGGCAAAGCTTCCCCTTGAAAAATAGAGAACTTTCTATATTCATATTTTCCTCGGTTGTTTCGGAGTTTATTGTCAATTTCAATATTATGGTTTTCTGTGCGGGGTGAGAGATAGGGTACGAACTATTTATTTATTTTAGGCAACTCGTTTGAAGACGACGACGTGTGTTCCTACTATACATGGTGTTGAATAAATCTGGCTTTGCTCTGCAATCGCAACTACTAGAAATTTTAGTATAGTCTGTTATTATAATCACAATTTATTGCATGCTTTTTACTTTTCACTACGCTTGGTTTAATTAAAATTATTCTCTCTAGTGATTTAACATGCACAACATATATATAAAAATATTATACTAGATACATTAATTTTTATTCTGTGGTTGCGGAGTACGAAGCCAACACTTATTTTGATCAATATTTTGATCTCACCAGTCAAGGCCTGTCTTAATTTTGTATTGTGGCTAGTTCGTTGGCGTCCATGGCCTAAGAATATCTCTAGCAAACTTTGAAAATTTTATGGCCAAGAAAATGAAAGGACATCAAAATACCGTGGGTTTAAGCAGATATTTCCAGCCTTCGAAATGAAAAGATCAGCCAATTTCGTATAGCTAGGTAGGCGGTCTGTAGGCGTGAACGACACAGCGGGCTCCAGTAATTGAGCACATAAATCATAGCACCATTGAAATAAGACGTTTCATGACTTACGACCGTCTGAATACCTATGACATAGTTGTTAGCATGATTTACGAATCAATGTTTTCAGCTGGTATTTTTGCATGCACCTACATGGTTACAGTTTGATAAAAAGTGGATATGCAAGACATTGAAATCACGTAATCACGTGCAATTGAATTGACCAATCACAAAGCTCGAGGTGATTTCGGAGACTTCATGGTTTTGGTTTCTCCGCTCCAGCTTTCCGATTGGTTAAATATAATGTTACTATAGAAAACGATACGGGAATAATATTATAAGTAGGCGAAGTAGAACGTTCTTTATTAATTGTTTAACAAGTAACTTTTCTAATTGTTAATTCAATAAAACTAGCCTTTTTAAGAACAATTCTGTTAAAGCTACAGTTGATTTGAAAGTTTCTCATTAAAATTAATTGAAAAGCAGTTTAGTGGAACTATCACAGTTTATGATGTACCTAGGTAGCTTTTACAAGTGTAATGAAAATTCAAGAGCTAGACAAACGTAACTTTCTTGCCAACCTCTGCTAGGTGTGGAATGTGGGTGTTGTGGTAGGTACCTTGATAGTTACTCGTTGCTGATACCTTATTTTCTTTCATATTACGTTTTAAATCCTAGTGAAGGCTATACTATTTTTGAAATTGTTAGGTATTAATATACACCCCTATTTTAGAATTACGAAAAAAATTTTAAACATGGTCTCAGTGTCTGTTACTGATCACATTTCTGTATTTAAAACTCAAAAAAAGAGAAAGAATATATAATAACCTCAAAAGGAGACGAGACGAGTCAGTCACGGATTTATGATAGCTACTGTGGTTTTACTGACTGGGGATGATACGAGAAGATGAGAGAGAGTTCGAATGAGAGTCTGTACGCGATTGTTGTCTATAGTACTTATTTGTACAGTTTTCATAAAATTTTGTTCGGTTTTGGTTGACTACAATCCTCGATAACTTTGTGATAGTTAAATAAATAAAAAGTTCTGACCATGCCATTATCAATTCTGCATCTGCTGCAACTGTCCTTAAAATTGTTTTGGTAGTCATAAAATAGCGGTGCACTAAATTCATATAGTATACAGGGTGTAAAAAGACGTCTACCGAAGCCGAAAGGGGTAGGTACAGCATCCCAATAGACAACCAAATCCAAAAGGATTTTCCGAAATATGCACTAAATCCGGAGAAAACAGCGTTTGAAGAGTACTGTTTGCGTATGTTTTGTGCGCGTTTTTTTACGTAGATTGCTGGATTTTGAGTTTTAAATGTTTTTTTCTTTTATAAATGAAATTATTAGGTAGGTATGGTCTTATTATGTTGTAATAGTAGTAAATAGTCTAAAATAACATAGCATGACGAAGCTAAGCCAAAAATTTTTTTTGCGTTTTTTTTTCGCTAAATTTGTTTAGAATCATGGTCTGATTACAACCCCTCAGTTTTCGGTTGCAGTCTTTTTACACCCTGTATAATAAGGGAAACTTCTGTACCATCTCATATTTCATGTAAGTACCAACGGTAATTCCTTTACTTGACCTTAACAGATGGTCCAAGAACCCAAATTGTCCGTCGTAGGATGGCCAAGGACAGAACCTACTTAAATAATGGCTTAAATATTTAAGAGGGAGTGGAACCCAGTAGAATTGAATACTAGATGAGATAGGTAGTTTGATATTCAACGGACCGACAAACTAGTTTGAAACGGCTTGCAGATTGTCTAGTAGACTTGTACCTACATATTCAACAAAATTTTAGGTAGCAAGTGAACCTACGAACTGTACTTACAGACAGCTTCAGCTTTTTAAAAGTTGTTTAAGAAAAACTATCTATAGTATCTATAGTTTTTACTAATAGAAAAGGTTTCACTCAATGGTAATCAAGCAATCAATAAAAATAATACCTTTTACTATGGAATAAAATAGCTAAAATTATCTATAAGTAGTATCAAAATAAGTAATTAAAAACAACATGTCCCTTGTTACTTCTAACAACATCCTTATATAAAAGTGGCCTAAAACGCTTTCGAAGCTAAAGTGTACCCTCTGCGTGGTCAGCCGCCATTAGATGTAACTAACCAAATAATCAACAATAAGGGCGTTTTATACTGTAAGATTTTGTCTACAATTCAAGAATTCGTTATCCTATCTAAAAAATTGTCCTATTGAACACATTTCGGCCCCCGCCGCCCTAAACCTGCACCCTTCGCTTTGTACTATCGCTTTCTTTTGTTTTGAAACATTTAGAGCGTTCAATTTCAATATTTTTATTTTTGAATGACAATCTGATGAAAAAAATAATGATATAATTTAAATAAGTACATAATTAGGATATTATAATAATATTGAGCTTGATTATGCATGTACCTATCAAAATTAAATTTAATCTAAAATTAGCATAATATTGGTTGATCAAACTTACCCAATTTATTGTTATAGATGATGGCTACGAAATTTATAAATACTAGAAGGAAAGCAGGAACTACAACACAAGTTGCATAAACTTAGTGTCCTGACTGTAACCTATAAATGTACAAGCCTAAAATAAATGTATACTTAGTTTCAAATTGTGTAACTTGCTCTCTGTGCTTAAATGACATTATAATTAAAAAAAAAAAAAAAAATGATGAATTTTTAAAAGTCATAGAACAAAATTTGTTCCTTATGATGATAGTAATACAGTCCTGAGAGGTTACCGGTGTTTTACAAATAACCCTGTATATTTACTTACATTTTGAATTTAACTGTAGAGCGTCAATATACCTAAGAGCTTTTTTCAAACTTATGCTTTATGCTGGACGTTCGATAGCGAAATAGGCAGTTGACGAAATTCGTGGATCGTGGATGGGATTAACTTAGGATCGTGTTGGATGGCACAAACAAAGGGACGCCTATTCCCAGCAGTGGGCTAAATGAGGCTGTTGGATGATGATAATGAGGATAAAGTCATCATTCAATATAGAGCTATTCAACATCCCGCTTGGATTTAGACACATGCCGGTATTGTGTCGCATAGTGTAAAAAGCCTGTACAGTAGGGTATATAGACATAAATCCCCAGCACTTGCTGAGCTGTTATTCAGTATTTACGGCTTGGCACACGCTGGTGTAACGTGTGGCCATCCATTGCCAGTTGGTGTTGAGGGGATACAATATTGATAGCTTTTATATCGATAGCCGAGGTAATAACCAATTAAAGTAGCCAACGAAACGTTTTTTTAAAACAAATATGAAATAGGGGATTGGATACCGAAAGAGCAAATAATTATTTTAAAGTGTAGAGTGTTTTTAGAATTCAGAGCGTAGCGGAAGATTCTACAGTAGATTCTTGAGCGTAGTGGGTTATCACCATTTTTATACTCTTTTAGACCTTTCGCAGACTACAGACTTTCTATCGGCCGATAGCTGAGACGGAATATGCTTCGGCTCGTAATGAGTATGGAGAAGTATAGCCCGTCTATTGAGATGGGCTATACTTCTCCACTTTCTTTCGGGACTTTCTATCGGCCGATAGAAAGTCTGTAGTCTGCGAGGGGTCTTATTCTCCAGTTTGAATTTTTTCGGTTTTTAATTTGATTTGCAAAATGGTCTATCCATTGTAAACAAAGTATTGAAATTGAAATAAAAGAATAAGATACCTAATCCTTCGTTTTTATTACTTTTAATTACATCCCAAAGACTAAATCTATTGACTTTTCATGCACATAAACAGCAGAAGTCCAATTTCAGTTTATTAACAATTGAAAAAGCAAGGACCGTTTAATAAACTAATTGTTATTCTGTACGTGGCCAATAAAGTTGGCGGTCGGGACACGGGTAACTGAATTCGTTTTGCTACAAGATTTTTGCACACCACCTTGGAAAAGAGCGTCATGTCACGAGCAAACTACTGCAAATCTAGCAATAAATGCAATTCTCATAGAAAGATTTCAAAACAGAGATATACATACATACAGTGCACAGTCAAAGGGTTAAAATACGAGCTAGCCTACATAAGATGTGAGAGTAAAATATTTTCAACATTGTTATATGCACAAAAAATAAAGTCAAAGATGCAAAATTTGCAGGCGTCACTATCTAACTAGGTCTTGAACTACAAATAAAAGTTTGTTCACCCTTTTGTGTAAGTCATGTGCCAGAACCTAAGTCGGCAGCAGCAGGCTGTTTGCGTAGGTGTATACGTGATGTGATTTAGGCTTCTAGTATCCAAACAAGAAATATTTTTCCTATTTCTTTTCTTGTTCACAGATGGTTAATAAAGGCTCTGCGTCCTTTGCCAAATATTATTAAGCTTTCTATTTTATATTTCTATGTAGACCTATAAAATTACGGACGACCGACGTGCCGGTAAATTTTATCGATGCAAGTCAGAGATAGAGAAATTTGGAAAAATATGGGGGAGGTTTACGCCAGAGAGGTGGCTATAACATCTATTAATCAATTATGCATGCTTATTATGATTATCATTGAAGCGCTCGTGGTCGTGCTTGCTTAGTCGTTCTTGATAGATCGTCGAAGTTAAGCAACGTTCGAAACGGTCTGTAAGTGGATGGGTGACCGCCAGTGGCATTTTCATCTGAGCGCTTCCGTGCTTCGGAGGGCACGTTAAATTGTCGGTCCCGGCTATTTAAGTCGTTAAGCCATGACGGAGGCCTTAAGGCGGCCTAAAAACTCCGTCACCAGAGTTGGCAACTGACTCATACGAACTTACTTTTAACTTTTTACGATTATCATTTTATAATCTTAATGTAATAGAATGAAGGTTATTCCAGTAATATAGTTTTGTAGAAGCAATTGACTGTCGAAATAGAATACCTACCTCACATTAAAAAACCCTATTTAATTTTCAAAGAAGATACAGAGAATTGCGGTCATAACCCTACTTTACTGTATAGCCTAAATATTAAAGTGAATTCAGTCTAGATAGTTTCTTTGCTTAGCACTAGAGTTTTACCTAGTCTCGTAAAAGTTACATCATAATAATACTTTTACCAAAGCAGTTTTAATTAATTAAAACGACAAAGTTTCAAGTGAACTGTAGCATCGTCAACATTGTACTTAATAAGGCTGCTTGCTATTATGTCATACTAACTATGAAAAATGTATATTCTTACGAAAAATATTTATATTGTTCGAATGAAAGTAAGAAATAAGTACATTTTAGGGTGGTGTTTGAATTATGGTTTTGGAAACCTTGTGTACATGAAGGTACACTACCCAACTTCTTACTGAGCTGAAACTCGAGAAATATTAAATCATGGTAAATAAAGATGTAAAAATGAAAGGATATAATTTATTAATATTTTCTTGTCATCGGCGTAATATAGCACGTATTGGAAAACACCTTAACTACCAAACCAACTTACTATTTACAGTATTTACACAACTGGTAAACTTCAGAACTGAAGAGTTCCAGTGTAAACTGGCAAATAAAAAAGGAATGCGAACCCCATCGTATCTTAGTCGCCCATAAAATGGACTTTCGGCTATCGACTCGCCACAGACAGCACAGCTCAAGGATGAAACAGCAATGATAATAATGTATTTATTATTATTCATGAAAGAGCTAAACTTAATAGTAATTATTCAAAATCGCGCCTACAACTTGTAGAACCTATGGCTTTGTTGAGACGAAACGTAAATAAAATGGTTTTTTATAACATAGGGATAGGTCTCTACCAAGAAATAGATTCTACCTCATCGGTCACGAACTTCGTCACGAGAATGCTACGATCCTGACAAACATCTTTCGCCTTACCCCAGATAATATAATACTGCCTTACTGACTTTCATTAAATTGTTCACACTTCTGCAAAATGTGGGCATGTCCATACATGCCCACATTTTGATCCAGATCATTTGAAGATATCTAAGGGTTAGAGGCATAATTATGTCCATACATATTCTTCAAAGGATCTGATTCACATAAAAACATTTGAGCGGGATACAGTTAAATTGGTCACAGACAAGCTCTATTGTAAAACTTACGTTGATCTGATCATACATAGGGCTGGAAATGCCTTGTTATCTTGTTTCATATACTGATAGTGTACAAGCTGTGATGTTTATTCACTAAACCGCAGATTCGACGATTTATAAGCGGACAGTCGGCTTCACGAGTCATTGCACCAAACTTTCTGCCGACAGCGATTAAGATTTAGAGCGGGGTACCCTTAAATAACTTAAATAGTTGGAGGACCTTACCTCGCAAAGAAGGATCGTTGTCCGAAACTATTCCTAGTGGACAAAGCTTGAAATGGTTTATGATCTTTGAAATTCTAATGGGTGATTACGCATCAAATTATACTGAAATATACTAGTTTGATAAATTCCATTACAGATTGAGCGATGAAAACAATTCTAATTATCGCCTGTAGTTATGCTCCAGACAGAACTTACTAAATAGATGGTTTAACTATACTATACTTACACTCACTTACACTCATCAAGGTTGGGACAGAGATGTTTTAAGTATGAGATCATGTTTAACCAACTAGAAAAGAAAAGTGAACGAAAATAAAAACCATTTTATTTAGTTTTTCGAACTATACTCACCAAATTACTAAGCCTAAATAAACTAACATCATTAGCTCGGAAGCTGGAGTTTCCGTAACATTCCATAAGATAATAATGCTGGACTTTTGCACACAGCATCATCTAGCCCCAAAGTAAGCAGAGCTTGTGTTATGGGTACTAAGATGACTGATGTACTACTTATATACTTTTTGTTTGTAAATACATACATTTATACATAGAAACACCCAGACCCGAGACAAATATTTGTAGATCATACAAACATTGGTCCCGCCGCGGGGATCGAACCCGCAACCTTTTGCGGCGCAGGCGGGCCTTCGCCCACTGCGCTACAGAGGTCGTCGATAATATATAATAAACAAGATAAACAACATACGCAATTAATTATTACTTTGCCTCGGAACTAATATCGCGGGCGATATGAACGAAACAAATAATAACTTTTCCCGACAAGCTTTCATAAGTTTGAAGCATTCTGCGTAGATACCAAGTGCACTAGATAGTTACTGAAATTGCTAAATCGTCATGTGTATGTATAGGTGCAGAATAAAAAGTAAGAGGTCTGTTTATTATAATAAATGAGTTTCTTCTTTTTCTTGTTGCTTTTTCGAAAAAATATGAAGAAAGTATTTAGGTGTACAGAGGTTTTCAAACTTTTTAGGTGCTGTTTTCCTCACGATGAAAAAATATGTGTGATTATTGGATATCTTTTGGCTGGGAAAACGCATATATATGTATTTCTATGCAAAATGATGCAATTTTAACAAATTTTCCTATTTTCAAGCAAATAAAGCCAAGTTCGTATATCTTAGAAGGTCGGAGAGCGGGATCGGTATGCTGGCGTCTTCCCAGGAGTGATTAATTTTCTCCACAATCAGCGGAGACACTTGACGGACGTGGTATGTTTTGTCCTAGGGCTGACAAAACTATTTCTAAAGAAAATGAAATAACAGCGTCCTACAGCTCTTCTAGTGTTGATATATTTTCCTCAACTAAAACAAAAACAAGGTTTGCTTTTACAAAAGTAAAAATTAAGGTAGGAAAATAAAATTGTGTCCTAATGTATGACAGTGCCTTACTACGTATACGCCAAAAGAAAGGGTTATGATGTTAACCTTTGCACGACTAATATCCAAAATCAAAAATATCCAACTAGAACGAATGACCAACACGAATTTTGTATAATAGACCGGTCGAGTCTAAAACCAAGTCCTCTTTTCTTATGACTTGGTAATCAAAAAACATGAAATAGTTAATACAAAACTTAGAAGAAGCCAAAAGTGGCATCCTTAATACGCATCTAGAATGAATAAAGCATAAAGCGAGTTTGTACGCCCCTAAGGTTACAATGTTTACCAACCGGACTGGGTGGCGGGATCACTATAATACGAGTAGAGACAGTTTCAGTTTCAAAGTCAAATATGACTGTCAAATTACTGCTGTAATTATCTGTGGACAATTGACCGACGCGTGACGGTGTTTAGAAGAAAACGTTCGTGCAAGGCCGTCATTGACGGACATCATTTTTGGGCGACTAATGTTTTAGCTGTATCATGTTGTTCTTGTTGTTTAATTCAAGAGATAGTATTTACATTTAGAATTGTATCTGTTGTGTTTATTATATTTGTGGTTAGGCTACTAAAGCCGTGTCTCTGCGACTAAAAATAACAAAACATTCTAACAAAACCTATTGCCGAAAAGGTAGAGTGCTAGATTGAGATGGTATGGACTGTACACGTTATGAGGAGGGATGAAAACCATGTCATCAAAAGATTTATGAATGTGAGTGAGGCTGGGACGTATACAAGTAGAGGAAGGCCGAAGAAGGTATGGCTGGATTGTGTGAGAGAGGATATGAAAATTAAAGGAGTGGTTGAAAAGTTGACGAGCGATAGGAGTGAATGGAAGAAGAACACTTAGCGTGGGATAAAGGCAAGGGAATGATGTTGATGATCTTCGAACCACTTCTGTTCGATCCCAAGACATAAAGGTACGGAATGGTACCGAAATCGAATCAACTCCTTCCATCGTCTATTCAGCTGAGTCACAATGTCCCGCCCCTTTCTCGTACACGTGACTAATAGAGCCTCTATTCATTCCAAGTACAAGAAAGAATAACTCAGGACTGAAAATTATTCTTGGAAAATAAATATGAAAGGCACGTGTACACTGTTGATAAAAGGTCCATAGAGAATGTTACTTTTTCATCATGCTAGGTAAGAACATTTTTAGGTAATAATATGTATGTAATTACAAACAAAAAGTATTAGTATATCAGTTATCTAGTACCCAAAACACAAGCTCTGCTTACTTTTGGGCTAGATGATTCTGTGCGAAAAAGTCCAGCATTATTTATTTACTTATTTATTTATATCCAGTCCAGAGCAACAAACACAGTTTCGGAAGGGACACTGTTTTCTTTTTTTCTTCACTGATCATATTCATTAGCTGTTTAGTAAGACCCCTCGCAGAGTCGCAGACTGCAGACTTTTTATTTCCGATAGTTGAGAGGGAAGATACTTCGGCTTACTTCTCTAAACTCATTACGAGCCGAAGTATGTTCCGTCTCAACTATCGGCCGATAGAAAGTCTGCAGTCTGCGAGGGTTCTAAGAGTTCATTTCATTTACGCTCGCCTATGTCTACAGTATATTTGAACGTAACTCCCCAATATCGTATGAATGATTGCAAACTCGTGTAACTCTATTAACATACATTCTGAATGATAATGAGGAGTCCCACACGATGTAATTGTATAACGCACGGGATACATTTGCATAATTTCGAGTACATTACTCGTAACGCTGATTACAACTTAGGAACCTTTATGAATTTAACATGGAAATTATTTAACTTAAGCTATCTCTGATTTAGATAGCGGAAAATGTTTTAGGTACTTTGAAAATCTTCATCTTTGGTAAGTGTGGTAACTTGTGGTAGGTATGGTTACTCTTTGCGTTCGCATAACACACTAGTTTAGACCCCTCGCAGACAACAGACTTTCTATCGGCCGATAGTTGAGACGGAATATACTTCGGCTCGTACTGAGTATGGAGAAGTATTAGCCCGTCTCGACTATCGGCCGATAGAAAGTCTGCAGTCTGCGAGGGGGCTTATGAATGAGTAATGATATTGGTAAAGTAATTTATTTACAAAAACGATTTTAAAATGGGTTTTGAAATTAATCCAAATATTATTCTGGACTCAAAATGATCAAAATTATGAATTGATCTTGCACTATTAATGCAACCATTAAATACGCTTAAACAAATCTAATTACCTATTTGTGTAGTAGGTTCCTATTTGAAAACACAAAATACCACATCATAAACATTTTGCAAACATGAAGCTTAAAATTCGATAAGGGATTATGTGTGATGCGGGTAACAATGAAAATAATAATTTATCAGCTAACCACTCATGCGTACGTTCGGTCAATGAAATGTCACGGTGTCGGTAATATATGAATAAAAAAATTTGCATTTTTTACTGAAGTATCAAATATTGAGAAATAATATATCCTACAGACTTTCTATCGTGTTGGCCGAATGGGGTTGTACCTCGACTTTCAATCCGAAGGTCGTGGGATCGAATCCCGGCCGTGCATCAATGGATTTTGCGTTTCGTAAAATTTATATGCGCTTGAACACGAGCTCTGAACGGTGAAGGAAAACATCGTGAGGAAACCAGTTAGTATTCGTATAGGCGGCGATGGGCTTACAACCAGTCACGTATGGAATACTAACTTCTGTAAGATGTGGGCATGTATCAAATACCTATGTATTTGTACATGCCTCTGACTACCCCCTTAGACATCTTCAAAGGATCTGGAGTATAAAGATCTGAGAGAATGTCTACCGCGCCTTGGGGATACAGTTTACGTTTACGTTTTTTAATATATCCTACAGGTTTGAAAATGAGTTCCTAGGTTCCTACTGAAAAAGGAAACGAGGAAAGGGGAGATCGAGAATTATAATCATGATTCAAGTGAATGGCCAATGGCATAACGTATGAAGAAGTAGAAAGCCAAGAGAAGAGAAAACTAATATGAGGAAACTGCATTATTGCAACTTATAAAGTAAACATTTGAGTGTGAACGATAAGTCATTTGATCAGCTCGTTAATCATTTTGAAGTTATTATATATAAAAAACAGGTTTTTAACGTTACACATATTACAAAATATAAAAATATCATAGTGCCCAATGATGTTAAATATTTAATATCATTGATAGTGCCCATAAAAGTCCACAGTGACAAACAATATGAATCATCGCATTATGAAAAAGGTCAAGATTGTTTACTATGTAGAAACATAACAAAGTTTGCGAAAATATATTATGTGAATACGAAAAACACTATTCTTCAAGATTGTCCTTCTACTAAGAAGTGGAGGGACGATCTTGACGCCTGTTAGAGGGAGTGGTGGGAGATATCAAAGAAGAGAGAAGGTTGAAGAGATCTAAGGAATTATTTTTCCCAAAAATGAACCTTAAAGGTTAAATAAAAAGAAGTTTATGAACATAAGAATGAACCTTTTGAGTCTATAAACAGTAGGAATGTATAAATACATTCATTCAAGCTAATTTCAATTGAGAACTCATTCTTAAGTTCATTCATTCCATTCACAGTAATATCCTTAACTCCTCATATCACCGGTATTCCAATAACGAGTGGTAATGACCGTCTGACTCACATCCTTGAGATACCTTGACTATTTCACAACAAACTTGGTACTTTTGCGTGTTTACTTTAAACCGAAACCGAGAACTCCTCCGATTTCACAATTTCTTAAAGTTTTACGACGTTTTATTATCAAAATAATATCTGATTTTTTAACCGACTTTAAAAAAAGGAGGAGGTTCTATGTTCTTTGAATAGACCGTACACTTAACTTTTCGTGGCGGCTTCTTTTGAAAGTAACAAAAGAAAAACGGCCATGTTTGTAAAAGTACCTATGATCTAATTGGAACGAAGCAGCGAGTGGCCGCTTGAACAGTACAGAATTAGGCTTTAAACGTTGATTACAAAGAACTTGTCCTAGAAAAACGTAACCACTAAGTTCTGATAATTGTTGTGTGACCTAATTGACGCCACCTCTTATGTAGTAGACGCAAAAAGTCAATGGTGATGATGAAACTCAAACAGGAACTGTTGTCCCTGTTATGTACGATTTATTTATATTGCATTAATTGCGTAACAGTTCTCGGTACCTTTCGCCCACGTGTCCGTGTCAATTCAAACCGCAGAGCTTTGATAATTTCAGACTTGTTTATAATAGAGACGAAGTTTTAAGAAACGATGGTAGGAGTATGTACAAAGTAAACAAAAAAACGGGTCTATTAGGTTTATAGTTTTTACTCAAACTTAGGAACATAGGTTTAGACCCCTCGCAGACTACAGACTTTCTATCGGCCGATAGTTGAGACGGAATATACTTCGGCTCGTAATGAGTACGGAGAAAAATAGCCCGTCTCAACTATCGGCCGATTAAAAGTCTATAGTCTGCGAGGGGTCTTAATATCTATAACTTTACCATTCAAACATTCCACTTTCACAAAAAATAAGCAAAGTGTTATATAAAGTTCGCAAGCAAAAAGGGTACTTCCATATTCCTTGGTCCAAAAGTATATGCAATATCTCGCTCTATCAGTATTCCTGCAAGCTATGATCAGCAGAAGGCCGTATAAGCTTAAAACATAAACCTACCGACCTACTTCAGACGTGAACGATCCACTCAGAGCGATTTCAGATTAGCATCATAAGCTTTTAGAGTTATTTTATGATACCTACGTCGTACTATCGATACATCATCATCATCATCAGCCTATAGCAGTCCACTGCTGGACATAGGCCTCCCCTAATAAGCGCCATTGCGCCCTGTCCTCAGCTCGACGCATCCAGCTTCTGCCAGCAGCCTTTCGTAGATCGTCACTCCACCTGGCCGGAGGGCGTCCTACACTACGTGTGCCGAGTCGCAGTCTCCACTCAAGAACTCGTTTACTCCAGCGGTTATCGGTTCTTCGGCAGATATGGCCAGCCCACTGCCACTTCAGCTTGCTAATTCTCTGAGCTATGTCGACAACTTTGGTTCTATGTCGGATAGTCTCATTGCGGATTCCATCCTTCAGAGAAACTCCGAGCATAGCTCGTTCCATAGCTCGCTGAGCGACTTTGAACTGGTGGACTAGCCGTACTGTGAGTGTCCACGTTTCGGCACCGTAGGTCATGACAGGTCAGGACGCACAGATTGAAAACTTTCGTTTTCAGACATTGCGGTTATCGATACACACGTGGATTATTCGTGTTTCAGTCATTTGCTACCATGATACCAGTTTCTTAAATTAGTATTAGTTTTACGGGGTTTTACTAAAAAGAAAGCATTAGGAAAAATATAGCGTCACGTTATAATTCTTCTGTTTTTAATAGGGACGGCATATTTTTGTAAAAACTCTACGTACTTGACATAAATTTATCTCATTTACCATCCCTCTTTTAATAACTCCAACGTCTTAAATAGTCCTAGGAGTAATTAATTTTGTAGATCCTTAAAGGCTAATGCGCCAATATGTATTCATAGCGACTTTATTAAGTCGACTCCCAACGGTACTTTGAAAGGTAGAACTGATAAAAAAATGATGAAAAACACCGTAATGTTAGATAGTCTACCTATTATTTTTAAACATTAAAGTCAGTCAAAAGTTGAAAAAGACATTACAAGAACAACAGTGTAAAGGGTTTTCTTAAATTAGGTCTCAAAGTTTGAGCTTAAATAGGTCCTAGTAGAGCAACAAAATGAGATGAGCTAGGTGCCCTAGGTATCATTTTTGAAGATAAGGAATCCTAAGTGCCTAAGTTTGTATGAGTTGCGTCTTATTACTTCGTAGTAAAGACGCAAGCCATAAGTTTCAATTGCGCAATTTAGTCAAGAGATAGTTCGTAGCATTAGGTAGGTACAGTTCGGGGCACCAGGTCAGACAACCTTCTCGTGTGCCCAAAGCTGCTTGTCCCTTACGGATCCGGGGAGGAACCGGGGGGAACAGCAGTTGAAGGGCCGGTGTGCCCTGTTAAGTCCGACAATAAACCGGAATCTATTGTCGGATAACCAATGGTCTGACGGGAGGTAGCTTCTCCGCGCGTCCCTCTGACTCGCAGATGGCGCAGTGGATGAAGCTAGGACGAGCTGGTAGGCTCGTAGGCGGCGGAACACCGAAGAGGTGGAAGGCGGTGGTACCTCCAAGATTCGCTCTGGAGAGCGCGTGGTACGCGATATCACCGCCTTCGCTACTCTTGCCCGGCATCAAGGGATGTGGGTGCCTTGGCGACTCGGTCGGATACACACTGACTGACTTGCCTTGGCACCAGTCCCTTGTATGGTCTGGATGAGGAGGCCGCGGAGTGGGTTCGGAGCGAGGCCGAACCCACTCGGGATGGAAAGGCGGGAACGCACCGCCTGCCCCGCGAGGGGGCGAGTGGTATCCCCTGCCCAACAGGGGACTTTTCGGGTCCGCGGGTGGTTGAAGTGGGGACTTCGACTGTCCACGATGCGGACCCCGGGAGGGCGGCGGCGCTCTGTGGCGAGCGCCGCCGTAAGCACCGCGAGGGTGCCGGGCGTGGCTGTGGATGCCATTCCCGGGACAGTGCTTAGGCAAAATGCGAGAGGGGCACCGCTGTGTTCCATAGGAGATCGCGGAGCCCCTTGACATGCATGGAGGCAGGCCACGCGTCAGTTTTTAGTCGGTGAGAGTCCGACATAACCCTTCCGCTGTCCCCACGGCGGTCGGGTATCCATAATGGATTTTCTGACGTTATAAAAAAAAAAAAAAAAAAAAAGGTAGGTACAGTTCAAAAAAGTTTCAATAGTGATTTATAATAACTCTAATTCTAGACTGAATGAATAGATCAATTTTCTTTATGTGCCGCATCTTTGCTGTCATTTTGCAAACATGATACTATTGAAACAAATAAAATACGCACGCTTATGGGTCACTATGAACTCACATTTGCAGCAATAGCTAAATTACAGGATGAAAACAAATAGCATACATCGTAAATAAATTTTACTTTCATATAAACGTTAGCGTGCCCATTCCATGTAATGACCAACTCGTTTAAACTGACCTTTTTGCCGTACGACTCACGATTGCGAGCTATAAAAGGATATGTCCAGATAAGTTTATTCCACATAATGTCCCCATCCCTTTGAAAAGGAAAGTTGTATAACATTTTTGAGATCACATCCCTTCTAAGGCCACGCGCTCTTTTTATTGCAAACGGAATGGGTTCTCGCGTGTAGCATCAAAGGATTTACCGACGCCACTGATGCATATTTTTTTGTTTACCAAAACCTATAGAAGGAAACATTTCGCGGAAAATATCGGGGAGACGGTCAAACGGTAAAACTTGTGTTTACAACAGTTTTGGTTAAAGTTCAAGCACCTTGTATTCGGTATAATGAATGCGCGTCGCATCGCTGACCGAAACGCAATAAAAACGTCTGAAATTGCATCGTATCGAAGTTCCAAGTTCAAATTAAATCCTGCAGGCGGCAGGCGGGTGTGCGAGACAGGAGAGTCGAGGCAGTGCGCCCGCGCCGATGATTCCGATCGGACGATTGGATAGCGCCGTGATCGCGTGCGCAAATAAACCGCAAAATATTCGCGTACCGTACGGAAATATCACCTCATACGAGTTTGAACAGTGTTTGATTTTCGAATGGCATTGAAAGTGTTAGTATTGACAACAAAGTTATTGTGATTACTGTGACCTATTTTTCTGAATTGCTAATTAATAATGAATTCCAACTTCTAGTTCGGAACGTTGATGACCAAGTAGATTTAAGTTTACAGGAACGTTGAGTAACTCATTTATCTTTGTTCAACAGCTTTCCACAACATTCAACAAAAGATAATTTTGTTTATCATTTAAAGTGAATCACTATTGCTTCTTTAATCAAATAATGGATTCGATGATCTAATAGACACCCACATATTCTACTGAATTGCTAATAAAACTAACTATATCAACAGTTTAGGCAGCTACCACCCACAGGAATTTGGTATTCAGATTCTCCTACTACTACTAATCTGGAGTAAAGTGAGTAGGTATAAATTAAAATTAGAAGCTTGAAATTAACTTTACAAGTTCCTTATTAAAGGTTTTATAAGGCAAAACTTTCCTAAGGAACAAAAAGTAGCCGTTAGCGACTCTGAGTACTACCGATAGTATGTAATAATAACTACTATACAGGGTGTCTCAGGAATGGCTGTCAAGCGCAAGTCAGAGCAACAGTTGCAAGATAGTTTTGGTGATTGCCTCAAAATTATCAAAATTGACTTGCAACTCCTCAATAAATGTCACATAAACATGAATAACTTCTTTTTTATTTTTTTTGTTTAACCTGCACTATCCCACTGCTGGGCAAAGCTCTCCCCCATATTTTTCCACGACTTTCGCTCACATGCGGCCTCCCACCAGTCCGTATTAAAGGCTTCTATGTCGTCACGCGTCACGAATAACTTCAAAACTACATACGAACATAAATGGGGGTGATTTGGGAGTCCTTTGGGTGTTGCAGTGTTGCATCACTGGATTACTTACTTACTTATCACTGGACTTTTGCTTGACAGTCATTTGTGTAACAACCTGTACAGGTAGATGTTATTTGCAAATAAAAATATTATTTAAACTGAACGGTGTTGTAACATTTAAATCTTGTTCAGTAGTTTTTGAGTTTCTCGCGTTTAGCTAGACATAGACAATTGCAGGCTTTATTTTATATTATTTTATATCTGCAGAGATGCACACCACCTCAAATGATTACGACCAAGTTGTTCTGGCTTAGTCTGTAAACTCCTGGAACATCAGATCGAACGAGGTGCAACTTGCAATGTCATTTCCTGGAAGCAATTACGTGTTTGTGACAATGACTTTATCCCGAACACTTGAGCCTATTACTGGCCCTTGTCAGACTCTTCTCGTGTGAAACTGAACGTTCCTCCCGACCTATGTGGGCAGAATGTATGTACAGATTTAATATATGAAAGAATTCTTAGGGATGGTACATTTTTTTTTAATAAACAACACAATTGTAGCTATATAAAATCAAAGTATACTATAACAATTTATTCAAGTTGGTTTTATACATTATCATAACATACCTAATAGAGCAACTCGTATTTAAGCCTATTAATCCAAATATCGATTTCCTTCTATCAAAAGTTCATAGTGCTTGTTAACCATAGACTGTTGAACCCTTCCGTCAATCCACCTCAATTAGGCACCATTCTTGGCTTCGAGCCAAGAGGTCTGTGAACTTTCGGGTCATTTAAGTTCTAAGAAGTTTAAAAATGAGGAATCGGATTTCCATTTGAATTGATTCCATGTTATGCTTAGTAATTATTGGCAAATGATCTGAATTTTGAAAACGATCACTTTTTTGCAAGTTTTAGCAAAATGTTGCGGGTTCGATCCCCGCCGCGGGACAAGTGTTTGTATGATCTACAGATATTTGTCTCGAGTCTGGGTGTTTCTATGTATAATATGTATGTATTTACAAACAAAAAGTATATATGTAGTATATCAGTCATGTAGTACCCATATCACAAGGCTGCTTACTTTGGGGCTAGATGATGCTGTGTGAAAAGTCCAGCATTATTTTTTTTATTTTCATTTTCGTTCGCTCTGAGCCACGAAGAAATCAACGTCGTGGTTGTTTGAGTGAGAACCTTGTCTGGCTTTTTCACAGTTTAATCTCTAAGCATGTGGAAACAGGGTTGCTAATTGCATAAGTACTAACCTAAGTACCTAGATCAGCTTTACATAAGCTACTAAGACTTAAAATTATTAGTATTGCTAGTCAGTGTACTTCCGCCATAAAAGATTTGCGCGGCAAAGTAATAAAACATGAATTATCCTGAATGTGTAATACAATTTGTGTCAGCCTGTCTGTTGCAAGACTTGCAATTCTGTAATAGTTTAACATTTCATTTATCTGCCTTATTGCTCCATTCAGTAGATAGGTAATAAATAGCCTCATAGCAGAAAGGTATTTGTAACTTGACTTGCTAAAACTGATCCTAGGAAGTGGCTTAAACTTTTAGAAAACTAGTTGTATTTAACTAGTAGTGATAGGCTTGCAACTTGTCACGTGTGGACTGCTAACTTTTACAAAATCTAGACATGTGCCAAATATATTTAGACATGCCTCTACCCTCATATGCCCTCTAAGATATCCTAAAAGCATCTAGGAAGCAAAAGGTTCGGAAAGTGTCTATCGTGCTATCATCTTATCCCCAAAGCATCATAGACACTTTCAGATCTTCATCGAGTTTTTTTGTTACTTACTACAGTATTATATTATCTGGGTAACTACTAACATAACATGATCATTGATCACGAAGTATTCACGAATCTTTGAATGTGTCTTTATCCCATATTCACTATTGTTATTCACATATATTCACTAGTTACAAGATTATTTCTCTTTAGAAATAAAGGAATGTTTCCTTTAAGTATTTAATCTTAAAGTCCTTAAAGTCCTTAAAGTCCCATTCCAGGGCCCATTGAAATTTTCCACCTTGTATATCAACAAAGTGAAAATTTCAAAACAACATTGAAATTGAACTAAAGCTTACCCAAATATATTTATCAGTCTTGGTGTAAGCTTGGAATGTAGACGGATCATTTTACTTAGTCCGAGTTCAGCTTACTTGCTTTTTTAGTGTACGTATTGCCAAGTATTGCAATGTGAGATCCTACTGTAATTAGGCTTGCTACTTGTATGAGATATTAATCTTCAGTTATTTTAATCTGATCAGTGAACATATTGGGGGTGACCTTTGCCCAGCATCATCTGGCTAAATGAGTAAAATTTTTATAAACCTGCCATAGATATTACCTATAACAACAGTAAAATAGTAAAATCTATTATGTTTTTGGCCTTAGATGAAAGATCCCCTTTAGTTCGAATACCACTTGATAACCATTGCACTTAGGTATCGGACTTTTGCATCTATAAAAGAGTAAATCTGTTAACATAAAATGTCAGCACGTAATTGATCATCGCCATATACAGAACTCAACAAATTCTTGAAACTTTACTGCCTTCCGTATACGGTTAAATGATCTCTGTAAGTGTCAGTTTGTCTCACGGTAATAAGGATCAAGTACACTTAGCACCAGTGTAAAACAAAACAGGATCAAACTATCCCCATGGTGCGACATCAATCTGACTACCGAGTCACGTCTTTTTAACCGAAGTTAGTAAAGGCTCTTTTCAACTCATCACCTCCTATTAGAATAGTAACTGGTTTACTCACGATCGATTTGATTCTGTTCGTTGCAAGGAAGTAGTGGTTTCAGAAATTATCCTTTAAATGTTTTATAAATAATAAAGCATACAAAATTCGCACAGATTTATAGTTTTGGAAAGGTCAGATACTAGTGCTATGTGTACCCACGTTCATATTGGTGACGTAAGCTTGGATTACATTTTATTGAAATCCGCTATTTCTCAACAATAAGAAACCTCAATTTCATTACAGTCTATTGAAAAAAAAATCATCATCATTCCCTTGCCCTTATCCCACGCTGAGTGGGTCGAGCATATTACTCAACCATCAAAATCAAAGTATAGAAAAACGATTGTATGGAAATTGATGTATTTGTTGAAAATAGTAGGCAATATTGATAATATATCCTAGCCTCGTGGTCATTGTGCATGTCTGTTTTCCCCTTATGTCAATACTGCTAGTCCATTTTCCATCTTTTTGTCTAGTCAAGGTGCCTGTGCATGATTCACAATGTTTCCATTTTAGTGGAATTCCGATTTGAAATAATTCTATTAAAATAAACACGCCCATTACACCCTTGAGCCAAAAATGTTTCTCTATTACGAGAGTGCTATTTCTACGCACTGTTTACCTATGCCGTGGTCAATGACACTTGCACCGTCTTCAACTCCTGTGGTAATTACCTTATCGTAAATACTAACCGCACCGAGTGTTTTGGCATAACGAGTGCGCTTGTAGAATGATATTTTATTTCGAAGAAACTTGGCAAGGATTCCTGAGTTAGATAAACAAAAACATCCAAAAATCTCAATAAAATGAGAAACTACATACAAGTGCAATACAAAAAACTTTGAAAACTTTGTAGAGCGTTTTTTTCTTGTCACTAAATAATAAGTTCTGTAAGTTCTTTTTGTAACTGTCCAGAACGATCATAAAGACCATTGCCATTAATTAATAGGAAAAAAGGACTAGATAATTGAAGTGTGTAATTAGGAATAATTGCTTTGTGTTTTTAATTGAGCACCTTTCTTTTTATCAGCTCACATTTAACTTATATCGGACACAGCTATTATTGTAAGTTTGAGAAGTAATTTGACTATTTTTAGTTTCTTTGTGGCGAAAACCACATCTCAAAAAATAAGCGAACCTAACTTACGCAAGCTGTGCTTATGTTAAAATATAACAGTGAACATAGTACAAAATCAGAAGCAAATAAAATATTGAGTAAGTACCTAACAGTACCTACCCATGTCGTTTATAGTTATGATGAGGAGTTTATTTTTACTTGAATTTCAAGTTCTTGTGTGTGGGTGTCACGGATAATTCACAATATCCCGTTGCAGGGGTATGTGGTCAGTATCCGTGACGGCTTGATGCCGGTCGGTACTCCGTTCTGACTGACTTCAGTCACTATTATACATCGCCTCAGTCAACTGCCAGTATCTGATTCTAAACGGATATCCTGATACTTCCAATTATAGGAAGCTGAGATACCATCTGCGTGCAACAACGAACAGTTTTGCAACAAAATCGGCAATAGCTTGCATGGTACTATTAGTAGTGTTATCGCAGTGTCCAATCAAGTGCTCACAGTAGTGCCAAACTAGTGAATTATACCTCGCGTCTGTTCCGAATAGATTATAAGAGTATTATGTATATAAACTACTTGTAGTCTCGCGATTAGTGAGCCAAATCAACACTGAAGTTAGGAAAGAGCTTTGCTATGGATGTCATTGTCATCCTTTTAAAAATTTTTAGGGTATCTGTGAATCTGTAGGCCAATGTCATTCGTTTTTTAGTGCTCAACTCAACACTTTACTTTGTTGTGTTTCTTTCTTCGCAGTGTGCTGGAATCCGTGAAAACATTCCAAAATAGTCTTAGTGGAAAGGTTTTGCAGTGCAAAGTATGTGAATGTGAAAAAAGTGTCGATAATTTCTTGAAGTGTGCTGGACGTATCCAACGTCACCTCAACCCGGCTGGACCGACTCTAACCCTATTAATGCATTAGGCATATGAAATTATAAAACATGATGTTAAACAGATAATAAGGTTCACTATCGAGTGATTGAATAGCCTCTGTGTCTTGAAGCACCCTACTTCAAAATGTTCGTATTTAAGACTACATTTGAGAGACTTGAAGGTGGGTTTAATATTTATTTACATGTATCGATGAAGATTCTACAAAGGCGTGTTGACGTATGGAAAATCGTGTCCAGGTATTTACCTACACACATTTTATGCATGTCTTGATGCAATAAAACAGGTTTGCGTTCCTACCATTGGGGTCTGTAACCTAACCTTTCATACCATCATTCTATTTAGAATACTATGTGAATATTCCGCGTAGGTATTTACCTACAATTTTAATTGCAACCTGAGCTGCCACTGGGGCTGTCTCGAAGCACCGAAGTTACGGTTGGCGTCTTTTTCATTGGGAACTATGACCTAACCTTTTCAAGTTAACATTATTAGGTACTTCTTGTACCTTATTAGGTAGCTGCATAAGCGGCAAATTCGCTAGCCGACTAAACCTACATACCTACCTACGACCATTACATCGTTACAGAAGAGCCAATGAATTAGGCGAGTTTTGTACTTCTTTTAAAATACCTACCTTCGAAATTTAACCTTTGTAGGTATTATTTATGATAACAGCATACCCTACTGTAGGAGACTGCTGTAATGAAATAAATTGAACCGTCAACTATACTTGGAGGAATTGATCAAAAGGGCAAATTCGGCCAATAAATGGCTGATCAACAAGGCCGGTCGGCGCAAAAGCCGCGGCGCCGGCTCACCGCGCCGCGCCGCCACCACGCCGCCGCCGCGCCAAGGAACGCGAAGCAACCCGACGCCCTACGCGCCCCGCGCGAAGGACGAAGCGCGCGCACGTACTTCCGCCACTATTCTCGTCGAGCCCACAGGACGTCTTCCTCGCTACTAGCACCTCCAGATGAGTACAGATATTTGCCTCCATATTTTGATCAATGTCAGTATTATGATTTATGTAGTATGTACTGCATCGAACCTATAGTTTGTGCCCGGCTCTGGCGATGTTTTTTGGGCCACCTTTCTAGCCTCCGTCATGGCTTGACGGTTTTGAGGGCCGGGACCGACGTTTTGACGGGCCCCCCGAAGCGCGGAAGCGTTCAGCTGACAATCTCATTTCATAAATGGAAGTGCCAATGGCGGTCACCCATCCAAATGCTGACGGGCCGGAACGTTGCTTAATTTTGATTAAGCAAGCTACACGAGCGCTTCTTATTACGGGAGACAGTACCTAGTACGCTTGTTCCTGCCTTCATTCTTTTTTGAATAAGAAAGATATAAAATTACGTACATTTCTTTATAACCGGTGTATTAACACTCTACACCCGATAACCAGTCTTATTCAGATACAGATAAAGTTTGTTTAAGATAATATGGAGAAACGTGCTTCTTCCCTAAACCCTTATAATATTTAATTATAAGTGATTGATAATTTTAAGTTGTATACAACTTAAATAAGTATCTACATGCCTTAACTTCGACATTCGATCGTCAATTCGTCATGCGTCGTTTTCTCGTAATTTATTTAAACTATCATCTCATCTCGTTTACATACCTACCTAGGTCACAGAATACAGCCTAGGTTGGGGTTATTGTACATAGGTGGAAAAAATATTTAAATGTTTATAATATGATATACAAATCTTTCCATTTTAGTAAAATGGTGTGAAACGAGGGTACCTACCCTCAAAAATCACGATGTTCGAGAGCTCGTATTTATAATAATTAACCGATACAGCAATTTACCTGATTCATATAATGCCTTTGTTATGAGTTTATGGATAATTTTAACATACAGCATCATTAAAATTTTACTGACGCTCAACTATGGGGTGTAATCATGTGTATGGGTAGCGGTCAGTGGTCAATCCTTTACAATATTAGAAATCCTAACATAATTTTAAGGTTCTTTAAAACTTTCAGGCATTCGCATCTATTGACAGCTCCTCGGATTTTTTTCTACACGAATAAAATGATTGGTATCAAATATATTTATTATACCTAGGTACATATAAGCAGGTGGTAGAAGTACTAGGTGTTATTCAATACCTTACCCAAGTACCTATTATGAAACGACCCTTTTGTGGCTTTTCTATTATAGGTATTTAAGTTTATTATCCATTCGTGTAATATTTTTTCAACATAATATATTTATTTACATTATATTTCAATCAGCTAGGACCCAATTTACCAGTCGCGTAAATATGATTTGGACACCTATTAAGTCATTTATATAATGACTTCCAGAGGCGTTTGCCATAGATCCATTCAGGGTCATAGATTGCCATAGATCTATCTATTTTTCTATTACCAACCTTTTTTTTTTGCCACTAAGTATTTTGAATGATAAATCATTAAGGAAATATAATCGCAGATTAAGCTCGAGGAATCTCGGTTGGTTTGCCAGGGCGGCGCGCCCTATGACCAACAAAACTATCAAGATTAAGCATCCTAATTCTCTTTGAATAATATTTTATTGACACCACTATCAGCCAGTTCAATGAAACAATATGTTATTATTTATATATTAAAGTGGTGGGTTTATTTTGTGAAAGTCTTATTATTATTATTTTTGAAGTAGGTACTTACCTACTTAAATAAAAGTCATATAATTGTGTCCTACAATTAAGGTGCATTCACACGGGATACGCCCTTGACGATTCGTCAAAAGTCATCGTGAATGTTTTATGATTATGACAAATAAAATAGATCGACACGAATCGTAAAAAACACGATTCCGTATTCAATGTGAACAAGCTCTAAGATACTTTAAATGGACGTATTTTAATAGCTTAGGTAGCCAACTACCCCAAATTCGAGTCAATCTCGCATCCTTATAACATTAGAGTTCTGTCTTAGGGCCAATATTAAATATTTAGGTATTTACCTAATGGCTAATATTTTCATATAAAATTAAAGTGTGTTTCGTCAAAAATGCAACATTCGAAATATATACGATTTTGTATAAGTACTCACTCTCTAAGATACCTTGATATTATATTATAACCCTGTCTTGCAGCTTTAGCCTTTGTAGGTATTCTATCTAAAATTAAATTTCCTAAGAAAGTCTTGCTTGACAGAACGACGAACCTAAATGCTACTACTACTCGCAGTTTTTAGTCCAAACAATACGTTCAGATTTATTTATTTTAAAATAAGATCCGAAATAAATGTTAAAAAATTAAGCTTTTTATTCAAGAACCAAGCTTTACTCAAACCTTGATTATTAAATCATGATTATAACTACGTCAAAAGAACCAACCTATAGGACTTTAATTCAATTTATTACGATTAAATATTATAAATAATTCACCGCGAGCCCTGCACGGGGCTGGGCCTGTATCGAGGCAGTTCAGTTAAAATTAATAACTTTACCTAATAAAGTAAAGTTACCTATTCATTTTTAGTTATAAGTACAGAATTTTTATGGCGTTTTTACCATTTTTTTTTTCCGACATTTCTGCTGTGTTAGTACATAGAACAGCCGTGGTCGCGCGCGTCACGAGTTGCACGCGCACTCACTCGGCATCACTGTCGGTCGATAGGTACCTAAATCCGTGGGTACCTACCATCCACCAATAGACATTTACTGAAGGCTGGATCGACTGCTTCTCCACCTTTGCTCGCCCGTATCATAGACCTTTATCTATTACTCATTGGGACGTGTTAGTTTAATGGCTAATAATGTTATTTATTTACTTACTAATAATCCTACATACTTACATAGTAGGTACATATAGGTATCTAAATTTGATTCATAATCAATTTACCAAGTTTATTAAATACTCTGCGTATCTACGACACGTTATCCTCCTTTAATAGTATCATTGCAAACTATTATAAGTAGTATCTATTAATAATTTTTATTAGCTGAAAATTATTATAAACGTTTGAATTATTGATAATAATTTGTTATTGTGGTCAATCTTGACAATAGAAACTCATTAAATTAAATACACATATAAGATGACGAAGTATGTATATAGTTAAGGTATATCCTTATTCCAAACCTGGTAGGTAGGTATCTACATAACTTATAAATGGTCGAAATATAAACATTGTTATTTCGCAAGGCTGCATGGGTTGAATTCCTCATTGATGTTATTCCCGTAAAAACTCTCAAGGTCTACAAGTAGTTTATATACATAATACTCTTATAATCTATTCGGAACAGACGCGAGGTATAATTAATGATTAAACGAACTTACCTGTGAGTGAAGTTCTATCATAATTATACGAGCGTCTGGTCCGAATAGATTAGTATCCCGCCCACCCATTGTGGTTGCAACACTCCCAATATAGGTAACATTACGGTAATACTATACTACATCAATGAGGTCCAGGATCTGTTTGCGTATTTTACTACTAACTAAATGACATTGGCCTACAGATTCACAGATACCCTAAAAATTTTTAAAAGGATGACAATGACATCCATAGCAAAGCTCTTTCCTAACTTCAGTGTTGATTTGGCTCACTAATCGCGAGACTACAAGTAGTTTATATACATAATACTCTTATAATCTATTCGGACCAGACGCTCGTATAATTATGATAGAACTTCACTCACAGGTAAGTTCGTTTAATCATTAATCATAGTGAAACGTGTAATGTATTGCATTGAATTGGTGCTGTGACGATGTTGATAACAAAATACACGGCGATATTGCTGGAGAGTGCCCGTACAGCGGAGGCAAGGAGTCTCACCAGGATCAGTGATGGAGCCATGTCTTCATCGATGGACAGCATCCCTGATGGACGGAGGCCAGTCCGGCGACGACATTTCGCTTACAGGTATGATCCTCTGTGATTTTTTTCGGTCATTATTGGTTTATCTAACTAGAATTCGATTTTTTTTAATGCCCATAATTTACAAACATAAGTCAGATGATAATTTATCATGATTTAATCGAAAATGGGCTTTTTACGGTTGACAGTACTATTCTTAGATACTTACATCTTAAAGTTTTGGCTAGGGAATCCTTGCTCCACACCCAATTAATACTCGTAGGTCTCCCTTCACAAATGATAGTTGTATTTGTCCAAGTACATTGGGTAATTTGTATTTATCTAGCTAGATATATCGCAGTAAATTATGCAGGTATTCAACATCTCATTACATTAAACCGGCGACATGCAAATACATTGTAAACATAGTATAGACAGGTAGTCTCCGCCTACAAGAAAATGCTGTTGTTATACCGTCGCATGAAAGTAATTGACCTTAGGCATCTTCTTAAGCTTGCTGATCAGAGAGGTAATTCTCTTATTCATATTTATTGGTTAAGTTCCTACTAATTCGACCCTAATTTTTCAGCAAGTCATATTGTAAGTTGTATTATCAAAATTTTTTCTAACGATTATATTACAGGTCAACTAACTACAATCGTATTCTATAGTTTTATATATTTTTTACTGTCTGCCGCAGACAAGCGACGACACAAAACAACTAGCAATCACAAAGGGCATTAGGTATTCATAGTATGCATCACTGCAGCCACATTAGAGGCAGTAAATACAGAGGACGTTATACGACAGTTGCATTTTTATATCTCCAACTGGAAAACGTTTAATAGGTAAATTCAATTTGGCTGGCGAGACTATCGGTCTAACTTTCGTATTACTTAGTTATAAGTATGGAAAGGATGGATAAAAAACCGTTGAACATCGGTCACTCTCATTCGATTGATTATGCGAATATGTGCCATTATTTGTGAATGAATAATATACGAAGTTTTTTCATACAATAAAAAACGTTTATATGTATGAGGTTTGCACATTTATGGGGCCTCGTAAAGATAAAAAGAACAAAGCACACGGACATACTACATGACACTTTTTAAAGTCTCAGGTCTCAGGTTGGAACTCAATATACTTTTTGTAATTATCATCATGTAGCTTGTTAGTAAAACTGCAGCATGCAACACGAAGAATAAACTGTCTCCATGCAGTAGTATAATTTGCTAAGTATGTCAACAATAAAGAAATTGAGCCAGCCGCAAGAAAAGAAAGAGCACACGAAGATAAATTGGCTGCATCCGTATCGTGAGCCATTCGTTTAAATCTACAGTTACTGTGACAGTTTCTATTACAGACAATTATTTTTATCATTATCCCATTCAGCTGATAGATATTTCGAAACACGAACTGAGTTTTGAATTGACCACCAATGAAATCATAAAATGATTTTACGACTAGGCTCTTCTCTCAAAGACAGATTAAAGTGACCACTGGTGGTCTGTTCGCCGCTTGCCCCCTATCTGATTCATCTACTACTAGCCATCCATAGAAATTGTGGATCTTTGCCCCCTTTTGAATGTTTAGCTCAGGTTAAAATTAGAGATCATTTATTAAAAATCCAAAAAAAGTTTACCACAACTGTTGATTATCATGGTCCATGACTTTGTTAGCTTTTTTTATAAATGTGTTTTTTTTTCGGGGGTATTTTAATTTTTTTTTAATGGTCTCTAAATATTTATTTAACCCCGCTAAGTTTTGCCAAGAGTACACGAAGGTCTCCTGCCTTTTCCTGATGACAATAAAGATTTAAGATTCAGACTATGGAAAGTCCAACGACATTTACATTAGGACCACGTGAGCAAACCCGCAGCCAGACACCAGTCAGCAATACATTCTTCATAATCATTGTCGCGTGCCCACATACGTTTCTCGTTACGGATGATATACCGTCATAATTTTTCTGCGAGCACATTGATGTATAGATGTCGTATTCATACCATGTTTATTCAGTGCTGAATAATCAGAATACTTCCGATAGTTTCTTACTTTTGTGTTGAGTATGTAACTTGAGTCAATTACCTACTCATCTCATGAAATCAAACATGATATGAGTTATTGACTTTAGGTCTACACAATTAGGTAAAATTTTAGGTACAATTTTTGAAACCAAACAAAAATTGTTTGGATCTGTGTTTGCATGTTCCTTTTGGTAGAAAAGGTACATTTTCTAAATTTTGAATCAAATCAAATCATTTATTTGCCAGAAAGTATGTACGATGTTGGTCTTAATAGTAGTGAGGAAAATTTATTTATTTATTTATAGCTAGGTATTTATTATTAAGGTATCTATTTTAGTCACACATTCTCGTAACTATTGAAAGCATACTCTTCTATTTTAGGGTTTGTATAATCTATGAAACTACTTATTCGATTTCAAGAATTATGTTACGGAAGGAAAGCTGCTATCAAAATAAGCTCATTCGACGTGACTTCTAGTAAAGGCCTGGGTGAAATATATCAATAGGCGTCTATAATTTTTGTAATAAGTTGATATGACTAAATTTCGCATTCCAACAAACTTGAAACTAAATCACTTGGCACATAACCTGAGACGTCTAGGAATAACAAAAAGCATACGACTAAGAATAAATTATGGACCATGGACATAGTAGCGCTTACTGCAATTACTCACCACTAGCTGATGCCTGCGGCTTCACTTATAACAAGATAAACTGAATCCGTGTACCTAATATCTCTATGTTATTCCTTATTCCTTATTGATATTAAGAATCCGTATTTATTTTTAATATACGCATATTGAAATAAACGCTTTGAACTTTGCTTGTTGCGTTTAATTAATCATAGAAAATTAATTTCATACTAATGTTTCCTTAAAAAAAAGGTTTTTATAAATTACTAGCTGACCCGCGCAACTTCGTCTGCGCATTATTAGGAACAAAGTAGAGGAGTTTTGAGTGAATCGAGAGTAGGTATATACAAAATATAAAACTCCGTCGCTTGTTATGATAATAATATTTTTTTTATATTTATGTTTCTCTCAAGAATCCCATAATAGATAGAGGTAGGGAAAATCTTATCTTAAAATCTTAATAAGATTTTCCCTACCTACCTCTATCTATTATTGGATTTTTGAGAGAAACATAAATATAAAAAAAATATGATTATACTCTCGATTCACTCAAAACTCCTGTACTTTGTTCCTAATATTGCGCAGACGAAGTTGCGCGGGTCAGCTAGTATCTTTTATAATGTTCAACAGACAGACAGACTTCAATCAACGTAAATAATATCCAAAAATCCAAACACCAACCAAAAGAAAAAGCGAACTTTGAAATAATTATTCAAGAGAAATGAGCTAAGAAATTTTGAGCTAAGGTAAACTTTGCAAAAACGCAACGATAGCGCGATCTAGAAATCGGTCAAAATTAGCAGCGCCATCTACTTGCGTTACAACTGAAACTTCTAAATTACCAGGTAAAATAAACGCCAAAAAAAAATTATTTTAGTTTCTAGCTGGTTCCTGAAACCCGCGCAAGGTAGCAAAATAAAATAACATTAGGTAATTACTTGAAAACCAACAAAAAGAATCGAAAACTCGGCGATATAGATGGCGTTCTAACCAAAGTCAAGGAAAATCATAACTTCGGATACATGTATTAATTCTTATTTTAAACCGGGTATTTATCACGTACCTTTATCCTACCCTTTTTTCCGACGTTTTACAGCGTCCTAAACGTCGGAAAAAAGAAAGAATAACAATAGGTACCTTCGTGATTTATAGTTGTTTAAAATAATTAAAATAAGAATTATATCTCCAAATCACGAAAGTTTAAAAAGTTCGGATGTTTTGATGAATGGGAATGGTACATGTTACATGTTTATCATTAATTTTAAAATCATTTATCGTGCAAAATAAAAAAAAATAAAAAAAATCTGGCGTGCAAAAAGTGGCCCCGGGCGGTCACCCATCATCTTTATGGCGGCGCCCAGGGTTGCTTAACTTTTTTTCCCATACAAACTTGCAACCCTTATTTTCAAGCCCCCTTATGATTATTTTAAAAAAAAAGTAGCCTATGTCCGTCCCTGGGGTATAATCTTTATCCATGCCAAATTTCAGCTTAATCTGGTCAGCGGTTCTTGAGTTATAAGTGGTGTAACTAACACGACTTTCTTTTATATATATAGATAATTATAGTACTTACATAGTATTTTGTTGCATCAAGGAAAGTTATTTAGAATAGAACACAACCTTATTGTACACCATAAAAATAACATTAGACGACCTCTGTGGCGCAGTGGGTGAAAGCCCGCTTGGGACGCAGAAGGTTGCAGGTTCGATCCCCGCCGCGGGATAAATGTTTGTATGATCTGCAAATATTTATCTCGGGTCTGGGTGTTTCTATGTATAATATGTATGTATTTACAAACAAAAAGTATGTAAGTAGTATAACAGTTATCTGGTTCCCATAGTACAAGCTTTGCTTAGTTTAGGGCTAGATGATGCTGTGTGAAATGTCCAGCATTATATATTATTTTATTTATTTATAACATAAATTAACGTAAAAAATGTAAAGTTATGGTATGGTACAATGGGCGACCTTATCGCTAAAATCTAAAAGCGATCTCTTCCAGCTAACAGGTAATTTAGTTCAGGTTTGACTTATACCTATGTATACTCGTATTTTGTAGGTCACACACTGTATTGTAAGATGGAAAATGTGCATTATACAAACAAGCCTTCATTATTTTATATGAGTGCAACAGAAACGATGTAACATGTAATGAAAGGGGAGGCTATTACTCACTGCGCAATCTCGACACTGCAACAAGCTATGGCTTTCATTATATTATCTTGACGACCTCTGTAGCGCAGTGGGCGAAGGCCCGCCTGCGACGCAAGAGGTTGCGGGTTCGATCCCCGCGGCGGGACCAATGTTTGTATGATCTACAAATATTTGTCACGGGTCTGGGTGTTTCTATGTATAATATGTATGTATTTACAAACAAAAAGTATATAAGTAGTATATCAGTCATCATAGTACCCATAACACAAGCTCTGCTTTCTTTGGGGCTAGATGATGCTGTGTGAAAAGTCCAGCATTATTTATTTATTTATTTATTTATTTATTTATAATTATGTGGCATTATACAATACTGAGGATATGGTAAAAAATGGTCTAGTTTAAACACGGCTCAATTATCCATGTATGACGGAGAAAAATATACGAAGTAAGTTATTTTATTGCACAGAACCAATGTAAATCAAAAATAATTTTAGGTTTCTGAAAATCATATTTTTTTCAAACACTTTGCTGAGTTGACTGTCAAAATTTGATAAAGCTGGTCCTATAAGAAGCAGGTACTTATCTCAATTGTATGCAGAAAAAGGTCTGAACCAAATCATTTATCAAAGAAAAAAGTTAATAAAAACGATTCTTCACCAAATAATAAGGTCTCCTGCAGAAAGTTTATTACTCACCACTCCATTAAAAGTTTTCCGCGGGACAAAGCGAGATTCAAGCTGTTTTTACCGACTACCCACAGTTTCAAAAGTGTTCCACTCTCCATCTACAGGCCTTGAAAACTTGTAGCTATTTTCTTGAATTTATTTCAGAACAACAGATTTTATCCTGTTCTGTCACATACAGTCATTTTCATCTATTCAAGACATAAAAATTTACTACTTTTCCAAAAATTCACTATCACTATCTAAAACCATTTATCTTCATCTCATAATAGTGTTTTCTATTTAGTATTTTGAGTGCACCTCAAATATTTTTTTTTTATGAACTTGCACCTTTTACGTTTCTTCCGAATCATATGATGAAACTAAAAACAAAACAACCTAACTTTATCTAATTCACTTACAATTTCGGATGTTTAATATTCATCCGAATAATAAACACACTTAGAAGATCCTATTAGTTGGTGGACCTCTGAACTTCCACACGCTTTCTAGCACGCCGTCCACAATGCAATTATTTAGACAATTAACCCCAGCCGGGAGACAGGTGCAAAGCGGCTAGACACCCCTTAACATCTAACTGAGAGAGCACTTCAACCTCCTATTAAACTATTTACTGGACGTTTATGAATAATGCGCACTACGAAATGCTTCGCAAATTATGATAATAATGAAGTTTACCTACGTTACTGGGTTGGAAGATAATACTTCAACTACTTTTACTTAGACCTTTACACAGGATAGAGGTACGTAAAAAGTAGGAACGAAGTCAAAAGTCAAAGCGTCTTACCATAGAACGTGACATAAAGTTATTCCGGAGTGTATACTGTCAAAATGTATGGTTATTCTTGATTTATTCGGTGGAATAACTTTATGTCACGTTCTATGGTAAGACGCAAGGTCAAAAACCATTTATTCAGTAGGACCGTTGGGATCACTTAGGAGAAATTTGTCTTAAAACAAATTTTACTCCTGTTCTTGCGCGACCGATACCGTGAAGAATCAGGGAAACAAACACGGTTTGGGGCCTAGCATTCTTTTAGGTCTTCTTCTTCTTGTCGTGTCGATGCTTCATTCAGATACACTTGGAATAATGATAGGCCACTTTGATTGCTCTATCTGAGGCAGCATTGAGGTCCTCTTTTGTGCAGGTCTCAGGGCACAAGGGGCACACCAGTAGGTGCTGCATTGACTGAACTGCAGCACCACAGTCACACTGCGTTAAGCTTTGTTCCCTAAATCCCCATTCACATATGTTCAGTCTGCAGCGGCCGACTGGAGTGCGGAGTCGGTTCAGGGACTTCCACACCGGATTCTTTTAGGTGATCCATCTTAAAACTTCAAGCTCCAGTGGGCCCAAAAAACCCAGCAGTGACATGAGATGCATTACATCATTACACGATAAATTATTATCGTCAAGGCATCTACGCCTTCACTCATATGGCAGATCTAACCTGTTAAAGCTCATTCAAGCTATTTAGCTCTTTTTTGTTGATATTTGAAATTGAATATTGTATCTTTGATAGAGTTCCTAATAGCTTATTGCTATGTTTTGACCATCGCAATCCTCATTCCAAGTTATATTTGACTGGTAGGTGAATTCCGAGGTAGTCTCACAGGAGAAAATATTAAAATTCATACCTTTCGAAACCTACCCATATCCTCGTAGGCGTATGTTTCGCCATGTAAGATATGCATTACATAAACATAACATATTACGGTCCTTGTTATTGTAATATGTCTGACAGGATAATTGCGTTAGCAACTGATTAACGCCGCGACTTAGGGCCTTATTGCTTATCAGATTACTATCTTGTAATGATTTATATGAACTGAATTGTATGAATCCATCATACATTAGTAAAACTATGTATAGTAACTAATATGACAAGATAAACATACTTAGTTGTTTCGAGTCTCCAAAGATACCTTCTAGGTAAGCATGCTCCATCTTAGACCTCACAACTGCTTAACATCAGGCGGAGTGAAGTCAAATGCTGACCTACTCGTATATAATAAAAAAAATGTGTTTTGGCACATGCCTATCTCTACAATTTGAGATCCACGTGACAGTTTTCAAGTCTATCTCTGTAATCAAAGCACATCCGTCTACAATCCAAGTTACAACAACTGTTCAAGTATATGACTCAAGCTCGCAATCGCACTATTTGTTTTGTTTCATAAATAACAGTCTAGCAAGTCACAAGCACGTTTATAGCTTCAGCTATTTCGGTAGCACGGAATTTCCGCGTCATAGTGCAATGTGCATAATATTACTGCATAATTGAAGTCCTATCTAAATTCCCCGCCGGTCACTGGATATCAATGATCCCTCATAAAATGTTATACATACGTGGTAGTACTATAGTAACGTAGGTACATAGTGATATTGTTGTTCTTGTTGTAAACTAAACTAAAAACCTACTGCTTTTGTTTAAAGTTAATTTCTTATTGTAAACAAAACCTAACAGAACAAAATTCAATGCGTATTTATACAAGAGGACAAAGTCAAATTAAAAATGTATCCAAGATTTAAAACACGAAATAGGTCTAGTATCGCCATGGCATGGTAGACATTCTGGCAGATCGAGTTACATAAGATACCTATGCCATGAGATTCAGTCGTGATATCGAAAAATAAGAGAATATTAACTTTTTCATCGCAAAAGAAGCCATTGACCATATTGAAGGATAAATTTAATATAGAGGTAAAAGCTGCTGTATGAATCATCGCCAAGGTCTACCAAATTAATATTCAAACTGCTAGCTAGGATTACAAATATTTATCGAGAATTAGCGGTGAATGGGAAATAAGCGAGTTGCCTATATTTACCAATTGAAACGTAATATTTTGGTAATTTGCAACGTTCGGTTCATTCGAAACCGATTGAATTTAACAGAATGGAACGAAGGCCAGTTGATAGATATCTATGAGAACTTGTACTACAATGTATCTACCTACATAATTAGAATACATACTTGAATATCAGCAATATTGTATGCATGATTTAAAAACATTTATTTACAGAAACTAAACTACCACAATATGTACATAAAATTACAAAATTACAATGATTTAAAATAAATGATTTAAATAAATAACTTTAAGATTAGTTTATTGTTTATGATGAATGGGTCGGCTCTTGACCTTGAATCTTACAAAGGCAAGAATGAGGTCTACGATGAGCTTAACCAGAAGGTGCCTATTAACTCTCTTCTTAAAAACAACAGAGTCGTAGCTCAGTGGAAATACAGACGCTGGAAGCTGATTCCAAATTTTTGCAGTGCGCATAATGAAAGTACTTTGTAAGCGCTTAGTACTGATAAGTGGAATATCAACCAGGTGACCAATGATTTTAAGACATGTTCAATATTCTAACTTAGGTATATTATTTGAAAAGAAATAAATAAGTATGTATAGGTATATCCTTGACATTGTCACACATAGCTTTTCTTTATCCATGCGTGTAAAGGCCTCTCCTCGTCTTTTTACAAACTTATTCTAGCCCGGAGCAATGAACAGCCGATGCTTCGTCAGCATTTTTATACTCGGACGTTTAACACATAAATACCAACGGTAAAACTAGATATATCATCTAGTAACTAACTAGTGATTATGACAGCGCCGTTATCAAGTCCTAAGTCCTCATTAAACGGAACACATTTAAGTTTGCTCATAACAAGTCGGGGAAGTTAAGCCATTCACAGCTTATACTCAGGGTTTATTTGGTATAGCTTCGTGTGAAAGTAAGTTGTGGTGCTTTTTGTAAGTATTATAAATCTGAAAATTCCTGTAATCAATTGCTAAAATCTTAATTTTTGTACCTGATACTATTATTTAACTTTACCTTAATTTTATTGGAGAATTAGACTTTTACTGGTTATCTGATCGTCTACATTTTCATTAAAGTAAGTAAGTTCGTATGAGTCAGTGGCCAACTCTGGTGACGGAGTTTTTAGGCCGCCTTAAGGCCTCCGTCATGGCTTAACGACTTAAATAGCCGGGACCGACAATTTAACGTGCCTTCCGAAGCACGGAAGCGCTCAGATGAAAATGCCACTGGCGGTCACCCATCCACTTGACCGTTTCGAACGTTGGTTAACCTCGACGATCTATTAAGAACGACTAAGCAAGCACGACCACGAGCGCTTCATTTATTATTTCATTTTGGTATTTCAAACAAAAAAATATGATGTTTATTTACAACAATTAACGATGATTGTATAGTCGTTAAAAGTTAACATTGTAATAAAGCTGAGAGTCAACAAAATTGACAAAACAACAATGTTACAACCTTTCTCCCAACCTTCATTTTACTTGAATACAGTCTTTACTTTCTAAAACGAATAAACATTGGTGAGCAGAGATAAACTTGCCTCTAAGTGGAACGATACTTACTTTTGTATGAAGGGAGTGACAAATTCACTCGCATTGGAAATGAGTCGACTCTACATTGCAATTTTACTTACGCAAGTATTGATCCGAAATACTAGCGAATAAACACTGAATTTCAATCAAAAATATATTATATGCATCATCGACCGTCAATCCGCTGAGTGGTGCCTCGGGCTACAGACTAAAATATCGGACAAGTTCATGTTGGGCTTTCATTTGAAGGTTTAATATTTACCAGCTATTTTAATCGGTTTTCATTCATTGATATCATGCCACTAGTTCTTCGAGCCTTTCATCACACCTAGGTTGAAAATAATTGTGACACAAGAAGAAGAACAAATGACAACACTCATCTACTCAATCAACTATCAAGTGGATTCTTTCCTGTCTGTTAAACTTTGTATGATAAAAGAAACAAGTACTTACCACATACAAAAATATTATTAAATTTGGCCACAGAACCCTGACAACCATGAATTCCGTCAGAACAAACAATATTGAGGGTATATTGGCCGTAAATACGAAACTCGGGTTAATTGATGGAGCAGTTTTGTCATGGAGCGCAATAACGTAGGCAGTAACAAATAGGCCCTTTATTTTGGTGTATTGAAGCTTTTTATTGAAGGCTGAGGAAAGACATGTGATTTGGTTTCGTGAAAAAATAAATGGTGCTTCTTGTAAGAAGTTAATTTAAAGCCTTGTGCAGACTATGCGTTCCTGGCTACGCGTTTACGCGTTCCAGCCTCTATTGAAATTTTACATCGAGTGAACGCGTACCCTGGAACGCGCAGTTCGTACGCAACATAATAAAGCTATTTGTTTAGAACCTGTAATGAGCTGCACAAGCTATGCCTTTATTGAGGAATATTGCAGATTAAGTTTGTAATAGAGTCAACCACAGGCAAAGCAGACAAACCAAGATTTCGATTTGACAACCACGCATAGATTCATTTAATTCTTGAATATGATTCTGTACTCTGTATCATTTAAAATTACTAACGTTTATGCTGTAGGTATTTGCTGCAATGTTACAACTTTACGAACTTTTAGACCCCTCGCAGACTGCAGACTTTCTATCGGCCGATAAAGTCTGCAGTCTGCGAGGGGGCTTAACCTTCATGTACAAATATAAATTAAGCTAGTTAAGTAAGTACCATTGTACTTCGCTTCAAATATTTTCTTGTATCTTTGTTTGTATTTTGTAATGTCAATAAAGTACAATAAAGTAATTTCTATCTTTTATCTATCTATCTACCATATTTATTACATTATGTATTATATAGCAGAAGCTCTTCAGAATGCATTATGAAAAATTACTTTCGGCTTTTCTCTTAGATCGAGATCTTTCATGAAAATTAGTTTATCTTTCAATGCGTAATGGTATTTCGTAAAAGCTTGTCCGTCCAATTTGTCGAACCTTCGACGGAGAAGTGACTTCTCATCTCAAGCAATTTGTACCTTCTTACGTACAATAAAATGAGGTCACGGTAATAATATTTTGTTACTGGGGAAAGCATAACCAGGATAGATATTCTAACTCTGTTTTCTAAATAAAACCTTGTTAAGTTGTTAAATAAGTATTTAGAGAAAAAAACCCGATTTAAATATTCAAGTGCCTATTGTAAGTTTAGTTACTTTTGTATGTTCGAAGAACTTTTACAACAACAACAGTTTTAAAAAACCGAAAAAAAAATGAAATCGTGAAAAATTCCTTACTAAACTCGAAAGAAGTATGAAAGGAAAAATACTGCTACCACTACTACGAATAAAGATTAAGATATTGATGAAATCCTATAAATATTATAAAGGCGAAAGTTTGTAAGTATGGATGTATGGATGTATGGATGTTTGTTACTCTTTCACGCAAAAACGGCTGGACCGATTTGGTTGAAATTTGGTATGTAGATAGGTGATACCCTGGATTAACACATAGGCTACTTTTTATCCCGATATTCCCGCGGGAACGGGACTTACGCGGGTGAAACCGCGGGGCGCAGCTAGTGGGAAATAAAAGCGCTTTAAAATATAATACGAGAGAAACATATCCACGGGTAGTGGTGCGATCGAATTTCTATCGTATCGATGGCTCGCTTCCGATGTTCGTAATTTGAGAATAGACACGCGATCGGTATATTTTACTAAATCTTTTCAGGTTTATAAAAAATATAAGCCTTAGTAAATCTAGACTGATAATGGAAAACTGATTATTTTATTTTTTCTTTTGCTACTTAGGTATACTGTGGGACATTTTAGCATCTCCATTATTCAGTCTTTTCTAGTTTATTTGTGGCATTTTCAAATCCGTAAAATATGACCTGTCATTATTCTGTTGTCATTACAAACATTATAACAATGGCTTCATCGACATACAATACTCTAGCCCTCTCAACCATTACTCCGCAAATATTTGTTTCAATTAGGTGTCTCATCCCCTCGGAGCCTGCCGTCAAACAAATGATGATCGCTAGACATTTGCTAGATCAAGAGTGACGGTTTAGTATTGGGTGACATTAACAATGGCTGTTTGAACCTTTCCTTTTTACCCTCTTTACTGCTTTCTGTGGTAAGCTTGGACATATTGGAAAAAAAACGAAGTTGCCAAATTGAATAAGTGAATACAAAATAACTACTAAAGTACTTTATTATTAAAAGTACTTTATTCAAAAAAATGGTAAGGCAAATGTGATGTTACGGTCATTTCCAGCAAATGTGATGCTCGCATTGATTGGACCAATTTAGTAACCGTCAACTTGTGCTACGTCTTAGTTTCTAACTCTAGTTAGTACACTGAATGGGCGCGGCTTAGCGCGGTTTAGCAAAACGTACGAGTAATCGCATCATGTAAACGCACCTTAAGCACTGCACCCTTTGACTGGTATTAAAGGAACACAATGTTAGTTTTTAACTCTTGCAATCACTGAACTCTTCTACGGTTAAAAGTAATTTTAGGTGTGTTAGCTTTTTTAGGAAAATTACAAAAGTACTCCTCTTAGACCCCTCGCAGACTACAGACTTTCTATCGGCCGATAGTTGAGACGGAATATACTTCAGCTCGTAATGAGTATGGAGAAGTATAGCCCGTTTCAACTATCGGCCGATAGAAAGTCTGTAGTCTGCGAGGGGTCTAAGTAGAGTTTCCTGATAAGCTGCGAAAGAACATTCACTTTCACAAAATAAACAAAGCAGAAAGAACTCCGTGCCAAAAGAATGAAAACAGTTGACAATTTTCTTAGTGACTTTTTACATTTTTTTGCGATGTCTGGAACAACCCTCACCCAGCGTTAATTAAACGGGACTTAAACTTTAATGACTTATGAAATAATTTTTCGTCTTCAGCCTACGCCCTTTTGGCCTCACCTGGATTAACAGGCGTCTGGGAAGTTTGGATATCAAAAGAAACCTTTCGCTTCGCTCTAATTGTTGTGGATTCTAAAGAAGTTCGTAAAATACTTGGAGGAAGGTAGACTGCCGTCTGCCAGCTGAGTAAATATACCTATTTTCATTCTCTGCCTATTTTTCCTATCATACCACCAAATAAACGACCATAACAAAAATTGTGTCGGTGCTAGGAACTATGTGAACAATAGTATGATGTATGTTATGTATTTCCCATACAATCTTATAAGCAGCCCGCTTATGTCGAATCCCTGAAGCTATTAAATTTTCCCTTAAAATGATAACTAAGTTTATTCAGTAGACACAGTTTCATAATCTGTGGCATTGACTCCGAGCCTTCTTTGAACATATTAACATGCGCCATTGGTGCTTGCTATATTGAAAATGCAAGGCGCTGTAAGTTGACACGTCAGAAGAAGATGAATGTTTCAGTATTGGGAATAGTTTAAAAAAATGTAATGCCGCCAGTGTTTTGGGCACGCTTCCGACTGGCAGTGACCTGGATCAGTTGAGCTATCTATAGATCGTTTTTACGACGATCCTTAGATAGCTTGATTGACTGATTCTATTGTATTTTGTAATTTTATGTAGGTACATATTGTAGTAGCTTAGTTTCTGTAATTAAAATCCTATAATAAATATTATAAAGGCGAAAGTTTGTAAGTATGGATGTATGGATGTATGGATGTTTGTTACTCTTTCACGCAAAAACGGCTGGACCGATTTGGTTGAAATTTGGTATGTAGATAGGTGATACCCTGGATTAACACATAGGCTACTTTTTATCCCGATATTCCCGCGGGAACGGGACTTACGCGGGTGAAACCGCGGGGCGCAGCTAGTTGTTTATAAATTTAAAAAATAATTAGGTTCATTTCACTAAAATAAAAAATCTTGAAAGTTGTGTTATTATACTTACTTGCTTTTTTTATTTCCAGGTACTTAATGATCCATTCTTGAGTTTGAGTTGGGAAATGGTAAGTTATAAAAACGAAAGACGTCATAGTTTATAAAAAATACCTAAGTACTCGTATTCTTCTTTTATTTTACTGCATAGAACAATTTTAAATTAGTCGCACGACTCATCCGCGCCGAACGCGCCGAACTGTCAATTCAATAGAGGAAATGCTGAGACGTCAGAAGCTAGCCGCCTTTTCTGACGTCATCATTATTTTTTCTATAGAAAAATGACTGCGGCGCGTACGGCTCGGATATGTGCGATCACCTTTATCCAACTAAAACTACAACAGCTATTTTACACGATATTAAATTAGTGTCATGTAAGTAACAGGTAACAGGTCGTAAGTATTAGGTGGTCGTGGTATGGGCATGTTATGAGGAGGAAAGAGGGACATGTAACGAGAAGAATGTTAGGTTTGAATGTGGAGGGATGTAGTAGAAGAGGCATACTAAAGAAAAGATGGATGGACTGTGTGAAGGATGATATGGGTAAGAAAGGAGTGCATGTTGAGATGACGGCTGATAGAGCGGAGTGGAAGAGGAAAACCTGTTGTGCCGACCCCACTTAAAAGTGGGATAAGGGCTGGGAAATGATGATAAAGATGATGACTAAATTAGTGTCATGTAGAAAATAAGAAACACTATTCATGCACGCCACACATTACATTTAAGTACATGAGACGAAGTGCCTATATTACTAATGAGGTTAATGACCGAGACAGGGAGACACCGAGCCAAGAGTAACAACAAACATAATAACCTAAATAAGGTGCAAAATCGAGTGATACGCTTCTCATAGGTACGGAAAATGTGAAAATGTTCGACGATCGACGTGATTTATCGAAGAACTCACCGTTATTTCCTGCTTACGTTCATACATGTTATTTTAAAATACACTCAATATTATAAGCAACACCAATAAGATTGTTGTAGACAAAAGCATTTTTATATCAACGGTGCCACCGTAATAACTTTTCCATCGAACGTCTTTTTGGAGTTTGGAAAGCTAATAACTTGGAAGATTGTTAAACCTTAATTTTTTTGCTTTATTTGCGTGTTTACTATACTCTCCTCACACACTCCAAGCACGAACTGATTTTGCAGATAATTAAGCTTATTTTACCTGTGAAATGTACAAAGCATGTACGTGGGTGCTCCTAATGAAATCACTCTGGAGTACAATACAGCCGTTTCCAAGTTTCCATTGGCTAAGTGAATATTCTAGAGACGGACTACTGTGGGATATCTACAGGGATATACAATTTATAGAAATGTCACTAATCGTTTAAATAAGAATAACGATTTTATAAAATAGAGAAAATGGCTCTATAGACAACTTTACCCATTCGCGCATGGCATAATTTTTTACTATAGGGTTAACTAGAACGGTTAAGTAACCGCCCTTACTACCCCGCCTCAAAAATCCACCCTCTATATCTCAAAACTGGCCAGTCAGATTTTGATGCCCCTTTGCACAAGGATGCAGATGAGGCATCTCTACTGAAATACCAAGACAGTATCACTCTAGCTTCATAGACCGCTTTTGAACAGTCTCCTTTGAGGTTATTTTAAAAAATTTTGTATGTTTCTTTCTAAGCAGCATTAAATGTTATTTTAATTATTTATGTTTAAAAGCTGCAATATTTAAATAAAATAAATAAATAATGCTGGACTTTTTCACACAGCATCATCTAGCCCCAAAGTAAGCAGAGCTTGTGTTATGGGTACTAAGATGACTGATATACTACTTATATACTTTTTGTTTGTAAATACATACATATTATACATAGAAACACCCAGACCCGAGACAAATATTTGTAGATCATACAAATATTGGTCCCGCCACGGGGATCGAACCCGCAACCTTTGGCGTCGCAGGCGGGCCTTCGCCCACTGCGCTACAGAGGTCGTCAATATTTAAGTACCTAAATAATGTCTTAAAAAAGCCTTATTTCCGTAGCGTAGAAACCGTTTATTTGTAGAACCAGTAAAAAACAGTGTTTATTTACAAGCAACCCTATTCCGTGTTCCAATAAACATTCTGATTAAAACTTATCCTACCAATAAAATTGGATTGGTATGTTTACCGTGCGAGTAGCCTTAGCAGGTAACGAGTTTTTTCCATTTTAATCAAAGTTATCTTAGATAGCATTTCCACGGAAGAATTTCAACCAATACGAATTAGTATCACACCGCCAATTGTTTACGTGCTAATACTCATCGGATGCTAAAAGTAAAGTAAAGCCTAGTTCGGACTTGGCTAGTATTTTAGTCGAGTAGCAAGTAATTTAGTATTTAAAAATACTTATTAACCTACTCGACTAAATTAGTTTGGGGTTCAGACACGTTTTGGTACTAAATTACTCGACTAAATCTACGCGGCTTAGCAAAACGTGCCAAAAATCGCATCGTATAAAATGCTCCATAAGTAGGTATACGCCATTTCTATTCGATTTGTTATATCTTTGGCTGTATTGTCTGGTTGTTAATATAATTTATCCTCGTAGGTACTAGTTGGCACAATCAAGCTCGTCGCCTTGCTAATTGTCGCTCTCTTCTTTGCAAACTTCTGGAGATAATGCTATTAGTGAACTAAGTATGAATCGCTCTCTTAATAATGGTCTAGGCAATCTTGTTGAAAACTTTAGTTTGTAAATTATAACGATATTCTATTAATAGTCTAAAACCGAGTCGCTGAAGGAAAACTGAAAGTAGTAAAATAATACACTACCTTGGGGTTAAATTTAATATTGTGTAAACGTTTGGGATTCAGTCGAAGTCAGTACTTATATTTTGACGTGAGCTTCTGCTACTGTATAATTATTATTTAAGCCATCAGTGTCCCACGGCTGGGCAAAGGCATCCCTCCACTCCCTCCAGACATCTCAGGTCACCAGCAACATCCCTCATACCCACACGGTGTAACCTCCCCACACTGTGTAATTTTTCTTTTCGTTTAGAATAGGAACCTGAAATCAAAACCACAATGATTTGAACTTTATATTCGAAGATTGTTCTTTCCTGTATTTGGGATACAGAAACTCTCTACCTTTACAAAACCTCGAAGGTCTGCCGGTCGGCTAGGTTAGGCCTGTAGAAAAACAGCCAAATAATTACTTGCGCTCATTTTAATCAATATGGACCCTTCTGTTGAAATGTTAAATCAATGGCACTGGGTCGCACTTGCCACTTAAAAATAATTCCTCCCCCATCATTACCCCCGTTAATTTGCAGGAAGTACCTCCCTAATACTGGGTATTTAATTTAAGACTGAGTGGTAGGAATTGATTATTTAATTAAACATTTTTTAATTGTGTTTTTCATTCGTAAACTTTTTACATAAATACCTACTAATATGGAATATTTTTTGTTATAATATTTAATCTAGACTTGGCTTTCATGGATCGAAGTTATATTTAGATATTGTAAAAAACTTTAAACCGACTTTTTCACTTTTTCATGCATACACACATGCATCCGTTTTTTAATTACATTGCACTCTTATTAATAATCTCACATAAGTTCTTTCAAAATGTCTGTTCTTTTGATACAGTTCAAAAACATCTTAGTAAACACCTATCGTCTACAAATTGCCTGAGTTTATCAGTTGTACTCCTCATGTGTAATGTTCTACAATGAAAACACACGACACACACCAACTTTTGTCACTAACTTCCTTGTTTCAACTCCTATATTTCCCTGCCATTGGAGTTATTAAAACTCATATAACTTTGAACGTGTATTGCGTCGGGACAGGGTAATTTAAGTTTGTTCATCAATGTATGTTTAACTTTGTATTATGTTCGTTCTCGGGTACAACGATTATGTAGCTATTATATTATTTGAAACCCAGTATTTATCTTCAATTTATTTAGTTATGACTAGCGGCCTGCCTCGGTTTTTCTCATGGGATATAGGCCATTAAGCTTTTGTTATTATTTCAGAGGAAAATGTTACTAATAGCCATGTGTAGGTAATACTCGCAATGTTATGGAAAAATGTAGAATTAATTATTATAATTCAATTTCAGTAATTTTTTCTTTATAAAAAACAGACACACACAGAATGATGATAGAGCGATGCCATAGATAGAGCGATTACCAGCGTAAAATTGCCCAGCGTTTTGCCTAATGTTCAAATAGATTTTAGTAGGTACATCTCTATCAAACATTTATAACCCAACAAAGATTTAAAGGTCTCGACGTATATCCAAAGCTCTCCAAAGTGTTTGCATTGGCTCGGCAAACATCGGGGTAAAGAGCGGAAACGTTATTACAACTCAACCTCCTCACCACAAATCTATGCATAACATCAAAATAACGAAAACCACTCCTCACAAGAAATACATTGCGTGCTTTCCACCACAGAAAATAATATGGTAAATTGCAGACTAGCGGTGGTTTGCGAATTTATGGTTTAAGGAATAGCGTCAAAATAAAAACGGAAATGAAGTGCAAATACTTGAAACAACTCCCACCTTGGGTTAATTCTAATGATTTTGGTATTGTTTAATATCAATTTACTTTTTCTAAGTAAAAGAGGGAATGCGATCATGCAGAATATTACTGAAGATATGCAGAGTTTTTTTTCTATTTTGAGAATTCTAAACCAAAATAAAAAAGGAACTGATACGTTAAAGTTAAATATTATTATGGCTCGGAGGGCCATTTTTGTCCATCATAATGTCTCAAGGGAATTACCATAACCGCCCCATTATGTCATAAAGCGATAAATATGTTGTAAAACCATAAACAGAGGCGACGGGCCGTATCATAAATTGTGTTGGATTGTCCCACTTCGCAAACTAGAGTTGCCAATAATGTTGAGAGGAAAAAGTTTTTGATGCTGGCAATGTAGAAGAGATAAAAAGTATATTAAAGTGGCTTGGAGTTCGGTGATTATATAGATGCTATAAAATAAGCCTCTAAAATACAAACAGTAGGCTCGATTAACTTGGTTTGGGATATTATCAATGAAAATGGAACTGAAAATGGATCACCTAATAGAATGATAGGCCCCAAACCGTGTTTGTTGCCCTGATTCTTCACGGTGTTGGTCGCAAAGAACGGGAGTAAAATTAGTTTTAAGACTGTTTTAAGTGATCCCAGTGGTTCTACTGAATAAATGATTTTTGACTTTGAAACTCGTCAATGACGTCATCAGAGTGAAGGGGACTAATATTTCAGAGCGAGCAGCAATAATTAGGCTATATTTTGCTTACAACTTGTATTGTATGCTTTGCTTACAACTTGTAAGTACAGTGTAGAATTGTGTTCCATTCACTATGAAGTTCACGGTAACCTTTTCTTGTAAAGCAGATGAAAAGTATTCGCAACAACAAACTGCGCTTAAGAACACAGTCACCGATGAAGCCACGAAAGCTGCCAAGGTCAAAAGTGACTAAGCTGGCCATGATTCCGCATTGTAAGAGAAAATAAATAAAGTTTGTATTGTATTGTATTGTCAGGAGAACAGGCAGTGTGATCCTTTCACGCTAGAAAATACAATGTTTACTTACGAGTCATTTATCGTAGACGTATTTAGAATATTTTTTATTTACCGATCAATTATAGTATTTTTAGATATCCAGAAAACGTGTGTTGCTATGGAGAATAAAGGTTTAAAGTCTCTTTATTCATAATATTGTAATTTTATAGTGTTAATCCACTTGGTATTTCATTAATAAATGAAAAGTCTTATCAAAATGTTGGATTCCGACGATTGGATTTGGATACTTAACCGATAAATGTGAGCTTATCAAAAATTTGGATTGTGACGACTCAGGGTTCTGTGGCCGAGCGGTAAGGCACTCCAGCTTTAGGAGGATCCTCTGATTGTTTCGAGTTCGAATCCCGTCGGAATCCAAAATTTTGATAAGACTTTTCATCTCTTTATTCAGATTTAGTTTTATCGCCTCAATTCCTATATGAATTCTAAAATGACGTGGGTTGAGAGAAATTTAGTAGCATGAATATTCAAGTTCGTTGCACTCTGACGTCATAATGTTAATAATTTGATCTACGTTACGCTAATTCTACTCACTTGGGTAATTCAGACGTGAATGAGTTAGCTGGAGATTAGTGTCAGTTAGATAAGCTGTGACGTCTCAATTAATTAACGTTGCATGATTGTGAGTTTAATTAACTAGTATAATATTTGCTGTTTATTGATTTTAATTAATACTCGGTAGTATATAATGATGCTGTAATGAGTTATGATGACATAGATTGATTGCAATTTTTTTAGTTATATCAGTAATAGGACTTAGAAAAATTTAGAGAGACTGTTTTATGGACTTTTTATTGTTCGTAACTTGTTAGTTCTTTCTAACAAAATGAGAGTCTGTCTTATTTGTAAAACAAAGGTAATTTAAATCTCTACGTAGGAATTGTTTATGATGCTTTGTAGTCAAAAATAAATCCTTCTTCCTTAGTCCTTAATCCTTTCTTATACTGAAAGTTCGTATATTTTATTTTGCCGTTATTATAAAAATGATAAAACTAGGTAAGTCGATAACCAGTGTAATGCTTCATAGAGCACATTTTTATGGGAGCACAATTAAATTGTTACGGTTCAGTTATCATCATTGACTACCAGATCTACCTATGGAATTGAAACAGTTATTATGGTTTTAACTAAAGCATGCCACAATATAAATATTTCTTTACTTTCAAAGCGTAGAATGAAAAATTAAACTTAGTTTTATTAATTCCAATAAGAAGATAATTATGTTTTCAACTTGTCACTCTTCATGCTTTGCTAAAAAAATAATATAGCCTTCTTTTGTGATTTATAGACTGCAGAACGCGGGCTACAAAATAAACATTATATTCAAGAAACATAGCCTTCCTTCTGACGCAGTTGGGTAAAAATGTAAGTTCATTTAAATATTTTTAGTTAAAACATAAGGTTGTTTTTAAATGCTATAATGATCATACCAATTGATAAATTATTATTCCTTTTGATGTAATAATCTATTTCGGATGACATCATTAATGAAATAATTTACTGCGAAAGTGTCGTGCTAGTCTTACTACGAAATGTCACGTAAATGAGTCTAGACAAAGTAATTACTAGCACATTACTTGTAGGTACTTTAGGTAAATTAGTTCATATTAACCTGGATAGTAAAATTTTATTCTAAACAATGTTAGTGGTAAATATAAATAAGTATTCAAGTTTTTGAACTGAAGTGGCAGTGGGCGGGCACATAGCTGACGGTCGTTGGGGCAGAAAAGTTATCGAGTGGAGGCCATGCACCGGAAATCGTAGTAGAGGACGGCCCCCACTAGATGGAAAGACGATCTGGTTAAGGTTGTTGGGCACAAGATCGATCGCTGTGGAGAGGCCTATGTTCAGCAGTGGACGCTAGATGGCGTAGATGATGATGATGATTCAAGTTTTTATTTAATATTTGCTTTATCTTTTTTAATCTCATTACTTTAAGAAGATTATTCTCTTTAAAATAACAGAGGACATAATATTATGCTATAACTCAATACAGTACCTACATAAATAAAACTGTCAACATGAATGAAAGAGATCACGATCAGTCTCTTGTTACAACACAAACTAGGAACCGTATGAACAAACTCATTTATCTGAAGTTGTCGAATAAATACTGCTACTGCAGATGTTCCACACAATTTGAGATGTTACTTGCATTATGTATTCAAATACAGATTCCTAGTACGAGTATTTACTAAGAGACTCTGAGTTGAGGCGGACAAACGTACATGGGCGTACGGATGGACGTGGCGAAAGTATGACGGGTTTCTTGTTTACCACGAAATCCCTAAAAACGTTTTTTTTTTAAATTAAATAGGTCAACATTTGACCTCACTCTGCCTGATGTTAAGCAGTAGTGAGGTCTAAGATGGTGCATGTTAACCTAGAAGGAACCTATTTACGCTTGATTTGAAGACCCCTATATTGTACTTTTCGGGAAATACAGAGCCCGGCAATGAGTTCCATAATTTGGCGGTGCGTATGAAAAATGTGGACTCAAAACGTTTTGTACGAACTCTAGGAATGTCGACCATGTACAAGTGGCGTCTTTCCGGGAACCTGTTGGCCCGATAGAAGAATGGGGATGGTGGAACTAAATTGTGGAGTTCTTGTGCACACTCTCCGAAATGGAGTCGATAAAAGACCGACAAACACGCGACTTTATTTGCCTAAATTTAGATTAGAAAAAGTAAAAGGTTCTTTTATGGGAAATACGATACTTTTTTATAATAAACTTCCTGAAAACGCGACTAAACTGCCTATTCGAAGATTTAAAACTTACATAAAAAATACTCTTGTAAAAAAAGCTTATTATTCACTTAAGGATTATATTAATGATAAATTCGCGTGGCCTGATGTCGCTCTGCCCCTCGACGGCTGATGTGTCCTCAATGTCTTTGCTATCTTGTATTATATAATTTAAGCAATTGGTAGGTACCACCTAAGTTATCATAAGTTTAGATTTAAGATGGATCACCTAAAAGAAAGCTAGGCCCCAAACCGTGTTTGTTGCCCTGATTCTTCACGGTATTGGTCGCGAAGGAACAGGAGTAAAATCACCTAGTTTTAAGACGTTTCAAAGTGATCCCAGCGGTCCTACTGAATAAATGCTTTTTGACTTTGACTTTGACTTTGACTCTACGGCGATGCTCATACCTATAATAAGTAGTTTTAAAACATCATTATCAAAATGTTGATTATAAAAGATTCAGATAAATCGGTGAATAGGCAAACTATGAACCACGCAAAAATATTTCCTTTTTTTTATTCAAGTAAGCAATGTTTTATGCAAGTTAGCTTTGCAGAACAACCGATGTAAAGAAGTAACAAACATACTTGCAGACAGTCGTGCAAACTTTTGAAATACAATATTAGTGTGTTGATATGAACTCATGAAGTCATGACACACGCTTTCAGGGTAATTCATCAAGAAACTAGCAATTGTAGTACCCCGAGTAATCCCATCTCATAAACCAGGTTACGACTGTTTGGCAGACGGTAAAGATAAAGTATACGTTCGACCAAACCCATGTAAAAAGCTTGAGTCTTTTATTTCTTCTTTTTGCGTGCGAAAAATACCCTATTATTCGAAATTCGTCTAATTATAGGAAAAAAATGTTGCAAAATTTGTGTTGGTTTCAGTTTCATTATCAAAGAAATACACAAGTTACAAAAGAGTTGTTAAATACGTACTAAAATATTACATACCGTGCTTTGCCTTTGCTCAATGTGCTTAGTTTTAAAACGGTGGACACAGGCCTTTCTAAAGTAAAATACCTAGACATCATAAAATTTAGAACCGTGAAATTGATTACTCCTACCATATAAATCTGGGATTTCATCATTAAATACTAACTTAAGTTAATTAAACTTGTGCTATAAACGTAAACACACTTGACCGTGTAAGTTAAAAGTGTTAAGTAAGTAACGTAAAACTGTGGTTCAATGTCGACGTGGAGTGAGACGTTCACACGCTTGTAGACTTGTTTTTTGTTTTTAAAAAGAAGGTATTACAATTTCTTGCTCATTATTGTTTGAACGAAATGTTGTAAGCACTTCTTAGGAATTCACTTCACTCGTTGTCTATATTCAATTAAGCTTTCAAGCTGGTCTTTCTATCTAGGAGTACCTCAGATACAAAAAGAGTTTTGTTATAAGCTTGACGTGTTAGGTATGTCTGGGAAAAATTGTAGTTGTAACAAAAATGTCAATAAGTAGGTAGGTATTAAACCTCCCTGTTGGCATTATTGTCTTACTCGCAAAATCTCACTTGTCTGTTATATGATAAGAAAGTACGGGTCAGAAGTCACTATTGTGTATTGTGAGACGTGTGTCAGTTCACTTTCGTCAGCCCACGTGAATGTGTCAATGCAGTGAAAGTGGCTAGCATAACAATTATGACATAAATAGAATTTAGGTTTACGAAGCAAATTGTGCTTCGCAGTAGCTTCAGTTCTAAGAATAACAGTCATATTGTCTGAAACAGAATTTTAAACATTATTTTGTTATACAAATGATGAGGATTCTGTACTTTTAAAAGAAATGCATACCTATTATTATTACTATTATATCGTCTCGAAATATGTAAAAGATAAAAATTTAGAACTCTACATTTCGAATTCATATTGAAACCCTCATCAAGAGCTCCACGCAACTCTAATCTCCTTATCTTCAGAAGCCAGGTGTAAACGGACTGTTAGCTTTGCCAAAGGCACTGTGGCAATCACGATCGACCTTGTTACATGCTATCTCTTTCTAACACAAATTACTATAATTGTAACTAACTTGTTTTTTAATTATTTTTGTAACATTGTGGTCATTTCAGCAAAGTAAAAGTGGGAAAAATCATGGGATAGATGTGGAATGGAAACCATGAAGGGACGATTACGGACATGCGTACTGCAGTGAGACGGAGACGGAGCGAACGCCAGTTGTTGCCCGGTCGCCGCGGCGAGCGACGCTTCCCGCCACTCGCCACTGTTCGTACCGTACACATATCAAATTTCACGCGAAAATTTGATATAGTTGTCGAATTTGTGAAGTGTTTTCTCGAAATTACTCGTTCACCGGTAAATTTTTCTGCAATCCTAAGTTCTGTGCCTTGAATTTTTGTTTTGCTGTAGTGTTTTATTTAGTGCTAGTTACTGTTTTGTTTTGTGTAGTGCGTAAGTATTAGTTTTTTACCTTACCTTCATATTATTTACGTTTGTGCTCTTATTTATTTTCACTTTCAATAGCATTGTTTCTGATTGCCAACAGAGTTGCTTTATCGTTAGCTGATAAGTCTTATCTGTACCTAACCACGTTGTGTACATTAATTGCATTATTTGGAACACCTATGTATTGAGTAACACAAACATTATTGACTACGAAATAGTTTTGATGATCTACTTTGAGATAAAATTTATTATAAACAGCAAATAATTTTACTGATGGTAATGATGAAATCAAATATGTAAACAAATCTGTATCTGATTAGTACGATATGAAAGTACCTACATTGAGGAATATGGATATAAGATTATGTCGATATCGGCTAGACGCAAGTTTTATTTAAACAACAATATTTACAAATCACTAGCTCTTCAATTTAAACAAGACTGAATCGATCGCAACAAGTATACACAAGTTTATATCTAGTCGACATGCTTAATTTTATTGTGAATCACCCACTGTATGAAATGCGAAAGACAAAGGCATTTGAATAAGACGAGGGGCCCTTGAAATTGATCGCTACTCCCCAGCCTCTGGTTAACCAAACCCTCGAATATGGAGGCAAGCTTAATATGGGACAAATTTGATTTTATGCCGCGGTTGCTAGAGCTGCATTTACCAACGCATACAATTACAATTCGAAAAACGTCTGTAGCTATAAATCTAGTAAGCTGAATTCACAACTGACTGATAGACATAAAACTGTTTTTTTTACCTAACTAAAATTCAAACTTCGAACACATTTTTTGTTTAACGATTTTGTTATGATCTCAAAATGTTCGATAACTGGTTTTGAATTTCGAATGATCGTTAAAAAGAGCGCGTGCCAAGCCTTTTCATTTTCGGATCAGCAATATTCGGTTGACCATTGAAGCGGTAATTTGGACCCATAATGGTGCAAGACCCTTTTTTTGGAACTCATTGTTGTGCGGACTTATTTCTATAGGGTGTAGGTCGTTGACATTGGCCTTCCCTTTTATGGGCTTGCAATATTTTTCAACGAATCTCAGATTAACAATATATCATTCTAATCGCGTTTCTGATTGCCACAGATGTATTTATTGTCTCAATAATCTCTGCATTAAGTGAGCTGCCACGTTTAATTGTACCAAACATGTATTTGCTGAATGTAAATTACATAATATTAATTTTCTTTAAGTAGCTAATATGAGCTACCTCTGGTAGGTATTATTATGTTAAATTTTAAGCTGCATAAAATTCTAAAAAACTAGGTACAGTCAGCATCAAAACTTGATTAACATTTGAAGTTATCCGAATCAGAATATTTCCAAAATTCGTAACATCATAATCAGGTCCATAATAATTTTCCAAGTTTATTTTTTTCTTAGCAATCAAAAAGAAATGGCGCTTTATAAAAACAAAATGATAATCAAGTTTTGATGCTAACTGTACCTAACGTTCTTATCAAAATTGCCTTACTATTTCAATGACACATTTCTATACCAATTATTACGATAGCTTCTGATAATGTTGTGTTAGATTTACAATTTAGTCAAACGATAAACAGCTTGAATCGTGCGGTTCCAATGCATTTGACTCACCACAAACAGTTCGCGGACAAAGATAAATATGAACAACTAAATTATCTATCTCGAGTTTTTGAATCAGACAAAACAAATTAGAATACCTACTTATACTTACTTTTTACAAGTATTATCTACTAATATGGTGTAAGTACTATTTTTCTAAATCTTTCTGTAATATAGTTACATACCTAATGCATTTAAGTTTTTTTCATTTTGATGCTGTTGGCAATTTCAAGAACATTAATTTTAATTAATTCTTAGAAAAAGAAACGTGCGCGAGAAAATTACAACCATTATCCGTTTATTGATCTCTACATTCTGCTATTAATTATCCAAAACAATGTAAGCCCAAATACCAAGAGAATTTACCGTTAGCACTGAACCGAGACAGTCAAGTTGCATTATTTCATTTATCACTGGTTCTTTTTTGGTCAAACTGGTCAATGACCAGCTATATGTATATTGTATAAGTACCTTGAAAACATATCTTGCTAGGGTGAAAGAACTGGCGAAATGATTAGTGGTCTCTCTCACGCAACACAATCATCGTTATTGTTTTTTATACAATACTAATTTTCTCATGTTGTAGACAGCACTATTCGACTGCAAAACTTATGATGCAACGCTATAATACTATGAAGCGCTCGTGGTCGTGCTTGCTTAGTCGTTCTTGATAGATCGTCGAAGTTAAGCAACATTCGAAACGGTGTGTCAGTGGATAGGTGACCGCCAGTGGCATTTTCATCTGAGCGCTTCCGTGATTCGGAAGGCACGTTAAATTGTCGGTCCCGGCTTTTTAAGTCGTTAAGCCATGATGGAGGCCTTAAGGCGGCCTAAAAACTCCGTCACCAGAGTTGGCCACTGACTCATACAAACTTCATCATCATCATCAGCCTATAGCAGTCCACTGCTGGACATAGGCCTCCCCTAATGAGCGCCATTGCGCCCTGTCCTCGGCTCGACGCATCCAGCTTCTGCCAGCAGCCTTTCGCCGTTGTATACTATGTTCAACAACGTTTATGTTTAAGCATAGATATTAAGAGCTATGGATTTTGTTGATAAATAAATAAATCGTAGGGTCAGTGCCGATAATCTTCTTTATCTTTGAAATCCGTAAGTTTATAACCGAAACTTGGCTTATATTCACTACTTTGCTATTGCTATTTGTAAAAATTAATATAAAAAATCCAAATCATGATGAAACGGAACATTAAGTTTTTAAATTCTTCAATAATAATGCAACGAAGCATTATATTTTTATTGCAATATAAGAAGGAAAAAACATGAAGTTTTAATTTTACAACGTCGCAAGTAGCGGACCTTTCGAGGGCAACAATCTTAGATAAGTTACTTCCATTGCACAACCGGCCTCGTTTTCGCACGTGTTGACGAAGTTACAACTATTCTGTGGAAGCTAGATAGTTTCGCAATGCCTTCCGGCTGTGATCGTCAGTTAAATCTGAAGCAGGAAGGCGACAGCGTGGTCAATCCATTACAACATTTACCAGCTTTCGGCGACTCAACATCTCTCAAACATTCTTAACTTTTTATGAGTGTGATACTAGGTCACTGATATATGAAGCGCTTGTGGTTGCTTTTTTGATAGAACGTGGATGACTTTTTGCGTAGTCTACGTAACCAGAATGAGCGACTAACTATGAATTTACCATAATAATAATAATATAAACCTTTATTCAGAAGATTACAGTTTTTTCTTATCCTAATTTTAGTTAATGTAACACTAGCTCTATTTCCTCCGTTTTCCCTAGTTTGGCATAGGCCTCTTCCAACTTCTTCCACTCGTGTCTATCTCTGGCGGTTCTTAACCATAATTTCCCAGCGATAGCTTTTAAGTCATCTTCCCATCTCTTAAATGGTCTTCCACATTTTCCCTTTCGATTTCTAGGTTGCCAATATGTTATTTCTCCGGTCCTCTTAAAGTGTGACATGTCCATCTCCATTTGTACTACTACTCGTAGTGTAAGAATTTTATCATAATCATCATCACAGACATACAAGTAGGCAGGTTTCCCTTCTTCTCTTCCATCTAATTATCTTTCTTTGAAACTAAATGTTACTATTTTCAGTATCTTTGTTTTAAGGTTTATTTGTAGCATCTACAAGTATAAATTGATAATAATATCTTCCATTCCTCTGGTATGCTTCGCATCATTCGAAGTTTCTGTATTTGCTTCTCATTAACCCACTTCCCTATTATTGTAAAGTTTCCTGCTGCTTTCACACGATATAGACAGTGAAAATAAACAATCTAGTATGATTATTGTAATTGCGTACGGTCGCATAGCCTGCGATTTCGTAACCACGATCGGGCGCATTCCATCCGAACCAGCTTCGGTGCAACGCCCGTGGATTCCCGGCCACTAGACAAAAACTACAGGTTCTGCCTACGAGCTCTTTATAACCTCTTAGAAGCCTACGGTCGTCTTTTGATGGCCGTAGCAAGTTTTTATCGTGGGAACAATATTAATTGCTACTTGAGGCTATTAGTTAAAGAGCCTAGACGAATATTAAATTAGCTTCAGGTTGTACTTTATTAATCTTTATCTATTGAGTATCAGTCAACTATTATGTAACGCACGAGAAATAAAAATTTTTGAAAAAAAAATTGAACCGACTTCACATAACACAAATAGACACTAAGAACCTTCTATGTACCTACACTAAAAAGAGAAAAATAAGAATATACACATGCAATTATTACTTACAGTATTCAAATAATAAATTATTATGTCATATTATATTTTGAAGTCGGTGCCAACTACCTATGCATTTACATCTAAGAAGAAATTACGAGTACCTACAATAGAACTTGGGTGCAAAATTGTATGGAATAGTTAGAGTAGAATAGTTGGCACCGACTTCAAATATAATATAACATAATAATTTATTATTTGAATACTGTAAGTAATAATTGCATGTGTATATTCTTATTTTTCTCTTTTTAGTGTAGGTACATAGAAGGTTCTTAGTGTCTATTTGTGTTATGTGAAGTCGGTTCAATTTTTTTTTCAAAAATTTTTATTTTTCAATTTTTAGTGTAAATAATATAGTAGATTAGGTTAGAAATTGGAATAGTCAAGATCAAAGAAGTTAGAGTGAGAATCCCTCAGGAATAAAATTATATGGGATCACCTCGAGCGTATTTAAACATGTCAAACTATTCAATGTTTGACTCAGATTTTGTAGTGAGAATGAGGTTTTTTGAGATTTACAGGAAAACTATCAATCCCTCAGGAAAAAAAAGTATGAGGACCACCTAGATATGTATACCCTTTCAAGCAAAAAAAATAATTTTGGAAATCGGTCCACATTTTTCGAAAAGATCGGTGATTTTTTGAGTATTACGGGAAAACTATCAATCCCTCAGGAGTAAAATTTTTATGGGACCACTATGGTAGCATACCCTTTCAAACTAAAAAAAAATTTTGGAAATCGGTTTACAACTGACGGAGATATCGATGAACATACATCTAAAAAAAAAAAAAAAAAAAAAAAAAAAAAAAAACATACATACACCCGAACATAGAACCTCCTCCTTTTTTTGAAGTCGGTTAAAAATTGGGAAAGTTGAACTTTGAATTTTATAACTTACAAAAATTTTATCTAATAATCAGCAAAATATAAACCCCAGCAATAACCACCTAACGTCTTTTCAAAGCATTCTGAGTGGGTGTGATAGTGGGTATAGGTAATGAGGTGAAGGTGGTAAACGAAGGTGAATGCAACAATTTGTTCATGGAACAGGATTTTGATGATCAGACGTAATCTTTAATGACTATGTCTGACCAAGCAATGTACTTACTGATACATTATTATTACGAAGTATAAAATAATGTTTCCTTTTTCAGTTTCAACAACGTTCATGGAACACAATTGTTTTATTCATTTCAATTCAATTCATAATTAAACTCTAGATTTTTAAAACCAGTGCGGTGAAAGAATTAAATCAACTTTTAATCATTGACAAACTTACATAATTTCTAAATTATACAGGTTGTAAAAAGACAACTACCGCAAACTGAGAGGTTGAAATCAGACAATGATTCTAATTACCTAAAAAAAAGAAACAAATTTTTACCTAGCTACGTCATTTAATTATTTTCCGGTTATTTACTACTATTACAACATAACAAGACCATACCTACCTAATAATTTCGTTTATAAAAGGCAAAAACTATTATTTATCAAAATTCAGCAATCTACGTAAAACAACGCGACCAGTACATACGCATCCAAGTAATCTTCAAACGCTGTTTTCTCCGGATATTTTTTTTATATTTTTTTCGGAAAATCCTTTTGGATTTGGTTGTGTGTTGGGATGCTGTACCCACCTCTTTTGGCTTTGATATGTATATCTTTTTACACCCTGTATTACTTTGCTATTCTTCGCCTCTAATGAAATACTCCTAATGATAAGCAACAAAAACGCTTACGTAAGCAAGTATCGAACTTTACTAACCTAATAGCTCCTCTCATTACGTTTCTTGCCGGCTCGTCTTCATAGCTTTTTAATTACCTTTGTATACGGAACGCTAAATGTTTACGGTTAAGGATGCTCTGGAAAAGACAGAGCCCATTGTTTAGACCTCCTTATATTACTTGTAGCGGTCCGCTTTATATACGACACCAAGCGATGCGCCAAAATTCTAAGAATGCGTTCTGAATAAAATTAGCCGTCTAAGGAACTCTTTATTTATAATTAAGACAGTAACTTGCGGCGCCTTTTACCTCCCTTCTACAGTTAAAAAAATTTTCCGTATGCAGCATAAAATATTTCTTAAAAACTCAAGTGGCTAAGTGTAAAGTCTTATCTCCTCTAGAGAGTGATGGAGGCGATTCGTCATGTTCCCTGCTTAGTGACCTACTTGCATGAGGGTTCGTTTTACTTTAATGTCTGTTACAAAGTGCTTGGAGGGCAGATCGTTCGACCCCTATGAAGAAATCAATCGGTTTCACGCAGGGATACATTTTTATTGTTTTATCCTACTTGATCTATGTTGTTTGAGAGATTTTAATATAGCGATTTCTTTATAAACTGCCAAAACACTTGTCACTATAGTTCTCAGCTTTTGAAAGCGGCAAAAATCTTTTTCATGGTCCTAAACAAACAAAGCATTGTCCATGACAAAGATTGGCACTTTGAATAGGGCGTATTTGAGCCTAAAAGGATGATAAAAGAGTTTTTGCTTCCCTTAAACTCTTCCGCGTCAACTTTTTTGTACATTGATTAATGACCGCTCCATTTAATCGAGACGTTTCAAATTATCCTCAAGGAAAATGCTTTATGTATACTTCATTGATTAAAATTTCATCACCCTCTTGTTAGACGTTGATTACAGAGCTCCTTCAAAAAGTATAGCTGTTTATAGAATGATTAAGAAACTCTATCTGGTTTTATACACCTTTCGATTTCGCATTATCTTTATGAAATTCGCCGTAAGCTATGGATCACACTTCGTTTCTAATAAATTCGTCTGGCAACTTCAAATTGTAAATTAATGTTTTTGACTTTTAAGACTGTCTGATCGTTCCAAATTTTGCAAACATCTCCCATCTAGCCAGTTTTTTTTATTTTATGGATTATAATATGTGTACGGAATTATGTACCATATCATTACTAAACCTGAATCACGCAATTCCAGGCCTTGACACTTGATACCTATCATTGTAATATTAACGTTCTTGATAAATGGTTTCCTACCTCCAGTGTATGCAAATCGACCTCAACATGTGTAACAAGATTTAATACATCAGTATTCATACCACTATCGTTAAGGTAACCATCGCTGACGGGGCCCGCATCGTTTGCCTGTGTCAACTCCGGGTGTGTTTATACAACCTGAGGTGCATCTTAATCGCCGTGTACGGTCGAACCGACCTCTACCTCTATAGCCCCTCCGTATCAATCAGTATTATTCAAATTGATACCAGTTTCAAAATAAACAAAGGAGTATCGTGAGCATCTTGCCACTATAGTCTTCAAAATACAAAGCAATTCGAATTCTCGATAAACCTTACGTGTTCCAGATTATCTCGAAGAACAATGTAAGGAAATATACGAGAGACTGATCCACTACCTAAAATGCGGACAAAAAATTCGTTGTCTGATAGCGATAAGCAGCAAAAAAACACCCCACTACTGGCCTTGAAATCGTTTCGCCCAAGTTTTTTGTACGCCAATCTTCAGCGTGCGTGACGTCGAGCGATTCACAGCCGCGCCAATTATGTAGGCTTGTATAGAATCAAGGGTATCATTTTACGAATATTACTATGCATTAGTCGGACGTACGAAAAGAGAACGATTTACGCAATTGTGTAACCTAAATAAGTCAGAAAAAGCGTAGAATGTGATCTAATTTTCTGCAATTTCCTAAATATTTTCTCCGGTTTCCAATATAAAGCCAATATACAACGTTTAGGCTTCCGAAGTGTCAATAATAGAAATATCGAACACGAGTCGGAAGTCCTGAGACATATTGCGGCTTTTGCCTTCCTGCGGGCGCCGTGCGTAGAATACATATCGCGCAGTTATGAGCCCTGCCATAGTTTGATACCCTTCACTTAGATAAAGTGCTGTTTTTGTGTTCATCTCTTGAAATAGTTGTCACGTTCTCCCAGCAGGTTTCCATGTTACTGATCTACAAATAATGTTTGTGCTATAAAACTTTTGTATAAATAAAGATTGTATCAACTAGCTGTGTTGCATAAAGATGCATTTCTATTGTTTGCAAATTGAAGAGAGTCATATATAGATGAGGCGGTTTCTCTCATTTAGCGATGGTAGTTTCAATTCTATTAGCATTATGAATTTTAAAGTTGGTGTTGTTGTAGTTTTTAGTAAAGCAACAATGAGTGAATGTATTTATGAAACGTTCGATGTGATTATTTATAAAAAACTAATTATTAATAAAATCATTATTATTATCATGTGCAACGTTGAGATAAAAACTTAAAGTACACTGAGTATTGATATTACTTCGTAAAAGGTAAATAAATCGCGTCGCGCTGCATTTTGTCACGTCGAGCATTATTGAATTCCGCTTGTTTCTTATCTAAGGTTGTTTGGGTCAAGGTTAAATACATTATTACTACAAGTATGTAGAACTTGCTGCAAGTGCGTTTATCAACTCGTAAATATAGTTTTGAAGCTCTACCTATAAATCACGGAATCCTTTCAAAACTCCCACATTGTAATCAATTCAAGGTTTGTTTATAATGTGCAATGTGATCTTGCTAGGTTCAATACTAATTGCATCATCATCATTACTGCTACTATATCCATTTTTAGTTGTAGAGGGAATGAGCATAGTTCGTAAATTTTGGGTTATTTTATTATATTACTTTTTCTGGTTAACATTATTCTCACCAACCTGTGATTTATTTTCGACTATTTTATCACTAAGTTCATTCATATTTTCACTATCTACATCCACATCAATTCTGTTCTCATAGACTAGTAAAGTAAGTAAGTGGTTTATATGAAAGCTATGTATTCTCTGCAATAGCTTCATTCCTGTATTTGGATGATTCACTTGACTATTGACATTCCTGTTGAACGCGTGACATGAATGTTGCAGTTCGATCGTCTGCTATTCAAACAATTAGGGATTGAGTAGGATGCAAGACATATTATGAGATTTCAAATAGGTCATTGACCTCAGACGTATACAAGACGTCGCGTACGCTCTATTAATTTGAGTGTTGTTTGGGAATAAAACCGATCATTGCATTTTCCACTAACCATACTTTTATGCAATTAGGTAATTTCTGTACATTTTTTATTATAGTTAAAACATTGGTACATTCTTTTAAAATGTTGTCAACATTTTCTTTACAAATAACATGTAAAAGTTCTCTTTGTAACCGCCAACGCGCACCTGCTAATTTGCACCTTTCTGACAGATGATCGGGAAGACTGACATGTCTCGTAATTATCTATGTATGAGCCAGTTTTTTTAATGTTACCTCATTACTATAACGTTCAATGATAGTTAGGTCTGTTCGCCGCTTGGCCCCTTTCTGATTTCATCTACTATTTCTAGCCATCCATATATCACAACATAGTGTTGACACAATGACATTTTGTATTTAGAAAAAAATTATGCATTTGTAGCTACTAAATTAGGTACTTTGTTCAGACATGGAAGATTAGTGTGTTGAGTAAAACTAAGTGAAACTTAAAAACCCGAAATCAATAACAAATCGCACAAAACAAAAGTATTTCAACTGATGTTTGAAAGTTACTTCTCCTACTTGAATCACAGGTATTCCGATAAACAGCGGCACTTGCGAAACCGTTTCGTATGACTAACCATGGACCATGCCGAATGCTGGTTGTATAATCTCATTGTACTATCGTTTACGCTCTTACTTCCACCGTACTGTGCATACTTACCTATTGTTATTTTTTCAAGGCTCAAAGCTAGATACAAATTATTTGGACACACCTTAACATAATCTGCTTGGTAAAGGTACCTTCCAGCATATTGGACTAAAAATAAATAAATAAATAATGCTGGACATTTCACACAGCATCATCTAACCCACGGATTTATTTTATAAATCCGTGATCTAGCCCCAAACTAAGCAAAGCTTGAACTATGGGAACCAGATAACTGATATACTACTTATATACTTTTTGTTTGTAAATACAATGTTATACATAGAAACACCCAGACCCGAGATAAATATTTGTAGATCACACAAACATTTATACCGCGGCGGGGCTCGAACCCGCAACCTACTGCGTCCCAAGCGGTCTTTCACCCACTGCGCCACGGAGGTCGTCCGAAAATCACTTGCTGCCAATAGCTTCACTGTCACGCGACGTTTGCGTGGCTTATTCTTGTCTTTACCCATTTGCAGTCACGATTGTTGCTCATCTTCCAGGATGCATAATGTCTGAAACAAAAATAAATCTTCTTACATCTTTAAAGGGAATCCACAATTTTAATGCATTGCCTGCATAAGAACCTACAGTCTTCAGATGGAAAGAAAAGGCATTACGCACTAAGCAAATACTGTCATTATTAAATAACTGTGCTTGTATATTATGGGTGGTTCATCATTATTTGCAATCTAACGTTGGGTAATATAACAAGCTTGAAAATGACTTAACATCATAAAAAGCCTAATGGTCTATGAAACTTCCTGCCCAACCACTTGATAACTCATGGATACAAGAAATGAATGTAACGGGTTTACAAGAAACTGATACTTGATGGTACTCTACTATGCATAGTTTTTTTTGATTAGTTATCTATTTAAATTCTTTCTAAAACGGATATAGTATTCAAAGCCTGGAAGCCACAGAAGTAGTACGTAAATCACTAATAAGTAACCACATGAAAGCTAGGCCAGTCTAGCTTTGCAATGATCGTTGAAGCCTTATAGCACTTAAGCTTATTAAGATATAGCTTTCAGGTATGAAGTAACAAAAGTTTTCTATACAAATCTAAATACATTGTATGATTTTTTAATTTTAAAATATAACATTTTTAAAGGCACATTCAGAAGGCGCAATCATCAGTAGCATATTCAGACAGTCACGAATGTTGCGTATGATTTATGATGCGGCAACAAAGATTCAGGAATAATGAATGATCTAAGATGATCATCATACTGATGATACTTTTGTAAGTGATCAATCTCGCACGTCATCCATGAAAATAGTCACAACTGCATCGTTGAGTAACGATGTCTTACACAACAGTTATATAAGCATAGATCGGGCCGCAGGCAGTTGCAAATCATCAATGTCCGCGACAACTAGGCCAAAATACCTCGGACACTCGATAAACGACATAGGTACAAACGCCGCGATATAATAACCTATTCACACAGGCTCTATATTCTATACCTCGCTCGAAAAATGCAGTCGTGAACTCGAGCGGCAGGTATTCTCGTTTGGTGCGGGGTGAAGAGTGTCCATTCTATAGGTTGTATTATTGGGTAGTCTCTGCCAGAGTTCAGAATCAGATAGTGGCTTGACATAGATTAGAGTAATGGAAGCTGCAGAAATTGCAGGACACTGCTGGCCGGAATAGTTTCATTACACGGAGATGCGCCAAAAAATTCTTAAACGGGTCAGTCTGAAAATATTAAGTAAAGATTACTAAATCATTAAAGTTATTGACAAATTTATAAAAATAAGTGATGAAATTGCAATGTCTTTGTTAATAAGTAGGTAAATGCAATGAATAGTAACAAAAATGCCACAATTACAAGTTGCAGAAGCAGCTTGCATGATTTCCAATAAATTCTTCGGAAAGGTCACGTCTTCTTTCGAAACTGTGAAACACTTAGCTCCATAAGTAATTTTGAGAACATTGAACTAACAGATGAGTCATTGCACTGCATGGTGCAATTTACTTGCGTAGTGTTTTCTTAAAATTGTGGCTCAAATGACAAATGAACTGATTCGAATCAAAAAACTAAGGAAGAATGTGTCCTATGTACGAAGACAAGTTTCTCAAAAAAAAAAACAAATAAAGCGCTCAAAAAAATAATTGAGTCTACCTGTACCTGCCTGTTGCCTGGTACCTAAACATTTCTAAATATTATGTCATCAATTATGAAGGTTATAATAGTACAATGATCGCAGTTTCACATAAAACCAGGGTCTTACAATCAGAGTAGGTAGTGAACAGGGTCAAGGTGGTAGCTAATAGACAATTTCCACTCAACTACAATAGCCAGATGCAGGACGCGCCTACATTGTGCTTCAGTACGATAAACGAAGCCGTTTAAAATCTTGCGTATCCCAAATTATTCACAGATTAAAAATCTCAACTAGACTAGGCCTACATGAGTACCTATTCCGAACAGAAAAAATGATTCTTGTAGTCAACAACTTCGGTCATGTTTTTGTCTTCAGATGTTTCAAGATAATGGAATATGGTGGAAAAAAGAATATAACCACCGGAAGTGGTTATATTCTTTTTAAATTTATAAAATGTTGCCATTCATAAGCAATCAATATTTTCTATTTCTAATAAACTAAATAATCTTTATGTTCTGTATTGAACAGTGTGCAACAAAATAATGAGATCTATTGACAAAATGTGTGTGATCATTAATCATTGTGGTTTGTGATCACTATCAAGGTACCCAACAGAAAATCTAAATCCAAAACGAATATTCGTACAACATGGTATGGCAATTTACTCATTTAGGTACTTAGTTGGTCTCACATCGGAATATCCCCAACGTATCCCCAGGTCACTGTCAGGTCAACACACTTAACAAGTTTCAAATACTTTGCTAATGAAACTAATGTTATCGATGACTCCATTGGCAATTACGGGGCCAATAAAAATAATACAAAAAAAATCATGTTCAAGTAGGTAGTTAATTCTATTGTTTCGTTTTATTTTCGTTTACCTCGTAGGTATAGTTTCAACAATTAGCGTCAGCGTCATTTCCTTCCGATTATTATTTTAGAAGGATGACCTCGCGTTTTCCCCTGAATAATCTCAGAGGCTTAACATCCTATTAGTTAGAGGAAGTTTTTATGCACCTACAGGAAATATCACGTTATTTGCAAATTAGCTGTTTCTCAAATCATATCTCGTACAGTCTAGTCAATTGACCTAAACGTTTTGGTGATTCAAATGCCGCGGAATTCGTATGTCCATTAGCCTAAATTGAACTTCATTGTGCGATGGCCTTTTCATTATATCTCTATGTCACACTGCAACCAGCTCGTTAACAAAGCCTTCTGTTGATGTGACTGCTATGTCATTGTTGTTCCAAATAATACACAAAAGTAACTCTGTTGGATAACGTGACTTTTTCCCTAACATATACTTTCTTTCTTTACAGACGAAAATGTAGATAGATTTATCGGTAGGTTGCGCCTACATTGAAAAAGATGTCCATTGATCAGGCGTCACCTTTGGTGCCGATCAAGCCGCAACTGAGCAATGGTCCGTTTATAAAGAATAGCCATAACCGTAGCAGTTTCTGTGGGGTTTCGCCGTCGGGTGGGACCTTCAAAACTTTTGCTGTGAATCGCAAGAGTTGGAGTGGGAACGTGACGTTGCCTTTGCAACAGTTCGCGCCCGAAGGCGAGCCGCCGCAGCTGGCGACCTTCCGCTCGGGGACCGGTACCTTCCCCAGGAACCGGGAGCGCAACAATAACACTGCCTCAAGCGGAATATTAACGCCGAACGGGAACTCTGTGCAAGCGAGAGGAAATGAAGTGAGAAGAAGCGGAAGCACTAACGGTCGACGCTACGCTGAGATAGGAAACTGGAGCAAAAGGTGAGTCAGTTCGCCACTGTTTGTCTTGCTCATTTGTTTTTACGAGCGCTTGTATCACGGAAGAAAGCAATTAACCGGTAGATGTTAATCTCAAAATTGATAAACTTCTGCCGTATTTCATTTTCTCGGCGACCCCTCAGGTAGCAATAGCGTTCACTAACTTCGCAGAGCCTTATTTATTTTCTTTTTTCATCTTAGGTAATTCTGTAACAAGTTTTCCAATTTCATTCTCTCGTCGTTTTCATTTCCTCCCGTTCGGCGTAGTCTTGCCCTTTAATATTACTTTTATTAGCTGAAAACGTTTAACAAACATTGGTTTCAAAATCTAATAATGTTGGATTATGTTTCTACAAAGGGATTATCGGTTTCGGTTCGGCAATTTCTCCGTTTCTTGATGAAATATTAGATCGCGATAATGTGATAAATCATGGGTGCGTTGACCTCGGATATCTGACATCAAGCTATAAGTTTTTATGAAAGTAACTCAGCATTATTGACGATAAACATTAGCCTGAAACTTATCCGAATGTTTACCGCATTTATCTAATCGGGATCTTCATTATCTTTTATTCGTTGGTTGTGGAAAGTTCGTCCATAATTCCCGCTTACTCAATTTGGGGTGAGCTAAGTCGACGATAAGACGTCGTCCAATAATCTGGCCCTAGTTCTTTGCCTTTTTATTAGGGGCTCGCTTTATCGCCCCATGATTCGCTGTCACTAACTGTGATGTTATCGACGCAGATATTTAGCGGCTTTCCCTTCAGCTATTTATATTGAGTGTTTACTAACCCTACGCCAATTAATGGAATTCTCTCGGAGAAAACTGTTCTGCCAACTCTGCTATGACCGCTTTGGTTCAACACGAGTGAGCAGACTTCTTTTTTCGTACTAACCGTTCGATTGTACGATTCTACGTAAAATGTTACTACACTTACATAATTTGCATGCATAATAATTGCATGGGCATTATTCATTTTCTTCTGAGAGATTCAAGTATGAGTTTATTTTGTTACTGAATAGGACCAGTGATTTTCGTACGGGTTGATTTCGTCCTTAAATGTACAAGATTGAATTCCTCGCGTTTGTGAACATATATACATTTGAACAGTGATTATTGTTGTGAAACATACATGTAATTTTAGTAGACTACGTTTGTGTTGCAACATAACACCGTCCATTATCTCCGACTGCTCCTGGATGCTGAATGCATCTTGATTACCTTCCTATTATCTTTGAGGTGCTTACCTCTTTTAAGCCTCCACAATTGTTACTTTGTTTTAAATATGTTATCGTAAATAAAAAAATCCTGATCGATTACATTAACAGCTTTTGTTTCTCCGAAATTTCAGAACTCAATGCACATTGTAGTAATTTTGCTGATTTAAGAAATAGCTACAGGTTATATGGTAGCTTGTAGGACTTGTACATTTTTATTGAAATTGTTTAAGAAATACAAGTTGTTAGTGCTGCAAAGTTACTGCTGTAAGTAAAGTTTTTTTATGATTGAGATAAGAATAAAAATTATAATGTTGGTACCACGCGAGTAAAGCTGCAGGCGGGCTGCTAGTATTTAAATAAACTTGCATGGCACACAAATAATAATAGTAACCCTTCTTATTTTTTTTCTGTTCTGGTAAATAAGAATTATAGTTTAATTTATAAGAACAAGTCTATTAAGGGTTTCTGAGTGTAATTTAGGGATATTACGACCCAGTTTTCACTGGAAAAAACTTGGAATAAAATTGATATGCGGTTATCCTAAAATTATGAAACATTTGGTTTACTGTTCTACGCATTCAACTTAATGACCATTCGGGTTTGATTTTTTTATTTTTTTAAAACAATTATTATGCTGGTGGACATAACTATCCATAGTAATCTTCAAATATTAATGTAATGGATCTTAATCTTTTCAACATCATTTGACTGAAAATCTAAACAAATACTTCTTCCATTATCAGTAGAATTCTTCACAATCATTCAAATTCCTGTTGATAATCATAAACAATGGTAGATAAGATGAAAAAAAATCGAACAAGTATTTACCAAACTAAAACCCTTAGAAATAGCTTTTTCTGAAACTGACAAGGTCGCTTAGCAGTCCGAAAGTATGCTAGCGAGATTGATTGTGCTCGTAACCATCACAGTAGACGAGCGAAGGCATTTGTACGTGCAGTGAAGGATGATACATTTTAATGGCCTCCGTGCTACTGACACGTGTGTACACAAAGAATTGAACTAGTTCAACTATGCGAGGATTATACAACATCGTATTACTTTGCGAAGAGAACTTTTGTTGTAAGTAATATGGGTGGCCAAAACGTTCTAAAGTATAACATGGGAAGTACACAAAATTTTGTGTACATAAAAATTTTGTCTATTGACTATACACTGAAGATCAAAAAGGCTTCAAAGATCAATATTATTATTATGATAAGTTATTATGATATAAAAAGGAATCTCTGTGTCTTTGTGTATTTCCTGTTATGTGTTTCTTTTGTGTAAAATAAAGTGTTTTTCTATTCTATTCTATTCTATTCTTATTTTTGACCTTAAATCAAATGAATAGAAGATGTCACTGTGCTCCATTTTCAACTGTGGAATTAATCTCTAGCCACATTTCCAAGGGATCTTCAACAATAGAACAAAAAATATTTTGACGGCATGTCTAAAAACCAGGACAAAAGGCTTGACGGGAAATGATTTTCTTCGCAGACGGCCACACTATTGTGAAAGGCTTTGTAAGAGCCTTTGCGAGCTCCGAGGTTATTAAGCACTACAGAACCTCCATGAGGGGACTGTTTTGCTTTCCAGTAGTTTGTAATTAAAGAGAAAACTACAGTTTCAAAACGGCTGCAAGTTTTAAGAAAAAGTAAGTCGAAGGCTTTCAATGAAGGTACAAAACAGCTTACAAAAGCTGAATGACTCTGTATTTCAAAGAATTCATTTTCCCGAATTTATTTACGAATTTGTATTCACAAACACGAACGGTCCTTTTCCAATAAAAGGATACGATATCAACACCTGTCAGTAATGTATTCAAAGTAAATAATGTTGCGAAAAACTCAAGATAACAGCAAAAAAGAGACGCATGTAAAATCACAATTTTCCGTCCTATTGTTGTCCATATTTTCTATGTAAAGGGAGTACCAAACAGACATAACTAAAATCTTTGGCTGAATTATCGTCCCAGCTCAAATCACACCGTGGAAATGTTTTTAGTCTGAGATATCAGAATTAAATACATAGTAGTAACATTAGGTCGACGTTGTAGACGTAGAATAATTTTACATACACCGCTATTTTATGACTACCAAAAAAATTTTAAGGACAGTTGCAGCAGATGCAGAAAATGATAATGGCATGGTCAGAACTTTTTTTTATTTAACTATCACAAAGTTATCGAGGATTGTAGTCAACCAAAACCGAACAACATTTTATGAAAACTGTACAAATAAGTACTATAGACAACAATCGCGTACAGACTCTCACTGTAACTATGCTCTCGTATCATCCCCAGTCAGTAAACCCGCAGTAGCTATCATAAATCCATGTCTGACTCGTCTCGTCTCCTTTTGAGGTTATAATTTTTTTTCTCTTTTTTTGAGTTTTAACTACATAAATGTGATCAGTAACAGACACCGAGACCATGTTTAAAATTTTTTTGGTAATTAAAAAATAGGGGTGTATATTATATACCTATAATGGTCATAGTTGTTTTAGTTTTTGGTATTTGGGTATAAAACTATGTGTGAATGTGACATAAGAGGGAAAGAATTAGTTTATGGAAAGATGATGTGAGAAAACCAGTGGAGAAAATGTATACGAAGATTTGAATCTAATTGGTTAACACACTCATAAGTTACAGTCAATCCTAGAGTGCCATTATGTTCAAGCCAAACAGTAGGTAACACTTATAATAGGAGAGTTCATTTTTCTTATTTGTTTTGATTTCCAATACCTAGTTCACTAGGGGCACCCTATCCCGCAAACAAATCCGTGATTCTCCCTCCTGAGAGGCTGTACTTATCAGCTATATTGAATATTCGGTCTCATTGCGTATGCGGGGAGCGTGGCGAGGCATAAATATCCCGTTCTCATTACAATAACTTGGTCTGGACGTCCCCGAAGGCTGCCACGGATGCCGTCTCCCGAGGGACGTCACTCACTCTAATGGAATTCTAGACCGATTTCGCTGGTAATTATTTAATGTGGTCTTGGGGATATTGTTTCTAAGTGCCTTATAAAGAGATGTTAGGAGTCCTATTTCAATTTTTCATAAAAAATATTTTTTGAGCGTAATTTTTAAAAATATCTACAATCGGAAAATAAAATTAAATATGCTAGATAAGAGTTTATCATAACAAGATAAGGGTGACTTTTTGAAAGTTTCATCTACGCTGATATTATTCGTAGTTTTTGGGTAATAATTATTTAAAAGAAATGGTTGGTTGGTATACCTTGCCTTTGCTTCTCAGAAACATCTTTAAGAAAGCCTGCAATTTCCATTTCCACTGGTATTAAATTACATTAATAACGTCAAATGCAATCCATCAAGTTATATAGCATCATGACTTCAATTTCCATCTGCTTAGAAATCCATCACATTAAGTGTTTACTTCATACACTTATGGTTACTTTCTAAACTGAAAACTCATCGATGCATAAATTTTTCCCTTTCATTCACCATCTAGTGACTTTCACGTGAATTCGGCTGCTTTTGAAGTCGATGCAGCCGTCACGGTCTGGCAGACACCGCCCATCGTGTATGGACGTGATGGTACTAAGTTATACTGTTCCCCTATATTTCCCATATCACAGTAGCTGTAAAACAGTTAGAATGCAATACTCATCATCATTGTCATCATTGGCCTTTGAATTTTTTTTTATCAACCCATTATGTCCTATAGCTAGGCAAAATTGTCCGCTGTGTTTGGCGATCTCACATCACTCTGCATCTTTAGTTCAAGTTATTTTTTATAAAAAGTTTATTGACGGTGAATATCATGAGATTTTCAAAACAAAGGTTTCAATTATTTTAGGTTGTTTTGTATTCATTCAAATCATTCCTTTAATTTTTACTGTAGCTCTTGAACATAGAAATTGTCATAGAGAGTATCATCTCTTTACTCAGCTTAAGTTCAGCTACTGTATTACTTTACTGTGTCAATTCGCACACCTTGCATCCAACAAACTGTACCCCGAACTGTCCGTGCGTCCTGTTTGTTATGTTAATTGGTCCTGATTTGCACAATAAAACAACTCGCACGTACTACCCCTAACGAGGCGTCTGCAGACGAACGCTTTAATCGATTTAATTGTTCGATAGTTAATCGATTATAACCGATTTATTACATTAAAAAACCGGTTTCTTTAAAATAAAACAGCTTTTTTTCGTTAAACGTATATGCATTAAAATCAAATAAATTAAATAGTTGTTTAATACGCTGACATATTTGTATAAACGTAGACATTTTTTACATGAAATAAAGAAACCTAGTTCATTGATCTCGTTTGTATAACACGAGGAACTGTTGATGAAAAAGTTCTATGATGAATCGCCATATTCATTGAAATCGCGAAAGCCGATGACACTGCCCGGCGTCAATCCGCTTATAAGCTTTAATTACTGCGGGGTTCACAGCGGCCTTTATCTTTTGATTGAGCTGCCATACCGTGTGACACGATCGACAATACCTCCATGTATACCAACTCTATTGTTATGATACGACGCGTTGATGAACTGTGAGTCAGGTGTAGGACTTTCATATATTGGTATTAGACTTATGTAGGTATACCAAGGCGTCTCTTAAAGGGTTGGGTAGACTCAGCTAAAAAATCTGCTTTTAAAAACTTATATTGATAGATATTGAATTCGAGTAGGTAGCTCGTGAGAAAAGGTCCATTCAAAAGAGTGGCCATTGTTTAAATAGTTGATTCGATCAATGAAGTGACCAATTAAGCAGCACAGCAAAACATTTGCATGCCAACAGTGATTCATAACAATTAATCAAAGAGATTCCTTCTCAGCGAAGCCGCACAATTGCAAGGCTTGTGACTCAGACAAGACGATGGGTTTTCCACGCTTTCTAGACCTATAAACTGAGATACAATAGTGGGTGTCGCTTAGTTTTGAGCTGAATAATAAATGCACGAACGATAATATTTATCTTATACATGCAGTTGGCGTGACGATCTCGATGTCTTTGAGAAAGGCTGGTGGGAAATGGGCCGGGACAGGGATGGTTGAAAGGATATGGCGGAGATCTTTGCCCAGCAGTGGGAAAATGTTGGTTAAAAAAAAACAAGCAGTTGACATCGAGAAGTATCTAGGTACTCAATATTCAGGTACCGTTGAGAGTTAACACAGCAATGCACGAACATTGTAACTTCTAGATCTCTCTCTCTCGACTTAGATTAAGAATGACTAATTGCTTACATTGATGTTCTTTTGAAAGGACAAGGATATACAATTATACGGTAAAGTTTTACAACTTAAGCTGATCGCACATTGGCCGCGCCGTGCGCGCCGCAGTCAGAAAATGCGGCTCGCTTCTAACGTCTCAGCATTTCATCTATTGAATTGACATTTCGGCGCGTTCGGCTCGGATGGATACTGCGATAAACTTTATTCTAACTAAAGTATTTCGCTTGATTACAACTTATCTAAAAGATATAAGAATCTTTCGTGTGATCTTGAATGTTTGAAGATATTGTGACCGTTCCCTTTTCAAAGTCTCATAGATATCTACCTTCCAAATCAACAGACATAATAACATCAGTATCCTGGGAAATACTGTCTGCTCGACAGAGATACGTCAAGCTAACAAGCGCCAAGCGTGCCACCTTAAATAATCTTCACTTATATCAGTGAACTAGAATTCGGATGGTTATTACAACGAAATATTATCACATAAAACTGGACCAGCTGAGCGCAACATACTAAATTTGTTAAGTGGTTCCTCACATGAGCTTCTAGTTAAACGGCCACTTTGCAGCAATTAGCGCCGGCGCCAATCGAGCCAGTCATGAACAAAACGTCGCACTCTTGTGCCGAATATTGACGAACACCAGAGATTTAGACCAATACGAGATTGTTCAGTCCATACTTCCATACTTAATACTTATCCATACTTAATAGTATAAATGTGAAAGTAACTCTGTCTGTCTGTCTGTTTGTTACCTTTTCACGCCCAAACCACTGAACAGATTAGGCTGAAAATTGGCATGGATAAAGATTGCATTCCAGGGAAGGACAATTTATCCTGAAAAAATCCCAAGGGACCGCGGGTTACACCACGGGAGCGCAGCTAGTAAGCCATATTTCTCTTTGCAATAACCTCATTCAGGTTCAACACTAAAAGATCATAAATAATTCGATGTTAGTACAAACATTTTGAGCATAAGGCTATAACGGATTTCTTGCTAATATGATAAGACTAAGAATTGCCTTTGACCGTCTATGAAGCACGCTAGAAGTCTTTCTTCACACTGTTTTGAAAGAACCAGAAGATTCGAAAAGTTCAACGTTCAATCTAATTTATCTTTGTCGCCATCTAGTTGTAGAATAAAGTTTATTTGTTGCTTCCATAACACTCAACAAACCATGCACGCTATACAAAACAAGAACTGTTACCGTTATTATTATTTATTCAATAGTCTCCATGAGTGTAAAAATCGGGAAAACGGAAACGCGTGGCCAAGAATCAATTCGTCTCACGTCGCACCACAAAATATTTCTTAGGAACTATATTTCGTATGATTTGTGGGGCTGCAGAGTTTTAATAGGTTACCTGCTTGTCAGGACGTGTTGGGAGAGTTTAAAACGCTATTTATACGATGTTATTCTGGCATAAGTACCTTTTTTGCCTCTTGCTTTCTTAAACTCAATAAAGCAAGAGCTAATATTCTGTGGCAAGAAGCAAGAATAGTATGCCAGAATGGTATTGTGTAAATATGCGTTTAACGGTACTTTAAGACCCCTCGCAGACTACAGACTTTCTATCGGCCAATAGTTGAGACCGAATATACTTCGGCTCGTAATGAATATGGAGAAGTATAGCCCGTCTCAACTATCGGCCGATCTTTTATATCTGTAGTCTGCGAGGGGTCTAAAGCGTAGGAATTTTTTTCTTAGAAAGTATTAAAATATACTTCGTGATAGAAAAAATCAAGCCACCCCAAAAATAAATATATATTGCAAGTATTACGATCAGACTAGACGATCTTCTAAGAAACCATTATCAGAACAAATGGATAATAACATGAAGAACATTATTATGAACAGCATTCAATAATAGCACTAGTTGGCTAAATGCCTAGCTACAGTAATTAAAACGAACATGAATTATAATAAAATAAGTCTTATAATAAAGTTATTCAGAAATAATAATTGAATCAATATACCTAGTGATATTTGACACTGTGTGAAGTCTTCCATCATACCTTTAGGGTCGCACAGCCGAATTGTCAATTCAGTAGAGTAAAGGCTGCTGACGTCAGAAGCGAGCCGCATTTTCTGACGTCATCAGCATTTTTTGTATAGAAAAATGACTGCGGCTCGTACGGCTTGGACAAATGTGTGATCAAGTTTAAGCTCTCTGAGTCTGCCTTGTTGTATAATGGTCTGTCTGATCAAAAATCTAGTTAGGTACTATAAAGTTTTGAATCTATAATGTAATCAAGAAGTTATGATTAAGTATTATGACTTTTATATGAGAGAGACTGTAACTGTTCAGAAACAACTGATGTACAGTTTCAACACTATCCTCTTGAGCGCAATTTCTCTTTTAGTATTTCTGCAAATGTTTTACCGTCTGTTTGTAGTTTTATCTCTTTGATCATAAAAACTAAGCTGACTTAATTAGACTTGCGCTTCATTAGTGCAATATTCTATACAGTTTTTTCCAGTCAAATGACTATAATAATAATTTTTTTAATACTATCTTTAGCTCGTGACTTTCCTTACTTGATGCTGATATATAAATGAATGGCTTCAAGTTTACTCATTTTTTTTTCAACTCAACGGCTCATCACAGAGTTTTTAAATAACCAACTTTGGTCTTAAATAACAAAATTAATACGACTAACAGGCTTTCATTACTTTTCGTTTATTCAATAATTGATTTTCGGTACCGGTTCTGCGATAATTCGTTTTTGTTAAAGGGTCTCGCTTTTATTGAGCCCACTCAAGTAATTTAAGTCTGGACTATAAATTTTAACTGGCTTTACTGTATTTTACTATTAATTCATAACTAGGCCAAGAGGGTTGAGGAGGAGTAGACACTAGAAGAAAATGTTTTTGGCCGCACTAACCACTTATTTTTCAATTAGGTAAATATAAACTTACCAGTTATTATTCTTATAGGCGGCGATGGGCTTGCAACCTGTCACGTATGGAATACTAACTTCTGCAAGATGTGGGCATGTATCAAATATGTATTTGTACGCGCCTCGGGGATACAGTCGTGACCCTGTTTACGTTTTTAAACTTGTCTATAAATATATTTTCACTTAAAAATTAACTACAGAACTACTACGGAAATTTTGAAAATCGCGTAAGTATAACATATTTATTACCTCAACGTTTCAGTAGCGTTACAGCTACCGTGGTCACGAGAAGACTCTAAAAAAATATTCTTTCGGATTTTTTATGTAGGTATTTCACAAATGTTTAAAATCCACCAATCAAATACCAATCATTTTTGCAACACATAATGAAACGACTCAGTATACTCGTACTAGTACTTAGTCCAGCAGTTTAATCCTCCAAGTTAATCTCTTGTTTGCGCCTGGCCGCTGGAAGGGCTAATTTCGTGAAGTGATCAAATTACAGCCTTCAAGCCTTTCATGTTGGTTTTACTGAGAATTTATTAAAAAGAAACAAAATCTGTTCGTCTCTTTATTCACGGAAATTGGATTTGCTCGAGACTTTGACATCTATATTTCTGATTTATTAAAAATCGTGTTCGAAGCTTTCTTTGAGAACTTTTCCTTCAGTTTCAATTAATTTTATTTTGAAGATGATAAATGGGCTATTGTTAAAAGTACCTACCCTATGTCAGCAGGCTTTTATGAAGAATGTGATAAGATTGAATGAGGTCAAAGTATATCAGAATAGAAGCAATGGGTCTCTACCTGCCTCTACTATTTTTTTTTGTATAAAACAAAAACAATATAAAAAATAAACGTTTTACATAAACGCTTTTGAACGCAGTCCACTTTGCACTGAGTAGAATCTCAAATGACAAAAGTTCGTTACAGATTGAACTGGTTTAAAACCAGTAAAACTAAATCCACGCCATCCGTTCCGAACAACAGATTGCAACCGAGACTCCCAATAAAATCACTGCACTTCACTTCATGCCTCCAGGCAATTTCCTTACCGCCTCCACAATAGAGTATATCGCCGCCCCCAGCGAATAAAATCGTAATCGAACATTACGATAGGAGTATTTTTATTTGAAATAATTGTTCTAGAGGTCCCATTACACCTTGTGAATTTTTTTCAGCTGATTCGTACGAGTACTTTTTGATTTAGAGATTTTGTAATGGATTTTACAATTATATTCACTGAAAAATATCTCACCTTTTTATCTCGTAACAGATTAATACTTACACCGCTTTATCTTCATTTTTACAGTAAACTGTTGTTGCGTGTTTATTCCAGTAAAAAATAATGTTTTGATTTCGGTAATGTACATTACCATATTATTCGGGTAAAAATGTTTCATAACTTTTCAAAGTAACAGTTGTTTGCGATTTCGCTTTGAAACATTTTAAACTGTTTGCATTTCATTCTATACCCTATATTACTACAAAAATGGCACAATCCGTTTTATTATTAGAGGTCGCAATGATTTCAATTAATTATTATATGGTTTAGCAAGTCTAGCGATATTTGATTTCATAATAACAATAGTAACATGCAAAATTATTTTTATAAAGTTCGATTGTTCATCAAATTTCATTGAGTACTTTACTTAACTAATATTTTTTTGCTGAAAAATGAATAAATTCATTTAAAAAATGAATGTATAAATCTTAGAAGGAAGACATTAACTACTAACATTATTATTATGAGATTCTATGCTCTCCCTGTTAATCTTTAGATCTTGCAGATAAAAAAATCTAAGATAATAGGTAATATAATCTGGATAAAACAGGTTCTTAAAACAAAACTATTTCAGGTACCAGTTTCTCACAAAGATATACGTAGGTTTACCATTAGACTGCCACTTCAGGAATATAAAAATAAACACCGCGAGCGGGTTCAAACATATTTCTTGATTCAAAATTACTCAGTACCAAATCCAGGAACTAAAAGACTCAGAAGAAAAAAAAAGTAATTATATCCAGGAAAGAAGTCGTGTCGGTAAATAAATTGTCTTAAACTTACTTGTGAGCACAAATCATGTTTATTTAACAGTTAGAAAACAGAATAGGCTTCACTATTTCAGTAAGGTTTTAAACTGAAAATGAGCCGTACAAATTTTAATCTTAGTCTGCTTTTAACTACGAAATGTTCATATAAACCAATTTCAACAAAAGTACCTACAATCATTGCAAAATATTTTTTGTCGTCGAGGTCTTCAATTCCATAATATCTGAGGATGAATTTGTAGTAGTATCATTCGAATAAGGCGTGGTCATCAACAACCTTACATGCTTATCGCTCACCGTCTTTTACATCTTTGCTTCTGACGACTTAGAACCATCTGGATTAAAATACGGGACCCTAAAAACATTGTCTCTTTGCCTATTAAAGACTCTTAAAAAATGTGTCTCTAAGACTATTAAAAAATGAAAACATCAATCAGTATAAGTCCATTACTGTGATGGGTCGCGCGCTCTACCGAATTTCAGTGATTTTACTAATATTTTTTTTACGTTGTATTGTGTTAGTATGTGTTTATATTGCAAGATAAACTCAGTGAGCAGTTGTTTATGATATAGTTTTGTGTTGACAGTGATTTAATTCAAGAAAATATCCAACATTGTTATTGTTTGTGAAATTTTGGTAAGTCTGTATTTTCACTTCAAATTTTATTGTATTTAGTATGTTGAATGCTACAATCAAACCTAAATATTCATATGAAGCAATGCCCAAACATTACCATGACTTTTACGAGTACTTTATAAGCCGTGGAAGCCAGACTGATGACATTCAGTCGAACTTATGAGTTTAGACTTAGATAAAGGTGAAATATGTGTGTAACTAAATTTGTGATAGCGTGTCGTTTCTGAAATTTTTTAATTGTGTTATTGTTAAGTTAAGTTTCATATATTTTAATTGAAACATCTGAAATTCCAGACAAAACTAGGTTTTTTCCCATATTTTGACTTTTTATTACCTCGCATTTGATTCAGGAGACTTTTCGGTAATCGATATTTACACAAACCAAAATGATCTACCTTGCCATGGAATATAAACGTAATCTTGTTTTACTATACTAGCCATACTTAATTTAACGCCGAATAATATGGTAACATTGCATTACTGTTATAGTCAAAATCGCTTGTTTACCGTTTAAAGTGTCGTATTCGACTATTACTGTATAGGTCCATGTCCATAATTTACACGAAGAAAATCGTAATGTTTATTATCGTTGCAAAATATGTTTTTATTTGTGGTAATATATATTTTAGCGATAGTTTTAATAGGGTGCACGTAGATTTTTTTTTGAAAATACTATATTATTGCAATAAAAATTACCTATCTTTTGGTGTATAAACGATCTCGTTACGTTAACAAACAAAGGAGATACTAACAAAAATCGGTTTTTTGCTTCTCCTGTAAAATTTGAATTTTGCTATTACGATTTTCTTCGTTGGGGACGGCGATATTTTCCCTTGACATCGATTTAAAACCTTTTGTCTAAAACTCTAGATTCAGGTACAATTCGAATGATGTTACCAATCGCTCGAGGCTTAGCTGCTGTATACGTTTTATGTATCCTTTGAGGGACCTAATTGAAGGGATATTTGATAGGGTAGCATCAAAGGGGTTTTATTTAATCCTGATATAAAACATATTCGATTGGTATCAAAGAGACATGAAGCTTTTTGAAATTGCGTTTAAATTGGCGCGATCTCTTTGGCATTTTCTAAACGAATTTTCAAATGCTTATTATGGCTTAGGTATTTTGCTTTCTTTTATACATTCATGGTCATTTTTCAAAATGCTAAGAAAAAATAACATTCAAAGTGGTTAGATTCTGTCATCGCTACTTTTTTTCTGTGTCTTGTAAGACAATTCGCTTATGTAAAAGATATCCTCTATACGGCGAAATCTCTGCGAATATCAAATAAGTACTATGATCTATGTTCGCTTCAATTCTGTGCACGATCTGCATTCAAAATGCGCTTGTGCTATGACCGCACTGTTTAATACAGTAAGTAGATATTGTGCATAGTTTGACCGTTGATAGAATATGCAGACACACCCCGTCGCACCGCATACCCGCATTATTCCACACCACAACGACTGAGAATCAAGAATAACTTTACGTTGAAGCTCAAATCAGATAGCGAGATCGGAGTCATAGATAATGCTCCAAAACTTATCAACCAAACAAGTTGTGTTCCAAATCTAAGTTTACCTCAACAGGGTCTGTTAATATTGTTTGTTTTCTATACGCTGCTCTGCTCAAACTTTAAACCATAGATTTACTACGGAATGAAACGCTCCAAATATAACTGTGATTCGGGAATTTCAAACGACAGATGACCTAATTCGTTCAAATGTATAATTAGTCTTAAGAATTTTGTCTTCATCTGTTTCTAGTTTTAGTCTTGAAATATTATTTTTAAAGTAGAACTTAAAAGTATTAAGATAAGGTGTGAAATAGAACGGCGTTCTGTTATGTTGGAGAATTGTGCGATTGCATTCCAATTGATAATGTAATGAAAATTATGGGGTATGTAGAGCTTTCGTTATTGAGCCTGGGGAAGACATTACTAGCATTGCAGTACTATTACTATTGCGAATAGTATGCGAGTTAAAAGATATTGCTTTCCCAGTAATGCATAGGTATTTAGACTCGACCATGTACAGTTGCCTGCCGTAAAGTATTCCTTATGAATGAATAAAATAATTAAACAGCGCCAGTCAGTAGCCTACATTTACAGTTGTAGTGCCTGGGACTTGAAACTGTTTGAGATGGTACAGACACAGTACAGGTTTATCCACTAAATCTTTATCGGCCGTATATCCACAGGAAACACATGGTCCAAACCTTATAAACCAGTAGAATTTCACCTACAAACAAGTAACTATACGGTAGTTCTGATTGACTGGTATATTCCCTGGACAGCCTCCCCTCGTATTACGGGAATTTAATAAACATTCCATCGCGCGCTGTTTGGAGTATGCTTTGCACTCCGATCGACAAGTACTGATTGTTTGGATACTATAAACATCAAGGTATATGGTATTAAAGCTTCGGTTCTCTAGAGTCGTAATATAAGGGTTTAGAAAGAAGAGCGCGAAGTGTTGAACTTGCTTTTGTAGGTAAATTCTGTCCAGTCTTAATAAAAGTGTACCGACAACTTAACTTACAAAACTCCGGTGTACAAATTAACTTTGTATTTTGATTAAAATATTCTCCTAAAAATAATGTAGCTAAAAACTTAACAATTTTAATAAATAATTTTAAAGAATAATACAAAGCATTAATATATTCATACTACATTGATACTGACCGAAGAAAACAAACAAGTTTGCCGAAATTTGCATTTAGGCAGGTGGCAAGCGGCAGGTGCTGTAATCTGGCCGCTATTACTGTTTTAAAAGGGAATGATAATATCTATACTGAAGTTTAACAGAGATCATGTTTCTCAAAACGAGAGTTGACTTGCGGCCATGTAATTGAGATGACCACACAATAATAGTAGCATTGATGGAAAACGGTGAATTTAGCAATATGTATGACTTTGTTCATTGGCTAATTCAATAACCATCACCCCTTGATTCAAAAATAGTAAACAATCAACACACTCTACTGTTTGGTAGACAGAGTGAATAAAACCTTATCATTCACAAACATAGGTTTCATCCATAATTAACAAGCTGTAGCCCCGAAATTGTACAAGAGCCCGCGATGGGGCGAGCGGAAAGTTGATCCGATATCCCTCGGGTACCAGAATACGTTCTGAAATTCAGAATATTGAATTTCCAATAATAAAACTGCACGCAGTGATTCTCCATTATTGAGTTGTACTTCTGAAATTGATTGTTTACAGTTCGTTTGGTTGATGGACGCGGCGGCAAATCTGTTTTGTGGATTCGCTACCGACATATCCCTCTAATTAGGTTATATGAGAATACAATAGCACTTTGAAACCTTTTTGAATAAGTAATTCTGCGGCTTTTTAGACTCATACATTTATTGATAAATTTTTCGTCAAAGTATCAGAAGAGAGAAAATCAGGAGAGAGAATTTGAACTCTACATAAAAACTCTCAGAAGATATAAAGAAAATAATGAGCTCGTGCATTATAAAGCTTTTCGTTACCCACAAATATATTATGTTCTCATAAGGTCATGTTGCGTTCTCGTTTTGAATGAGAATGGCCTCTAATTGGGGTCTTATAGGCTTACAATTTACGGATCCCGCCCACCAAGTGTACTTTGAGTTCCGGGTTCGATACTGAGATATTGTTGATGCGTGGAGATCATCACATTATAATCGCCACACAAAATGTCTAGAACATCAAGAGATATTGAAATCAGAGGATCTTGTGTCTACGAAAGTATCATAATTATTTCACAGTTTAATAAGTTCAAATATCTGTATAGTTCTGTATATTACTAATAATAAGTCGAATCCTATAGTTCACACACACATTTATGAGCTGTTTGGTCTACCATAAACATCTAATAAAGAAAGCACCTATTATAAAGGTGGTCACACAAATCATCCGCGCCAAAAATTTTTTTTTTTAAACGCTCCGAACCGAACTGTCAATTAAATAGAAGAAATGCCGAGACGTCAGAAGCTAGCTGCATTTTCTTACGTCATCAGTCATCATTCATTCGTCATCATTTTACTTTAGAAAAATGACTGCACGGACATAGGTGCGCTAAGCTTTAAACCTACTCGGTACTGAAATCTACTCGGTACTGAAATCTACTCTAAAGTACAAGTACATAATCTACAAAAACTTGATAAGTAGTAAATCAAATTTTTCATAAATAGTATATTTAAAAATTAAATTCCAAATACATATTATCAAGTCTAAAACATTGGTCATTCAACCCATCGTAATTACATTATATACCGTACATAATAGTAATGAACTCATTACACTTTCCCTCTTCATAAAAGGTAACCTTTCACAAGGGCTTCTTTATAGACATGATGAGAATGTTAATTACATGCCCATACAGGTGCTTATTATTTTATTACGATTGAATGAACTTATAATAGTTAATAGTCGGTGCTAATTTTCCTTCTATTTATTTTTATCAATAATCATTATTGCGGGTTAAGAAAAAATACATAAAAAATTGAGAGAATGCGAGTACTTATGGTTGATGTTCTAAGCTGCTATTATGAATTTTTAAATTAAAGTATTTCGTATGAAAACTCACATTAAAAAATATCGTCGGATTAGATACCCAGCAATATGAAAAAAATTACGATGACTGTGAGACGTGACTGCGATGAGAGACAAAATATATATTTTAATGCTACGCAAAAAATGAATACTCCCTTGCTTTAAGAAATGAAAAGTCTTATCAAAATTTTGGATTCCGACGGGATTCGAACCCGCATCGATCAGACGATCTTCCTAAAGCCAGAGTGCCTTACCGCTCGGCCACAGAATCCTAGTTGTCGGCATCCAAATCTTTGATAAGCTCATATTTATCGGTTCCCTTGCTTTACTTACTGTACACGCAACACGATAGCCTGAGTTGTTGATTGCGTTACACAAAACCAACACTATTCTCGAATAGTTTCGTTTGTACAGTTTTGTTTAGCGTCTTTAGTGTGACTCAGTACTAATATGGTTGATATTACTAGCCACTAATATACAATTTGTATATGAATGGATGGTTTATCGAAGCAATTCCAAGGCGGGTTATGGGGCTGTTTGCATAAGTGATTAGGCATTTACGACTTGGAGGTAAATTGAAATTTGGCTGGAATATTATTGAGGAACTAAACTAGTTTTATTACCTGTGAGTAACATGGATTTCTTGACCATGTATTTCTAAAACCTACTACCAATTTTAACTAATCATTTTGAGTACCTAAATCTAGAGTTAGCACAAATATTTCCCTTTTTTATTTTCCTCTATCACCAGTCTTCTTACAACTTAGTTAATCCTTGCACACACTATATCCAGACTAATCTAATACTTAAAACAAAGAAAGTAATTTCTGGAGTTAAATTAATTCCCATTTCAGTAGTATTGACACACAAAAGCTAACAACTATAACAGAAAAATGTATGTTGCTATAATCTGATGCACACTCCAAAAATATCTGAACCAACAAATCATCGACATTATTGAATCGTGTTCTGTTCCCCCTTCACTTAGCACGTTACGATTTATCGATGAGATTAGTAATAATAATGCAATTTATCGATATTATATTCCGAGTGGCAATGAGATGGGCTTTAATCCAACCGGAAGTCACCATCCTAAATCAAACATGGCGCCGGCTTGAAAGCTGAGTCTGAGTTTTACATTTCCTGGTTAAACGCTCGATAGGTTGCCGATAGCGTACCTACGTGCGTGACAATGAAAGATTTTACATTCATCATTTAGGACTCGTTTGTTTTGTCGATAAGTTAGATTAGTTTTGCAATCGAATCCCTGGGCCTATTTTTTTTTTATTTAAATAGATTCATATACCCTTACTAATAAACTTGACATAAAGTTATGTCATGCATTAAAATTTGTATGGTTATACATAGGTTATGCACGAACTTTGTCACGTTTATTAAGGGCCATTAACTTTATTTTACGGACACTACTGTCCGAATTTGGACTCGGTCCTATGCGAGAACGATACTTTTAAAATCCATAATGGCATTTCAGAATCTGATAGATTTATTCTTTTGGTTACTAGATTATGTGATAGGTTTTAGGGACTTCATCCATTGTTTCCTCACGATGTTTTCCTTCACTCTTTTCAGCTACTGCTGGAAGATCATTTGGTTCCACAATAATACCTTAAAAACTTTTACAGTATTCGCTTGATATCGAATGATTTCACTACGAACAAAAAACTCCGGATATCCATCAGCAACCGACACATCTTGGTATGGTAAGTCTTAGTGCCATATCCGTTTCCTCTAATTTCTATACCATAAACGATGAAAGGACAATAAAACCTTATCGAATTAGATACTCATGTATTTTTATAAATATAATTTAAGGTAAATTATCAATTTAGAAGAGATATAATTCACAATAAACCCATAAATGTACCTATTCCAAATGTGACCTTTTTTGAGAATATAAATAAAATCACCAAAATTAAAGAAATAGAATTTTATGTAAAAAAACAACAATATGGTATTATAACAAAGTCTCTGAAAAATTACTAGTAGTTGATTCTTGAATAAACAGCACTTCATTTCCTTACCTGCAGACTTTTAACATAGTCGGTTTGAACGGTACACAGGTGTTCCTAAATTACATAGACTGATGTAAATATTTAAATCGGTAGCGATATACCACAGTCTTTCAAATATAGCTGGGTTAATCAAGGACTTTCCTTACTGAAAAGTCTTTCATTGGCTACTTCATTACAAGAATTTGTATCAAATGACAAATAGCTTAATGTAATGCTCATAAATGACCTACCATATTCGAAGCAAATAAGAATAATAATAGGTTTATTTGACACACACAACACGATTACAGGCAATAAAGACAACACACATACATAGCAGATAAAACAGGTAGGTAGGTACATTGAACATAAACAAGAGAGTAAAAGACGAGGAAGAAAATTAAACAATAAACTAAAAAAAAAGCTCAGTTTATGGAATTAATGTTATACTGATATTAGGTACCTACTAGTACTGAAGAAGCTTGATAGCATAACAATTTTGACTTTGGTCAATAAAATATTTAGTTTTCCTGCGTTCTCAGCTTATCAAAGTGTACTAACCATGTGTGTCCTTGGCTGGGCACGTTAGGGCCCGCACCCACTATCGGCAATGCACGCTCAGACCATTTCCATAAAAGCCTCTTCAATCTCGCAAACGTTTCGGGAATTTCAATTCGCGCTTAGCGTTTTTGTTTCTCCCGTTTATATGCAGATCTTTTTACTCTGTAAATATTTAACGAATATTAATTGAATTCTATTATATTTTGTAATTTTATGTACATATTGTAGTAGCTTAGTTTCTGTAAATAAAAAATTTTATTTGCTTGCTAGTAGTAGTAAAAAAGATTTCTGTTAGTTGAGTATTTTAGACAAAGAAACGTATAGAGCTGTGGAAGAGCATTAATAATTTTAATTTTTCAAATAACCTCATAGATGGCGAATCAAATTTTAACGCTAGTAGAATTTATCTAAAATCTACGTCAAATTATCATCAACGGCGCAACTTAAAAAATACTATCGAAGAAATTGAAAATAATTCCTTCATCACATTCTCACCACACTTATAAATAAATTCTACTTAAGGAATTCAGGCGTATAACAACGATAATGACCGGTCTATAAACCAGTTCCAAATATAGACCTATTCTGTTACATAAACACTCGGTAAAAGTGTCACTGCTGACTGTAAAGCCATACTAGCGAATAGGGTTGCCAGCACAGAATACAGAAAGTTTGCCAGAATACAAATGAAAGTAAGAATAGCTGATGACACTAACGGCCTTTATAATAAACGTGGTAGGTTTAAAGTTATGTCAGATATAAACTATAAATTTATAAAGTTATTCTTAGGTTATACCTGGAATAACTAATCTACGTTTAATAGTAAGGCCGCTATTGTGATATAAGCAGAAAATGTTCACAAAAAATATACGATTAGGAATTAACTTGAATTCCAATTGGACTGTAACTATTTAAGGCATTTTTATTCAATTCCTTGTTTTATTATCATTGGAGTACCGTTTTAACAAAAACTTTGATGTAGAAAGCTATTAAAATTACATAATGTAATTTTATCAAGTGGCAACCCTGTGGACGGCCACTATAAACGCGCAAAGGGTTTATAGTCCGCTCATCGCTATTGTGCAACCATTGTGCCATTTTAGACTCCATCGAGGTTACTCTATGTGGCATTATTACAACAATGCTAGTGTTCAGCTCTGTAATAAGTAAACAAGTTACAAAATTTTATGACTTTATTTTATACTATACTACTATTTGTTGTGTGTGTGAGAAGTAAAAAAATCATTAAAATATAGTTATTATAACATTTAAACATTCTATGACGTCCCACTGCCAAAGGCATATTAAATAAGTAGTACATCCTCAGCTACCTTTTTAATATACCTTCTTTTATTTATGCCATTCAAAACGGTCATGCTAGCGGTGAGGTGCAATCCTGAATATCTAAGTACTAAGTATTTTTGACTATGAACTTAGTATAAACTGGTTAGTACAGCAATATAATCAACTAGAAGGTACTTTATAACAATAGGAATCTATAAACGGTAGCATTCTTCACTGTTCCACGGAGCGTATCAAATAGGACACATTGACTTCGATAAAAGATCGTGTGTCAGCGTGCACTGGGCCCGAGGTCACTGACCCCGCGTCTCCGAATTCGGTAGATGCTATCCGGACATTAATCGGACGTCAGGTCTTCGATTGGAAGGGCATGAGGCAAAAAGTTGAGATTTGACAACACAAAACTCTCCTTGCTCTGGAAGAAATAAAAAGAATTAGACTTCAGACTTACCTAATCATCATCTACCTATTTAATATAAACTACAGAAAGGCTCTGAAAATTAGAAACAAAATATAATCAATACCCTGTTGCCCTAGCACTTGTGGTATTTTATTTAAGGTTCTAAATCATGACACTGTCACGCGACTCACATACTTATTCTTTTTTCTTACATAGGTATAATTAAACATTGCGGAAGTTGCCAAAAACAAATTCTTCATAGCTCCACTGACAGACAGCTAGTTGATTTCCACGACACATTTATCAAACCCTTGCATTATTGGTTTAGATCGTACAAAAAGCTTCACTGGGTCGAGTGCCCTATCAGATACAGAGGAGTAAATCTTCCAAACGGTTATTTTACGCATGACCGGCACTTACTGTTACGGCCAATTGGTTTTCGTTTCGTCATTCGATAGAAAGTATTCACTGAAACGGTGTAAACAAATAAATTCTAATGCGATTTATTGTATCAAGGATAGACCAAGACCCTATGGGTCTTTGTTGTGATTCTTTTTCAATTGTGTATGAATCAGTCAAGCTAATTTGGTGAACTCCTGAAAGGCTGTGCCAGTCATAGCAATTTCAACGTCAATAATGTTAGTAGTAACATTTCTGAAAACCAATTAAATATCACCTTCATTCTAATTTCTGAACTTCTCAAACAAATTAAAGAACTGGCTATAATAAGATTACTTCCCCTCACGAACGGGATATTAACAGACTACCGATTCAAGCTAGTACCGAGAAAATTGCTTTGACCGCATTAATTCACGGGGTATAAAGTTACCTGTTGAGAGCCCAAGAGACCCTTCAAAGCAACTAGGAAGCTAAATTGTCTTAAAGTAGCACAAGTACATCAAAGGAGAATTCCTTGTTTACGCTTAGAATTGCCGCTTGCTTCACGATGTTTACGTTCTTTGCTGTTTTATTGATCAATCATGGACTACGTAGTTACAAGAAGCTTTTTTGTGTAAATGTATGTTAGCTATTTTAACTTAGCTGTAGTATACCGACTCTTTGGAAATCTATCATCTATCGTCATCTTCTTTGTATACATTCCGCTAAAGATTCTGCGGAGCTTTAGAGACCTGTTCTTTTAAAGTCCACAAGTCCACTAAGAAGAACAGGTATAAAAGCTATTGAGCTCTGTTGATAGAAAAACAGCTTAGCACTGTGAACAATTGCAATTTTACGATCGCTTATAGATAGACAATTTGGCCTGATTCCTACGTAATGATCACATAAAAAAGGTGGTAAAAACCTTGGCGGCAGGTGCTGATTGAGCAACTATTGTAAGAAAATTGCAGTTTCGCTGTTGATATTGTTATAATGGCATCATTATTAACCTTAGTGCTGTAATAATGATACAATTATAAATCATAGTGCGTAAATTATGGAAGATTTAAGACCTCTGTGGCGCAGCGGGTGAAAGCTCGCTTGGGACGCAGAAGATTGCGGGAGATCGAATCTCCGCCGCGGGATAGATGTTTGTATGATCTGCAAATATTTATCTCGGGTCTGGGTGTTTCTATGTATAATTGTATGTATAAAGTAGTATATCAGTTATCTGGTTTCCATAGTACAAGCTTTGCTTAGTTTGAGGCTAGATGCTGTGTGAAATGTCCAGCATTATTTATTTACATTATATAATTAATATCTCAATCAGGTGCTTTACTATGTTCCTGATATCTCGTGCATCACATAATTACAACAACATAGAAAAGTTTAGACAATTTTTTCTGTTATTTTTGTATTTTAACCAAATTTTTTTTTGTCTTTCCAGGTAATGATAGGTGTAGCTAGTGTGTGGACTGGACTTGTTGACTTATTGGTGAATAAATATTTTGATTAGAGGTGAGTGAGTATGTACAGAAGTGATAACTTATCGACCAATGACGAATTTCTGTTTGATGTAACATGGTAGCTTGTAAGCTAAGATGTTCTCGTGTTACTATTACATATTATTATTCTGTATTGTTATGTCAACTTGTTATTTTGACAAATCTGTACTGTAACGCAACAAATGCAACAAAAAGTACAAAGTAGTTAAACTACGAGTATAACTACTTTGTACTTTTTGATGTTGTTATGATAATATGCGTATTTTTATTTTTTTGGCAATTTAAGAAATTAGGAAAGCCAACTCACCAAAAAATAATAAGATTTATTATATTGACGAAGTTTTTATTTTTAGCATTGAATACACTTCAGTCTATTTTCGCATTTCTCGTTCTAACTTTAAGGAGTAAAATAACATGCATTTTGTATGCAAGGAAAATGTCGCAATCGGACCTATCAAATGTCGCAGACAGTGCTCTGGCCACATAAAGAAGCTAATATAAGCCCTCTGATCTCTAACTGCAGTCGGAAGTGCATAGTTTATGCGCAGTAACATTCAGTTTTGATTATCTTAGTATGACTGTATTAGAATATGTAACTCAATGGATGAGTATGAATCAGAAAATTTCATTTGATTTTGAATCGGTCCTAAACGTTGCCTCCCAATCCTAGTGAATCCTAGTGGATCACATGGTGTGTTATTATGAAAATGTCTACAAATAATAATTTATTATAAAAACTGTTACTGTTAAAAAAAACAGCTTTTCGTGCAGCATTCGTGTACCGATAAATAAAGATTGTTTTGATACCTGCCTAGCGAATAATACAAAAAAACCTTCCGACCTGCACAAATTCGAATAAAACTTTATTTAGCGTAAACACTTTCATAATAATAAGGTAAGGAATGCTTAAATTTAATATACAAAGGGTCAATAAGAATCTTTTCATTATTATGCTAAATCTTATTGTGGACCTTATCCCTGAGGATCAGTCACAACTTTGAAAAGGTCTATTTGGTCCAAAAACTCCCCTTTGGAAGGACAGGCTAACATATTGAGATATAAACTGTAGTCGAGCCTTCATTCAATATTTACTCTGTTTGTTTGTTTGAATCGTTTCACTGAAATATAACTGCAGTTTTTGGTGGTTATTTTTCATGGTAATTTCTGAGATGAAATTTATCTGCTGGGAGGATTGTTTTTCCGCCCTAGTATGTACCTACACTAAAAGTTTTGATGGGCGTGGGTCGCTTTTATTTACCAAACAAAATGTTAGATCACGTGAAATGTTCAAACTTGTACTTTGAAAATATTCTTATCGTCGATATATTGAATAAAGTTATTTTAAATAACTCATTATCTTTTGAAGTCATATCAAGTAATATTCGTTTTTTCAATAAAGAGAGAAAAACGCAGAGTATTTCAAACAGACTATTGTATCTTTGCATTGTCGGATTCTTCAGAGTACCTAATTTACTCATCTGTATCTGTGATCTAACGCTACTTTTGCTATATAAACTTACAACGAAATTTTGTTTTTTAAATTTTGTCAACTTACTTTTTCTATAGTAGTTTCAAACTTAAATCTTCACGTATTTTCCGAAAAGCCTGTCAACACCATGAAACATTACTCTCGGGTGGTAGGTCACGTCAGATTTCTTTGTAGCTTTCAATAGCCTCAAGCACTGCGCCCCCTGTATCCATTTGACAGCTACGGTACCCTTACGATCTATTTGTAAGAAGATGAGTACATAATTCCCCCTGACAAGAAACGATGAGGTTTCATTCCCTGACTTAGCGCTACTGTTGGATTTTGTTTCGTATGATAAGTACTTTTCCAATTTAATTTATGAGAAGGGAATCTTTTGAGATAATTCCCATATTTTTTTCTTTAATGTCAAAATTTAAATAATCAAAAATGGACTAAAAACTGTTTTATAAATTAATTTCAGCCATCTTTTCTGATTTTATACCGTGTCTCTGAATATCTATTTTGTAGCTTTTATAGGAAATTAAACTATTTTCATTTGTATGTGAATGGCTACTTCAGTTGAATTAAGTCGTAATGACACTGTTGATGTTAAGTACGTTTGTGTAGTTTTACTCCAAACAAACCATTCGTTCAATGTATTAATGGGAGCTGAATGGGCCTTTAAAATGCTAATGGGTGCCACAGCTTTTGTTTCAGCTCATCAACTCCTTTGAGGGACTTACCGATACTTAACACTAAAATATCATATAGATATTTACTTCTTAATGTAAATATTAAGTAATGAATAAAGTATTTAATAATTTATAATTAATAAGCTCACGACTTATTATTTTGAACTAGCACATTTTGGCTATGACTGTACTTATCATGAGGTAGCCCCAAATATTTGTTGATTTAATCATTCAATATTATACCAAGATAAGTCCATATTTCTAAACCAAATAATGGTATGCAAAACGACGCATATGTTTATTTGGTACTAACACAGCTGTGCTAGTTGGCTATGTTTGTACTCGATTTTCATTTTTATGCACTAAATGGCAATCTGAACCCATTCAGGGAATGGTACCCCATAATTATACTTTGTAGAGTTGTGAAATGCAAACATACATGTAGAATGTGAGCGTTTTGATGATAAATGCTTAACACAATGATAATGAGCCTATAGGCGAACCTATAGGTGCCTAAAGCACTTTAAAAAAAACCTGGCTTATCCAGGTTGCAGGACGCACAAATTGCACTGTTGTTCATGAAATGATTATGATGGCGGTTGATTAAACGGGAATTTATCGCGTAAAATTTGCAAAAAAAAAAATTTGAATAGTGATCGCGAAACTAGAAATTGTAGAAACCAGTCCTTATATTATTTGAGTAACAAAACTATAAATTGGAGATGGTAGAGGCTACAATTCTTAGACTAAACTCACACGAAACATCGGCTTCTCTTTGTTTACACACGGTCATTCACCATTGTTAGCGGGCGCATTGCGTTACTAGGTCGAGTTTAGACATACGTGTGATTGTGCGAATTCTGTACCGTTGGAAGCCGGCATTGCTACCATGCCGTGTTCTAGAACTGTGCCTATCATTAACATTCTATAAAAAATATGGTTTATAGCTTAGTAAAACTTACGTTTAGTGGGAAAACAACAATTTTTATAGTACGATTTTTTAAAACGATTCATATTTTTTAAATTTATTCATCATCATTGGCCTGCCCTTATCCCATGCAGGGTCGGCACAACATTCTCCTCTTCCACTCTCCCCTATCACTTGTCATCTCTGTATTTATTATTTTTATTAACTGAAAATAACATGCGACTAAATTATGAGTAAAATTAACCAAAATAATAAAATAAAGCATGATACAAAATTTTCAGTTTCAAACAATTAAACAATCAATCTCCAATCAGAACAAAGTGAAATGATAAATTGGTTGGCTCGTTTCGTAATTGAATGCTTCCGTTATTTTGATTATGGAATTATGTAGGTTACGTTAAAAATTCCAAATCATATCCTTATGTTAGTGAAAGTATTTAGTTTAATAAAGAAAATGTTGTTTACATTTCCTAAAGAGGCCGTCATAAAATAGGCCTGAAAATCATGAAAGTAATAACAACTAACTATGTATATTATTATTATTATTATTATAAACCTTTTTATTTCCCAAAAAAAGTTATTAAATTACATTATACTTTACTTACTAATAAATTTAAATTAATTATTAGGTACACAAAAAATATTCTTTAAATAAATATTGTTTTAAGCACTTAAATATTATCATCCGTTTTTTTTTTTTTTTTTTTTAAATTAATATTAATGATTAGGTATTTTATATTTGGGACCACCCATGTGCGGGTGAAGGTCTCCTCCAACCGTTTCCAATGGTAAGTTTGTACATATAATATCTTCTTTCTATCTATTTATTTTTCTTTGTACGTAGTTAGTGTTATTTTCTGTTAGATTGGAGGGTTTTGGTCTACTCTTCCCGTGGGGACCAGCCATATTGGGAGAGGTGGATTTTTCGTTAGTATTATTTTTCTTTTTTCATGAGGTGGTGGCCCTACTTGTTATATTTCTTTATTCACGTTCTCTTGTATGCTTTTTTGTGGTGTGTTTTTATTTTGATATGATAGGTATTGGGTTATGTTTCTGTTTTCAGTTGCAGGTTTGTTTTTCTTTGGTGCTCTTCTATATTCTCCTTTGTTGTTAATCGGGCTAGATTCTTTAGGTAAAGTGCGCTTTTTATTTCTGTAGGTTTCGTTGCTATCTTTGGGAAGCTCGCTTGTTTCTTGCACCACCACTAGCTTGTTATAACTAATGAAAGCATTTTTTCCTCCTTCAATTTCCAATTTTAACTGCTCCTGCAGAGATTTTCTTTCTTTCAAAATTTTGGGTGGGTAGTCTTCTTTAATATAACAGCCAGTTTCAGCCAGCTTGCTTTTGTTCTTCATTATCTGTAACTTTTTTCCATAGGTACTAAGTCCCACAACGATAGGTCTGGGTTTATCGATTTTTCGCCCAATTCTTCTTGCGTGTTGGATCTCATTTTTGTGACACTCTAGTTGTAGGTTTTCATTAATTGTTTTTAGTATAGTATTTTCAAGTTCGAAATATGTCTTTTCTTGTTCTGGTAATCCAAAGAAAACCACATTGCGTATTCTTATTTCTCTCTCTAAATAATCCAGACGCTCTTCCTGCTTATCATAGCCTATCTTCAATTCATCGAGTTGAGCCTTAAAGTTTCCTAACTTTTCATCAATTGTATCTATTCTCGCCAATAGCTTATTTTCAGTATTATTTATTTGTTTACCAATTTCTTGTATGGCTTTTAATAGCTGCTCCTCCATCTTTATTTTTCAGTATTATCAAAAGGATTCGTAGCTCGATAAATTTCTTTATAAAAACTCGTGGTCTTCGCCGGAAATTGACTTGGAAAAAATAAAAATATTTTTTTTGTGCAAAAAGAGTATTGTCTCAGGATATGAACACGGAGATCCGTCTTCGCAGTCGGTATCACCAACCAACTGGCCACTTGGTTCAGTGAACTATACGTCGAAATTAGTGATCTGATCCAAGTTGCAAACGTAATTTGTTTGGAGAAGTTTTTTATTTCAACCCTCAGTTTTTATTATTGTTTTAGTTAATGTTTCAATCACTTTCACTGTTATTATTGTAGTTATTTATTTGTTCGATAATTGGATAATGTTCACACACTAAGGTAGGAAAGTCACTGATTTATTTGTTGTTGTTTTTGTGTCCTTTTTTTTATTCCGAGTGTAGCCGCTCACGAAACTTTTATTTCACTGTTATGTCTTTAGTTCTTAGTTTTTCGATTGGATAACGTTCACATACTTGAGTCACTTATTTATTTATTGGTTCGATTAATAATAACACTGGTTTACTGAGTTTATCAATTTTTAAAATCAACTTTTTCACGGAGCTCAACTACACTTTGCGACTGCAGCGCCACCACCCACTATGTATATTAATAGATAGAAATATTTATATACATAGTATATTAATGAATATAATAGAAAACAATTAAGCTGAAATGAACTACACTGTACTGAACTCTATTAATCAAGATGTTTGTATATTCTAGTATTTGTGATTTTCACAACGTTGACACTTTTGGTAGAATACCTATTCGTTAGAAAAGTAAGTAAAAACTCTTATTTTGAAGTATATTTCCAGCGGATAATTATGTATAATATGTGGATAATTAGGTACTACGAGAAATTCTTGTTATCAAATAATTGAAATTTGATAAAATTTCAATCTACCCAAAAATGTGGTAGATAATATATATTCCTAAAAGAATGTTATGGTTTGTCTCGTTTTGTATCATTTCTTGGTTCATACTTTACTCAAGACTATAGCTTCCTCGCATTACCCAGTTGGCGTTCTTATAAACGGCTCCAAAATAAACACCATTCATAACGCTAAACCAAATAAGCGATGGAGAAGGATTTATTTGTTTTATTATTGTTTCAAGCTATTCTTGAACAAGTCTTATGAAAGTTATGCAAGAATCTTGTTTTGCTTGTAATCAATGCTTGTCTATTCTTGCTTGGCGCCACTTACTTTGTAAAACGCCATTTACACGATACCATTTTCGCATACTATTCTTACTTGCCATAGAATATTAGCTCGTTTCGTTGAGCTTGAGAAAGCCAGAGGCAAGAGTATGGTATTGTGTAAATGTTGTTTTAGTAATTGATGGTAGGTTACTGCTACCGATTATGGGATGTTCTCGTATAACTATCTAAGAAGTTTCTAGTGCATCGCTTGGAAATTGTAATGCTATATTTTTAGGGTTACCCAAAGGGTAAAACGGGACCCTATTATTAAGGCTCCGCTGTCCGTCCGTCTGTCTGTCCGTTTGTCACCAGGCTGCATCTCATGAATGTTAATAAACAGTGGAATCATAGATGATGTATTTCTGTTGTCGCTATAACAACAAATACTTCGTGCGTGAGTCCGACTCGCACTTGGCCGGTTTTTTTACTAAATATTTTAGCTCATGCAAAATATTTGACTGAGTAGAAGACAGAAGAATGATGAATATTTAAAATAACAAGTACTTAATTTGACTTTTTTATGCGGATCACACTCTTGCAGTAAATCAAAAAGGTTTTGATACCGCCATATTTTAAATGCCAGATGAAAGAAGATAACCATTAACCCAATGATATATATATTTTTATATCTAACCATTAAAAATGTTATAGTCATGTTTTGACATGGATTGTATGGATGGTATAATAATTATTTGTTGTATTGAGAAATGAAAAGTCTTATCAAAATTTTCGATACCGACGGACAATGAGCATAAGTTCACTAAGCGAAACGTGTAATTGGCACTACCGGTGCTTAGATAAATATGAGCTTATCAAAAATTTCCATTGCAACGTCAGTGATTCCGTGGCCGAGTGGTAAGGCACTCCGGCTCTAGGAGGATCGACTGATCGTCTCGGGTTCGAATCCCGTCGGAATCAATAACTTTGATTAGACTTGAGAAATGAACTCAATGAAATACTTAAGGAGTTTTTTTTTTATTAAATAGGTCAGCATTTGACCTCACTCTGCCTGATGTTAAGCAGTAGTGAGGTCTAAGATGGAGCATACTTACCTAGAAGGAACCTATTTACTCTTGATTTGAAGACCCCTATATTGTACTTTTCGGGAAATACAGAGCCCGGCAATGAGTTCCACAATTTGGCGGTTTAAAAATTGATAAATTAATTCTTGTACCTATGTATGTAATTAAATGTAATGGTCTCACGTTTACATGACGTCAAATCCAAGCATTCCAATTAGATCACTTGTAACATGTTAAAAACACGTATTTTCTATATTATACTTGTTGAGCAGGTTTTGCAACAGTGGATAAGTTTTTCTTACTTTATTTTTTCGTTCTACTGCAGGGTGAAGTACCTGAGATCATTAGCATAATTATTTATTTAGAAATCACTGCATGACATCCTGTCTTTACTTGCTAAATAGGTTTGTTATATCAAATGAAACAAAACGTTTGTATTGAGACTGAGAATCTTACGGCTCAGCTCGCTCCACTCAGTCATATCCTATAATCCTATCCTATAAATATTATAAAGGCGAAAGTTTGTAAGTATGGATGTATGGATGTATGGATGTTTGTTACTCTTTCACGCAAAAACGGCTGGACCGATTTGGTTGAAATTTGGTATGTAGATAGGTGATACCCTGGATTAACACATAGGCTACTTTTTATCCCGATATTCCCGCGGGAACGGGACTTACGCGGGTGAAACCGCGGGGCGCAGCTAGTTGACAATAATTTTCCTTTGAATGAGTTCGAACCAACTGAGAGTTTGATATAAGTTCTGGGTAAGTTAAATAAAACATTTTTAAGACTATCAGACCGGTAAACCAGCTATTTAACAAAAATTTGGTCAAAAAATAAAAAATCTTAAATCTTGACCACAGACCACTTACCGTTTCCTATTACCTAGGTATAACTAAAAGCATTCAGATAACTCCGAAAGTACTACGACTAAAGTAGTGCAAAACTGATTTTCAATGTTAACATCAATTCACAATCTTAGAAAAAAGTTGTGGACTGATAGATAGATAAAAAAATTATTTGGGAAAACACACACACAGACGAACATAACTAGGTACACTGACACAGCAAAAAAAAAACAAAATGTATTAGATCTAGGATAGATCTAGGATCTATTAGATCTAGGATGAACTGCTCAACATAATAAATTCCGATTTATTTATTTCTTGAGTGCCGAGATGACAACCTGTTTACTAATATTGTGACCAAAATAATAATGCTGCAGCTGAAACTGGCAGCTCTGGTATCTCCAAAGAAAAGCTTTTCTATTTAACGAGTATCTTTCTCTAAGAATATCAGGATTAACATCTTCAGTCTGCACATTTTTTTGCATTTATTCAATCAATATATTTTGCTTGAGAAAGAAGAGTTTTGTTAGTTATGAATATTTTATACAGTCGGTTAATGCCAAGGATACAAATTATAAATGCTAACAACTGTTGGTCCAGATTTCTTTCTGTCTGAGCTGAATGCAGAATGCTGCCAACACATTTACATTTTGCTAAATTAAGTTGAACAGCAAAATAAGAAGACCACGGCCAAGTTATTAAAATATGCTTGTCAAATCACATTCCGCATGCATTTTTAATAAATAAACGGAACAATATTATAAAGCAAAACAACAAGAAAGAAACTACGAATTTAAAAGAAATCTGCTTTTAATAAAAAAAACATCTTCGATTCCAGAAAATAGTACCTAGGACATACTGAAAGCGCTTAAATTTTGTTACGATTTGCTTGCTTTATAGCTTCATAACATTGCTAGATCTAGCCAAGATGCAGAATGCTGGCAATAACGCCAGATACGCAGACTTGTCTTAGCTAAATGTTTTACGAGATAAGACGAAGCGCGACGAGAGATTGCAAAGTATTCATGTTAAAAATTCATGTGCCATTTCTGTACGAGATTTATAACGTCTGTGTACTTCTTTGTTTATTTATGAACGCCATTTGCATTTAATTTGTAGAGACTAGAGAAAGGATAAATGGTCTGGTAAAAATGAGCTAATATGGTTTGGTTGAAGAATTAGAATTTATAATGCTTAATAAGTACATGTGAGGGTGTTTTCAATTTACTTAATGTTACTCACCAATAATTCAATAGTACGTTGCCTAGAATATGTACGCGACCCATGGCTTTCAAATTCAAATCATCGTTTTGTTCAATTCCATTCATGCACGCTAATACACTCAATAACCAATCTCAATTGAAACTAGATCACCCTACAAGTTATCACAGTAATGCCATTTCAATTTCAATTCTGTTATCGATGCATACTCAAGGTGAGTATGCATCGATAACTAGACCGTTGCGACCGCTAATTCGATGTTTGGCAACCTCTGAGGCCACCTGTCTTAGAGAAAATAGTAAAATATTAGACTACAAGTTTGTTTACACCAATAAATACAGGCCTTTACATCCCAAGAGAATTATATAGTCATTAATTATAGAGTCAGGTGTTACACGAGACGCTGCACTGCCTGTCTAAATGCAGGTACCTACCGTAGTTCTAAATAGGTCTATGATACATACAGTATCTGATGTATGTTATTCTTATTGTGCAATACTATAAGTAGTACCGTAATAGCTATGATACTCTCAAGCAAAATTTTTGTAGAGAAATCTGCGCGGCTCATTCATAGTTTTTCACATGTTCCGCCACAATAAAACGCTTAGCACTCCGTTCGTTGACCTTAGGTAAGTAGGTACTGGTTTCGCAATACATTGTTTCGTTGTTCGCATGGTGATTTCGTTCTGAATAAAGTTTCTTTAAGTTATTATGGATTGTTTATGAATATAGTGCTTCTAGAGATCTGTTAGATGGCCTACCTCACATGTGTCTAATACCATTATGTTAACTAATAACCGTGTTTTCGTGATAATAACTTAACAGATTATAAGACTTAGTACCTATACAGGGTGTAAAAAGACTGCTACCGAAAACTGTAACTGGTTGTAATCAGACCATGATTCTAAACATATTTAGCGAAAAAAAACGCAAAAAAAATTTTTTACTTAGCTTCGTCATGCTATGTTATTTTCGGCTATTTACTACTACAACATAATAAGACCATACCTACCTAATTATTTCATTTATAAAAGAAAAAAAACATTTAAAACTCAAAATCCAGCAATCTACGTAAAAAAACGCGCCCGAAACATACGCAAACAGTACTCTTCAAACGCTGTTTTCTCCGGATTTAGTGCATATTTCGGAAAATCCTTTTGGATTTGATTGTCTATTGGGATGCTGTACCTACCCCTTTCGGCTTCGGTAGACGTCTTTTTACACCCTGTATATGCCAAAACGTATTGTGAATGTATTAGGTCAAATTGCTAAAATTTACCTGAGAACATTTAGTTCGTAAGATAGAATGATGATTTAGTTCATCGTTTACTTACATTGAACCTTAGCTCTAAAACCCCTTGCAGACTGCAGACTTTCTATCGGCCGATAGTTGAGACGGAAGATACTTCGGCTTACTTCTCCATACTCATTACGAGCCGAAGTATGTTCCGTCTCAACTATCGGCCGATAGAAAGTATGCAGTCTGCGAGAGGTCTAAATATCCATTCTAAAATGTAAAGAACTATCTTTCGAGGCAAAACCTCAAGCTCTCGGAAAAGCTATTTGATTTAGTAGAAAATAGCCGAAGATAAATGTTTTATCTGCTCTACCGCTCGCTAAGCCACAGAATAAACAATACTAAGTGGCGAGTTAAGTATCTTAATCCACTTCGTAGCTAAGGAGCTGAGCTAGTCTGGTTTTAGGTACATACTCGTCTAGCGAGATAAGTGCACCTACTTTTTGACTTTGACTTTGACTTTTCCACCAATGTCTGATTTACTCAGTGAAGTAAGGGTTGTTTTATCAAAGTGGAGTTCAAGTGGGTAAGAAAGTTTTCATATTAGAGCAAAAATTATGTAAATAAGCTATTTTATCGATTGTATTGAGTACCTGAGTAACTAAAGTTATTTATATTTTTCCATAGCCGCGGTTGGTACCAACTATGTTTTATTTTTCAAAGTAAAAACGGCTCTCTTCTTGGTTGGAAGGTTATAAGTTTGCTAGGCGTAGAACAATAAATAAACCTACCTACAATTCCGTGGCATACTTACTTCCGCGGTAGCATTATCAAAGAGACAGTTGAACTGGCTTCCTGTGTAATATATTCGAAAGCCATACAGCGCCGTCACGGTAGGCTGCACTCCACGCAATGCAGTATCCGCAGCACCTGGCGCCAACGGACACGCACATGACTGGACTGGTGGAAATGTGCCTTACTGTCAAGAGTGGCTACAACTGACCATTATAGCGACTTCTTTCATCGATGATTAGTCAATCAACCGGAATCACACTTCATATAATAAAGCTAAATGTTTGTGAGTTTGTTTAGATGTTAAGATATTTGGATGTTTGTGTTTCAATCACGCCTACAAGCGAACCAATTTGGATGAAACTTGAAATAGGCGTGGATAGTGACCTGGAATAGCATATAAGCTATTTAAAAGGTAGGGACCACGCGGGCGAAGCCGCGCGCAGAAGCTAGTAAAATGTATTTGACACTGGTTTTCGGTAGTGTTTATCTTCGTTAATCGCTGAGTTAAGTCGCTGGGTCACGTGATTGGCAAAAATGCATGGTTTGCTTCGCGGCTTTATGGCTTCTTTTATCACGGAGTATGGATTTGATATTCATTTCTGGTAGCGACTAAGAGCTTTGGATTCTTATTGGTGCAAACAATTCCTATAAGACTATCTTCGCAACGAAAAAACGTGTTACCGGGCTAATTAAAACCTAAAATTCAGCGATTGCAAGGTTGTCACCAAAGTTTGTTTAGCATTTTAAAATAACTGACCTACTTACACACATGCTTGTAGATACTGAAGTGTAGGTATCCAGCGATCATTGCCACCAGGCCGTTGGCATTAAACACGTTCATATTTTCAATACAATCATTCAGTACGACGTTAGACGTCGCGTGTGTGTGTCTGGTTCACCCTAGTCGTAATAAAGCCCGTATTCCCTTGGAATAAGGCTTAGAATTTGACGTGATAGTAATTAGTTTACAGTGACGAATGCGAGCGTGCTGTGCGAAATTCCTTTGAAATCTTCAATGTTCTGTTACTTCAGTGCTACTATTTCGCGATAAAACTTTTATGTGGTGTTCAGATTACTTTAGTCGATAAAAACATTACTAATCGTTATTAATTCTACGTATCAACTTGTTGATGACTATATGTGGTGTTGTGATAGTGCCTGTTTTAGTGATGGATTACAAATCGAACAAAATTTAAAAGATAACAACAATATTGAGAGGTTAGTTGTCATTGATACTGACTTGGCTAGCATTATCAATATCTATGCCAAACATAGCATGCATAGAATTTAAAAGACATATAAAAAAAACTTAGGCCTTTACATCTATATTAGATGATTTATACAGCGTCAGGAGGCAACCTATGCCTACACTCAACGGGACGCTGTAGTGCCTGGGACATTGTTTGAGATGGACTAGCACCTTAACCATTCTCTCAGCTTAATTCGGCCTTGTCCACAGGAAAAACGACGTCAATACGTGTGGAGCTGACTAAGCTGCGGGTTTCCTCACGATGTTTTCCTTCACCGATAAGAGCTATGGAACCTTAATAACCACGCTTCAAGTCAAAAGACAAAGCACTTAATACTTCGACTTTAATTGCTTCAGCAAAAGGAGTAAAGTATAAAGGTGCTTTTAGGTGATGCTTGAGTGCTATGAAACGCAGCAAATCGTTATTGACCGTTACGTCACTGTCAGTTTGCTGTCCATTCGTTTATGCCATGTGGAAGTGACAAGCCCGTCTGGTGTGATAGTGCCTTTACAAATTGATTGCGTGTGCCACTGTAGTATTATTGAACAACTGATTCAATATTAATTTTGATTGATTTAGACTTACTAAAAAACATAGTACATTAGTACAGTAATAGAGGTAACATACAAATTTTGGTGTATAATTAACTACCTGTGACGTATCCATTCTCAAAAATAAGTCGAAGAGCCTCTATTTGCGTATAGAGCTCATTTTGGACAGTCTTTTTTACGTTTTCCTCTTGAGTTAATGAGATTTCTTAAAAAAGATTTACGTTTGTTTACCTCTCTTTGCCTTTATCATGACCTCGCTCTTTTTTTTTTCAGGTAATAGTCGACGTCATACTAAACAACGCATATCTTCGTAAGTAATCATGCTGAATTTGCTGCCTATTAAATTATGAGATATTATTAAATAATAAATAATGCTGGACATTTCCAGCGTCATCTAGCTTGTACTATGGGAACCAGATAAGTACTACTTCTATACTTTTTTTTGGTAAATACATGTACATATTATAGAAACACTCAGACCCGAGATAAATATTTGCGGATCATACAAACATTTCTCCCGCGGCGGAAATAGAACCGGCAACCTTCTACGTCCCAAGCGGGCTTTCACCCACTGCGCCACAGAGGTCGTCATCGTTATTCTACTTGTACATAATAATAGGGAACTGTGTTTGTAAACAAACAAGATTTAAGATATTTCCTAGACGTTTCGGAACAATATATCATATTTTGCAATATTTTAGAAGGCACTCGCCTCGAGGCCCGTTTAACATAAATATTTGCAATTAAAATTAATCTGCAGCACCCTATCCCGGCTATTATTCAAATTGCACGCCACAGGAGACCTCAGAAAGTTTCAAATTAATTAAGAGGGCCATAAGACGGCTCGTTAAGGAAATAACAATGAAGGTAGCCCCTAACTCGTATCCTTATTTATTGCAGTCCTGAGTACTATAACAAGTTACACTGTGTGGCCCCTGTCATCATCTCTGTGGCTTGCCTCCGGAGTTGGGAGTTTGTCATATTTTCGACTGTAATGTAGCCTCTGCAACCCTTCCGGGATGCATATTCATCGAGATAATGTCTCTGGCAGGGTTTTGTCGTAATTTCCTGAGCACCATAAGTTAAGAGGGATGCACGCCTATTAAAACGCTATTATTGAGACACCAAGTAATTTCTATGGGTATCTTACTAGTAGGGCTTACACAAAATAATTCATTTTAATTCCAGAACATTTTAGTTTAACCGAATAAAAAGTCAAGATCTTGGTTCCAACTTGTAATTTATTTTCGCAGTAAAATAGTGCTCAATACTTTCAGCATATTGGCAGATAACAAATCACGCTTACAATAGAAATTCTTGACAAAATATATCGCACTACGTTTTCACTAGATCGAGCAATTTTCAGTGAAACCTCGATGGCTACGATCGATGCAGCCAGCCCATAACTACGATTCCTGCGAGTTCAATCCAATCTTCGGACCATTATTTTTATGTGCAGTATCTGAAGGATATGGATAATAATAGGAATGAAAATTGATACAAACTAGTATTGTTTATCTGTGATATAACTGAAAATAAAGGTAGGACAAAGTGAACTGCAGAACTGCAACAGATAGAGCATAGAGCAAGTATTTTCATAATAGATGAAACAATTTCGTCAAAACGAACTTGAGAAACTGAAGTAAGAGTAAAATATGTGTGCATTTATATGAGCTCTACGCTCTCATGAATGAAACTATAAACGCTATAAAGGCGTCCTACACACACAGCTTGCATAATGTCTACCGCTTGACGGATAGTTTGCATTTTTCTTTGTCGACACTTTGCGAGCACAATGTACATTCTTCTTAAAGTCTGTCTGAAAACTTTCAAGCAGCGTATAATTTCAATGAAAATTAAGCACGTTTCATCACGCCTAATTTGCTTGCAAGTTTTAAAGTCTTCAATTTAACTAACATTGCTAATCTATTCAAATTGCTTGTTCTGATGCTTTAATATCATCTTTATTTGACAAGCAAGAAAGTTAACGCGCGAGCATATTTCAAAAATTACACAAGCTAGTTTCAGACTACGCTAAATAGCGTATAGCTCATAGCACAACAATATCGCGCACCATACATTTATTCTGGACACGTTTACACTGTACTATATAACACTATTAGACATAAACTATGCAATATTTGTACCTTTTATAAATAAATAAATAAGTATAAGTAGTAATAAGTAGTAGATATTATGTACAAAAAATTTATGGTGAGCGATATTGTTATGCTACGTTTGCGTAGTCTGAAATGCGCTTTATCCCTAGAATTATATGGTTGACTTGTAGTTCTTTCATAATTCCATTATCAATACACACAATGAATAACAAAATTCTATCTTAGCATACGTTTATACATATTTCCGCATCTCCGTTACTTGGTTTAAGAATATGTGAGTGAGTACCCAAATTGCTTTTATCGCAACATTTTATTTTGCTGTCTTTGTGGGACTCGACACTGACAAACTGTTTTATTAGACAAGTGAATGTGCTTATTTGGGCACATTGTCTGTGTTCTTTGACGCAATAACTTTCTTCTTTAACCTTGCTCTAGAAAAAATGCACCCTTTTTACATTTTCTCTTTACTAACATTTTTCAACTACATTACATCCTTACTCCTTACTTATAAAGAGGAAAGATTTGGTTGCTTGTTTGAATTGAATAGGCTCCGAAACTACTGAACCGATTTGAAAAATTATTTCACTTTTACAATCCTACATTATCCCTGATGAACATAGGCTTTCCCGGGATATATTATCCCGTGATGTTTTCCCGAGGGACCGCGGGTAACACCGCGACGGACTGCTTGTTTAAAATAATTGTAAGTATCTTATAGAAAAGCAAGCGCCAAACGTGATTTAAAAATAACAGTCCTATGAGCAAGGTCAGAGTGTGGTCGCGAGTGTGGTTACAACTACTCTAGATAATTATTATAATCACTTCAGGAGCTGTTCTTGTTTTTCCATAAACCTATGATACTCAGGAAGTAGCCAAAGAACCTTCGAATATATGTTAATTTGTACCTACCTAACAAGAAACGATTAAACTATTTTGTAGTCGAACATTTGTTTTTGTAGGCACAGGTGCGCGATGATTATTAATTCAATTATATATGTACTCGTAATTGAACCGCTTTGTCTGCACATATTAAATCACCTATTGATTGCCCTAATTTTCATGTTACTAAAAAACAAAACAAACGCAGAAAATACCTAAAATCGCAAAACGCACTGGATTACACTCAGGCTACTCGGCTGAAAGTAAGCTCTCTATAAAATATATTTTCCATTACACAGGCTGACAGATAACCGACCAGACTGACAGAGAACCCTAAACCGACGAGCATGTATGAAGAATGTAATGAGAGTGAATGAGGCGAAAGTTGTGTGTCAGGATCGTAGCGACTGGAGATCCGTGGTCTCTGCCTACCCCTTTGGGAAAGAGGCGTGACTTTATGTATGTATGTATGTATGTACACAGGTTTTACGATAACAAGGAGTTTCCAATCTCACCTGCAGACCGGCATAAGTTGGTACCTACCTACTTATCTAATCCTGAGATCTCAGTTGAAATTACTTCCTAGTTGAATTTATCTGCCGACTTTTTAGGGTGAATAAAAGTCAGGTTGGAATATGAACTTTTTTATGCCTTCAAGACTCGAAAATTCTTATTCGCCAATGAAACTTTTTCTCTGACGAAGAATTGCCTCTACATTTCTTCTTTATTAATTAGACATTATTACCGATCATAATCATCTGTAAATCATATATGTAGTACGATCTACTTTGGTAGTGGAAAATAGTCTATTGGACGGCTCAATAGCTCAGGCAATTCCAAATGAACGCTCCCAAATACCGGCACAACAAGTGAGTCACGAGCGCCGCTTACTACATACCTTCGCTGTCCGAGGCATAATTGATCACTATCTAGTTTATCTGCTGGTTTACTTACTACTGTTATAGTTTGGATGTAAATAAAACAAGCATTTCTAGGCAACAGGCGGGGTCGCAGCCTGAAATTTGGGGGGGGGGGGTCACTACTGAAATTTGGGAGGGGGGGTCACTACACTAATATTAGACTATACATATTGCACAATAAACAAGATTTTACTATTAGACGAGTACGATTTTGGGGGGGGGCATGTCCCCTGTGACCACACCCCTCGGACCGCGCCTGCTAGGCAATCAGATCGCGGATTTTCACTCACACATCATAACTCATAAACCAGATACTATACAGTTGCGCATAACTACGTAATAAAAATATAAAGCTCATAAATATCGGTTTAAAGAGTTTCATATTGAAATAACCCTTAGGTGAATCACGGTAAATGCATACCTCTACAATTCAGACCATTATATTTTATATCTACCTAGTTTCCCGAAAGTGATCCGATTGGCATCAAGCCAGCATCACACCAGACAAATATTTTGGAGCCGATTCATTGGAGGCTTTCTGTCTAGGACAATTTTGGTTCGGGACGTAAGTTACAACTGTGATATTGTTATCATCTTAAACAGGTAGAGTAGGATTTGCATTGCCTTTACATGGTAGTTACTTGAACCAGCTACCAGTTTATATGGTAGTCTAGTTTATTTTCTGTGACTCAAGTTGTAAGCCAAAGCTATATCAAATGTTAGCCAAAGACTAAATAAATCGTTTAATCACCAATCAGAATGCCTGATCTTACCCGGGTTGTACCTAAGTTGAAATACTAAGGTATAAAAATATTAGCTGTTTATAAAAAGGACATGTAAGTAGTCAGACAGTGGGTGATGATAATGATTTATATGAAAGGGAAAACAAATGAAGAAAACTAGGCTAAAACCATATTTTGTTTTACTGAGGTAAAAAGTCCTTCCACATTCACGTCCAGAAGTTAATTAGTTGTCTAACAAGCGCCGGCGCGCACTGTTACGTATACGAAGCCAAAATAACATTTGACATTACTCAGGGCCCCAACTAATTGGGCTCAAGCTTATCACAGTTCGCGGAAATAGGCGATTTGGGTAATTTCATTGCCCAGAGCGACGATTATCATAATTGGCGGTGTGCTGTAATTATAGTTATTGACTTCCAGATAATTTGGACCACACAAATATTATTCATAGCTTAGGTAAAAAAATAATAATGTGTATGTTAAAGCTGATCGCACATAATGCGTCCGCGCCATACGTGCCGTAGTCATTTTTCTATAGAAACAATACTAATGACGTCAGAAAATGCGGTTAGTTTCTGACGTCTCAGCATTTTCTCTATTGAATTGACAGTTCGACGCGTTCGGCGCGGATGGATAGTGCGATGAGCTTAAAAGTTTATATGACCGTCATAGGTTATGCTTTGATAAAAAATCTAAGATGTTTGGAATTGCATAGTTCATGTTTCAATGACCACATAAGAATTTCAATGTACCTACTGAGATAATTAGCCGGGATTTTATTATGATACGCTATTTAAAACTATAGTAAGTTCTAAGCATGCTAAAACGCTGCTTTCGTTTGCTGCTGCTTTTTTTTTATTCTAAAAGTGCCATTGCATAAAAAACATTAGGTACCTACCTATGTGAAATATTAAAAAACAGGAATGAAAATGTAAAAAAAGGATTGAAAAGTGTTCTATTTTTCAGGATTTTTATTTTAACGCTAGCGGGCCAAATGCTTTTAGCACGAATTTTTCGAATAACCCTCGAAATTACCCGTTAGTCCGTAGGCGAGAACATTGCTTTGGAACATACAGTACCTATCTATTCCCGTAAAAATACTTTCATACATGCCACTCCGCTCACGTCCTTTGAAAAAAATGTGGCAGCGAAAGAGTAATGTACAGACACATGCATTTTTCACTTCTCAGGACTGCTATGTCACTGTGTTCATGTACACAGCTTGTGATGGCTGCAGCTGGTTCAATCCAGCTAATACTCTTATTTTTTTAATTTAACATTAAATAAAAGGCTAACGTGACACTACAAGATTTGGTTAAGGGCGTTTGTCGTCAGTATCAATATTAATAGATAAAGTGTTTGCTAAATGTTTGTTTATAAAAAATTGAAGCCATAATTATACGTCTTAACGAGATTTGGTCGTAATGCTATCTGGTCTTATTGCGATCTGGACCAAATGCGATCTAGTCCAAATGCGATGTAGTCATATCGAGATTTGGTCTTATAGCGAACTGGTCATACAGCTAACTAGTAAAATTGAGATTGTGGTCCAAACTCTCCTAACCCGTTAAAATGGGTTTCCTTTTTATGTACTCACATTACATTTAAAAGTGGTCACACAACTAAAAAAAACATAGGCTTTCAGTATAAGTATGTCAGGTCACCTGTTACATCAAAATCAATCACTGGCTATGGTGAGATTGAAACGCTCGTAAAATAAAATTACTCACAAACTGTTTTGATTAGTAAGCCTTGTACGGACTACGCGTTCTAGGCTACGCGTTTGTTATTGGAGTGATCTAGCTTTCATCGCTTTGCTATGGTCCCGCACTGAATGCAGGTACACTAAAGTCACGTGCGAGCGACAAAAATGTCGCGTAAAACACTGTAGATAGCAGAATAGTCACCACGGTGGCTTGGAAATGGTCGGAGCATGACGGTGGGTTTTAATAAACGGAGCCGCATCGTGGATTCATGACTTTGCGTTCCTTATCAGCACATACTCCATGTTCAGAAAATACCTACTTACTTCTTTCTTTATTTTTGCTTAGTCAACGCACCAAGCTTATTTTTTTATACTAATTAATCCTTTTCTGTCTCAAACTGTACTCCACTGATCTCTTAGTATCTGATTTTAAAACGATACCTTTTTCATGAATAGTATTTTGAGTTTACGTACAGAACTATTGAGCGTTTGTCAATCCCTTACATTTTGCATCAAAGTTTACATAATGCATCGCAAAGGTCGTTGACTCTTCGTGACTTTATAGTTCGTAGTTATGCCATTTTCTTGCACTAGGAAGGAATCTAAGAATATCCGTACTAGATTGGCTCTGAAGCCGATCTTCATCTCTATAGCCGTAATGTACAATGTTTCATTCAGTATTGAGTTCTGGCATACAATTTATGGAATCGATTAAAAACCTTTGCAAAATAAAGCTACAGTTCGGTTCGTTAGATAAAAATATTGATTTTGGAACATGAGTGAGAAAAATATTGTAAGTAAACCGTCTAGAGCTACAAAACTACCATATTTATATAAGGATAGGTCGTCTCTCAAGTAATCTCTTGTTATTCAGCTACTCAAGACTTTCTTCGAAGTGTATTTTCTTCAGATAAGAATGGACAAGCTTTATCTTAAGTGCATTCGATGTCCATTAGCTGGACATTATCTTATCTACAGCTTTATGGTGCAATGTAGCTCAAGAAACTTTTATCGAATAGTTTCCTTCCAGAGATACTCATTTCTGTGTCACAAATAGCAAAAATGTCGGGTAGTCGTTGGAAATATTATTATTTGATTAGCATTTTTATTAGAGCACAATCTTAAAATACAACCTTCCTTGAAAACTTATAAAAGATATTTTACTATTTCCCAGTTTAATTAGAAAATATTGATCACAAACCTCAATTTAGGCAGACATTTTTTCTACCAAGTAATCGTCACTTTGTATAATATTTGTGAACATAAACCAAAAACAAGAGAAAGAATGAACCATATCAAACACACCCTCAAAAAGGCAGCCATTTCATTAAGTCAACGGACCCAAGAACACCGCAATCCGCATTTCATTCAGCTTAAAGCCTATTAGAGTACACCTTTAAAGCCTTCGCACATGCCTTTTATGTGTTTAGGGAACATGAACACAGTCTTTATGAAAAAGCCTGTTCGCACATTGTTTAAGGTGCAAGCGTCATAAAAATCTCTATCACAAATTGTAGGGTAGGTAATGTTAAAAAACATTGAAGAGATGAGGATCCACTCTAGACTTAGAAGCTTACTCAGTTCTCCTTTTTTTAATAGACAACAACGGAAGGCAGACAACACGACAGGAGGTATTTTGAGTGACCCTAATACCTAATTGCGGATTCTATCCTTCAGAGAAACTCCGAGCATAGCTCGTTCCATAGCTCGCTGCGGACAGGGCGCAATGGCGCTTATTAGGGGAGGCCTATGTCCAGCAGTGGACTGCTATATGATGCTATATGCTGATGATGACGATGATGATGATGATGAATACCTTATTGTAGAGGAAAGGAGTGAGCCAACGATGAGGTTATTAGCTATGATGCACCCTTATGAAGGAGATCCTTCTATTAATTTTCATATTTTGCACTCGCCGAGATCGGACGTGCCTAACAATTAGTGCTAGTTAATAAACAAAACTCTGACCTAGTTTTGATTCAGCAGTCGTGCTAAGTTATGTCAGTGTTTGACTTAAAACATCATGGACAGCCCCTTTAACCGAAGTAATAAAGTGGTGCGCAGCCCTCCGCCTACACCCCAACCGATGTCAAGGCCGTCGTCTCCACCGCGACCAGAACCAAGACATGAAGAGGTCACATATCAAGCTACGGCGGAAATTCAAAAGTGGATGGGCTATATTGAACAGTGCCTTGGTGAAGTGACCTCCATTGCATGTGAAGGAAAGCTCAATTCCGAGCAGAAACAGCGGATTAGCAACTTATGCCGAACAATATCCCATTCATCATCCCAATTAGCAGTTCAATATGAATCACTAAAGGTAAAAACTGTTCAAGCCCAAACATATATCACATTCCTCAGAGAAAACCAAAACCTATCGGGCTGCCTGCAAGGCCTACAACAAAGCATCAGGGAGTCATCACAACCGACTCCTAAGACCTCGTTTGCTGACATGGTTAAAAAGAGTGCCAACACCTTTATCCGCCCTTCGAATCTTAGCTCTGTCGCAATCTATCCAAAAGATAAGCTAAAGACCAGTGACGACACCAAAAACTTGGTACAAAAAATTATCTGCCCTGAGGAACTGAAATTGCACGTGAGAGGACTACGTAAGACCAGAAATGGGGGTGTCATCATCAGCACAGACACCAAAGATGACCTCGAGAAACTAAAAAAGTCTGTACACCTCACCACAGCTGAACTAACTATGGACGAACCACACAAGCGCAAGCCACGTATAGTGATCATTGGTGTTCCATCAATTATGCAGGAACAGGAGTTCTACAAATGCCTTTATGAGCAGAATGTGACCAATACACTCACAAATATGACCAAAGAAGATTTCCTGGGTTCTATCAAGCTTAGCCATAAATCAGGAAGGAAGGGCGCTGAAACCTGCAACTACATCGTTGAAATGTCTGCCACCATTCGTAAGGCCCTCATATCGCAAGATCGCGTCTTCATAAATTGGTCTTCCTGTCCGGTAAGAGACTTCACTTTGGTAACCAGGTGCTTCAAGTGCCAACAATACGGACATGCAGCTAAGACATGCAAAGCGGAGGCCTACACTTGCGGACATTGCGGCGATCTGGGTCATCAGTCCAAAGAGTGTCCAAAGACAGCGTCACCAGCAAAATGTGCAACCTGCCTACGCTTCAATAAACCTAGCAATCACAAGACAGGTGATTTGGACTGCCCTGCGAAAAAATTGGCCGAGCAAAGGTACATAAATTCTATAGATTATGAAGGCGCCTAAGAGCGCCGTGTTAAAAGTTAAGTCTTACCTTATTTTTTATTATCATGACTGAAATATTAATTAACGACCTCGACAATTTCTCGGTTTCCGAGTCAAGGTCATGCGATGTTGAAAACTGCAAACAGTATATTTCTGCCTACTGCAACTCAATAAAATTACTAACACAAAATATTCGCAGTATTAATAAAAATTTTAACAATTTCAGCATTTTTTTGCAAAGGCTTGATATCGAATGCGACATAATCATCCTAACTGAATGTTGGCTTGCTATACATATGAATAACCTGCCTATTTTGGAAGGTTATAGAACTCATTGCACCAAAACAAATTATAACCAAAACGATGGAGTAGTCATTTACGCTAGAAATACTCTAAATCACGTTACCGTCGAAGAATTAAACATAAAGGATTGCACCAGTCTTTTAGTAAAAATAGATATCAATTTAGCAATTCTAGCTGTGTATAGATCTCCTTCGTTTTATAATACAGACTCATTCCTTGATTCACTGCACTCTCATCTCCAATCACTATCGTCATTTAAAAACATCGTTGTAGTTGGTGACATAAATATTAACATCCGCCCGGGTTTTTGTGATGCGTCGGCGCAGGAGTACCTAAACCGATGCTCGTTTCACGGCTTGCTTCCAACACACACTCTACAAACATTTCAAAGTGGGTCCTGCATGGATCATGTCATGCTTAAATCTAATCTACCAGCAATCACCCTAGTGACAAATTCCTCCGTTACCGATCATAAAGCTGTTTTACTGACACTTAGCCTAAAACAGCATACTTACATACACTCAAGATTAACTTCTAAACTGGATTATGATAAATTAAAAAACGATCTATGTAAAATTAGCTTTGATTCAATTTACAATTCAGCTGACGCAGAATCTTGTATGACACGCTTAGTGAACACCATCCAGACAGTAATACGTGCCAACACAAAAATTGTGAAAATTAGCAGAAGAAATATCAATATTAAGCCATGGGTTACCCCAGGGCTCCTTCGGTGTATGAGACATCGAGATAAGTTACATATGAATGCCAAATCTAAACCTAATAATTTAATAGCCCAAACTACTTACAAAAGGTATCGCAATTTTTGTAATGATCTCCTTAAAAAAGTAAAGTGCGACTATGATAAAGCATCATTAGAGAAGGCTGGTACTGATAGTAAAAAAGTTTGGAAAATAGTAAAAAATGTCACCTGCATTTCAAAACAACGAGATTCGACTTCAAATTTGTTAAACTCACACCACTCCCCGCTTTTGGCAGCCAACCATGCAAACGAATTTTTTGTAAATGTAGGGAAAAAACTAGCAGAAAAGGTTCATCATATCGGCCTCAAACCAGTCAGCAGGAACTCTCATTGCAAGTCTTTTGTGTTTTTGGATACTAACATACAGGAAATTGAAAGTATTATAATGGGGCTAAAAAACGAATGTGCTACAGGCTGGGATAATATACCGACCACAATACTCAAGCAATACAAACATATACTTGCTCCACCTCTAACATTTGCCATCCAAAAATGCCTGCACGAGGGAGTATTTCCTAAGTGTCTTAAAAAAGCTATTGTAGTGCCTGTGTATAAGTCTGGTAGTAAGACAGAAATATCAAACTATAGACCAATTTCCGTGCTTTCCTCAATTTCTAAGATATTAGAGAAATTAATAAACAATAGACTTGTTCATTATTTAGAAAGTAATGCACTCTTGTCAAATACTCAATTTGGGTTTAGGTCTAAACTTTCTACTGCTGATGCAGTTCACCATCTTACTGATTTTATTGTTAAAGAACTCGACCAAGGAAATAAGATAATCGGTATATTTTTAGACCTAGCCAAAGCATTCGACACTGTGTCTATCCCTATTTTACTCAACAAGTTAGAAAATATGGGAATACGAGGCACACAACTCAATTTGCTTACCAGCTATTTGAGCGGTCGAAGCCAATGCGTTAGAATAGATAATGTCGTCAGTTTAGAATTAGAAAACACTTCTTTTGGGGTCCCCCAAGGAAGTATTTTAGGTCCTACATTGTTTTTAACTTACATAAATGACCTATGTAACTTACAATTAGAGCACGGAAAAATTATTTCATATGCCGACGACACTGCCCTACTTTTTTCAGCTAGTTCGGACTCGGAAGTACATGAATATGCACAACACGGCTTCAATATTGTAAATAACTGGCTCCAAGGTCACTTACTAACGTTAAATGCTGACAAAACAAAATACCTTAAGTTCACGATGCGGAAATCGCAACTAGCACAATTAAGTAGCACAATATATGCACACCAATGCAATCACCAATTTACAAATTACAATTTATGTAACTGCCCTGTCATCTCAAAGGCCGATAATATCAAGTACCTTGGCGTTATAATAGACGAAACTCTATCGTTTAACTTGCATATTGAGGTCTTGAGCAATAGAGTACGTAAATTAATCTATGTATTTAAGACGTTGCGATGTTTTGCAGATTCACAATTAGTTCTTAAAATATATTATGCCCTATGTCAGTCAGTAATTCAGTACTGTATTACATCATGGGGTGGAGTGGGTAAAACTAACATATTAACTATAGAAAGAGCTCAAAGGGCAATATTAAAGGTAGCAACTTTTCGCCCTTATCGTTTTCCAACTAACCTTTTATATAAGACTTGTAAAGTGCTAACTGTTCGACAGCTATTTATACTATACACCGCATTAAGACAACATAGATCTCTTCCTTTTTGTGCAGAAGCTATTAACAACAGACGTAAAGATATCCGCACTAACATCACTCAACTAAAACATGCTTTCGCATCTAAATTTTTTGTGTTCTTAGGGCCGCTCGTGTATAACAGACTCAATCGCAAATTAGGCATTTATGAAATGAATTATACTATCTGTAAGAAAACCCTACAACTTGCCTTATCTAATTTATCTTACGAGGAAACTGAGAAACTATTAATTGTAGTAACGTAAGTAATTAATTGTATAAAAGTGGTCATTTTAATTTAGTTTATTTTATAATGTCATTTTAGTTGCTTTTTGTTTATTTTATCACTAAGTTTATAGATTATACTGTTTATTGACCTGCCTAATGAATATTGTTAGCCTTTTCCAGCCTGAGACACAGGTTCGCCTAGTTCAGGCACATTGTATTCTGTTACCTATGTTTAATTGTAATAAGTATTATACGTAGTATAATAATAATTATATTTTCTGTAACGTGTAGCCCTAAGGTGTTGAATAAAGATTTATTATTATTATTATTATTATTATTAGGAATGAAAATACTCGTGGTAATGATTTTAGGGCTTCTGTGGTGTTTATTTGGAGTTCACGAAAGGGTTCGAAGAGGAAACATAAAAGCTGTAATGAAAATAAACAGTGTTCTTTCTTTTCCTGTGAGTATTCAGGATGGTAGAAATAAATTCAAGAACACGAATCATTCTCTATTTCTATGTTAATTCTCACATGTGAGAAGTTCAAAATGTGGGTACACTTGACCCTTTACATCCTTTAAAATGTATTTACTAGAAGATCTAAAAGAATCTCTACACGTGCATATCCACGTGACGTGTTAATTTTCATCGCTTTTCTATTAGTCCACATACGATCACAGCCCACATAGTGATCCCAGTGGTCCTACCGGCCCTACTGAATAAAATGCTGTTTGACTTTGACTTGGACATAGCAATAAAGTTTACGTATAAGTTATTATTATTTTTGAACCGTTCGGATTTCTACTCAAACTATATTTGGTAACCAACAAGGCAACAAATAAAAGTTGAAAAGTTCAAATCCCACCTTGGTAACTTCATGTAGACCCCCAACAAAATAGGGATTTGTCGAGGGTAGATAATGAATCCTCTCACAGTACATCTTCTACAGGAAATGGTCCCAAAGTGTTTTTCTATTCTCTCGCTAACGGTAGGGTGGGTACTTGGAGATTTCCTTTGTTCAAAAGTACTAATAGATTTTCTAATTTTTCTTTCAATATACCTAATCTCAAAGACTACGGTTAGGAGCTTTTGGGCCATATCTCAACTTGACTAGTAGACCAAATGGATATGACATATACATGTAGACCAAATGGATATGACATATACAACGCGTTTGGACCAGATCGAGTCAAATGAAAATAACATGGGCAGTGCTTTTAAATAAATCACTTACCAAGAATCTTACTTTGGAAATGAAAAAAGAATATTTTGAGATGTTATGACAATTGTTATAGCAATGTTTGCCAACATATTTAGTTACCAAACTAAAGTTTGAATGCTATATTTCGAACTTTGACTTGCAAATCTCATACAAATTGTCGAATAAACCCGTTTCTTCCCTATGCAAGGTTACGGGAAGGCATTTCTGTGCGTTGGTGCACGATGCTTTATGTACTGTGAAGCGTTGACGGCTGATGGGGGTCTCACCCCTTCGATCTATTGAGACATCTGTCGGGGAAACTACGGATTAATCTTTAGTAAAGGTTGGAAAAAGCATTCTGCTTTGTTAGAAGAAATAAGTAGTGACAATAGGCGCATTTTTATCATTCTACAAGGTGTTCTATTCAAACTAGCGCGTCTGTTTTGTTGATACACAAAACACATACTTTTTAAAGCTTAGAAAACATTTTTTTTTAAGTATATTCAAAAAATAGAACATCTTTCTCAAGTTGTTATAGCAATCAACTGATCCAATCCTCAGAGTTACATTCCTATGTTACATTTTCTCTATCTACTGGCTTCTTTCAGTCAAACTTAAGTATCTCAGATTTATCATCAGAACCGTCTGCTACTGACGGCTGATACGGCGCAAGAATTTAATCAGTAGAATTGGCCCGCACTAATCCTTGTTATCTCTGACCCACTTTGAACAAAAGAGATTGCCCACACGCTTTGTTTGTTTAAAGATTATCTCGAGCTAAATAAGATGATATACATATACCATCTCCAAAAATATTTTCAGGCTCAAAACTGAAACATATCAAGGTAACATATAACTAGACATTCTAAATCCCTTAATTTAGGTAATAGATTATCGAGATTTGATGTCAAAAATTCAGTTCACACACAGTACAGAAATGCGTAAAACGAGCAGTCAGCGTTTTACGCATTTCTGTAGGTATGATAGTCAGCTATAGCTTATGTACACAGAAGTGTGTAGAGATTGAAGTTGCAAAAACTGAATTCATTTACAACCCTAGCACAGGTTTTTGTTAGTATCTGAAGCTTCTATCAGAATGGTTGATGCCTGTTACATACAGCAGAAAGCGACAACTTTTGATTAATGCCTCGCTAGTTGATACTCGAACCCAATCTCCGATATTTGGTTCCTATACTGATAAGCAGATATTGTTTGCACATGATTATTAACAAGTAGAACATTTTAAAAACTTTCTTTGTACGGATGATCCATTCTTCTTGTCGTGTTCCTTTAAACCAGTGTCATGGTAAAGGGACTTGAAAGTTTTAAAGAAGCTTGTTGTGTGCACTTTACTCCACGTCCCAAATTACCTGTTTCATCCCAAAATCACCAATCACAAAGCTTTCAAAAAGATAAAAGCTTCATAAAAGCACGGCACGGGATTAAATAATACCAGTGAGTACCTATTTTATACTGTAATCTGTTTGAATAATGTGATATTACAAAATTATCTTACATTTCCGGCCGTTCCCAGAGGCTTGAGGAAATATCGACTCTTTATAACGGACCTTGCGAAAGATACGTACAGTCAGAGGCAGAATAAGCTTATTAAGTATTCGTATGAATCAGTGGCCAAATTTGGTGACGGAGTTTTTAGGCCGCCTTAAGGCCTCCGTCATGGCTTAACGACTTGATAGCCGGGACCGACAATTTAACGTGCCCTCCGAAGCACGGAAGCGCTCAGATGAAAATGCCACTGGCGGTCATCCACTTACTTGAGACCGTTTAGAACGTTGCTTAACTTCGACGATCTATCAAGAAAACAAGCACGACTACGAGCGCTTCGCATATTGAAAAATGTTTTTTTTTTCTATCTACACTAAATAATAAAGAGGAAAGATTTGTTTGTTTGTTTGAAATGAATTGGCTCCGAAACTACTGGACCGATTTAGAAAATTCTTTCACCATAAGACCCCTCGCAGACTACAGACTTTCTATCGGCCGATAGTTGAGACGGAATATACTACGGCTCGTAATGAGTATGGAGAAGTATAGCCCGTCCCAACTATCGGCCGATAGAAAGTCTGCAATCTGCGAGGGGGCTTAGAATCCTACATTACACATCCTACATGAACATAGGCTATTGTTTATCCCGGGAAAGTGATGTTTTCCCGAGGGACCGCGAGAAACACCGCGACCGGACAGCTAGTATTTTATATTTTAAAAACTTGGTTGATTAGCAGGTGCTTCCCTCTATCAAACACGATTGAAACTTTGACGAACACACTTGGACCAAATTAGTGTCATTTTGGAAAAGGAACATGAGTCTTTGTTTATTTAAAAAAAATTAATATGAAAACTACTAAAGTACAATGATCTCTTATAATTACATAACAAGTGAAGTTAGATCATTATATTTTCGAGTGTACCTTACTACAGTCTGTTCTCTACGGATATTACATTTCTCTTAAAATGGTAGACAATTTATTGCATTTATTACCTTCGAAATGTGAAGGTAATACTTATCTCATGGGTTTTGGAATGACATTATGATGTCCAACTCCTAATCTGATCGTAGTGCTGAAAACCCTTTAATATGTTTTAAAGAAATCAAATTGTTTTGCTCTCATTCTTCTTGATTTAAATATCAAGTTACACTAACATAAAATGTAGGTAGTCAGATTTTGTTAGTTTGTCCTGATTCTACAGAACAACGTGACAAAATCATTTGACTACACATAGAGCTGCCATGTGCTACACAAATGTTATTTCTGAACTATTCCACCGTTATGAAACTCCCATAAAGACCAGATGCGATCTAGGTCTTTAAACAAGAGCTAGGAAGACAAAACGTAAATCATTTTAATGAGGAAACGGCCATTCCGGGCTTCAATATACGATATTTCATAATTATAGCTGCGTATATCTGTTTTTAAGTGTTTAAATATCGAATGGTCAGATTGAGTAAGTATTTTGTTGATGGAATATATTTTTATTAGGAAAGAAGTTTATTTAAAAACTAGAACATTTGCAGCAGTTTTCTCATAAATCACGACAGAACCATCTCACACTTCAAAATTAGAGAGATTAATCTAATTTGTAGCTTTTTTATCATCTTGGATTATTATTTTAGTCAATCATCATATAAGAAAAAAATATAGTTCTTACAGACTTGCTTTCGATTGTAACATTTTAAGAAAATATTAAATGATTATTTCAGAAAAACTTTTCCTGTATTAAGGTAAAAGTTACAAGTGTATTTTACGATTTCTAATTAAATGTTGTTAGAATAACGTGGTGTTCTAATCACCAGCGATAAAGCACACTGTGCGCAGAATTTCAATGACCCCACAATATTTCAGATTAGAATAAAAATCTCATACTGTATAATAAAGGATAATGTTGGACGCCATATTTTGAGATGCAAAATGAATGCAGCATGCTGGTGGTCGAGACTTATGTATAGTAACTTATACCTACTGTAAGAGATGTGAAACTCCATGTACAAAATCATGCAAAGCTTTGAGCTATATCGCTTTGAATCATAGAAAAGCCACAGTCACACTATAGATGATACCCGTAGATACATGAGATTTTCTGTTATGAAAAATATGGGAATCAATGTGACAAACGGGTGACATTGAACTTCAAAAGTAGCAAATAGCTAAGAAAGAAAATAAACATAATAGTCTCTCACCTCAAATGTGAAGTAATGTTGTGACAGATTTATCAATCATTTCAGCTATTAGAGACTTATAACTAAACTTTTACTTGTTATTCATAATGTTGTTATAGCAGTTTAACATTTCAACTGCCACCGATATAGTGGGCTTGCTCGAACTTCGAAGTGATACTGTGGTCTTCAACTTCAAAGGGCACCGCATAAAGTATGCGTGAATATGTTATAAATCAAAACCAAATTCGATTCTATGTTCAATGTTCTATTTCATGATAAGTATAGCGGCTGGCATCGTGCGGTTTCCGAAGGAAAATTTTAATAAGGCAAATTCTCTGCAAGAATGCTCTAGAGGTTTGCCTTCAAATTTAATATTTTGCTGCTCGGCTGCATCTTAAGCTTATTTAGAAAGGCTTTCGAGCTAACTGCAGTTTTGTCGTCCTGAGTTCATTATGGATTCAAGAGCTCCTTATAAACAAGTCAAACCTTAAGCTGATATTTTGTTTGTAAAGTACAGGATAAAATTCTAGTTGCACCCACAGTTTAGGTACGATAAAATTACATAAATACCATCTATGATCGAGATAGATCTTATTGATGGTAAAAAGGTCATTGATATCAATAAAATAAAAATCCCAGTTTATTCAATCTTACCAATAAAATGCGAGCCGAACTCGCGCAGTTCAGAATCGTCGTCAAGTGCTTATTGCATCAATAAAATTCTTCGAAAATACTCTAACCGTATCCCAGACCGATTCTCGTGCAGCACTCGACAATTCTACTATTCATCCTTCCCCAACCTTATCACTAACAAGATAAGGATCACAATAGCTTGTGCTAAGCTTTTCAGGAAAATCGCATTGAAAAGGAAGCTATCGGTCTAGGCACAGAGTTGTAGTGATTCCGTAATTTTCGAATCGATTTGAACGCTTGAAAGTTGAGCGAAAGTTATACGCTAAAGTTCCTGAATGGAATCGATATCTTTTAATATAATAACTTACGTTATATAAGACTTTTGTGTTAACGGAAGTTTTTTTAATCAGAGTAATACGCACAGAACATTCTCTGAAATTGAATAAAAAGTTGTTATAAAAAACAGGGTCACGACTGTATCCCCAAGGCGCGGTAGACATTCTCATTAAAAAGTTGTTATACAGAACGAATTATGACTTGAATAATAAACAAGCTTACGACATTGTTTACTCCAACTTTTTTTCACAAAGAACTCAATTACTCACTTATTTAATTGTAAAAATCACTGTCTACAGAACTATTTGGAACTTTAGGTAAAGTACCTATGTAGTATATAAAATAGTACCTAGTTTTAGTTTTTTACAGAGAGTAACATGCCTCCACATTAGTGCCTCGGTAAACATCGGTTGCAGTGCGCTTCAGGAAGCTCATAGCGGTTGAAGGCGTGCCAGACAAATGGATGTAATCAGCCAACTTGCCCTGCTTTCTTTGCTAGAGCACAAATGTAGCAGTTTTTTGAAACGGATTTAGAACGCAAAAAGCACATTTATCTGTTTGTTTATTTATTCTGCGATACAACTGACAACCTTTATCCAAAAAATCGTTCTAATTTAAAAAAGAGGCGACGTAAAAAGTACGTTCATCAACACAGAAATGAAAATGTATACAATCTCTTTGATACATCGTAATAATAAGTTTGAATTTGGAACGCCTATACTTTTTCTGTTCTGTGAAAAGTCATTGACCTTCATTTGTTTATTTTTTCGAAACTTACGAAAATGTGAAAACAAATTGTGATCTTGTTGATTTTTAGTGCGTCATTTTATACCGATACTTATCAAAGAACTTAAATATTCAGTAAGTTTTTAATTATAATTCCATGTTTTTATACCCATTGCAGTAGGTATCTTGCAATATTTTATTTGGCAACTTCTTGGCATTGGCATTTAGTGGTTCAAGTTTCGCGAGTAACAACCGCGAAACACGCCAAATTATGCAAGTTCCAATGCAATTATGTACCTTGAACTTAGCCTGACTGTAAATTACAACTTTTTAATTATTGAACTCCGTCATAACCGTGTGAACTTGTTCTGCTATAAAAATATGTTCATGTGTGTATCTCCAATGACAATAGACAGTTAGTTATTGATCCGTTTTCCTAATTCAATCACGACGATTCAACCTACCGATATAATTTGGCATACGTAATATATTAAGCACCTGCTAAGTTCCACCTACCAAGACTTTGTTGACACAATCTTAAGCCGGGTCTCCTGCGACACTGTTTTTGTGTTTCCTAACACCTAACATCAAATATCGAACAAAATATAGGCGTAGCCTAACTTTTTTGTATGTAAAATGTTATCCAAGGCGGACGGAAAACGTGTTTTGTTAGAATGTTTTGTTATTTTTGGTCGTCTCGAGACACGGCTTTAGTTGGTCCTTTGGTCCAAAAATGTTTTTTGTAAGTAGAATATTTATTACTAGCAGTCCGTCGCGGTGTTACCCGCGGTGCCTCGGGAAAACTTTACTGTCCCGGGATAAAATATAGCCTCTGTTCATTAGGGATAATGTGAAATTCTAATGGTGAAAGAATTTTTCAAATCGGTCCTGTAGTTTCGGAGCCGAATCAATTCAAACATAAAAACAAATCTTTCCTCTTTATAATATTAGTGTAGACGATTGCGCATTTTGCAGATCTAGAAAACAAAAATATGCTATGTACGAGGCGGTTTCTTAGTAGGTAACATTAGCACTAGATGCTATAAAATGTCCTGATATAAAGGTTTCTCCTAATAATTACAAACCAGTTCGCTTTCACAGGAAACTGGACATTGACAATGACGGTTATTATGAACGTAGATTCTCGTAAATTAGTAGACAAGTAATACACATTTTAAACTTTCGCGACAAGTAGACAAGTATCTCAGATAAGGAACGACATCATGAGAATTGGAGGTATTTACCACCAGACTAGCAGAAAAGCTAAGCTTATTATTTCAAAGAGAATATTGTGTCATCTGAAAAGCCGGTGCATTCAAAAGCGGAGTTTATCTACTCAAATAAAACATGAAGAGTATGATTTCTGCTATAAACCTACTAACATCAATTTGACCTGTGTAAGTTTGTGAAAGAAAACTCCGACAACAGATCTGCTTAATAATTCATCAAACAAATAAATTTTCTACTTGGAACTCTAGTACTTAGCATTTTATTTGGATACTAGGTACCTAATTCCAAAAATGAAACCTTAGTTTTAACCGGGTATTTAGTTTCTACTAGAACATCATATAAAAAAAGATAATCCGTTGAAACGGTACCATAGTTATAGCTGCCCTATCTTCCTAGTAACTGTTTTTACATAATTTTATGAAGACAAGTGTCATAAAACCAAGCAATTTGCATAGCACGACCTGTTACCTCGCACAAATTGATTTTTTCCCGCTGATAAAGCGTATAATTATGCGAAGTGAGACGTCGTGAGCTGCTTAATCCAAGGATTAAAGGAGGGACTATCGAAGGGAGGCAAGCATCTCTTTGGTTAATATATAATGAGAGACTCTAATTCCTCGTGTTTACATTAATTTAGCTAAAATAAATACTGAATTCGTTTTATGTGTAACTTGAGTCTACTTTGAAAAGTTAATTTGTAAGATTGGTCTCTTTGATCTTGTCTTTTGATGGATTTATCTTGATTTTATTCTTTTTGTTAGAGTTTTGTAAACAGATTATGTCTCGGAATATAATTAGAATGTCTACTTATTATGTCCTACTACTTGGAAAAATAGTTGAAAATATAGTTCTTATATTATGAGTAGTCTACTCGTGCTTAACATTCATACCTAAAACAATGTAAATATGTACTGTACATTGTCATGTTATCTCAGAGAAAGTGTCGCAGGTCAATCTGGGTTGACTTGCTCGAGCCCGAGTTAATTTCAAGCCCCAAGTCACCTTTTGTTTTGGGTCAGACAAGTGTGAACTCAAAGATAACGGCTTGAATTTTGAACAGAATGGGACTGAATATACCTTAACATTGAATAAAGTTTGTGGTGAAAATTGGTAGTTTGGAAAACCTTCCTGTAAAACGCATAAGGTAGATATACCAAATTGTTAGGGTTTAGATACTACCTATAATATTTTTATTTGGCTTGCATTGCCAGTATTTCAAATGCATTAGATTGCATTTAAACTACATACAAGCTGCAAAATTGTAGTTTATGTGAAATTGAAATAACTTCAATGATACTGCCAGCCAATTGCGCACTTTAAATGCAACTGCAATACAAGTATTACCTGCATTAAACAACACAGCAACACACCATTTATTTGTACCTATGTGTAGATATCAAAATATCTATGCACTTTGGAATAAAGACAAACAATATTTTACTAAATCAAGTACCTACCTAATAATCGCAGAGCTAATGTAATGTGGGAACAATCTAAACACTAGTGGGGGTATCCTACTGTACATTGTCTTAAATTACATAGGATAACTTTTTATTCTAATACCACCCAAAGCGACCACAGACAAAGTACTAAATAATAGGTTTTTGAAAGTAAACGACATATTATTAAGTATCCGTAAGTAGAAGGCACAGAATTCGAGAACTCCTTTGAAAGCTTCCATAACAAAAGCCGTCCAAATCACCGCCTCCAACAGCCTCCATATAAAAGCATTTTCACGAGAACAAGTAAATTTAAATTCACTACAGAGTCATTTAAAGTTAACATTTTACCCAGCTGAAGGGTTGGCTAAAAGCCGACAGTGGCAAAGTAAAGCTTGAACCAGTATAGCAACATTGTTCACTATTACCTCCGAACTCTTTTATGCCATACCAAATGGTTACCTATAAAGAGTTTATTCAAGCATTATCATCATGAAACCCTTATGCCACTCTTATGAGGTCGGCACAACACGTTTTCCTCTTTCACTTTTTTTTTTTTCAATTCAAATGAATTTATTCTTAAAACTTAATACATAAAATTACAATTATTATAAATAATTATTTAATAATAATACTTTGTTTTATCAATAAGAATAAGTTGAAGACTATAAGACTTTTAGATTATTCAGTCGCTATAATTGTTTCGGCGTGTTCTCATTTATCTCTAGAAGTCGCTGTGTGAAATCAGCTCGACAAAGTTAATGCATTGTTTACAAAAGATACACTGCGAACACTAGATAGGTGTAGTTGTAATCGCATTACCGAAGGCAGTGATGAGCTTGCGTACATATTCATACACGCTTTCCTGCGAAACGTTGGAAATCTGGTTACCCGTTCACTAAAGAGAATTTATACGCATTATGTAACGTAATTTCCTGAGCTTAGTTTGAGTAGGTTGAGCCGGTTGGGTAAAGCCAGCTTTAATATCTCCAGTGTGGGTATAAAATATCTAGTCTAGTAGTTTCCGTGTTGACTTTTCTCATAGTAACTAAATTTTCTCTGAACTAAGTCGAGTAGTACCTAATCGGTTTTAAAAGCAAAATACAGTTTTATTGTTTTCCACGCTCTACTTTAATAGGCAGGTAGTTGTTTATTTCATTTAAGTATCTTCACATCTGTGTTTGTTTTCAAATGATCCAATCTATGTAATAGGATCCCTAATCTCTTCAATCGAAGTAAAATGTCCGTGAGTGCTGCAATTGGAAGCTAGAGCAGAAGTGCGGGCTGGTGTTTTTACCTATTCGATGTTTCAACACATTTGCAATCTAATGAGTTGAATAGTTTTTGAGGCAGCATTCACACGGAATATTTTGCAAAATTAAATAAGTAGGGGTTACTAATTTTGCTATTATGCAGAAACAAAAAACAGAATACTTACCTAATTATTCCTGAAATGACCCTAGGTAAACCTCAAAATAACTTTAAGCCGCGTAATCTTCGTCAAAACTTGGTTTATCTATTTGGAAGATAAACTTACCGGTGCTAAAGTATAATATAATGAAAGTATAGAAGTGTATTGGTGAAAACGAAGCAAAAAGTAGCAGTAGGTTAGGTAAGTGCTTTTCGATGCTCTTTCAAGACTGGTGCGTGTATAGTGTAGATTTACAGAGTGCATTGTTAAAAGGAAAACAATTGTATGCAAGTGAAAGACACTTCGACATGTTTTTTTTATATTTCTTTAAGACTCGCAAACTTAATAAACATGAAGTTATATAATATATAAGCAATTAAAAGTCATGTAAGTACCGTATCTAATACCTACCTGTGTTTCTAAACTGCTTCTCTTAAGAAACCAAACTAGCAAATAGCTCTCCTAGAATACCTAAGCAGGTATCTAAAAAATCATACGAGTAAGCCTAGACTCAGACAATAGCCACCGTGTGCAAATAAAGTTTCACATAGTATTTTCGCTACGTCTGCCGACTAAATCCTCCTATTCACGGTAACATAGCATTGGCGGGCTCTTTGTGACAGCTGCGATGCCATTCACGCGAGTTTGCTTTTCAAGGGAGATGGAAAAGTGCCACCATACTACACCTTCACTCGTGACTGGATTCAGAGTTTTAGCTCAATGTTTTGTTTAGTTTGCTTAAGTAGTTTTAAGATACAAAATCAAATAGACGTCAAGACAAAGTAAACATAATATTACCTATGCTTTAAAAGCATTAAAATTCAAAATTGAATTAGTTACGGATACTTGTTTTGTAAGTACAAAGTATATATTTATATTGATTCCAGGATTCTTAATTACGCTTTAAGAGAGTAGGGTCTGCGTGGAATTTGCAGGATACCAGAAGCCCCAGGCGGGCAATAATGAAGAAAAACAACGGCCCACCATTAATGTTTATTACTTTCCGGAAAGACAAAAAATAACAAAGCTAATAAACGTTGCTTATGAAAATATTACAGAGAGACTTGTTCAAAAAGATCAGAATAAGTCTATGACGAATGAATTTCACTTTCAACATGCTCCTGTGGAATCAAAATCTAATATTATTTTACCCTTTTAACTAGGTAGGTACTTAACAATCATTATAGGCAAAACTATAGAGGTACTTACTTAATTGATATAAGTAATATTAGGTTCGGATAGGCTAACATTTGGTTACCAAAATAAACAAAGCTTGTTTCACCCTGAGCTAATTACTCCATCAAATAAATAACCAACATAAACCAACACAGCACCGCATTAAAATTGATAATGAGGGTTTCATCGGTGCACCTGTGACGAAGCACCAAATATGACGTTATAATTAATTTCAACGGCCGTCGTCCCATCATGGCCGCTTAATGACCAGGGGGTGTTGAGAGGCGATACTGATTTGTTACCACTCGTGCTCGTGTGTCGTGATACAGTTTATTTCATAAATTGTTTTCGTGCTTTTTTCGGAAGGTATACGACACCTATTCAATACATACATAAATAGAGCGAAGAGTACCTACTCTCGATGTGAAATTCTGATACGTAATACGCGCTCTAAGACCCCTCGCAGACTACAAACTTTATATCGGGCGATAGTTGAGACGGAATATACTTCGGCTCGTAATGAGTATGGAGAAGTATAGCCCGTCTCAACTATCGGCCGATAGAAAGTCTGTAGTCTGCGAGGGGTCAAAGCCGTGAAGGAAACCCGCAAGTGTTAGGCAGGCCTATTAAGTATCAAACAATGTGTTAAAATAGCTTTTATGCTTTGAATCTATCTATCTTTAGGTAGCCACTAAAATTTAGAGGCTAAATTGAACGTGTATTGCGACGCTTCTATTTAAAACCAGCTATAATCCTGATTATTCGAATTCTAAACTACCAATAGAGCAAAACATCGATGTATTGGGTTAACTAATGTCTCAATCGGGACTAATAATCTGGATTGAAATCTACAGAACCCTCTACTATCCAGCCGCAGACTAGCACTTGCGTGATTTGGTATTAATTGCAGAGGCCGTCATCCCTCGTAATGACCGCTGGGGTGTCAAGAGGTGATACACATTTGTTAGTCTCGAGTGTAGTGGCCTGTTTTGATCCGTGTTTGTTGACATTGCTTCTTTGGCTTACAGAGTAACTGTTTAGTAATCTGTGCTTTGGCTTGTTTTGGTGTGGTGTACCTTCGGATCGCACCATGCGGCATTGACCGCGCTAAAAAAAATTACCTATTAATTTCAATATTTTTTGATGGTAACTTAAAACTAAGTATATTTTCTCTTACTCTGTTTGTCATTATCATTATAAAGTTATCAGTTTCGTCTCAGTAATAGAACCCGCCGTACCAAGAAAATGTTCTGCAAACTCAAGATTGAAAGTTGCAATTGTACTTTATATTATTATTTTTTCATCACAAGATTACAATCGGGTCAAAAGCCTTCCTTGGGGACATGTAGGGGCTTTATGAATGAGTCTTATAAAAATCTCGCCCTCACCTCACACGTGACCGTTGTTATTGGAATTGGATTGGACATTGCTTAGGGCGAGTATTTCTTCAGCTGGTTATGTTCACGCAAGTACCTACATAGAGCTGTACTTACCAAATTCAAAAGATCTATGTTTTTGCTCTTAAACGTTCCATTTTTGTTGTTTACTTTATAATAATCAAAGGTTTAATTCAAACTCTACTGAAACGATGCGATGAAGCTGGTCGTTTGTCGCCGCCGCATGTCGGTAGATGACAAATTGAGTGTCACCTCCGTTAGCGTCGACATGATGTTATTACAGCATTTTTTAACGTCAACTGCTCCAGACGGGTTAAATTGCATTAATAAAGGAAGCGTCTATTAGTTTTTGTCGGGAAAGACTTTTTAGTGAGTTTAAAATGCAATTTTGTAGTTGCATAAGAAATGCAATTTATGGTAATGGGCTTGTATCTAGTAAATATGACCCGCAAAACAAAGTTTGAACTAGTCTAATAGGCTAATAATTCTGATTAAGAACTTTTTTGTATACTATTTGGGCTTTATTACGACAGCTACCTACGGGTAAGTATGTATGTTGGATCAAAGCGTTTATGTTAAAAGACTTTATAAAAAAACTAGCTTGTCCTAGAATACCTACATGTGTCAGTTAAGCACGTTTCACTTACACACATCTGCAATAAATCGTTCAACAAAAAGTTTGGTAGCACGCACGTTCGGTGGCGAATTCCAAAATCTCTTCAGCTGAGTAAGTAATTGGCGAGAACGTCCGACGCACTCGTTGTGTAGAGGTTTTTAATTATTACCTATGGCGGGCGGGCTCGGGGAATAAATCTTAGTTAATGTCCCTTTAGTCTGGTCAGCCCCCCACCGACAAATTGCCATCGATGCCGCGTTTCGCAAACGAATCAAATAGTTGAACAAAATTACACCACAAAAAAAGCCATGTGAATATGTGTTTGTAATTGACTTCACAGATATTTTGATACTTAACATCATGGATTTAGCATGGTACCTTTTTGGTACATATAATGATTGCTAGAGCCATCTGGTGGGTTCTAAGCAAGAGTCATTTCTTGAGAGCAAGACTCACTAATTAAGAACGAGTTTTGTTTTCATTCTCAGACCTTCATCCAATGTAGGTATAACGTAGGTATAGTACATATTTATTTAGTGAAGTTTAAACCTGTATCTGTATTATATAATTAAAAACGTTGAACCTTGCTCTTACTAAGTTAAAAACTTGTATTAAGACGCAAGGGTCTCTGCTTCAGCTCATATTATACATTGTAGGTAAAGTAAATAGCACTGTCGGTACCAACTACTTTTGTCCAATAATACAACGGACAGTTAGTTTTTTAAAAAGAGTGTGAGTCACTGTGTTTGTGTGTGTGTGTGTGTGCGTGTGTGTGTGTGTATGTGTGTGTGTGTGTGTGTGCATGTGTGTGTGTGTGTGTGTGTTTAATCACGTACGTGCATTCAGTGTGTCATCAAGTTACGATGTGTAACAACGCTTCAGTTTGTGTGTAGTCCAAGCCAGAAAAGTAATTTTTTAATATCCTTTTACATTCAATTTGTGTTGTTTGATGTACTGAAAGAGTTTTATTAATTTTATTATAAAGATATGCTCCTAAGAAGTGAAAATGTTTTTGTGCAAAAGTTGTTTTGCATTTTACTAATTCGTATATTTTGTCTGTTCTTCTTTTACTTTTTAATTTTGTTTCTGGGACGATCTTATGCTGTTGAAGTATTAATTTCAGTATGAAGAGCTGTCTTACAGATAGGACGTCGCAGTCGCAGAATAGTTGTTTAGTAGGGTACATAAAGGGCCTTGAAAAAGCCACTTTTAAAACAGCTCTTTGTGCCCTTTCGAGTGGGAGTAAGTGGGTTTTTGAAGCCCCGCCCCATGCAATCATACAGTAAGTTAATATCGACTGGCATAGCGCGTAGTAGGTGTTTTTAAGTTGGTTGTTGTTTGCTGCATGTTTAATATTTTTGAAAATAGCAATTAGTTTTCTGATTCTGGAGGTAATGAAATTTATATGAGGTGCATAGGATAGGTTTTGGTCAATAATAATACCCAGGTATTTAATACTATTGCTAGTTTCAATATTTGGACAGGTGCAGATAGAGCGGGAACTGGATTGTTGGAGGCAGAGTGCGGTATGAGCCTTTAGCAAGTGGGTAGAGCTTGGAAGTCCACTTTGTTTTAATGAAAACGACAGGTATTTAGTTTTAGCAGGGTTCAGAGTTAAAATATTTTGGTAGAGACTTGAAGATACTAAGTCAAAGTTAGCCTGAGCATTTAGAAAGGCTTCGTCCCAACTATTCCCTTGCGCCAACAAAACAGTGTCATCTGCAAAAGCAATGAGCTTACCATTAAACATTTCAATTTCACATGTCTGGTTTAGGTAGGTCAGAAATAGAGTCGGGCCTAATATAGAGCCCTGCGGAATGCCATGTGTAACAGGTAATTCATTGCTGACATGCTCTCCGATTTGCACACACTGAGATCTTTCACTTAAGTAGCTTTTAAACAATTGAAGTTCGTTTCCTCGTATGCCTAGGAGTGCTAGTTTATCTACAAGTAAGGTAGTAGAGACCGTATCAAATGCTTTAGCCAGATCTAAGAAGATAGCAACACACTTGGTGCCGCTATCTAAACTTTTGACAATGTAGTTGTTGAGCTCTGATACGGCGTCCTCTGTAGATTTGCCTTTCCGGAAACCGAACTGATTTATCGATAAAAGCTGTTTGCTCTCTAGGTATTTGATAAGCCTATTGTTCAGAGCCCTTTCAAGAATTTTAGATAACGCTGGCAGAATAGAAATAGGTCTATAGTTGGAAATTGTGTTTTGGTCACCCGCCTTATAAATAGGTAAAATTATTGATTTTTTGAAAGCCTTGGGGAAAACTGAAGTGCTAAAACTAAGTTGGCAAATGTGGGTTAGAGGCGCAAGAAGGGAATCCACGTTTTGCTTTATGATTTTACTAGAAATGTTATCCCATCCTGTGGAACTATTTATTTTTAATGAGTTAATAAGAGTTTTTACTTCTGATACGTCCATTTCCAAAAGCCCAAAAGAATTTAGGGGTACATTATTAATGTTATTATAAAGAGATTTTGATTTGTCCCAATTTTGAGAAGTTATTTTTTCCGCCAAATTTTTACCTATGTTAGTAAAGAACTCGTTGACAGAGTTAACAGCCACATCCGGGTCGTTTCCGTGTAGAAGGGATTGTGGTAGAGCTTTTTTCTTTTTAAAATTAGTAATAGCATTTATAGCTTCCCACGTTTTTTTTATATTGCTGCCGGCTTCTTCAAATTGTTGTTTTTCATAGTTTCTTTTTAGTTTACTGAGGAGAGAGTTACAGAAATTTCTGTATCTCTTGTAAACTAATGTTAGATTTTCATTATCGGGTGTTTTGCGTACTTTTCTATGTAGGTTGTCACGGTGACGAATACAACGTATGAGTCCCGGAGTGATCCATGGTTTTATAGGAGTTTCCCGCCGGGAGAGTCTGAGTTGTCTCGTATTTTTATTTATAATATTTCTTAAAAGTTCAACAAATATATCAGTTGCAACATTGCAGTCCGCAGCGCTAAAGACGGAGGAAAAATCGGTACAGGCGAGCTCTATTTTGACCGCGTTTAAGTCCACTTTAGAAATAATTTTTGAGGATGTTAGAACTATATTGCTTGTTTTGATTGCTAAAAGTAAGAAGTGGTGGTCAGTCACACTATTTTGGATAATAAGTGTTGTCGCGCATAAATTGGTTTTTATGAAAATATGGTCTAGGCAGGTCTCGTTTCTTGTCGGGAATGTGTGAGATGGGAGGAGACCATGAAAAGCCAGCACATTAATATAAGCAGATGCTTTCTCCGTAACTTCTGACTCGATAATGTTAATGTTGATGTCTCCAAGTACAATAATGTTTTTATAGGACGCTAGGGAAGTTAAAACATTGTCCAAGCATGATACAAACTTTTCTATGTTTTTATAGGAAGGAGATCTATAGATAGAGAGTATAGCTACGTTATTATTGATTATCGTTACCAAACAGTTTGCATCTTCAAAATTTGGTTCATACGAGTAAGCTTTTAAGTTGAATTTAGTGTATATTACGACTCCGTCGTTCTGTAAGGGATTGTTTGTCGTCGAGGCGGTTTCATAGCCGTCTAAAAGGGGCAGGTTGGGGCATTTTGGAAGCCAACATTCCGTAAGGATTAGAACATCTGTGTTTATTCCAGTTCTTTTTATAATTATTTGAAATTCATCTATATTTTTAGATATACTCCTTATATTCTCTGTTATGATTGTAAGTTGCTTAGAGGAATTTTGAACGTAAGAGAGACATTTTTCTGGTACACAGGTGTAAGCTTCCGATACTTTTACTTCATCTATGCTATTGCAAAGTGACTCTATGTTATTACTCATTATATGAAATTATTATTCTGATTAGACTGCGAAACATCAAGCAGTCTATATTTTTGTATGAGTTTGATTTTAGTTTTAAGTCATAGCATAGTGAAAATGATCGGAGCAATGAATGCAAGTGTATGTTAGAAGTGTAGCTTAGTGTGTGGAGTACGTGTTGAGTGTGTGTGTGATGTGAGTGTGTGTGCTGTGTGTGTTCTGGTGTGATTATGATATTACTTGCAGAAGTATTGCAAAGTGAGAGAGGTGTAGAGTGTTTTTGAGTATTGTGATAAAAGTAAGAGTAACTAAATGAAAAACAAAGGGTTCTACTTTCTAAGCTTAGTCTAAAAATTATTAATATAACATACAGTAACTTTGGCCTTTGTGTACAACGGTCTAGTCACGATTCCAGATCAATGTCTTGAAGTTGATCTTCATCTTTGATACAGATTCTTTTTGATCCTTCATTCTTTCGAAGATATACTTGTCCACCGGCAGTCCAGCAGAAGGCGAAGTTATTGGCTTTGGCATATTCTCTTGCTTTGAATAAGATGCTTTTAGCCTTGTAGGTTAGAGCTTCACTAACGTAGACCGGTTTAGAGGGTCCTACTATAGATAGGTGTGTTGTGTTCAACTTGTCCATGGGGTTTGACTTGTTAAAATTTCTAGCTTCTTGAATTAATTTCAGTTTAGCGCTAGTCGAAGCTACTTCCATCACAATGGGCCTTGGTGCATCTGGCTTTCCCGGGAGTCGCGATATATTTCGGATCTCAGGGGGTTGCAAGTCAAGCTTGAGTGTCTGTAACATATTCTCTACAATTTCAGTCAAGTCCGATGCGGATTCATTCGCTTTCGATGGGACGTTACGGATCTCTATCTTGTAAGCACACGATTGACGGGCCATATCTTCAATTTTATTTTCTAACGATTTAATTTTCGTTTTGCTAGCTTCGAGGTCAGAAGCCAACTGCGTTGTCTTTGAGGAGACATTTTCGTGCTGGGAAGTGAGTAAATTAATTTTACTTTCAGTTTCTTTATTATTGGTCTTTATTTCGGTCACTTCTTGTTTAATATCATTGATGTTACTCATAAGTGTGGCAAACTTTTGGTCCTGGGTTTGTTGAAAGTTTGTAAAAAGGTTAATCAAGTTATCATTGATATCTTGTTTGAATTGGTTTAAAGTGCTCTCCAGTTTGAAAGAATTTAGCAATTCAGGACTACGAAGGGCTCTTCGTTTTAAACGACGACTGGTTACAGTTATGTCAGCTTCCTGTTCCGTCTCAGATTGACTTGGTCCAGAGGTAACCCTGTTGGACTTATCTGATTTTGTTGGAGTGCGGTCCATGGTGATTGCTCCGCGTAAAATAGCAGGGGCTTTTCTGTAGTTGCGTTAAGTAACGGAGTGAGATGGGGCCAGCGTAGCTTTTTAGTACGTGTAACAGCGTAGAAGCTACCGTAGTCAGGGTGGTTCGTAGCGGGTGGCTTGAATAAGTGAGCGCGTAGCACAGATGGAAGCGTACAGTAATTTCGACGCCGAGTTCACGTCTTCCCTGGCTCAATTGGTACAACCACCGACTGAGACGCAGAGACCGCCAGTTCAAGCCCCAGCAAGGAACAAAAAGTGCAACTCACTCAGACGTCACCAAAACACCCGCAGCCCTGCGTGAAGACAGCAATCAGGACGAAACGGCACACTTCAAGAAGGCGGAGCCCCGGGGCGAAGTCCCAGTAAAAGCAGACACAGAGCGCAAAAACAAGACACGTCCGTTCGGTGCGAGAGCCGAAGCAAAAAGAAGAATGATCTTTTATACTACCTTCATCACTCAGTAAATAATTTTTAGTTTAGGTTAGTTTTGATTTAATCTATAGTCATTATTTTGACACATTCCTACCTCAACCACGAGCTCAAAGAAAAAAATATGCTTCATCAATGTTGATTCTGGTTACTAGATTACAAAATTTATAACCAGAATCAACTATTCAAAATCAAATATTTTTACCATTTTTTTAAATGCTAAAAATACGAAAAACACTTATCTAAAGATGATGGACAGTTGGGACTCATGTGTTCGTAAGCTGCACTTAGATACGGGAATCGATTACGTTAGCAATGACGAATAGATGTAGCGCAGATAAAGCGAGGTTTAATGAAGTGCATAACAGAACGACCATTGAGCATAACGGGTTTACGGTTGCAATGGTGGCAATGGCTTAAGTTTAGCGGTTGCAGTCGGTGAAATAACAGCCGGCCGGCTTACCGAATTGCCGACAATATAAATTATTGGTTACTTAATACGATATTATTTAACCATTTACTCTTTTGAGTGGTCATGAAACCAGGTACGGTCGCAGCCTGAAATTTGGGGGGGGGGGGGGGGTCACTACACTAATAACGAGTAAAATTAGACTTTATTGTACAATACACAAGATTTTTCAATTGGACGTGTACGATTTGGGGGGGGATTTTTGGCTAAGTTTTCACCTCGGACCGCATGAAACTCTATCACCGGTGTTGGGCATTTTAGCTCTTACAAACCTAGGTACTATAAAGATATTTTAAACAACCAAGAAAAACTTTTACAATTCAGATTTTTTTGATTGAAAGATTTCGTTATAATTTTCATTTTGTTTCGCGTTATATATTGAATTTTATTTCCATTGTTACAGAAATGCGACATTTCTCGAGCCCCATCTCCAGGGAGTGAGAAGACGGAACAGCAGGAGCTCAGACTCTGAACACGATGAGCGGTCTACTGAAGACGATGAGAGATCTCTCCTCCGCAGCTCCCCCCGGACGAGGCTTCCTCCTCCCCCACCCCCTCCGCCGGACGATGAACCTCCCCCGCTGAAGCCGAGAGAGTTCTTTGAAAGACTGCAGAGCCAAGCTATGAGGGAAGCTCAGGATAGACGAAGGCCGAGGCAAATAAAAGACCAACTTTTCCGACCTGTTGACGCGGATGGCAGTATCGGAGATAGCCTTAGCCAGGTATGTTTCTTATAATCTTTTAGCTAAGTTTTCACCAAATTGGTATGCATAAAATCTCTAATTGTGATAGGTTTGCGACCTTATCTGAATGCAGGAGGAGTATATTGATTGAACAGAGAGCCTTTAAACTTTCCCCAACTTTTGAATCAGGAATCGTGTACAGACGTGGGCCTAATGAACCGGAGCACGTTCTATTTAGTTTTTAGTTCCACAGACTCCATCTCAAACTTTACCTTCAGTTTTATACTGTTAGTAGTTTGCATGTCGGATTGCATTACCCAAAGGGATTGCAGTGGAACTACTCCAAATATTGCGTCCATGCCAAATAGCATTTTATATTTTTCATTTATGCGCGAATGTTTAAACAGTGCATGCCCGGCTATTTACATGAATAATATAACTTTGTTTTCTTTTAATACCTACGGAAAAAATGTATAACCATAAAAACATATTGTATTTTTAGGAAGATAGAAAATACTTAGTCTAACGTTACTTTATACAGACATGAGAGAATCCTTCAATATGCATCATTCAGTTTTATTTTGCTTCCATTTGTATTTGAATACGAGTGATGCTACATGGTAGCAATATTTTCCAATTCTCGACGCGGAATTAAATTTGCGGTTTGTTGATAGGCGTTTTGTGGGGAAACGGTAGCTTTTGATATTTCATTTGGCTTTCTGCGAGCAAGAAGCACGAGATAACAAAATATTCCGTTTTTATTGTGTCGGTTTTTACAGACACTCAACTTTTTGTACATTACAATAAAACGAGAACTATTTTATGCTCTCGTAGAAATTTAGGAGGCAGTTGGGAATATTTTTCTGCCTTTAGATATAACTCATCCACGTGAACATAAAACACTTACTCAGCATTGTTTCAGAGCAGTGTTTCAGACACAATATTTACGTTCACGACACCTCCCACTCGACTCAAGCACTCTAGAGGTGTAAAACTCAGAGTCAATTGCGGGTGTTGCTTTGTACTTGAAGCCCTACCGAACCCTTCCGATTGTTGGCTCTTTCTGCATTGTCGTGTTTCATTGAACTCTGCATAAAACGGCGGCATTGTCGAGCGACAGTTTAAAGTTTTATTTCTTTTTTATTGCCTTTGTTGTGTGAAGAAAACCGCGACGTCAGTTCCGCCTGAGGTGGCTGGCAGAATTATTTTATGATATGAATTTTAAACATATGTCTAGCCGTCCATAGCTAGCATCTTAAATATATTATGTAAAAGAAAAAATAATAAGTTCTATTGCTTTAAACTTATTATTTTTTAAGTTAAGTTAAACTATAAAAAACTACACAGTTATAATGGGTAATGACCCAATGTAATTTTTTTAGCTTTTAAGTTAATATAAAATGTACCTACGTAGGTAAACTAATGTCCATCTGCAAACATTACCGTCTAACCATCAGCCGCAATTGTTTAGCCAAAGTAAAGGGATATTCTCAAAGTGTAATATTCATTACACTACACTTACTGGTCCATCGGAGTGACTATTAACCCTCAAATTAGGGTCCGGCGCGAAGTAAACTGCCTTTTGCGGAGCGCAAACGACATGCGGAATGACTTAGACCAAACTGCTAGGAATTAAACTCTCTTTTTAATTAATTTTTGCAGCAGTTTGTGGATAAATTTCTGAGTTGTTAGGATGATGCATAAATATAGGTAACGGTTTTCCATATAAATCTTAATGAAACTTACGCTTTAAACCAAAAGCCAAATTGGTTTAAATGATACTCCAGCAGACTAAACTTCTTTGAGTGTAAATGAACTGCATAATATAATGTAATATTACGAGATTGTCACAGCCTATGACTTGGTCCTCAACTGGGTATAGAGACCACAAATGCAACGCGCTCGGCTATAAAGATCGTGAATAGATTTTTAATACGCGCAAGTAAACTTGAATACGAACGCAGTAAAACCTAACTGTAATTGAAATCTACGGTGGTAGTTCGGCGTGCACCGTCAGCTCGCTTCCGCACTCAAAACTAGGAAGTCGTCATTTACCCGCAATAATTACAGCTATTGTCAACACGGAGCGATTATCGGACTCGACCCGCCCCCTCTCGTCTGGGCGCACTTTAATCGGGCGCAGATTAAAAAAACCATCCCTGGTTTAATTTGCATGCACTGCCATCGATTTAGTGCAACAATAGGGTGATAGCCTGCCCATTGGTTTTATTTAACGGTTCAGTTCTACTGGAATGCTTTCATGAACTTTGTTTTATTTCAGAGAGTTTCAAAGTGAGAATGCTGGTATTTTATCGGTTTTTTTTTAGTTCAATTAAAAACGTTTATTGCTTCATTTTTAGTTCTCTATCCCAAACTCGTTGTTTTCAAATAGCTGTCCACTTACGAAAAATACTGTACAGTTAAACACGTTATAACTATGTTATCAATTTCAAGCTCAAAATAAGGTCACTATTCATTGTTAGACGCTAAGAAAATGTAGACAGCAGTTTTATAACAATGTCTTTGCCAACAGTACTACGAGTAGATAGTCTACCGGAAACCAAAGGGTGACGTCTGCAGGGTCCTCCCGTGTATTGACTTGACATCTGACTTATGCAGTCTTGTGGCCCCTATTAGGACCCCTAATCACTTCCGAGTTTGATACATTCAACGACTCATTAGGAAAGGAATGTATCGATTTGAAAATTTCATTGTAGGCATTAAATATTTAAAAGAGTACAATTTACTTACAGAAACATAGTTACTACATAACTTACAAAATAAATTGAGCCATAAAGATCCTTTAAAACAATCTATAGGTAGCCCAATCAATCCTGCCAAAGGGAAGCGTAGATTATAGCGTGTTAGAGATATTCTTACGATCTAGATTTGTAATTAATTAGCAACTCCCTTGGATCAAAAACACGTGTCTGTAGCCTTTATTGATTCAAACCCTGTATGAGTCATCTTTCTGCAACCCTCCTCTTGCATCCCTCTGGACCACGAGAACTGTTTGCCCTCTTTGATTGAACTTAACACTGTGTTCACATGTAGAGTTTTTTTGCTCCATTTATGCAACTTTGTTATAAATGTAAGAACTTAAAGATTTCAACTTTTTTTTTTTATTTCCAATAATTTTATTGCCTTTAAGCGATTAGGTATAAAGATATGAATGTGGATGTAAAGAGCCCTACGCCGATATGTGATAATAAGAGAATACACGGTTTTGTTAAAGACGTTTTTATTTTTTGATCGATGATATTTTACTACTACTATTTTAAAGAACGTGTTCCCCAATGAACACGAATTATATTGCAAACGCTTCAACGCAAAATTATATTGCACGAATTATATTGCAATTCATTCATTCTAAACTGTTCAAGACTAAGGTAGGTATTCCGATTTCTTCGGTAAAAATCCATCTCTCGCTTTTGCATCCGCTGCAAATGTCCGCTAGAGATGTGGAGCTGTTTTTCTTAAGTTTGTTTGTAATAACTGCTTCTGGACGTTGCTTCATGTTGTTTTTCTGTAATACCGTCTGTTCGATTGGAGCTCGTTAAAACTTTTAACGAGATGGGCAAAAGACAACTTTGCATTTCATTTAATGTCGTTTCCACTTATGTTTTTTGGTTGTATGTCTATTTTCCAATAAACAGTATAATTATTATACACAAGTCCTTTAGAATGTTTCTAAGAGTTCAAAAGATCAGAGGAGCTTCCAGTGTCGGATCCTTAAAAGGTCTGTGAAATTAGGCGAAACTCAATTTGCACGAATTCACACTACAAACGTAGTCAATAAAGACTCGCTCTAAGGTAACTTTTACCTAATTACGTTCCTCCCGAAGTCGTGGTCGCAGGTGGTCTACAGCCATCCCTAAAACGCCGCTTCCATTTGCACCGAGTGAACACGTGCTCCCCCCTTTGCACTCAGTTCGAAACTCTAGTAAAAGTGAAGTGTTATGCGACACTAAGCGCCAAGTGCTGTATATTTTCATGGCAGTGAGCCTGTGACGCAGATGGGTCCAAAAGTTTTAAGGTATGAATTGAAATGGAATTGCTAAAGCTATTGCTATGGCAGGGATAAAGATTATTTAGCTTTTTGATGTGCATGTCCGGTGTCTATTAGTATGTTTCTGGATAGTGAACATAGTTATTGATTCACACACGATACAAATTGTTAGCAGTCAATAATTTTCAGTTTGTTTGTAATTGGACCAATTATATTATGAATTCTAATTAAAACCCAACGACCGCGCTCGAAATGGATTTCATTAATCCCCGCTGCAAACAAACGACACGGAGATATTAATTTTACCGCAATTTGTGGCAAAACGCGACTGTTACACGGAGCGCGACAATCTACGCTGAAAATTAATTCTGCGATCGGTAACAATAATAACAGCTATGAATCATAGCGCACAATGGCGGCTACCACCCGTCGGCGGTTAAGGTGTTAAATTCTACCTCACAATATCTACCACCGAACCGCATTTCCAAATATCACACCGAACGCCGCCTCAAATGCGTATGCCGAGATTTATGCGGAAAGTTGGATTGCAATTAGTTTTCTTCGGTGTGAGAGGCGGTCGTGTTGCGGAATGCCCGACTTCAAATACTTGTGCACAAAAGCTATAATTACACCATTATGTTTGGATTTATGGAGTGTGTTTCAGCGTTGTAATAGCTTCTGCTATAAAATATATCAAGCACCGTTTCATGGGGCTTTTTATTTTTAATATGTGAACGCGCGACCATACACAATAAGACAATATTATAAAAATACAAGAGAAATATGCTAAAATTGTCATCGACATCGTAGGGTAGTAGAAGTCCCCTTCCACAATCGGGTGAAATATTCAATTTTGACTATTTTTACCAGCATTCTTGCACAAAAATCCATTGTTATTTCGCATCATTTTGTAAATACAAATTATTATTTTAAAAGCCATCTAAAATGGATCTCTAATTTAATTCAAGTCTTTTCAAAGACATAGAACTTCGTTTCATCTTCGCCTTGCAAAATGAAGCCTCAATATAATCAGCTTAGACGTTATCCGATTAGCAAAGTATTAACTTTGAAGCCTAGTTTTCTCCGTATTTTGTAGTAGCAGTAGGTAAATAAAATATTTATATCTACCTATTTGCTTTTAATTTTTAAGTCCTTTGCCCATCTATAGGATATCTATGCAAAAAAATAATTGCAAAAGAGTGTAAGTACCTATATTATATTTTATTTTTAGATCCTTTTCGTAAAATTGTTGCAAATAGCACTCAAACTATGTTCTGAGCATTTTAATTCGTTCTGCATTCAAGACGTTGATCGCTCAAGACTAGGATATAGGAAGATAGGAAGTGTACAACTATTTTACCCCTACTCTTTGTTTGCGGTGCTTGCTAGCTACTCACATTTAAATTACCCTTTAGAGAAATCTAATGTAACGAATAATACAAACGTCTAGCTTTCTCGCAATTACTCAATGTAATGAGAAGTTTTTCCTTGTAATTTAAATAGTTATTCTGTGTTTAGTGCTTATTGCCATACCAATGCGCATTTCATTTAACCCGATTGGCATTTTATGATTTTACATTCAGTATTATTAAAGAAATATCTGTTCTTTGGCAACAACGAAATGAAATAGAATCCACGGCCCAGTATTTACATAACAAAGTATTTTCATTTCCATCTTCAATGCGAACCTCAAAAGACCAAAATATTTTATAATAACTCGGTAAAATAAGGGAACCAAAGGGCTTGCCCTCGGGCTATTTCAAATTCATAAAAACATCAGCGGAAAATTGGACTCAGCATATTTTCCACAAACTTATTTCGATATTATGTTATCAGAGAGCGGTGACCACTGAAAGGGTACTTTACATAAACAACCGAGACACGAAACTAAATGAGAATATACGAACATACATAATATTATGATATTGCGTACTGGCTGCTACCCTCGGTATCCTCTTTGTGGAAAGCTACTTTGAACCGAAGCTTTGAGGGAAAATGGTGTAATAATATTTCCAAGTTGGTGAACAAAGATCTTACTTTGGCAAAGACGTCGTTTAAGATAGCTTATTGTAATTCTACTAATAGGTGAACGAAATCTTCTATTACTTTGGCAAGTACAGCACATTACTTTGGTAAAAATTTAAAATTATACCATAAATTCCACAATACGTTCCTCCAAAAACTAACCCAAACAATAAACTTTTGTTACAACGTAATAAATTAGTACTTTCAAAGTGCTATAATTAATCGTAAAATGTAAACGACCAAGTAATTCCCTTCCGGACACACATTATCATAAAGCTCGTGAGTTTTGATCGTAATGTGTGCATATTTCGGTACATGTAAGCTATAAAAGCTTGGCCGCAGACGCTCTGAGCCCGTAAGCCTCCCCACACTTATAAAGGGACTTATACCAACTAATATTTACCTAGCTACACCCAATGCTATCACGAGACACACGAGACCACCTCAATTAGCGAAACATTTTCACTTTGCAGCTTTATTTTATGTCGGGAGATTAACATTGCTCGTGGCTTTTAAAGGGTTCACATAGGGGATATCAGGTCCATTAATGTAATAGATTTTCATAGGGAATTATAATAATAAAGATGGAAAAACAAGGACTTATTTGATTCGCACAGTAAAATTACTTAGCCGTAGGTCTACCTTTTGCCACTCTTATAGACTCTTATAACTATAAGAGTGGCAAAAGCAAAGGAAGGCCTATACCCAGCTATGGGCAAAATTGAGCTGCGGATGATGATTAAGTAAATTTAAGAGAACAAGAGTGATCAAGTCGTATTTTTGTTTCAGAGTCGGGAAAGTCTATCATCTGATGGTGAAGGTGCCCGAGGTGACTGTTCGTCAGTCAGCTCTTCTGGAACAAGCTCAGAAGAACAGCCTCCTTGTGATATTGGACTCTTGGAGAGGCTGATCAGGACGCATCCTGTATGGTTCTTGCCGGGAATACAGAGGGCTGGAGCTTTCCATTTGTTGCAAGGGAAAGAGGAAGGGGTATGTGTACTTTTGTCTTATTATACTAAGTACGAAGAACGTAGCTAGCACCTATTCAGCTTACTAATCAGTGTTATTGTACCAAGCCGCGTGGGCAGCTAAATATTTACTTGCTTATAGGTACTGACACATTTTGGCAAATAGGTTGTTGTTAAATAGCTATTCTTATAGCGATAGTATGACTGTGCTATTTCAAAACAAAAGCAAGTCATAACGATGTTATGTTTACAAACATCAATAAAATTAAAAAATTAAACAACCGTCAAATCAGTCACATTGTAACATTCTGATGATACCTGTAGGTACATGTCCGCTGTGATGTTCGTTGGTGTGTAAAAGTGATTTATCGAGTTTGAATTTAAAATCTTTATAAATAGATCCTAAAATCCTGCTTCCATATTTTCAGAACTTTGTCGTCCGGCAGTCGAGTCAGCCAGACACGATGGCGATTAGCGTTCGACTCCCAGCGGATAAGGGGCCTTACATCGAGCATTATCTTATCCAGGCTTCTGGTGGACGCATCGGCCTAGAAACCTCCCATAACCGCTTTGACAATATACCAGAGCTGATTGCACATTACTCCCAGTGTTGGTAAGTAATCTTCTACAAAAAAATTGACAAATTAAATTTCATTTCATTTCTTTTCTCAATCAATACATTTTATTCAGTTTCACCTTATTTCAAGAAAGATTCTATTTTATGCTAAAAAAAACCGCTCAACGCAATCTAATATTTATGACATTTGAGCATATATTTAAAAACAAATTCTAATTCCAGTGACGAATTACCAGTACAACTGCAACTGCCCCGACCACTTCGAGAAGCGAAGAGTCGACACCAGCTCAGTTCCCTTACTCTCCTGGGCCAAGAGTTCTGGGGATATCCCATGGCGAACCCTAAGAACTACCCCAACAATGTTCTGTCACCGAGTCAAATAGCCAATGGGTCGGTCCCGATGGCTGTGACACCATCTGACACTGGATCTAGTCTAAGCAGCTTCAATACCAGTAAGTTATCTTGCCAGTTTTCAGTAAAATTTTAGCTTGTTGGTATTTACCTTAAAAAAAATGTTCAAGAACGACTCCTATGTATTTTAGGTACGAGAACAAACTCTAGAGAGCTCATTCTTTGCCCAGAAAAGGAACAAAATGTAGTGTTAAAAATGTCACCTATTGAAACGTCAGGTTCCCCACCGAGTCAAAGTTCGAACCTAAGCACTTTCAAAGGAAGAACCGCTCCGTCACCTCCAGCGAAACCATCCACAGCATTTGTCAGAGCTCCACGCCCTACCCCACCAAACACATTAAGCCTTATGTCCAGTACTGTAAGTAACATTTTGCTTTGAAGAATGTAGCTGTTGCTTTATGGTGTCGTAACAATTGATTTTAATCGCTACACCTATTTTTCAGGCGCATATAACACAGCCTCATACATTTCCGACCGCCAACACATCACAATCTCCCACCCAATTGAATAGTTTCAAAACCTCACCACCCCCACCCCCTCCCAGATGGGCCAAACCTCCCCATTCGAAGGCCTCGGTGTCCCCTACGTCCGAGGCAGCAGCTTTCAGTCCGATTAACAAACCAACGCAGAATGGAAACATCACAGTCACGACAACAGTTACATTCTGCGTAAATAACACACAAATCCACAACCATCAAATCAATGAGAACATACATAGCGACCGGCTGCAACTAACGCTTGCGTCTCATGCCAATAATAATAGTAGCGCAGAAAATGTATTCAATATTGTCGATAGTCATAAAGGCAATAATGAATCCAATGCGGAATCACAGGTGAGATTTTTATTGATTTTGCATGATATTTAATTATATTTATTTATGGTTTTTCTGCATGTAATGGTAATGTAAGTGGTTGATTATAATATGTATGAAAGAATTGTGACTCTTAACAAAGCAATATAATATGATTTAAACTTCGACAATGATAACCACCACTGATCAAGAAAATTATTGTTCCCGTATAGAACATGATGCATCGCATGTCACCAGAAGGAGAGTGCATCAGCACAATGACGGCTAGCTTACATGGGAGTTTCAAAAGACAAATAACTGATCAAAACAATACCGAACCAGGATCGCCTACAGAGCCTCAATCCCAAACCAACACATCAGAAAATGATCCTTTAGTAAATAGCTTAACTAAATCAAGCAACAGTTTTGCTGCGAATCAATTGGTATCACCTAATGGTACTAATTCCGTCACCAGTGGTATATTCTCGCCAACGAGTCAAATAAACTCACCTGCGTCCAATGATACCATTTCTTCAAAAAGCGGAGTATTCTCACCGCTAAGTCAAACGATTAAGAGTGATGTTTTCTCGCCAGTATCCAGAAGCTCCCCAATATCGAACAAAAATGTATTCTCTCCCACTTCTAATCATTCTATCGTGTCTCCCATGATGGGGAAAGATAGAGATAAAATTATGTCACCCAATACCAACACGACAAGCACGACGCCATCGGGTAGATCAAGGAGGAGTAAGCACTCCCTTCGAAAGGAGTCCAAGCATTATCAGGTAGGATTCTTCAAAATTATTGCTTTGCATGCATCATCTAACAGCATGTAGTTATGTATTTTTTTTAATTCCATATTAGTCAATGCCTACTCTAATTTTTTTCAAAATTCATACTTTTAATTTTCCAAATACTATTTTGACGAGATGATTTGTGTTTCAGGAGTCGGACATTCTAGAATCTCCAGGCGTATATTACAGAAGTTCGTTGATGGATAAAGTATCAGATTACGAAGATATCTGGGGGCCGGAAGGCAACAACAGCTGTTCAACTTTCAAACCACTGAGGCCTGAAAATGATAATGGGAACAACGGATTGATGAAGAGTAAGAGACCTGATCTTTTACCAGACACCCTACGTAAGTTCACAAATTCTATTTTAATCATTAAAATCATAGTTTCGAAATATATTAATATCGATATAGTAAACATTTCTCTTTATTTAATTGCAGCAAAACTAAACGCAGCTAAAAGCACACAGTCAATATTAGAAAAGGAAAATATTCACATTTTAAACTCAAATGAAAGCTTGGATGAAAAGAAAACCAATTTCTCAGATGGATCTCTCAAGAAGAGTTTTAACAATTCGAATGAAATAATAGCAACAACAAACAGCAAAGGAGACGTTATAGCAAAAAGACCAGATAAACTAAACATTGCTATGAATATGAACAAAAAGTTGACTGAAGAAATCGAAGCAGCTTTTAAAAGCCGAGAAAATTTTAATACTGAAAGCATGGAAACTGTTAAACTTGAAGATGACTGCAAGGTCAATGGAGATGGTTCTGAGAATGACAATGCTGGTAGTCCTTTTTATGCTGATCCAGTGGATACTTTAAAAGAAGTAAGCGATGGCAATAACAAAACTCTATTCTCCAAATTAAACAAGTTTTTATCTATTTAACAACACATTTTTATCTATTTTAGGCTGCCTTACTACAACCAGTGCAACGAAGGAAGCTACTACGGGTTGGGGTGAACCTTTCAAACCGCTACTCTGAACCTCCAACTCAAAACCATCCCTACTATCCTCTGAGAGATATGCATAGCATAGAAGAACTATCTCGTAAGTTTTTTTTATTCTTGAAATAAAATAAATCTGAAACTAAATTGCATTTTAAATAAGCGATATTTTTTTTCTTATTAGAACCATTTGAAAATTTCTAGAGTGACCTTAAAACTCCGTCACCAGAGTTGGGCACTAGTTCTTACAAACTGATTTAAAATTTCTGTATCATCTTTTTAGCATCATCTCCGAACACATCATCATCAGTCGATAATTTGGTCTCTCTCCGGAGCAAGCCTAAAATGAAGCCAGTTCAACCACCACGAGTCGCCAACAAGCCACCAACAGGCAAGAACGAACCTTGGACGGTTGATTCCAGTTGGGAGTTTATAAGTCAGTGTTACTACGATTAAGTAGATGGCGCTTTCAACCAAATATTATCCACTTGGTATTTGAGGGGCTTCAGAATTTTGGTTGCAAAGTTTTGGTAGTAGTTGCACTTTCAAACTCCCTAACTATGTTTGTTATCACGTTCACAATGTATTTTAATCACATTGCTTTACCAACCATTACTAATTAAAAAAAAGGGTTTAATCAAATCAGGCATGCACACATTGTCTTATATTTCTTTATCATTCCTCTCATTTGGTTAAACAATAAAAATGCTAACCTTACCGATATCAATCCTGAATAACCGTTGATTAAAAATAAGTATTTTCACATTATTGTGTTACGATCATAATTTCTCAGGACTTTGTACATGACTATTGAGTGCTTTTATTGAAAAACTTAAATAAATCTTTGTTTGTAGATAAGCACGACGAGGGTTCGAACAGCGAGAGTGGTACATTCCCATCATTGGTGGAACAAGAAAGCCGACTGAGCGGCGTTGACGATGGCATTCAACACTTGACGGTGCACCAAGTTGTTGCACAAAGGTAACATGTGACAAAAATGTTCTACACAATCTATAAAAATAATTATATTATGGGTTTTATATCTGGCATGCTTGTACGAAATCATTCATGGAGTTAATTAGTCAGTACTACTTATCCAATAAAAAACGCCCGAATTTGAAACAGTTGGAGCTTTATGAGTGAATGAGGCGGGAGACGGTATCAGGATTATAGCAAATTAAAATCCGTTGTCCTATACGAGAAAGACGCATAATACCTAATATGTTATGAGGTTGTGCTGTGCACCTGTCTTATCCAGATATTACGATATTACCTACTTATAGTAAACTAGCTGTCCGCCGCGGTGTTACCCGCGGTCCCTCGGGAAAACTTCACTTCTACGGGATAAAATATAGCCTATGTTCATCGGGAATAATGTGGGATTCTATTGGTGAAAGAATTTTTCAAATAGGTCCAGTAGTTTCGGAGCCTATTTATTTCAAACAAACAAACTTACAAACAAACAAATCTTTCCTCTTTATAATATTAGTATAGATAGATGAATCCAACGCTTATTTTTTTATGCAGATTTCCTGATTTAAGACTGAATTCGGAGCCGGTGGTTCTACCTGAAGAAGTAAGATCCCCGCCGCGTGCCTCTTGTTATGACAACGTCTATGATTTACGGCCTTTGTCTGAGCAGGTAAGAAATTAGCCCTTTTTGCTCTGTTTTGCAACTCATTATGTTATGTTATTATGTATGAGTCATGTTTTTTTAAAGGAGTTCCCAAGATTGAGTGATTACTGATTACATTTACTCGAAATGTTATCGCTAATTGTACGTAAAATATTAAAAAAAATTAAGAATTTTATAAACTTGTGTGATATTATAATTATTCTAGAAACTGTACTTTGTTATTTGTCAACATTATTTATAGTGGATATACTTATTTGTGAAAAAAACTAAAGGCGCAACAGAACGTAAATGAAGTTCAATTTCGACAATAGTGGAGTGGGTCAACTTTTTTCTAACATTTAAAACTTTGAATAATAGGGGAGCAGACGGAGAACATCTGCCTCTAATCCTTTGTTCTTTCCAGGCTAGCGATGATGGAACAGTATTTTCGGAACCTTGGGACAGCTCGCAATGGGACGGATTGATACCTCCTTCTAATGGACTACAACCGTTTGATGGCGTAAGATACAAATTCTTTACTTTTTTTTTAAATCCTACCTAATCAAAATTGTATGTTTATTTTTCATAAAAACAGTCATTTTGTTTGAGAAGTATTTTCCCTTATCGGCTTCCGGTCATGTTTATTCCATTACTCATAAACTTATCAGATTGTTTAAGTATACATAGTAAAAGCTGTCATACTCATGTTGGATTAAAACTTGCAGGATGAGCCATCAGAATGGGAATCCCCGGTACCGAGAAGAGGAAACGGGACAGTTTCGACGCGCGCCAAAAGCTTCCGCGATCGACTTGACCCTTTACTAGGTAAGTTCGATAGCGCCATTCCTTAGCTTAGCCATTATTGTTTTTCTGCCCTATATTTAAGGTTACTGCGTAGATGCTCATTATGTATTTTGGCGACAGGTACTTCAACAGATAAGTGTTAGACAGACATTGTAAATTAATTTGTTTATTCTTTGACTAATTACATAAACCCGAAAGTACGATTTGCCGGATGTTTGTCAACAAATAACAACGATAGATAGATATACATATATGTAAATAATTACGTATAAGCACTTAGTTTAAACATATTTTTATGTTTTGGCAATTGTTAAACTGTTATTGTTTCACGGATTTTAAGAGATTTGTAGATATTCTGTTTCCAAAGTGATAAGTGACCTAAATGACTAAACAATGCAATTCACAGATGTTGGCTATAAAGTGAATAAGTAGATAACGTAAAACAGATTTTATTGGCCAATCATCGCCACTACAGACTATTATCAAATTAATAAATTTTATAGAACGAACATGCACAATAGGACCGCGACGCACAAGCACAACCCTTATCTGTTACTACATTAGCTCAGTAAATATTTGTATAATTAATTACTGTTAGGGATCGAAGGTCTGCTCGTGCCGCAAATTTCTTACTCATACCGCTCCATGAATTCTAAGCACAGTTGCTTTCCAACGCTCGTTGGAGAAGCATCGGTTCGGTTATCCATTGTGTGAATGAGAAACTCTCGATTCAAGTCTTTCGTGCACGCGGGTAAAAACCGCAAAGTTATCAGTCATGAAGTGGTTCAAAAAGTTGTTCCGAGGAAAGTGCGGGAAGCTATCTGAGCCGGCGCTCAGCAAACCTGAGCCAAAGAAGAAAATGTTTGAATCAATGAACTGTTTCAAGCATACCAACAAGGAAGCGGCATCATTGAGTGGTGGAGTGAATGCACCATGTGAAATATTTGCATTGACGACCATGAGAAATTTTCGCGCAGATTCGCTAGATGAGTTTGTTCATGAGAGTAACTGGGTTCTTGTAACCCAAGAGCAGCTCGAGGAGCCTCGGTTCCAACAACACCTGACGAGATCTAGCTCGTTGACATCACTTTGCCAAACACTTTCTGAAAAAAGCCTCGACATAAGACGAGCAGAAATTACCGCGAGATCACCAAACTGCTTGTGCAAAGAAAGAGATCCAGAGGATGGTAAACATAGGCCACCGAAAAATGTGTTCCGGCGGTTTTGCAATACTTTTGCGAGAATGTGGCGACACTTGTGCAAAAGAATGAAACAGTGTTTGTTCAAAATGAAGCCTCAATCTGCGAAAGCTGACGAAAGATCGAATCAACCGTACACAGACAATTACTTATGTAGGTAATAGACGTTCTATTTTGGCTTCGATCTATAAATTATGTACCTGATACTATGTGCTACTTAGATTACCGTGATTTGTTGATATTGTCGTCTATTTATGATGATACAGAAGTACCCAACAGTGTAGTAATTCCCTATGATACAATTTCAGCCTTAACAAATCTACTTACTGCCCCAATGAACTGCATCTGGTATTAAGCGGTTTTAAGCTCGAGCAACATTTTAACGATCGTTAAGATTATAGGTCACTCTTTATGCATGAGTCTAACATGCACCACGTGTATTCGATAAAACAATTGCAACAATCAATTAGAAACACCTGTTAGTAAAACTATTTATCATGTTAACTCATTTCGTTTATACTCGTAATTAATAGCAAATCAGAAAAATAATGAAATATCTCAGTACTTCACCTACTTACTCCTAAAAATAGTATTCGAAGTCAGTACTTGTGATCAATGATATCTTATTCAGATATTGAATTTGAATAGTCACTAAGAAGTCTGTCTGGCGCCTAACAGACCTACCATCTGTGTAGATAATCTGTTTCCCGCCCCATTCGCTTTGTATTGTGGTGCTTAACATGCAATTTTAATTTGAAACAGCTGATTTTTACCTGCTTCTTTTGAGCAATAAAATTAGTATGGTAATAGAAAAGTAAAACTAAAGTATATGCTTTTACGTGGTATTTACGAGAATATATCTTGTCATTATGAATTTCGAGGATTTAGACTTTGCGAGTGTTAATTTTTTTTATGACAAAAATAATCAAAGATAGGTATATAACAGCTCACAGTTACCCAAAAAGCTTGTTTGGGCAATATTTTACTATAAGTAAAAAGTTAACGTTTTTATGTTCAATATTTTCCTAAAAAAATTGCAACAACTGTTACTCTGAGATTAACTTTTGTACACCGCTGTATTTCTGTATTCGACTATCCTGTCCATACTGGTTGCCAGGAAGAAATCGCTTTTAGCGATATGGCCGCCCATGTACAATGTCTTTATTTTTATGTATTCTCTGTATTATGTTTTTGTGTACAATAAAGCGTCAATCTATCTATCAAACAAGTGTAATATTATTCTATAAGATTTTTATTTCTTTTCCAGCGGCAGGAAGAGTGCGGGCGCTGCGAGGTGGCAAGCAAACTCGAGGGACAGGAGCAGCTTTGAGGGCGTACGCTCTACACTTGGCACAGGACAAGAGCACTACTTTCGCGCAAAATATCGACAACTTTATCGCTTGCACACTGGATTCTAAGGAGGCGTGTCCACAGGTAAAATATAATCAATAATCCATTCCAGAAATCAATGGATTGAACTTTGAACTACTTCTTCTTGTCGTATCTCTAGTTTTTACGAACCAGAGGGCCTAGACAATGTAACAATCGAATGTCGACTTCGATAGTAGCTAAGTCCCAAAATGTATGGGATTGACATAAATCTTAGCTAAGTCACGTGATCTGTTGTTAGCGAATCGATTATTGGTAGACAATGTACACACATTTCGATTCCATCAAACGAATCGACAACATCGAACGATTACTTCCATACAAATGCCTAGCCAAGTGGATCATTTGACAAGCGTTTTCGCTTAGTTGTCGATTCTCTTGATGGAAAGGCTAGCGAACGCTAAAATGCTGTAGATATCGAAACAAAATGGCGATTTCATAAACAGCTGTTGTAAAAAGTAATTGTATTTCGTTGTTTGTTTTATGATTGTTAGAATAATTTTGGCCCTTAGACGTCCCTGCGCACTAAACTGAGCCATAGCAAGGTCACCGTGGCTGTAATATAACATAAAATAAACTAAAGCGCTCTCGTTCTAAGTAGGCATCTTTGTGAAACGCGTCATTGTGTACATTATTGCCTTCCGGCTTGCAACTTACTATGTGATATAAGATTATGCTACGGTATAGGTACATTAGCCTAGTAATAACAAAGAAAGGTAAGTAGGTAGGTTAGGTACCTACTAAATTAATATTTTATGAACTCCATAGTCCATAAACTTAAAATAGGCTCAAAGATTAAACTTCCCGTAATTGTATCTACGTAAAATAATTGCAACACATTATTCACAAAGTGTATTAAAAATTATTACATAAAGCAATTTGTTTCTATAAACATTAACTCACTTTTTAATATTGTAAGCCAATCTCAATTTTAAATTTTCGCGTGCTTTCCGGGCGAACATTCAGAGTTCAATGACACATTTCACGTTTGAAGACGAAAACCATAGACTAAGCGCGGTTTTTAGCGATCAGTCGATTAGACAAGGCGATCGCTATACGAAGGTTACTTTGGCTAGCAATCGAACTTCGCTATCGTCTAAGCGTTGACGATTGTAGAAGTCGATTCGATTCATAGCGACTGCCGGTTGTCTAAGCCCTCAGTATGGTTTAAGGATTATTGCGCCTCTTAGGGTTCCTTTCGTGCACTTGCCACATAACACAATTCTATAGAAAAATGGTTTTCAGGTGATGATGCGCAACATCAGACAATTCATGTCCGGAATGAAAAACTATCTCGTGAAACACGGCGAGAGAGAGTTCGAGAAGGAAGTTGAAAAAGAGAGACTCAAGGTATGTTCAAAATAAAAAGGCAAGAACAGTGTTCTTAGTTGTCTCTTTCCATACCGCAAATGTAGTATAGCTATTTTTATCTGCCTCTCCTTAGAGTTCGCAATTTTTTTCCTTGCAGTTACAATCCATAGATATTTTCTCAAATATTTATTTCTCTTTCAGCTAAAACCCACAGAATTCCTGAACCTAGACGCGATATTAGAAGGCGTGATGCATCGACTAGTGGTTCGACCGTTGAGAGCGAGACTGTACACATTATTAGCAGCCTGGCATTCAGCTGATGTTAGAAGATTGCATGCAGCTATCGAAAAGGCCCATCATGCAACACCATTGCAACTAGGAATTAAGGTGAAAAAAAAAATATTCAGCTAATCCAATAAATAAGTTTGTATAAGTCAGTGGCCAACCCTGGTGACGGAGTATTTGGCCTCCGTCATGGCTTAACGACTTAAATAGCCGGGACCGACAATTTAACGTGCCCTCCGAAGCACGGAAGTGCTCAGATGAAAATGCCACACAAATACCTGTAGGCTGTATGGTATGGTCCTTCTACCGAAATAAGTGTGACACCATACACTCAGATCTTAGCCAGACCATAAAACCTGTATGGTCCTTCGAACAAAATAAATGTGACACCATACACTCAGATCTCAGCAGGGCCACAAAGACTAGTATGGTCCTTCGAACGAAATAAGTGTGACAACATACACTCAGCTATCGTAAGCCAGTAACATTCATGAAAATTCTGTGCAAGTAAATTATTTAATGATCTACTAACAGACTTACGAAACTACCATTTTAGACCCTCCAATTCTTTGGCGTTACATTTAAAGTGTTGAATTTTCAGGAGTCAACAAAGATACCATCAACAGCAGTGCTGGCAGTGATATCAAAGCATTTCCTCAAGATGCAAGAAGCTGACTCACCATTGGATAAGCTTGAGAATCTCTTAGCGGCTATTTCTGTTATGTTCAATGCGGTAAGTGATGATTATTTATCGGTACTAAACTGTCATTATGTAAAAATCGTAATGTAAAAATTATATCAAAATCGTAATTGCCAGGTACCTATGTGATTAGCCTGACTTCATTGTGTTCAAGAAGATAACTGGGAGTTTAACATGAAATCTGCACTAGAGGGAACATAATAATAAGTTGCGACGTTACTTTAATGGTACCTATTAGAAACTTAAAAATAGCCAATCTGTCAGCACTCATGCTAATTGAAATGGACTATAGTTCAAGAACTGCCAGGATAATAAGAGTTCATTTTAACTCCCTTGTAAAGGCAAGAAAATGAGTTGAAACTACTCCAGTGTCAAGTTCCAAAAAGTCATAGTATTTACCTAGTCTGAAATCTCCTCAGATTCGTGGTGAAAGAAGCCTCGGAGCCGATGATCTTCTCCCAGTCCTCGCCTGGACAGTTGCACGTTGTCGACTGGTCTGCGCGGAGTTGGAAGCGGAACTGATGGCCGGTCTTCTACCAGCGGCGTTATTGGCGGGAGAGGGAGGGTACTATCTCACTGCACTCTTCTCTGCTGTCGCTGTGTTGAAGAGACTGGCTCCGGATCCTGCACCTGATACTTCTGCTCCTGTAAGTTGGATGTTTCCTGGTCTACTGACCAGCAGTTTTAAGACAGTCTGTATGCTGATGGTCACTTAAACTACCAGACCTTATTCAGAGATGGTGTAATGAATGCAAAGACAAGTGCTAAAATATCAAAACGGTACTCAACGGTATCCCAAACTCTAAACATTTCAAAAATATCTGGTTTAAATAAATAAATAAATAATGCTGAACTTTTCACACCATATCTTATAGCCCCAAAGTAAGCAGTGTGTTGTGGATACTAAGATGACTGATATACTACTTATATACTTTTTGTTTGTAAATACATACATATTATACATAGAAACACCCAGACCCAAGATAAATATTTGCAGATCATACAAACATTTATCCAGCAACCTTCTGCGTCCCAAGCGGGCTTTCACCCACTGCGCCACAGAGGTCGTCAAACGTAGATCATAATATTTCACCTATTCAGAAATGGTTTTTCTCAATCTTGAATGCTCTTGTTGCAGACATGGCGCCGCGGTTCAATGGACAACGTCCGCGAGTGCTCCGTGGCAGTGATCCGCGTGGTGCTCCCGGACGAGTGCCGCGGCTCGATCCGTCGCGTGCCCGTCCCGTGCCGGCCCGGCGCGCGCGCCCGCGACCTGTGCCGCGCCCTGGCGCACGCGGCCGCCATCACCAACCCACAGGACTATGCACTCTTCGCACTGCACGACGGACATGGTGAGTGATTCCTCACAGATAATAGTATCCTGCAATACTCTCGGGCCGTTATTAATAAACGTGGTGTAAATTTACGCCGGGTGTAACTTAGGAGTAACCATACAATTTGAGTTAAACCTATCGTAACTTTACACCACGTTTATTAATAAGGGCGTCTGTCTTTCATTGGATAAGACTATCCTCTACGTACCTAAGGCCTCGTTTACGGAGACGCGGAGCGTTCGACGTTTTTACGAAGAGGCTGCGGTTACTGCGGCACGCGTCATCGCACGCCTAAACACAAATATATCGTAATACACGGTGACGGTTACGTTTAGGCGACGCGTGAATAGTGGCAGTAGCCGCGTGAAGAGTGGCAGTGGTGGGATCAATGATCTTCTATAATATGATGCTTTGGATGGGAGTCACGCATTTATTTTTTAACATTGACGCGCGTTCAAAACGCCGCCGCGTGCCACGCATCATCGCCATTACCGAGCTCCGCCTCAAATGTTATACAAACGCATGTAAAAACGCCTCTCCGTAAACGCACAGTACAATGCTAATATTTGACTTCAGTGCGTGCCGCACCGCCGGACGCCCCGCGTCTCCGTAATTAAAGCCTTATTAGTGTTGGGTTAAGTCTCCTCCTACTTAAAGCACTTTTAATTTTGTTTTACTTATCTAATATGAGAGCTTAGTTTCAAAAGAAAATGAGACAATTTTCTAAATTACTTCATCATTTGTTTGTACTTTCTTCATCTATTTTCAGTCACCCTTGGCTTTATTACATGTTGCAATTACTAATTAACTAGGTATATTTACATATTCACGAGAAATACATAAACAAAGCCAATTACCAAGCGACTAATTGTAGGTATTTGTCACGTCTCGTAAAATAAACATTTTGCTCTTCATAGCTCAACAATCAACTATTAGTATTGTCACGTCTTGAAATATAAACATTTGGCTTTTCCTATCTCAACAACAGAATAATCTGAGGAAACCTCTTACTTAAGGTACTTATTCCTATTTTTAGCCATAGGACTTGCACACAGTAAAATATTATACCACTCATGTAAAATGCCTTAAACTTTATTTTTGTTACAGAAACTATGCTGAATGAAAACGATTGCCCTCAAGAAGTTATGTCGGACAAAAGTGGACAGAACTTCACGTTGGCCTATCGACGGATAGATGCGAAGATAGCGTGGCCTCAACAGGCCCTATTATCTTATCCCTAAGCATAGTTTACCAATGAAGAAATCTCATAAAACTTTCGAACGTATTCATAAAAAATATTCTCTCGATTTCCGAAAATATTTTTATGAATACACTATTCTATAAACACCAATAAAGGTTGTACTCTGCTCAGTATCATAAGGTATTACTGATCTTCGAAGTAAAAATATATTTTTATCACATTACAATAAAAAAGTGATATTTTCTACAATTATAACCATTTTCTAAGTGCTATCGATTTCATTAGCTTATCTTTATTACTAAGCAGTATTTTTATTAATACAGTGCTTTTAATTCAAGGCCCTTACTAATAAACTTGACATAAAGTAATGTCATGCATAATTTATGAATAACCATAAAAATTCTTAGCTTATTAATAAATAAAATAAATAACTATTTATTTCAGGCAGCACAGAACATAATATAAAATGCCAATGGACCATATTTATAAATTCTTTTATGCATGATATAACTTTATGTCTAGTTTATTAGTAAGGGCCCTAATGTAATGTCGTTTTAAAGTAGCTTTTGTACTCGCTTACGTCCGGTTCCTGTCATAATGGATGTTGTACGGATTCTGTTCAAATCAATTTCAAATTACATGAATGATAATGATACTTTAAATAGTAATGAGAACTCTTTTACATTTTAACCCTCTATAAACTATTTCTTAAATCTCATTTATTCCAGTCTAATGATTGACTAAGCCCACCGTATAAAATGAAAGAGACAAAATTTTAATAAATCCGTAAAAAGTTGACGGGAACCAGATATTAGTAAGTTTAATGATCATGACTGAACGTTTCGGGTGTTTCATACCCTTTTGTACATTTGTATGACGCGTGTTTTGTATCTGTGTGGATTGTGATGTAAGGTACTCTCTTTTAGTCTTTTACATTTTGTTTATTACTAAACACCATCTTGTAAAGGTGGCCTTTTCCCTGTGTGCGTTTTTATAAGTTCCTACATTTCAAAACGTGCACTTAATAAAACTTACCAAATTATTATTTTAGTTACATTTAAGTTCTTATTCTAGTGCTAAATTTTTATATTACTTTTGAAGTATCGGTACTTTAACTCACCTATAAATTGTTTATGAACTGTGATGTATTTCGTATTAGTACTGTAAGTTTGTATTCATTTTGTATATTAGTAGATGCGTTTTATTATAATTTATTTATGTTTAATTTTAAGTGGAACATTAACTTATACTTTGTAAAATAACGAGGAAATTTCAGGTGAATGAGGCTTGAATAATCGGATTGAATTTTGCATGAATGAACCTAAAATTAACTTAATAAAATTACTAATTTAAATGAACAGTATTCGCTGAAATTTTCTTTAAATGCGTAAGTTATTAGAATGAGTTAACCTACATAATGTAATCTAAGGCCAATTCAATGTAGAGCAGATAAAACCCGACTAAGTATATTTTTTTATTCACAGCATCAAAACTTTACAAAGCAACTTAGAAAACAGGGTCACGAGTGTATCCCCAAGGCGCGGTAGACATTCTCTCAGATCTTTATATTCCAGATCCTTTGAAGATGTCTAAGGGGGTAGTCAGAGGCATAGATTATTTACTTAGATTGCATAGAATTTCAGCAATAGTAATTAGCAATAGAAACTGCCCCAATATTTAAGCAAAACAGTAGTTGAAACTACCAAACCAGCTGGCCTAAAAATGTGAGAATCTGATGTAGTTGGTTTCGTATTTATAGTACCGTATTAACGTAAATTATGTATGCGTATATGTTTTTATAACATTTTCAGTCATTTGTGAGGATTAAAGAAATTTTTACCAAACGAAATGAATTGTTTTACTACATTATCCATATCTTGATACACATAGGTTATTCTTACCTAAAACATTAGACCCCTCGCAGACTGCAGACTTTCTATCGGCCAATAGTTGAGACAGAACATACTTCGGCTTCTCATTACGAGCCGAAGTATGTTCCGTCTCAACTATCGGCCGATAGAAAGTCTGCAGTCTGCGAGGAGGCTAAACCTGACAACGTACAAAATAACCAGATCCGGTACAGCCTTTTTCAAGTTATTCATTTGTTACTTTAATATAAACAAACTCGGAAAAAACGTATAAAAACTTTTACTAGCTGAGATAGAACCAGTCGATAGGCTTCCTTTCTCGAGAAAAAAAGCTGTCCAATGTCCATCAGTCACCAAGTCAACGAACAATAGAACTGTATCGTTTCGTAAATCCACGGCCAATGCCACATAAGACGACCACAATAAGTACTATTGATTACACGCTTAATACTGTTACCATAGCAAAATAACAATACACTGTTCAAAATTGCTAAGACATCGATTGTTTACGTAGTTTAAAATGCATTATTACAAATAGATAATTTACTGAAGGTTATACTAACTACTTGGCCGTTTAGAATAACAAGGCCGATTTAGAAACAAAAATGCAGGCAGATTACCCCAAAAAGCAGGAGCGACGTAGCTGGGATACAGTACACCTCACATACCCAGTACGAAAGTATCCCACTACAGGGGAATCAAGTGAAACAATCGCGCGACACTGGAGAGGCCCTCCTGAGATATTACGGAGACTGGTATGTACTGTAGATAGCTGTTTAGTTTTAAAGACGCATAATAGACACTTTTCCTTGTGTCGTTTAACAGAAACTACCGAGTACCAATGGCACTTCAACACATTGCCCCGAAACAAATATTTAAAGCCTGCTAACCATGACCCGATGATAACACGGTAGAGACGTGCGCTTGAACGAATTGGTTGTAAAAAAAAAACGCTTTTGCCTAAATTCAAATATCATCTTATTTTTATTTTATTTTATTATTTAGCCATTCTCGTCTCACTGCAGGGCAAAGGCCTCCCTTCCCTTCTTCCACTCTTCGCGATCCAACGCTGTAACAGGCCATGTTCTTAGATGAGAGTCAAGTTCGTCTCGCCATCTCATTCTGGGTCTTCCACGTCTTCGCGTCACATTTTGTGGGGTCCACTGCGTGGCTCGTTTTGTAATTCTTTGTAATTCTTTATTGTACACAAAATAGTAACAAATACAATATGTTTAAAAGTACATGTACAAAGGCGAGCTTAACCCTAAAAGAGTTTTCTACCAGCCCACAAATCGTTCGACATGCGGCAGACGTGTCCGGCCCAGTTCCATTTTAGGTTGGCAGCTTTTTCACGAACGTCAACGATTCGGGTTTTGGAGCGCAGTAAACTGTTCCGCACGCGGTCTGACAGTTTTACTCCCAAGATACTGCGCTCCATAGCCCGTTGGCAGACCCCGAGAGCGGACCTTTGATGTTTTGTCAGAGACCAAGTTTGAGCGCCGTACGTAAGGATGGGGAGAATGCGTACGTCCATGAGTTTCTTTTTGAGGGTGAGTGGTATTTTACCCTTCATCAGGTCTTTCATTGACCAAAAGCACTTCCAGGCGTTTTCTATGCGTCTAGCAATCTCTTTGTCGGTTCTGGCCTGGAAAGATACTACTTGGCCAAGATAAAGATACTCTTGGACGTACTCAATCCCCACACCATTCACTTCTACTCTGCGCTTCCTGTCATTAGTCATGATCTTGGTCTTTGTCATATTCATCTTCAGTCCGACCTCGAGGCTTGCGTTGTTGAGTTCGTTAATCATTAAGCCTAGTTCAGACGCTGAGGAGGAGAATAAAACGATGTCATCGGCGAACCGGAGGTTTGTTAACCTATTTCCGCCGATGACGATTCCCCTTTCTACCCAGGTGGCTGCCAAGTTCCTAAACACTTGTTCTAAAGTGGCCGTGAAAAGTTTAGGAGACAGCGGATCTCCTTGCTTGACTCCACGCTGTATGTAAAATAAAATATCATCTTACTCTAATATTTTTTTTTGTAATTTTTTATAGTGCTAATCCACACTTGGTATTTAATTAAAAATGAAAAAACCGCTTAACCGATAAATATGAGCTTATCAAAAATTTGGATGACGACAACTAGGGTTCTGTGGCCGAGCGGTAAGGCACTCCGGCTTTAGGAGGATCGTCTGATCGTTGCGGGTTCGAATCCCGTCGGAATCCAAAATTTTGATAAGACTTTTCACTTCTTAATCACTTCCATAGAGACAAGAGGTGATCTTGGTAAGTAGGCAGAACACACTAACAATCTCTCACCTTAACTATTAAGAAGATTTTCGTTTAAAAAGTTATTGTTTTTAGAAAGAACCGGTAGACGAGCTGAAGGATTACCTCCGAGACTACAACATCACCAAAGACTTGACACAATCACAAACGGTTAAAGACTATGGCTTCAAACTTCCAGACACAAAACGGCATAACAAGCATACATCTTGTGTTGAAAATGAATACCTTAATAACCCAGCCAGAAAGGTGATTTTACATACACCATCGAGGATCTTGAAACAAACAGTTACTAAAGATTTGACAGAATATCTACTATGCCCTGTAGATAAAGTCGTGATTCTGTTTTTTTTTAATAAATGAAAATATAACCACCATATCTACCTACGTCATCAGTTGTCCCTTTATCTTTGACTCCTTGCAACCTTTTAGCTTGCAGACAGAGTACCTGCCCTCCACGCTCATGGAACGACAGAGATGAGAGAACGATACGCAGAACCAGCTCTTTCATGCAGACTGGTCACCAACAAGGACCAGCACAGGCACCCACATAGCCTCCACTTGGATCCGGTACGTTACGATATTTATATTTGAAGAAAAAGACTTCAACGCGCTTTTAATTGTAACCAAATGTTATTTATACAAAACAGAATAGTGTTAAACTTTGAGTTCAGATTTTTAAACGTGTTTCTTATTGAGGTAGCTTTTATAGGATTAAGTATTGCAAAGGCTTAGTGCATTGCATTGTTGGCTTATTGCATTATCACCGAGGACTCACAAGTGTACCAAAATTCAGCTCAATCGGACACCGGGAAGTGGGTCAAGTTAAGCTTACAAGACCTTACCTGGACAAAACCTTACAAACATTGCAAGTTAATTAAAAGCTTTTAAAAAACACCACATTTTTATTTCAGCCTCCAGAACCAAGCTGGCACAAAGAACTAGAGCCTCTTGATACAACTCATGACGGCTTTGAGAAGTACCTGGACCCGTATCTCACCACCAGCCGGCTGCATCACCGACCTTTCACGGCTGATCAACTGCAGAAAGTGTCCAATACTAAGGACGTGGTCACTTATTATACCTTTGCTAATGTTCCTTGGGTAGACCGCAATTTTACTTAACTAGATTCAAATTGTAATCGTAGGTTATGCAAGATGAGACTTTATGCTTCGTAAAATCTTTGAGTTGTTTACTTTTCAGGCTTGGGGTCCAAAACCAAAAACCAACGAGTGGCGATTACCGCTAGGTAGACCAAAATCCATGTATGATAAGGAGAAGTTCAATTACGAATTTAAAGAAGTAAGGACACATAATAGACTGAATTGGGTACCAGGGTAAGTTTGCGATAATATACCTAACGATTGAAGAAATCAAAAAACTGCAACTTAGAAAAAAAAACTGAATCACGCTGTAGTAGGTACCAAGGCACGTCAGATTATTCTCACAGATCTCTAGGGAGTTTATAGACTATTTACGTAAAAGACCTTTGTCTTTCAGAACGTTCAGAACAGAAGCGAGGGACAACTACGTTCAACAAACATCCCGTCCGGAGTCACAAATACACAACTTTGAAGAGGAAGTACGAACACAATACGAGCGCTCCATAGCCAGTTTACAAACGAACGAGCAAGAAGAGCATTCTACTGTAAAGGCGAGATACGCGGCAGAAAGCACTCAGATTGGGAATAGAAAACCTTTGTGTGCTGTGTTTGATCCGTTCAAGGAAAATAATAAGAGACTTGAAGCTAGGAAAATGAGAGCAAATAAATAGTCCGTGATTCCGGTTTCAATTCTTTATTAGTGGGCTACATTTAATTGTGAGTGATTATTAATTAATTAATAATTTTTTGGTTTTTTGGCTATTTGTTTTGCAAACTACAAAATAAATTTACGAATTCTCTTCGATCAACGCAATGATCTTCCATACTCTATTGCATTTCTCTGGATCAACGTAGTATTGTAGATCGAAGCGACTCCTCAATAAAGTGCAACGTCAAAAAAACTACCAAAAACAATATATTTAGTAATTAAACTTTTTAAACTTTCGTGATTTGGTGACATAATTATTATTTTTAAACCGGGTATTTATCACGTACCTATTTTTATTATTTCTTTGTTCCGACGTTTCGGACGCATTGCAGCGCCCGTGGTCACGGATGAACTCAAAAAAAAAAAAAAAAAAAAAAATTTAGTACTTTACCTTCTCTTTGGGGTTGGACCTCCTTGGATATGACTTAGTTTTGACAATTGCAAAATTAACAGACATCAAAACAAACCCAAAACAATAACAATGGTGACAAAGTAAATGGAAATTGTATATTTTATCATAATATTAATGGTCATATCATACGTAATATATCTAATACAACCATACTGGATTCTGATTTTATCTGTTGCTATAATTTATTCGCTGTATATTCAAATTTGCCATATATTTTAAGGAGAAGGGCAGGTACGACTGTAGTCTTTTATTAAATAAATAATCAAATAGTGCTTATTCAAATTGTATTATTTAAAATACTTAAGCTTCAAATCAGTCGGTTTGATTTTATATTGAAGTACCTACCTAAATCGTGTTAAAGATAAGTTCTTACCAACTTGCCTTCTCACTCTCAGGCACCTTACGTCAACAATGGATTCTATAACATTGTATCAGCATGTGTAACATTAAAATAAATGAAGCATTTACTATTTAGTTATCAAAAATTAATAAGCATTACAAAGCGATATAAATCCACAATTATGAACAGTCTTGGACGATTACAATCTACGTAATACTGACATTGTATAAATAGTAGATACGAGAGAAGTAGAGTAGTGTACACATACCATTCACATTTAACAGTTTTCAAATATATCTTGCCTTGTGAAGACTTGTGCTTGTTCAACGCTATTGTCATTAGTCCAAGGAATATGAAGTTGTTTGTATTAGGTTTTGTTGCGGCCCTGATGATTAGCAGTATCGATGCGAATGCGGTGAGTCAAGTTTCAAAACAGTAAGTTCGATTCTTGTGAACGATGATATTACCATCAATAACAGTGAGTCCATGAACATTTTAAAATATTATAGGTTTATTTATTACCAATTTTTGTTTGAGATGTTCATTATTTGGAAACAAAAACAAAATCCCCACATAAAGCATGATGACAATAAGATTTTAAATTCACAAATTGTAATTAAATGGATTATATAGGTAGTACTAAGTTATTATAATAAAATTGGAAGTGGTAGATTCGTATTTTTTTTTTATCAGTTTAGGGTGTAGGTAGCCCACTATAAAAACTAATAAAAAAAATACTCAAATAAAAATAGCTTTCAAGGAATTATATTTTTAGCTATATAAATACACCGCGATATGAATTTTAACTTTAATTTAGTTGTATTATGTAAGTACCTATGTAATATTAGTGCCACAGTAAATAAACGATTAAAAAAAATCTGCTGTGTATCAATCTTCTTTCAAACTTATAATCAAACACACATAAAATCAATTCACCACACTGGTTCAAAAAATGTAGTGACATGACACAAACAAGAATAAAAAAGTAAGAATGCCTCATTACCCTACAATTAACTTTCATTAGGTTCTCACTTGAGTGAGACACTTGAGAAAACTGATTGTAGATAGTGAGATAATTCAATCAATTAATGATAGGTATAACTCTTTTTATTAACATTAATCAGGCCATACCTTTTGTATTTGTTCAACAAAGGTTGGCAATTCATAAAAAAACTACCAAGATACAATTAGCTTTCATACATCTAGTTGCGACAGTAGCAAGAGACGCATGTGCACAGAGTAAGATGAATTAACGACCGCTTTAATACACATTTGGCGTATTTTTTGACCATCTGTATTGACATTACAATCCAAGGATACCTATTATCTTGTGTATTGTGCACTAAAGTCTAATATTAGTGTAGTGACACCCCACCCCCAAATTTCAGGCTGCGACCGCACCTGGATGTAGGTAGGAAGGAACTACATCACACACTATAATCTTTACCAAAATCGGATACCATATCAATAGGTATCACAGTAATAACATGTCCTCTAAATACTGGTCTTTAGTAGGCGAGGACTTTAAGTAGGTACTCAGGACAACTTTCACTGGTCCAGATTGCTAAATAAGTCTCCTTTGGTAGGTACACGTACCATAGTCACGCGCTTGATTTTTGATCTGGGTTATCCAACGATGACTTTGATTGAACCATCATAAATATGTTGTGACCATTAACATACATTTTATTCCATCTCAAACAATGTCCCAGGCACTACAACGCCCTGTTAAGTGTAGGCAAAGGTTGCCTCCTGACGCTGTATAAATCATCTAGTATAGATGTAAACGTCTGTTTTTTTTATTGACATACATTTCAGGAACACATGATGATCAAATAAAACTCAGGGCTTGTAGGTACAGACCAAGTAGCATTTAGTATTATCACTTACCTAAGAGCCATACCACACGGGCGGTTCTCCCGCCGCGGTAAACCGCTTCTGAACCGCACAAGACATAATTTAATATGGAAGTTGTATGCGGCGGTAGAACCGCCTCCGCCTAGTATGACCCTACCGCCCGTGTATGTAGTATGTACGGCTCTAAATAAATACCAATTATGTAAGTAAATCATGATTGAATTTATAAATCCAGTGAGTTTATATAACTTTCGATCATTAACCACACAACCTTCGCCTACCATTACCGGTCATCTAAAAGTTAACTGGACCGGTTCAAAGCATCTACATTATCTAATGAGAACCTAATCGGATAATCTATTTGACCTATGCACCCAATCATAGTCGAAACAATTGTATTTACGCTAGAACGCATTTCGATAGCAGTAACTAGGACTGACACGACACCTTTCGTATGATTTAGTGGCCAACGACATCACCAGAGTGACGTAGTTTTTAAGCCACCTCCGTCATGGCTTAACGACTTAAAAGCCGAGCGAGACCGACAATACGCGCCCTACGAAGCACGGAAGCTCAGTCATAATGCACACCTTTACTTTTTATCCGCTTTATTTCCAGTTATTGTTAACCGTGTACTATGAGAGCAAGTGTCCAGACAGCATTAACTTCATCGTGGATCAACTGGCCCCCACAGTCCACCAACTGCACGATTATCTGCAGTTGAAACTGGTTCCTTTCGGCAAGGCGAATTCGGTAATTATTCTTATGCAAAACTTTGTACCGTAGGGGAGGTAGGGGAGCAATGGGCAGTAGGGAGGTTCCTAATGCTCCCCTACCTTCCATATCCATCAAGGATCAACCCCATATCGTCACATTGTTATGGTAGATGACCCTGAAGATTTATCAGCTTAAATGATAATTGTCTAAGTAACTAATTCTTTGTACATTTCATCCAAAACCGTTCAACGTGAAGGAGCTACAAACTTAAATTAATTTTTTTTTGCATTGTAAAATAGTGTAAAAAAGGTCCGTCTTATGAGTAAACACACTTGTCTGCTAAAATCCGTACTGACCAACGAGAAGTTTTCCTTTAACAAACCCTCAATTTTAAAGGTCAGAAACACAATCGGACCAGCAGCGTTCGAATGCCAGCACGGACCTTCAGAATGTCTTGGAAACATGATCCAAGACTGCACAATAAGCCACATGGTGGGACGATTTGATGTTTCGATAGTGGACTACGTCAAATGTGAAATGCAAACGCAAGCTGGCACGAACATGCACTTCCAGGTAAGCTATTAGCTATTCCTTTTTTAAACTGTGAAATTACTAAATAGGTTGCATTCTTGACTAAAGAGTTTGGTAGGCTTGGCATAAATACTTTTTAGAATTAATATCCTTTATCAGCTGCGAATTAAATCAGGTTGCGGATGATAAATAAAATGATGATGCTGATGAAATGTCTCACAGCAAAGTTTTCTTTAACTAGTCGAATATTCAAACTATTGCCATTTAAATATTTCACCCACTTAGAAGTTAACAGTTAACTTTTGCAGTTTTAGCACATAAAAACAGGTTAGCCTTGTCTAACGTTTTAACCAAATATAACACTTATGTCATATTTAACTTATTACACAGGTAAAGTTTACTTATTTGTATGTTTTTTTTAATAAATGGTACTTATTCTATGAATAAAGTGGCTTTGAAAAATATCGTACGTTTTAAGCCAGTCTAGTTTTCATACAAAACGTTTGATTTTTTTGTGTACTTCCAGTGTGTTCAAAACGCTAACGTGCCTGTAAAAGGCATCAAGCAATGCTTGAACTCGGAAGAAGGTTTGCAGTTACAACTGCAGTCTGAAAAACTCACGAAACTGGTGAATCCCTCGTTTGTACCCACCATCACTGTCAATGGGGTAAGCACTTACTTTTTAACAGGCGTAACTTTTTTAACTTTTCGTCTTAGAAGGGCCTTGGTACCAAAGATACCGTAAAAAATACTTTGAGTTAATATGGTATGATCTAAAAGTTGACAGTCGAGAAATAAGTACAGCGGAATTGAGGCAGAACTAACAAAAAGTTATTGCAATCTATCTTTACACATAGAAACTACCGCCATTCTGAAAGGACTTCTTCCGTCGCGGACTCAATTCAATGGACCATTTATCAAGACTAAAACGTAAATTTTCCGAAGACTTAATTATATTTTCACCTTACTAGCTCAAAAAGGGCGCTTTTGCCGCGTAAAAACAGTGAGCAAAACTCTACTTTGCTCACACTATGAGGAAAAGTGATTTGAATTTAGAATGCTGCAAGCAACCAATGAGAATCGAATATTACAGGCCGCAGCGTGCGCCCGGCCAGGCGGCGGCGGCCGAGGTGGTCTGATAGCAGGTCTTTAGCCTGCCACTTGAGGGGCAAAAAAATAATAATGGCGGGAATGGGTTTTCCTTACATCTTGTATTTTTTCGCTAGTAAGGTGAAAAGTTGTATGTATCACGCGAGAGCAAAATATTTTATTGCTTGTGCTTTTGAATCCCTCACTACACTCAGGATTCTAACTTAGAATCACTCGCTACGCTCGTGATTCAAATATAGAATCCCTCGTTTGTTCGGGATTCAAACTCTGCACGCGCAACAAAATCGAATTTTGCTCTCTTGTGGAACAATGTACTATTTTCATTCAGGTTTTCAACGTGCGAACCCAGAGCCAAGCACTTCATGATCTGATGGGCGCGCTCTGCAAATACCTACCTAACGTGCCTCAATGTGTTTCAAGGAACAGCTCTGTTTTATATTACTAATTTTATCTTTACAAAATAAATATTTATTTTTTGCGCCATTGTTATTCTGTTTTTTATTGGTTGGTCCTGTGGGACCATAGATGTAGGATCTTTGCATTTTGTCTAAAATGCTAACACTTTGGATGCCTTTTTGTACGAACTCTACTCGTACAACAGAGTACCTACAAGTCAAATCAGGAAAATTGGCGCAGCCGGTAGGATTTTTAAAGCGATGTCACTTACTGGGTAGTTATCGAGATCATCACCGGTGTTCTGTACCTCAGATACGAATACTTACTGAGATAATGTAGAACTTTATCTATTACTAAAAGTAGTAGACGGACTCGTATCGTAGTATAGCTCGTAAGTAAGAATTTATGATCTCTTTTCATGTCTTGGATGTTGCTTAACTAGACAAACCGTGTAGATGGCGCTGTTGTCTTTATTCTTCTTACTTATGCCGAATTTAAAGCAGGATAAAGTCTTGGGGTAAAGCTAAATAAACTTACCAGTAGCAAAAACAAGAGTTTCATAAAATCGTTTATTCAAGTACATTGTGCGAGTCAGGGTGAGTTCTCTACGATCCAGCGGTAGTAGTGAGCGATGTTTGTGTAGACACTGGGTACGCCTTCACTGCCGCAGTTCTCGGAGCCAAATGATACTATGCCCAACTGTGAACAAAAATGTGTGTGAGAGAGATGGGAAGAAAGGATTTGAACACCCATTAAAAGAAGAATGATGACATCTTATACATATAAGAATTGTAAAGTACATCATAAAAAGAAAAGTGGATGGAAGACGACAAAGTGGAAGACCAAGAATTAATTACATATCAGATAAAAGAGAAACGTGCCGACTACGGAGCCGAAACGTGGACACTCACAGTACGGCTATAGAACGAGCTATGCTCGGAGTTTCTCTGAAGGATAGAATCCGCATCTAGACTATCCGGTATAGACCAGTCTATAGCAGTCCACTGCTTGACATGGCTCCCCAAATGAGCCAACGGTTATCGGCTCTTTGACAGATATGGCCAGCCCACTGCCACTTCAGCTTGCTAATTTTCTGAGCTAACTGTCGACAACTTTCGTCATCATCATCAGATGATGATGGTTTTTTGGTAGACATAATTGGAGGAAATTGCATCATGTTCTTTTTATTGATTTAGAAACAGTGAAAAAACAAGGAAAATCGGCCCTACAGTTGTTGATACGATTCATGTTCGTATGAGTCAGTGGCCAACTCTGGTGACGGAGTTTTTAGGCCGCCTCAAGGCCTCCGTCATGGCTTAACGACTTAAATAGCCGGGACCGACAATTTAACGTGCCCTCCGAAACACGGAAGCGCTCAGATGAAAATGACACTGGCGGTCACCCATCCACTTACAGACCGTTTCGAACGTTGCTTAACTTCGACGATCTATCAAGAACGACTAAGCAAGATACCCCATGAAATTGGAAAAGCCTCGATGTTTTTATATGAAATAATAAAGGAAATCGTCATCACACCGTCATCGTTATCTCGTGCTCACAACGTGATGACGATGACGTGTTCAACGCCCATTCAACCGTATCGCACGTGCTTTATCACATAAAATGCGTTAGATATCCGAATGCTTATGACGTCATATAATGTGCTGCCAATGAGCTGCGATTACGATGCTTACAATGTAACTTTACGTTTTTTACAGCACTATAAACATTGTATTGTATGAGTTATTTACTCGATCGCGTTAACGTAAACCTAGATTTGTATGGGAAAGCAGCGCCATCTTTTGATACTCGTTTATAACTAACTAGCCGCCGCGATGTTACCCGCGATCCCTTGGGAAAACTTCACTTTCCCGGGATAAAAATAGCCTATGTTCATCGGGGATAATGTAGGATTCTATTGGTGAAAGAATTTTTCAAATCGGTCCAGTAGTTTCGGAGCCTATTCATTTCAAACAAACAAACATACAAACAAACAAATCTTTCCTCTTTATAATATTATATAGTATAGATGAAAACCAATAAAAATCCACGTTCGGGATACTTTGAACTGAACATTATTGTCCGTCCACGACTGGGGCCTTACTCACGTGTGATAAAATCTCTCTGTGATTTCCGTGGCCCTCATTCAGGGATGAAATCACCGCACTCCTACAAACTCCTAACAATAGTTGACCCACAAGTTTCTAATCTAAGTAAGTTTACCTGAACATACTGTCCATCCCTGATCACCAACAGAGGCGCTCCACCGAAGCCCGAACAAGCGTCCCTCCCCTCCTCCCCACCCGCGCATAACTGGCCTTCATGTACTGGGACGGAATCACCGAACACTTTCTCACAAGTTTCCAGAGGAACAAGAGGTACCTCAAGCTGCTGTTGGCGACTTATCTGAAAAAAAAATTAAATAGAGAAGATTTTATTGACCTCGTCTTCTCATCATTAAGTTTTGGCTTTAAAACATGCACCCAATTCATGCGATGCTGCATAGTATGTACTCCCAATGCCCATTAAGCGGCTGTTACAGAAGGAGAGTTTCTCGCATGCGAGCGGCAATTTCTTCTAGGCAATAATATGGTCACCTAGTGTAAACAAATGCTTCGAGCCTCGCCTTTCGAATACGATTCTCGCTATCTAAGCTTTCTGCTAATACTCGTAGTAGTATTTTTTACGAGTTTCTGTCAAAATGTAAACAACCGCAGGCGAGACTCGAATGGCGAGTTTTGCCGAGGGATAATCGCATACGATTTTACGCCGCTCGCGTGCGATTTCTTGTGTAACAGCCGCTTTAGCTTAGTTGTATAATTGTTGATGAAAACAAAATCAAACCACAATTTCAGGAAATTAACCCACATCATGTCTATTTAGGATGTGGATTACATTGGATAAAACGTGACCTGTCATGCATAATTATCTTAGCATTGACATTGAATTTGTTTGTAAAATAACAGACAACTAAGGTCGAAATAATTAAGCACCATACTCGATTACAATCTTTCTGCGCACGTACCGATCTGATTAGGTAAGTACAGTGAACTCCAAAAATGTATTTTACCATACGTATTTTAAACTAATGTACCTACGAGAAGAACAAAATACGAAATAACTTTTTACGAAAATTAATGCAAAGTTGCTTTAAAAGTAAAAAAAAATCAACAACATGTTACAGTTAATAGACAACAAGTTTTGTTACTATGACGAGAAAATATTAGGCATAATCATCGAACTCTAACACGCTAATTGAAATCTCAACGCCAAAATAGATCTATAAAGAGCTGAGTGTTCCACATACCGCGTTGTTTTGTCCAGATAATTTCCCCCAGCCGACGAGCGAGGCGCGTTCGTTTATAACTATTTCCGGCTTATCGTTGAGGCAGATCGGCGCAGCTGCCACTGCAATGAAAAGGGCGAATTTTCATGTCACTCACCTGACCACGGCCAAGGTTATACCTACTTGTTTAATTATGGCTACCTTTTGGTCAGCGATCTTATGTGTGTGTTACAAACATGTATTAAACCTACATCAAAATTAAAATATTTTTAGTTATGTACTTCTTACCTAAATATATCAAGATTATACCAAGTATTGATCATTTCAACTTCCAAAACAACAAACTGTCTGATTAAGTGTTAATATTATAAGAATTCCGATAATTTCAACATTATAATTAGATGGATGATCTATGTATTATATATTTTACTAGCTGCGCTCCCGCGGTGTAACCCGCGGTTCCTCGGGATTTTTTCGGGATAAGCCTATGTCCGTCCCTGGGATACAACCTTTATCCATGCCAATTTTCAGCCTAATCTATTCAGTTTTGGGCGTGAAAAGGTAACAAACAGACAGACAGACAGATAGACAGACAGAGTTACTTTCACATTTATAATATTATTATGGATTTGACAAGGCTAGTCTTAAACAAGCTTATCTTCTTTTGCCTAATATATCCTATAACAGGGTATCTTTACAATAAAATGTTATTTCAATTCAAATAAATATACTTAGAGCAAAAGTTTTAGATAAGTAGTTATTGTATCAAATAGGATTTCTGGGCTCCAACTTAGTTCACTTTACTAAGTTTTAACGACTGTTCGATAAAAACGTAATCTATGAATTGACAAATCCGAGATTACTTCATAAACAAGAAATATTTACCAGAAAACTTGATATCCTCTTTGAGTACGATCAGCGCGATATCGTGCCTGAAGATCTTCTGTTCGTACCCTGGATGCACGATCACACTTTCCACCTTTAAAGTAAAGCCGTCCAATATATTACATTAAATTTTAAGAGCGAAATTGCCTATGACAAGTATTCTTTAAAGGAGATTTCATCACTGTTATTTATGTAACTTTTTAGAAACGCAATAAAAACATTAATTTATTAATGACTTACCTTGACGGCTTGTGTGGGTGGTGCGCAGAAGAAATCGTTGCAATCGGGACTGCGACCTGTGTCCCACTCACCAACTACCACTGATGATCTGTTAAAGATAGTCAATCATTAGTCTTGTTTATTTAAAAAAAAAAAACAGAAAAATAAAGATTCCCGACGCCAACTTTTAACTATGTTATTATGTAATTGTTCCACATCACGAAGTGTGTTGAAAGTGCAGGAGCCTTTTTTCACTTTCACCGCACTGGTTCGAAAGAACTGGTGACACGATAAGAAGATCTCACGAAGGTGGATTAGACGCTTACGCACACAGAAACAACGTGGTGCATGTGTTAACATAACACACAAAGACCAACCCGCCTTCTTGAAATAACTATACAACAGGATGAATTAGAGTCGGTTAACAGAACAGGTGTATGAGGTAGCAGTATAGGACTGCTTGATGGGGAAGTCCTACGCGAACATATCTACTTGGACCTAATTGGAGACATGTTGGGGTCAAAAGTTTTCGGTTGTAAGCGAATAACAATAGATATATTTCAGGATCGTAGCTAGTGAAAACCTGTGGTCTCTCTACGTAAACAGGGAATATTGGTCCATTGCCAAAACTTCCATTATGAAACTTACAGCTTATATCCTTCCGGCTTGGCGAGTGCACAATGCGCTGCCGTCAACACCACTCGTTTGCCTATGATGGAGCCACTGCAGGCAAACCTCACGTTTCCAGATTCCTTATCTGAAAGAAAAGGTGGAAAACTATTTTATTAGACACTAACGGCGTCATTTTTAAGCTATTTTGCGTCTTATTGTCTGGAAATGAGGGTTCGTAGTAACCTTTTATTTAGTCTTTAACGTTCGTAGGTAGGTACTTAGGTATATACATAAAATTTTAAGTGTAAATTCCATGAGCATAGCTTGATTTGTATGCAAATGTAGTAATTGTTGGGGAGGCATTATGCTAAATTGATTTTAATCTAAATCTAGTCTTGGTAAAACCGGGGGTGGCCATTTAATACATCTGGTTTTCTAGTTCTAAAATAAATCCATGAGATGGCGATAGAAGTATAGATTTCTATTAATGATAGATAGATAGATAGAAGATAGAAAATACTTTATTGTACACCACATGGACATTACAAAATACAAACAAAGATACAAGAAAACATTTAAAGCGAAGTACAATGGGCAGTCTTATCGCTGTGAGCGATTTCTTCCAGACAACCTTAGGATGAACTGGATTAAAGGAAGGCAAAAAGGCGGGGTAAATAAAATATGTTTATAAAAACAAATAAATAAATACTAATAAATAAATATTGTGATTGTGTAAAAATCATAAAAACCCGAAATTATGCACTGCAATAAATATTTTATATTTAGATTAAATAAACATAGTGACGAGAACGTAAAAAACCCGATAATAACTAAGTAAATTGAAAAAAATTGGTAAATATTGGCTATTTTGCCTTCCACTACTGACATCTAGAGTGCAATAGAGGAAGGCCGTTTAGCCCGAAAAAATAGCCCGAAAACATTGACTCGATTGTTTGTAGGAGATGGTGTATCTGTACTAGTATTATATTATCTGGGGTATAACATAATTATCTTTTTTATTATAATAGTATAACCGTAATAATATGTGCGAAAACGATGTTTAGTGGATCTCATAACCGTTATCGCTGTAGCTAAATATTTCGAGATTTTTTTTAAGGCTTTTTATACCTTACTCTAACGGCTACTTAAACTGGGTCTTTCTAACCTAGCTAGCCACACACTTACGAGCGAAACCAATCCTCGCCACCCAAGGATGAGCTCCGAGACCATTATAATCAACACCCCGCACCATACTCTGCCCGCACTCCTGTGTTCCATCCTGGTATACCTTCCCACAGTCACAAGACGGACAGCAGACATAATCCTCGTTGTTGGCATGGCCGCAAGTCAGCTGGTTCAGTCGGTGGAAGTATCTGATATAACAAGGATTTTTGTTTGCAAAGGATCCGGTCAAAGCAAAATCTAAAATTTATTGGTATAATTATTATGCTACATCAGCTACATAGGTAACTCGATCCGTATCAGGTCAATTTAGCGTAAAGCCCTTGCGGGATGAACTACATAAAAGTAAAATGACCTACTAATAAAATGTCTAGAATTAAAAACTCCTTACAAGTACAATTTCAAGTAGAACATCCGAAACGACAAATCGTCATGCCAGTATACCAGTGCACTGGATGCTAATTGCCTAATCCTAGTATGTGTTGTAAAGAACAAAATTAAAAATTACTTGTCTGAAGAAAAGCAGGAAAAGTCGAGAAGATCTTCTAGAATCGGACATGAGCTGATGGGCACGCATGTTGTGTTCGGCTGGCAGTTCCCCTGAAACCATACAACAGACTTTTCCAAGACTGACAAGAAATAGCTTAATATTTGGATTAATCGGTCTTGATAGCGCTGGTTGATACTATTGACAATCAATTGGTTTGGTTGAGCGATAATTCGTTGTTTAAAAGTAAAGGTAGGCTTCTTCTTTTTTAGTTATAAAAACTTACCCTAAAATCGAAAGTTCCATCGTCGTTTCTTATACCCCCTAGCCCGACGCTTAATCCTATACCTGTAAAGAAAATCATAAATTATTCGAAGCTTGAATTGAAATTAGACCTCATTTTTCATTTGGAATATTATTTATTTTTGTCTCGTATAGTTAATATACAGTTTATAAAAAAAATTCAAGGTTTCCTGAAAAAATCGGTACACTGAATTATTTTGCATCAAAATCGGCTAGTTATAACGATAGTAACCTTGATGACGATGTTATCATTGTCCTAATCGAGGCTGTACATCATTGTGCCGTCTGCAATTATTGGTTCACATGCAATATAATATGACATGCCATTACGTACTGTGCAAAGTTATACCAAGTTACACATTGTATTTAGTCAACTCTACGTGGATACTTAAAAAGGAAGTAGCAGTTCCAGTTATTGAATCACACTCGATTATTTAGGACACCAGGTCAAGCAGGGGTAGGTCCTTATACCCTTTGCTTGAAGTTCAGAGTCAGTTGTTTGGATGTAGGGCAGTAGGAAAACTGAATCGACTACCGCAGATTTGAGAGAGTTGACGTGAAAATAAAGGTGGTCGCACGACCCATCCATCCGCGCTGAACTGTCAATTCATTAGAGGAAATGCTGAGACGTCAGAAGCGAGCCGCATTTTCTGACGTCATCAGTATTTTTTCTACAGAAAAATGAGTGCGGCGCGTACGGCGCGGACATGATGTGCTATCAGCTTAAAGTGGCTTTAACCTAGCAGTAAGTAGATTCTTGACGGAAAGTTAAATGATTATACATATTTACTGTTACTCTAACTTACTTCTTAGTTTTATACTAGAATTTAGTTGTTATCAGTCAACCTTACTCCTAGGTCTTTTCAAAAAGTATATTAATATATTTTGAAATTATATGAATTCTTTAAATTTATTTTAAAATAAGTTTTCAAGCGCGACTTTCTCTACTATTTGATTTTTCTTATTCTACTCTATACTTACTTCCAAACTGTGCTTTAACAGTCCATTCAAATATACACATAAAACACAATACTACCACCCACATTGTTCTAGACATTATTTAAATTTATCACAAAATATCACCAAAAGTAAGTACTTAAATTAGATATAGCTTTGTTTTATAAGTACACAAAGTTACATTCCGAAATAAAAATGATGTATTTTTCGGACAATGGGTCGGTTAGCGGCGGGACCACAACAAAAATGTTACGGTACAAAGCCTCCGATTCGACCAACATGTGGCAGAGATGAATAACATTTAGAGCTAATGTAATATTTTTACATCTTATCCCCGTGTTAAAAAAATGTTTTCAATTATAAAAGGAGAGACAAGAGCCCTAGAATTCTAGTGTTTGGAAACATTTTAAAACCTTCAAGGGATCTTGAAGCTAAGAGGGTCTTCGAACTGCTGTTATGAAAACTATTTCATCGATTTAAAATATCAATTGATTTTTAAGACCCCCACAAAATATGGGCACTTTTTTTTAATCATACAGTTGTTACAAATAGTTGACTACCCCTGGCGCGATGTGATTCACCGCTGCAAAGGTTCGCGTGGACTTTAATTGTTTGCCGCTTATCTATTCACAGAAACTGTAATGCTCATTCGTACTATTATATGCCACGTTACACTGCTATTTCTAAAAACTAAACAGGATCACGCCTGTATCCCCAAGGCATTGTAGGCATTCTCAGAGATAATCTCGGTTTCCAAGATTATTTGAAAATAACTAAGAGGTAGTTATAGGCACCTCCAGTTTTTAACACGAGCGAACATTTTACAGAAGTTAGTATTATAATCATCGAAATATAAAATTGAAACGACGATAAACAATACAGATTTATTGCATTTAAATAACCTACTGAAGGTTTTTTTTCTACTGACCAGAAAGAAATATAGAGCAGAATAATATATTCCATTGATACCTATAATATATTCTTTGGCGTAGGTCAATGATATGTTACCAGTTTAGGTACATATTAACGTGATACCAATTAATTAGCTATCAGTTTTTCTACCAAGCAATCGAAATTGCAGCCGACCGAATCGACGGTCTAATCTTCGCTAAATCAAATATTTTTTCCCGACGTTCTTTTGTTTGGAACGGTTTTGTGGGGTGTCATTCACACCACCATTTGGGTCATAATAATGGACAAACACCTAAGCGAAAATTATCTGCGGAATGAATCTGGTAGGTACGAGTATTTACTCGTATAAGTAGGAAGATACAGTTTTAATTATTCGAGTACACTAGTTTATTTTATGGTTGAATTGAGGCGTAATTTAGACACAAACATAAATTTTTGTTTTTCTTAAAATTCAGAAACGAACACTTAGGTAATGCTAAGGGATCTCTTTTTCTATTTCCGTATTTTAAGAGGCTGCAAAAGTTCCTAAATTATGCTTTTCTACGCGTTCTAAGCGTATAGACGGAAACTAGCAAACCGCGGATAGGCGGTTTCCAGTTGACGGAAACTAGCAAATAGTTGCTAGTTTCCGTCAACTGGAGAACTTCCTCCTTTTTTTGAAGTCGGTTAAAAATGGTAACGAATCTGCATTTTCTATTTGACAAAATATGTGGAAAGGTCACAGCCCAGGGACCAGTCACACTATGCCATACATTGTTCTAGGCAATTAACATAACTTCCTAATCAGATAAACAACGCGGACATTTTTGTTTTAAACCTTTTGGTTGCCTTTTTCCCTGAAATGTTGATTTTTTAATTCGAATTTACCTTTCGGTATCATAGCACCCTAGAACTTTGTCTATGAAATGAATATACTAACCAACAATAATCCTCACACGTATATCTAAAAGTATCTACTACAAGTAGCTATAGCCGCTTGGAAGAGATTTACGTACTTACGTTTTTCATTTGCCCGGTTAAAGCACTCTTGTTGGGCTAGTATACTTAATGATTTCAATCGTTACTAACTTTCCGTCTCTCCATGCTAAGTAAATATTTTCATATTCACTGCAAGTAAAACCTAAAAGTTTTTTGTAAATAAAAAACTTCGTGCATCACAATCCAGAAGAATATCTAAATAAATATCAGATGTCAGTCATGCATGACATAACGCAATATTTATAGCAAAATCACAGCAAAATGGCAAAGTAATAATTTTAAGTTTTTATTGATCTTCAATAAAGTGAGTTGTTTACTTGCAATCAAGTTTAAAAATGATCAAGGTTTGAGTATTCTCCTCATTTCAGATGCCGAGTACTGAATACAGACCGTAAATTCTAACTCCAACAAAACCAACAAAAACACCATGTATCCTCAGGCCACATTGAAATTAGCCCGAAGTGCTTCAGACCAAAATATGTTACTCACATACGTATGTCTGGTTAACGAGATCAAACCAACTGACAATAAAGAGAACAAAATATCTCATCTTCGGGAACCAGCGACCAATCATGAGGTAGTGTTACTGGGCTACAAAGTCAGCATGCTTTAGTAACTGATGTAAATTTACCTAATCTTTTCTAGATTGAAAATGAAGACCACTTTAGAGTAGAGAGGTCTAAGGCGCTACACGAGCTCGTGGAATCTCACAGAATATCCAACCAAGATGTGAACATGAAAGTGGATACTAACGAAACCTGTTCAACCACGCCATACGTAAGCACCATCACCATGGTTCCAATACTAAGTTAAATAATGTTAATAAGAAATCTTTTCAACAGCCAACAACATCTGGCGAAGAGAGTGATAAGTCAGAAAACGATGAAGCATTCTCTCGGAATCCTAACTTACTCAAACTAACCAAAATGAAATGGCTCACAGAAGAGCAAGACGAAGCTCCTGACTCCAGGTAAGGTGTTAATGTGTAGATATACGGTTCAGATATCACAGTACAGAAAAATAATATCGTTACAGAGACATTAACGCATTAACAGGTGCTAAACTTAGAGATAGGCGAAGAGACCCAATATGACGGTAAGGTATGCTCACGAAACAAAAAATCAAGCATTGAATACAGGACAGAGTATCTTCTGAACAATTTATTACTTTTCAGTTCACCATCTCTCTCACCCACGTCTTCAATAAGCTCACAATGTAGTAGAGAGTCTGATAGCAACCTGGCCCAACACATTAGTCTGAGCGACAAATACTTGTCAACCATACTTCGACTGGACAAAGAGCATAACATGTTTGGCCTGTCGAATATTGCCATCGTTGGTTCTCGTGCATCGAAGAAAATACGCAAGGAGGATGACAAGGCTGTGTTTCATCAGACAGCTATTGTTCAAATCTGCTGCGGGAAACAATGCTGCAAACATAAAGTATGAAACTCATTTTTTTTTGCTTTTCTCGACTCTATTTTGCCATTCAAGTCAGCTTTATTAGACTCAAAATAACTTTAAAATTCTCTAACATGTAATTTTTCAGTAAGCCCTAATGATTCCCTTTGAAATAAACATGAGGATACGTAGCCCGTCCACTGTCATAAAAGTCTACCATAGGCAACTACTTATACGCCCGTAAATCACTGCTTAAGGCATTGAATTTGAAATCGAACAAAAAATAAACTCCATTAATTTGTTTCAGAGTAACACAGATCTACCATCGTCATTAAAGGTAAATATTGGAAAGATGATTCATATATTTATATCAAGATAATTAAAATGTTTCATTAATTTTTTTCTGGTATTTTCAGTGTGGAGGCTGTAGGGGATGCTGCATAGACCCATGTTGTCCAATTTGTATATCACCTTGTGGACCACCATGCGTTAGTTTTTTACTTCATTCATATAGTTTTTATCATAGACGTGTGATAGAAGTTTCGTTTTTCTAAGTAACATTTTGCTAAGTTCTTTGTTTCATTTATTTTGTCAATTAAAAATACTTCCTTGTCGCTGTCACATTTCGTTTTGAATAAACTTAATAGATTGAAGATGAATCGTGAATAATACCTGTTTGTTTTTCACAGGATGATCCACCTTGTCCACCTCTTGTAAGTTATTCAACAGTTTTACATTTTTATTCGCAAACAATGCTTTATTTTCCTAATCATTGGCTATAATTTTTAGTGCACTTCATGTCCAAGAGGAAAATGCAAGGTGAGTACGTATTCGCGAGCAATAGTTCTTAAATGAAGTTAATGTTGAGTCATCATATTCTAACACAGATTTTTGGTAACAGGCATGTCCGTCATCAAAATGTCTGGTCGATTGCACAACATGTTTTGGATTGAAGGTAAGTTACACTTTTATTTTTTGATTCAAACGTTATTCCTTCCAAGTTAAACCAGTATCGAACTACATTTTTGTATTCCCCTTCATTTTCTTTTAACAGATATCACTCAACAAAAAGCCTAAGTATGAACCATCGCCGTTAGAACTGACACCACGCTCAAGCTGTGTGCTTCAAATGGTAAAATAATTTTGCGACCTATTAGTATTTGCATACGCCTAATATTATGACACGTTATTTTGTAACTGCTTCCGCAAAACCTCACCACCTAAATCGAGTGCAATCTTACCTACTCTGTTCCCTCATTTTTAACCGACTTCAAAAAAAGGAGGAGGTTCTCAATTCGCCTGTATGTTTTTTTTTTGTATCTTGTTACGCGATTACTCCGCCAATAATTGTGGACCGATTTTCAAAATTATTTTTTGGTTTGAAAGGTTATGCTCCAGAGCTGGTCCCATATAAATTTTATTCCTGAGGGTTTGATAGTTTCCCCGTTAAACTCTAAAAACCTTCCCTCCTAGCCATTGTAAATCGAATCGACAGATAAGTCCCGGCTTACCATAGAACGTGACATAAAGTTATTCCGGAGTGTAAACTGTCAAAATGTATGGTTATTCTTGATTTATTCGGTGGAATAACTTTATGTCACGTTCTATGGTAAGCCGATTTATGCATTATGTCAAATTGACGCTTTACTAATGCCAGGAACTCACGTGCCGCGAAACTTGATATAAAATGTATGCAGTTTTGGTAATTAATGCCCTTAGACGCCGGTGGAGCCTAAGCATTATCTGTCGATTTGATTTCTTTTCCTTATTTAGATTTTTATGGATGGCTTATTGATTCCCTGAGTCACGCCGTGTGTAGAGTCGAACATTGAAGTCGGTTTTTCTTTTAGTTTTAAACCTTAATTATATTACTCATTTTCTCAACTTCTTTTGGACCTAAGTGATGGTTTACCCAACAGCCGCTTGCAGCCCGCTCTTGCCACCACCTCCCGCAATGCATCCCACCATCGTCGTGCTTCCCGTATCTGATGCCGTGCTTTTGGCCAGCAAGAGCCGGCGCGCCTTGTAACACACCGCAACGTTGCTTCCACAACCCGCCGTGCAGGGCACCTCGGCGGAGGAAGCCACCGATACCACCTGAAGAGGCTTGTCCACCGGTAAGACATTCCTGACCTCTGATTCTGATAATGATTACTAAACTAACGCATTTCTGATATCGGAATTATATCTCCTTGTGTATGTTATAAATTGCATAGTGAGTTTTTAAGAGGCTTTTTTGACCACTGCTATATTGCGTAAGTATTATTTAAATTATGATTAATGTTTCAGACGGGAAAATGCGCAGATGACTCTAAGAAAAAATGCGGAAATCAAACTTGCCCTGGGGTAAGAATCATTATTGAACCACTAATGTAAGTAACTGCAAAAGCTTTCATACTGACCATGCTCTAAACGATTTTTTTGTTTTCAGAATAACCCAAGCATGAAGAAAGAAATAGAAAGTAGATTCGGTAAAAATAAATAATGGGACTTCCAACAAAGAAACATGCGTCTTGTTCATGCGTACACTCCAAAAATAAAGTAAGCTTTGGAAAAATTTTCACAAGACCTAAAAAACCCAGTGAAGTGAGTTCCCTATCAGTATCTTTCTACTTTTTTTTTCAGATTCAAAACGTATGTGAATCTCGAGCATTAGATGTAATATTGCCAGAGGTCGAGAAGAAAAAAACGGTAATAGAAACCTGAATTAGGTAAATTAATTGGTCAAATGTGAAGAAATATTATCAAGAAAGAGTAATAGGTTGTCGTGGTATGGGCATGTTATGAGGAGGGAAGAGTGTCATGTGACGAGAAGAATGTTAGGTTTAAATGTGGAGGGATGTAGCGGAAGATAGATGGAAAGCAGGATGATATGGGTAAGAAAGGAGTGAGTGTTGAGATGACGGCTGATAGAGGGGAGTGGAAGAGAAAAACCTGTTATGCCGTGGTGACCCCACATCAACGTGGGATAAGGGCAGGGAAATGATGATGTGAAGAAATCTTATCAATACAATTTATTTTCAGAAGAATAAAATCGTATGCGAATGTTCATATCCACAATGCGAAAGCTGCTTTGTACTACGACCTAAGGTATGTTAAGTTAACCAACATTATGTTACTTGTTCTAAGCTAAATTCAAAAAGCGTTTACTCAGTAGCGCTAGTTAGATCACTTAAATCGTCTTAAAAACTATGTGATTTTACTCCTGGTCCATCGCCACTAATACCGTGAATAACCAGGGCCACAAACACGGCTTGGGGCCATTTGATACTCATATTGTGTTTTTAATTGCAGAAACATGCATCAGGCAGTGATTGTAATACTGAGTGATTCAGGAAAAGTCTTTAAATGAAGAGTGATGCGGTTTATTTTACAAATTGTGCATCAGATATTCAAGGTGAGTCTTTTATCCATTTCTTTCAATAACAGCGATTGTGATATCAATGAGCAACATGCCCGCGCGTACATTTATGAAAGAACGTTGACGGGGCAAGAAAAAAATCCCTAAATCTTTATAATTACCGCAATAGCAGTATTGTTTTCAATATTATTTGTTAGGTTATTCCTGTATTTTATACCGTTTTTCAATTGTGAGAAAGAAAGATGATGTAGGAATAACTAAATGTTCTTACTTTCTTTCAGATCATAAAGTACATTGGTCCTCATCTTATTGCTCCAACTATCTCGGAACCTCCAAAGTTTTAAATTAGCCAATCAAATATTTTTTGTTTTGGTTGGGGACTATTATAGCTCTACCATCTTATTGTAGCCAATCAAATATTTTCTCAATAGTCTACCGATAAAAATAAAGCCATTTATAAAATATTAAAACTTTTAATCAAAAAATCCTCACGGTTCATAGTCCCTAGAAACGACATACCGTTGTTTGCATCCCTTATGTACAGGCATTTGGTGGTGGATTTGATCTATAACGATAGATGGCGGAGTTCCTTGACTAACATGACAGTAATCACTGCAGTACATAAACGGAGCGATATTCGTTTGGAAGGGGTTGGGAGCGAATGGCGCCAGGTCGAACTCTTCGCCGTGCGACCAGGAAGCGAGAGATGATATTGCGAAGGGAATCTTGTATTTGGACTTTGTTTCTGAGACGAATACTCTGTAAGGAAGGGAGGGATTCAATCTACGTATCGATGGCGTAATGTACGGTTTGGATTAGGATAATTGAGGATTGAGTCTAGGTTCAATATAAGAAATTTTAGAGATTATAATATTTTTCTATAGAAAAGTAGTTAAGTACTATATTCTGGAGCTATTCAAAATTACATCGACTTACCAAACATTCTGTTTCTATTATTTAGTTTATTACTACAGCTAAAATGAGATAGAGGATAATGGAAGAAGAACACATGTTGTGCCGACCCCACATAATGTGGAAAAAAGGAAGGGAGATGATGATGACTACAGCTAAAATTATTTTGCCTTAAAAATACACGATCTTCCAAATTTGGGACACGCTTTAGTAAGCAGGTAATAGTTGTAATAAAAACTGAGATAACTTACCCTTTTATGTTATTGACGGGGTTGTGACAAGCAGCCACTTCTTTGGCCTCCTTCTTGACGTGGATTCTGTCGTAGACAGCTCTGTGTACTTTCGACGTTTGAGGCATCCATATCTCCTTATGTCTTGGTCCGAAGCCCCTCACCTAAAAGATAACCGCTTTAAGCATGCTTCTACAGGACACTACTACTGTTTATAGGTACTAACTTTTATTGGAAAAAAGGAACAATTTGATGTCAGCGAAATAATGATTTGATACTAGCTATAACAGCACAATTTGTAGGATTACTAGTTAGTAGAAACAAATATGTCAATTCAATATTGCTGGTGGTTGAAAAAAATGCTTCGCTTAAAATAATAAAATACGCTGTGATGTCAATAAATTAAGTACCTTTGGTGTATTGAACTCAGAGTAGAAAGTAATATGATCGTTCGCTCCGATTCCGTACTGGTCTTCAATGGAGAAGGGCTTGTGATACGCTCTGTAGGTAGATACGTATGGATCGAGCAGTCTTTGAAAACCACCCGCGCTGTCTGAGATGCACGGAGCTTCATTTCTTCCCGCTGCAACTACCTAGAATATAAAAATGTGCAAACTCTAGATACTTCATATTAAATATCAGCACTTTTAATAGTAATTTAAAATAGGAATGACACACTTTCGACGTTAGAGGAACTACCATGAGTTTGCCATCTGATTCTCAAGTATGTCAGATAAGTGGGGGCACACAAAATCATCACATCAATTCAGTCTTTTTAGCGTGAAAGAACAACAAACAATCACAAAATTAAAATTTATTCAAACTACATATCACATTTTGTACTAGGATTAGCTTGGTTATGAGTACTACCTAGCCGTAGAAGTCAAAGGCAAACCCTTTAATTTAACTCACATCAAAAATATATTCCGGATCTGGCGGCCGAACAATTATTGCTGGAGGTGCAGAGGGATTTGCAATCAATCCTCTGTAATTGTCCTTCATTTCAGACAGCATCGTCGGTTGGGTTATACTCTTCCCTTGCAGCTGAAAATTTGAAATCCTTGTAATCTCGTTCATAGTTGGGTACGAGTTGAATCTACGATCACACCATGCCATTTTTGTCAATGTTCTTTAGAATAATCTTGGTTTGTTTATTTATATTGATTGCACGTGTACCAAAATCTTGTAGGTCATGCGTTTAGTGACACTAACGGTGAACGATTCAATAAGTAATAAATGAATGTTCAAATCACATTATACTTATTATTATTTATTTCGATGGATCAATTATTGAGATACCTAGTAAGAATTAGTTTTATTGCAATCGGAAGCTGGTAGATTCGAGAAGATTGTTTAGGTGCTGTACAAGCCTATTTCATCTCAAGCAATATCCCAGGCACTACGTAGGCATAGGTTGCCTCCTGTCACTACTTTACTAGTTAGTATTACGAAGAGGAAAACTTACTCTTTTCTCAACTCCAGTCATGAAAATAACGCGTCTGCAGTTGATAGAGCAGTCGGCTCGTTCCATAGCCTTGTTTGGATTGGGTTTGACGCAGTAAGCCCCAGTCGTAGTCTGATACGTTTCTTTTTCCACGACCATATCTCTGCCACATACTCGTTCAGGGAGGGGCTCGTCGATTTTCTAGAATAAAGTTATTTTAATCCCCAGCACGCAGGTTATTTGTGTGTAACTGGAGTTAGTGTATCTGTGAGTCTCTATATCTGTAAGCCATGCAGTGACTCCAAAACTAATGACACAATTTAGTATTTTTTTCTGAAAGGTTCAAGATTGAATGTTCTCTAAATCATGGAACTCTGTTCAGCCATGAGCCAAGGGGTTTATCAATTTAAGATAAAAGACAGCTGAAAGGGGACGAAAGTAAACGTGCCTAGACCGCATTTGTGGCTTTTTTGACTAGGGCAGGCCAAAGGCAGTTCAAATTGCACTAAACTAGCGAGTATGTATGTAATGAAAATGGAACGAGACGATAAAGGGAGTGTTGGGATCCGATCGAGTCAAGTGAAAATGTGTTTGATTTTAAGAGGTTTCTTCAACATTTACTTACACAATCCAAACTGTGAGGAATAGCGGGTATATGCCGTAGGCCGATACTGGTCCCTGATCTAGTCTCATTGTTAGAAAGTCTCAAGGGAATATTGTACTGAACATTTCCCCATGTGTTCACATTTTGTATCAGAAGCTCATTCAGCTTCAGAGGTTTAGAGACCATTTTATATAATATAATTTATAAAAGTAAGTAAATAAATTGCAAAGTGTTTTAGAATGTCATTTTGACATTACAGACAGATTACCATAGTAGGCATGACATTTGGATAAATAAAGCCCAAAAGCCTCAGAATAAATTCTTCCGCGAAAAAATTGAATGAAAGAGTAGTGCAAGAAAGTGCAAGAGGTAACTTTTAGCTATATGTTGAGCTCTTAGATTGTCTGAGGTTGAGCTATCTATAGATAGTTTTTACGACGATCCTTAGATAGCTTGACTGTTTCTATTTTATTTTGTAATTTTATGTACATATTGTAGTAGCTTATAAATAATATTGTAGTCTATACATACTAATATTATAGAGGAAACATTTGTTTGTTTGTATGTTTGTTTAAAATGAATAGGCTCCGAAACTACTGGACCGATTTGAAAAATTATTTCATCAATAGAATCCTACATTATCCCTGCTGAACATAGGCCACATTTTATCCCGGGGAAGTGAAGTTTTCCCGAGGGATCGCGGGTAACACCGCGGCGGACAGCTAGTAGCTTATAAATAAAGAATATTCTTTTAGCTAGTGCCTGATTTGTTATTTCTAAGACCTTTCGGATTTTCTCTTTGGCTACATAAAAGTTCAAGGCTTATTATGTCACCTCTAACTTGTTATAGGTATTATTTTGAGGAGATTTTTAGAAGATACATTTTGGTCCAAACGAAACACTTACCTACTTTAAATAAAATACGTACTATTTATCAGCCAATACAGCTATTTATTATCAAATGATCTTCGAAATCAAATCAATAATAGACATTTTCCTCTTCCTAAAAACTTGATTCCTTTCCATGTCGTGATCGAAATCGATCCGTTGCGATGGCTGCAAATACATCGGTAGTAGCACGTCGTTCTCAGATAACCATTCTAGTACATAATCCGTAATGGACTCCAAATGGAGGGTAGCCGTCTCTTCGAAGATCTTACGTAGTTTCAGTTGGTATTCGTTTGATTCTATCTGAAGAGGAAATTTTAGGAAAATGGTAATTTATCTTATAACTGATAAACTGATTCGTATGAGTCTGTGGCCAACTCTGGTGACGGAGTTACTTAACGACTTAAATAGCCGGGACCGATTTAACGTGCACGTAAAACTGGATCCGAAGCGCCGTGTTTTCGTGTTTTTAACAAGTTATTAACCGAACAGCGTGCCATTGGTGGAAAACGATGCTAACATGTTAGAAAACACTAAAACACGGCGCTGTGGACCCGGCTTGACATGAAAATGCCATATAAATCTTACCGTGAACGTTGAAGTATCGACTTTGCGGAGAGCTTCTCGAATTGTTTCACCATGGCTGTGCCCCTAATGAAAATAATAACACTTTTATTAATAACGTTTATAATTCAGATTATTTTAAACAAATCAAAATAAGGGTGATAAGATATCTAAGTAAAGAAGTAATCATGAGTTATTACTATTTTTACGATAAAAAGTTATTTGAACATTTCGTTCAAATCAGTTCAGCCATTTTAGTCTGAAGGAGTAACAAACATCTAATGCGATATAACTAAAAAATTGTGTTACTAATACCTAGTATTATATTATCTGGGCTAATACACAATCGCGTAAGTAAATAATCACCTTCGGCAAGAGTTCCTTGACCATAGCGAATAGCTCATCAGATTGATCGTGGTACAAAAAGAATGCCCACGACGATCGAAAAAATTCGTAGAAGTCGTCCAATTTCTTTGTCTGTTGGCAAAAAATTCAATCAGCACAATTTTTTGAGCGGTCATTGTTTTTTATGCAAGTGTGTACGTAAATAATATCCTAGTTACTGCGAGTGAAAAATGTAACTGGAGCGCTCCGTGCTTTGGAGGGGCAAAAAATCCGGGACCGAACTAACATTGTTCGGTCCCGGATTTTTTGTTCCAACACATTAAGTTCATAGTTACTTTGAAGTGTTTTTTTGCTAAAAGAGATGGAAAGGATCCAAAAATGCAAAAAAAAAACTTTTTTTTTTCTTTTTCATAAGAGCACATTTTGTATATGAAGTAAAAACTAAATTGTAGGATTTTAGAATTTTCCAGCAACATTGGACCCAAAGTTATTTTGGAGCATTTGTTTGTAATCAGGTAGCGCATCCAAACATGCGAAATCAATAAGCAATCTAAAAATCAATTTTATCAAGCCCGTCATCATAACAACATTTTTAAGTTTAAGTAGCTGTTTAGATTTTCCCCTCAGAGGGCACTCTTAAAAAATCACCTGTTTATGGAGTTTTGATGGACCTCACCTACTTTTGATGGACTTTTGTCGGACAAGGTTTAAAGTAAATGACAACTTACAGTGTATCTCAAATGCACGTTATTGAGCACTACCGAAGGCAGTCCATAGATATTCTTGAAGTTTTCAATAGAATACTTCTCTGGGGTGAGGCAGGTGATACCGTCCACTATGAGATCCTTCGTCATGTGAATCTTGAAGTACCCGCCTTTGAAGGTTTCCATGACGAACCCCTGAAAAACAATTTGATACAATGTAAATAGAGTTTTTGTTTGGGTTAGTTTTTTCCCTTACTAAGACTTTTAATAGACATAAACGAGTATACCAGAACTGATTCGATAATAACGATAAACTTTTATATCAAATCAAACAGACAATATACAAATATTTTGTAGGTAAACTTTCTTTGAACTTTTCAAAAGTATAACTTTTATATAACCATGAAACTAAAAACTAAATCGCCTGTGAAGAGCAACGAAGTTTTTAACCGACTTCGTAGTTTTTAATACCTTTCGCGGCGAGAAAAAACAAGGTATCATTCAAACTTACGCTATAATCCAAAGACTGGAGATAATAATGCGGTATTTTCTTCCCGGGGGAGCGTACTTCTAGATACTGTAAGCCACCTGGTAGCCGGCAATGCATCACTTTAGGCTTCTGTAGTTTTGGTAACTTGTCGTGAGTGAACTCATATTCTAAGCTGTAAAATAAGCAATTTTTTAACTTCTTTCTGACGTCTTTGAACTCTTATTTATGGTTCTACCCTGGCCGCTTACCATACCATGACCATAATATCTCAACGATAAAATAGAATAGAGTTAAGCTTTATTTCAGGATATAGCGAACATTTTGCCACGCATAGTACCAAAGGTTTTCCACACCAGCTTAAGTACCGTCTTGTCCATCCTAAATAAGAAGTTTTAGGTCCAGTTTTAGGTTATGAATATGCCAACAAGACTGTTTTAAAGCAGATAATGTTATCCATTTAGAATAGAATAGAATAGAATAAAACACACACAAGACAAGGAATGAAAATTTAAAACAATGAACAAAAATAGGTAGGTAGGTTTCAAATAATAAAAAAATAAAATAAAGTAAGTAGGTTCGCACTAAATAATAAACTGAAACAACTAAAACAAAAAGTAAAACAAACAAACTAAAACAACTGTAAACGCTTACTCGTCCGATTTATTACGTGTTTAAAGCGGATAGCGTCTGATTTTTATGTGGTTAAGTATTAAGTTACTTACGAAGACGACGACCCACTGGTACTCGGTGTGACAGTGCTTATAGAAAAGTTGCTATTGAAATTTAACATGCTGTCTTTTGAGAACTTATCATGTTTAGACTTGGAAGGTGATTTGTTCTCAGTGAAGAAAGGATCCAACTTGCTCATTATTAGATTGGCTAGCTGTAATCATAAATTTATTAAAATACTAAGCTTTTGCGCGCTGCACCAACATAAATAGCCTCTATGCTATTCTAGGTCACTATCTACATCTATTCCAAGTTTCATTCAAATCGGTTCGCTGGTTAGGCGTGATTGAAACACAAACATAGGTACAATTATCTAAACAAACTCACAAACATCCTGCTAAGAACTTAGAGATTCAAATCCTTTTAAGTATGCTTTATGTTTGCAGAATACGGTAAATGGACAAAGGTGGTTACCGAGTGGTGGCCACGCGAGGGTCATAGAACACCAGGCAGACCACCAGCTAGATGGTCTGATGATATTGTGAGTAGCGGGAAGGCATGGGATTCGACTGGCGCAGGGTCGGAAAAAGTGAGGAGGCCTATACTGAGCAGTGGGTAGATGTGGACTGATTAGATAGATAGATGATGCAGTTTCTGTGTTTTTATCTCCATTAATTTAACGAATAATTCATAGATTAAATGTTTTCTTTCACCATCAAGAACTCTATTTCATACGAAAAATTCATTGATACAGTCAGGGTTACAGGTCAACCTTAGTCACTTTCCCATTTGGCAATCACAGCTCTGTGGTGCTAATTTTATAAAAATATTGTTTTGTTGCAAACTATACCTTCACTCCAACGTCATAAGAATCATAATACTTCTGTTTCATATACGGCGCGTAGTATTTCTTTTGATATGCCGTGCCAGGCCCCGCGGCGTAGATGCAAGGGTCCTTTGTACGGAACTCGTGGTCTATGACGATTCCAGCGTCGAATGCCATCCCACATCTGTTTACAGCTGAAAATTATATACACCCCTATTTTTAAATTACCAAAAAAATTTTGAACATGGTCTCGGTGTCTGTTACTGATCACATTTATGTAGTTAAAACTCAAAAAAAGAGAAAAAAAAATTATAACCTCAGAAGGAGACGAGACGAGTCAGACATGGATTTATGATAGCTACTGCGGTTTTACTGACTGGGGATGATACGAGAACATAGTTACAATGAGAGTCTGTACGCGATTGTTGTCTATAGTACTTATTTGTACAGTTTTCATCAAATTTTGTTCGGTTTTGGTTGACTACAATCCTCGATAACCTTGTGATCGTTAAATAAAAAAAAGTTCTGACCATGCCATTATCATTTTCTGCATCTGCTGCAACTGTCCTTAAATTTTTTTTGGTAGTCATAAAATAGCGGTGTATAGTTTCATTTTCGTCATAATGTACCTACACGCAAAAACACGCAATAAACTAAAAATTTGTATTGTTGTTCATAGGTTATGCATGCAAACTTTATGTCAAGTTTATTAGTTAGGGCCTAAAAGTTTACCCAGAAAAGCTTCAGTATTGACTCCCCGCTTGCCATAATAGAAGAAGGCAGCACAATCGAGTGTAATCATTTGGAAATGCGAGAGGAAATCCACGTGCGTGACGAAGTTATCATCCAAGTTCCAAGATTGGAAGTAGTAGGAGCGATACACTTTGATGTTCAGACTGTCTATCACTTGGGAGACGGTTTCATCTACCTGCCAAACATTATAATATTCACCACTTGCTTCCGCCCCAGCTTCACATTATGAATAGCCTATATTTTTTTGTTATATAAATAAATATAAATAATGCTGGACATTTCAAAACATCATAATCTAGCCCCAAACTAAGCAAAGCTTGTGCTATGGGAACCAGATAACTGATATATTTTGTTTTTTTGTAAATACATAATTTACGTACATATTATACACAGAAACACCCAGGCCAGAGGATCATACAAACATTTATCCCGCGGCGGGGATCGAACCCGCAACCTTCTGCGTCCCAAGCGGGCTTTCACCCACTGCGCCACAGAGGTCGTCAATGCTAAAGGCTACGACATCAATCTATTCAAGTTTCAACAAAATTGGTGAAACACAGGATTATTATCAGAACAAACGGGAAAGACTAACGTGAAAATATCTTCGATTTAAGGTTCAAACAAAGCTACGGTTTAATCCGATATTTTTGGAACTTATCTTGATCAAGTGATCTTGATAATTGAACTTGATAAACCACCTACTTGGCCTAATAAAATATATCGCATGTAAAATACTTACATTAGCGTTATAGAACACAGAAACTCTGGTTTTATATGGGTCTTCATGCGGGAAGGGTTCTATGAAGACGATGTTTTTCGCTGGCACGTTCATTTCTAGAAGCGCGGCTAGACAGCAGTACGTGTGGATTGTCGCTCCGTATACTAGGATTTTAGCTAAAGAAATCATCACATTATAGCACTCTTGGATTGTCGGTATTTGTGTTTGAGTTGGTTGCATGTTTTTGTGTTTGCGGTAATTTTTTTAACAGATTCACATGTATTGTTTGCTCATAGCCTGGAGGCTGGATTAACACATAGGCTACTTTGAAAACTATATTTAATACATATTGAGTTTCAGGATAAGCCGAGTGAACATCACTTGCCCATATTATTCAATATTGCTTAAATTGAATAATGTGGCTAATGTTGTAGGTAGGTACTTCCAAATTGAATAATTTGGCCAAGTAAGCTTTACATAAAATATCTACACTAATATTATAAAGAGGAAAGATTTGTTTGTTTGAATTGAATAGGCTCCGAAACTACTGGACCGATTTGAAAAATTCTTTCACCATTAGAATCCTACATTATCCCTGATGAACATAGGCTACATTTTATCCCGGGAAAGTGAAGCTTTCCCGAAGGATCGCGGATAACACCGCGACGGCCAGCTAGTCCCTGTATAAAAATATTTTTTTTTTTAAGTCATAGAACTTACAACTGTAATCTTCATTGAAACATTCTTTGACGAATTTCAGAGCTCGGTTCGCTTGACCAATATTGTTGATTATAAACACGTTCTCAGGAGTATCATAATTTAGTAATTCCGGCTCGAACGTTGGTCTTGGGATGTCGAGCCGGGCATAGTTTTCACATCTGAAATAGAGATGGTCCCTGCATTATTAGGATTCATGAAGCATCGAGTGATTCAAGTGGATGGGTGACAGCTAGTGGCATTATCAACTGGGCGTTAACGTGCTTCGGAGGGCAAGTAAAATTGTCGGTCCCGGCTATTCGGCCATGACGGAGGCCATAAGGTGCAGACGGCCTAGAATCACCAGAGTTAGCCACTTACTCATAAATAAATAATGCTGGACTTTTCACACAGCAACATCTAGCCCCAAAGTAAGCAGAGCTTGTGTTATGGGTACTATGATGACTGATATACTACTTATGACGACCTCTGTGGCGCAGTGGGGTAAAGCCTGCTTGTGACGCAGAAGGTTGCGGGTTCGATCGCCGCCGCGGGATAAATGTTTGTACGATCTGCAAATATTTGTCTCGGGTCTGGGTATATCAGTATATCAGTTATCTGGTTCTCATAGTACAAGTTGTGCTTAGTTTCAGGCTAGATGATGCTGTGTGAAAATGTCCAGCATTATTTATTATTTATTTATTTATATACTTTTTCGAACAACTTAACATTCATACGAATTAACTTTTTTATTACCTGACTATTTTTATCATCAATATAAAATACCGATGGCTTTTCAACTACAGTAGAACTCCAATTATCCGAATTAATGGGGACCGGGACCCATTCGGATAATCAAATATTCGGATAATCGGATTTTTTAAAAAAAATTGCCATTGGAGAGAATAAAAGCTACGTTTTGATATTGCACTATTTTTTTATTGAATTAAATGAAAGAAACATGAAATTTTCACATGTTTTAAATATAAATAAAATGTACTTATGTACAAGTTTATAAATAAAAATCATTGTTTTTTAAACATCTCCGTCAATGTAAGCTGTTTTGCGGTCTTCAACCGTTTTCGGGCAGCCAGGTCACGGCAAGTTAAGACAAGTCTTGTGATTCGGATAATCGGCGATTCGGATAGTCGAAGTTCGGATAATTGGAGTTCTACTGTAACTTGTAATACCTACAAGTATTTATTCTCTAGACAAGTTATACCAACTTTATATCCCTTTCTGGCAACGGTTTTAAGTAGTCCGGGTGTTGATACTGTTTGCCAAATAGCAAGAAAAGTGAATCATAGTAGTACTTGCTTCCATTGATCAGTGCCACGTATCTTTCTGTTCTGAAATTAAAGAGTTACGATACAAAGATTATTTCACCAAGGCGGGTTAAGTCTATATTGTGTGTGTAGGTAGATACACATGCATGTTGTTTCTGTGTGCGTAAGCTCGGGAACGATCCTTGGGCGAATGAGCGCTGACACACAATCAAGGATTGGTCTTATTGTTATAGATACGTACAATTTTAACCGCCCTAACAAAACAAAATAATATAAGTAGGTGCCTATTTAATTGACCTTGTAAATGTTTGTACCGCCAGAATCTAGAGGCTCTGTTAAACCTGAACACCATTGTATACACCTAGGTTCACAAACAATAAATGATTTGATTTGATTTCAATGTTTGCACATATTACATAATAAAATACGTAATACCTACGACAGTACTCACAACGAATTTTTATCCCTCCGAAGTTGCTGCGCAGAACCCATTTTTGATGACCCATATAAGACGAAGAGAGCGTTTGTATAGCCGCCTCGCTCAAACGCCTATTTGTTGCATCGTTCTATCTCGCTTACTCTACACACGCAATGTACTACATGCGCAAACCTGTACAATAGTGCACCTAACTTCAGAGAGCTAAAGATTGGTCCTTTTTTGTTGGAAAAATACTCACTTGTTAATATCTGCCATAGTCCCTTGGACAACATTGACGTAATATGTGTAAGGCACGCTCTTCAAATACTTGTCTGTCGTGTTGTGATCCTTGGGAAACATCATCTCCACAGGGGCACTGGAATGCCTGATATATGGGAGGCCATTTTCAGATATCAACGTTATGTTCGTGAATGTAATGTATGTTGAGGAATTACTGAAATATTAGATAATTTATTTCATAAATAATTATAATTTAGGTACACTGGACCCCGCACTAAGCAAAGCTTGTCGCGGTAGTTCTGAGTACTTAACAGTTTTCATAAGAATACAATCTATAAATAAATATAAAGTAACTTTTTTTTTTATTATATAGGTCAGCATGTGACCTCACTCTGCCTGATGTTAAGCAGTGAGGTCTAAGGTAACATTTTGCTTTATTTATATTATAAAATACCTACCTAAAAGTAATAAAATGATTTACGTTTACATACAAAATTACAAAAAACCTACTCTAAATATCCTAAAAGTCAGGACGAGAAAAGAGTAAGTACATACTTTTTTATTGTACGCGATAAATCTCGTTAAAATAAAACGTAATCATGAATAATGATCGCTAATTATTGTACCTATTACATGCAGAATAATGATTTCTGGCTAGGTATGAAAGAGACTCATGATTCATTTTATGAATATTGCAATTCGTAGTGTTTAATTTCATTTAAACTCTTACCCAAACAATAATGTGTTCAAGAAGGCCATCGCAGTCCGCGATGCGCCCAGCACCACTATTCTTGTGTTGATATTCGCCATCGGCACTGAAGTCAACTTCTTGTCCAAATACCAGGTACTAAACGCCATTCTAAATAATTAGTAGAAATGAGATTCAATGAAATATTGACACCACAGCCTACCCTATTCTAATTTTTATAAGACACGGTTTAACATGAAATATGTATTCTCTGTCACGTTCCTACCTATAGAAACCTATTTTCTGTAAAATGAAACCAGCGAGCTTGTATGAAGTATGCTATGAGAGTTAATGAGGCGAAAGTTGTATGTCATCGTAGTAAGTGGAGACCCGTGGTATCTGCTTACCCTGGAAAGAGGCGTGATTTTATGTACTTATGTGATACTATGTACGTACTTAGAACTTACATGTTTTTAGCAATAGCTGATAGTTTCAGCAATTCCGGAACATCGGCAAAATCAATATCAAATGTTCTTGGCAACAAAGGAACCATAGATGACACAATAGAGTTAGCTTTACGCGCTATCTGCAACGATACAATTTAAATCAACGCAACTACCATATTCGTCAAACAAGTTTCCTAAAACACACATAGATGGCGTCAGTAAAAGTAGCAGAATCCTCGCGACTCTGTCGTAGAGCCATAACATGTCGAAGGTCTAAAAACTCCAGTTGGTCTCTAACTCATACGAACTTACTTTTTTACAACTCAATGAACTTAAAAGACTGGCCGTCAGTAGTGTTTTATAAAAGTAAGAAGCTAATTTACGTAAGTATACAATTGCAAAGTAAACATACCCATTTGTTTCTATACGCCGTCATCCAAACCAGACTATGACTCCCAGAGAGCCTCATCATATCCCTAGCAAAGAATCTGAAATGTGCCTCAAACACCGGATACACTGATATCACATCGACTGAGGAGAATCCTATCTTCGAACCTGTTCCTGGCTGGTGGTATTTGTTGTTGTGGTAAGGATCAATGTTGAATTTAGCTCGGAGGAAGCTTAGTCTTTCTGCGGGCCTGCGGGATTGATAAATATGACTACAAGAGTGAACCCCAACTAAAATGACTTATGCAGAAGAACTGTCTTCCCGCGACTGAAAAAGTAGTCAATGACTTACCGCGCTAACTAAATAGCCATCGCGAAAAAAGTTATGAAAACGGTTTTCGTATTGGAAAACCATAAGTTCAGAAGCTTCTTACGCTATGTTCGATCCACAAAATAACATCTTAGCAGCACTAAGTTACCTGAGAGTGATAAAAAATTGAAATTTTGATAGCATTACTCACTCTAAGATCCCAATACCGACAATAGATAAGCCGCTCATAAACACATAAGCCTTGCGATCTTGCTTCTGCAGAATACAGTTCTCAATCGTCCACAATGTCTCCTTGCCCTGAATGCTTTGAAAGAAGCGCGCTATGTGCGGTATATCTACAAACTCTGCTTCGCGTACTCGTAGTCTCCTGAAAATTAATATCACAGGTGCGATGCTTTGTAGCGTTTGGTCATTTGGTCATTAGTAATTTGTAGGCACCAAACACAATGAGCAATGAGATTTTATGATAATGGGCGGCAGATATCTCTTTCTTAAATATTATTATAGATTTTTATTTGTTCCTGAAGTTCACAAAATATAATATAGAGAAGAACATACCCCATAACAGATGCCCGATGAGCAACATAAAGCGAATATTTACAGCATATTCTTGATTTTGTCGGCACCAACTAAAACAATTACCAAAAACCCATTAACATCAGCGGATTAAGATTTTTATTTATAAGAAAAGTGGAATTTCTTAGCCGACCCAGAAATATAGGTAGAAAGAAGTGGAAAACTTTAAATTCTCGAACGGGACTGGGTAGAGGCGGGCGCGAATGGAAAATGATAGTGTTCCACGTTACAGGGTAGGACCCACTATGAGGTCGATGCACCAGAAAGTAGGTAAGTAAAAGTTCTTACACTAAAATGTTGCAGTAGTGGAAAACTCGGATCAGCAGAAGGTACTCGAATGATGCAATATTCAAAATCTTTCATCACTTGAAAAGCCACTTCCAGTAAATCGATCGCGCTCCTAGATAAATAAATAACTATCAACTTTGTTCATTGTTAATGGAACTGAAAATACCACGAAAAAATTTATTGGTCCCTCCCCCTCAAATTATATTCTACCTCCGCTTTACGGCAGTGTATTGAGATTCATCATCATCATTGGCCTGTTTTCCATCTATAAAAGATGATTTAGGTGACGTCAGTCAAGTCACACTACAATTAAGATTTAGATTTAAACACTTACGTTCGTGGCTAAATAAGCCTATACGGCAGTGGCAGCCACGACCGCACTTTGTACAGACAAAAGACCCTGGGGATGTTGCAGGGTTCGCGGACCGTTGGTGGCGAGTAGCTCGCTTTTGTGCCAACTGGTCGACCCAGGCATGGGTGGATGGGATAATTTAATTGAGATTCGTTAAAAAAAAATAGCAAATGCGAAAGTTTGGCAACTTCCATCCATCCGTGGATGGAAGTTGCTCCAAGCGCTGAACTTGGATGAAATTTGTTATGAGGGTAGCCGTCCTGGATTAACGCATGAGCGGGACGCGGGACCACGGATAACACAGCGGAGCGCAGCTAGTGTGGTAAATGGACCTTGTTACCTTTCATCAACATTCTCATGAAGTCCAAATAGCTCAATCATAAAAGCGTTAGGCGATCCGCGATAAATAACCATGTCCTCTTTTGGAGGTTTGTAAATTGAGCTCTTTCCTGAAAAGACGTGGCTACGATATTTTCTAAGATTCTTGAATTCGCTATAAAAGATGTGACAGATCTTCCGTCTCGAGGATACAGAGCCTGTTTTTGTTTAGGTACTTAAACTTGAATGTGATAACCATGAGGCAATCGAAAAATTGCCCAAAACCGATGTTACCTTATATTCCTTGTATAGTGATTAAAATAATCGGTAGAATAGTTAATCCATGCTTACTGTGTGTTCGCAATCTATTAGTATTCGATCGGCGCGATTGATCCGAGGATCGCGTCGATTTAGTAGATCTGAAAATATTGAAGCATCAGCTAAGCACAAAATCTGAGATATAATATAGGTACAAGAGGAAAAAAGATTTTAGCTCCCTACGACAGACACATTTCCTAATAAATATTGTATCGATTTGCAAAAAGCACCTACTGTGCATGGAAAAACGGCATTAAAACAAATGCCTAAATCCGTCGAGCAAACTGTACGTAACGTTTAGAAGATACAAGCGTCACTTACAAAAGATCGTATGATGGAGCTACATTCAGCAAACTGACGTCAATATTCACAATATCATAATCAAATGGATCATCATCCAGCATAGCAGCTGTTGTAGACACGATCGTCGCTTGGGATAGTGTTGGCGATCGCAGCATTAATCCGCTCAATTCCTCCGATAAATTGTATCTATGCTCCAAATCATCAAGATGGATGTTGCTGGATAAGCGGGATCTTTTACGCGTGTCAACTGATTGCCTCTTTTGGAAATTCACTTTACCTTTGGTGCAATAGGTATCTTGTGATATATTGTCTTTTGACGTCTGGATAAAAATGTAGGTTACTATTGTGATAAGTTACTAAAATACAGTATTATTCGTGGTAGAAAACTATAGTAATATTTATTTATAAAGGTATTCCAATAACTCTGATATTTTAATAGAATTCAATGATAAAAGAACGCTACTCACAACCACACTCTTCAAGCCTTCTAAGTTTGGTGTATCTTGAAATGGGCTCCATTTTCCCATCATTATTGGTTCACTGCAAGAAAGTGTGATCAACAGATTATGGATTTCCAAATACCAGTGTCACGTAACAAAACATAGATTGGTCTATGCATTTTCAAATAAACTAAACAAATGCCTACCCAAAAGTACTCAGCAAAATATTGCTGCGCTTCAGCCGTTCCTTTTCCAAAGGCGTGGCCTTTCTCAGTCCATAGTAGGAACGAAGATCGTAAATGTTTTGCAGTTTTTTATAGTTTATAATCGTATTCAGGCACATAACGCCTACTGCCCTGTCTTGGTGCTGAAAAGTTAGGTGTATAAGCAATCTGATTTAATAACAGAGTCAGACCATTAAGGGCTCTAAGCTCGCTATGGCTCTACTACCCTGACCATTGTCTTTCCGTGATTATTCACGAATCATAGTGAAACTGGCCACCGTGTTCATTAAAGGAAAATAAATTAATTTGTACCTCAGCTACGATAATTTTCCTTTTGCTTTCTGGATGTCGTCCAATTATTTCGCTAATGTAAAATTCCCCATACATTTCCTTCAATCTCGGAGATTTTTTGTGTAAGATGTCACAGATATCGTCGTTATCTTCTTCACTGTAAGATCAGAATTATTTAATAATTATTAAAAAAACATGATAAGATTTTGAGATTTTTGGTGTCTTTTTCATGAATATAGCACAGCACTGCCGGTTGCTCCTCCTTCCCCTCAGAAGCAAATGCCCTGAGTATCTGAACTGAACTTTCCTTTTGCTAAATCAGGCTCTACCTACACTCTCGCGAATTTGATCGAGGTTGCGAATACAATAGTGTAGAAGAGCACTTCGTTTCGTGCAACCTCGGCTCGCCTCGCAGTTGTTGGGTTTGCGGCCGAGTCAAAAGGACTCGAAGCGTCCTCTCCTCTAGAGTATATTTTCTGTGCCTCTCCAGTCTGTCTCAGTCCTCTCTAGGTAACGCGAGTGTGTGATCACGAACTTCGAACGACAATTTTGCTAGTAGTGGAGTAGTACATACACAGCTTGTCTTATCTTCAACTTCGGGCAGTGGTCCTGTCGTAGCGCGACGCACATGTAGTGTACTTTACGCTCGTCTCGATTGTCGTCATCAAGTTTCATGAAAAACTTACACATGTTACGCTTTTTGAACACCTCATATCTTGCCAAGTTTTCTGAAAACAAAAACTTTGATTACAAAAATTTTGAGCTTTAAAATTTTAAACACACGATAATATTACGTGGGGTCAGTACAACAGGTTTTGATCTTCCACTTAGCTCTATCAGCTGTTAACTCAACATTCAATCCTTTCATTCCCACTCCCACATCATTTTATAAGATACCTATAGACGTTTACTAAAGTACCTATGTGCTTACATGGTGCTTACCTTGTGTGCATTGAGTAGAAATTGTTAGAACAATGTGCAATAAATACACATCATTCTGAAACACCGTCACCAAGGCTTCGCTAAGGAAGTATTGAATCGCAGACTCTTTGCAACACATGAAATGTATGAACAACGTATTACGGGATAAGTAGAATCTCCTGCAAATAAATACCATTAATGTCTTATCTATACTACTATTATAAAGAGGAAAGATTTGTTTGTTTGTTTGTTTGAAATGTTTAGGCTCCGAAACTACTGGACCGATTTGAAAAATTCTTTCACCAATAGAATCCTACATTAACCCTGATGAACATAGGCTACATTTTATCCCGGGGAAGTGAAGTTTTCCCGAGGGATCGCGGGTAGCACCGCGGCGGACAGCTAGTGAAGAAATAAAAAAACTCTCACTAAGAAAAACATGTGTAACTGATTATCAGTAAATTTAAAATAATCTTCGTGTATAAACTTACGTAAACATATTCCTTATCCATGTCTCCCAATCAGCCGGATCAACGCCTTTTACATTGGGATAGTCATTCAAAGCCATGAAACCAACCACTTCTTTGGCTTCGTTGATCATGCATATTGAAAGTACTGACAGCTCTCTACAAGAAAACAATAGCTTTTAAATTACGACGTACTACAAAGACAAAGTTTCGATTAATTTTTAGTAGAAGTTAAGTAGGTACCAATCAGAATAACTATTCACAGAATTAAGGAGATATGAATTTCACAAACTTACATCAAACTGCCAATATCTACTGCACCAAATATTTTATCAGTATGTTCAGAGTCACGTAATAATTCAATATCATATCGATCACCATCTACTGCTCTTCTGAATCTCCTACCAGTAGATCCAACTTGGAAATCAAAAAATATTGACGACATTATAGGTAATTTTTTTAGACATTTCTCTTCAGTAACCTAACTGTAATAATCTAATAGGTCATGATAAAAACAACTGTAGTTAAACTAAGAAATATATTACAATCATAATTTACAATTACTGAATAAGACAATAGATTGAAATAACTGAGCGCATTTCGTAAGCGCTTGAAAACATTCATTGAAATACTGATATTATTAATTATTAAGTACACCACGACGCTAAAACATTGTACACAGCTTATAAAAATAGCTGCCAAGAAACTTTGCTACAATAGTATTTCCCACTCAACGCTCGCTTTGATCTCAAAACAGTCAGAACTACAACAAAAAGTTACGTAAAAAATAAAGAAATGTTAGTAGTTTATAATTGTCGGATCTAAAACTAAAACCTAATCTAAAACGTAACAAATAATATTAAATTGAACTTAATTGTCTCTTGTATAACTTAAAAATGTCATAAAATTAAAATACTATCGATAAGTCACTCAAATCCATAAATAACGCGGTACCAATCCAACAAGGTCTATCAAAACAAGAACAGCACACGCAAATCAAAATATCAAGCATGAGTTATTAGAGATTCAAATATACATCTGAAATTATAACAACATTAAATTGCCAATAAATCACAAGCCCTAACCTACAGAAAACATCTAATACAATCTAGACAATCGAGAAAAGATAACCGGATTAATTACTGATTTTCACTAAAGAAAATCTATATTGCGTAGTCAGTCTTCACACACATCAACAGTTTGCTGTTCATGTGGATCTTGCCAACCAAATATCAAAGCAAAGTTGTTGATGTGTGCAAAGAAAAACATCAGTCTATTTCTCAGATGAGAGGCGGTAGGTTTTTGGCGCGGACTAAATGCGTGTGAGACTTAGATCTGCTGACATTGTTGGGCGTAGTTTTGAGTGTTATTCTCGACTCGGTGTTTTGCCTTTGTAGATTTGTCTTGGCCGCGCTGAGTGGTGCGCGGGGCGTCGCAAAACCATCGTGAGTCAACTTCAATGCAGATCGAGTTAATCGAGTAGGCGTGTACAAAAGATTGCTTTTCGGTGTCATAGGTGTCGCATACTGTATATTCTCTTTGCCGATTTTAGGAGTCAGAGGAGTTTTCGTCCTCGGAGTTTTTTTTGGGGTGTTCTGGTGCTCGTCGTATTTCTGGCAAACGACTATCGGGATCATGGGCATTTCCTGGTCTTTGATGGCCATTGAACTGCGGCAAACCTGCCTGTCGTTGATGCAGTCCTGAAAGTGGAATATTTTACATGTAGATACAAAATATTTTGTCATAAGACCTACAAACTCAAGGTCATCGCTAGCATGATAGAAAATATCTGAACTGATATTTACTGACGGAAATATCTGAGTTGATGATGTGTGTGGTTGATAATTACCTTGAAATCAGTGTAAGTGGTAAGCAGAGTGGTCTCCATGAGCGGATCTTTCTGCTCTTGTTCCTGCGAGCCGGTTGAGCGTGTCGCGTTCATTGACCTCCGATTACCGCTCTTACGCTTGCCGTGAGACTGGAATGTAACATCACATTGTATTACAAGTGTTTTACAAATAGCTTCCTACATAACGTGGCAAAAACACAATCTCTTGGTTTTATCCCAAGGAGTGTTGATAGTGGCGTTGATTCTTTTGTTTAAAAAGGAGAATGCGATTTTTGATGTGAATGTTTGATATTTAGCTATAAGGCCTGTAGCCAATGCAACAATTTTATTGAAAATGTATGCAGTTTTGGCAATTAATGCCATTAGACGCATGTGGAGTCTAAGCGTTATCTGTCGATTCCATTTCTACTATCGCTTTCGATAAATCAATTGTTACATTGTCTAGGCCCTCAAAATCATCAGCAGTTATTGTTGCTTTCAAACAATTAAAGCATGATAACATTATTACAGGAACTACAAAAGCGTAATAAAAACAGACATAAAATGCTCAAATGGGTTCGTCTCTTTCCCTAAATAAGGAAATAGACTAATAAGCAAAAGTAAACTAATTATGCGATGTCTCACCGTGCGCTTATGTTTCAGAATGCTGCCATTGACAGTAGCTTTAGGAGTTTTCTTCAGATCGCTTCCGTAATCTAGCTTCCTCTTTGCATGTTCACTCTTAGCTTCGGCGACTGCCCTCGCGACTAGGCGACCACTGATGCGCCTGAAATAACAACCATATAACCAGTAATTTTAGAGCTCTATTTCGAATAACTATAATTTTATCAACACTAATATTATCAAACTAAATACTACATAATTTATCTTTGAATATAGACTACGAAACATTAGGTACCATTTTCTATCTTCCTTTTACATAATGTGATATTTTTTTCACAGAATATGTTGATTTGGAAAAAACATGTCAGTCGTGGTTTCACAATAAGGCAAAATACGTAGTAAATGATTAGTCGAGTTGTATTTTACAGACGTTGCTCTTCAAACGTTTGGCTGATAATTCGACAAAGATGGGGAAAACATGGCCATGAAACTGTCGTATATTCTTAATTTTTGTTATTTTTAAAGTGTTAAACCACACTTAGGACATCAGTAGGTTCCGTGGCCGAGCGGTTGAAGGAACTCCGGCTTTAGAAGGATCGTCTGATCGTCGCGGGTTCGAATCCCGTCGGAATCGAAAATTTTGACAAGGCTTTTCATTTTTCGTATATTTATCTACGATTTGACCATACAATAAATCAAGTATAATGAATGAGTACTACATAACTATTTGGCCGTAACCAACAACACTAACCATTACACAAATTATTTAATACACTACAGGTAATAGGTGGGCACTACACTGTTTTAATTTGCTTTACCACGGCAATTATTTACATAAGTCGCAATCCTGATATTTTTCATTCCATTTACTTACGTAACGTAATTTACTTTTGACAAAGTAATTGTTTCAATAAATTGTGTACATACAGGTCGATTCGTAATCAAACTTGACTTACAAATGATGCAATGCGGACTGACATCATTGATTCTAGCGAGCACTGAAAGTTTAAGGAATGAAAAATATCATTAACACTAACAAACTATTAAACTGTTTCATTACATAGTACTTAATGAAGCTTGCCATACAATTTAAGGTCAATTACACAATTAGAAAGAGAATAAGTACTGTAATAACAGAGAAATAATACTTTACTGAGTATAACAGTCGAAAGATCCAGAGCTAAAAATAAAACTGTTTTTGAGTCACAGAAAAAAAAATATTTCTAGTCAAATCACATCAAGACACGTCTTCGCGTCACGTGGCCGAGCGCTATGGCACTCCGGCTTTAGGAGGATCGTCTGATCTTTGCGGGTTCGAATTCCGACGGAATCGAAAATATTGATAGGACTTTTCATTTCTCAAAGACACGTCTTTTTAAAATGGCAATTCAATATAGAACCTAAGGACAACTACAAACAAAATTAAAAAGTTTAGTGACAGCGCCCATAATATTATTTCCATACTAAAAGCCATTTTCAATGTTGGCCACTGAACTACTTCTTTCAACACCGCAGAAAATTTGTAATTATCAGTAAGTATCTATACTGTTTTGTTAACATACCTCTTAACAGTAGATATAGCTGATCTCTTGAGCGCCGACAAGTTGTTGGTGAAAGTGGTGACGGCCTTTGTAGCGCTGCCAGTGATCAGTTGACGCTTCGTCGGCGGCCTACGAGTCGGAAAAACTGCTTTATGTCAATGCCGATTGCTTATAACTAAGATGAATGCAAGATGATGGGTAATGGACAAATCGACCGGATTAGAAGCGAACAATTGTAGAAATAACAGTCGAGTGAATAATGTTATAAATAACGCCTGTCTATTACAAAGACTAAACTTTGGATTTGACTTTAAGATAAAACTTTCTTTCAGTGCGAAATATATGAAATGAATTATGAATTTATGAGTCATTTTATAAAGACGCCTATTCCATCTCAAACAATGTTCCAGACACAGCAGCGTCCCGTTGAGTGTGGGCATAGGTTGCCTCCAGACGCTGTATCAATCATCTAAAAGCATCATTGCCGCCTGCAATTTATTTTCACACGTAGATACTTCCGTCCGAAACGATTTATTTCGTAGCGCACATACTCTAGTTACAAAATTCTACATGAATGTGCAAGCGTGTATACCTTAGAATTTTAACTAGTAAGAATTCTATGTAGTTGTCACGATGTTTCACATAAGATATAAACTAGAAACACGATCGAAATGGCAAGGCGAATTTGTAAGTAGAATTATTCAGCGCATGAAAGATGAATAGTTTACCTTTTTTCCGATGTAGCGGCCAAGCCAGCCGCGGTTCGATTACGTTTCCCCAAAGGCGAAGTAGCAAGAGATCTTAGAAGCGGCGTCGTTGGAGTAAGAGCTTGTTTGCGGGCAGACAACTTATTATGACGTTCCTGTGAAAAAATAATGAGATTTTTCTTCAGCATTGTATAGTACGGCCGGCGGATCTAGACCCGCGTTAAGTTCGTCGCAACGCTGCGCAGTAGTCACTTTTAGGGTCGAATAGGTGGTGAGACGCGGGGTAACCTGCGCACAGCGCAACTTCAGACCGGTCTAGATCCGCCGGCGGTACTGTACCTTTATTTGTAATCATCCTAGGTAGGAATTCTCTGTTTTTTTGAGTATACCAGATTCTTGGAAGATGTCCAAGGGATCCTTACATGATAATTTATTTTGGACTAATTTTTATGCATGTTCATTGATAGCGTGATTGACACGGTTAATTTAGAATAGCCTTGAAACTAACGTGTTACTAATAAAAACCAATCATTGCTTTCTTCCGCAAAGCAAACTATTGTGAAACGTTTGTATTGGGCCACACGTCTAATAAAAAACTATGAGTCAGTGGCCAATGCAATGGTATTTGAAAACAACTTACAGCTTTCCTTATCTCCCATTCGTCTTCCATGAGTCTAAGCAAGGGTTTGCCGTCGACAGTGAAAGTGCTGCCGGTTTTAGCTTCATACTCGGTAACCATTTCGCGGATTTGACATTCGATTTTTGGTAGCTGGAATAAAAATTTAAAATACATTCTCATTTCTCATAATTATAACAAACATTACCTGAATGAACACTTCATTTTTTGTACAATGCAATTAACGTATTTAGACCTGATTCAACCAAACTAGTAGGTCGCAGCGAAATACTGGGCTAAATCGTTCGTGGCTTAATAGGCTATCTTCACAAATGCCTGGAGCCATTGGCCGTAATACAATATACATAGTACTTACATTACTAGCGATAGCCTTTCTCTCCTTTTCCTCTTTCAGTAGTTGTCCACCGCGGTTGTGATAACGGCCAGGTTCGGACGCGCGCGCTTCTAGTTCTGTCATCTTCAGCCAAAGGTTTTTGCGGTTCAGAATCAGATCAAAGATATGCCTGAAAATTCACATCAATAAAGTATTGAACAAGCTGTATCGTCGTATTGTGATCAGATTCAAATGACAGCTAGTACACATACTTAATCATACCTGCATTTCAAGGTTACATAAAGGCAAATTGGGATATCAAAACATAAGGAATTGATCTGATACCAGTTTGGATTTAATTAAATTTGGAACTCTTATAAGAACATCCACTGTAACTGTATTTGTGTATCTTCTAGCTATAATCTTATTACTCAGAGAATACTTACTTGTGCTCATTGTAGTATTTAGTAATCTTCTCCAAGTACAATTCATGTAGAGTAAGTGTGTCTTCAGTAAAGATATCTTGAAAATAGTGTAGGAATTCCTCACGTTCGCGTGTTGAATACATAATATTGTCCCACATCAGCTTTATCTTTGTGCGAATGTTTGCTACGAATATCTGCAAAAAGGGTTTTATTTGTAGTAAGTATGTAAGTACCGATACCTATTTTATAAATATGATTACGGAATTCAAGGTCCCTTGAAAATGTCTAAACAAGACGAGAATTAATATTATTGTTTGGAATTTGATTCTAAACTTACCGCAATTTTCTGCCGTTTTATTTGATCACAGCGTTTTATTTCCTCTTTGATGGCGGCTTCGGTTTGCGGATGGCATCCGGGATGGGCGTGCAGGAAATTCTCTCTGTATATCTGGTCCTCGTCCAGACATTCCCATAGCTTGGAGAGGCGCTCACGAAGTTCCAGCACCTGATTTACAATGAAAAAGTCAGCAAAGTGAGAATAAAACCGGAAGTTCGTATAATAAATATCTTCTCTTCTCAACTTCTAGGTGGTTTGAGTAGGATGAAGGACAAAGACTAGAATGATGGCTTAGTTCAACTAATTGCGGAGATAAATTACCATCATCATCTTCCTGCCCTATAGCACAGAGATAAATGACCATCATCATCATCATCAGCCTATAGTAGTCCACTGCTGGACATAGGCCTCCCCTAATGAGCGCCATTGCGCCCTGTCCTCGGCTCGACGCATCCAGCTTTTGCCAGCAGCCTTTCGCAGATCGTCACTCCACCTGGCCGGAGGGCGTCCTATACTACGTTTGCCGAGTCGCGGTCTCCACTCAAGAACTCGTTTACCCCAGCGGTTAAATGACCAATACCACAGAATACAGACCTACTAAAAATTATATTGGAATAGAACTATAAACATAAGAGGCAAGTTTGCTGTACATGGTAGACTGACACTACAATCACGCTTTGTTCATCTATGACCTGAGAGCGTTGCTATAAAGATATATTGCAACTATAGGTCCATCATCCCTTAGACATCTTCAAAGGATCTGGAACACCTAAAAGATCTGAGAGAATATCTACAGCGCCTTGGGGATACAGTCGTAAACCCTGTTTACGTTTATTTACGTTTAGGTCATCATTATAACTTCTCAAGCTGACATAATTTTTTTTTTATTACCCTATGACAACATGTGGATCAAGGGGTTTTGGAAATGAACTGAAAAATAATTGAAAGAATCATCATGAATGTGTTCGCGCTCTGTGTGTGTGTGTGTGTGCGTGAATGTTGTTTTGTCATTGTGTAATACTCAAATCATGTGATAATGTCTTGTGTATTACTACCTACCTTATTTTTGTTTCGAGAACTTAGTGTCTAGTCAAACTTATCTTAGTTTAAAGACACTACCTACCTGAATATGTATGTTACTTTTTATTGAATAAACATCTAAACATCTCACCCTGTTATTAGTCTGCTCATATTTCTCTTGCAGATCCTGCTGTAGTTTCGCGAGTCGATCCATGTTGAGATCAGTCACTTTGAAGTCCACAGACAAGTTAGTCACAACAATATGCTCAAACTTGTTCTGGGGTTTGATCTGAAGTTTATCTGTAAGTTAGAATTTATGATTATTGTAAGCTGTAATTGTTACAGGATTAATGTCTGTACTTTTATCCTGTAAAATTACAAAGATTGAAGTATCAAGAAAATTTTGTTTACTGGTATTGTTCAATAGTAAAAAATTAAGCATTCAGTAATTATTCTAAACACTGCAATTCAAAACTTACCCATGATATCCTTAATCTCAACCTGGACATTGAGGAATATCTCGGCACGCTTGTCCCTCTCGGCCTGCAAGACCTCCAGGTGTTCCTTCAGCCGGTCCAGTTCCTCCTCGGAAGGCAGCGGCACTTCCTGCAACTCCTGAATGGTGACACCCAGCTTCTCAGCAAGGTCACGCTGCCATTCGAGGAGACGTTCCATCTTGGTGCGTCGCTGTTCCACTTGTTCTCTATATCTGAGGATGTAAAATATGCACATAGGTCTAGTAATCTTAACATACCAAAGTATGTAGATATAAAATGTCTAAGTAATTATTATAATTATAGCTATTAAAATCCACATAAAAATCTGCCTAAGAATGTGCAACAAGTGTGGTTGTTTTTAAAAAAAGATTAAAGGATTATGTTCTAAAGAATATAAATTAAAAAAATTTTAGAAAGTAGATACGTTATATATTATATTGCTGGTCTTCAACCAGTACAATTATTATGTACTAGCTTAGTAAAAATTTAGTTTCTCTTTAAGTGAACCATGTTCTTTGAGAAACATCTTTAACCACAAAATCCCAAATCACAATTCTGTAATAAAACTATCCTACTTTCTACTAACATAAAGCTGAAAGTTTGTAATTTTAGTGCTTCAATCACAACTTAACCAGTGTACTGATTTGGATGAAACTTGGAATAGATTAGACATTCTGGCCTACCTGCATGTCTATTAAAACTGGAAGAAATAGGTTCTACAATGCTATAATTTACTCAAGTAATCAGCGATGATAAGAAAAAATAAGGATTAGGAGGTAAAGGTATACCCTGCAATTTGTTCTTCCAATTCCTTCTTGTATTCCACCAACATCATCTCATCCTTGAAGTCAAGTATTGTGATATCTACGGACAGGCATCGGCTTAGTTCCTCCGTTTCTTCCTTTAGTTCTGTACAATAAATAAATTTAAATTAATATTGGACATAGTATTGGCCTTATTTATTCTTTATTGCACAAAGAAATAACATACCTTTGTATTGATAACTAAATAAAAGTGGAGTGTAACCACAGTAACATTTTGTGCAAATGAAGGAATTCAGGGGCCATGATTATGAAGTAATCAGACAATGTGACAAAGTTACTGAATAGTATACTGGCTTACAGTCAATATTTTCTTTTACATTTAGTAGCTTGTTATGCAGAAAATAAATACTTAGCATTCAAAACATTACTTCAACATCCATATTGTGCGATTTATCATATTGAAATAGTAGTCATGAATATAATTTAATACATACATACATAAAATCACACCTCTTTCCCAAAGGGGTAGGCAGAGACCACGGATCTCCACTCGCTACGATCCTGACACACAACTTTCGCCTCATTCACTCTCATTACATTCTTAAAACATATAATTTAATAACAAACAAAATTATATATTATCCAAAATAGCTTGTTAACTTACTATCAACTTGGGCCTGCATAATCTTGAGTTTCTGTCTTGTCTCTGAGATAACATCTCGATGCAATTCCTTTTCAATCTGTACCAGCTTTGTGATATTGTTGACTTTAGTGCTGTCATCGACGCCGAGGTGTGACCAGTTTAGCCATAGCTCTTCCATCATATTGCGGGCATTTTGCGATATCTCTTGGTTGACTTCATTACTGAAAGTACATGACATTTAAGTAGACTCAAGGATTTCATACATGTTTTGGAGTAGCATACTAATTCACTACTCTATTCAAGTGTAGAAACAGGATAATCATGTTATGTAGAGAGAAGAGTTTTGTATAGTATGATCAGGGTCGAAGTGACAAGTTGAAGGACTTGTAGAACCCATAAAGTTATTATAGCTCAATGGCAGAGCCAGTTTCTTCAATTAGAATCGATTTGAGCAAATTATTACACAAAATATTGGCTGGATACCTTTTCAGCAGCTATTGTGATACAGAAGCCAACATAGATCTTAGGAGCAGGGTTGAAATAGTACAAGTACTGGCTCACACTCACAACACAAAATACATTCACGAATGCCTAGATCCGTTGGGAGTTTTACTGTTCATAATGTGAAGAATGGTAGTGAATGTTTGACCTTGGGTGTGAAAAATGTTAGTTTCTAAAGCAAAGGCCCAATACCTAAGCATCGGTACCCAAATAAGTGTATTCTAAATAGAACAAAATAACGGTTACAATAGGTTTGCAAAAGATGCTGGGGGAAAAATACCTTCGTTTTGAAACAAGAAAACGCCTTCGGATTTGGCATAATGTTCGTAAACAATAGGTAGGATTTTTGGGGTGTTTTTGGTACAAGTAAAATGCACATGATTAGAAAATGTTGAAAATAACATGGTAAAAGTACTACTTACAAAAGCTTGTTCACGTCGTCCGTTAGCGTGATCATAATGCTAAATGTTTTGTTACTCGATTTCAAAAAACAAACGTACACAACCACAAGTCAATCTAACACCATCAAAATAATCCTTTAGTAACGTTTCGCATTTATTTTCACAGTTCAAAAAAATACATACAGGAAAGACGATACCGAGCGAGCGATGAATAAACGTTTGTTTTCAAATTTGATGGAAGGAAGACGTTACGAAAAGAAAACAAAAATACGGACTTGCTATTGGTTGCTCTGCTATTCGTTTAGAAACGTTTTGTGAATGCACAAAAATGTATGATGTGTTGTGACCATAGTCTAGAAACATCGGACGCGGCCTCAGAGTAACTATGACGCGGCTGACAAACGCGACTGACAGCCACAACTGATACTGTGCCGCAAACATAATTAGGGCATCCAACAAAGATATCACATACAATATGTAGAATGCTTCTAAATAACTAAATTAATATGTATCTTCGAACAATGTGTTTCTATAATATCTGAACCGGTAGCTGAACCAGCCGAACAGAGGAACTAACGAATTTAATATGAAATAGTACATTGTACCACAAGAGAGCAAAATTCGTTTTTGTTGCGAGTGCTGAGTTTGAATCTCGAACAAACGAAGGATTCTATATTTGAATCACGAGCGTAGCGAGTGATTCTATGTTAGAATCCTGAGTGAAGTGAGAGATTCAAAAGCATAAGCAACAAAATATTTTGCTCTCGTGTGATACATACAACTTTTCACCTTACTAGCGAAATAGTACATTGTTCCACAAGAGAGCAAAATTCGTTTTTGTTGCGAGTGCTGAGTTTGAATCTCGAACAAACGAAGGAATCTATATTTGAATCACGAGCGTAGCGAGTGATTCTATGTTAGAATCCTGAGTGTAGTGAGAGATTCAAAAGCATAAGCAAAAAATTATTTTGCTCTCGTGTGATACATACAACTTTTCACCTTACTAGCGAAAAAATAGAAGATTTTTTGTAATTTAATAGTGCTAATCCACACTTGGTATTTCATTTAGAAATGAAAAGTCTTATCAAAATTTTCTATTCCGACGGGATTCGAACCCGCGATGACGACCGATAAATATGAGCTTATCAAGAATTGCTAAATCGTCGCATGTGGTTCTGTGGCCGAGCGGTCGAAGGCACTCCGGCTTTAGGAGGATCGTCTAATCATCGCGGGTTCGAATCCCGTCGGAATCGAAAATTTTGATACATAAGACTTTTCATTTCTAAAATACAAGATGTAAGGAAAACCAATTCCCGCTATTTTTTTTGCCCCTCAAGTGGCAGGCTACAGTCCTGCCATCAGACCACCTCGGCCGCCGCCGCCTGGCCGGGCGCACGCTGCGGCCTGTAATATTCGATTCTCATTGGTTGCTTGCAGCATTCTAAATTCAAATCACTTTTCCTCATAGTGTGAGCAAAGTAGAGTTTTGCTCACTGTTTTTACGCGGCAAAAGCGCCCTTTTTGAGCTAGTAAGGTGAAAAAATACAAGATGTAAGGAAAACCGTGGCAGATGGAGGAACACCATAAATAAACGAATTCTTGCACGGAGTCACGATCCTCTGTGGGGCAACGATCGAGGAGCAGGAAGGAAAACCAATTCCCGCAATTTTTTTTTGCCCCTCAAGCAAGTGGCAGGCTAAAGTCCAACAACCAGACCGCCTTGGCCGCCGCCGCCTGGCCGGGCGCACGTTGCGGCCTGTAATATTGGATTCTCATTGGTTGCTTGCAGCATTCTAAATTCAAATCACTTTTCTCCATAGTGTGAGCAAAGTAGAGTTTTGCTCACTGTTTTTACGCGGCAAAAGCGCCCTTTTTGAGCTAGTGAGGTGAAAATGTATTTTTCTGCCATCACCAAATGCGTTAACAGCGCCTTTCTCACCGGTTCAGATAACTTTGTTGCACTATGGGTATCTCGACTCAGACAAGATCTAAGTATCTGGATAAGGATTTTACCTACAATGACCTGTGCAAGATGATGCAAGACGTAAGTCGTGGACGTATCCTTGGGCTGACCTTGAGCTTACGGACGTCCGACAAGAATCTAGCGCTGGATGTTTTTCTTCCATAGTGTCTTTTAAAGTCTGGCGCGCTTGATGATGCCGCAACCGTTACTAAAGCTCCGGCATGGCTTTTTAACGACTTATACAGCCGGGACCGACAATTTAACGTGCCGTCCTGAGCACGGAAGCGCTCACATGAAAATACCACTGGCGGTCACGCATCCACTTGCGGACCGTTTAAAACGATGCATAACTTCGACGATCCATGAGAAACGACTAAGCAAGCACGATCATGAGCGCTACCAGATTTGTAGTGAACATTCGGTTAGGTACTGTAAAAGCCGCGTTCACATTTGGCAGACGTGTCGTGTCTTGATCTTAGATGATCGAACGCGGCCGCTCCGCAGTTTTGATGGTCTCTGACGTGTGGCTACTGATAATTCTAGAGACTGTTCACATTTGCGCGTGACGCGCTCTGACGTTTATCTATTTCCCTTATATAAATAAAAAAAAAGACGTTTATCTATTTGACTTTTGTTGATGCAAGTTTCGAGGTCAAGAGCTGACCCATTCATCATAAAAACCAGCCAGGACGGTACTGATTCAAAAATATGTATTTTTGAATCAGTAGAGGAAGGGGGGGTAATTTGGAATACTGCAGGTAATTTGGAATAGTAAGGTTTCACAGAAACTAGTATTGCCATCTAGGTTTAATGGTAGTAAAGCAATGGAGATTGACGCCACCTGTCGATATGTTCACACCGTTCGTAAGCCGAATTTCCAAGATGGCGATCAGAGACTCAAGTGTGAAGGAGTGTCATTGAAAATTTTTGAGTTACGTAATTAACCCGCTTCGATCTTGACAATTTGTTATGTTTATACAGTTTAGCTTTATGTATACTGTAAAATGAATCATAAATTTTGCATATTGACTTTGATTTCAGTAGTTTGTATAAATAGAACTAAATGATGCAAGGTTATGTCCGACCACATCTTGTTGCTAATTTGGAATACCCGAGGTGATGGTAATTTGGAATATGCCAAATCACCATCATTTTTGTTTGCAAGACATCTGTTGGTATCCAGTCAGTAGATATTGATTCTTAATGTGTGGGATTTGGGTGCACTGTGAATGTGCCGACTATGAAGGTGGATCCTATGTTTGTGATGTGTTTTGCAAATAATCCATTTATTTGATTGATTAAACTAAAAATGTGCCTATTGTAAATCCTATGTTTGTGATGTGTATTGCAAATAATTTATTTACGTGATTTATAAAACTGATTAGACTGATTTGATTTAAAGAGAGATTTTAACTGATTAAAAACGAATATACGTCTATATGCCTATTATTTATAGAATATTATATTATTTGTAGACTCACTTAGATACTTTAGTGAAACCTCAAACTCACTGCAGGTAATTTGGTATACCTAATTGGTATTCCAAATTACCTTCAGTCAAGTTATGAACCAATTTTATTGTATTGCTCTAGGTATTGATTTAGGATATCATTTGTATTTGTATATCTTACATTTTCTTCTAAAACATTGGCGTAATAGTATCTATATAACTAAGTTAAGCATAGTGCATATAATTTGGAATACCTCTATTCCAAAATACCTGCACTAAATGTCGAAAACCGAATTCAGCCATTTTGCGGTGAACTTAAAACTTTACCTAGTAGCAATGTTCAGATATTTTTGATAGCTTGCAGATTAGTAGGTTATAGATGTAGCTTTCATTTAATAAAGGTTTTATATCCTGAAACACTACAGAAAAAAAACACAGGCCTAAAACAAAATGGTATTCCAAATTACCCCCCCTTCCTCTACCGTCCTGGCTCTCACTTATTGCCATATTTTTTCATGAATCATCCGACTCAGATTCGGATTATGAAGAAGATATGCAAATAAGCACCGGCAACGATTCTAATTAAACAAAGAAAGAGGAAAAGATATTGAATTCATCCAGTACGTAAATAGAAAAAGGGACGGCTCTGACATGTCACAACACAACACTGGCGCGTGCACATAAGACTGACGTGTCGTGTCAGCCTGACGTGGACCGGGATCGCTTCTGACGTGACACGTCTGCGACCATCACGACACGACACGACACGTCAGACTGTGTGCACGCAACTTATTAAAATGTATGAAATGAAACCGATACCTCTCTGATGCATCACGACCCGACATATTGTCAGCCAAATATGAACGCGGCTTAAGTAGTATACCAATTCACTGCTTATACATATAAGAAGGCCATTGACATTCATTTGTAGAAGAATTTGCGAAAAACAGAGGTGAAAAACCCAGCATGAAACACTCCATTATTACATAGGTAAGGTAGATTCGCTGGATGGAAGCAATGGATGTTGCTAAACAACCGCCGGGGAGCGTGGTTTCCTTTGATGACATCTTGCTTGGAAAACAGATAATTAGTGGGACAATGGATAAAGGTACTGTACGTACGAGTGTAGGTAAAGGTAGGTACTTACCTAGGTATGTAATTATGTAAGTACGTACCGTACAGTACCTACCGACCGACTACCGTAGCCGACGTCGGTCAGACAGGAAGGACATTCCTAGAAAATTGACAAACTGCATGCAGAAGAATAAAGTTTTTTTAGCTTTGTTTAATAAATAATTATTGTGTATACCTACGTAGAATGCCACAAACTCAGCTAGACCGGTGGCCAAAGGATGAACTATTAACGAATTTTACTGTATCTTTTCTGCCACTTAAAATGCGATAACAGCGCCTCTCTCACCGCTTTCGATAAGTTACCGGTCCGAGGGGGGTGGTCACAGGGGACATGACCTCCCCCAAAATCGTACACGTCCAATAGTAAAATCTTGTTTATTGTGCAATAAAGTCTAATATTAGTGTAGTGACCCCCCAAAATTTCAGTAGTAACCCCCCCCCCCCCCCACCCCCAAAAAATTTCAGGCTGCGACCGCGCCTGTACCGGACCATCTAGTCCCTCCCAAACTAAGCTTTGGAAGGTCAGACGTAAGACCACAAAAACTAGGTACCCATAGCCATGGACGTATATCTAGGTACCCATTGGTATCCCAGAAGTTTTCTTATATTATTAATTGATAGAAGAATATCTACCTTTATTTATTATTATTATAGACATAATATAATAGACTATTTTACACTTTTTTGAAAACTGTTTAAAATCAATCCTAAGGTCCAAAACCAGTAGAATTTTTATTTAATTTAATTTTTTTTAAAGCGTAAAATGCCTTAAAAATTCATTTTAATTAATGATTTTTAGTTGTCGCGCGAAAACGCGAGCCGCCATGTTGTGACGTCATATGGTTTGGTTTGTGAACAATACGACTGTAATAGATAAACTTTTTGTTCCTAACTAAACACAGTGACGTCACAAAATGGCAGATGGCGTTTTTGGTGGCTTGAAGATAGAAGAAAAATTACGATTTTTAAAATTGAATTATAAAATGTTTAAAGTGCATTTTTATGAATAAATATCGACGTTTATCGTTTACTTGTAACGAAACCTATGATATACATGCATTTTTATGTGTTTTCTTACATGGTGTAAAATAGCCTATTGTGCAGTTTTAAAAATCCACATTATTCTGTATTTTCTGATTACGCTCGATAATTTTGATTCTTTCATTGACTTTGAATTTATCTTAGTGCAGACAGAATATTATGCATCATCATCAACCAGCGTCGATCCGTCTTTGGTGGTAAACTATTAGGTTTTAAGTAGATATGTAGGTACAATTGTACATAGGTACTTATTTGTATGATTGATTACCTACCTTACAATTAGATGGCCACTAATACCACATAGGTAGATTACGAAATTAAAATTTTTTTTTGTAGTCTGTAGTGAAAAAATTTTTTTGTTTTGTAGTCTGTAGTGACTAGGTAGGTAGGTACCTATATGAACTTTATAGCCCTTACTAATAAACTTGATATAAAGTTATGTCATGCATAAACTAAAAATTTGTAAGGTTATTCATAGGTTTTGCATGACATAACTTTATGTCAAGTTTATTAAGGGCCTATATGTTTTGAGAGTGAATTAGTTAAGTAATCTGAATCTTATGTATCCAGCCAATCTACCTTCGTACAGACCAATTCAAATCGTTAATTACCACCTGATTATGTACAAACAATGACCAATTAGTGTTTGTTCACTAGGTGCATTTTGATTAGTAGCTCGCTCCAATCAGCTGTTAGATTGCACTCAACACCTTTCCTCACACAACCTTCTAATACAATATTGAACCCTAAAAAGTGCGCGATAAGGTTGAAAATCATATGAACTTTCTATGTGATTTGCTGTGAAATATTACACTCCATTATTACGTGTCTGGAAGATTTTTGCTCTACTATGATAATTTTGTTTTCAATTTATACATATTATACTTACCTACTTACGTTATTGAGTGGAAATGTCTTCCTATGTTAGAGTACCTACCTGAGATAAGTAGTTATAATAGGCATCTAATTATTGAATTTTTCATAATATTTTCTGTAATAGGTGGGTCTACAAATCCTATCTCCTAGGCACGAAAGCAAGTCTGGTGCAATTTAGCAAAACTAATCGGGCTGTGGATGATGATGAAAATAAATCTACATTTAGGTATTTTCAAATAATAAAATCAAAAATATTAACATAATATAATTATTAGGTACTATGAGTTTTCGATACAAAAGACTTCAACGCGTTCCTTTAGCAAAAGTTACTATATTTCACCAGTAGAAAAGATTTGAAGCTTAATATGACATGCATCAATCTAGTATGCAAGTCCAAGTTATAGTAATGTAAGTTTTTTTTTCGAAATAATAATTGTGGAATGTAAGTTAGTACCTAACTAACTTGTACAGGCGACTGTACTTAGATAAATAGAAGTAGGTACACTCAGGAAAAAATGTGGTCTACCACCCTACGGTTGAGGTTCATTTGAAAGTTATGAAACAACAAGGTTTATTTTACTATTATGGCAGTTAGAAAAGTAAACCTTAGCGATAGTTAGATTTCACAGAAACTGTTGTCAAGAGTGGTAGACCACTTTCTTTGCTGACCGTACATAGACCAGACGGAAAACAGTTGCGTCGTGGGAAAGTCGTTGCAGGTTCAAAAGTTCGAAGTCATGTGACATTTGAAATTCCCAGGGAATTTGATTTAGCGCCTCAACTTAAAGGTTCTTTCCTCTAGTAAAGAGAAAGTCAGCTTGCTTTATGCTAAAACAATTGAAGAGTTCTAGCTAGATGATACAGTTCCTTTGGATATTAATAAATAAATAATGCTGGACATTTCACACAGCACCATCTAGCCCCAAATCAAGCAATATGGGAACCAGATAACTGATATATTATACTACCTAGATACTTTTTGTATGTAAATACATATTATACATAGAAACACCGAGACCCGAGATAAATATTTGCAGATGATACAAAAATGTATCCCACGACGAGGATTGAACCCGCAACCTTCTGCGTTCCAAGCGGGCTTTCACCCACTGCACCACAAGGTCGTCATATTGGCACAGTTGTTTTATCTCTCAAAGGCGGGTGGGTCTTGATTGTGTGCGTAGATGCACATGCACGTTGTTTCTGTATGCGTAAGCTCGGGAACGCTTCATGGACGAATGAGCGCTCAGTATCTTACGCACACAGAAACAAATCTACACACACAACTAAGACTAATCGCCTCTCTTTAAGTTAAAACTTAAAAATGAAGCTCTACAAAATAACTATTTATTTTACCTAGTTTTAATATTACTTAGCATAGTTAAACGGTTGTCTGGAAGACATTGCCTTGAGCGATAAGACCGCCGATTGTAGGACATTACTTTATCTAAACCAAGCACCTAAGTTTATCCTTACTGAATGTAAAATGGTGTCCTCAATAAAGTTCTTATTTATAAAAGTTTGTCTTGAGCAGTGATTTGGTATAGTTCTTGAGCTAGAGAGCAGGTTTACCTACAGAATTTAGTTTTTTCGGTAAGCATAAGTATAGGTAGGTACTACCTACCTTAACTTTCATTTTTACTTTATTAAATTGCGGGTGACAATAAAAAACACAAATTAGTTATGAAAACTGCATAAATAATTGCATAATCATCACCAAAACGTTTTGATCAAGAGATTGCAGATATGCAATATATTTACAACATACCTAATTGGTGCAGAAACTGTTTCCCGTCAAAATTCCACTGCCTAAGATTATTGCTTGAGACATGATCCATATTTAAATAATGCAAGTCGCTAGTTGTTTAACATAAAATATTATATAACTTGATAGGTTTCGTTATAGCATATTTCCTGATTTTCAACCAATTTCATTAATGCTAGCTTTTAAATACTTCGGCACACTAATCGATTAAGGCCCACTTAGATCAAATCTTATTAATATCGGTAATCTCTCGTTCCTTACCTGCTATTATTAGTTTACCTACTTAGAAAACATAAAATAGTTATACAACTATAGGTACCTACTTTATGAAGAAGAAGTGAATACTTTACTTTTAACTGTCGTTATGGAGTATAGAGAATGTAGCACCGTAGCACCAGTCTTTTATTTACTTATAGGTACTTACTATAATAAATAATGCGCCATGTTGGTTTCTTCAGTTAGGTTCATGTCTCTTTAAAATAAATGGATAAATGGACAAATTGAAAAATATATTATAAAATATATAGATGATAGGTATTTTGATAGACTTTCCTTGAGCTCTGATGTTTACATATCTTCATTAAATAATCTGTAGGTTTTAACAAAACAAGAAAAGAGCACAAGAGTACCTACTTCAATTCACTTTTTAAACTCACACGATTTGAACTCATTGTTGTTTTAATAACGGGACGAGATCGCTTAAAGGTTTTAACCTTACGTTTCGATCGGGTTGCACCTATCGTGGTCACGTAGGTAGGTACGTACTTCAAAAAGGGAAATACTAAGATAAAACAATAAAGAAACAGATTAGTATCTTGTGTGTGTGTGCCCTTGCTCTGAATGCATTTACGCGTTTTGTGTTACTAATTAACATAAAATTGCACTCTTAACATTTTTGGAATGGCCTAATGAAAATGAAAAGAAGGTCGGTAAAAGGATTGGACTGTTACGAGCCAAATTTATGTGAAATCCGCAATTCAGGCTGTTCCTGTTTGGTTTTGCATTACCATTACAGTACCTATTACAATCTTTAGGTATACTTACTTATCTATCTTGTTTTTGTATTTTAATTGTAGATTTCAATGGTTAATAAAACTCTTTTAAAACCTACTTAAAGGTATATTAGGTACATGTCCATGTTCTTCAGAAGTCAGCACTTAGCATACCTATCATATGTGACGTTACATGGTCTATCACCTATGTATTTACAAACTTTGTACGTAAATCTAATTTAAAAAAGCTCATCTGCAATTTGTAAGTCTCTGACCACAAATTCTTACGTTACGCAAATAAAAAAACCAAAATATTTATGACTGTTAATCGTTTCATTGTGAAGCAAGAAAACATGAATTATGCTAATGACTGCAACGCTTCTGCCTTATTTTATACGGGCTATTACGTGATTATCATGGCTAAATATGTTGATGTCGTTCGATGTTCGCTTTTTCCATACATCTCCCAACAATTTCTATCTATTGTTCTAATTGAGACGTCGATAGACTGACAATGCTGGTACACGTAACTGCAAAAGTACTACAGCCGGCTAAGTGAAACCGAGTATAAAAGCGATGCAAATTACAAGTGCTGGCATTACCCACCACCCTCTCGTGGAGACCAGTGTACAGCAAAGCAGCCGCAATGAAGTACCATGTGCGTAAAGTGATTGTGCTACTCTTGTTAGTTGTGATGTGATGTAGGCAGACTCGCGTGACCGTGTCAAATGTTGTGTTTGCCTCCACACGCAATGTTTTCAAAGCTGTTAACATTAAGTTCTGTTAGAGCTGTGATTCATTCCTTTTATAAACACTTTTGTACTCCCAACAACATTTACTTTTGTAAAGTCCAGAAATAAGTACGGTGTTGCGTCTAGATTGTAGGAAGTCTTTCTAGTTACGTAAAGGTACAGCCTGGAGACAGTGCCCTCTGGCGGAACTGGTTTTGTGCTTACCGTTATCGACAATCGTTACTTATTAATTGATACTACAAACATCCGCAATTGCACAGAGATATCAAGCAATTTATATAAATTACTTAATGATTATTTATTTTCAGATTTTCCTGGGATTCCTAGCTGTAGCCGTCGCTTACCCCGGCATCATTCACGATGAAGCTCCTCAATTAGAAGAAAAAATTGATCATCATGCATTAATAGGCGAGACTGGACACCATCATCATATTGAGCATGAGCACGCGAAGTCACATCAGTCGATCAAATTCGAGCACTTCCACCCCGTCCCCGTCTACGTGAAGAAGGAGCACAGCCATCTGCTTAAGCATCCTTTGGAGAAGGGCAAGTCTGAGCAGAACCTGAAGCTGATCCACCCTGAGACCCAGCACTCCCACGGAGGCGGTCTCGTCCTTGAAGATGACAGACATGACACCGAGCACTACCTCCATGGGTTAGAACAAGGACACGGTGGATTCGAGCAAGGCGGTTACGAGCACTTGGGAGGTTTCGAAGGATACGAAGGAGGCGAAGGTTTGAAGGAATACGCTCAGCTCCAGCCTCAATCACAAGGAGCTTACTACGAACAAGGACATTCCCTTGGTGGAGACAGCGGGGAGGGCTCTTACAAGTACGAAAGCTATTAAGTAGTTTTAAATCGAATCTCATTGCGGGCATTAGTGGATTTTCTACGGCTATGAGTCTGTTTCTTGCCTGTGCTATTAACTCATAGAAATGTGTTTTATGAGGCGTGATTTGATCGGATGAAGTACCTGACTTAGATTATTACGAGCCGTGAATTCTCATTTATATTTAAAACAAAAAGTTGTTATAAATCGTTGATTATGAATTTTTTTAGCGTAAGAAAAATGCATTGTGCTCAAATGTATATGTAGTAGACTAACTGCATTTTGTGTGTTTGATTTAAAATTTCTGCTTGAGTTTCGTTTATATTTTAGTGATAAAGGACGCGAGGAGTCCCAGTAAAAATGTGATATTAAAATGAAAAAAATGTTTTAAAATATTATGGCTATTTCATTTCAATTTCCTTTATTCAGCATTTTTATTTTCAGTTTAAAATACAACCTATTAGTTTACTAACATAATATTTGATAGAATTGAACCTAACAAAAGCTAGTTTGGAAAAAAATCGCCATAATCCCATATTCTACTAATATTGAAAATCTGGAAGTTTGCGAGTACCATGTTTGTATTTTAATCCTGTTTGTATTTTAATCACGGGTTATTTTAACAGTGGACAAGATTAGACTTGGAATAGATCGCATAAAGGCTATTTCAAATGTTACCAATCTAGCGAAACTACGGGCAGAAACTAGTAAGTTTATAGCAAATTGTTACGTAGCTATTTGCTAATAACTAATAGCAAATAGTGTAACATGGTCATCAGTTTTACAAACTAGTGCAGAATAAATGGCCCATACCCTCTTTACTCTAATTATGTATTGTTGTAACCACGACAGGTTGATTACGTACGCAACTCTGTAATCTAATCTTCGTAACTGGCAAGAAGAATGCGATCATGCAATCCCTATTCAATGATTTGTAACGAGCATCTCAGGTTAATATTACGTTTGAATACGCACTAGCCCTGAAACACATTGGGAAGTTGCTTATGCTTATGCGCTCTACCAAATATAGTAAAAGGGTAGTATATCACATAATGATACTAATCTCTCAAGAAATACCCAAACAAACGTCAAAATAAATTGCAATCAAATGCATGTTTCTAGGGTAGGGACACATCTGAAGAACGTACGGCGCCGATCGTTCGGTTGAATACGCTCGCAGTGTTTTTCAAGTGGTAAGGTATAGGAATTCCATTCGACAATGCCCGTTCCCTAAAAAATTACGTCACGTTTTCACGTTCCAAATTACGACCAAAACTTCAGCCGCTGAACTTTCAGCGCCGAACCTTCGCGTGGTCTGTCGCTACACTAACCATCCATCAATCTACACTACATCAAGTCTTTCGCCATAGATACACGAGTAAAATATACCAGTGCATTGCAATCTCTTGTTGCAGTCGCTTGCAGGCTTTCTTAATATTGGTTATGACAGACAAATGCAATTTTGCAGCTTACAACTCATTTACGTTATTTCATTATCTCCAATACAAACTTTCACTCGTAACTGAGAATTGCTTTATATACAAGTATGTTGATACATCTTTCGAAGCAAAGCAAATTATACCCACTTACGTAGAAGATTAAATAAATGGAAATGCCGCCAGTATTGTTGAGCTATCTTTGATCCTGTTCAAAGATCAGATGGCTCTACTGCTTCTGTTGATTTTTTTTTAATTAAATGGATGATTGATTTAATATTTTCTGACCATAAAACTACACACATCAATCAGATCACCATGTCAGCCCGGTATCAACCACTGCTGGAAACAGGCCTCTCACTTCTGCCAAAATTTTGGATCCCGGGCGTCTCTAAGACATTACAGGTTTTTCAAAAAGCAAAATAAAAATAATTTAAACCTTACCAAAAATTCTGGGGTTCAAATTATTTAAACGTCTACGAGTTAACCTACTTAAATATTTATTGATACTCTATGAACATTCGACTGCCGATTTGCGCAATGCTCGAATACAAATCTATTGATTTTAACGACACCACGGCTTCCTGGTAGATTTCGTATTCGTAGAAGTAGGCGACTTTCTACACGATGATAAACAAAACGCCGAAATGAGTTTTGTAATGAGATGTTGATTAAAAAATAGTTTTAATAGATTTTAGCGTGAAATTAAGTTTTTCAATGTTCGATAGCTTCAACGCCCCTACTTAAATTTTGAGCAAATTTTTAACAATGGATCTTCGTTTCCTTCAAGTCACGTAACTAAAAGGAATGGGCAATGGAAATGAATGTGAATGGATATGTGAGTAGAGGTAGACCAAAGAAAAGATGGATGGATGGTGTGAAAGTAGATATGGGTAAGAAGGGAGTGGATACGGAGATGACCAGTGATAGGGGAGAGTGGATGAAGAGAACATGTGCTGATTCCGCATAAGCGGGATAAGGTCAGGAAAATGATGAAGATGAATCTTCTTTTCTTACAATACTTTTTCTTTGAAGTTTAAGTAAATATCTACCTACATCATCTACAGTGCGTAAACCAATGTAGAGAATACATAAACTCTTGAGGTGTGTAGGTTTGTTTATATTACGAGTACTAACGAGGTTTTTAGTTTAAATTACAATATTCATTAGAAGATATTATTATGGTAGGTACCTATATACTTACCTACTGGCAGATTAGTGTGAACTTGTGTAAGAATTATTTAATAAAATCTTGGTTAGTTATATAACTTATCATTCGAGGAAAATTTTATTTGTAACATAAGCAAATGGAAAATTATATATGCAATTGATTTTTGTTATCTTTTACTTAAAAAACCTTGTAGCATTTGGGTACCCATGTATTATCATCATGTGCCTATGTTTTAGTTTAGTGTTGGAGGCGGGTTGTTTCTGTATGCGTTAGCGGTAGGTACTACTAAAACCTGTGTATGTGACTAGAGCTTGCGCATACAGACAAATGTAAAAAAGTAAAGTAAAAAGTAAAGTAAAAGTTTATTTTGCTAAATTTGTGGTAGGTACAAGTTACAAGGTACAAGTTACATTCATGTTATTAGCAAAAAAGGTTACCACTCAGCATCGTGCAAGTGCAGAGAAGGATACCTCCCCTGCACAAGCGCTGGTATTATGTGGCACCAGAATGTGCATGTTTTACACACACAATTTAGACCAACCCGCCGATATCAAGTGAAATGAAAATCAAGCTTTTTACAAATTCAATTTTATTAAATATTTAACAAATAACACAGATTATTTTAAAATTTAACAACACAAGTGGTAACAATAACAATACTATAACAATACAATTTGGCTAGTTATTCAGTGCTCCCAAATATGTCTAAGGATAGTAATTCTTTCGGGCTTACTCGTAGGAACCTCCACGGGCTGTCTTTTGTTTTCAGGAACTCTGCGTGAGATGATGAAGGGTTTGTCTGTCCTTGTCCTGACGTACACGTTTTTTACGCTCACACGCTTGCTTGTCTCAACTGGGACAGGAATAGGCCTTTGTGCCTCGAATTTTTCTGATTTCATTACAGGAACAGCAATAGGTCTTGTTGAAGGTAAGGAGTATTTCTGGAATTTTAGCTGCTGGGGTGTAGCTTGTTCACCCTTTGCTTGCTTAGATTTATTCTGGCTGTTTATCTTGTTAAGTTGCTGTTTAATTAGAGTAGGTGCAGTTTTAGCGACGTTTTGCGCTTTTTGTTTTTCTAAAGAAGCCTTTAGTCTCTCAATTTCGATAGCGTATTTCTGGTCATTGTATTTAGCCGATGCTTTAAGCTCTTGTATGATGGATTTAATTCTGTTTTGGCGCTGAGTTTTATCTTCACTCTCCTCTTTGGGCTCCTGGGCAATCTGTTGAGCTAGCTCTTCGGCGTTTTGTTCTGGTTCCTGGGTTTCAATGACTTCATAAGGAATCAGCTTATATTTTCTCTTTTCTTGGGTAGGAGCTTCCGTTTGAGGCTCTTCGCTTGTTTCTTCACCTTCAATAGGCTCTGCTCTTTGCTGCTGGAATAGTAAAATATTAGCCCTCTGGGGCTGTTCGTTGGGTTGGTAGCGGATCAATGAGTAACTATTTAAAGTTTGTTGTTTTTTGGCCAAAGCAGGAGCTAGGTACTTCTCTTCTTTTGCTTTTAATTGTTCAGAGACCGTGATTCTCGGGGAGAAGTTCCGAGGACTCTCGGTATTTTCTTCTTCAATTTTAGGCTCGTTGAGTGCTGGTTCTTCCACTGCTTCTTCTGTCTCTTCCTCTTCAGCTTGTTCTTCGTTAAGTATCCTAAGAATTTCTTCAAAGTCAATGTCTTGGTCTTGAATATCATCTAGATTCTCTTGTTCTTCTGGTTGAGCCTCTTTTTCTTCTTGTGCTACTTCGTTTTCTTCTTGTTCAGGAGTTTCCTCCTGATCGTTGTTTTCAGCTTCAAGTCCAGAATCAGCCTCATCATTCTCAGTCTCCTCTGCAGATCTGATCACAGCGCCATCGGCTTCCAGAGCCTTCACTTGGTCGGGAGTCAAATAAACAATGACTTCTTTATTTTCATTTTGCTCAGAGGTTATAGAGTCATAGGAAACATCGTAGAACCTTTGTGGGCCCTGGTCGAAACGATTTGCTCTGACTAAGACGAGTAAAAAGGCTGTAAGTATGTACCACATCTGAAACAAATAATGCATTGACCTATTAATAGCTAAAAACTAATGAAGTTTACTGAAAATAAATCATTATAAGATAGACAATTGTACTGACTTTTGGATCCATAGCTGCTAACTTGTTGATTGGCGCAGCTGTGGACTGCTGGGACGGTGATGTTCGTCTATACCGGTTCAAGGAGACGCATCCAATTTTATATACATGTTGTGTATTCAAAATGGAAGAATCTTTGGAAACTAGTTCGATGCATTAGTGACGTGATAAACGTTATCGATTTTAATAGTGTGTGCCAATTAATATCGAGAACACATCTGCATTCGTTCCTTTTTGAAGATTCATATGGTTTGTTATTTTATATTATAAATAATTGTTTATTTCAGAATACTTTCCATATCAATTAATTATTTGCAGTTATATATATTATTTGCAGTTTGTTTATTTGGTTTGTAATTATAAGATTTTAAGCGCGTCCACAAAAGCATGGTACCCAGTATTTTATAGTCTATCGATACGATTATTAGTTCTCATCGTTCTAACTGTAATCAATGTTTCTATTGTACATTGTTCTGAATAAATAATTTTGAGTTTGAATTATTGCAAGAGGTGCTAGTTTGATTGTTTTCGACGCTTGTCAAAATTTTAGCATTATGTTACATTTGTATCGGGTATATTATTTATTTATTTATTTAATAATACTAAAAACATAGCGATCGATGTAGACAATTGTATCTATTAATACAATCAAAAAACATCGATATCGATAAACGCCGCCAAAAGTCGATGATTCCTGCACTATTTCAAAACACTGTAACATTTTTGACTTTGCATATTTATAATATTAATACGTATGTTAAGAAATTTTAGACTATTTCACAAAATTTTGATTTTTCATCTAGTAAAATCATTAATATTTATAAAGAGGTAGGTAGATAATATATGCGTTTTTTTTACCATTTATGCAATTTAGGCTTGATATTTGCTTATTATATAATGAAAAGTGGACAATCAAAATCTAGTTAAGTACTTATTGTAGGTACTCAAAATTAATTGGTTTTTTGAATAAAATATACTATTATTTCTGCTGTTCCAGTCACGCACGGTAAGCAATCAGTTATGTCGTTGACATGAAAACCAATGAGTTGAAATGACTTCGTCTCTCTCAAAAACGTATCTGAAGACTAGTGAAATTCTTAAAAGGCCTTAAGGCGGCCTAAAAACTCCGTCACCAGAGTTGGCCACTGGCTCATACGAACTTACTTTTTAGTAAAATTCTTAGTTAACTTGAATTATACAGTGTAGGTGGTTTTGTAACCTTTATATAATCTTTATATTTCCATTATTGTTTGACCTCTGATCGAGAGTAGGATGCTACCAGTTAGTCACAATAATTATTTTGGTCTACGAGTATTTGCTCCATTTACCCACATTCATTTATCTAGCCCACATCCACTATCGGAAAATGTATAGGTATGCGCTTTAACACGTACTCTAAGCGGCGAAGGAAAACACCGCGAGGAAAACCAGTTAGTATTCTTATAGGCGGCAATAAGCTTGCTACCTGTAACTTCTGCAAGATGTGGGCATGTATCAAATATGTATTTGGACATGCCTCTGACTACCACCTTATAGACATCTTCAAAGGATCTGGAATACATCTGAAAGAATGTCTACCGCGCCTTCGGGATACAGTCGTGACTCTGTTTATGTTTTACATCCACCATCCTGACTTATTCTCCTCCTTTTTCCTGCACCTGCATGCACCCAATGCTACCTCAACACTTCGCCAAACCATCTCCCTTGTGGTTTGCCTTAGTCTAATCATAGCGTGGCCACAACTCAGTCACCGCTTTATCTATCGTCTTTCTAAACCTGCATTATCTCACCTCATTCACCTCTAAACATAAAAAAATTGTTTTATTAGTTTTTTTCATAAAAATGTATATACTACGCTTTCAGAAGATCTTATGTTTGGTCAACATTTTCATGTAATGGGTTCACATGAAATGACTTAATTCAGATCCTATGCTTTTATTAAAAGCCATCGTTGGCGATACTTTGCTTTATGTTATTGGTCAGGCAAATACATTTTATATCCAGTAGTCCTGACCTACTGTTCAATAAATATTCAAATCTCATTTGGAATTTGGAACACATATTGGGTGATAATGTAGGCAAGTATATTATTTTAATAAAACTTTATTTTATATAGAATACAATTGAGCACTACAAGTGCGATAACATTTATTGGTTTCTATTCTATATTTTCCTCCTGTCAGCCTTTAACTCAGCACTTATCCTTTATTATGTACTTTGTTATTTTTCATACAACCCATCATTACATCATTATTGTTAGCTATAGACTACAAACAGTTTAGTGTCCATAATGAAACAAATTTTAATATATTTTAGTACCTACTATAAAATCATGAAAATACTGCAATGTTACAAAGCTGTTTGATTTTTCCTAATAGATTTCACACGCCTAAAAAGATATGCTGGCAATATGTTTGCATGGACTTAATTTTTTTCCTAAAGGTAGGTGTCGTAAATTATAAACATATTTAAACAATGAAATTTTATTAAATATTTAACATTTAACGCAATGCATAACAAATTCTATCAATGTAGGTAACAATAACAATTATACAAACTACATTTTTGGCAATTTTTTATTCCCTTGGGCCTCGTAGGTACCGGACCTCCACTGGGCTCTGGCTCTGTCTTTTGTTTTCAGGAGCCCTGCGCGAAATGATGTAGGGTTTGTTTGTCTTGGCTTTTGCATTCCTAGAGTTTTCACGCTTTTCGGCTTCAACTGGGACAAAAATAGACTTTTGCGCTTTCGGTTTCTGATTCTTTAGCACTGGTACAGGGATAGGTCTCGTGTTTGCGGCTGATACAAAACTTTTCTGTGGCTTTTTCTGCTTGATTTGTGAGTCGGCACCTCGAGCGGCTTGCTTGGTCTTATTCTGTAGGCGTTTCTTGTTGAACTGTTGTTTATTCAGACCCGATAAAGCTTTGGCTACGGTCTCAGTTTTCTGTTTTTGCAAGTATTTCGGAGTCACTTTATACTGACGCAACATTGATTGGACTCTGTTTTTGCGTTGACCGTAAGATCCTGAAAATTTCGTTGCCCTTAGAGCGGCAATAAAATTGTTTAGTCTCTGGTTTTGTTCTGTTCCAGAATTTTCTTGAGCTGGCTCTTCTGCTATTTGTTCCACTTCCTGAGGTTCTTCGACCTCGTAGGGAATCAGTTTGAATTTTTTCTTCTCTTGAAGAGGAGTTTCTGTTTGGGGTTCCTCGCTAGTTTCTTCTTCGTTTGCTTCTTCTTGCTGCTGGATTTGGAAGTTGATTACTTGGCGCTGTTGGTTGGGTTGGTAACGAATAAGCGAATAACTCTTCAAAACTTCCTGCTTGGCTACAGAAGGAGCCAAGTACCTCTGTTGTTGCTGTGGTTTTGGCAGTGTTTGTGGTTGCTGCTGAGGGAGTACGATTCTTGGGGAGAAGTTTCGGGGGTTCTCGGTATTTTCTTCTTCAACTTGAGGCTCGTTACGGGCTGGTTCTTCCGCTAGTTCTTCTCCACCTTCTTCAACTTCTTCATTAAGGATTCGTAGAATCTCTTCAAAGTCGATATCTTGGTCTTGAGTGTTCTCGGGGTTTTCTTGTTCTTCTTCTTGACCTTCTTCTTGTTGAATTTCTTCTGGTAAACCTTCTTCTTCTTGTTGAGAAGGTTCGTTTTGTTCCTGTTCTGATTCTTCTTGCTGGTCTTCCTGAGGTTCAGAAAGAAGACTAGAGTCAGTTTCTTCGTTTTCAGTATCGTCATCTGTTCTAACCACAGCACCATCAGCTTCTAAAGCTCTCAGTTGGTCCGGTGTAAGATAAACGATGACTTCTTCGTTATTATTTTGTTCTGCTGTTGAAGAGTCAGAAGAAACATCGAAGAAGGTTTGCGGACCCTGGTCGTAACGCCTTGCTCCAACTGAGACAAGCAGTAATGATGCAAAAATGTACCACATCTGAAAAGAAATCAACTTGTTAATTTTTAAAACGATAAAATACAAAAACAAATGCATAATTTAGATTTTTATATAACTACTGACGTTGAAATCCATAGCTGCTAACTTGATGATTGGTGCAGCTGTGGACTATTGGATGGGTGTTGTTCGTCTGTATTGATCAAAGGAGTCGCATCCTATTTTATATCAATATTTTGTATTCAAAATGGAAAGAACTTTGAAAACTAGTCTAGCGCATTAGTGATGAGACAAATGTCATCGATATAAAATAGTCGAGCTCGTCTATTGCTCAAAATTGCATTAATTTACAAATTGTTTTTTTTGTAATAGTTCAATGTAATATTCATTGCGAGCTATTGATATTTCAACATAACTGGAATAGTCGTTCTTTTATTTTGAAATTGAAATCAAAATAAACATGAATGCTTAAAGTTTTCTTTATGCAGCAATAAAAAAACTTAAATTTAAATAAAAAACATTTTTTATCTATTCAATCTGCTACAAATATCGTCGTGATGATCGATATTGTCTTCTAAAAGACCCCACACTATTCCAAAATATAGTTGCATTTTTGATTTTGCATTTCAATATTCATAAGCCTATGAGGAAATTTTGATTTTTGAATTTTAGTTTCAAAACCAAAAAACCTACGAATAATTTATGGTAATTCGTACTCAACTAAAATGGTTCCAATTATTTCTTGTCAGCCTATAGAGAATTCGCATGCAAACAATTTTTTTTAAACGTATTTAATGCAAACGTTTATACTTATTGATGAAAATTTAAATACATCGAAAAGGAATCTTATATTCCAAAATATCAACTGTATCCTTAAATAATAATCATAACCGCAAACAAAGTCAAGTACATTCCAAAACTGGGTCATAAATTTTGTTGTTATTGATTTGGATCACCTCGTCCAACAACAATGTTCCCATAATTGAAGAACATACCCATAAGCTCAAATTCTTTATCTTCATAATTATGTATTAACTAAACGGTATTTATCGCGTACCTTATTTTCTTTATCTTCCTAAATTAAATGCGCCTTGCAATGCTTCAAGCTTTCTAATTCATGATAAATTCTAAAAAAGTTCCTTCTACGGATTTTCTGAAGGTCACTCTGCTTCGACATTACAAATACAAAATACATTTATTGCCAGAAAAAGAGAACACATACAGAAATTAAAAAAAAACAGATATTAACATATTCGGCAATTGGGCTGGACTCAGCGCTAATCTACGCACATGGTACATACATGCTGGTTTTCAGTCCAGTCCAGTGTTTAATTAATATAATGCTTTTATGGATTCTAATAATAGTACTTATCTACAAACTAACATATACCAAAAGATAATTTATTGTCATAGGTCGAAAAAAAAATTGGATACGTTGTTGTTTATGTATGGTAAATAATATCAATTGACAATCTTAATAATGACTCTAAAATGTCATCACAATTTTTATCCATAGTCAAATAGACCAAGTCCCACACCGAACATGAGGAATACTTGTATAATGAGAGTAAATGGGGCGAAACAGGTATGTATGCAAGAATCGTATCGAAAGGAAATCTGTCCTAGGTACTATCACCAAAAAATGTGCCTCTAGAAAGAGGTGATATTTTATGGATGTTTCTGAAAATACCATAAAAATAAAGCTCTAGAGTGAACTGGCTTTGCTACACCTAACTAATAATAGTGGAAAACTTAAGTGACCTAACGCTTTGGTGATATCTTCGTAGGGTTTGCAGTTTATTATGGGATTCTAAAGGTTATAGGCTATGTAGGTACTAATTATATTCAACTCATTAAATTGTGCTGGAGCTTTCAAAGATATGGAAAGCATTGATGGAATACTCGTAATTATCGTCTATATTTTATGAAGATTTTAATAACCCATTAAAGTTCTCATAAGTATTAAGGTATGAACCTAATAAAAAAATAGTTGGCACCTGGAGTGCCGAAAGCTGAAGTGAAAACTTGGACGAGGTTTCGGTAACGGGTTTAAACTTAAAAAAATAAAATACAAAAAAAATAAGAGCAAAAAGTTACTGCCCTGCTCTAGGATTTGAACCCGGAGGCTGTCTTATACAGAGGCGATGTCTGTCTCACATCGACTGTTATGACCACCACAGGTTATGACAATACAATGTGAGAAAGGTCGTAACAGTCAAGTGACTGAGTTTGGTACTTTTCTCCCATCTCAAATATGCCCAACGCCCCTAATGAAGTTTTCACTTCAATAAATTAATTATTGTAGTAGGTACCTTACCTACCTACTCAAAATATTTTGTTCGGGATAGGAACAAACTTTAGATCAGAAGATTGAGTTAGTAGTTATTGTTAAAGGTAGTTTTACAGTAAAAGTTGATTCGAGACTATCATAAGGCTAGCAAAGTTGGGGCCTGGCCACGTTCTTGTGGTTCTCCTAGGGTTCTTCTTGCGGGCATCACTATTAATAAGATTCAGATAAAGCAAGCAATAACAGGATCATGGCTGTATCTCCAAGGCACGGTAGATATTATCTCAGATCTAGGTATAAAGAGTTCAAGATCCTTTGGAGATGACTAGGTTATCAAAGCTATTAGCAAATATATAATGTAAAGGGAACATTGGAAGCTAAATCCTTCAATCTTTAAATTTCTTCGAAAAATCAAGATGTCATTTTTCAAACAAAATTATCGTTAACGAAAGTCTTTCAAAGACATTTGCGAAAGTCTTGCAAAATAGGTTTTGCATACATTACTATCCTGACAAACATGTTCTCATGGTAAATTAATTCATATTTAATTAGTTAAGCTTTTTTATAAAGCTTGAGTATTTGTTTATTTTTAATACATTGTAATTTTTTTTGTTGTCTGTTTCTTTATGCGTTCTAGATTATTGCGATTTTAAAGTGTTTTACAAAAAACCTCGAGTAAGGCTCTACTAGAAAATTGGTGGAATACTATTTTATGCTTGAGTATAGCTGAAACTTTCAATTGGTACTTCTTCATCTGGACCTCCTACTATTACTCTGGTCCTTTACCGTCCCCGCCATCTATTATTGTCATAATGAGTGCCCGATTTCGATTAGGTAACTTTCTGCTTTTAAAATTTACCGACTATTTCATTAAGATTACACACCTCGAAACTTGTTTATTATGATCAATTAATGTATGCTAACACTTACGTACACGAAATGAGAACAACAGAATATGTTTTAAGAGACTCGTTTAATCTACATTTATGTACAGCTAATGACTATTATTTACAATTCTATTGACTATTTGGTACAATCACGGTAGCATCTTTTCAGCTATTAGCAGCTTCACCAGCTTTTCACCAGCAGCAGCTCTTCTTCTTGTAGTGGGTGACGTGCTTGATGATGTGGAGAGGGTAGGGCTTCCAGACGGCGACGGGCACGTCGACGTGCTTCTCTACTGGGACATGGACCTTCTTGATGACCTCATAGGGCCTCTCCACAGGGATGTGCACCTTCTTGATGACCTCGAAGGGAACGTGTCTCACGACCTCAACAGGCACGGGCCTCTCGACTTCAACGTGTTGGGTCTTGTAAACGGGGTAGGGTACGTGCTTGACGACGTCGACGTGGACGGGGTAGGGCTGGGGCACGGGCACCTTGACTTCCTGAGGGACGGGCACAGGCACGGGCTGGGGTACACCAACCTGGATGTGGCGGGTCACCTCCACGGGCACGCGACGGACGACGTTCTGTACGACAGATTGCAGCTCGTATCTGGTTTCAGTGGGCGCGGCGCGGTTCACGGTGACGGTGGTTCCGATAACCCTAGGGCCTTCAGCAACTCCGATGATTTGGCCAGCTCCAGCTCCAGATCCAGCTCCGGCGAGAAGGGCACCACCAGCTCCGCCACCAAATCCAGCACCACCAGCAAATCCGTTGCCGAATGCGGCACCACCAGCGAATCCTCCGCCGATCGCACCTGCGTCACCGAATCCAGGTCCACTAGCTCCAGGTCCGCTGAAGCCGGGTCCACTCAGCTGTCCAGATCCAGAGCTGAAACCGGGTCCACTGGCTCCAGGGCCACTGAGGAGAGCACCGTGTCCAGAAGCTGAGGCATCTCCGTGAGAGATGGATGCTTCTTGGGAAAAGGCGGCTCCATGAGAAATGGCCGCTTCACCGTGATGCTCCTCGATCACTTCATGATGATCATGTCCAACTTCCGCGATGGTATGCGATGGAGCAGGAGCTCCGTAAGACTGTGATGGAGCCCCGAAGTTGGCGGATGAGGCCTGTAGGGCGGATGATAGGAAGGAGTCGCCACCGTGTTGACCAGATAGAAATCCGGCGTTGGAGCCGTACACTAGTGCAGATAAGAACACTACTTTAACCTGTAACAAAGAGTTATTGTTTATTATAATTATCGTCAGACTTGCTATTTTCATTTTTCATATTTTCTCATAGTTCTGAACTTACAACAAATGCCATGGCTATTAGCTAATCGCTTTCAAGCCAGCCCAAAAAAAGTGTTGTTGTCCCTTCCGAGTGTTGGTGGGTTGTGATATGATAACACTCTGACACCAGATATTTATACAAGTCGCTCTTTCGACCGACACCCATGAATACATTACGCGTAAAGTCGATCGTCCATTCGGCTACGTCACCGCCAAAACGTTAAAATATGCTAATGGAATGGATGATCCATACTATCGTACTGCAGTTTTCTATGTTATGCAAGAAGATTCTGATCTAAATCGGTAACTTACAGAAATAAGTAATGAGATAGCTCACGCACTTCATTTGTTATTGTCTATGAGTCTCTTCTTCTTCATAAGCTCGTCGGTCTAGTTTTCCAATTTAATGCTTGAAAGTGAATACCTACTGTAAGCTATTTCCATTTCTTAAAACAAAATAGTAGTAAATTTTACGAATATTTTAGCTTTCTGATTGTTTACAGCTTAGGCTACCGATCATAATTTTTTGGATAAGATCTTGTATCATGATTTGGGGAGTAAACACGAACTCCCACTCCGGCAGTTTCAGAACTGCATTTCAATTAAAAGTATATTGATTCAGAATAATTGTAATTATACCAAAATTTATGAATTAGACGGACCTAGGTAATGATGATTATATACCTCGCCCTGCAAAACATACTAATCCTCAGTATCAGAGGGTCACGATTATCTGATTTGTTGCCTAGAGTCTAGATAGTCTAGCCTCGTGAAGCATCAGGCTTTCCTTTCCGATATTCACGATTTCAATTGTTTTCACTAGTAAATTACCAATTGGTTGGAATTCAGATCCTGATACTTAATTTAATAGAATATCTGAGTTTCAAAATCATCTTTGAAATATTAAACTTATAATACAAAATATTAAACTTTTATTATAATATTGATAGATATAGTTAAAGTTATGGGGAAACTTGAATGTGCCCATAGGCTATTTTAAAATTTATTTAGGTGACTGAAGATCTGTAAAAAAAAAATTCATGTCATGTCATGTAACTAGAAGAGTACTTGGTATGAATGTTGATGGATTTACGAGTAGAGGTAGGCCAAAGAAAAGATGAATGGATTGTGTGAAGGGTGACATGAGTAAGAAAGGAGTGAGTGTTGAGATGACGGCTGATAGAGGAGAATGGAAGAAGAACACATGTTGTGCCGACCCCACATAATGTGGGAAAAGGGCAGGGAGATGATGATGATGAAGATCTGTAAAAAATTGCAGTTCTATAATGGTGAGTCGTGAGTTGAATGTAGGTTCATATGCTAGGGAAAGTAGAACTGCTTCTGATTATGTAGGTAGGTATGTAAAAACTTCTAGAATATTCCTTATGGAACCTATGATAAACTTTCTAAGTCTTAATAAAAAAAATATTGCATCTAAGGTTTTTGTGCCATTGAATTCAGTTACAAAATAAGTTACTGCAATTATTCATTCTGTATTTTTGATGTATTTTTTTTTTGAGCTTATGAAAACGGAAGCATTTACAAGAATGTGTGAATCTAGTGTATTTCGACGATTTCATAATACAACTACAAATTCTCTATGGAATGTGCGTCATGATGACCCAGTAAGATTTCCTAGAATTTATTTATGGCTATTAAACCTGTTACAAACTCCTCAGATGGCTTATAAAAAACTTGTTCAACTAATATAATACCTACATACCTACTTTCTATTTTATGTTTTGATCTACATACACAATGTCATAACATCATGTTTAGGATATGATTCGACATCCGGCTAGCCTTGAAAAGTGAGATTACGCAAAAGCTGAGCCTTGAGATTTCTGCTGATCATCAATTACGATTTTAATAAAATTTATGTCTATTTGTGTATTGCCTAAATAAGTTACGCAAGGTGTCACAGTGTCTCCCTAATATAGTGCACATTTGAATAGAAAACAGGTTGCCGCCGACTTTTACCGGTATCGCCGTTTTTTATAAGCTTTTTGATCTAATAATATAGGTATCTATTCAAATCCCTTCTCGGTCACACAATGTTCAACCTAATACCGTGTTCGGAACATGCACATATATTGAAGAAGGTAGCTTGCATCTTATTCGTGACTAACACATTCATTATAATCCATACTAATATTACAAATGTGAAAGTTACTCTGTCTGTCTATCTTTCTGTCTGTCTGTTTGTTAACTTTTCACGCCCAAACCACTGAACAGATTAGGCTGAAAATTGTCATGGATAAAGGTTGTAACCCCGAAAAAATCCCGAAGGATCGTGGGTTACACCCCAGGACCGCAGCTAGTTACTATATATTTTTTCAACGTTTAAAGCTGGGGGTAAATAGATAAAAATGTAAATTTTCCGAAACGAAAAATCAATTGATACTTCCAGAATTCGAACTAGCGAACGAATCAATTTGAAAGTCGCTTATACATTGTAATGTTGGCATTACATTATAATGCTTTTGTTCATCTGGACATGGAGTGTGCTCCATGTCCAGATGAACAAAAGCATTTTATAATATTTTGTTTACAATTTGTATATCACTTCAACAGCCATAAATCTTTTTAGAGAATACGATTTAATCCTTATAGATTTAAAAGCTCTTAATATGCGTTATATCACCGGTTTAAGGTGTAAAAACACCATGTATAAATATTAATATATAAATTTGTTATTATAATGGGTCCTAAATAAGTTTCTCTATCTAATTTCATATCCGCGGGAATTAGCATGTCGATCATCGAAGTATGTGATAGATGCTGCTAATTTCAATAATTTCCGGCCTGACTTACGTTACGCAAAAACTTTATGACTTTACAGAAACAATGTTTTAAAGCGTTATTATTTGAAGCATATGATACTATCAGCCCAAGACGCTAATGCTGTACGTGATATGGGTTGTGCTTGCGGCCTTCTCTCTCTTCATAGAGCACCGCATTGAAGGGCAGATGAATTTTCATCAAGAACTGTCCAAAATATACTAAAGCCATTTAGTCAAATCGCTACCGGAAAAAATCTACAATATTTTGTTCTTAGTGACATTTTTAAAGATATCTAAATTCTGAGTATACCAGTCGATAGAGCGCAAATTTTAAGTCGAACTGCATATAAAAATCATTTTCGTCAAAATGCTAATTGATACTTTCGGTAGCGAAATACGAGTACTTTTATATGATAGTACATTTATTTATAAGATTGAAGGTTGGAGTGATTTTCTCTAGGAATTATATAATAAAGGTACAAACTTGAATTGTTGATGGATAACGAAAGCGGTATGATTCATTCTCTGTGTATATGATTAGATCGAAGCTACAGTGACGCTGACAAATCGTTACACTCCTAAAAGTTACTGAATGTTTAGAGGAATTTAGTTTCCCATGTTATGTAACTCTTCTCTCATAGCTGATTAAATATCTTTATCGTATTTTACCACCTTTACCATATCTTTATTGAGTACGCTAGCAATATTAACTCAGTGTTTACTGCTATGAAAAATCAAATAGTAGATTATCCACCAAGGGGATAAAGCAGTGTATTATGTCACGGGCGCCAATGAATCCCAAGCGCATCCATCATCATCATTGGCCTGCCCTTATCCTGCTGATGCGGGGTTGGAACAACATGTTCTCCTCTTCTACTCTCCCTATCACTCGTCATCTCTGTATCAACTCCTTTCTTTTCCATATCCTCTTTCACACAATCCATCCATCTTTTCTTAGGTCTACCTCTACTCACATATCCATCCACATTCATTTCCATCACCCTTTTAGTTACATGCCTTTCATCCCTCCGCATTACATGCCCAATATGCCCATATCAAGCTAACCTATTGCTCCTCAACTTTCTTGTTCCCAAGCGCATCCATGTGACGAAAAAAGTAAGCTTATTAAGCGGGTGGTATGAAAATGATATTGACTGTCCTATTAGCATAGTTACCGCTGTACTCTTAGCGTAGGTTGGATTACCATCCAGTACCAACGAATATGAGAGGAAGAAGGATATTTGTTCCGTAACTGGGTTTATTTATAGAGTTCAATAAGTAACTATTTTATTTATGTTCCCATACTGTTTTTTACATGTTTTTACTCGGTCTACCGCAATACAGGCTTGGCCTAGTGCGGGGTCCGTTGTAAATTATTTATGTATGAAATTAATAAATAAAGCTTTGAAGTTTGTGGCAGTGAGAAATGTCTTATAATATTTATTTATTTATATTAAACTATTATACTTAATGAAATTGATTTCATCATTAAAATTATTTTATTAAACAGATGTTTTAAGTAAGGTTATCCAGGAAACCATCATTAGCATAGGAAAGCTATCGCTACCGTAGCTTACAAAACCATGTTTACGATATACTGAATTGTGCAATGGAAATATCCCACAGAATCTCATAATGGTCCAAGTACCTTATTGGGAAGATTTCAAAATAATCAGACCAGTTCATCTTGCGATAGATTTAAAATTGACAAACAGTTTTCATCTCTATATTCATATGTAAATGCTTGTTTATTTATGAAGAATACATGAAATACTGCATTCAATTGCCAAATAATAATCTTAACTTGGTAAACTATAGGTAAATAAAAAATAAACCTGGAAAAAATTGCATTATTGCACCAACAAAAGCTTAAAGCTCTCTATTGATTGAAGTTACGTATAGAGGGGTATGAAAAGAAGCATATGAAAATGCTTCTTTTCATTTTTGCTAGATGCTTATGCATGAACAAATGAATTATAATGTGATTCATGAAGGATACTTTAAAAATCTTGGCGCTTTTACGCACTAGCGGTTGAACCGCTGGGCGGTTACCCGCTTGTCATTGTACGCACATAACCGGCACTAACCGCCACAAAATTGTACTAAAAAAACCGCGGGGCGCGGTTCAATCGCTAGTGTGTGTGTTATGGTTTGTACTCATACAGCTTCAAAAGGTAAGCTATGCCTACTATACATGGGTCGCAGTATTATACTGCGACCCATGTATAGTACAATGACAAGCGGGTAACCGCCCAGCGGTTCAACCGCTAGTGCGTAAAAGCGCTAAGATTTTTAAAGTATCCTTCATGAATCACATTATATTGCCTAGGACATTTTTGAGGGGGAATAGGTTTCCCTAGCACCTTAACCATCCTCTCAGCTATATCTGCTTTATACTTATGATTAATCCATTGTGATACTGACTTTGCTTTGGGTTTCCTCACGATATGTCCCTGCTAAATTCTACAAGACATATTTCATGGTGCCAACTAGCATTGCAAACTACAACGTTAACCTACAAGTTCTCAATTTAACTTCTCACAAATAGTAGGCGTAATGCGAATAGTTTGTTTGGACAACATTTCACTGACTGGATCCTATAGGATTTGGATATCTAGCTATTGCCGTCCTATTTATTTTTGGTAAGCATTTTTTTTACCTGTCGAGTTCAGTCGTTTATTTTGTTCTTTAAAAATTTGCAATACAATTTTATAAGAATTTTAAGATATTTAAGTACTTACAATTTTGTGGCGGTTAAGTACGTACAATCTAAAGCGGTTGCATAAAAGCAGCCTGCCACGTGGCTTCAACCGCTAGTGCGTAAGAGGGCTTAGACCAGATACCATGCTGTTTGATTATTATCGTCACATCTGCTTTTAACAACAGGTGAGTTTATGAAAGGTTTTCTTGGACATTCATCTTTAGAACATCGTTTGCATTTTAAATTATAATGTTCAGAAAGAGATCTCGTCTTTTTAGTTTGTTGATTGACTTTATGTTTATTTGAAAACAGTTATGAGTTAGGCCTAATGAGATGTACGAGTATAATTTTTAATTGGTCTAGCTCATAACTGTCATGCAATCATCTACATTTAACCTACTTCTAAATAAAATACTAATATTGTACTTAATTAATTTTGTAGACTGCAAAACAATGAGACTAATTAATATACCTAGTAGTTACAAGTTCTATTAATAACTCTTAATACTTAAATACTTTTGAAGGATAAAAATGGGTTTGACAAAAAATAGTACATTCTTTGGATATTTTCTTTATTATTGTAATAATCTAATTAATATTTACAGAAGAAATACAAGTACACCAGAGGTGTATTCACCTAAATTAATGACTTAGTTATCACCCTAGATTGCAGCCTCTCGATGAGCTATGTCACGAAATATTTACAACAGACCGGACTAGGTGGTATGGGGTGGAATTACCAGCCGTGGGACCAGCCGTGGCTGTGGTGGCTGTGGTGCTCTACGGCCTTGTGGTGGACGGTCTTCACCACTGGCACCGGGTAGGACTTCACAACATGCACGGGGTGCTTTACAACATGGACCTCCGGGATCTCCACGATACGCTCAACGGGTACGGGGTGGTCAACTGGCACTTCCACGACTCTCTCAACTGGGACTTTCACGATCTTCTCAACTGGGTAAGGCACGGGCTTGTCGATTTTCACGTGCTGGATCTTCACAACGGGTACGGGAACCTTCCTCACAACTGGGACCTTGACGGGGTAGGGCTGGGCCACGGGAACTTCTACGGGGTAGGGCTGGGGTACAGGGTAGGGCTGGGGAACTTGGTGGGTAACTTCACGGTGGACCTCGTAGGGCTCATCGCGAACACGGTATTGGGTGGGAGCTCCGTTGTTGTTGGCGAGTCCATGGATTTCGTCAATGACTGGGGCTTTAGGGGCTGGGAGGCCGCCGGGTCCACCGATAGCTCCACCAAAACCAGCACCGCTGATTCCTGGTCCACCAAAGCCAGCACCGCCAAAACTAGCACCACTGATTCCAGCGCCAGAAATTCCAGCTCCGAATCCAGAAGCTCCGATAGCGCTGCCACCGTGACTAAAACCAGATCCAGAGTAGGTGGCGGATGGCAGAGATCCAGAAGGGAAGCTGCTGGGAGAGAAGCTGGAGATACCGGGAGTGATCTCCTGAGAAATGTGTGCTCCAGAGGATAGGTGTGCTCCAGATGAAATGTGGTGGTCGTCGTGGATCACCGCCTCATGGTGGTGCTCGATCACTTGGTGTTGATCGTGATCGCCATGTCCATGCAGGATGCCTGCGTAAGAACTGCTCACTAGGATGGCTAAGACCGATAATTTCATCTGAAATAGAAATAATTACATATTTATTTTTTGAAGCATCAGAAGTTTTGATAAATTGTTGGGGAGGTTAAGTAAAAATTATATATGAAGTAAATCTAGCAAGTCTAGATTAGCTGTTTTCAATGACTGAGTATGAGGACTAAAATATTTGTTGTTATCATCGGGATACTCACAAAAGCAGCCATTTCGATTAGCTAATCGCTTGGCCACTCAGGTGAAGTAGTATCTGCTTCAAATACTGACGCTTGTATGTGTTTGGTAGCTATGTTTCCATATTTATATTGATGAAGTTTGGATGGGCCGTGCTCTGTTGCGGAGGCAACAACGAGAGCAGCATACTGGTTTCGGTATGTTCTGTCCTTTTCTAACGGAAATATGCGTGGAATATATTATGTGACGTTACTCAATAGGCTAATGTCGCGAAGGAATACTGTTTGGCTGATATTTTTAGTTTCTAATTATGGAAATAATCACTAATTATGGTTTATATTATGGGATTGACCTAATTTTTTTTACAAACCAAAGTGGGTAAGGTCACGCATGTTATTACCTAACTAAAATTGAAAATTTTGATTTCTTAAGCTATTTTATGGGATATCAGAGCCCTTACAAAATCATCTAATATGTCATAGTACCCTAACAACCACGACATAAATTGTTTTAAGTGCAATAGCCCTTCGCGAGCGTCCAACGTTGTTTTGGTCATAGGACACTATTAAATTGAATAATAATTGAGTATGTCGCTACAGTCGTCCAATTTACACCATATTCCCTACTAATATCCTTACAGCAAAATCTATCTCTTGTACCATAGAAATAACACGAGCAAAAGAAAGTGATAGACATGATTGAATTATGTCTTCAATATTATCAAACCGTATTCTCTAAATACCTTTTCATCGCCCTACATCTCGCAAATGTTTGAAAGTTCGCATATAATTTGCAACTACTAAATTATAACAGATTTTTCTTCTAAAACCTGTATTGACCTTAGTTCGTGGGACTCTAGCCTACTTTTCTCGATGTGGACTCCTTGATTTCGTACCGTATACAATTTACGATTATGTTTTTAAAAAAAAGAATTGAACGTCCATGAACTTTGAAAATATAGTATTCATTCTTGATCTAAATAGTTTTACGACCTTCCGGTCTTCAATAATGATTATTTTATAAGATGTTATAAAGCACGCTGTGATACCACTTTTAGATTCCTCTATCAGATAATCACCATCAACATCGAATTACTGCATAGGCTCAAGAAATCCACTGAGCCCGATCTTCACCTATTCATCTTCTTTGAAGATCAGTATAACATGCATCAGCTTGTCTACTAATATGACTAAGTACCTATGTTTGCTATAAGCATGAATAAGCAGATTGTTCGATACTCCTAGTTCCTGTAGTAGCGAATTTGTGTTCATAACACTAAAAACCGTGTTGTGGGTCTTGAATATCCCAGCTAAGGCAGAAAGATGGGTTAAAAGGGTTATTTCTTTGCTATACTTCATTTTCATTAAGTACTTGTTAATGCTTCAAGTATTTGAGTTGAACTAGTTGATTTTCTAAACGATCATTTAGAAGTTCTACGTAAATACATTTCATAATGCGATAAATATGATGATAATTTCTTCGGAGGCTTCTTATCAAGGTGACCTGTCAGATTGCGTGTCACGCATATTTTATGACCAGTGATGGAATCATGATGAAGCTGCCCAAAAACACTTGAAACTTTGACTGCGTAAGCTCTGGTTAAATGAAATTTTGTTTTTCATAAGTACGGTTTTCATTGTTTTCCCCATAAGTATACTTATGAGAAAAAATGGTTAGTTAAGTTCTCCATCGCCGGCCACACCCTCTGTTGTTTAGCATCAGGCTAGTTGGTGAACTATTAAAAAAAAGGTATCATCGAATACTAAAAATGTATAAAACTCTTTGTGGAAATGGGTAATTAACTACATTATAAACAAAAAGTATATGAGTAGTATATCAGTTATCTGGTTCCCATAGTACAAGCTTTGCTTAGTTTGGGGCTAGATGATGCTGTGTGAAAAGTCCAGCATTATTCTTATTCTTATTATTATGTATTTAATTCCAGATGGATTTGACCATATAAGGGAAAATCTGGATTAAAAAAGAGGCAAAGGACCGAGTGAAGTGGCGTTTGAGCGGGGAGGCTTATGACAACAAGCTGTTAATGATGATGATGATGTATTCATTTGTAACAGAGAACGCTCCGTTTTTTTTAAGATTGTGAATGTTTTTAATAATAGATCAATATGGATGTATCAACAATCAACAATGTAAAGATGAATCATGAATAGATTTATTCATATTTTTATTTAGCTACAAATAGTCACTTATCTTTAGCATTCTTAACAATATTCGTCTATGTTATATTTCGTGGACTGTAGGTAGAGTTCTTATCGTTTTTCTTAATGGTCCGATTTCTTGGACGATTGGCAACAGAAGTATGGGGCCGCGGGTGAAGAAAGCGAAACGCACGCAACTCTCCGCGTTTGACGGCTTGATCCATCACAGCTAAATGCTATTTGTGATAGAGTGAGTCCTGGCATCAATTTTTTAAATATTATTTTATATACTTAGTATTTTGTTATCAAACACCTCGTAGTAGTAAGTTCGTATGAGTCAGTAGCCAACAAAGGTGACGCCGTTTTTAGGCCGCCTTAAGGCCTCCGTCATGGCTCATTCATACTTACAGTTTCATAAAAACCACTTAACATACATAAAAACTTCGTCGCCAGAGGAGAACACTAAATCATACGAACTTTTTACCTCCAGTAACTTGCTATAAGAAAACCATAAAATTAAAAGAATTCCTCTTGAAAATGGGGGCAAAAATTGGTTAACTTAAGCCATATACTAATCTGTAGATACTATTAAACTATTAATATTATAAATGTGAAAGTAACTCTGTCAATCTGTTTGTTTGTTACCTTTTCACGCCCAAACCACTAAACATATTAGGCTGAAAATTGTCATGGATAAAGGTTGTAACCTTTATCTATAACAATTTTCAGCCTCCCAGGGATGGACATAGGCTACTTTAAGTTATTTTACAACAAAATTATCAAAACAATTATTAAATTAAAAGCGATAGTTATTATTCACGCATTTCGTGTTCCTCTTCATTTATAATTGTTGTGATAAGCATAAAAAGTAAGATCGTATGAGTAAATGGCCAACTGTAAGATGAGCATGATAAATAGACTGATCATAATTATAGAGCCATAAATTTGATAATGCTCATACATTTATCAAAACATTTGATTAATAATTTGATAGTACAAGCTATGCTTAGTTTGGGGCTAGATGATGCTGTGTGAAATTGTCCAGCATTATTTATTTATTTGATTACTGAGCAGACGCTTAGTAGCCAGTTATATTAAGCTGATCAATAATAAGTATTCAACAAAAGACAAGGGCTTGTTATTCAATTTCGGTTCAATAACAATTCCATTAAAAGTACCCACCATTAACAATGTTTTTTATTAACCTACACTGTCCCACAGCTAGGCAAAGGTTCTTTATAATAAATACTTTATAATTTAGGGCAAAAATATTCCAGTATATGTATTTTGAATTTAAATGTAGATAATTTTTTATTTCTGTTTCTTTATTATGATAAAAATTAATATATCGGTGGCACAGTTTCATCGATTATTATTGAAATCACAATAAATCATGAATTATTCCAGTGAAATCAGTTTTCTCTTAAGAATCGTAACGTGTTATTATGTCATATTATTATGTTCTTGACATACACGAGATATCATTGGCATAATCCACGAAACAATTAATTACTCGTAAATAAATGGTAAACGACAAATCACACTCAGAATGATTCAGTATTCATTAGGCGCGGGACAAATATAAGAGGTGAGGCGCGGGCGCAGTGCCCCAACTATACACTTTGTGTTTAGAAGAGGAGCTTTCTTTGATATTTAATAAAAAAATGTATAAAGTGCCGCAGCGCCCGCGCCACACCTCTTATATTTGTCCCGCGCCTTAGATTGCGTATGAATTTACGTGTTTCAGTTGGAATACTACACTGCAAGTGTGTTTTATGAAGGAAAAATAAAACATAGTTTAATTATTTGTAACTTGTTTAATTTGTAGTAATAACTTAAACCTAGAACAACAATCAATAAAATAACTTATCACAACGATTGGGTACAATTTAAATCAGTAAACGGTGTAACAAATCCTAATTATATGTACAATATCTACACAAAATAATAAAAAAAACAATAAAACGTAGAGTTAAAAAAAAAGTAAAATGATATAAAACTAAAATTATATTATTAGTAAATGCCGAATCAAATAATTTAATTACTTTATCGTTAAAAACACTTAAGCAGACAAGCAGTTTTAAGTTTGGGTGTTTTATTAGGGGTTTGAATACATAAATTAATAGATAATAATATTCGGTACAGAATAAAGGAATTTACGAACTTTCCTCATTTCCATCTACATCTACATCTGACTTGGACTCAATAACTGGAGCCGGTGGTCTCAGCACCGATACTGGACTCTCGAAACTCTCATCTCCATTCTCCGCTTCAAACAGCGGCTCTGTCTTCATGATTCTGAATATTTTAGGTCTGTTGACCCGTCTCCTACGAAGGTGCTTTGAATGACTCACCCGTCCTCTCACGGAATGGGGTGGAGGAGGCTTCAGCAAAGGATAGGGTTCATCGATATCAGATTTAGGATATCTCCTTTGATATGAATGCCTACCTGAAATTAGATTCGGATGTCTGTGTCTTTCTGGTATAGATCTATGAGAATGAAAAGGTTTTTTGGGCCTGTCGTCTTCATGATTTACTGAAATACTACCTTCACTAAGCGCAGTAGCTTCTGGACCAGTGCTGCCCTCTCGTTCATTAGTGTCATCCTGCTCCATAACTGCTCCGATAGGGTGATTGCTCGAGGCATCTGCAATCGGCACTAGAGGTTCTTCTTCTTCTTGACTACGTGAATATTTTTGGTAAGGATATCTGCCACTGTTGTATATTTCTAAAAAAGGATTCGAAAGAACGCTCAACCCGTCACTGATTGGTGTCAGACCTGCGTTTTCATTTTTCAATAAAAGTTGAAGCTGTTGAAGATCAAATTTTAATGGTGAAGGTTTGCTATACTGGTCTCGGAAAGACAAAAGGTGATCATCAGTTTTCCCTTTAAGCATATCAGCAACTAGTTTCAGGTCAACATTATAGGGGTTTGCTACTTTGAAGCCATTGATGGTCGATACTAAGCTGCCCGCTTCAGGATCTAAGTCGGGGCGATTCAGATGAAATCCTGGCTGTTTCAGCATAAGTTTGCTGAGCAAATTTGATGTCACATCTAGTTGATGCGCGCCCGCATCCTGATTGATTCTCATTGGTAATGGCGATGGAATACTTCCACGATCAAAATTAACGTTGTGGAACTTCAGAGCATCGGGTGAGTAGTTTTGTGTCAGCTGGTAAGGAACGTCGTTCAGCTTCAAGATACTATTTATATCTGTTGGCAATTGATTTGGTTGACGCTGCATTCCCTGTGGCTGAATGTTAGCAGAAGATTGTACATTGTCTTGTGCATTTCCAGAGGTTTGAGAAATAAAACTGTGACGTTGTGGAGGTCCTGGGAAGGCTTGGTTGTAATTATTCTCTTGTGTTTGTTGTTTTCCGTAGTACGATACATTAGGATCAAATAGTTTAGTTGGTTCAGCTCCTTGGTACTCGTCTGGCTTGGTTTTTATGTTTAATCCATAGATAGCATTTTTATCTTTGTAAAATGAATCTGTGAGTGGTCGGTACTGTTGGCGGTCTAGTTGATCTCTATCGTAGTTCTGCACGTTATACCTATTGCTACCATCGCTTGCACCCTTTTGTGATTCAGAGTTTACGACGTTAGAAACATCTATTGGAACTATGTTTTTCAATGCTTTTGCATGATCAAAAGCTGGTTTAGGTTTGTTTTCAGCGTTGTTATCTCTAGAATAGTAATATGGGGAAGCTGTTATTAAATCCTGCTGTTGATTGTAGTAATTATTTTGATTTGAGTCGACATATTTGCTCTTTTGTTTTTCATAATTGCTGTAGTATGGATTAAGGTTTGGAGATACATTCTGATTACTATTACTGTTGTAATTACTGTTATAATTGTTTCCATACAAGTTTTGCTGTTGTTTCATGTTATCGTGAACCTTGGCCGCGGCTTTGGCAAACTCTTGGGCATTAATGTTATCAGAAGTTGATTTAGAGACTTGATCGTAGTTAGTGCTGTATTGTTTACTGGTGTCCATGTGGAAGTTCATTTGACTGACAGCTTCTCCATTGTCTGATTGGAGTCCAAAAGTCTGGTATCTATAGTTACCTGGATATGCATCGCTATTTGTCTGTTGTTTTTTATCCTCTAGTTTCCAGCCATATTCTCCATTCGAGTAGTATTCCGGCTGGCCAATTTGCTGCTCTAGATCTCTTGTTCTAGTTCTACCGTTATTCGGGACTTGATAATCAGGTGACATGTAGTTAAGATAAATATTGTTTGCGGATGGCGTGTTGCCTACTCGTTGTGTTTCGCTATTTCCGTGGTCATTATTATCGGCCCTGTTATCCTGCTGGTTGTATGGGTAGTTTTGGTACTGTGTGTATGTGACGTCTTGTAATGACTTTGCTGCAGCGTTGATACTATTCATATTATTTTGCCATTGTTCCCTCGAGTCAGGAGATGAAGTTGGTGAAGGAGTTGAAGATCCATATTCATTTTGGTACTGCTGCGGCACATTTGTGGGGTATCTGATGCCGTTTGCAGCGTTATCGTAATGGTCGATTTGTAATTTTTTGTTTTGATTATTATTATCGAAGTTCAAAGGATTGCCCAGTGTAGTTGTTATCCTATTGCTGTAGTCGGGAGAGCCTGTTTGAATATTAGATAGAGGCGACGATACGTATTGCAAGTTGGTTGGACTTGAGAGGAAAATTGACGAGGCACTAGAAACGTAATTGCTTGGAGTGCTAACGAACTGACCACTTGGTAAAGCAGTCGAAATGAACGGAGTAACAGGAGAAGGAGTGCTCTGAACACCGTCGAAAGAAAAAGTATTTGGCGCATTGTACGAGTATGTGTTGGTCAAATACTGGTTGTGCGATTTCGTCTCCAGTTGTGGAATCTGGCTTGCTTGGTGATTGTTGTCATAATTAGATGGAGAGATGGTGGAGTATTGATACTGCGGCTGTGGTGTCGCTGTATATCCCAGGTTCGGAGCAGGCGTTGACTGCTGATAAAACTGGCTCTCCGCTCTCATCTGCTGAAGGAACTCCTCAGGGGGAAGAGAGTACTGCATTGACGCATACTGGTTACTAGCTCCGGTGCTACTGTCTCGCGGGTCCGCGGTGCCATCTTGCCCGTTGCCTTCTAGTTGGTGTTGAAATGGGTTTTTGATTCTATATACTTTACGTGTCCGCGTACGGTCTGCTCTGTGGTAGTCACTGTTATCATCGTCAGGCATGTGGTATTGGACGTTGACCGGCTGGTTTGGGTCTCTTTGCATGACATTGGCGTTGTAGCTGGCGAGAGCAGCGAGCTGGCTTTCGCTAGCCAGCTGCTGGAATCGCAGGATGTCGCGATCGCTGTATCCATCTTGGCAGCGGGTGTGGTGGACGAGTAGTATGACGACTAGTATCCGTATCTGAAATGAAAATAAGAATAACATTTACATTCATGTGTAAAATTTAAAACATTAGGAGAATATTGTGTTATTGAATTAGTTATCTTTTTATTTCGCTCATTCCGTCGCGTTCACACCTCAAAATGTTTACATCATAGCGTATTGTAGCGTGAGGAAGAAGTTAAAAATAAATTAGAAATTAGCATACCTAATACGAGAAATTTATCATAGTATATCGTTTGCAATGAACTCGTTATAGTGTAGATGTACAACGATAACAAGTTAATTAGAACTTGATTAGAAGTTTAACCTTTCATGAACCGCAACGTGCTTTCCCATTTTCCCATATGTGGTAATAGTTGGAATACTTTTCACAAGAAAGTTTATTGTACCTAATATTTTAAGAATCAAATGTTTCTACCCTATTGACCCTGCTATAGACTTTGCAACCATCTTATTATGTTAATTATCTCTCACAACTTTTTAGAATAATTTACCATAATTATTCATTTCTTCCTTTTAGGCGGGCATTTTGTCATTTCTATTGGCACTTTATTATGATCATTTTATTTTTTAATAAGGTCATTTCCTTGACTTTAGCAGAGCAAGCTTACGTAAAACCATAAATTGTCTAGTAAAAGTTGCGATATGTAAGGAACGAACAAAAAAATACGATACTGTGGAGAAATAATGAATGAATGACAATACCTACTTTATGGTATATTTTATTAATGTTTATCAACTTTATGAAGTTTTAAGTAAGTAAAAACTTATCTTTCTAGCCCTTTCCTATATACCTGTGTATAGGCTTTTTATCGCCCTGTGTCATCCTTATAATACCCACACACCCTTTAACTAGTTCACCTGATGTTCTGTGCCCCTAAATATCATACCTATGAATAGGATGAAGATAAGAAGAAGACACATATATGTTACAATGGTTATTATGTTGACAACTAGAAGATCATCCAAAAGTATAGTGAATCAGTGAGATTAGATGAAAACATCATCTTGCTGTCACAGTACAGCATAATACTGCGCTAAAATAAAACTACCTGAGTAAATGTTTATAATCTCGTCACAAAGTCTAGCACGCACGCCTGTCTGCCATAAAGTCTAGCAAAGTTAATGCCACATGTGACGGCCGGTATTTAAAATTTCGGAGATTATATTCGTGCTAAGCAAATGCAATTTGGTTAATGAAACAATGTAATTGCTTGTAATTTAGAATAAACTAGAGACGCGTCATAAATTATCCAATTATTTATCAATTCCATCTGATTGTGAATAGTAAAACAATACGAGATCACATTTTTAATTAATCAAATAAATCACAAAGATTATCAATTTGAGTAATAGCTGCTATTAATTACCTACTTATCTTGAGCATTGAAATCATTATTACTCGTAATCTTGAAGATAATTCTAAGTAGCATTTACTCGTACTTGTAGTAAACAATTTATGCTTACCCAATAAACACATCACAAACTTTTTGATTGATGAAAGTTTAAGGCCTATCAGAATATTCATCGTATATTTTCACAACACCCCTGTCACAATTTCTCGAACATTTACCGCGGTATCAGGGCAGATGTTTATAATGATGTGCAAGTAAGTTCAGTAACACTAATTACATCATGCGACACTGGACAGTGACCGAGCGGAATGCAACGCACACGCAACGGTCGAGATGTGGCCTGCCATCCGTGAACTGATTTTCTACTGCATTTTATTATACAATTAATTGTTACGCACTTGGTTTTTGTTCCTGCAGATAGCCGATTATCTTAAAATTAAAGAATAAATAAAGAACTATGAATGTATCCCTTACGGTAGACATACTCTCAGATCTATCAGATTTTAAGATACCTTGAAGAAAGGGAGTGATTTTATACAAATACGATGTGCAGATAAGAAGTTTTATTTTCTATTAATTGAACATAATATTTAAATGTCTTTTTTTCACTTTCGTTTAGATAAAAGTGACTGTATAAAAGACTTTAAAGTATCATTAAACGAACAAGAAAACCAGAAATCGAAACTCATTCAATGCTTTAACAGTTCAACGATAACCGTATAGATGCAATAGACTCATCTTTCTACCAAGTTCCTAAGTACCATTTATCAAAGTCCATAAACATAGCCAATCGTGAAGGTACCAGTCATTAAACCATAATCTCTACCCACCATCAGGAAATCGTGCATGGACGAACACCATAGAAAGTTCATTCGATGTGCCTAAAGCTTTCATTGAAGCATTATGCATGCAAATCCTATTCTCAGGTTGAAAGGGTAAGTTACAGCATGTTACACAGTTTTGCACCTTATGCTGTTAAGTTAAGGTTTTTAGTATAAGGTGAAATGTGTAGGTTTATGAGTATTATTTCTGATGGTAAAATAAATTCGATTTAATAATATTATTATGCCCTTAGTGGGAAGCTAGCACCGTTTTATATCAAAACATGTTTGGTTTTATATGAACTGAAACTTCAGTATATAATGATAGGCTTTTATTACATACTGCTCGTATACGTAGTATGTTCTATGTGTTAGAGCTGGTACACACTAGGCGTTTTTAAGCGCGCGTTAGACGCACGTTGTCAGATTTTTGATACTAGAATCGCGCGTTTTGTCATCGCGTAATGTGTACGGATGTATTTGACCACATTTTTAAACGCGCGTTATTCAAAACGCCTATGCGTACTAGGGGTCAGAGTTGTAAAGAAGTGAAACCTAATGAAAGCCTACCTAGTGAAATATTTAAACAGAATGTGCCAAAATTATCATTCACATTGAAAAAATACGGATACCTAACAATAAAATGCAAATTACCGTAGTAATAAGCCATTCAGCAATTTATCAATGTTCGTAAGCTGTCAGCAGCCATTCAATAGTAATTCATTTCAATTTTCTAAGCTGATGGCAGGTAGGTGACCTACCCACTGAAGATGGTATCAATGTTACTACTGGCATGGTTTCTACTGGTACCTATGCTCGACTTTTTATGCATTCGTAAACTTTTTCATTCAAAAATGGAAAATGTTGCCGGTAAAGAACTCTTTTGTTTTGCGTTTTTGTTATAATTATGCATAATATCCTGTGAATAATAATACTCGTACTAAGTAGAGTGTAGACTGTTCTGATCAAGCAAATAATCTGGACTAAGTTTGCCACATCTAAGATTGAATACAGGCACGATGCCTTTCGACAATTTTTACTTTAGTTCTTCAGATCAAAATGTGTAGTAATCTGAACCTCTTTTCTTAGTATCTAATTACTACACTCCTCATTAGCTTACACTAGTTTACGATGTAAACGTTTATAGATTCGAAAATGTCATAAGAATGCTGTTTTTAACTTTCCCTTTCTATAAGGACTCCAATCAAATAGTTATCAGTAGAAAATGACCATTTCAACTTGAAAACAAGAAGTTAATTGCTTTGCTTGATAGATTCATGAATATGCTAAATAGAGGCCTGACTTCTAGTCTTATCTTATTACTTGTGGTTAATTGTGGTAATTATTTTTAGTATCTGTTATTCGCATAAAGTATACACGTTTCTTGTAATTTTTAATTTATAACGCGCATCAACATCTTCAATTTTATGCGGATAAACTGCTCTATCATAAACTATGAGTACAATTAATAATATCACCATATATTTAAATTTTAAACGGGACTCAATCGCGTAGGTATAATTTATTTATTAACCTCGACGTTTCGATAGCATTTTAAACTTTCGTGATTTGGTGACATAATTATTATTTTTAAACCGGGTATTTAAGAAATAATAACAATAGGTACGTGATAAATACCCGGTTTAAAAATAATAATTATGTTTCGATAGCATTACAGCCACCCATCAAATTGCTTTGAGTTGCAGAACAAGTTTGATAAAGACCATATAAATACAAGGGTTTATAGAAATGATATTAACTGTCCTTACACGGACTACTAAGTAGAGTCAGCAGCGAAATATTATTGAAGTAAAACTTTTTTATTAAATTAATCGAATAGATTTGTATTGTACGATATTAGATAACAGTGGCTATAGTTATATAGCTCTATCTGATCCCAAAATTTCAAAAGTAATTCTTATTTTGAAATAAGAAGCATCACAAAATGTTTTTTTCTAAGCGAGGATCCAAGGGGTCTGCTATTGTCGTATGAATTTGAGCTTAGCTAAAGTTATTCATAGGAGAATTAAAAAATAACAATGACGGTACAAATCTATTGTTACTGGAAATACTAACAACTTATCCTATGGTAAGTTTATAAGACTGAAATGAATTTATAGTGCCACAAACTTATCTGAACCGGCGGCCAAAAGATGAACTAACAAATTTTACCGTAAAATTTATTTTTCTACCGACACCAAATGCGATAACAGCGCCTCTCCCACCGGATAAGATAAGTTGGCACTGTACAATCAGATGAAACTGCTGCCTGTACAGAAAAACACGCACGCCCATAAATAAATTCAGGCATCTAAGTTCCGATGTCAGGGGTCAATGCGACATGCCTCCTTCGGATCCTCTCTCTGCCCTTTACCGGTAGGTTTCACCAGTGAAAGTGTACTTCAGAACTACCTGTATAGACTTGTTTAGGTCTTCGACATGCCGTGAGAACTGACAGTGTTAGGTAACTTTCATAGTGGCCCAATCGTCGAGATCGATAGCTAGTAACTGGAATACCGGACTTGACTTGATTACATTAATGAGCACGATTTGAGCTTGTGTAAAACAGATCAGTTGAGTAGGCAAAAAGGGAGGACTTTTCAAGGAGAATGGAATAGAGGTTGGTGTTCTGGTTTTGGTGATTATTTTCAGGTTTGATCACGTTCTGGGACACGTAAACAAATAAAATAGTAGATGAAAAATTTCGTAGTAAAAGATGACACTTTTCTTAAATTGCTTTGAACGTGATCCTCTACGTCTTATTACAATGGATCTCAGACATTTTCAAAATTGTCCGTTTGACATGCTCAAAATTCTCAGCCAAACGCCTATTTTAACGAGTGCCTAAAATATAGCCCTAGTGTAAATAGATGAAGATTCCCCAGATGAATCAAAACATTGTAGGTATTTTATATTTATTTTTACAATATAAATTTTTATCATTTGGCTTCAGGCGATAGAAGTTATATAATTTTTATAGACAATGGTCACATTATAGAGTTGTATAAATTGATTCACAGCGCGTCATAAATTTTACGATAGGCATTAATCAACTGAATGTTCATTCAGTAAAGTGCTTGAACTTGCTTACAGCGCCTTTGGCTTTTAATTAAAGTCAACTTGAAATAAATGATAGGAACATCTATATTTACATAAATCAAATCTTTCATAGGTTTGATTTATGTGAATACCTAAAGATTAGCTTCTATTTCAAAATTTTATTATTAACTCTCCTTATGAAGCTGAAGAAAGTGAAACATTTTAATATTATTTTTTTCTAAAACTAACCTTACAAATTTTTTGATCAGTTCAATTACTTGATTTTTTTTAATCAACATTATCATAGAGCAAATAAGTTTTTCTTAACTAAAACACCCACAACCCTCATCTCGAAATTTGCAAAATCAAATGAGAAGACAAACAGATGTTTTATATTAAAACCAAACTACCTGATATTCTGGTTATGCTAATCAAAATGCAATAAAAAATTTCGTTGGCCTAGAAACTTGTTACATAACTATTTACTTGTTTAGAAGAGATTTACTATCGCCATATCTAGGACAACTTAACCTACCTAAAGGGAACACGTAACCTCGAACGTTGAATTTATGAATTAATTATGGTTTTATATATTAATCAGTATAATAAAAGAACAGAAAATATTTTATGGGATTTGGTAATAGGCCGTCCAAGGCTAGAGAACTGCATTACCAAATTATGGTTGGAAAATTCAATGGAAAACAACCAAATGACCACTGAGTATTTCAAATTAAGACGAAGACATTCACGTACCTAAACAGTCAAACTAGCCCCCTCGCAGACAGCAGACTTTCTATCGGCCGATAGTTGAGACGGAACATACTTCGGCTCGTAATGAGTATGGAGAAGTAAGCCGAAGTATGTTCCATCTCAACTATCGGCCGATAGAAATCTGCAGTTTGCGAGGGGTGTTATAAAAAAATGCAGAATTTCTGCTGATATTTAGAGCTTCAAGTTATATTTGCACTGTGGATGGCTGCATTTTTATGACACTTAAACATTTTTAAACGCTGATAAAAATACTAATCAAATTATTTTTATTTACCTTCTATTTTTTCTTATTAGGAATACATGTTGTGCCGACCCCACATAGAGTAGGATAAGGGCAAGAAGATGATGACCTTCAGATTTTTCTTATTAATTTAAGTTCAATGTTGTTGTCACTTATTGATATGTCTTCTTTTAAGGCCTAGTTTAGCATCAAATGAGCCGTGCAAAAACAGCTTTCTCTAGTCCAATTGTAATGCGTAATAAGGGATCGCTCACTATCCATAAACTTGATTAATGTTTAGCGACGTCGTGACAAATGGTAGCAAAATATCAACAATCTATACCTTCTTCGCTTATTTAAGTTTCTAAAACTTTGATTTATGTTCAAAGTGTCAATAATAAACAGAAATAATAAGATACTTTAGAAGCGCTCTTGGTCGTGCTTGCTTAGTCGTTCTTGATAGATCGTTGAAGTTAAGCAACGTTCGAAACGGTCTGTTAGTGGATGGGTGACCGCCAGTGGCATTTTCATCTGAGCGCTTCCGTGCTTCGGAGTGCACGTTAAATTGTCGGTCCCGGCTATTTAAGTCGTTAAGCCATGGCGGAGGCCTTAAGGTGGGCTAAAAATTCCGTCGCCAGAGTTGGCCACTGACTTATACGAACTTACTTTATAAGATAATTTGAACACCAGAATTAATAATACACAGATAATAAGTAGGTACTTAATATACATTGGATCGCTAATTTCAGTAGAGAAATCGAAAATTGATAAATGAAAAGAAATTAAGCAGTTCTTTACAAAGCGAAAACACGTAGTACCTAATGTGCAAAACGTAATGAATGTAGCGGTTCGAAGTTGTTAGTAATTGAATCACCGCTAAGTATACAAACACAAACCCTAAGGCAGTAATAGTAGGATAGGCCAAAGGCTCAGATGCTAAGTTACTAAATGCATTATTGATAGACATTATCGGCCCGGGGCAACGCACTGCAGTCGATAAACCTGATACTGAGTCAATTACTGTGTTGACGGCGTGAAATGGTTTATGTAAGATAATTTATCAGATTACGGAGTAAAGCCAGTTTCATATCTACCGGAAGAAACGCGTCGGTATCTGCCGCACGATACATTTTCATTTGAATTATCAAGTTTCTTGTAAAGCCTTGTACGGCTCGCAAGAGTTATCAAAATTGATGTATACAATTTTGATTTCACATTTTACATCGACTCGCTTGAACCTTGGAATGCGCGTAGCCTGGAACGCTTAATCCGTTCGCAGCTTAATATTTCAATTTCATGATCAAGACAGCTTGAAGATCTGTTCTCATTAAAGACAGAAACATAATTCGTGATATTTTTGCGATATATTTAAATTTCAATGTTTGGTCTTCTTGAGAAGAAGATACGGAAAGCAAAAAAACTATGAACAGAGAAATAAAAATGAAATTAACACTTGATTCCAAATGAGTTAAGGAAATGTTTTCAGAATGTTATTCTCAAATTTTTTATACATTTTAAACGCGAACTTACTTTGACGATATGCTCAACCTTTCTTGTTTCACATTTTAGTAGAGTGCCACAAACTTATCTGGACCAGTGGCTAAAAGAGGAACTAAATTATTTATCATTAAATTATTTTTTCTGCCAACACCGAATGCGATAACAGCGCCTCTCTCACCGGTTCAGAAAAGTTTGTGGCACTGAAATTTTCAGCTTAAATACACATTAGATCAAAGAAGTATATTTTTCTACTTTGACGATATGCAACGTATCGTCAAATGTGTGTGAAATAGGCCTTAAACAGCCATTGAAACGGAACGATAGCTGTGTGTAGATGACGTAGTGAGCATGTGTAATGTAAAACTAGAGTTTAATTGTGAGATAAATTTAATAGAATAATAGTCTGGATTTTATGATACCATTGAACCATAATCACTGATTGCCATATTCCAGTCAATCCAATGTGAAATCAAAGAAAACGCAATTCATTTGTCTGTTTCATTATAGTAACGATAAAATAATTTTATTTTCTATAGAATAATATAATTTATCTAAGAAATTGCATATTATTAATTAGAGCTTTGACTGTGCGTGCAACATATTAGTTATATTGTATGAAATTTGGATCTTAAGGCCCCAATTTGTTATATTATATTATACTAGCTTCTGCTCGCGGCTTCGCCCGCGTGGTACCAACATTTTGAATAGCCTATATGCTATTCCAGGTCACTATACCAAGCTTCATCCAAATCGGTTCACAGGTTTAGGCGTGATTGATACACAAACATACAAACATCTAAACATGCAAACATCTAAACAAACTCACAAACTTTTAGCTTTATTATAGGAGGGGATTATTTATTCGTATAACAGGAAACAGAATTTATGTAATTAAGTACCTAGAATACATAATATATAATTAATTAATGTAGTTTAAAAATCACTACGCAAGTTTTTACGATTGACTGTATCAATATTAGCTTTAATAGTTTTAAGTATCCTGTATAAACACAACTAATATCAAAACGACAATCTACATGTAACATTTCCTATTTGAATCATAACCATGACCAATAAAGATCTATACATTTCCTTCAAGAACTAGCTACTAGTTTCAATTCTGCTGATCATCGATATAATTAAAATTATTATTTGTAATCACCATCTAATTTTGCATGCAACTATCTTAATTGAGATAAATACGTGAATGAATTCAGCGTGATCCGTCTAATTAATAAGGCAATTGTAAGTAATTATGTTCGAACTCGAATATTCAGCTATAAATTTTATGAAGCATCTTATATGCATGTATCATGAAACAGTAATGAATTATGAAATTTTGTGACAAATATTGGATTTTTTGAGTTAGTAACTTAGATGAGTTTTGTGGTCGAATAAAACAGTGATCGGCATTTGGTGGTAACACATAGTTATGAGTAGTTTTACTTGAAAAAGTTTGGCTTCTAACAATTTTCAGGAAAAACGGAGATAGTATGAGATGTTATGCAGAGGATGTATTTTTCCTGAAAGTTGTTGGTTGCCAACAATTGATTATCACAGTTTCTTTCCTGAAAATTGTTGGCAACCAACAATTTGATATTCACCTGGCAATTAAAAATTTTCAGGAAAGACGAAGGTAATAAAAGATGTGTAAAAAATGCTACAAATCGTGTATAAAAAAATACTTCATTTTAGTTCCATATCATCCCAAGCATTCCAATTTATCTAGTTTCAGACTTTGTACTTCGCCTTACATTATATTTTTTTGATCTATTTAAAAGATTTTTTATTAGCCCTTTTGCTTCTTTCTTACCCCTTATTTTCGAGACTAAATATTAATAATACATCAAACAAAACTCATGCATTCACATCTTTATAAAATGACTTATACAGCGTCTGGAGCCACCTCTGCCCACACTCATCGGGACGCTGTAGTCACCAAACACTGACCTAGGTATTCCTAAAGTAACTTTTGAGAGATCTTTTGATTTTTAGATCATGTATCACTTGAATATCACTTACGGTTTGCTGTACGGCATTCATGTTCACGTGTTTAGTTTCAGCACTGAACACTCACATCACACACATAGTCCTAGTGAAAGTTGATCCCGGATTTAAGGGTGGTTTCACACGTAGTGCAGTCGTTGCAGTCGTGGTGAAGTGAAGTTCAAGGTGAGACAGCGAGACGCTTATATACGAGGGTGGTGGAGCGCGCTGGTGCAGCTGTGTGTCGGTGCAAGACCCACCATCTAGCGCACACAACTGCATTTTGCGGTTCTCAAACTTTTCAAGTGCATCTATTGTCGAACATCTATTCGTGGACAGTGTAAACTTTTAATTGGCTTTTTGATTCTACAGGGTATCACGGGTAGAGTTCAAGTGTATCAATACAATCGGCGTTTTGGGTATACATCGATGGTTATTATGTTTTACCAACAAAATAAATATAGAATTACAAAGCACATTAGTGAATTTATTCACCAATGCTCAGTGACATCTGTTAGTTGCATTTCTTTCGTTGCAGCCTAGGTAACTTAACTCTTATACTAATGTAATAAGTTAGTCTGTAGGTGCTCCACAAAAACCACGCTAACTTGGCACTCCAAGTTAGCGTTGTTTTTCCAAATGTGTTTATAGAGATGCTACTCTCTTTTCTTCTTTTATATTTTATTAAAATTTTATTTTGATTATAACAATTATTAACTATGATTGTTAACTTTGTAGGGCCTGCTTTAGTATATGATCGTACTCCCACGTGAGTCACCACGCTAATACACAAGTTTGAGAACCTTAAGCGGGCAGGTTTCAGAGATCACTTGCATTTCCACGCCCGCAGCCACGGTCCAACCTCGGAAGTACTGTTTACTTACATAACCATCTTTATTTACTAGTTATATGTTCGCGGCTTCGGTCATAAAGCGATAGACCTATTAGTTTATTCGTAATCAAGTATAAAGTAATGAATATTAATTTAATAGTTTGTTCAGCACCTAATCGGCAGGAAATTATCAACCTCGGGTCTATTCACAATTGTCTTCTTCTTTTGAACCAGTGTGGTCTATGGACGATTTTTTTTTCACGACATTTTCCTTCAACGTTTGAAGCTCATATTATTCCGAATTAATAATTAGATGGGTTGGAAGATGGAACCACCGTCACCGTTTTGATTGAAATTTGAAGTCACCCAATACTGAATTCGTCCAGCCAATAAACATTTTACAGTCAGTAAAACTATTTTACAGTTAACTGTGATTACAGTGTATTGAACTTTAAAGTCTATTGTTGCCAACACAATGTTGTGTTACAGGAAATGTATGAGGAACTAGACGATCCACGATTACTTAAGCATGGTGTTGTCTATTGTAATAGACACTACTCTACTTGCCTTAAGCTTTTGTTTCCTAAGTCCGGCATTTTAATACCATCTGTTCTAAAGTGTGCTTGCAATCTGTCTCACTTTCTTTTAAAAATAAATATATAAATATTTTCTAACTCAACTGTACAATTACTCAAATCAAATCAAATCAAAACAATCATTTATTTGCAGAATACAGTACATAATAATGTCAAGATCTTAAACTAGTTCTGATGGGATTATGTATCAATAAAAATGAAATGGAACGCTCAATGGAAATCCAAACTGATGTCCTGTTGTTTAACCTACTCCACACATCCTACATATTTTTAGTTATAAAAACATACACAAAATATAGGTAATTAGTCTTATTCCATTTGATTTTGATATTTAGATCCTACTCATTACTTTTACCAAAAAAAAACTACTGAAAATAGTTAAAAAAGATTCCTACTCCCTCCATTATCACGAAACTATTTATAATTAATTACCAATACCTAGCTTCTATAAAAAGTGTCCCTTATCAATCAAGTTTATTATTAACCTATTATCCAACTGGTGGTATCTGTATCCTGTACAAATTACGTAACATAGTTTCCTTTTGATTTCCACCTTATAGACAACACACACGGACGCCTAGATAAATGTGCATAGCATTCACCAGAGGTCAAAATATTCGAAAGTTAAGCTTTAAACGGGGTTCATGTTTTGGTAGTATTGGCTTCTGCAAGATTTTATTTGTGTTGCTCTTAAATTTTTTGAGGCGTTCTTTTGGTACTATGCAAAAAAACTTATACTATAATATAAATGTGAAAATAACTGTCTGTTTGTTACCTTTTCACGCCCAAACCACTGAACAGATGGCTTACTGACACTGACATAGCTGAAAATTAGCATAGAGGTTGTATCCTAGGAAAGGACATAGGACTTCTTTCCCCATTTTTGGAAAACCTTGTTGCTTGTTTTACTATGTAATTTCGGTGGCATTTTACTAATAAAGCCTTGGATACTTGGCAGGAGATTTGAAAAATGGAATGGGGGAGTATTGAAAAAAATTTCCCATTTGACGAAAGATTTCCATTGCAGTTTTGAAAAAACAAGCCGCCGTGTTTTCAAACTGACCGACTGACGTGAATTTACACATAATTCCTACTTGACATTGGCAGAATTATACTGATTCTACAGTTAGTTGCCATTTTATAAAAGAAGACGAAGAAGAAGCGCGGGAGTGCAGCTAGTCTGACAATAAACCAGTTTTTTACATGCTTGAGAGGTAAATTATCCAGTATAAATTATGCAAATATAGAATTACCAATTACGTAGTAAATTAATTTATGCAAGTAAATGCATTTATCTTCATAAATAACATTTCGGTGACCGAGTTCGTAAAGTTTCCCCGATAACTTTTATGAAGACTTGAACGACTTTCTTTGAATCAGATATAATAAGATAAGTTTACGAGATGATGACCTAAGGGAAATACGCTGTCCTATGGTGGTTCTCAGTTAAATTCAGCAGGTGAAGGTATTATCATTTTCAAGAATTATAGTTTTGTATTTTAAATAGATTTAATAAACCAATTACAGTTATAAATCAACATCTGTTTTGGTAGTAAGTTCGTATGAGTTCAACTCTGGTGACAGAGTCTTAGGCCGCACTAAGGCCTCCGTAGTTTTACCACGTTTTACAAGTTCTTTAAATAAAAAGTCCATGTGTATCCACGTAATGATTAGTTGCCGAGCCTACTGGGCTTTTCCTGATTCCTCATAATCGGTAAGTACCTCTGAAAATGCGGAAATGCGCGGGAAACGAGTGAAACGGACCCGCTCACCCAACCCTGCCTGGTTGACCACTTTGCAATTAGTCGATTTTCCGGATCTAAAGCTTCTTTCGAATCTTTCGTAATTAGCACTGAAATAGTAAAAGGGCTACCTACTGGCATTGCTTTGCGACATTACTTTGTACAACGTACTTACAACGTTATGTCAGAAAATATATATTTTTGGGAAACTGATAAAAATAAACTTTATCCACCCATGTATCCATAGTGTATTAAGTATTGGTATAGGGTTTAATTTGCCTCTGATCACGTTATCAGATGAAAAAATAATCGTGATCAGGGCATGTTCACGGGACAAACACCTGCGACAGGTTTGCCCACAGACCTAAAAAAAATTTCGCTACGCTCGGTTTGCCTGTTAAATTCTTACAACATTCAAATAGTAGATTATTCACCAAGGGGATAAAGCAGTGTATTATGTCACGGGCGCCATATTGAATCCCAAGCGCATCGAAGGATTCTTTAGTTAACTCCCGAGCGACAGCGAGGGTGTTTATAGTTAATGACTAGAATCCTGAGAGAGCGAGGGATTCAAGAGCGCCCAAGACTAAGACAGCTTTAACCCCGAGGTGAATACTCTGCTTTTCACACATAGGTACTGCGAGAAAAATAGTGAATACTTACACCCAGAAAATAGCAAGCAAGTCAGGTTTTATAGGTAGAATAATAATAATCAATTCGTTTTTTTTATTCAACCTATACTGTCCCACTGCTGGGCAAAGGTCTCCCCCAATTCTTTCCAACCATTGCTCTCCTTCGATAGCTCCCACCACCCGCTATCGAAGGAGTCGAGGTCGTCCGTTTATTCTCAAAAAATATTTTATTGAGGTCATCCTTTCGTTCTCAAAAAATATTTTAGCATTAATATGCAACAACATTAGATCGCTCTATAGTTTGGAGGCATTAGCCACACTTTTTCCTTAAATTTGAATAAATTCTACTTGGTGCAGGTCTCTATGGTAAACATTTTCATAGAAACATCAAAAATAAATTCGGAAGAAAAAGATTAGTTGCCACATTTTTTCTTTTTTTTTCGTATAAGTTCTATTGGGTGTGGACTCAATAGTAAAAATTTTAATAGAAATGTTGAAGTTCGAAATTCAAATCTCATTACTTATCTGTTCACATGAGGTTCAGAGGGAGAAATGAAATCCCATACAACTTTACCTCCCGCCGGCCATTTTGTTTTTTAGGAGGGAGTAATAGTTTACTTTCTGTTAAGAATGTGAGACGAAAAAATGTATGGTTTTCGACTACCGGGTGTGAAAAAGTATTTTCGCTGTCAAATATAATGTTTAGACATGCATCTAAATTATATGCTGATATTTTTAACTTCAGTTTACTTATTGAAACTACATTGATACAAATGAGCATTTTATAGTAAATCAATACATTATGGTTGTCATCACGTGAAAGTTTATAGAAAGGGAATTTACTGGAACCTGTCAAATGCATTATACGGCTGTTAAGACTACTCGCCTGACGGGATCCTCTTCGCAATACCATGTAGGTTTCTAAGGCTGCGTTTGCACGAGAAATGTCGGAAGAAGCTGAGCTTATACTAAGCATACGAACTCTGTGGCGCAGTGGGTGAAAGCTTGAGACGCAGAAGGTTGCGGGTTCGATCCCCGCCGCGGGATAAAGGTTTGTATGATCTGCAAATATTTATCTCGGGTCTGGGTGTTTCTATGTATAATATGTATGTATGTACAAACAAAAAGTATATAAGTAGTATATTAGTTATCTGGTTCCCATAGTACAAGCTATGCTTATAATTTTTTGTAATTTTGATGATATCCACACTTGGCAACTCCAGCTTTAGGAGGATCGTCTGATCATCGCGGGTTCGAATCCCGTCGGAATCGAAAATTTTGATAAGACATTTCTTAAGCTATGCTTAGTTTGGGGCTAGATGATGCTGTGTGAAATGTCCAGCATTATTTATTTAGTTTAGTTTAAACCTACTTTAAATGATGCTGAGTTAAAATGTTCAAGCATTGAGTACTATTTATTTATACTTACGTTACCGACTTCTGTGATAATGTAGAGCATCGTGTCAAAAACAAACTTGCAATTCTTTATGCAAGAGTAGCAGGACTGGATCATCCATACAAAAGACTTAAACGCGCTATATTCTCATTTGTTTGCATTATTAAATTAAAATTTCGTGTTTTCAAGTCATAGATTAGGCGAAGTGGATGAAAAGTATTAGGAAAGCTGACCACATCCACTTGTGGGATGTATAGGCAGGAAGAGATTTTCAATTAAATTCATTTTTAATGTGCAAAACTGGGATGGGAGTGGGTTGAATGTTCAAAACACGGGGGACAGACTCTTGATAATAGTAAAATTTATGTGGCTCCATTTATTTATTTAGACCCCTCGCAGACTACAGACTTTCTATCGGCCGATAGTTGAGACGGGCTATACTTCTCCATTCTAATTACGAGCCGAAGTTTATTCCGTTCAACTATCGCCCGATAGAAATTCTGCAGTCTGCGAGGAGGCTTAAATACCGCCAGTTTGTGTATTAAACCTTTGACAAATTTTCTTAGGTAGAGAACTTAATTCTAATACATTTGCCTTGAACTATAAAATGCTACCTGCGCTCTATGGGGGCGCGTTTCCTCGACAACACTTCTATTTTGTGGGATAAAAAGTAGTGTGCTATTCCAGACCATAAACTACATTTACTGTAGTGTATCCTGACTGACGCCGCCTAAATCATCTGTAATAGATGGATAAAGAGGCCAATGATGATGATGATGAGCTAGCGTGAAAAAAAGCACACTTATCATACTTTGAAGCAGTTACAATCACCATTATTCATAATCTTTACAGCATCGGCTAAGTTGCAGTTTACCGCTAGTTAGATCAGTTGCAATCAAGGCCATGTTTCATACGAATTGACACCTAGATTAAGATTAATGCCTCCGTTTCGATAATAGCAGGCAATTAGTGTAATCTTACAGCAGGTGCAATGAATCGTGTATACTTCGTGTTTGCACGATTTGATACATCATCGGCTGTTGATTTGGGTATGATGAAAAAATAATTACGTATTATAAGGCGCCTACTAATAAACCAAGTATAAAGTTATTCCTGAGTGTAAACTGTCAAAATGTATGGTTATTCTTAGTTTATTACGAGAAATAACTTTATGTCACGTTTTAAAGTTAGGCTGTCAAAGTATCACCAATCACACAATACGAAAATGACGTATCATGACAAAATACGTCATTTTCGTACTGTGTGATTGGTTGGAATGGGAAATGGAAATGGATTTCAAGTTAGACAATAAGGCCTCAGGTAAGCAAGGTAAGGCAAATTAAACTGTCAGTTGCTGCTACTGGTTATATTTATTTATAATTTTTCTTTAAAACCAGCTTTCCATTATTTTGTAAACATGTTAATACAGAGACAGATACGAAACTAGTATCAAGCTCTACTCGTGTAGCCAGCGCCTAGTCGTTTTCTGTCTCGCAAAATATGCCCTCTAGCACTTGCTTATCTTAGGCCACAGGCTCTACTTTTACTACACTTTTTAAGAAAGCCGCTATATTACAAAATGTACCTATGTGAAAATATTTTTTGGCTCTCTTCTAAATGGATTGATTGTTTTTGATTTGGTATTGAAATTCTCAGTGCGAGTGATAGTTTCGTTGAAACAAATAGTAGTTTTTATCTGCGAAACCAATAGTAGTTTTTAGCTATTGTGAAAAAATAAAACACAATATTGTCACCGTTTATTGGTAGGTTTTAATAACAAATGCGTAGGCATAATATTGCACATTTCACTTAGCAAACATTAAGTGCAAGTAATAATAAATAACTAAGCCTACGTTGTCGGCACAAACATCTATCTTACATCACAATACATGTAGTAAACATACATTATAACTAAACCAAGACTGTCGTCAATGGCCGTAAATATTTCAGTAATCAAGATAGCATAAGATATCCTATTATTATGGCCATTATTTTCATAACGTCGTATACTCGGCACATAATACTCAAAAATCCTTAATCCTATATTTACAACTTATTTACAGACTGGCTTCTAGATTATAATTTCTTCTTTTCGTTCCTATCGTTATGTTTCCGAGAGAAGGGTGTGCTCTCCGACTTATTCTCAGGCTTGGCCATTCGTTTTGGGTGCGAGTGGTAATTTCTAGGGTAGGATGGAGCCTTTTGCTTGCCAACTGGTGGAATATGGTGAGGTCCTACGGTATACTCTGCTTCAGGGTGGTGTTCCTGCTGAGGTTGCGTGAACGCAGAGACTGAGTGCGAGTTCACATACGCCACTTTTTCAGTGGACGGGTTCGTTAGGAACGTTTGAGGCACCATTATTCTGTACGGAGACTGGTACTTAGAAGAGTAGGGCATTGGGGTAACGTAGCTAACAGTTTGAACAGCACCGACATTTGGTTGTTTTGCTGTGTAGCTGACGGGTAGCACTGTGGCAATAGTGTGGTCTTTGCTGGGATAATTCTCTGAAAGTATTAGATTGCTGCCATCAGATTCACTTTGCTGCTGATGGTAGTAGCTCCGAGCGTCTTCTGACTCAACTTGATGTTGTGCATGTTCTTGGCTGACCTGAGGATGGTAAATTACTTCTGTTTCTTTCTGCACTGGCATTTCTTGAGTGTAATATTGATGAGGAGCTTCAGATACTCTTTGTCCGTATGATGGCGATGCCGATTCTATCTCTTGTTGTTGTTTCTGCAAGTATTCGTATGCAGCCTTAGCAGCTTCGTGGCTTTGAATTTGAGGAGTTTGGGGTCTGTATTCGTAAGAACCTGAGTCTTGCTCTTGGGTTTGCTGTAATTGCTGCGGTTGATAATGACTTTGAGCATGAGCATCTTCTTCATAAGTCACTTGAGCAGGTGCTTCAGTTTCATAAGTTTGATGAATTTGTTGTTGAGGTACTTCGTAATGTTCCTGAGTATTATCTTGTGATGTTTCGTAATGAGTAACTTCAGCCTCAGGCCTATGATGCACAGTTTCAGGTACACCTTGGACTTCATGTGCCTGTTGTTGGTACTGAGGTTGGATGTAGTATGTTTGGGGTACAGCTGTAGGGTGCGATGATTGTACATGCTGAGGTACATACTGGTAGTGATATTCATATTTCTGCTGATGAAGTGGTTGGTGGTACAATGAATGGCCGTGCGGCAGGTTAAAACGCTGCGTGTAGCTTGAAGGGTATCGTGCCATCACTGGCTGAACAGCAGAGTACTGAACCCCGGAATGATCCGACTGTGTGTAAGAAGGTTGAACATGAGGAGTGGCATAGTGCTGTCGTCCATAGTTACCGCCGACAGTAGGAGTTTCCGGTGATGATACTAGTGGGTGAGGATAGTGCATTACTTGAGGAGCAAAGGAAAACCCTTGCTTCTTGAAGTACTGATTGACCAATCCTTGCAGATTAACATTGTTCAAATACCTTGCTAAGGGGTAGTTGGACGGCAAGTTGGCGTATAGTTCAGCAGTGGGGTTCTTCAGCGACGAGCTGGGAATTCTTAACACCAACACAGGTACGACTCTCTGGTCTGCTATTTTTGCGCCGTGCGGGCGCAAATGGTCATTAGTTAGGCCAACGCTCTGATATTCAGGGTTTCGAAGTAGTTGAGATGGATCTACTAAGTAATTTGGCATCACAGTAGGAAACTGTCCGCTTAGACCTGACAGTTCATGGCCATTGTAAGTCGTGTACAGAGTAGAAGGAATTGAGTGTGCATTATTTCCGGTGCTTGTATACGACGGGGGTGAAACCAAACCTTTGATATTATCGTAGTTATTTTTGAATTCAGTTGCTGGTTTTGGATAATGGTATGCTTCTTTTTCTTCTGGAACCAATTCAAATGCTCTAGATGGCGTGATCTCAACGTCTGTTACACTGGTATGGCTGGTTGTTGGAGGAATGTCTTCTTGCGAGTAGGGATAGATCATGAACCTTCCTTGGTTGTGCGCTGGTTTCCCGAAGTACGTGTAGCTATACCCGTTGTTGGTTTTGTATCCGTAGCCTAAGTTGGCGTCTATCGTTCTCTTTCCTTTGCCTTGGGTTTTTGTATCAGTGTCATTAACGATTTCTATAGCTATTACAGCGGGGAATGGTAGTTTTGGATCTATGGTAGATACATTCCCGTTGGAGAGCACGAGTTTGGCTTCTGCGTCATCTTTTTTACCTTTTCCTTCTGGTTTTATGCCAAACTTAGCTTCGACTTCTCTGAGAAAATCTCGTTCTTCAGCAGTTAAAGTTGTGTTTGAAGGTTTGTTTTTCTTGAACGTTGCTTTGTATTTCTTGGGGTCAGGCTCAGCATACGAAGTCACCAGGACCGCACAACATATCATCTGAAATGAGAGAAGTTTTGTTAAAATAACTGGTAAAACATTATGACATTTTTGGATGAGAGAACACAGTTCATAGCACAGTTGCTATGAAATGGGATTGTACATTTATATAATATTTTTATTTATTTAATATGTTATTTTATAATTGTCAAAAGTTGTTGCTTATTTTTATTTATTATTTTATATTCAACTCTCAAATGAACGAAGCTTTAGGGAGTGTTTGTTTTAATGTCTCTCTTATTTTGTTCAAGCTTTTAGGTCCATTATAAATAACAGGGCTAGGTACACTTATACTAGCAATCATTCAAACAAAGATAAAATAATTTTCTATATCTTCCCTCACATACTTTTACTACGTGATTAAGCGCTATTCATTAGAATGATGAAAAATATTCAAAAACAAAACACGATTGAAACCAGGAAATCGTTATCCGCTAAAACATAGATACGAAATCATTTATTTATGAATCACATTGCAATCCATCTCATTGAAGCATTGCGTGCATCTCCTTACTCTCTACGAGGCCTGCAATTAAGTAACATAACATTATCTGCTTCTCGGTATTCCATCACCTCTATGTTGGGAAATTTCAACTACCTAATGTTGCGGAATGATGTGACAGGTGGTACTCTTCGCGGTATTTTTATGGCTAGTATAATGTCGGTCATAATAATTCAGCCAGCAATCAAATTATGAAAACATTTTTGCTGCATTCGAAATTCAAAAAATGTTTTGACCAATCCAATTATGAAAAAAAATAGCTGCATTCGAAATATAAAATTTAATTAATATAACGTATCTTGACAAAATCACCCAAGAGCAAAATCTAAAATACTGTAACAAACAATAATTTACTTATAAAAATCATCTGTGTTATTTTGATGTCTGAAACGTTATTTTGATGACTAAAAGTCAACTAAAAACTTGTTGGCTGATTAAATAAGAAATTACCGAACATGTAAAGATTATGCATATCCTTACAAGGAATAACATTACTTCATTTATGACATCTATCAGCGTAACATCCTCAATTACTAGAACAAGTTACAAAATGTATTCAAGATCTGTATTCACCAAATGTTCACCGCCAATTCCCACCCTCCGAACAGAAACGCATTGCAACAGCATTAAAGCTCACCATTACGTCTACTTATCTCATGTCCGGTTGCGTAAGAGTTTCTCGTAGCATGCGCGACCCTACTTTCCACGACCCCAAGGGTGCGGGCGTGACCTGTTATTATAAACATGATTATCTTCGCAGTGGGAAGTAAGTTTGATGACTTCAGTGACGTCACAGGGTCGAAATCGATTTCAAAGCGGACAAATGGCAAGCAAATATATCTCAGACAGAAGATAAGTATAATTCAACGAGAGAATGCCGGCATATTTTTCAAGAGATTCAAGAGATTTGGATATGTTCATATATTGGAAGTTACTATACAACTCAACCCTTTTGATAGTCAAATCCTAACGTTTATAAATATGGCGTGTCTGTGGTTCATTCACGCTTAAATGGTAAGACTGATTTGAAATAGTAGGTATGCACAAATTATAAACAGGTGCGCGCATTGCATGCATATGCAAGATGAAAGGTCATCACAATAACAGTCTTGTGAAAGCAAACGACATGTGGACAATCAACAGATGTTCTTTTTATGACATCAGCGCATTGTGCAAATACTTCCGATCATGATGTCGTTATGATCACTGATTACTTCCACATATCTCTTTCCTTCTGTATTTAGGCTGGATAATCTTTTTGTGACCTTTGGCTAGTGTGTGTGTTACTGGTCAACTATGGTTGATTTAACTGAAGCATCTTTCTCCACGTCATTCTTTAAAGGGTATCCTGACCTGAATTCATTTAGAAGAGATCCAAATTTTGTGTTTTGTCGAGATCAAAGTGGCACCACGCTTTACAAGTTGCAAGAGAGCTTCGGTTAATAAAACACGGTCAGAGTCTAAGTCTATCGGGTGTGTTTCATAGCAAGTTAAGGTCGAGTTAGTCTTGATTTTGTACTGTAATTATGATATTTCTCAAATAATGTCCCAGGCACTACAGCGTCCCGTTGAGTGTAGGCATAACGTTGGCTCCTGACGCTGTATAAATCATCTAGTATAGATGTAAAAGCCAAAGTTTTTTTATGGTATTATGTCAACTCTAACTTTTTATGAAACACACCGAGAGGATTCATTGTATTACGAAATGTATGCGACGTCTCGCACCAGATCGCGCGGCCGCTCACGTTAATGGCATATTTCGGTCAATTTAAAGTGTTACAACATGAAAACAAACATAAATAAAGTGCAAACGATAATAAATGATGTAACGATTTAAACAATGAATAAATACTAAATTAAAAAGAAACACAAAATCTGTTTAAGACTGAATAGCAGTGGGTTACAACAGTCCTCACCATATTTTCCTTTACCGTTTAATTCTGATCGCACATATGTTCGCACCGTCCGCGCCGCAGTCATTTTTCAATAGAAAAAATACTGATGACATCAGAAAATGCGGCTAGCTTCTGATGTCTCAGCATTTTCCTCTATTGAATTGACAGTTCGGCGCAGATAGGTCGTGCGACCACATAACTTTAATTAATTTGAACCCATGACCTGAACCTTCTTAATTTCAAAAGACTATGGTTCAACTTACTCGATCAACACGTCTTTAAACGTCTCTAAAATATAAAATAGTAAAATTATGTTTGAGTTTAGGCAAAAACATATTTTCTGCAATCACAATAAAATACAAAATCGTCCGAACTCAAACGTAATTTAACTATTATAGAAATGCAGTTATCCTATACTGTCAATGCTATGCATCATGATGCACTACATCGCTATCACTACATCGTGATGCATCAATACTGAGATGAAAGTACAGTCTGGAGCAAAACTGATATAAAAGAGAAAGCTGACTGGCCAAGGATTGCAACAGAATAACAAACGTTTCCTGGTTTCGATCCAATCCTGCCAAGTAACGGTAATTTGCAAACAGTTACTAACGTCTGAGGCATCTCCTAGCTAGACTATCACTTCAAGTTTGTACGTCAACTAAGCGGTACTAAAAGTCAATTTGGATTAACTCAAAGTCAATATTTATTGATAAGACCACTTTGAGCTCATCGATATGATTAATATATCTATTGCTAGCGGCACGTCCACGGCTTCGTTCACGTGGTACCAACGTTTTCCTCTATTCACTTATGGGTAGAATTTTCAAAATACCTTTTTTAGTTCCTACCCTACTTCATAAAATGGTCAAAGTTTCGTGATTCTAAACTTAAACTTTTATCTGTAGGTTGATATGTCAGTTAATCACCAAAGTCAAACATAATAGATAAGGGTAGTCAAAGGCACGAGCAATTTCATATTTATTAAAATTATTTGAGTTGAATCACGGGGATAAATAAAAAATGACGTCAGTGATTAGATTTGTTGGAGTAGATGTGGGATACGATATGTTTTTATCGCGGATATTCATAATATTTACGACATCCACACAGGAAATTCTTGAGTTGGATTGGTTTTTGCGACACAAAAAAATATTACTTAACGATTTCATTTAAACAAAGATAATTGATTTTTCAGACTATCATCACACAAAAAAAAAATTAAACTAAAGAAAACAGCGTTCAAATCACGGACCGCAGGTAAAGTACCCTAAAGGCAGGCGGTATTATCTCGTTAAATATAGATACATAACTTATGTTTGAGGTTAGTCAAGTCAAAAAGCATTTATTCAGTAGGACCGCTCGGATCACTTAGAATAGTCTTAGAACTAATTTTACTCCTGTTCTTTCGCCACCAATACCGTGAAGAATCAGGGCAACAAACACAGTTTGGGGCCTAGCATTCTTTTAGGTAATCCATCTTAAAACTAAAAGTCAAGCTTCAGTGGGGAGCCAGTCAAAAATAATTGAGGCTCGTCAAAGTAAGCTACGTCAGCTACGTACGACTTCATTGAAAAGTGATCATAACATCTTACACTTGATTTAATTTATTAATCATTTGCAATCGCAACTCATAGATACAAAAAATTGGTCCGAGTCAAATATGATTTAGTATTTTGATAGACACGAACTCCAAATATTAATCAATTTGTTAACTCAAGAGTATAATTAAAAGCCATAAAAATATCTTCAAAATATATCTTCAACAAATAACGAGTTAACCTGTATAACGAGTAACTAGTTACGGTCGTTGGGATCGTTATTACGTGCGCATACGTTATGTACGTCTCGTTAGCACTGTTATCGTGACTGACATAACGTCAAAATAAATTAGCATTTATTTGAATAATACCTACTTTATCTATATTTATTTATATTTTAATCTAGGCTATCATTTTCTATCATCATCATCCACAGCCCGATCTAGGCCCACTGCTGGCCATAGGCCTCCCTTTGTTTGTGCAATCCAACACGATTCTATAATAAGTAGGAATATATATTCATAAAAATTACATCGACGATGATTTCAATGATCCCTGGGAATACAAGAAATGCAAAAAATATTTAATACCCAATGAAAAAAACAGTATTTTTAGGTATAAGTACAAATTTTATTTGCGTTACAGACAACAAAAATAATTATACCTACTGCTAAATATTTTCATGCATTTAGTAATAAAAAAACTTCTAATGTCTCATAAAAAAATTTATACCGATTGTTGGTTAATTAATAATGAGGTAATATTATATTGTGCAATAGAAAGGTCATGAATATGCTAAATCCGCTCTCATAATACTTACGTGAATACTTGAACAATTTGCAATTAATTATTATATCTATAGCATCCGCCTGTGGCTTCCTCTGTCGGTGATTTATTTCTTAACCACAGCAATTGAATGAATTAATGGAAATACTTTTTAATACAGTTGCTCAAAAAGTGGCGTATTGCAGGGACGTATAGCGTTCGGGAAGTGGGCTATTACATACTCGTGCTTTTCTTTTACCTTTCCCGCACTCGTGCGTTCTCTTTCCCAACTGTCAAAATAATGTCTATTAAAAAGAAAAACCAACTATGAAGTTTTTACTAAAAAAATTCATAGAAGTTTTTATGATTCATGCAAATACGTATATTTCTAAAAAGAACCTACTAATTTGTTTCAATATCAGATTTAATGATTTGATTGAATGAGTTAGGTTAGGTTTCATTTCAATTCATCTCATTAAATTTCATTTTCATTTCATATCAATTAAAAAATTCTACTGAAGACTTGGCTGTATGGGCATAGTTCCCTTTGCCTACCAGAATGGGTGAAGAAAAAAAAACTGCTTATATTCTACGGTTGGCGCCATTTTTCAGAAATTTTCTTTATTTTATTAAATTGCTTAATTTTTTCGCAGCTGTATTAAAAATAGTCGTTCAGTACACGTGCGGAACCGTCATTGCAACTTGTTCTGACTGTCAACACTAGACATTTGTCAGAACTCTTTGCAATGACAGCCTTTCCGCACTTGTAATGAAATATACTTTACTAGCTGACCCGCGCAACTTCGTCTGCGCATTATTAGGAACAAAGTAGAGGAGTTTTGAGTGAATCGAGAGTAGGTATATACAAAATATAAAACTCCGTCGCTTGATATAATAATAATATTTTTTTTATATTTATGTTTCTTTCAAGAATCCCAAGATAGAGGTAGGGAAAATCTTACCCAGATGTTGCAATGCTAAGAACAAAACGAATACGGTAATTGGTATAGAATCCCTGAAGCGAGCGGCAATTTTTTTGAAGAAATTGACTCGAAACATATTTTTTTTGAATACTTAGCAAGTACTGTATGGTGTTGAATTTCGAAATATAACGATTAACTAATATTACCTACCCGCGACTTCGTCAGCAATATAAAAATATCGAAAACTCTAAGCAAAAATCTCCATTAACTTTTCAAAACTCAAAATCAAAGAAAATTATACTCCTTCGTATTTCGATCTCCGCTAGAAACGCCACCTAGGAGAAAAAGTGTAAAGTAGTTTTGACCTCAAGACCGATAGATGGCGTTCTAACTATGGCCAAGGAAAAAATATTTTAATATCAAAAAATCATAACTTCGGAGTTCGGATATATTGATGGGTGGGAATACGCATGGTACATGTTTATCATTAATTTTAAAATAATTTATTATGCAAAATACAAAAAAAAAGTAAAAAAATCTAGAGTGCAAAAAGTGGCTGGCGGCGGTCACCCATCCTTTTTATGACCGCGCCCAGGGTTGCTTAACTTTTTTCCCCATACAAACTTCCAACCCTTATTTTCCCGCCCCCTTATGGTAATTGACAAAAAAAAGTAGCCTATGTCCATCCCTGGGGTATACTCTTTATCCATGCCAAATTTCAGCTTAATCGGTTCAGCGGTTTGGGCGTGAAAAGGTAACAAACAGACAGACAGACAGACAGACAGACAGACAGACAGACAGACAGACAGACAGAGTTACTTTCACATTTATAATATTAGTATGGAGTATGGATTTCACAATGCACACCTTATAACCTTATAACAATTGTTAGTTTTTTTTAATAAAACAGAATAAAGACTGTATTTGAACATGCCTCTGAACCCCATAGACTTCTTCGAAAGGATCTGGAATATATTAAGAAACTGAGATAATGTCTACCGCGCCTTGGAATCAGTCATGATCCTTATTATAATGTTAAAAGTTTTGGTAGTTTTGTACGAAGCTTTTAGATTGCTTTATGATACGAGTACATTATCAAACTTGACCCTAGCTTTATAACGAACTAGATGTCTGTCGCGGTGTTACCCGTGTTTCTTCGGGAAAACTTCACTTTCCTGTGATAAAATATAGTCTATGTTCATCAGGGATAATGCAGAATACTAATGGTGAAAGAATTTTTCAAATCGGTCCAGTAGTTTCGGAGCCTATTCATTTCAAAGAAACAAACAAATCTTTCTTTTTATAATAATATAAGTATTGATAGTATAGACTAACTTGTACGAAATAAACAAGATCTAGATTATTTGTCCCAAGAAAGCCACGTAACAACAATAACATTACCATTTAGCCTAGACAGAGGATAAGGCATTGCATAACTTGAACGGAATAAGAATGGTTAATTTATTCTAATTATCCGCAAATTGCCTTTCGACAATGCATACATTACTATCGGATGAATTCTGGAAAGATTTATAGAGCTTTACAAATACTTCCGCCCGGGCTTTACTCGGTTCTAACTTTTTAAATACCTTGTTTTGCAATGCTATTCGAGTTCATATGAGTCAAAGAGTAAGAGTCATTTTGTTTTCGATTGTAAACGTGCTTAAGTTGAGTACTTTTTTTTCGGGACTCTGTATAATATAGTTGGATAATACGGAAGCTCAAAGAAATTTTTTAATGAATCATCTGGTTGCCACCATAACACCATAACCTTGACCTGTACACTATAACATTATCTAATTTTTGTTTTAAAAACGGGATGAGATAGCGTAAAGGTTTTGGATAATATTCGAACTAGTATCTTACCTCGACGTTTCGATCGGGTTGCACCAATCGTGGTCACGAAAGAACACCCTCCTTGAGTTCCCTTTACGCGATCTCGTCACGTTATTTAAAACAAAAATGAGTTTAAATCGTGTGAGTTTAAAAAGTGAACATTATCTCATCTCGTAGCTGTAGTACAGTTACAATGAAAAATCTTTGGTTACATATTCTTACTATGTCGATTTTTATTATCGAGTGTACAAAAGATTTAGGTATGCCACAATAAGACCTCTTCATCTGATAATTGACTAGACTTTGATTCAAACGAATTATACATCTCAAACTAAAAAATAGATGTTTTGACGCTAAGGTCAATGCCCTTCAAAATATTTATTGGAAACTATCCGTGAAGTCATGAATTATGCAAGCCCCAGAAAGTGATAAGAGAGATTCCATAACATCGCATAATTTATGCGTATCTCGTAAGAGAAATGCATCATTTCTCAAACTGGTTCTTGAACTTGAATGCCGGCAAGAGGATTCCCTGATGAAAACGAAAGTTACTTTTCCGTTGTAGCCTTCAGCAGGTGAAATGTTATGTAAATAAGTTGGTTTTCAGCTTCTTAACTTTTTTTTTTTGAAGAAACTGGCATGTAGTATAGAAACTACAAAGCTCGGAAAACGTGTCAAGTGCATGAAAAGAGCTTTCACGAGTCATCGTTTCTACACAGTACATACACACATTTACAAACACACACACATAATTAATCCCTTTCCCGTAGGGGTAAGCACAAACACCCTAGGTTGGCTAACACACTTGCTACTATCCTGACACACATCTTTCGCCTCTTTGACTCTCTTTACATTCCTATAAGACATGCTTGTATTCATATTAGTTTATTTATTTTCTCACAAAAGTAACAGAAAGCTCTTTTTAAAATTACGAGTATTTTTATTCAAACAGTCAGCTCTTTTTTGTTATGAACTAAAACTTATTTTCATTGACTATGATTATTTTTTGAACATTTTATTGCAAAATCACAACTTTTAGGTCCAATTAACTTCGAATGTATCTGATATTACAAAACTATTAAAAAAACTTTGAAAAAGCTATCTGCATATTTTCAATCAAGATAATTTTGATTGAATAGCTACATAAGTTCTAATTAGATAAAATTACAACGTACCAATGTAAACAACCGCATTGTCACGTCACTGGGCCCGGCACTCTGTCAAAAGAAAACAAATCGATCAATCGATTCACTATCACAACACAACACTATCACTGCACGTGTTCCAAACAGTTCACAGCGAGCAATACCTTGGTGTACTCCAGAGAGTGTATGTGCAAAGCAATGGTTCGCCGAAACACGTTGTTGCTGTCTTTTATACCTCGGAAACGTTCTCACAAGATGCGCAAAGGCTTCGTTCGAGTGGACTAGTGCCGTGCCCACACGACGAAACCGACTGCGCTTTCTCCGTATCGATATCGATATTTTTGTATTTTCGCAACTTTCACAAGTTACAGCGGATTTTGGGCAAAGCCAATTATCAATGCAGCGTGACGATTCACAGTTTTTGCGGATTCGATACGCTTATTGAGATAAGTGAGGCGTAAGATTAGATTAGCTAAAGGCTTTCCAATTCTTAAACAATACAGCTTCATTTCTAATGTCTCTTTTTGTCTGCGGTGACTTACACATAAGAACATGCTGACGTATACCAATCTTGGGGTTTAATGTTTGACATAATTGGTCAGTTCAACATGAAAATTCAGGTCACTATCTACACCTATTCCAAATTTCATCAAATTAGGTTCACTGGTTTAGGCGTCATTGAAAAACAAACAAACTCACAAACATTTGGTTTTGTATATAAGTAGGAAGTAACACCCCTTTTAAAAAGATATGATACTAACATTTTGCTGTTCTTATTCTTATCGTTTCGTTTTGCTGTTATAACGCATCTTAAATGTGATGTGGATATTTGTCGCAATGTTATTAAGCGTATAAGTCGTGGATGCAGTGGCGCTTTCAAGTGTGATTTCGTAGTGTGGCGGTATTGCGAAGCGTTAGCACTAGTTTGTAGGCCAAGTCGTAGCTCTACCGAGTTTAGAGCAGTTTGTTAAAACAAAAACCGGTGCTAGACTGCTTATTCTCGCAGAAATATTTTTGCTTTAGCAACAGTACCCGCTTAGAAAGACAGAAATAGCCACCAAAAGAAGTAAATAATTAAGTAAAAAAAGTTATTTAGGGAAAAGTTTTTATTCATGTTTTTTATGAAGGTACTAAAAAAAAGTTTTTATTTCAAATGAATAATTTTGATCATTAAAAAAACTTAAGAAAGTATAGATATTAAGCTACAGCTGACTACTAAGCCTTCTGACCCTTCTTGTTTTTTTTTACTTTTCTGACCTTCTCTACCAGACTTCAGATTATTGGTCTCATTAATAAATAAATAAATAATGCTGGACTTTTCACACATCATGTCGCCCCAAGGTAAGCAGAGCTTATTTTTTGGGTACTAGATGACTGATACACTACTTATAATACTTTTTGTTTTTAAATATATACATATTATAAATAGGAAACACCCAGACGCGAGACAAATATTTGTAGATCTTACAAACAATTGTCCCGCGGCGGGGATCGAACCCGCTACCTACTGCGTCGCGGACCTTCGCCCACTGCACTACTGCAGAGGTCATCAATTTTTTTTTAATACTGAATAAACTGAACAAATCAAAAACAGTTCTTTAATGCGGTTCGAAACTCCGCGTACTGCATTCTAGTTCAGAAGCTTTATTGACTTACCCGTGTAATGGTCTTGCATAAATATTGCTCCGAATTAAATATTAACATAAGCTATGCAACTATTTGCTAAAACTAAGACACCAATCATTATTTAATTATCTTATTGATATTCTGCAAATATTTATGAATTTTGAAACAAGATCACTTTATTTACAGCTTTCATCACAACCACTAATATAATATTATTATATTTTTATTTTCAACATGCTTATAAAACATTTATTTAGGTACGTACTAACTACCTAATGCTATCTTACAACATTGTAATGTTTGATGTTAAAGTAAAATAAATCGTATTACTATATTATTATAATTAGCCTGTTGTTCAACATTTTATAAATACCTAACGCTTAAAGAGAGTTAAAATTTATAAAATGTAAACATGCATTATTATTATTTCCGCTATACAAACGAACTTATATAAGAGAGATATTATATAAAGTAAATATCATCCTTCTAGTATAAGTCGAATTCTGCTATTCTTAAAACATAGATAAAATATAAAATATCAGCGTCATTATAAGTATCAGAGCGAATCTTATGATCGTTTATTATTATAATCAGGATTTGTTTCCGTAAGTTCATAACTATTCAGTTTTCATTATTCACTAACTTCCACCCGTGGATTCTTTCGGATAGGCTAGCAAAACCCTCTATAATGAAAGTCAAAATGCATTCTACTTTCGACTAATATTTGTTCCAGTTGGGATAAAGAATAAGTAAAAAATCAGACAGCAAAGTATAGTAACTTTTATTTTGTTCTCTTCATCATCGCTTATTGATCCACAGACTGTCAATTATGTGTGGGTAAGACATACATATTATACATAGAAACACCGTTAGTCTTATCCATCTACGACTCCTTCTGACCTCCTGCCCATCTTGATGCTGGACGTCGATTTTTTCATCATCATCATCTCAGCCATCTAGCGTCCACTGCTGAACATGGAGCTAGATTGCTGAGATTTTTTTCACTTGTTCAATCCTAACCCAAACAACCCAGTGATACAAATACTGGGTTTATGTCTGAAACACATCAAAAGTACCTATCAGTTACCAGTAAGCTTTGTATGAGTAATGCTATGTTATTACTCATACAAACCTCTCTGACGACCTGATCACCTCTGTGGCGCAGTGGGTGAAAGCCCGCTTGGGACGCAGAAGGTTGCGGGTTCGATCCCCACCACGGGATAAATGTTTGTATGATCTGCAAATATTTATCTCGGGTCTGGGTGTTTCTATGTATATGTATGTATTTACAAACAAAAGGTATATAAGTAGTATATCGGTTATCTGGTTCCCATTGTACAAGATTTTGCTTAGTTTGGGGCTAGATGATGCTGTGTGAAATGTCCAGCATTATTTATTTATTTTATTTATTGAATAAGTTGAAAAAGGTTTACGGGGTCGTAGCCAATGAATTTTTTTAGCATCTGAGGTGGGATTTAATATAAGATTAGGTTCAACATAGATGTAGCCAACGTGACAGCACCTTAACTAAACAAACGTACAAACATTTGTATTGAACATTTAGTAGTTGAGTTGCAGTAAGTGAGAATAAATTGAGGAAATGTATTCAACATTAATTGCATTGCACTGTGAGCTAAGACTGCACACATATAACAAAAATACATAATCGACGTGCTGAATGTAATTTTGTTCAAAACGCAGTCTCAAGTCACTTAAAGCTTAGCCAAAGAATTTTCAGGCCACATGAAGGCCTCGCCACGTCTAGCAGTCACTCATCCATTTTGTGACCGCACAACTTCTTCTACACAATAACAAGTATAATTTCAGCCAATGTCAAGTTTTAATTTATTTTTAAATATATCATGTCATTCAGTCAGTCCTGTCAATTTGGTTTAGAAGAAAACATGGCGGCTTGTCACTTCAAAACTTCAACGGAAATCTTTCGTTAAATGAGAAATCTTCCCATTTGCTAAATCTCAAAAATGCTTCATTAGTAAAATGCCACCAAAATTACATAATAAAACCTAGTAAAACACGAGAAAAACAGCAGAGCCACTAGTCTATAGCTCCTTCAAAAATGACGAAAGAAGTCCCGCACAAAAACTTCGCTAAACATGAAAGACAAGAACTTTTCAAGATCCAAGCAAGCTAGAATTGTCAACTGAGCTATGACAGATTTGAAGTGGAATAAAAACTCAGATACCAAATCAGGTCACAGCGAACACGATTTTTTACAAACTTACTTAATAAGTAAAAAATGTTCAAATAAGCTATAATAACAAAAAATAATCCACAAGATTCAGTTGATCGCATCCATCAGCGCCACGTAACTGTTCCGTAACGTAATGTAATGTAAATTTGGAAACAATTGCGGGAACGCACGACCGTTTTAACTGAACGCCGCATTAAGGTGTCTGCTGACTTAAACTAGCTCTCATATCATTGGCCTATACGTCTATTTAACGGTCTAAGCAGTGTCATCTACGAGTATACTTCTATACTTGGTAATATTATAAAGAGAAAAGATTTGTTTGTTTGTATGTTTGTTTGTTTAAATTGAATAGGCTCCGAAACTACTGGACCGATTTGAAAAATTCTTTCACCATTAGAATTTTGCATTATCTCTGATGAACACAGACTATATTTTATCCCGAGAAAGTGAAGTTTCCCCGAAGGAACGCGGGTAACACCGCGACGCTCAGCTAGTGTAGTAAAGGTAAGCAAAGGTAAAAGCACTAACTAAAGGTAGAAGCAGCCTTGAATGGAACTACGTGGAGTACATCAATTATGCCAACAAAATAAGATAAATCCTTAAATTAGAAGAAGCAGTTTATGTTTGGGCTAGGCACTTATTTTTGTGACTCTCGGTCTCTATCTCCTATTTGCTATCTGTTAGCCTATTTCAGAGCAGACATTACCTACATCCGGCGTTCAGTTGAATTAAACTTATATTAAAACTGTCTGCTTAGTACTGCATAAACTTCTCTAAAAACTTGTCACTAAATATAGACTAGTCTAAAATCTCCATTAATAGTTCGCAAACGAAAAGAGACAGTTTCTTCCGCTAATTATGAGTTACATAAACGTTTATAACTACTTTATAAAAGAAGTAAAAGACTATTTTCATTAGTGAGTGAACATTTTATTCAGATTAACTTTTGCACGTGACTCCACTTACGAGTCATATTATTGTATGGTAGGTAGGTAATCGTGAGCAAAATATTAACAAAAACAAAATAATGAAAAAATATATAAAATCGATCAACTATATTTTATCTCTATTGTTATTTAATTTATGTTATGTATTTAGTTTACGCTGTGTATACATTCATGTTTTGGGATACAATCTAGTTCATTAATGTATTGCTTATAATTATATTGTTTATTTGTGATTGTGTTCTGTTTTGTAAAAGTGCTGCAAGAGCTGTAAAGAATCTTCGCAATATTCATGATATTTACTTTCCCTGTCTGCTCCATGTTCAGGGTGTGCGTCCTGGACACTGATGATTCGGGTTTTACGGGTCCCTTATAAAATTATACCTAGAACCATTTCAAACAAAAAAATCACTGTAAAATTTATTGATGGAGATATCGATCAGTGAACATGTTTATTGAAATCGGTTAAAAGTAGTAAAAAAAATACGGAAAATCTCAATCTTAATTTCAATGCAAGCAAAACAAACATTTTCCACGATTCTACGTTTTGTAGAAGAATGATAGTGCTACTTTGTCGACAGATAAGCTCATCAACTTATCTTTTCTCGGATTGTATGAGTTGATAGCAAAAGGAAGTTATGAAGACGGCATGAGCTATTGTTATAATGTATTATTTTATTATTCTCTGTTAATTATCGTAATAAGACAAAACTGCCAGTCGTGTAGGATGTTTGTTTAGTGCATGATTGATCCGATCAGACTCACATTTTTTTTAACTTTACAAAATTAATATCACCTAGCCCAGTGCTGAACATAAAAATCGATGGGGTAGGCTATCGATTTCCACAGCGATCGATCTTGTGCAGCCTGCACCCAACAACCTTTACAAGATCGTCTTTCCATCTAGTGAGAGCCGTCCTCTGCTGCGATTTCCGGTGTTTGACCTTACTATAATTTAAATATAACCTACTAAACTCGTAAGCGTGTACATAATATAGTTATATCCACTCTTAACCCCAGTAAATAAGGATCATAATTGCTAAAATAAAACCTTTTGTGGAAGGGATGAATCGTGATATTTGTACAATAATTATTAAAAAGTAGCAACTATCTGAGTGATCGTTGCTCATTACATAATATCTATCTCTCTCTCTAAGGTTGCTGATCTATTTTAAGTAGTAAGTAGCAGATGCGTTTGCGCAACTATTAATGAACTATCAAAATTAGTGCTACTAGAGTTGTGGCGATGTACGGTTTTTAAAAGAGTCTTCTTAAAAATAAAATTAAGTATTTATATTGTTTTTCCACTCATAAAAAACGAACAGCATTTTTCAATAATAAATTCAAAGGTCTGTTAAGTATTTCAAAGTAATTTATTTGCCTACATTATTATTGTAATATGCATAAATCTCGTCAAAAATCTTGACTCTACATTATAGTCTTTTAAGCAAATCATAGGCATTGTTGTATTTTCAATTTAGAAAATCCACTATCCCAACTCTAAAATCCTATTAGGGCAACGAATAAACTTATGATAGATCACTACCAGATAATAAGCCTTGATTATAACTTATGCTATAATTACAAAGATGCATTGTGCGAAACATAAGTATTGTTCTAATAGCATGTGTAATCGATTTGTGTGCTCATAATAATTGATAATGGGCTTACTTTCGATCTACTAAGATTCGATGTTAATACAGCGCTTAGATTATGATATGTTATGCAAGATAAGCCAAGACTAGGAACATCTCCTGTATATAACGATTGTGGTGTGGTTTTGTTTTTGTTTAAAGAGTGAAATTACAAATAAACATCACTTGTAAGAAAATTTAGTGAACAATGAGCAGAAATTACAAAATAAGAAAATTTCGTGAACAATGAGATACAAAAAATCATTTGTTTATCATTGAGATTCATTCGACTTGTGAATTTATTCCAGGTTGTAAAAAAATGACCCACTAATCAACATAAAAATGCCCATGTTTTAATTGGTAGGACGCCAAGCATTCGTTCTGAATTCTATGCTTATTTCCATGCTTCGTAAGTTCATCTTTGATACTTAATTATAATGCCACTCGTTAAATATGATTGTACCTAATTTCATAATATTTTATATCAAACGATTAAAACCTCACAAATCAATTTTCTCTGTATAATTATTGGTGATAAATTCAATTTATCTCGCTGAACGTGGTCAAAGCGTCCGCAAATTGCGCATGAAACTATTTAGAACGAAACGAAAAAGTATTGTAAATCGTAACTATGATTGATTGACATGTTCGTGCTATCATGAACCTGTTAGCAGTGCACAATAAATAATGCTTGAGACTCTATTATATTTTGAGTAAGTTAGGTTAGGTGCATTTATATTTATATTATTTTAGCGATGTATAACTTTCAGACACAATTGTAAAATTGTTATTGAATAAATTGAATTGAATTATTTTATGTCTTTAACATTTGACCTGCGTTGGCTTAGTTGACTTTTGATATGAGCATTGCGGGTTTGAATTTCAGTCTATGGATGCCTTCACTTTGCGGTTCTACAAATGAATTCAATGTGTGAGCATTTTTTTCGAAATAATATTTTAGGTAGGTCATTTGAACCAACGACCTTATGCCAACGAGCTCAAAGAGGCGGTAAGTCACAAAAATATGTGACAAATTGACAACGCCACTGACTTTCTGACCCTACTCTTAGGTGTAATCCATTACTATGCAACACCTGTCCGTGTTGAAACTTCGTAAGCTTGTAAGTAATATACTTGCAGGCATTGAGATGTCTTAGCGAATAATATGAGCCTGTTGTGAAGTGTTATTGTATTAGTGGATTTGCTTGAGGAAATAACTCTTAGCTAGCTCATCTACTGAAAAATTTGTGATATCGTCTTTGATGCGTGGGACGCGGGATTTTTTCAACTTACTGTAGGCAAACTGGATGTAGACTGCGTCTTCACTTGATTTTAATTAAAGAAAAACTTAAAGATTAATCTTTATTTTGTAAGTATAGAATAAAATAAATTTATTTCTTAATCGCAATTCTTGTAGTTTGTGTACATTCGTAGAATATAGAGAAAACATCAATTATTATTGCATAATAACAATTTCCCGAAGCGAATAATTCTATTGACCTCTCCTGCAACAACCGGGTACTGTTATGTCAGATGTTACTGATAGAACTTAGTTTTGATTATTGAGTGTAAAATTTAAAATCTTTGGCATTATCAAGAGAAAAGGATAGGTTCATTCAGAGTTGCACTAGTTTCCAGACTTTTCCAGAAGTATATTTTGTTGGACTTTAATTATCATCGCAATATAATAGAACAGGATTAAAATTATCTAATACTTTAGACAATAGATCTCACAAGTTACTAGTATACTTGTGTGAGTACACGCTATAGAAGAAAATTGGAATTAAGTTTTTCCAAATCTCTTTTATACTTATAAAGTCGTTAAGCCATGACGGACGCCTTTCAGACGGCCTTGAAACTTCGGCACCAGAGCTAGCCACTATGGCTTGCATATGATGTATAGCACACACATACGAATTAACTTTTTAACCGACTTCAAAAAAAGGAGATGGTTCTATGTTCGGCTGTATGTTTTTTTTTTCATACTTACCTACTATTACCAATAACTACAGTCTATGAGTAGGTAATATGTGTATTTCTCAAAATTATACTTTGATGAAAAAAAGCAAACCACAAATAAATGATCTTTACGTATTGTGACGGGTGTGACCGAATAACCTGGTTACGTAGCTTGCTTTGTGCTTAACATTTTGACTCCGAAAGCTGTACTGTACTTATATCACATTTTGTAATGATGTGAGTTCAGACATCGTTTAAATTATTTTCTAAATATCGGGTAAAAGTCAGGTTTTCGTAGTTTTTAGCTATCAATATCAATTTTACTTTTATCGCCCACAATCACGTACGACGTTGTTCAACTCTTAATAACTGTCCCAAAGATTTAAATTCTTCAGTTTATTTGAATATACGAAAATCTCGCAAAAATGTTTCATCACAGTCATTATGTTACGAAGAAAGACGAATAAATTCTTATTACCCAACTTCTCGGTATAATGATAAACAAATATGAAAAAAGACATGTAGGCCAACTCTATACGCAATTACTTATAGGCGTTCGATACACGATCATTCATCACAGGCATGGTCAAATTCCGCAAACATAGATTATTAGGTTAGTAGAAGATCAAATCAAGAGATTCATCACTTTCCCTGTCAATCTGTTAATAAAATTGAAAACACAAAATGATTTACACAGCATACCCATGGACTGTCAAATACTTACTAATAAACATATTTACTTAACTGTTTTATAAGTAATTTAAACTACGTTTAGGTAATTACTATTGTAGAAAATCCCTAAACTCATGCAAATCAAATCAATCATATAGTTGCAGAATACAGTACATAATATAAATATCCACAGTCAAATATCACCTAATAATAAAATCATATATGACAAGATGATCATAAGGTTTCGGAGAACAGCTGCAGCTTTGTTAAACTAGCTTATAAAGCACATCAATCATTCAAAAATCGTTTTGATCGTGTAATGAGAGCCTTCGAATGACTTGTGCCTCGTGACTAAACATTAGGTTTACTCTACATCATTGCTAGTTATGGATCCAGGTCATTTGTTTCGAGTTTATCTCGTTTGTTTTATAAAATAAATCGTTTGCAATTAATTATAAGTGTTTATTTGTAACTAGCTTCTACGTGCAACTTCGCCGGCGTGGTACAAACATTTTGAATAGCCTATAAGCGAATCCAAGTCACTATCTACACCTATTCCAAGTTTCATCCAAATCGGTTCACAGGTTTAGCCCCCTCGCAGACTGCAGACTTTCTATCGGCCGATAGTTGAGACAGAATATACTTCGGCTCGATATGAATATGGAGAAGTATAGCCCGTCTCAACTATCGGCAGTCTGCGAGGGGGCTTAGGCGTGATTAAAAAACAAACATACAAACTCACAAACATTCAGCTTTATTATATTAATAATACGACCTCTGTAGCGCAGTGGGCGAAGGCCCGCTTGCGACGCAAAAGGTTGCGGGTTCGATCCCCGCGGCGGGACCAATGTTTGTATGATATACAAATATTTGTCTCAGGTCTGGGTGTTTCTATGTATACCTAATATGTATGTATTTACAAACAAAAAGTATATAAGTAGTATATCAGTCATCTTAGTACCCATACAAGATACACAAGATCTGCTTACTTTGAGGCTAGATGATGATGTGTAAAAAGTCCAGCATTATTTATTTATTTATTTAATAATAATAATGTAATGCGCGCGGTTAGAAAGAGAGAATAGTCGTAGCTGACTCGTTACTGACTACCTACGAAGTCACAGGTGATACTTGTAGTAAAATAGTTACCTATTTAAAACGATGTCCTTACTAAAGTTCGCAGTTCCTTTCTAAGGGTCGATTCACATCTGACCGAAGATCCGTCGCGGATTATCGGTCGCGGAACGCCAGAACTGACAAATGTATAGAAAAACACTCGACGGATGATACGTGACGGACTAATGTATCATCCGTCGGAGTGTTTTTCTATACATTTGTCAGTTCTGGCGTTCCGCGACCGATAATCCGCGACGGATCTTTGGTCAGATGTGAATCGACCCTAAGGTCAATCATTTGGAAAGTAAATTTTGGCCTTAAAGGATTTCCGTATATGATATTTTTGTTCTGAGTGGTCATGGTCAGTTTAATTTTAGATTTCAGGAAAACACAGTTCCAACATTCAGACATCATTTTTTTTATTTTGGAGGGACCGCGGGTAACATCGCGATGGACAGTTAGTAGCTAATAAAATGTATAACTTGCTGAGCTTAACTTTAAGTTTATTCAACATTGATGAGGTCTAAGTTCTGCAGAATAACGTACCTACATAGTTAGCAAATTTATTAATACTTGTCATAGAATTTAGCGATTAAGTTCTCGGGCTTCGAATTAAATTTCGTAATTTTCTTACATAATCTCAAGTTAATTAGAGAGCTCTTTGCTAATTTAATCAAATAGCAATAAAGTATTATTAGTTGCTAATTTGATAGCAAGTGAATATATTGCGCAATTATTGTTTGAAATCAATCATCATAAGATAAGATACGAGCTTACAACTTATTCCCAGAGGTCCATTATTCTATTGTATTTATTTCCCAGTGGGTTTACGAAAAATATAGGTACTCAAAAAGATAGGTAGTCACTTATTGCTTTGGCGCGAGTGTGCAACTTGCATACGGCGCCATAGCTAGAACACAAAACGGTGACACCGCTGTGCAGTCTGTGTGCGTAATAGGTATTAAGCGTGTACATAAACTATAGGTATTAGAGTACTCTAGTGTCAAGATAAACCTAATATAGGATTTAAGACACTACTAACCAGAACAATGTGATCATTTTAACTATTAACACATCTATCTATGTATCTATATATCAACTATAATTTTAAATGTTCATACATGAACTTCCAGGAGCTTAAATCTGAAAATTTTAAGTGATCCCAGTGGTTTACACTGTTATACGTACCTACTTAGTCCTTGGTTCCGTACCAAGGACTAAGTAGGTACGTATAACCCTCGGCGAGCGAGACCGACTTGCACTTGTCTAGTTTTTATATTAAAAATACGAGTATCTTCGTTATTTCGATTCTTATGCTTTAACTTTTTCCCTTTAGACTGACTTTGAAGATAAATTGGAACCTACCTACCTACTATCGTATCAATATTGTTGCGATATTTATAACACTATATTATAAAGCCTACACTTAACAACTTATATTGATGCTTGGTCATAATTTATATTGCCTTCTCTAGAGATTAGCGGTTTTCAATTACATAAGAATTGTAATATGGTAATGCGATTTGGTGCGCAGGCGCACGCACACGTGGCACGTACGTCAGATGTCACAGTATATAAGAAACAGTTAAAGAACTTGGCGCAGAAAAATAAACAATACCTACGTTAAAATATTGTATGTTTTTATGTATTTACAAAAAAAGTATATCGATAGTAATATTCGTTATGTAGTACCCAAAACACAGATCTGCTTCGTTTGGGGCCAGACGTTAATTAAAAATACATTTTTACTAATCATGTAAAACTTCGCGTTTTTATATTAGACATATTCATATATTTATTAGATTGTTAATTTCTCGGAATAATACATAGAAATACTATTTTTGAAAGTGTGCTTTCACATCATTGTATTTCAGTGTAAAGTAGTTAACAAAAACGATTTCTATTTCTTAGCGTCGTAAGAATAAGTAGAAAAATGTATCGTACATAAAAATAAATTCGAGACTCATTATATTTTATGAGCTGCGCTCCCGCGGTATAACCCGCGGTCCCTCGGTATTTTTTCATTTTTTCGGGATAAAAAGTAGCCAATGTCCTTACATAGGCTACTTTTTATCCCGAAAAAATAATGGGATAAAAAGTACTACCCTTATACCCTGGGATACGTAACCTAATACATAACGTACCTTTATCCATGCCAAATTTCAGCCTAATCTGTTTGGGCGTGAAAAGGTAACAAACAGACAGAGTTTTAATATTACACATTTTTAATATTAAGTATGGATGGATCTGTTGTTCACTGACTAAACTTAATTAAACTAAAATTTGCACGTTCTTATTTTGTTCTCACTAAAGATGAAAATGGCATGTCGTTGAAAGTGACATTACTAAAAGTATAATTAAAATGGCGCCTCTGAGCTTCCTTAGCAGCTGTTTTACACGGCAAGCAAACTGGTCTTGACTAAATCTACCCACAAATACGTAATTTTTACTAAAATTAAGAAATTTTAAGAATGCCACTATAATGGTCATTCTATTTTGGACTTTATCGTTAAAGAAATAAGAACGAAGCATTTTAGTTTAGTTAACTTTAGTCAGTGACTCCGACAGGAGTATTATTGTTCTTTGGTCAGTGAACAACAGAATCGACGCCAGTATGGATGAAGGGCATTGTAAGTTTTGATCATCGGCGTTTGCGTACTCAGATACACAGATAATTTCCACACTGTGGTTCTGTTGCGCAGTTAATTGCTCTCGAAGTCTCGACATTTTCACTTTTCTAGATGATGCGTATCATACATGCATTATTCGGGTGTAATAACCGAAGGCAGTTTGATATATTTATGTATGAACAGCATCTTGACGGCGCACTGTGGTTTGTTTTAGATGTTGGGTAGATTTACAAATTTTTGGTAGTTTCCTGATTTTAAGCTTTGTTGAATAGACCCTAATGTGTGAAAGAGTGTGATTTTGTCAATTTGTGTATAATCTGAAGGGTTTTTCTTGTTTTAACTATTACTTTATCACGTTTTACAAGTTGGACATGAGCTTATACTCGTATTACCAGTACAAAGTCGGATAGGCCGATAATCCATACTAATATTATAAATGTGAAAGTAACTCTGTCTGTCTGTCTGTCTATCTGTCTGTCTGTCTGTCTGTTTGTTACCTTTTCACGCCCAAACCACTGAACAGATTGAGCTGAAAATTGGCATGGATAGAGGATGTATCCCAGGGAAGGACATAGGCTACTTTTTATCCCGAAAAAATCCCGAGGGACCGCGGGTTACACCGCGGGAGCGCAGCTAGTAAACCATAATTAGTAAAAATTATGGCGCAGTCGCGCGTTGAAATCTTTTATATGAAAAAGATATAGGATAATAACTGTACTTATTATGATAAGAATAGCTTTCTTGTTTCTCTTTTTATTAGTAAAACTACGTTACAACTTTATTTTTACTATACAAAATTAAAGAACCAAAGCTCACACACCGATTTATTTTACTTTCTTATGCTCCTAGTTTTGAAATGTAACAATGATCAAAATTGCAGGCTCAGAGTTGAAATGTGTTAGATAGGACAACAAAATCTTGAAGGTTTGGTTTTGGTAAATTGATAATGTTTTGTAAAAAGTCATAGAACAAAAGTAATTGTTTATGATGATAGTAATACAGTCCTGAGGGGTTACCGGTGTTTTACAAATAACCCTATATATACCAGCTTAGCAAACAAGACAACTCCTTCATTGTCACTCGAAAGATAGATTCTTTGCCCCAAATACACGTTACATCACACTTTCGTGTGTAAGAATCTCCAAAGAAAGAACATCTTAGTAATTTCACGCAAATTTATTTTGATGCAAGAGAGAACGTACTGAGAGAATGAAACACACCGTTTGTTTTTATGCAAAGTCAAAGTCAAAAATAATTTATTCAGTAGGACCAATGGGATCACAAAGCCTTAAAACTATTTAATTTTCACAAATAATTATACTCCTGTCGGAGGTGATGGCGATTCTACTACTGTTCCTTTGCGACCAATACCGTGAAAAATCAAGTCAAAACACGGTTGGGGCCTGGTTTTCTTTTAGGTGATCCATCTTAAAACCAAATAATCAAGCTCCAGTGGGCCAGTTGAACAAAAACGAGGTTCGTCAAAGAGAGATAGATAGATAGAAAATACTATATTGTACACCACATGGACATTACAAAATACAAACAAAGATACAAGAAAATATTTGAAGCGAAGTACAATGGGCGGTCCAGCAATGGGCGGTAGTCTTATACTAAGTAGACCTGATAATAATAACATAAGCAAAATAAAACCAGCTTCAGTTAAGAATGATTGACTGCATAAACGATGTTTTTCATATTTCTCCGTATATAAAGTTTCGCAACTAGGTTCACGTTCAGGAAACATTGAGATGGCGCAAAGTAACTTAAAACTTGTATTTTGCATCATCTTGATGTAATTATTGCTTTCAATAGTAAACCCAGATCAACCCTAGTTATGGCATGTCTAGGAAACGTTTGCTAGACGTAAGTTATATTACTTCTGTGTAACTTATTAGGACACTGAACCCACTTACACCAAGACTTATCCTCAGATTATGTCTTGACGTCAACTTTTTTAAAATCATTTATGACCTACTACGCAAACCAGGACGGGGCATGGCAAGATTAAACGCGGCATGCCGCAGCATAGCAGGCAAGGTGCTGGTATGCCGCGGTAGATACCGCGGCATACCAGCACCTTGCCTGCTATGCTCAGTCTGCTATGTATCAGCCTGCGAATCAACAGCCGCTTATCTAAGCGGCTGTTGATTCGCAGACTGACGGCAAAATGCTTTGCTATGCCCTCCCCGGTCTGCGTAGGCCTTAATTCCTTTTCGCTTAGTGAATATGAAAACACAAACACATAAAAGAACTATAACGATACACTTTGTATAATATTTTTGACTAAAAAACTTTTGCTAACCACGTGAATGACGAGTCATACTTTTTTGGGTCCACTGGAGCTTGACTATTTAGATAAGCATGGTTCATCTTACTAGGATCTGAGTTTACTTAAAGCCTTTCAAACTGAAAGAACTAATGATACGATAACTCAACTCAGCTTAACTCTTATTGAAGTTGTTGTGCAGTTGATCGCCCACACAGTGTCTTATGTATTTGATGGCTTATTGCAATTCATTATTTATTGGTGTATTCCTTAATTGCATCAGTAACGTTGGTTGAGGACAAAATATTACGAGACTACTAGGTAGTCTTACGGGGTACTTAGCATTACGAATCTTATCCTAGCCTGCCTAGGTACTTAATATTATAAATCTCAAAGTTTGAGAGTATGTTTTGTTGTTCGTATGTAGTGTTGATAGATTTTGATGAAGTTTGGAATAGGTGTCAATTTTAGCCGGGAATGGCAAAACGTGCCACGTAAGCGAAGCTTTGGACGGAAACTAGTTTAAATTAAATACATAGTCTAACACATCCCAGCATTTTACAAAAGTTAGCATAATTATACGGACTGCAAGCCCATCGCCACCAAAATGTACACAACATCTACCAACATACGTAGTTTAATGACGATACAAAATTGTAGAAGAAAAATGTATTTGCCACTTCCGGTAGCTATTAGCCCACTTTAAATTTATTGAGTAACTCCGAAATGATGATGTTGTCCGCAAATAGACAATAAAAACAACATTGCGTGGAATTGAAGCAATTTAGAAATTCTTGTTTACTCTCTACAAGATGATTGGAATATTTGGGTTCCTCTATAAAGCCTGCACCTGCAGCTTTGTTCACGTAGCACCAATATTTAACATAGCCTACATTATAGAATAGAATAGAATAGAATAGAATAGAATATATCTTTATTGAAAAATACCTAATAACAGCAATAGACACAGAGAAATAAAGAAGAACAGAAAATATAAAACATAGGTATAACAATGGGCGGCCTTATCGCTGAAAGCGATTTCTTCCAGGATTATATTCCAGACTAATCTATATCTATCCTTAGTTTCATCAAAATCAGTCCACTGAAACAAATAATCTATGAACACCGTAACAAAGTTTCATCATTCTGATCAATAGTTTCGGAACGCATAGAGGACAAACACACAAACATTGATTTTGAATTATATGTATAGAAGATTACAAATCATCTACTTGAGTGTCTTGAGTTTCAATGTTCTAAAGTGCTTATCTTGTGAGATGGTGTTGTAGAGCACAATGCGCAGACGAAGGCGGGCACCTAGTTCTATATCAAATTCTACGTTGTGGATTATGTAGACTGTGCTGCCATCTTACTAAACTCAAGAGTTTCTCGATATCTTCTAACTTACCAACTGCTGTTCAAAAATTATTAGATCCCTTTCACTTCGTAAAGAATGAAACCATGGCGCCATCTATCGCCTTTCACTGTAAAGCAGTTGAAAGTTCAATACATGGTTGGGTTCGATTTTTTGAGGCTCTATGAAGCTTTCTATGCTGAGTATTGAAAAACTTTCGGAAACTTCACACAGATGGCGTTTCTATCATTTTAAGTTATGAAAAGTGAGACTGATTAATATTAGGGAATGCTGTATAATATAGAGGAGCTCTTATGAGTGACTTGTTTTTGTTGACAGTTTGCTGATTATGTCTACAATACCTGTATCCGATTGAGATCTAGTTTCGGATTTTTCATGCTTTATTGGATACCCGATAAACATTTAAACAGTTTTACCAGTTTCGTACTTATACATAGAAACCTATATCTACTTAGGAGTTAGGTTTTTACTGTGAAAAAACCTTCAGGGTGAACTTAGGCTTTCAATGAGAATTCAATACGATGTCTCTACATCGTCGAACCAGTCCACTTTTTGTCTGATGGATTGTCACCAAATGCGATAACGACCGTCAATAACACTTGTTAGGTAACTTAATTGCATTAAAAACGGCAAAATATTTGCCTACATACTGTTCTTATTAGGGAGAGCTATGCTAATACGACTTCTTAGTACAGCAAAACCAATGGTTTTTTTTTTGTTAGATACCCCTACATGTTAGTCAGGTATCTGTTACGGTAGGTTAATTCTAAGTAGTTGACAAAAATGTGAATGACTAGAGGCAAGATTGATAAATAAAAAATCCCATAGGAAATTCCGACTGTGCTAAGCTCGTTGTAAAATAGAGCACTGTGACAATGTTATATTAGGTATAACGTTGCAATACCTCTGACTATCTCTCTAGGAATAAAAGGATCTTGAACCAAATAGGTCTGAGAAAATGTTTATGCTTTGTGGATAATATTGTAGTCTTTTTTCGTTCCTCTTTAAAAATACAATCGAGAACTCGAGGGATAATCGAGCCTCGATAGAAGCGGGGCAGGATTGTATTCGAGCTAGGCACGAGCATTTTTTTTTCACTACTAGCAAAATATTAGCTCCTGACAATTCATTTGAATAAAGCTTGTGGAAGATACTACAAGTTATATTTAGAAAATATATTATCATCAAAAAACCTGAAACTGTATAACTTCTAATAACTCCAATATTTATTTCAAGCCTGATAGGTACGTGGTGTGCCTCTTTAAAACATCATAATTATTCAATTATACACCCCTATTTTTTAATTACCAAAAAAATTTTAAACATGGTCTCGGTGTCTGTTACTGATCACATTTCTGTAGTTAAAACTCAAAAAAAGAGATAAAAAAATTATAACCTCAAAAGGAGACGAGACGAGTCGAACATAGATTTATGATAGCTACTGCGGTTTTACTGACTGGGGATGATGCGAGAGCATAGTTGCAATGAGAGTCTGTACGCGATTGTTGTCTGTAGTACTTATTTGTACAGTTTTCATAAAATTTTGTTCGGTTTTGGTTAACTACAATGCTCGATAACTTTGCGATAGTTAATTAAAAAAAGTTATGACCATGCTATTATCATTTTCTGCACCTGCTGCAACTGTCCTTAAATTTTCTTTGGTAGTCATAAAATAGCGGTGTATTTTCTCCATTTATCATTTTCGAGTCTACCTACTTGTATTTGTTGAAAGTTGTAAATAAATGAAACACAGAAATAAATACAATAATAATATAATGTTATTTTAATTATGTCATAAATACTAACAACAGTAACTTTAAAAATACTGACCTTATACTTACTAGAGTAGGGTCTAGGTACAAATGTAGGCTTTACTTAAAACTATTCTATGTACTAATGTAATCAAATACATAATCTTCTTTATTATGTACCAGTCTCGACAGATTGACTTACTTCTAAAACTTAGGGGTTTTCTATGCTGAATTTTTATTTTTGTAACAAACGCTCATGGAGTTATGGAATAATTGAACTATTGAGAGACTTTATCTATCTTAGGTGCTCGTTTGTAGTGGCCGAAAGTTACACCTCCTGCAGCCGTGTGGTACATCTGGTTTGGAAGAAAACCTCGTTCATAATGTCTCGGAGTAGCATGACCGAAGTGGCGTCCACTTGAAAGCGCTTCATACGCCGCTATAGGGTCATTCGTGTAACCCCTCTTCATATACTCTATCTGGAGACTTGATGGTACGTATGAGTCCAGTAAAGACGACGGTTGTCTTTTCGGTGGGCCATATGCCTCACTCGGCCTGTGGAAAGGAACTGGAGGGTGAGCGGGACTTGTGCCGTACACAGGTTTATTCAAAGGCCTGTACATCGGTAATGCTTTGGGAATATGCGACAAATGAGGAGGTGATGGTTTCAATAGAAGGGAATTAGGATGTGGCAGCTCTGAAATATGGTTGGATCTGTAATCGCTTTGCGGTGGTGGTCTGTTACTGTAGTACCGGAATTCATTAGCTGGTGACTTTGCGAAAGAAACTTCAGTGTGGGTGTACTTAGGACTTTCATCGATGCTCTCTTGAGCTTCTTCCACGACATTTGTCTCTGTATAATGCCCTGGGTAGTACCCTTTTTGAGATGTTTGAGGAGCTATTACGGCACCAGCATTGTATTGTACCACTGGTAATTGGTAAGCGAGGACTGGTGCGATTGTGGGCGATGGAGTAGGCGCGATGCTGACGTAAGTCACCGGCTGCGAGGAATACTGCGGTACGTAAGTTTTTTGTGTTGGTGTGACGTAGGTCGGAACCTCTATGTAATTGCTCTGAGTTTGCACCGCTTCGGGCGCAGTCGGGTACCCAGCCACGCGACCGCCGCCGGCTGTGTACTGAGCGGCAGTCTGCGCGTGCCCACCTTGATCTGAACCTTCGTTGTAATACTGTGGGACCAGGTATATTTGCATCGGCACGTTAGATAAGTAGCCGACCATCGCTTGTTGTGGCTGAGGTTGCTGTTGATGCTGATGGATAGACTGTTGAACCGGAGGGCCATATTGCGCCTTAGGAGTGATCACGGGATGTCTTTCCGGTTGCTCGGTCACGGCATATTGTTGAACATATCGCGATTGCTGCGGCGGTTGCTGGCCCTCGAAGTATCGAAGGAACCCGTTCTTGAGAAAGTCTAGAGAAGGGAATCCTGGTCCGGAACTAGGGCCGGATATTTGGGAGCGCTGTTCCGTCTTGTCATAGTCGCTTTCCTTTTCGCTTTTAAGGTTATCGTCCTCGATGTCTTGGAGCTCTATTTTTTTCTCGGCTCCGACGACGAGAATCAGGAGAAAAATGGGTGCGACCTGAAAGTAAAAGCGGAAAAGTGAGGTCCGGCGTGAGGTGGACGGCCGGTGGGCCAGATGGCGAGAGGCGCACCGCTCGCATTACGCCAAACAGGTGAACGGCAAAAAATAGACTAGAGCCTATTATGAAACCGGTTATCGTGAAGGTACATAGAAACGGGAGTGCTGGCTTTTACTCAGTAATTTATGTGGTTAAGATTCCAGCACTTTCGTATGTTACGTGCGGTAACATTATGTTTTGATTGCCGAGATTCGTCTCTACATGTCCCAGTTAGTAAATAATCGGCCAATAAACATTAGTGAATGTTTCTAAGCGGATTGTATAATATATTCCAAGAGTTAATGTCTAAATAAACATAAATCTTATAATTTATTGCGCTTAGGAAAGGAAGCCCCCAAATTTTCGCTATATAATTCATATTACAAATCAGATTACCCCACAGGTCAGTCGTTTGCCATGCTTTGAAGGTTATTTAGTCTATGCATAATATCGTTACCAAGTCCATAAATTATTAAAATGAAGGAAATGCTCCTGAGAGCGTTGTGCAAACGTTGCCACATTTGTTGCAGCGAAATCATCGAATAAATTGAAATCTAAAACCATATTAGAAGCAGACAGTTTTATTTCAAATTTGAAATCCAATCATGGAAGATTTTGAAATTACGGTTTAAAATTTTTACTATAACGATTCTCATCCATACCAATTTACCAAATGACCAATTGACTAAATTCATATAGTAAGGATATATTCATTTGTTCGGCGAACAAATGTTCGATCATTTATCCGTCTCATACTTCCATACAAAATATCAATCTTTGAAAGTACGCCGAACATTGTTCGTTAGAATGTTACAAAAGTGGTCGGGGTTTTAGTTTTGTTACGGCCAAATGACACGGATTACAGGCCGATCCATTTTATACTCGTATAATGCAGCTTTACCAATTACCATCTAGGTACAGGTTTTTGTGTTTTTTCTCCTATGTGGAGTCACTAGTTCTTTCAAAGCAGTGAGGCGAAAGAATTTTAAGTGCCACTCAACTAAATTTTATGGTACATAGTAGTTTTATACGTTTAAAGTAGGTGACATCACATCATAAACTCAAATTGAAAAGTTTATGTAACTGCTATACAAAAATAAGTGTTTATTCTATGCTGAGCAACATTTGATGACTAATAAAACGCAGTTTACACAATGCCATACTAACATACCACTCTTGCCTCTTGCCACAGAATATTAGCTCTTGCTCCGTTGAGTTTGAGAAAGCAAGTGGCAAGTATGGTATGCCAGATTGGCATTGTGTAAACGACGTTTTACTAGAACTATCAAAATATTATCTTCCGTCGATCAAAAGTCAATGTATCTAGTGATTGGACAACTCACATACCAACTAACTAGATAGGAACGTAGATGTTAATAGGTACATTCCACCATCTTTTCAGACGGCTATTAAGCCGTGTCAAGTTAAACGAGCAAGAAATATCTTTGGAGTAAGACTAATTAATCGCAATGCTGGCGAAGTGTTGATACTTCCTAATTTATGCTAGATACCAAGTAGATGATGATAAGATGTAGCGGGCGTCTCATTATATTTTAATTACTAGCTATCCCGGCAGACGTTGTTCTGCCATTATTTTAGCTATTTATCTATTTTTTGGCTATTTAAATTCGGACCGATGAATCCAAAGAAATTTTAAACTCTAGAGAATTCTGTGAATGAATCTAATATTTGTAGCGCGCATTCTGTCGATGCTAGATATAGATGAACTAGCTGACCGAACAGATTTTAGACTTTTCCTGAAAGTTCATAAAAAACACTTTAGTTTTCCAAGACTTTCCCAATTTACCAGGAACTTCCCAGTATATTTGTCTTAATTTTTTTTATTAGCTAAACTAAACAACCAAAATCGTTTTTTTAGGTACACTCGAGAGCAATGAATCCGGGTCAGTCAAGACACCTATAAATGTCGAAAACTAAGAATGCTAGCTTAATAAAATAAATTGTGTTTAATAGACAATTATAATACCCCCCGAAGAACGTTCTCTACTCAACTGCTTTACATTTTGTTGAGCGCTGTGTGTGTTGTGATTAATATAATTACTTAATACTTCAATAAACAAAGCTATGTGCTCTTGTAATACAGCCTCTAAAGTTAATGTGTTGTTTAAATTACTACACATTTACGTGTAATGCCACTATATGCTTTATAGTTCAAGTTCTTTTAAAGTAAATACTGCAATATTTACTTTACTAAAGAAATATTACTCATAGAACTGCACGGTAGTGTCCAAACTAAAATACAGTGACCTTTTGGAGGACTCAAACGTTTTTGCTATCCCATACTAGTTTACCTCATACTGTTTTTGGTGTTCGAGCATAGATAAATAAATAAATAAATAATGCTAGACATTATTATTAGTGTTGAGATGACGACTGATAGAGGAGAATGGAAGAAGAACACATGTTGTGCCGACCCCACATAATGTGGGAAAAGGGCAGGGAGATGATGATGATGATGATTTCACACAGCATCATCTAGCCCCAAACTAAGCATAGCTATGGGAACCAGACAACTGATATACTACTTATATACTTTTTGTTTGTAAATACATACATATTATACATAGAAACACCCAGACCCGAGATAAATATTTGCAGATCATACAAACATTTATCCCGCGGCGGTATGATGATGATTATGATGATGTAGCGTTTACAATATTATGATTTACGACGAAGCATAAGTAGCAATAGGACATTACGAGCAGATTATGTTACTCTTTCTAAATTATATGTCTGCCCCTTCATCAATTCAAATTGTACATGAACTTTGACCCTAAAATGTAGACACTTAGACATTTTTATCTTTCATCTTTCTACGTAATATCTGACGAATTTTATTTTATTACAAAGCCATTGATCAACCAATCATTTGATTATGAAATGTCAGTCTAGACTTTGATGGCACACCGTAGGTGGTATCTATGATGTAAATATCTAGGTCTTATTTTTAAACGAACGAAAGCTCATGCCGACAACTTTATCAGGCGTGATACTTGGCCTACTTGTAATTGTTTTTCTTTATTTTTTTAAGTACTTTGTTGCTTCTTTTTAGAAGTTTGAAAGCGAACGCTTAGTTTAACGGTATGTCTTTGTTTGAAGCAATTATGTTGATGATGAAAATGTTGTTGCTGATTTCTAAAATGTCACCTCATGAAACAAGGGCCGTATCGCGTTCCTTTTTTTGTTTATTTTGATGAATATTCGGATGCTTCCCACCGATTTCTGACATTGAGGGCCAATTTTTCGGTTTGGAATATTTGGTCCTATGTTAGGACCGTGTTTTAACGTTTGAAAAATTTGCCCTTGAAGTCAAACGAACGAAAAAAGGAATGCGAATACGGTGCCTCTGTTCTTAAAAATACTGCATTTCAGATCGTGATTCAGGCTGTTAGTCAATATAAACCGGATGGTAAAATTTTTATACTTTTAAGGAAACGTTATTAAAACCAAATAAAGAGTCGTTTTATTCCGAAAGTGTTCCGAAAATTCTTACATGACAAAAGAATAACATGACCTTTCGAGGAAGCATTTTAAAATCTTCAGAACTTACGCAATCGACAATAAGATGGGAAACTGGTTCAGTAACTTTTACACACCAGTTAGTTAAACGCCTAAACGGCATGCAATTTACATACATACAAACATTGACCACTATTACTATAGGCCGTTATTAATAAACGTGGTGTAAAGTTACGCCAGGTCTCCAAAAATTTTATGGTACTAAGTTACACCCGGCGTAACTCTCCTCCTCCATAGGGCTTAAACTACAAGTTTCAGAGAGTAATCATCGATGTGAAGTATCGAAATCTTTGAATTTTTCGCTTCGCTTGCTCGCAATATGAAATCATATCAGTTGGGATTCTCATTATCTTTGTCCTTAGTAGTCAGAAACGTAAATCGATTAACATTTGATACTTCACAAAACGGCATAAGTACATACGGCATATTTCGGAAATCCTTATCATTACGCCAAAATTTTAGTCTTAATAAGTTAACCAGAAAGATTTTAGTTTTTCTACACAAATGGCGTTTTTCAATATCAAGCTTTAATCAACTTTTGTTGCTCTCTTTGGTAGGTGTGAAACATCTATTTGAAGAAGATTTATTTACCTAATAAACATGCGGGTTAAAGGCATGTAGGTTAAAACAATGCATAGTAAAACAGTAGCCACGCCTACTACCAAAGTGGACCACGCGTTATACGTGAATGACAAAATTTCGTTTTTTATTTCTTAAGAACTACTGAACCCATTTTGATTAGGCAATGTGAAGATTCCGACATGAGCAATGTCATAAATATTTATGTGGGCTTCAATGTAGATTTACTTAGAAAATGTTTGAAAGAAATATCAAAGTTATAGTAACAGACACCTCGAAATTCATGGACCGCCTTCGGATTTGGCAATAGATCATAAAATCCCATTGTTCGAATGTCATTGTGACCGAAAATCGAATCGAAATACAGATAAAGTTATTGGGGCTACAGTTAGGTAACTTCATCATCATCAACATCTCAGCGTATTACCTGCTGCTGATATGATGCGCTTATCGGCATCCTTTTCAGCAATGTTTGTCCCTGATTTGCATACTGTTCTACTATTTCAAAAAGCTCATGTGACATTTGTCCAGCTTTAGATTGTCATTAATCCAGTTCCTAACCAGCAAGTATACCTTTAAGGAACCTGTGACCAGCATAATGAAGAACATACCTAGGAAATCTTGAAAAAAATAAGCCACTTCCTGCCTTATTTAGCCACGAACGACAATGTTCAAGTCTTACTGCAGTGTAACCTAATTGACGCCACTTAAATCATCTTAAATGGAAAAAAAGCCAATGATGATGATGATGAGAAAATCTTAAATAATTCAGTAACGACCATGTGCAGTGACATCTTGCCCACACGACTGACCTGCGGTTCATTGGGTGAGCAAGGTAATAAATCTAGATATCGCAGGAGCTAAGTCTACTGAAAGATTTAAAAGATAGATTTAGATAGTTAGTTTTAAGTTCACTAGCTAGCAATCCAAGATTAATTTGTCAGCAGAACTGCTTAATTAAACTTTCATGGCTCGTGACTTATTTTTGTATTTTAACCGTTTATATATTTTTTTCTTCTTACCTTCAAAATAACCATCTTGAATGTAACCACAAAGTCCTTAGAAAAGCTCCCTATTCACAAAGCACGAACACTGATTGTCAATGGACAGTCACTTCAACACAGCACGCAAGTCACCGCATCTTGGCACGCCGGCCGCAACAGTGCCCTGTCTTCATATCCGGTGTTGCACTGTCCACTGTCCAAGCAAGCGCAGCCGAAGGAAATCCTATAATTTAAACAAATCAACGGTTAAAAAGAAAATCTCTTACTTCACTACTGACTTCACTCGATAATTGAACGTTTATTGCGCGACAATGTCGTTTCATGCGACATAATTAGCGCTCGAAATTTAGCATTCCAATTTTAAAAAATATTTGTTTTTATTGCAAACCTATCAAGGAAGTTTTTATTGACAACTAACTTTTTAATGCATGGATCGGGTGAATGCGTTCGACGGGCAGCCTAGTCGGAAAGTGGTCGCGCGATTCGCCCGTTGTGTTATTAAATACCTCACTACTCTACATATTGGAGTTCAGAAAGTCCACGGTGTCAGTTCTAGCAGTGCTTGCTCAATGAACCAAGTCAGTTGATGGGCACCGGGCGGCAAATTTTGAACAAATAAGTAATTTAAATTCAAGGTTGGTTTGAACAGACGTGTCTGATAGCATGGTTTAGGAAAAGTTGGACTGATCTTTATTACTTAAACATGCATAGACGAACTCTTAAGAAAGTTTACCTAGATTTAAAAAAAAAAAAATTCTCAAGTAGCTTGACTTTTAGCAACCTAGTTTGATACCAGTAATTATGGACCTTATGCATGACTCAGAACTTATTCGCGTAACGCAACGTAACGTGCTATTGTTTATACGGAAAGAATGTGATTGAAACAAAGATACCTACCCAGTTACTTAATGTGCTGATAATTTTATTATATAAATAACTATAAGTACTCTTAAACCTGACTAGGGAATAAGCTAAAATAAGTGAGGTTTTAATTAATACCAAATCAAGATGATAAACGTAGCAATGATTGCACATTTTTGCGTTGCGTTTTTATTATTTTTGGAGGCTAGATAATATAAGTACCTACCTACATAAAACAAAGCCCATTATACCAAGAATTTGCAGGGTCATCATTGCCTTATACCCATCATAATAGAACCATTACGCTACTTATTTCATGTTTTATTGCAAAATTGCCAATTATATCGATCGATTTCTTTTTAATGGCGAGGTTATTAGCAAAATTGTTCGATATTCCGATGGTATAAAATGTATTAAAATGCGTGTGATGCAAATCAGTAAGATTGGTACATCTTAACATCGGAAATGTTGCAAAATTTGCAATAGGAAAATCAGTTTATGGTTTCTGTCTTTCTCACGACATATTTTATGCCAGAATACTTTATTGGCAAAAATAGTACATTTTTAGGGTTCCGTACCTCAAAAGGAAAGACGGAACCCTTATAGGATCACTTTGTTGTCCGTCTGTCTATCTGTACGTATATTTTTAGTTCAATCACAAAAAAACAGGGCCTAATGCAAGGAATGGGGCCGTTTTGTAGTGAGTAAACCGTGTCATGTGGGTTATCGTATGAAAGGGCTTCATTAGCACAAGCTTAAACAGATTAATAAACTTTTTATGTCAAAGTCAAAGTCAAAAAGCATTTATTCAGTAGGACCGCTGGGATCACTTTGAAACGTCTTAAAAGGTGATTTGACTCCTGATGTATAGTTTACGATGTATGATAAAATTTTAAAATAAAATCCCTTATGTATCCTACCTACCTTATAACTTTGGTGTGTGTAGGTAAGTAGTACCTAACAGTGGGCGAGTCCGACTCGCACTTGTCCGGTTTTTTTATAAGCCCCCACAAAAAAACTATGTATAGAAAAGCTGTAACTAATACCTTTTGATAGGCGGGACTGCGATGACTGGCTATGTCTAATTTCTGTAACAACCGGTGACGGAATTGTAACAACCGTTCGCAGTCCAACAGTGTAATCTGCTTTGTTTGTAAACTTAAAACAAGTTTCTACACCTGGTGCGAAAGTTCTAAACCCTATGTTCTTTAAAATAAGACATATAATACTAACAATAAAAGTTTCGTGTTTTGGTAAATGTCTAGACAATTAATAATTTTACAACTTGTGCAGATTTGTGTCAGATGATGGCCCAGTAAAAACAATCAAAGTACTTATTAAGAAGACTAAGATCAAATTTTCAGTAAAGCGAATAATTTTGTGCTAATTAAGGATGCTTTCTAATTACTTATTTCGAAAGATTTTTGTAAACTTGTGTAAACTTAGCAGTTTCGTGAATTTATCGTTATCTGAACTGAACTAACGGAGTAGACCCGCATTACAAGGAAAAAATAAAAGCACTGTATTAAGCATCATTTAGACGGTACCATTCTTGCCTCTGGCATACAATTATACCGTCTAAACAACACATAACATTATTGCACGTACTTGAACTGGTATACCAGTATTGCTTCAAAACTTCCCTTCTTGTGTTCAACTGATCAACCAAAAGACTATCATCCGAGTGTCTGCGTAAAATCCTCGAGTATGTCGGTCACATTGCAAGGAAAGATGGGGACAACCTAGAGAAGCTGATAGTGACCGGAAAAATAGAAGGAAAAAGACGTCGTGGGCGAAGTCCGATGCGCTGGTCTGACCAAATTCGCACCACTCTCGACACCACGATTCACAATGCTCTTCATACTGCCGGGGACAGAGGCAGATGGAGGAACATAATAAGGGAGAAAGTGATAACTAAAGAAGGCCACGACCCTCAGCACTGAGGCTTACGACTCAAGTAGGAGGAGGAGTTCAACTGATCTGTTTTTGTTTTAAATAAAAATAGTTTCTATGTAAGCCCATGCAGGCAACATCCATTAGCAACCTTTGTAGTGAGGTTGAAGTTGTGTTACGCCCATAGTTGTCTCTGCATAAGATGTTTAATCCCATCCCACTAAATAGCAAATTCATCAGCATTAGGGTGATCAGCAGCTTTTTATCCCAAAAAACGTTCTTGAAAACCAAAAAAAAATAAAAGAAAGGAAATTCTTCAAAGGCAATTCTTGAAGCAAGAAACTGGTGTAATCTGAATCGGGCTTTACGTACTATTCGATTTTGCGCTTAGAAAAAAAATATGCACGTAAAGAAAAACATCTTCTGGAAACCTGTTGTTCAGTCAGCACCACACGCTGTCCTGCGGATAAGCCAGTACGAGATCAAACAATGTCCCATATCACGTCCAGTTTAGTAGATACATCGTCATGGAATACCTTGAGGTTACGCGTCGTATGTATCATCTAGCCTAAGCTTTAGTGCCTGCCGATATCAAATACAATGATAAGAATTTTACAGCTAGATTAGTAATATTCTGTGGCTAGGTATGGTTTCCTTGGCTGATCGGTTTCGCTGGAACTTTCTAAGCAAGTGGAGCAACACCCTGCGTGCCGCTCTATGCACCGTCCCTACTGTAACTGACACTGTGCCTACATAGTGCTTTCCAATTTTCACTTTTAATGGAATTTCCTTATGATATTGTGTTACACTAGACCCAATAAAACGAGGCTGGACCATGACTAGATATTCTCTCAGATCTTTAGGCATTCAAGATCCTTTACTGTCTAGAGGTAGAAGAGGCTTATCTTATACATATTTGGCAGACAATTAGTAGAAGTTAGCATTCCAGCATCAGGAAATGCGATGCAAATGCCTTCTGACCCTACGATCCTATGTAGAGGTTCAGTTCAGTTATAGATACCTACCATTTTAAAGTTGCAACATAAAGGTTTTTAATTATAACTATTTCAGATCCCCCACAGAGATTGTCACCTATTATGTAATATACCGATGTACATTTTGCCTGTCACCTTCTTATGCCACCAAAGCTTTCAAGCTTCTTATACCTCTGCAATTAATTGGAAAGTTGAGCTTTTGTGAAGATGAACTGGACCCTTCATTCGATATCTGTAATTAGTATGACTATGTGTAAGTTCCTTCTTGTATTTGATGCAATCAGAGGCTTTACTACACGTCAATATACCACGCAGTATACTTGTGTAATCTAAACTAATATTATAAAGAGGAAAGATTTGTTTGTTTGAATTGAATAGGCTCCGAAACTACTGGACCGAATTGCCGAAAAATTATTTCACCATTAAAATCCTACATTATCCCTGATGAACACAGGCTAAATAAAACAAATTCATTATGTGTGTGGTCTAGCTTGTTGAAGATTATCGAAGTTCAACAATGTTTTGTTACCTAAAAAATTTTGTAGGTAACAGCCAGTTGCATTAACTAAATCCATGCTTTAGATGGCACTTTTCATTGCAGATCCCAGATTTTAAAGAATTTTTTCCTTTCTGTTGATTTGTAAATAAATATTAGTATTAGAAACTCAAAATCATGAATTCAATCGTAATATGTAATGAACTACGCATAAAGTAGTCTATGTTTTAGGCTGGTCTCATTAGCAAGTAGGCCAGTTTAAGCATAGAGTTTAGGAGCTAATTGGTTATTAATGCAAGCGCATATTCATCAACATAGACGCCTATATTCCAGGCGTAATCACGAATTATTTATTCATAAATAATTCGTGATTACGCAAGAATATAGGTATATAGATACAACCTCCAGGATGTACTGGAAAGTGGCAATGCTCACTACACAAAAACAGTATAACAGTAGTCCCATAGAATTTTATTAGTCAAGAACTTAGTAGTATATCTCACACTTAGATTAAAAAAACAGGACCACGACAATATCCCCAAGGCGCGGTAGACATTCTCTCAGATCTTTATACATATTCCAGATCTTTTGTAGAAGTCATAGGGGGGAGTCAGAGTCACACTTAAGTACCTATTAATAAGAAAGGTACAGTAGGGGTAATCAAAGTAGTAGGAGATAATCTTCGATACTACTTAGTTGATTTCAAAAACTCTTTCACCATTTTATTTTTCAACTTGTAATTCTGTAATTCTTTATTGTACACAAGAGAACAGTGACAAAAACAATGTGTTAAAAAGTACATGTACAAAGGCGAGCTTAACCCTAAAAGAGTTTTCTACCAGCAAACCTTTGGGTCTAGGGACTTGTTTCTGAACATTTTAACTGTTTTATTAACTACTCGTATATGTGCAGAAGATGTTCAACAGTTACAACTTAATTGAGTTATAATTTAATTACTTTATAAGTAATTAAGAAGACACTCAAAACAAGCTATCAAAATAAATGAATTGCTCATGCACGATGTTAACTTAATTGAACTAGTTGAATAAATATGTAAGAGTTTAAATCCGACGTGACGTTTCAAATCATGCACTTAGTCCAATTTAGGCCGTTTTTATAGCATTTTACTATTTTTGAATATGTAGTTACACACACACTTTGTGTGATTGTTTGCTTACCATTGAATGAGTGTTCTGTTCATCAGAACTATGAGAATTTTGACAGTCTACATTCATAATCAACAAGTTGTGTAACTTTCTTATGGTTTCCAAAGAACATACGGATAAGTTAAGTGTTTGAAAAACGCTGAGCGTATTTTTACAATCGTTATTCCTACTACCGGTCTAAGAAAAAACTGTTTTTTTTGTTTAAAAACGTAGGTGTGGTAAAAATCCTCCTCCTTGCGTCGTTTCCCCAATGCTGGGGGTGACCCATCACGGAAGTATTTTCTAAGAAAAAATAGATAGTGATTAAAAACGCTGGGCGTAGGTAGGTATTTTAGTCAGAATCACTTTTGTCGATTGACGTAGTTTGACGCTATACGCCACGAAATAGCTACATTTAATGACTGCACTAAAAGGTTCGTTATGCAACTGCTGCTTCCGTTATAATTGCAATTTAAATTAATTGGTTCCTTAGGTCTAAGCAAGATGGAGTCCTTTATTTTGCCTACACTGTGCTACCCGAGATTATTCTTTATTTCTTTTGCAATTGATGCAGAATTGTAAACTTTATAAAATTATCGGCATCATTTTTCAGATTTCTTTATAACTTAGAATTAGTTCGGTATATTTGTCAACATTACATGTAATCACGATAACGGTCAATGTTTTTTAAAAATATTGTAACAAGGTGTTGGTAAAGACTTGCGATTGTTAAAATTAGCAAAATATCGAGAATAGAAGAAACGGTGCAAGTTCGAAATAAGAACACCATATATGAGTTAGGAAACGAATTTCCATTTTTCAAAATCTGTTCTGTGTTGTTCAGAATGATTTTTTATGTGAAAAAAAATATCATATTTCAATAGAAAATAAAGGTTTTCAAACATAAAAATCTAATTTAAAATTAAGTTTTGAAATTCACGCCAAAACGCTCGACGGTATCATGGCGGCTGATATGAAGTCACCGCTCATACAGCAAATAATACGTGAAAAAAATCGGAGACTGCGTATAAGCTCAAAGGAAACAAAAGGCACAGTTTTGGTCTGTACAGCAAGGCGGTGGATAATCTAAGGTCTGTACTGACTGTACCTATCAGTATTTTGTGGATTTATTTTATTAAATAATGTAATAATCTCGACATTATTAGGACATAAATGCATTTTTCTCAATCCTTGAATCCTATTTTATTAGATCAGTTAAATATTTTGGCGATTCTTGATTACTGTCATCATGCCTATTATCATACATTCTGGACAAACTCTGGACTACTTTTTATTCCGGATAAGTGTACTTATGATATTACAATAAGCAATCTCCACATGCATTATATAACTATATCATTGTTAAAGTGTTCCACACGACCTGTTTCATGGTCGAGAGATTTTTGGCAACGGAAGCAACAGGTGATGCGTGTAAGGTGCGAAATATACTAACTACTTCCTTGTATGAGATTAAACAAGATTTAAAAGACTTCTTGTCACTAAATCTCTTGGACTAGCGTTTTAAGGCTTTTTTGTGTAAGTACTTTTGGGCACACGTTTCAAACAAAAAATAGAAATTGTTTTAAAAGACGAAATAGAATAAAGTTTTGACGACCTCTGTGGCGCAGTGGCTGAAAGCCCGCCTGAGATGCAGAAGGTTGCGGGTTCGATCCCCGCGGCGGGATAAATGTTTGTATGATCTGCAAATTTTTTTTCGGGTCTGGGTGTTTCTATGTATAATATGTATTTACAAACAAAAAGTACACAAGTAGTATATCAGTTATCTGGTTCCCATAGTACATGCATTGCTTAGTTTGGGGCTAGATGATGCTGTGTGAAATGTCCAGCATTATTTATTTATTTAAAGTAAGTCTTCCTGCAAAGAAAATATAGCATCGTGTTAGCAATGACGAATTATCCTCATTAATATATTGTTAGTCTAATCAATACTTATCGTTAGCCATGTCACCGATGTTGAAGAACAATAGTTTCTGTCTATACATCGTCTTATATAATTGACGAGTATAATTTTACCTTATAGCACCCATCAGTCTGTCTAGACCTCCATAAGCCATACAAAGTGATGGATTGGGTAGCGCAGCCCACCCATGCGTGGTTTGCATAAGCAACAATCAATGTCGTTGTGATATATTGGCTGAACCTGCCCTCTGTCATGACACTAGTTAACATGAATGCGATGAGAAACGTTCAATATGCGAGATGTTATTGCTAAGGGTAAATAACTGGATTCTGATTCAGTTCCTTGGTCATCCTCTTCGCTTATGAGCTGTATTATTTAACCCTCATGAGCAGGTCATCTAAAACGCAAAACATCAAAGTAGCAAAATGCATCTGTGCTTATTATGATGAAAGAACTTTGTCAGAATCCATAGATAATTAAGATGGGTGTAAGTCTTAAATAGTGTTGTACTGAGTATTTTAAATAAAAAACAGTGACACTCCTGGAGTGCCGGCAGAAGTGAAAACTTGAACGGTTCTATACTTGACAAATAACCCGGTGTCGGTAAGCAGTCCGAGTGAGTCACGTCACGTTTTCGAAGCGAATCCAAGAACTTTTTCTCATCTCAAAAATAGCAAACGCGCCTAAAGAAGTTTTCACATCAAAAATCTTTATTATTTTACTGTTTCCTCAAAAATATTTGAACAAATTATGTACTTGTACTTAGGTATATCTAATTGAGATACGACTGCAAGTTCCAACATTTTACCAACTAACAACTCTCCCTCTAATACTGGTTTTGACGGTATCTCTATCGGCGATATTTTTTAACAATGAAGCACAATCTGATTCTCGCGTAGCCTATTATTATAATGTTCAGAACAAGTATAGCTTAATTTTTATTTTTACTAACATTCGATTATTTCCATCAGCATAGCGTTTGCCTAGTGTTTCATTAATGTATATGCATGCCATCGTGTATCGGCTAACATTCGGTTATTTCGGCACTTAGTTTGTTTTGCTCTGTACTTACATCCAACACACATCAATCAAAGTTGGCAAGAACTTTACTTTCTCAGGAAAGGGTCTGGTTCCGGGCAATAATAGCACATAATGGAGACTTCGTGTTGCGTCGCGTGGTGGAAAACATAGCCCTATTTAGTACCTGTGTCGGATAAATTAACTTAATTCCAGCAGCTGTTGTGCAACTCAAATTGGAATCGGTTTAAACCGACCGTTAAACTTCAGGTACTGATTATTCGACGATTGCGCAAAATGTTGGTTTTCAGAAGATATGGATAAAAGAGGAGTCAAGGAGCAATAGAATAGAAATCGAATCGACAGATAACGCTGAGACTCACCTGCGTCTTACTGCATTAATTTCCAAGAATTCATACATTTTATGTCAAGTATCGTGGCACGTCAGTACCTGGCTCTATGTAAATCGTCAGTTTGACATAAAGCCAAAAACTCATCTACCTTTTTTTGTCAATTATTGCCATTAGGCGCTGGTGGAGTCTCAGCGTTATCTGTTGATTCGATTTCTATTCTATTGCGATTTGTGACATGGCTGTTATTTAATTTCTTAGAGTAAATAGGTATATCAGCGATCATCACCGAAGAGTTGAATGTGGTTGGCCATGTTATTAATCTGAAGGCGGATATGAGGATATATTTCTTAAATTTATTATAATGTGGAAATATGGCCGTGATTAATAAGTAGAAAAGTTTACTTGTTGCAAAAATCTGCAGACTTAAAATAATAAATCAAGCATTTCAGTCTAATAATAGTTTAAATATCAAATAATAAATTATCAAAGTTAAAATATGTTAATTCTATGTTGCAATTTAAAGATTCTGCACTATGAAGGCATGTATTGCATTATCATAGTCCCACAGACAGATAAAAAAACTGTGTTTGTGTCGTGGAGGCTTTCAATTTACCTATAAAAGACTAGAGTTGGTCACTACAAATTAACAACTGAATGAAAAACACTCAGCTGAAAATAGAGCCACCTACTGTTTTGAAGTCGTTTCAAAACACATAGAACTTTTACGAGATTTCGGAGACCTCAGTACAACAGTCCTATTCTTCCTTCTCCTGCTCGTTAATATGCCTAGTAAAATGAGCCCGCTTGTTTTATCATGACTATCACTTTCAATACCATACGGGAAATCACCTGACATAAAACCATTAATGACTAGGTACAGTCATCAACACAAATTATATGATTGATTTGAAATGTTTTATAAATTATTATTATTGGAAAAAGAAGTCACACTTATAATATTAATTTTGTTTCTTGAGCGCAAACCCCACCTAACTGGAGTCGTACACAGACATGGCGCGAGCGTCTTTTTAACAACTAAAATGTATATGAGCATCCCAAGCTGTCTGTACTTATTACCTGGACTTGTTTGATGGTGCTTCATCATTAGTTAAGTGACGTTTCATGGTGGTGATATTATAATCTGTAGTATGCAGTAAAACGACCGGAATATCCTTGTTAGGGTCAAAGTGAAATGTGCAGTCAAACATTATGATAAGTCACTTCTATGGCTTGAATGGATAATTCTGTTTTCATCTTTTTTCATTGTTATGAGAGTGTAAAAAAAGGAACATTCAACAAACAGAAAGCAACTGGAGAAGACATTGGCCCAACTGTGGGAAAGTATAAAGACTAGTTTTAGTTTATTAATTGTGTTTTTTAGGGTGCTATAACCCAAAGGGTAAAACCCTATCACAAATAATTTGCTGTCTGTCTGTCTGTCTTTCACCAGGCTGTATCTCATGAACTGTGATATTTAGACAGTTGAAATTTTCACAGATAATGTATTTCTGTTGCCGCTATAACAACAAATACAAAAAACAGAATTAAATAAATATTTCAGGGGGCTAACAAACGTGATTTTTTTCGCCGTTTTTATAGACAATGTTACGGAAACCTATGTGTATGAGTCCAACTCGCACTTGGCCTTTTTTATGAAAGATCTAACATAGCATGCTGAATTGACTACTATCCATTTATTAAAATATTTTCAGATAACATAAATTGAATCATGATGAAACAATTCCCCGTGAGAAAATACAATATTTTAATCATTATTTTATCTACATATTAACATTTTAATGTAATATACCTATTTAACTTTATTTTGAACACATTAATGGGGTAATAAAAGTTGTCTAGCCACCCACTATTCATTTATTTAATTGCCAAAGTCTAGCTGCAAGCAGAAGATACTAATCCTTTACTCGTATTTAGTATTACATAAAAATCCATAATTAGATTTTAGTGCCCAGACTTAGATCATAAATCTAATGATGTAAAAGTTTCTCTAAGCTCACAAATATTTCGAGTGTGAGAAGTTTGTTGCAAAGATAAAGAGTCAATGGCAATCAGAGAATAACAGTTTGAATACTACTTTACGTAACATGTCTAATAAAGATTGATCCAAAGATCATCCAAACAACGTCATGACGTTCTGATGTTCTCTTTACATACGTAACATTTACCTTATCTTTAAGATTTGTGGATTTTGTGAAAATGAATAAATAAATAAATAAACGTTGCAACTACAACCAAAACTTCATGATATTAGAAAAAGTGTCAAAAGAGAACTTTTTTGCGTAAAATTAAAAAAAATGTTCACTCTTTCCATTAAACCTTTTTTACCCAACTGTCAAAGGCTTGTTTTTATAAAAGAATACAAATTATTTGTATTTGTGCGCTTGCAGTTATAATTTCACTAAGAAGAAAACAGACAGAAGCTCCAGTTCTACATGTATGGTTTGATATGAGGTAATAAACGGTTATTGCGTGTTTGGCATTGCGTTTGAATATCAAGATGAGCTGACCGGTGATCGAACAAGTTTAAACAAACATACAGGTGGTACAGAATAAAATGTACCAAATTTGAAACATGCTTAATTTCAAACTTGGTAGGTACTATAGGTACTATTGGTAGGTATTTTTCTGTACATGATGATAACCGGTGCTTAACCGATAAATATGAGCTTATCAAGAATTTCGAGTCTGACGTCAGGGTTCCTTGGCCGAGCGGTTGAAGGCACTCCCGCTTTAGGAGGATCGTCTGATCGTCGCGGGTTTTAATCCCGTCGGATTCGAAAATTTTGATAAGACTTTTCATTTTTCTTAATGAAATACCAAGTGTGGATTATAACGTTATAAAAAAAACATATTTGATTGTACCTAGAAAGTGTAACTCAAAATCATTTCATCAATATCCTTGTAGCATTTATTTAAATTACATAAACATAGAAACCATCTCAGTATTTTTTTCCGCAATTCTTTTGTAGCGTTGCTCTGCATTGCAACATCTAAATTCTTTTGTAGGCATGTTGTTCAAACCTAGAAACGGATGCCATTCCTTTTCAAATTTAAGAGGTGAACCACATATTTGTGTCATTGTACATTTCATCATGCTTTAATTCTTAGGCTTCTGTTTAGATAAAATTAGAGTAATGATTACCTAAATCTCAATAAAACAAAAATTCATCTTGACTTAATATAACAAAGATCAACTTGACGACCTCTGTGGCGCAGTGGGCGAAGGCCCGCCTGAGACGCAGATGGTTGCGGGTTTGATTCCCGCCGCGGGCTAAATGTTTGTATGATCTGCAGATACTAATAATATTTTAAAGAGGAAAGATTTGTTTGTTTGTTTATTTGTATGTTTGAATTGAATAGGCTCCGAAACTACTGGACCATTTTGAAAAATTCTTTCACCATTAGAATCCTACATTATCCCTGCCTGATGAATACATGCTATATTTTATCCCGGGAAAGTGAAGTTATCTCGAGGGACCGCGGGTAGCACCGCGACAGACAGCTAGTTTATATAATATGTATGTATTAACAAACGGAAAGTATATAAGTAGTATTTCAGTCACTTAGTACCTACCCATAACACAAGCTCTGCTTACTTTGGGGCTAGATGATGCTGTGTGAAAAGTCCAACATTATTTATTAAGTCTATCATTCGGCGTTTCAGCATTATGGAATAATAAACACTCTCCATCCAAATTTTCACATTTACTCGCATAAATGTATTAAAATTGTTTGTAGGTTAAGCATTTCGTTTATTATCGTTGTGCAACACATAATCGTTTTATTGTTATTAAACTATTGTCATCTAGGATTAGAATTTGGTAAGTTAATTATCATAATTTGTAAAATTAGCATTTTATGATTAACCTTTAGATAATTAAGTAGTATAACACCTTTTATTTGCCACCCACTTACAAACCGTCATATTTTTTAAGTCGAATATTGCGTATTGAATATTGTATATTGCATTCGAACTTGATACACAACTAGAGGATTCGATCCCGGGATCCCGAATCTCGGGATCCCGGGATCCCGGTCGTATTTGAGTCCCGAAAATCCCGGGATTAAATTTAACAAATCCCGAGATTTTCGGGATTACAATTTTCTTTAAATAAGTCAGTAAAATTTACGTGAAACGTTAGATGCATTGTTATTTCTTTGATTCTACGAGATTATTATTTTAACTCTATAGCATAAAACATAGTTTTTGTTATGGTTTTTTAACCTTTATGAGGTTAATGAAGCCTGTAAACGGACTACAAAAATTGAATCTTGCTGGCAATTTTTATTGACCAATATAGCTCAGTATATTTGCATCTCGGGATAAATCATTTACAATCTAGCCTGCTAGGCATTGAATATTTGCAATTTGAATATTTGTTAAAGAAATATCTTGACAATGACAATCGCCGGGCTACATCGCAATATTACAGTATTTACTGCACTGTGTTTCGAGATATAATCGGCAACTTGGCGGCTATACCATTGCAGGAAGAAAATGCCAAAAAGTAACCCATTTACGAGCACCTTGAAGTTGATTTTCTGAAAGGTAATGTAGTTGGTTTTATAAATAATTTGCAGAAAAGCCTAGTTTGTTTATTTTAGAAGAAGTTTGGAGCACTGGTAGTCTAGTGGAAGCGTCCCTGTCTTCCGAAAGGCCGTGGGTTTGAATCAAGTCGTGCACTATTTAGTTTTTGTATCGAAAAATTAATTGTACCTATACATGTTCACTATGCCAACTGCCAGTAGGTACACTCAAACAGTAAAGATAACATAGTGATGAAACCGTCATGTCAATCATGTGTATGTCGAAAATCAAAAAAGGTTTGAAAACATGGGGTCAAGTGCATGAAGTGAGCTTCTTCGAAGCACACTTATAAAGAACTAGTGACACGATAAGAAGAAGATCTTTCTAGGTTCTACGACGTGCTGGTTTCCTCACGATGTATTGCTTCACCGTTTGAGAACCGACCTTAGGATCGAAGCTACTACTAGACCATCAGTGATCTACCTAAAACTCGACATCCTCTGTAGCGCAGTGGGCGAAGGCCCGCCTGCGACGCAAAAGGTTGCGGGTTCGATCCCCGCGCCGGGACCAATGTTTGTATGATCTACAAATATTTGTCTCGGGTCTGGGTGTTTCTATGTATAATATGTATGTATTTACAAACAAAAAAAAAGTATATAAGTAGTATATCAGTCATGTAGTACCCATAACACAAGCTCTGCTTACTTTGGGGCTAGATGATGCTGTGTGAAAAAGTCCAGCATTATTTATTTATTTATTTAAAAGAGATACGACAAGAATAATAAGTTTGAAGTACTTTTAATTTTGTTTGACTGGCTCATTGAAGAATTAAATTTATATTAAAAACTGACTTTTGAGAATATGAATTAGAATTTTGACACGGTTTACTGACTTTTTGTTGCCACTTTTTATTACAATACAATCCCGGGACTATCCCGGGATCCCGAGATTGGCTGTAGCGAAACCCGAAATCCCGGGATTAGAAATAAGGGCCGGGATCGAATCCTCTATACACAACCAGCCCCCTTAACAAAGCGTTTGTCTAGGTACCGGCGAATACATAAAAATTACAGTAATGAGTGTAAATAAATGTAACTTAATACGTTTCGTTACGTTAACGTTTTATCCATACTTACCTTGACGACCTCTGTAGCGCAGTGGGTGAAAGCCCGCTTGGGACGCCAAAGGTTGCGGGTTCGATCCCCGCCGCGGGATAAATGTTTGTATCATCTGCAACTATTTATCTCGGGTCTGGGTGTTTCTATGTATAATATGTATGTATTTACAAACAAAAAGTATTTAAGTAGTATATCAGTTATCTGGTTCCCATAGTACAAGCTTTGCTTAGTTTGGGGCTAGATGATGCTGTGTGAAATGTCCAGCATTATTACCGATGGTCATTACGGTAATTTTTATCTATTCTCCGGTGCCTAGACAAACGCTGTGCTAAGGGGGCAGGATCAAGACTGTTTGACCGAGGCGCGGTCGATATTCTCTCTAAATTTTTTTTATGTGTTCCAGATCATTTGAAGATCAAAGTCAAAAAGCATTTATTCAGTAGGACCGCTGGGATTACTTAGAATAGTCTTAAAACTAGTTGATTCTACTCCGGTTCCTTAGAGGCCAATTCCGTGGACCAGGGCAACAAACATGGTTTGGGTTCTTCAGTTTTCAGATTCATCTTGAAACTATAAACTGAAGGAAGATGTTTATAGGGGTCATCAGATGCATGTCCAAATCTGATACATACCCACTCGATAAATTACTAATAAGTATATCAATTATGTATAGAATATACTCGTATTAGTTATGTGCAGGGGTCTTAGTTATAAAGATTATTTCCTAACCGTGCTAAGTAGGTACGAGAAATACCTACATAAGTGGCAAACGTTTTAAGAGATGTTAAGATAACCTTTAGTTACCAACTACTCTCAAATAGACCATCAATCTATTCCATCCATGACAGCTGATCTGTCTGATAAGCCAGCTATGAAATTGATACATACATCACCGGTCACTTATGTAAATATTGCACTATTATTTACATACAATGCAAAAGTAACGTAAAAATATGATAATAAGATTGATGCATAATTTTGATATATGGTATTCCTTTGTAAGGAAACGGTTAAGTAGCTCATCATAAAGAAATATGCGATTCTGTCGCAAAGGGTTTTTTCTTCACCTTTATTCTCAGTAAAGGTGGTCGCACGACCAATCCGAACGTGCCGAACTGTCAATCTAAGGGTCGGTTCATATCTAACGGAAGATCCGTCGCGTATTATCGGTCGCGGAACGCCAGAACTGACAAATGTATAGAAAAACACTCGACCGTTCACACTCGACGGATGATACGTTAGTCCGTCGAGTGTGAACGGTCGAGAGAGGAAATGCTGAGACGTCAAAAGCTAGCCGCATTTTATGACGCCATCATTATTTTTTTTCTGTAGAAAAACGACTGCGGCGCGTACCTTTTTTTATATTTATTAAGTCAGCATTAGACCTCACTCTGCTTGATGTTAAGCAGTACATATGTGCGATCAGCTTAAGAAAGCTGTGTGGAACTTCTTACGTCACTTGTCATCATGAAAACATTTTGCTACCAACATTTTCAACTGTTTTTTGTGATAATTCGTGTCTTGCGTGCGTTCGGCTCCTACTTTTCTAAATTACGTTTCAACACATCCTGTATAAGCAGGTGCGTATTGCGTATCAGCAGTGATACAGATAGAAGAGCCCATCAATTAACAAGTGTTCCTTTCACTGGCCCACCTAAAACACTAATAATACTAGGTGTAACAGTACTATTTGTAAAAATTTGATATATTGTCAGTGACAGTACTTATGTGAAATAGTTTTTACAAATCTGAGTTTCAGGTTATCATTTTGTTATTGATATGTGCAAACTATAAATGTGAAGATCATAATTTGATCATGTAAAAACATTTGAAAATAGTGTTTGTATATTAACTCTCAGGACATACAGGCTGTTTTTGAAGAAGATTGTGGTTAATTGATATTACCTATGCACGCATGCCATTTTCAGTAGTTTTATTACACCCTTTATCATGTAGGTTGCATGTGTAAAAACTACATTACTTACATAATATGAAGATTACACGCATTTCTCACGTCTATCAAAATTTATCCATTTAATTTATGAAGCAATTAATTTCTGATAAAAGTGCGTTCCACATTTCAAGTGATGCTTTTGCTAATGAGATGAGACACAAGTTCGGTGAGTGGTGTTACAAAATCTTAATTTCATTACATTCAAGGGGTAATGACACTCTTTTTATGAATAGCACCCTATATACATTTGAAAGTTTAAAAAATGATTGGATTTATTTGAATAAGAATGTTTGGTTCTAACTCGTTGTGAACTGAAAAACTACATAGATCTACAATAGGTAAACACAAACAAGAAAATTATAGTTTTTTCTGATTAGGGATAGAGACATTCACAAAAATTAAGAACTGAAAAAACACTAACAGTTTATTTAAACAACAGGTAACAACAACAAACGTACATTTACGGTTTATTTACCGACAATAAATATAAGTGGCGATATAATGGCCTCAGGTATAATAACATGGATAATAATGCTTAATATCTATATTTGGATTACCGCTAGATTATGGCTATTATAAAAATACTATCAAATCTTGGAGTAAGAGGAGCGGCTCGACGCGTAAGCAGTTTTGTAGCTGGAATTACTTTCAGAGGGGGCAGACGTGTAATCACTTGTGTGCGTGCTTATATCATTATCCTCTTTTGGTAGATTCTGTGAAATAGAAATCTGGCCATCAGACGATGGTGGCGAAGAATAAGAGGGTTGGCTAATCTGGCCATACCTTTGGGAGTTTTGAGGCAAATAGTTGTACAAGCTCTGCACAGGGTTTGAGTATTGATTCTGGTACAGAAGATTGTTGTAGAGAGAAGGGTTCGGTTGAGTCAGCAGCACCATTGACGGTTGCCCTAAATAGGAGTTCCCAAGTTGTAGCGGGATGTTTGGACCAACATTGTACTGCCCCTGAGGAGGCAACGAACCGTACAGATTTTGCTGAGGGCTGATCGGACTGGTCGGTTGTGGTGCAAACAGAGAATGAGGATACTGCACCAATGACTGACTAGGGTATGTTGAAGGCTGCGGGATAAAAGCCAACTGGATGTTTGCATTTTGTTTTGATGGAACAATTTGGTATTTCGATTGGTAGCCGGGACTCGGAACGAAATTAATTGGCACAAACTGGGATGACGCTTGGGGAGGCAGTAAGTTGATTTGAGGCTGAGGGGAGTATGCTGATTGGTCGCTTTGCTGAACAGGTCCTGTGTAGTACTGACTACTTGCTTGGCTTGGGTAGAAGGAGGAGGATATTTGGGGTTGGTAAGATGGGCTAGAAGAGCTCTGAGAACTAGGGTTTTGTGAGTAAATACTATAAGTGTAGTCTTGTTTCTGTGCGCCAGTAGGTATGGTGTTCAGACTGGTCTTCCCCGCTCCTCGTTTCTTCTGCTCGTTATCGTCTACTTCTGTGCCATTCGCCAGCGCAGCGAAAGCGATGATGACCTGAAACGAAATATAAACGATCATATTCCGACGATCAATCATAGTTGCAGAATAGGCATGGAATCCAATCTATCAGCGTCCGGTAGATTTGCTTTACCCGCTGTTCTCTATAACAAATTGCCACACAAGAAACGTTGATGACTGGAAAATTGAATAGCGTAATTTGAACTCACCAAAATCTGTATTCTCGCCATTGTTGTGATCCAAATGCGTAGATCTAATCACATTATTTGCCGAAGGAAAGCGCGTGTTGCGAAAGGAAAAGTGTTCTATACTCGGGGGCGCACGGAAAAGTGGAAGGCAGTATCAAGTTCATGCATTTATATGGCGGCCATGGACAACTTTCCTCAGCTCCAGATCTCGTGCGAGGGAATGACCGCTCGATGGGTCTTTGTCCCTTATCGGAACATATCCAGTTCACGAGATTACCCGCTTCCTACCCACTGGCAAGGCGGAAATGCATAACATATGACTGGGCAGTCGTTTTCCGCAAGTCTATTGGATTAAAGAGCTTAGGCATGAAAAAAAGTTTGAATTTGTATTTCCATTTGAATTTAAAATGTTAAAAGGATCAAAAAAATATCGGAAGCCAGTTTCCGCTGCTGTAAGCAACTTGACCCGACCCTTTTTAAATAGAGCAAATTCAACGCCAATTCCTTCTGACATGCCGACAATACCTTTAAATACGCAAGATAAATGTTTATACATTATTTTAAACTGTATATAGATATGAAACTCATTATCGTTGACTTACAAAATAAGGGTAAAGATACCTCTGCATGTATTGAATTGAATTAAATTTTGATGACAGAACACCAAGACTTGGTAACGCTCCAAAGCTTGGGTTAACCAATGGGGTCCGAATTCATCTTCAGCCTTCTAATCATAACCCTTACAAACCCTACAGTAAAAAAGTGGAAAGTTAGTTGAATCAAAATCATCTTTTAATTTTCGCAATAAAGCTTAAAATCGTCTAAGCTCAAATAGGATGGTCAGGGTGAGGGGCGTAGATCGTCGCGTAATTTTTTGCTACTTCTTTTCTGAAATAAGCATCTAGTATATATTGATCTACACTACAGTATTTGACCAAGAAAAGTTTACCTAATGAAACTGTAACGAAGACTAAAATCAAAGGGCCGAGGTATAATCACTATCTTCCAAGCTTTCTACTGAGGCGAGGCGGTAATTGTCGGTAGCGCTGAATAATGCGGCTCTTAGATAAGTAGCAATGGGCCAGTAATTAAGGTGTAACTTGTGGTACTGGGTGTACCAGGAACTAAACTATAAATGTGATTCTCAAGGGTCTATAAACATTCTATTTAACAATCTAGTGGATTTGTAGAGTCATGTTGTGTTCTTAAAAAATGTTTCTAAACATAAATATAAGAATCTACGTACAGGGTGTAATAAAACCGCTCCTAAAAACTGAAACTTATTGGATTGCAACAATGGATTAGGTACTTTTACGACAGCCAAAGCAAAATCAAAGTTTTTCTAAAACTTTGTCTGTTGTATTAAAGAAGCGTTAAAAATATCTTGTAAATTTAATATTGTTAAAACCTCACAATGCTCTTAAAAATAACAGTCATGATATCTGTATAATACGTTGGTGTCAAACTATTTATACTCGTAGAGGGTACCTATATAAATATACAATATCTTCAGTATACAACTCCCTGGACGGTATTCCAGGGAGTTGTATACAGAAGATAATTGTATGCAGAGAGAGAGAGGAACAATCTCACTATAGGTACTACAAAGAGTTTTATCGTAAATAAACCCATTTTTATCAAAATTTATTTTTGAAAAGAATCGAGAGAAATATTGTTACAACCAGTATAAAGCTCACGAATCTGGTCTAACCAATACAACTTTATCTATAAACGTGATCCATTGAATTTCTATTGTAAGTAATCTAGTACCTAAATCTATTGCAAATTATATTTACGTGCTTTTAATACCGTGGCGTGGTTTCATAGTCCATTAAATTATAAGCGAAAGTTATTCCTACAGAAATCAAACCACATACTACGAGTGCATTAAGTACTTTCTTACTCCCTTACCTCAAGTAATATCTTTAAATAATCGGAGTAATCTACGAAAGCTAGTCAAGTAGAAAAAATATCGCGCTAAGCCGTGTAGAGTGTTAAAAGAGTGAAAATTGTCCAAAAATCATCTTGGTCCACCACCTCTCTCGTTCTCTTCTATCCAGTTCATCCAAAAGTTGCCTGGAAGAGATCAGTCTGAGTAAAAAGGTCGCCCATTGTGCCACCGCAATTAGACTTAAGTTTTTTTAGTTTTTAATTTTGTAATTTATATGTACCTACGAAACAATAAAGAATTATCTAACTAATCCCATGGTCAAGTCTTAAAAGAAGAACTTTTATTTGATAGATTTTTTACAAATTTTTTGCAGCGCCATCTATTTAAACTCACAAGAAATACTAAGTTTATAAGTCGATAAAGTGAAAGGGTACTTGCAGCAGTTGCAGCTATTCTGGTCTGCTTGCTGCCAACGAGTTGTGTAGTTCAGAAAAACTTCTGCAGATGGAGCTTACCTTTGTAAGTAGGGTATAGATTTCCTTGTCTGATAATAATTCTTTTCAGTGTATATTACATTCTAGGGCCTACTTTTATATCCAAAAGTTCGAACAATAAACCCGATTCCTGAATTAAGTTAGTTTAAAATGAAAGACCCTATATAAGTATATGTACTTAGTTAAATATAACTCTAGGAATTTAGTTTAAGCAAGGTAAAGCATAGTATATTTTTAAACATAAAACCAATGTTATTAATCATAAACATAAAATATCCATTTAATATTTATAAGACACTGCCTGTTGTAAATATTATAATAGTCATTAGTATACGCAAGTTTAGTGTAAATTACGCACCTAGTGAACTACCTACAAGTCATTCATCACTTTCCCTTGCAAATTTGTGTTTGATAAATGCTTCGGTAGCTTCCTTTTGTAGACATACGGAAAGTCTACGCAATTACTTAGTGCATTTCCTTTAAAATTGATGTTGAAAATCACAGCCTTCGCGATAAAAATAATTGACAAGATGCGCCCACGGTTATCCGCAGAAAAAATAGATGCCGTGATAACGTAATATACCTACCATTTTGCATAAATTTTGGGGTAGGCAATTGGGCATCCCTAGGATAAAATAATTAATACACAGCGTTATTTATAAACAGCATAGCAAAATTCATAATTACGGTACTTATAACTTTATTTGATTTAAAAATATTAATACTTACCTACTACTTAGGTAGTACCTAATTCTTGTTTTTGAACGAACTTACAAATATATATTTTTTTTACAAAAACAAGGAGTCTATTCTGTGAGTTTTCGTATTAGTAACGTACCATTTGGTACAAGATTTGTCGGTACAAGATGGGAACTACTCAATTAAAAGTAGGTAATACATAAATTATATCATATATTTTAATTTACATTGTATACCAAACAAATCAATCAAACCTAAGTAACTTAAAATATAGGTACGAGTTGTTAAAGATAGACTAATTATAAAAAAAACTACGATAAAATTATTGGTGTAAATTGCGAGGTGTTCACAAAAACTGTAAGAAAAAATTAAGTGGAACTCACGATAATTAATTTGGAGTGGCAGTTGCTACCGTTTTATTTAGAATGGCTAATTAGGTATTTACAGTTAAGGATTAAAATTCTTCGAAATTGACAGCAGAATTAAAATCTAGACCACTGTGATGTCTAATGTCTAAGCTAGGCTAAAAAAAGCAGGTCTTTGTATATTTATTTAAATGACTCTACACGCGTGCAAAAATTACAAAATTCATATTTTTATTCATTTTTTTACTTTACTTACTTACCTACACCAGCTAAATGATAAGTACTCCGAGTGTTTAATAAATCTACCGTGGACTCATCTGGAAATTTCAGATGTTTAGCAGCATCCGGACCGAAGATAGTACGGCTCAAAAATACGACAAAACGTTTCGAGAAAAAGGTCGCCTCGCGTTTTGGGCTTGTTTAACGAGAGCACTATAGCCCAGTCATTATAGTAAGTTTACCTCGGAATTCGAAATACCCAGCTGTACGTCTGTAAATACTTGTATATTGACACCCTAAAAGTTGTCTCAAAACCTACATATGGTAGTGTGTACGCAACTATTAAATTTCAAGGTCAAAGGTCACAAAAATTGTTTTTTTTTTTTGAGACAACTTTTATGGTGTCAATATACAAGTATTTACAGACTTACAGATGGGTATCTCGAATTCCGAGATTCTTACGTAATTTAAGCTTAAATGACTGGACTACTACCATGCTCCCAGATAGAGTGAGTAAAAATGGTTAATATTGTAGTTATTGCTATAAGAAAGGATAATAATTACCTAACACCGTTACAAATAGTAACCTAATAATGTCTATAATAGTTTTAGTCCAAGGTATAGATGTTTCAGTCAAAAATCGAATATATTATTTTAAACCAGCTTCCGCCTGCAGCGTCGCGCACGGTATCACCATTTTAGCGTAATGTACTCGTATAACCAAAGCTTAATAGTATTCCAGGCTACGATCTACATCTATTCCAAGTTTCATTTAAATCCATTCAGCGGTTTCAGCGTGATCGAGTACCTAATAAACTAAATGCTGAAATTGTCTGCGGAACCATGATATGGCATGACATAAAATGTTAGAAGTAAATATAGTCTAAGCTACGATGTGTCGCAAATAATTAATTTAGACAAAGAACAATGCACTTTCATTGCAAAAAATGTTTCAATTCAACTTATTTCAGATTGTATAATGAGATCTCAGTTTCGGAAGTAGCTTCCAGTCCATATGACCAACCACCGTGAAGATATTAAGTAACTGTTTACACAATGTTCAAACACTTATGCATTCTGATACACAATCGTTTATGTTGTAACAGATTTACTTATCCAATCGAATCTACTATTTTAAAATGCATTACTTTTTTATCAGAGAAATTAAATCTTGCATAAAGAAACATAATACATACTTTCCACTTCACTATACATAACTTATCAAATTAAGCAATGCCTTTTTATATGTTTTGCTTAGATGATTGACCAAATTGATACTGGATTCCTCATCAATCAGTTAATCTGCCTAGCAAAGTTTTACCTAATCAACTGTGTAGGTATTTAGATGATGGTTCATTTAAATGTCTAATTTGCTCCTGAGACGGGATATAAATACATTCGAGTCGTGTTTATGTACAGAAAAGTCAAGACAGGGTCGTGTTTAGAACTTGACCGTCGATGTATACTTCCATTTCTTTAGTACTCACTTTCTTATGAGTGAAACTGGCGTAGGTATGACTGGTGTCGATTACCCAAGCAGTAGTAGGTATAGCGGTTCCACGCAAACTGTATTTAACGCAGTTCTCTTGTTACGCTCTCTGAATGAATTTTCCATTGATGTTACGATATTATCTGTCACACATAACTTGGATGAGTCGAGTAAATAAAAATAAACAAACAATATTTTATAAACGTTTTTAATCAACAACTATTTGAATCTAGTTACATTACAAATAATAAATAAGCAGTCTTACACTTAAATATTTACAGAAATTCACGGCGTGATATCACTTTATAACTGCTGGATTTGTCAAACAGGTTCCGGCTGATCGGCGACAGCGAGCTGCATAATCATGCACGTGTCGAAAAGAAAGCACGACGGCACAATCAAAGCACTCGCCTGCATCCTATTAGCAAGAACGTACGCAAATAAATAACACCCTAGGCATTACTTTCGCCGACATCCACACTACCTTCAACTCATACACTCACTCTATATTTACACTATCGATCATAGCACCTATCCATCTAAGCACGGGGCTTGAGCTCCTCGCTGTACTTGATGGTGTTGTATGAGGTCTCGCTGTAAGCGCCGTGAGAATCCTTGGGACTGGAATAACGGCTGCTACCGTGGCCTCCGAAGCTGTACTTAGGACCGGATGAATGAGAGTTCAAGGAGCTGTGGGAGGAGCCGGGTGACTTGTATGAGAAACTTCCTTCTCCAAAGCTAGAGGAAGAAGGGAATTTTGAAGAGCTGACGTAGTATTGGGGTCCGGCGGAAGACGCGGATTGGATAGCACCGGCCGGATAAGAAGCGGTAGGGAAGCCGTAAGTCGTTCCAGGAGGAGAGGCGAATTGGCCAGCACTCGAGTAGGCAGCAGCAGAGTCTGATCCATGACCTTCGGTCTTGGTGTACAAGGGAGAGATAGATTTAGAAGGACCGCTAAGTGAACCAAAACCTCCAAAGCTTACTCCATGACCTCCAGAAAGACCTCCGAATGATGGGTATGAAGAAGCACCATGGGAACCAGAGTAGCCAGAGTATCCTGACTCAGACACTGAAGCACCTAAGAAGGTTGATGGTTTGAAAGCCGATTTGCCAGGGGCACCATGACCGTAACCTCCGCTTGAGACCTTGTAATAACCACCCAGAGAGTTTCCTGCACCTCCTAGAGAGTGTCCTTGTCCAGATGAACCAAGAGAGAGTCCAGAACCATGACCAGACGAACCAAGAGAGAGTCCAGAACCACCGAAAGAATGTCCTCCAGAGCCTGCTAAAGATAGTCCAGCACTACCAAATGAATGTCCACCAGAGCCTCCTAGAGAAGCACCACCTAGAGAGTGACCGGAACCGAAAGAGTGTCCCAAGCTGCCGAGGGAGAGTCCAGAGCCACCGTACGATAGTCCAGCAGATTGTCCAGGGCCTGCCAGAGAAAGGCCACCGTAGGATTGTCCTCCGCTAATGGAGCTAGCCTCACCAAAAGAATGACCACTGCTAGGAGCAGCGAATGTTTGTGCAGCAGGGCCACCGTGACCTTCGGAAGCAGGGTTGAACAAAACGGGACCAGTTGAGCTGTAAGAGCTCAAACCCTTAGTTCCAGCAGAGTAAGATGGAGCACTAGAAACAGCACCGGCTAGGACATACTGCTGTAAGTTGGGAGATGCGTAGTTGTATTGGCCTTGTGACAATCCCTGCCCTGCTTGTGCTCCTTCGTGGAATTCCGCGACGGTGCTCGATGGCTGAAGGGTCAAAGCTCCAGAGTTAAGGCTATGTTGTAGCTGACTCATAATTTGTGAGAGGTCAGTGCCCACGAGACCTTGGCCGGGCTGCAAAGTTATAGGAGCAAGTTGGATGTTGTGACCACCGGATTGCAATCCTTCATAGCCCTGACCGCCGAAACTGTAACTGGGTTTTGAGGCACCACCAATGCTGTATCCAGCTCCAACGCTGATGGCACTGGCGTCTCCAGTGCTGAGGGACTGCTGGGGCTGATAGCTAGCAGCAGGCTGGTACGAGGATGGCGTCTGGTAGCTTGATGCCGAGCCAATCGATGAAGCATAGCCAGATGGTGAGTGGCCTGATGACGATGCATATCCGGCTTCCCTCTTATCCTTTGCCTCTTCTACCCGCTTGGCCAGCACCGCCCATGATGTGATACTCAAAAGAGCAAGGAATGTGACCTGCAAGAGAAAATAACACTGATTTTTTGTGCAGTTACATTACTGATACTAAGGAATCCCAAACCAATTTCCTAAAAATGGAAGTACTGCGGTCGGCGAGTGCCAAGTTTAATTCCGACCCGCATGCTCCAATCAAGATTAAAGCCCACATATTATATTTGATTTCACTTTTTCCACTTTTACTTTGTACAAAATTAATGTTGCTGTTATCGCACTAATATGTTCAAGTAATTATGAGATGAAAGATGTTAAAACGAGATAACGTTCTTTGATCTATATCTTTTTAAATAACTCAGCAGCAAAAACCACAGCTTCATGATCTGTTAATCACGATGTAGCTCTCTTAGCCAGCGATGACATCCAAAGTCATCGTTTGATGAGACAATCCATATCTTGAGATCACAACACTTGCACTTGTTTAATTTCTATACGCAATCGCGCACTCACCGTGAATTTCATATTGAGATGCTTATTTGTATGCTCGTCTTGTTGATGAAACTAAATCACTATACGATGTTGGTACACAACGAGAGCTCAAATGTGATTCTGCGATCGGCCGGCTGACTTGTACAGCCGCCGAATTCGGAATGTGATGTCGCAGCGTTTTCACCAAATTTATAAGAGCGTGCGGATCGCACCCGCCGGCGCGGATTGCTGGCCGCTCGGAAGGGTAAAAGTGTATCGGAGGACCCTTTCACTGACTGAAAGAATGGGAGCGAGCCACCGGCTTCCGAACCCGATGAGGTAATAGAGTCGGAAGCATTACGTCACGATGTGATCACGTTTTGTTGCACCTATTGGCGCAGATGTCGTCCGGACGTCGCGGGTCGCGTGTCGCCTAATGGACAAATAACGAGTACCTATACCTCGCAAGTAGTATTCACCGATGAAGAACTTACATTATTTTCGGGTCTGTTTTAAAATGATACTATCAGGTTTTTTTTAATCTGAAAATTGTTTCTGGTTCTTAAATACATACATAGGATGATATTAAATTTTCTGTCTTTAAAGACATGCATGAGTATAGAGTACAGTTGATTTTCTAACAGGTTCAAAGCCGTTCATAGCTGTGTTCTTTAACTTGTAAGTAATGTAAAGAAATAATAAACTTTTGCATTTTTATGAAGAAAGCTCAAGAATCATTGACGTAGTTATAAAATATCTTTCAATAGAAAACAATGATTTATTTGTGAAAAACTATTTAAAGTGATTGATAGAACATAGGTAAGTATTCTCAAATTATATCATGGGTCGTTAGTCCTGTTGTTCAAACCGCAGAATTATTGCTACCTAAGGAAAAACCTGCCAACTCAAATTGATATTATGCAACTGCCCCAGTTTTTTGTTCTTCGATAAAAACAACCTAGAAGCTTTCAATTGAATTCGATTCAATTCATTTTGCAAAATGATGTCGCTTCTGATAAGTCCACTGGCTGATCGCCACGAGTGAGACATAAACGATAGATGCGCGTGGAATCAACAAGATGCACTTTCATTGATTTTATTTGCAATCGTGATGGTTTTGTATTTCTAGGTACAGTTGCCGGCAATAAGATGGTATTCTCTGTAGGATACCATCTTCATCATTCTTTATTCTTTTGAAACAGTAGGTACCATAAAATATATTTCTATTGATTTATTTACTAATACCTTTGCATATTTTGCCTCATTGGGGGGGGGGGGGGATCAACGGAGAAAAATAAAAAGAAAATAAGTAGAGATTACATAAATAGGTCTTATATATATAAGACTTAGGTATATCATAGCATAAGTATATAAAATCTACAAAACAAAATAATAATAAATTGTACAACAAACAATATATTCATGCCGTGACCATTTTGATTGTTTTGTTGTATAATTTTGACAATAAACAGTAATGACTGTATTGTTATATTCTTCTCTGCATATGCGATGTCTATGTTATTACAAAATTGCATAAAGTTATTTATAAAATGATTGTAGGTACACCATGAACTGAGGTTGATCGCTTTAGGCTTTATTTACTTGGCTTTTTATAGCAAAATATAATTTAAGAGCAATGAATATTCCTTATCAAAAAATAAATAATGCTGGACTTTACACACAGCAGCAGTAATTACTTTTTTTATCATTTTCATTTTATTTTTACAAATGCTCATACAAAAGACTTAAACGCGCCACAATTTGTCATATGGCTCCTGTTTTCAAGTTGGTTAATAATGATAATGATAATGATAGCCTTTTTATTTTCCAAATCTCATAAGTACATAGTTTTCTTAATTAAATTGAACTGTATTTGTTAGTAATATCTTATATCTAATTTTAATCCTAATGTTAGTATTTATTGGGAGAAATGGATCCCTGTTTGGGTAAAGGCCTCCTCCATCTTCAGCCATGATTCCTCATCGGCTCCTGCATCCATCCAGGCGTTCCCAGCTATGCCTGTTATATCATCAGTCCACCGTCTACATGGTCTGCCAACCTTTCTCTTGCCCGCTGGTCCTCTCCATTTTGTGGTCTGTACGGTCCATCTCTTGTCTTTTAGACGTGATATGTGACCGGCCCATTTCCATTTTAGTTTGAGGGCTTGAGTGAGTGCATCCGTTAACTTTGTTTTTTGTCTTATTACACTGCTTTTAATTTTATGTATCTTCCGGATTTTTAGTAAGTTCCTTTCCATTGCCCTTTGAGTTGTTCTGATCTTCCCTTTTGTTTGGTTGGTGAACACCCATGTTTCAAGTTGGTAAAAAAGATGAAAATAATAATAGCTTCTGTGAGCGTTTCGGATAAGTGACCTGAAAGTATCAAGAAGTAAGGGGTCATTGCCCCGTGTGCACAGACTCACAAACAGACTAAAAGTTAAAGATAGACTTTATGTTCTATTAAACAAAACAGTGACACTCCAGGAATGCCGGCAGAAGTGAAAACTTGAACGGTTCTAAACTTGACAAATAACCCGGTGTCGGTGAGCAGTCACGTGACTCGCACGTGACCTTTTCGAGGCGAATTCAAGAATTTTTGCTCATGTCAAAACTGCCAAACGTGCCTAAAGGAGTTTTCACTTCAAAAAGAATGTCTGTTGTGCCTATGTCGTGATCCTGTTTCTTTTATTCACAGCTTGCCACAGTAACTGCTGTATGAATGAGTCATTACAATTACGAGGCGTTAATTATCTAAACATCTACCTTATTACATAACAGTTATATACATATGTGTATTACATTTAAGCCGATTACGTTTTATCAATAGCAAAGATATCCTTTTTGCATTCTTGTGTTATCTAGAAAAGTATTCTCGTAATAGTTATTGTTTTCCGGTTCTCAAGAAGATTATAGGTACCTACTAAAATAATAATAATTATGAAAACTAAGACATACTTACATAATTATAATAACAGTAATCAATTTGGTGCTACCTCGTAGTCTAAATTACATTCGTATATCGAAGAGTAAAGGTATACCTTACAGGTAAAATACCTTTTCACCTTACTAGCTCAAAAAGGGCGCTTTTGCCGCGTAAAAACAGTGAGCAAAACTCTACTTTGCTCACACTATGAGGAAAAGTGATTTGAATTTAGAATGCTGCAAGCAACCAATGAGAATCGAATATTACAGGCCGCAGCGTGCGCCCGGCGAGGCGGCGGCGGACTAGGTACCTACCCTGGTAGCAGGACTGGTAGCCTGCCACTTGAGGGGCAAAATAAATAGCGGGAATTGGTTTTCCTTACATCTTGTATTTTAGAAATGAAAGTCTTATCAAAATTTTCGATTCCGACGGGATTCGAAGTCGGAGTGTCTTCGACCGCTCGGCCAACAGAACCACATGCGTCGATTTAGCAATTCTTGATAAGCTCATATTTATCGGTTAATATCATCGCGGGTTCGAATCCCGTCGGAATCGAAAATTTTGCTCAGACTTTTCATTTCTAAATGAAATACCAAGTGTGGATTAGCACTATAAAATTACAAAAAATCTTGTATTTTTTCGCTAGTAAGGTGAAAAGTTGTATGTATCACACGAGAGCAAAATAATTTGTTGCTTATGCTTTTGAATCTCTCACTACACTCAGGATTCTAACATAGAATCACTCGCTACGCTCGTGATTCAAATATAGAATCCTTCGTTTGTTCGAGATTCAAACTCAGCACTCGCAACAAAAACGAATTTTGCTCTCTTGTGGAACAATGTACTATTTCACCTTACTAGCTCAAAAAGGGCGCTTTTGCCGCGTAAAAACAGTGAGCAAAACTCTACTTTGCTCACACTATGAGGAAAAGTGATTTGAATTTAGAATGCTGCAAGCAACCAATGAGAATCGAATATTACTGGCCGCAGCGTGCGCCCGGCCAGGCGGCGGCGGCTAGGGGGTCTGATTGCAGGTCTTTAGCCTGCCACTTGAGGGAATTGGTTTTCCTTACATCTTGTATTTTAGAAATGAAAAGTCTTATGTATCAAAATTTTCGATTCCGACGGGATTCGAACCCGCGATGATTAGACGATCCTCCTAAAGCCGGAGTGCCTTCGACCGCTCGGCCACAGAACCACATGCGTCGATTTAGCAATTCTTGATAAGCTCATATTTATCGGTTAATATCATCGCGGGTTTGAATCCCGTCGGAATCGAAAATTTTGATAAGACTTTTCATTTCTAAATGAAATACCAAGTGTCGATTAGCACTATTAAATTACAAAAAATCTTGCATTTTTTCGCTAGTAAGGTGAAAAGTTGTATGTATCACACGAGAGCAAAATAGTTTGTTGCTTATGCTTTTGAATCTCTCACTACACTCAGGATTCTAACATAGAATCACTCGCTACGCTCGTGATACAAATATAGAATCCTTCGTTTGTTCGAGATTCAAACTCAGCACTCGCAACAAAAACGAATTTTGCTCTCTTGTGGAACAATGTACTATTTCACCTTACTAGCTCAAAAAGGGCGCTTTTGCCGCGTAAAAACAGTGAGCAAAACTCTACTTTGCTCACACTATGAGGAAAAGTGATTTGAATTTAGAATGCTGCTAGCAACCAATGAGAATCGAATATTACAGGCCGCAGCGTGCACCCGGCCAGGCGGCGGCGGCGGACAAGGTACCCTGGTAGCAGGACTGTAGCCTGCTACTTGAGGGGCAAGAAAAATAGCGGGAATTGGTTTTCCTTACATCTTGTATTTTAGAAATGAAAAGTCTTATATGTATCAAAATTTTCGATTCCGACGGGATTCGAACCCGCGATGATTAGACGATCCTCCTAAAGCCGGAGTGCCTTCGACCGCTCGGCCACAGAACCACATGCGTCAATTTAGCAATTCTTGATAAGCTCATATTTATCGGTTAATATCATCGCGGGTTCGAATCCCGTCAGAATCGAAAATTTTGATAAGACTTTTCATTTCTAAATGAAATACCAAGTGTGGATTAGCACTATTAAATTACAAAAAATCTTGTATTTTTTCGCTAGTAAGGTGAAAAGTTGTATGTATCACACGAGAGCAAAATAATTTGTTGCTTATGCTTTTGAATCTCTCACTACACTCAGGATTCTAACATAGAATCACTCGCTACGCTCGTGATTCAAATATAGAATCCTTCGTTTGTTCGAGATTCAAACTCAGCACTCGCAACAAAAACGAATTTTGCTCTCTTGTGGAACAATGTACTATTTTTCCGATTTTCAGTTTACTCCAGTAGATCTGTGTTATTTTATTTCGATTTTCTGTAAGGTAGAGGTACCTAGTTTCAAATCTGCTCCCAATAAGAAAATCTATCTTAAAGTACTTACAGTTTTTTTTACTTTCGTAAGCCCGCAAAGTCTCATTCATAGCCACGGCCTTCCTCTCTGCTAATGTTCCATGAAAACGAAGGGCTTTACGTCAATAAATAAAAGATTTAAAACCAAATCAATTTTACTATGGCTTTATCTGGTTAAGTCAGACCCCCAACGCGTATCTAATTAGGTAAGCATTCGTTCATTGAAGCGTTAGGTAGGTACCTACTTACTTTGTTATTGTAGCATATTATAAATCATTACTGAGAAAAGTGGAGCGTCCTACTAGTGTTTTTTGGTCCGTTGCGTAAGTTCTCTTGGAAACTTTTGCTATCATTTTAATTTTGTTTCTACTTGTTAAGCTTAGTCATCGCAAGGCTAGTTCGGATTTCGCCATACGATATTAAATTGGTCACCGAAATGTTATATAAGTGAAATAAAACAAAGCTTTATTACAGAGAAATTGCTAAGTAAATTGGGACAGTTTACGGCCGACCGCAAAGACAGGTACTGCCCTAAAAAGCTTTGAAGAAAGAGTAAGAACCTACACAAAGATTTTCTATGAGTAGCGACAACTTCCTACATCATCATCTTCCACAGCCTGATTTCGCAGGTGGTTATAAGCCTTTAAACTTCATTGATGAGAATACACTTCAATCATCATTTTTATAATTATTATTTTTGTTATTCATTTTATTCAACTCAGTTCAACGGAACCGGAAAAAATAGAGCACACGGGCCTAGGCCAAGTGTGCACCATTGCCTCTAAATACATTTTCATTTGTAGCAGGTAGTGGTGTATCGGTGGAGGAGTCGGATTTATTATTTTTAAAACTTAAATCTCTTTAAGAGCTTTTAAGAGATGCTTTTAACATTAATAATGGGATAAGGATAAATATTCCTTATTATATCCTTATTTATTTATTAGTGTTAAAAGTGTAGGATGATAGATAATTATGAGATATTGTTTGTCAGATGTTTTAATCAGATATTTTTATCTACTGTATTATTTATGTATTTACTATATTTATCTACTGCCTGTCTGACTTTGGGATGTTATATTATACATTTTTATTTTCACAGATAGATTTGGTAATGGACATATTTTGTTTATAATCTAAAAAAATATAAAGTACATTCCTACTCATATAATTGGCATCACATTACAAATTCTCTACTAAGTCACCTTACTTTGATATAATTTGGCACATCCACTATGTATTATTGTAGAGATAACTATAGTACTTTCCTAACATTTCAATGCGCCTATGCTCTTTTTAAATGTTTATCGATTTATCATAATAAGAGTTCAGAATAATATTATTCTGCTCTTAGTAATATTATTATTTTGATTGTTGGTTCTGTATCGATGCTCTTCAATCGTGAGTGTGTCGTTCACTCACATTATTGGCCTACTTTCTTTTGATGCTATCATAAATTGAATTGAAATGTTCAATTTCATTGAAAGAGAAGGTATGGCATTAATTTAAGCTGCAGACTATTATCTAATGACATTATGCGGGCTAACGTGTTTTATGTTATTTCGATACTATTAAATGTCTAGGTATTGCGTTACCTATTGGAGTATTTTATTACTTACTACTAATAAGTAGAGGATTTTACATCTAAGTTACGCTCACAGCACACGAGACGCCGCCTGGGACATTGATAGAGAAAGAAGTATGTTTGACCAACTCAATTCAGAAACAACAAACATTTGGTATTTTGGTACTGGAAACATTTAAAATAAATTTTCTTCCAAATCCAAAAATTGGCAGGCACCTACTTCTTCTCCTTCTTGTCGTGTCGATGCTTCATTCAGATACACTTGGAGTAATGATAGGCCACTTTGACGGCTCTATCTAAGGCAGCATTGAGGTCCTCTCTTGTGCAGGTCTCAGGACACAAGGAGCACACCAGTAGGTGCTGCGTTGACTGAACTGCAGCACAGTCAGTTAAGCTTGGTTGGCACCTACTGAGGTTACGCAATGATGTTTCACAAGTCTCAATATTTCCAAAATCTGTAACATTATGAGTAAGTAACCTATGACCAATATTTTGACAAATATTTGTAGAATGTGCCAGCCCATGTTAATTTAAACTTTTTAAACTTTCGTGATTTGGTGACATAATTATTATTTTTAAACCGGGTATTTATCACGTACCTATTGTTAACGTCGGAAAAAAGAAATAATAACAATAGGTACGTGATAAATCCCGGTTTAAAAATAATAACCATGTTAATTTCCCAGGAAAAGTTTATTTTTTCTTAAAAGTCGAAAACAAATGGCGTTTAAAGAAATCAGACTGTTAATCGACTTTCGTTCCTGACTGTACCTATAAAATCCATGTTCATGTACGTACACTACGGTAACGTACAGGCATTTAACACCTTACTTTTTATTTTCATTAAATGGTAGATGGTATAGATGCTTATTTTTTTAACATCTACAAAATAATATTTCAAAGTTCGCCTCGCTAATTTGCGGGACTATGTAACATTATTACTTATTTGGAATATGTGTAGGTGCTTATTGAAGTATTACTACGGTAATAAATAACATTGTATCTACTTACATCATTTTGTAACCTATGTAACTCATATACACTTCCGAGTCAGTCTTTCCAACGGAGCCTTTCTAAGTAGTTTGACTCACCCAAATCCTCATTACGCAACTGGAAGATAGGAAAAACAACTCGAGCTGGTCCCAAACATATTAAGAACTTTATGATTATATCAATAAGGTAGAAAATTCCGTGTGTGTTTTGCGAGAAGGCGCATTCGTAGTTTGCAAGAGCAAGGCCGTTATGTCGGCCAGCTCACGGAGACTTTTTGTTTTTTTCCTGCTTGACCACTTTTACTATCACTTGGAATGGTGTTCGATGGGATAATTATGTAAAGTTATGTAAATCGATGGTGTGATGTCTGGCTGTTAGCGTTCTAGCACATAAATGCAGTCTTCATTGCATAAAAAAATAAGACTTTTGTTTTGGGGTCAATGACAGCCTGTCGGGATAAAGGGAGGTTACAGGCGCAATGAGTCTTAAGCCATACACGCTACGATCCACCGGAGAGGTCTACCTGTGCACTTGTGCAGGTATGACTGCGCAGGTAGGACGGAGCATGTGTAGGAATAGACCTTTGCAGTTTTTTCAACCAAGGTGCAAGATCAAAAGACGATCCCAAACACTCTACCGACGACGTGCGGTTGACCTGCGCAGACAAATCTGCATAGGTAACTTCTCCGGTAGACCGTAGCGTGTACGTTACGCAGCAGTAGCAGTAGCATGAAACGGGTTGCATGTGATAATAATGATGATGATGATTTGAAGATTGTCTATCAATATCCCCTTTGTTCTCATGTTCTAAATAGTTTCGTCTACGGCTATGTCCGTGTATCTCTATTGATTTATTATTTGCGTTCACAATTAGTCTGCCAAAACAACTCGATACGGAAGTAATTCACTCAATTGCTCAAAGTGGAAGATACAATATGTAGGAAGTAAACTAAAATAAAAAGATACGACTGAGCAAATGAGTGCTCGTAAGAACTGACCTACATTTGTACACCAAATGAAGCCAGATTTGCCATTGAAGAGACGTAATATCGAAAGTGTCCAACACACTTGTCACTGTTTTTTCCACGCTGTAGAGCCATTATAAGTATCACATTAATTAAAATTATTATATTGGCTCATCATTAAACATAATTATAACTAATTACATGTGGCACGAATTAACTTTTTTTTATTTTTTAATAAAACAGCTAAACTTTTATAATCCCTGCTAACTTTATTTGCGGATTCGCTTCTTGGTCCCTTAATTCTCACAAAGCAAGCGCATTGGTTGCTATGCTCTGTCGCTTATTTAAGCTATTAATACCTTTTTCATTTCTAAGCTGTCTAGATATCATTAAGTTTAAATCGTTGATGTAGGTAGGTTCCTACATCAAAGCGCTGCGCCGCGAACATCTCTCAGGCAGGAATTCCGGAAAGTTACAATCTCTCTTGTACTTAACAATACCTACATACAATAACATCCTGTTTGATGCTTGATGCATAGGTGTCATTCGTTTCCGTAAGAAATCAAAGCTTTTTTTTACTATTTATATTCCTACTACTATAGCTTTAAGAGTGGCGGGAGATCACCAGAAATAGAACTTGTGGAAAATTTTTGGGGAGACTTGCCCTAGTGGTATAGTACATAATAGGTTGATTAAAATACTTCGACACGACTACCTTGTGCGACAGGTAGGTAAGTACTCAGGTATTATTTTGAAAAAACATGTATTTTCCTAAAAAGAATCAGAATATTTTCTTGTTTAAAATTCAACAAAACTTTTATGCCACTTATAAATTCTAATCAGACCGGTATCTGATGTCATAGTGAGATCTTTCTACACTTTCCCACATATTAAAGTTTAGATAATATTATGTAATGTTATGGTTTTATTTGTAACATTTAAGGCCTTTCGCTAAATAAAGTTGTAAAATAAATTGTTAAATTGTAATAGAGCCGTACGGAAGAGTAGATTACTAAGTAAACGCAAAAGCTCGTAAATGCTTCTATGTATTGCTTAAAATCTCGTGTGCATCTGGAGGGCCCAATTTTTTAAATCCTTTGAAATGAAATAAAACAAAGGGAAATTAGTAAAAAATAGTAAAAACTTAAAACAAAGGGTCATTTCCTAAATGTGAAATAAAACTGTTATGATTCTTCTATCTAATCAAATCGTGCATTTCAAACACTAAGAAAATGGTAGGAAACTATTAGAAAATACGAAACGATCCCCCAAGTGACAGCTCCGGAGTGTGATAAATACCTAAATTAATGTTATGCTAATCTCATTGTAAAAAAACTATTAATTGTTTGTATGAGAAATAAATGTCTTTAAACCTAAGTCTATGAATTGGGACGATTTTACATTAACAGCTAGGCTAGCTTTTTGGTACTTTAATAGGTCTTGTTATTAGCAAATTAAAGATTGATTTTGATGAAAAAAATGTAACACATTTCTTAAAGCTTCCTAATCAAAATCATAAAGGTTTTTTTATTTATTTTTTTATTCAAAGGAAAGGGCTTTGTCGCTAAGCGATTATGCCGCCCTGGTTAGTTAACAATCAGCTCGCTTAAAATCTACTTATAGCTAACTTATAAAGTGTTCTAGCTGGGTCTGAGAGGGGCTCAGCTAGAACACTATTACAATATCCTATTAAAGGCTTACAACCTAATCTATATCTAAACCTTTCATTGCGCACACACTCCATTAAAATGTGATAGACATCATCTACGGCATTGCACCAGTTACAATTTGCTGAAGCAGTTATTTTCATCAGGTATAGAAACTTATTAGATGGAATGGGTCCAGAACGAAGTCTTAATGCTATAACCGTATCACGCCTATTCAGAACTTGATTATCAATCCAGGGAGAACTCAAGGGATGTGGTTGGATCGTTTTATACCATATTCCTTTTTCTTGTGACCGCTCATCAAAGTACTCCTTCCAAAGAGAGTAGCAATTCTGCTTGACTATCGAAATGTAATTAGTAAAGAAGGAAGGAAAATGTATAGGGATTCCGTCAGTTATTGCTTGTTTTGCTAGTAAATCGGCTATCATCATAAAGGTTTCGATGCACTTTTGCACCACTAGTTAAATGTTTGCGTTACCCTGAATAAAAATATCCGTCTCAAATAAAAGAATATATTAAAAAGCCATCAATTTATTGGGGTTATGTACAGAGCCAATGGGTGTGAAGTGCATATTGTTTTAGTAGTAAGAGCCGATGTATCCCGGAGCGACAAAACGTCCGCCGAATCCGAGAGGGTTGTTCACCACGGTAGGACCCGCTACAAGAGTCTGAAACAAAAATAAAACACATACGTTTTAAAAAATATTAAGAAAACCAACTTGACAGTAAATGTTGGACTTTATTGCACAACACATAAAAAGTTAAACAAAAATATAAAACTAATCAAAAGAAATATGATATATCATCAATTGTCTTATCTTTTTGTCAGTACCTGATTCCCCATCTTATTAACGGACTACCTACTGAAATTAAAAATAAAATTAACCAGAAAAATATAAAACCAGTTTTAATCAAATATTACTTAAGCCTTCAAAAAGGTGGAGCACTCTGTATATGAGTGGCGCACTCACACACGGATGTGGCGCTCTAGTCGCACGCAAACGACGATAGTCACCGTGTCATATTTCCGCTTGCGCTGCAAAACGCATTCATGATAATGTAAATGTGTTCGCGCTCTGTGTGTGTGTGCGTGAATGTTGTTTGTCATTGTGTCATACTCAAATCATGTGATATTGTGTACTACATAACTACCTTATTTTTGTAACGAGAACTTAGTGTCTAGTCAAACTTATCCTAGTTTAAAGACACTACCTACCTGAATATGTATGTTACTTTTTTTGAATAAACATCTATCTATCTATCTATCTATCTATCGCTAAAAAGCGATCTCTACCAGACAATCTCTTGTTTTCGAATGTTCGTCGAAAATAACAAGTGAGGATTAGGTTTTTAGAGTTTTACGGTAAAAGATTTGATCCCTCAGGTATAAAAATTATATGGGACAAACCAGAAGAATTGTCTTTCAAAGAAGTATGAGTGAACATCTATACTTAATATAATATTATAAAGAGGAAAGATTTGTTTGTTTGTATGTTTGTTTGTTTGAAATGAATAAGCTCCGAAACTACTGGACCGATTTGAAAAATTATTTCACCAATAGAATCCTACATTATCCCCGATGAACATAGGCTATATTTTATCCCGGGGAAGTGAAGTTTTCCCGAGGGATCGCGGGTAACACCACGGCGGACAGCTAGTACTTTATAAAAAAAACATAAATACAGACGAACACAGAATCTTCTCCTTTTTTGAAGTCGGTTAACAAATAGCTGTGTATGGGATTGGTATTGCATGCTGTGTGGGAATAATTATAATTCATAAGCAAACACCAATAATTGTTTTGATCGCGTTATTAAAAATACACTACCGTATTTAGTTTTAGTTTAATTCAACCCATTCATCATTAAAAAACCATGAAATATTGTAACAATCGTTGCTAGCCCAAATAAATTCAGCATGGTAATGCCGCTGGCGTTTTGGATACGCTTCCGATGACATTGAGATCAGTGGAGCCGTTTTGTAATAAATATTATGCTATTTCTAAGAGAATCAAAAATGAACGAGACAGATCTTTTTATAAAAACTTTCTTTGAAGATTTTCAACAAAGTGTTTTCTAAACGAATTAAAGATGGAAGTTTTAGTTTCCCAAATCCCAATCCCAAATCAAGCAAGAAAGCTAAATTATCCTTTCATACTAAGTTTAGCTGGGTACCACCTTAGCGAAGCCGGAGGCAGCAGGTACTGATTAAAAATCGCTATTTAGCGATAAGACCGCCGATTGTATGTCATTGTGTTTTTTGTTTAGTTTTCCATTTTTGTTTATTTTTATTATGTGGTGTGCAATAAAGTATTTTCTATCTATCTATCTAAAAAGACTGTAAAATAATTTATTTCCGTACAGAATGAACGATTAATCTTACCGAACTTTTTACTGACATAGTTATTCTATCTTTTTTTATTGGGTAAGTATTATTGTCTGGTTACGCTTACATCGATTATCGAGCAAGCAGCGTAGAACGGTACACAATCAAATCGTTCGTGATTGTCGGATTAGTCGGTTTTTATCACCAAACGCATCTGTAAGTATAAGAACTAAACTGTTTGTAAGTTTCCTAGTTTTGGATATTATGTAAATTATATAATTTTAATAAATAAATAAAAAAATATTGCTACATTTCACACAGCATCATCTAGCCCCAAACTAAGCAAAGCTTGTACTATGGGAACCAGATAACTTAATGAAAAGATTTTAGGACATTCAGAACTTTAGACTCTCCTCTGACCTCCTACAAAATACATATTGGATTCCTCCAAATACTTCAAAAATTTTGGTAAACTGAAAACCGATACGCGGCTTCTAGCCGTTAATCTAGGGAAACAGCTACTTCCATAACAAATTTCAATTTCGTTTCGAAAACATTCGTGCGTGAAAGGAGCCTTTTTGAGGCGCACTTTCATCCAAACATCTGCTGTTTCAGCGTAAAAAAACGAAAAACATTCACCAGAAAAATTCGCATTATCGAGTTTCCAAGTATATTAGTAGGGATACTAACTAAAAACGAGTTTCCAAGAAATATATTAGAAGGGATAGTATTAAAACATCACTTACGCCAGGGGCACCAATGTAGGGCGCCACTCCGGGGTATCCAGGAATGATGTACTGAGGAGCAGCCGCGGCCATCGCCACCACGACCAGGAGGAAGAACACCTGAGAGACAGATAGAGTTAGAAGTATGAAGCATCGTCTTTCTGTCCTTGTCACATTAGCAGCTAAGGTTACTGAAAAATATGAACCATCATTTTCTGACCTTGTCACGAATTATGTGAGGAACTTTCTTATGTCATCTTTCACACAATTTCATCGATCTATTCTTTGGTCTACCTCGACGAAGCGAAATAGTGTTACAGCGGGCAGAGGGTTACATACAAGATGCCATAATGGGCTGTGATTTTATACGCAATTGCTAAAAAATGTGGGACAATGGACAAATATTATAAAATGTAAGAATTCGCATGGTCTTCCAGCCAATAGGTATATTATGAAAACTAAGGTTGTATTCGCTACAAGCCGTTTCTATTATGCACTCAAAACCCTACGCAAAAAAGGATGCTAGCTTTGATTTTTTTTTATTTATGTCTGTGAATTTGTAGCTTTAAACGACTTTACTTGAAAATGAAAATCAGTTCAGAAGTTTCAAATTTATCAGCACTTTTCTAGATGTGGATTTCTTATAAAAGAATCAACTTGCTTTTGGATAAGGATACTTTTTTTAACTTCACTTACTGCGTATTTCATTTTGATGGGAGGTTTGTACTAGAACTGCTGTCGAGCCTTCAAAGTGCGAACTGTACCACCCTACGGAAGCCAACCGCATATATAGGTCCCTTGAAGGTCGCCTAGGGATCCTAGAATACCTACAACTAGCTCAGAACCTCCTAAGGTCACTGCCGATCTGAATAGGTAATCAAAACTAGTTATTCCCGCGACTTTACACTGATGGACTTTATACGGAATGTCCAAGCTTCCTTCGCGACCAATACCGTGAAGAATCAGGCCAACAAACACAATTTGAGGCCTAGCTTTCTATTAGATGATCCATCTTAAATCTGAACTTGGGCTAACTTAGGTGGTACCAATTCTGTTAATGAATGTCAGTCAATCAGTCGCCTACATTATTGTATATCTAAATGAATACCAGTATGAAAAGAAGTTGGTTCGGTCTAGATATGGATTGCGCATAATATTAATGGACACTTTGTTGCTACTTCTGTAATATTAATTAAATAATGGTTGAAGTATGGCAGTTACTGTCCACCGCATTTTTATAATACACCAGTGTTTACTATTTATGGATCACGTATGTTCCATCAGTTATTTTCATAGGCTATCCATACTAATATTATAAATGTGAAAGTAACTCTGTCTGTCTGTCTATCTGTCTGTCTGTTTGTTACCTTTTCACGGCCTAACCACTGAACAGATTAGGCTGAAAATTGGCATGGATAGAGGATGTATCCCAGGGAAGGACATAGGCTACTTTTTATCCCGAAAAATCCCGAGGGACCGCGGGTCACACCGCGGGAGCGCAGCTAGTAACTAATAAACTTGACATAACGTAACGTTGTCATGCATAACCTATGAATAACCATACAAAGAATCATGTCAAGATCGGACCTCAAATCCACAGATAAAAAATATACCAAATTCAGTAGGTACATTTTAGGGGTACACATAGTAATTATTATTTTTTGGCTTGCTAGAAACAAATTACGAATTGCATACGGTAGTGGCTTTGTAAGCAAGAAATCAGGCTGTAGATCAATTCTGGAAATGTTCTTTTTTTTTGCCAGGTTGTATGGAGATGACCGACGCCGACGTTCTTTTAAGTTTATGCATGACATAACTTTATGTCCTGTGCATAGGACTTTACAGGACCGAATAGAATGGCGTTATAGAGAGGAGGCCTATACTCAGCAGTGGGTGCAACCTGGCTGAATAGATAGATAGATAACTTTATGTCAAGTTTATTAGTAAGGGCCATACATAGTCTTTATCCTTAGCGCAACTTTGAAATTGATGAAAAAAAACGAATGTACTTTTTCACTCCTAAAAACTGTCCACTGCAAATGGCAAAGGAGAGTTTTGGCATTTGTTAAATGTTTAGGTACATACAACAACAACGAGGAATAACATTTCTATGGTAAAAAAAATCGAGAAACTGAAATCACTTTTCCTGAAAATTTTATAGGAGGAATACGAAAATAAATAATTATCATAATGTGTGATAGTTTGCAGTTACATCGTTTTTTTTTATGATGAATGGGTCGGCTCTTGACCTCGAATCTTACACAGGCAAGAATGAGGTCTACGATGGATTCATTGTCCTTTGTATGAATAAATAAATAAATAATGCTGGACTTTTTCACACAGCATCATCTAGCCCCAATGTAAGCAGAGCTTCTGTTATAGGTACTAGATGACTGATATACTACTTAAATACTTTTGTTTGTAAATACATATATATTTAATACCCAGACCCGAGAAAAATACTTGTAGATCATACAAACATTTGTCCCGCGGCGGGGATCGAACCCGCAACCTTCTGCGTCGCAAGCGGACCTTCGCCCACTGCGCTACAGAGGTCGTCAAAAAGAATGCAAGTCTAACATTTGTTTTACCTACAATAAGTGATAAATGCTTCATCAAAACCCACTTGATCACTGCATACCTTCCGAGATATGGTCTTGATGCGTCCCCTATTCTGATAAACTCGATATAGTGCCTATAGTATTTTTCACGTAGGAACGTATCCCTGACACGCTGTACAACAATATAAAAAATTGAAATAAATGAAATCTAGTGATAATACACACAGATACAACTTCAATAAAAACGGATTTTGTCTATTTCCTTTTTAATTATTTCAGATATTAACATAAAAGCGCCTTATTAACCGTTTTTACGTGAAAAGGACTATAAGGCACTCGACTTTTCAGCAAAGATTTCTATGATTCCTATTGAGAGAATGTCTACCACGTTGAGCGTAAGTAACAAGTACCTACCTTTTATTTGAGTTTATTTTTTTATTTTACAATATAGGTGCTTAGCAATATGATGAAGCTAAAGCAAACATTTCAGTAAAAAAAAACAGTGCCACTCCAGGAGTGCCGGCAGAAGTGAAATTTTGAAAGGTTCTAAACTTGACAAATAACCCAGTGTCGATGAGCAGTCACGTGACTCGCACGTTACCTTTTCAAAGCGAATCCAAGAATTTTTTCTCATCTCAAAACTGCCAAACGCGCCTAAATTTAAAAACATACATAGAGCCAGTAAGCCCAGATTTGCTATTTTTTTCATTAGGTAGATACGAACGATTAGGTTCGAGTACTTTTTTACTAATACGTCATCGCGATCAAGCAAGTTAATAGCTCGCACTCGATAATTGAAGCTCTGAGAGAGACCACACAAGATATTACCTTCTGACGCAGTCGGATAAAAAGTATCGCATGCGACTTCTTTCGCGATCGCCAGAATAGGACCCTTGCCACTTGGATACTATAAACTAGATCGAAATGTAGGTGTAGCTAATATTTTAGTCATGCTAGACTAGAAGTCATATTAAACGATTATTATTATTGTTGCTTATAATTTAGTTCTAGAAATGCAAACGAACTAGTTTTGTTTCCAAGCACGTTTGTCTATTACTCGCTTTTAAATGCCTTATTAAACTCACCTATACCTACTGTTTACTTAGCACAATTTATGTATATCGATCGATACATAATGGTGATAATGTCAGGAGAAACCCTTACATTTTTAACTTAGTACATATTTACTCATTTATAATCAGCCTCAATAACCCACTGCTGGACAAAGAATTAACCCCACTCACTCCCTCCTTTCATAATCTTCTGAGCTATTAAGATTCGTCGGCACGGAATTTAGAGAGCTTGTACATACCTCCATCTTGCCCAAAATATTATTTTTTTGTTTTCGTAGTAGGCCAAGTCAAAATACCACTCAAATAAAACTTACTTGCTGCAGAAACTAGACTGTATTCTGTTAGCAAATGAGCGGTTTCTCCGCATCCAGCCGCATATGTTCGTGGGAGCCGAACTCAGAGGGCTCAACGGCATCGGCGCGATACACCGCGTTCTCTATCCAAACTGCAATTCTGTCTGAAATCGCTACCATGAAGCGAGCGAGCCGGCCGGGATGAGTGCGGGAGGGTTTAGGCTCGCCTGGGAAAATATTTTTTTTTTATTTATAAAAAACCTCAAAGAGCTCTTTTTGTGCACATAACGTATCAAACTTTTTACATTCCACAACATGCCGGTCTCCTTTACTGTTTGCAAGTAGGTACTATACCTACATTTTTGGACACCAGACCAGTAACCAAAAAAAAAACATGACATTTTTATTGCCTTACTCAGTATTTCTGCGACCCTCTCCAAAACGACATCGGCGATGCTCCTCAGTCTGTTTGAAACAAGCATCTCTTTGTTTCCCTTCGCGATGTAGTCACAAAGACGGTACGCCACCTGTAATAATATATTATACCTACAACTTACAAATACTTACCTACATGATGAAACATTTATTGCTGTAAACAAAAATTATATCTTTTAAAGTGGACAGTAGAAAGAAAAAGCTCCCCGAAAAAGAAGTTCTCCACAACCATCAAAATCTGAGCAGGATAGAATTAAGTAACGTTTTTTTTTGTGAGAAAAAAAAAACGAAAAAGAAGTTTTTGAAATTATATTTTATCGAAGTACTTAAATATTAATTTAATTTGGCCACTCATACGAACTTGCTTACTTAAAATGTCAAAATGATAAGTTTGTGCGTCTATGACAGAGAAATTGTAGAAGTTTTAATGAACTTAATTCATACAGTCTTTAATTTAGTCTGGCAGCAAAACAGTTTATTTCATGTAATTGGCACATTACGGCCACCTAGCCTACAGTAGACGTACCTAACCACGAGTTCCCTACACCATCGTGATACGGAAGCAACTTAATATACCTACCTACCTACCTATTAGCAGAATTATAAAAGCTTTCTTGGTGGGAAAGCTTTCGTTTCTCACTAAGTTCTCACCTATCTATAAACAAATTCTATATTATTATATTGCTATCTTAAAACATAGCGAACGATCGCCGTCAGTAGGAGCCAAACTCTAAAGCCGGCTGTACACATGGGGCCAAGGTGTTGGGCCAAAATGATGGAAACCAAGATTCCTGTTCACACATTGGCTTACTGATCATTCTGCATTGGCGCTTCAAAGATGGACGTAGAAGTTCTTGCAGCCGCGGCAATTTATTTATACAGTGCGTTTAATTATTACGTACATGTGCACCAAAGTAGAGTGACTAAAAAGAAATGGCGCAAAAGAAGGTGGTGGTGGATGGTGACTATTCATCGGAATAGAACGAGGTAAATGTGTTATTAGTTATTATTGATATACTGGCAACCAACGTGTGAACGCTGTTTGCGGAGCGCGCCAAGATCCTTTGATGTGTGCACTAAAAACCGACACTATTCGGATGGCCTGCCAATGTTGGCACCAACTAGACCAATTAAGCCAACATACCGCCAAGTAGCTCTCTACACGTTGTCCCAACACCTTGGCCCCATGTGTACAGCCGCCATATGAAACATCCGAATGTTTGGGCCAGAGAAAAACACGATCAAAGTTGCCATTATTGACCTCGTGGGCTAGTTTTTCAGTTTGAGAAGAGACGATTTTCGACATAAGTTTTTGAAGAATTTAATCGAATCGATGCATCAGTCTGACGTGTGAATCTTTGTTGAAACACTATGCAGGTCTTCGTCATCATCTCATAGGCTTCCTCTCATTTACACCAATTTTTCATTTCATGCAGGTCTTGGTATCATTGCCTACAGGATGTTAGGTACATACCTGAGCGCTAAAGTTGACGAGCCATTTCTGTCTCTGTCGTAGTTCCCTGTCCTTGTCAACTTGTTCCTTCCGACCGACCATGCCGCCAGGGCCCGACCAGCGCTTTGACGACTCGAAGAGGGCTTGGAAGTACTGCTCGGTTTGTCTGTAGAGCATAAAAGTGCCTAAATAGTAAGATTGATTGATATGAACAGGAAAAAAAAGTGTAGGCCTCTTTCTGTGAAGCCGTTCTGGTCCAGAAACAGGCGCCCGAGCGAGATCTTGAGAGGGCCGATCCCACTCGGAGGAGGCGCTAATGGCCGCCCCGCACATAAAGTTACTATCATGGTTATTCAGCATACCTTCAAAGGCATCTGTTGAGGAAGCCTAATGACTGTTGGAGCTTTCCAAAAACCTTGAACCTCCAAGATAAGAAGCACTGAAAGTTTTTGAACATTTTTGAATTTTTCTTTGAGTTGCCTTTGAATGAAACTTCGAATGTTTTCTCCGGAAAATAAAGGATATCTTTGTAAGTTGCTATTTCAAATGTTGCCTACCAGCCAAGCTGCTGAAAGTAGGTACCTACGAAATTTTAACCTTTCACAGAATTCCATAATATGAATCATGAAATAATATTTTAGAATGTCCCTTACTCAGGACTTAGGAAATAGTCCTCTTCCAGAGCACTCTTGATCTTGTCACGTCGCTCAAGCGGAAGGATCCCACATTTCTCATCCCAGAGCGAGCGCAGGCGCCGAGCGTTAGGCCGAGCCAGCATCTCTACACGCTCCATGTTGCGACGGACGCGGGCGGAGACTTTCTGCCCTGGGGCTTCACCTGAGAGGATTGTTGAGGAATATTTAGAAGAATTATCGAAAGACCGACTTTACCCCCTTCGGAACATAGAGAGTTGTAGAGAGAGAGGTTATTTGTGCGTGCACATTTTGGCAAATAAGTAATAGTGCCATACGTTCCATAAAGGTTCCCAAAATATTAAATAGGTACCTACTTGAATACTGTGATTAAGTATAGGTACATACAAAGCGCAAGCAATGTTTGTCCAGTCGGATAGCTCGGATAACTCTTAAAAAACTATGCACTATGACTTGCTCTTGGAGCATTTAATCTAAACGTTTAAGAATCCTGAAAGCTTAAGCTACTTTCTTCTCCATTAGATACCTAGGTAGATTTGATTCGAGACTTATGTTTGAGCCGAGTTTTCATACGAGCCTAGGTAATCAACTATTACCTAGAGCAAACAGACGTGAAATTATCGTCTTACAAAAAATATGAGTTGCCCAACTTTCTGCTCCACGTAAGACCGATAAGATCTTACGAAACTTCCTTAGCCATCTACCATCACTCAATCAGTCAAGCTTACAAAAAGGTAATCCTACAACATTATAGGTAACTTAATGTTATGCTACTGGAATAGATGAAATGGAACAGTGCATACTTATTATTGGTTGAAAATATGCATCATTATACTAAGACCTTTAAACAAACAAACATTGTCACCAACTGTAACCCTTAAAAGGAAGTTTGAACCTGCGTGACTCGTGCAGAGGGGTTACTAATTGGTGTCGCTGACTGTACCATCATTGAGTACTGACGATCAAAAAGTTGTACATCCATAAGCCACATTTACACACTTGACAAACCCTGCTGCTATACTCCTGTCCTCTCGCTTGCACACCAGTGACGGTGCAATCATTTGTCTCGCTTGCACGCTATGTTGGCCGAGGCTTGCCAAACTTGTAAACGCGCTAATATACCTACAACGTAAGTACCTACTACACAGATAGGTAAATAAAGTTCTTGGAAAATCCAAACTTACCTGAATTCACAGTCTTCAATATTTTCACATTCTGTTCAGATTTTGACGACAGATTTCCTTTTGATCCTTTCGGCTTATCCATTTTGGACGAAGAAGTCTTGTCTATTTTCTTTCCTGGCTTCGGCATGATTAATTTGGTTTTTGGTACAAGTAGTTAGAAAAACTGGGAATTTAATAATTTACCAAAATAAATTCACAAAATCTTAAGTTGACGGCTACGTAAACAAAAACCAACTGAAATTGACAATTTGACACATATTTCTGAAAATAGCAAATAGGTTTCCCCATTGAGTTCTTATTTGAGTCAATACAAGACCGAAGGGTACAGTAGGTAAGGTACCCCAAGATTTTTACTAATATTATACCAGGTAATAGACCTAAAAAAAAATTCGCTTCAACGTTTATGATACCACCACAGAAAGGACTTTAATATCATAATTATTATAATAATCTTTACTTAAAAATAGTGATAAAGCCTTTACCATTTCCACAATAACATTTGTTTATCAGTAAAATAACTTTTCAATAGATTTCATTTATTATCTTTTCGTCTTATACAAAGCCAACTAGACAAGTCTGGAGTCCCGTCATTCACTTGTGCGGTCACCTTTGTAGCTTCGCTCTGGAATGGTAGATGCCATCCACCATTGTTCTCGTTCTTCTGGGCACACGGCGTAAATGATAATGGTGGCTAAAACAAAAAAGTATACGATTTTTTATAAATAATACTTATAAACTGGTATTTCTACACTAATATTATCATCATCATCATCATCTCAGCCTGGTGTCACCCACTGCTGGGAATAGGCCTCCTTTCGCTTTTGCCAGACTTTTCGGTCCTGTGCGTCCCTGATCTAGGTTTTGCCCTCGACTTTTTCAATGTCATCGACCCAACGCGCTTTTGGTAACACTAATATTATAAAGAGTTATAATTAGGGAAGTGTTATGCCGGCCACCCACGATCAAGTTTACCGTCCAGTCTGACGCGGACTGGATGCGGCGTCCAGTAAACTTGACGATGTATTGGTATGGGTGTGCATGACAAGCGAAAAAGAACTTCGTTCTGCCGACTTGATCAAGTTTGCTGCAAACTGGACGGTAGACTGGACAGTAGACTGGATCGTGGGTGGCCAGTATTAGTGCAAAATATAACTTTAGTACATTATACTGTAACTAATTTGTATTTATTTTACCTGTATTTTAAGACCTCTGTTAGGAGGCAAGAAGATCATCCACTGATGCTGCCACTGCCACTTTTTGAACAGGTACCTCAAGGTCTCATCTTGAAGGTTAAACTGGTGGCCTCGGAGCAGGTCTTTGGAGACTATGTCTGTATGTGGCCCACTCAGTATAGCTGCTGTTATGAAGTATGGATCGTCTTGGGATCTGAAATGAGAAATTTTCTGTAACTATTCTCTATGAAAATGTCAGTGATTTAACATCCTTAAAATATGTAAATGTGTTCATGACACACAAATTATAAAGTAAAAACAATTTTCTGGTGTTCATTCTTGATTTGATTTGTGCAACATTTGCAATGTCTTTTTGAATCAATCTTTAAAAATTCTTCAGTTGTACAACAATTTTATGTGTATGTGTTCATGACACAGAAATTATAAAGTAAAAACTATTTTCTGGTGTTCATTCTTGATTTGATTTGTGCAACATTTGCAAAGTCTTTTTGAATCAATCTTTAAAAATTCTTCAGTAGTACAACAAGTTTATTTGTAGGTGGTGTATAGTTGTAAATATCTCAATTAAAACTTACAAATCATCAGTGAAAAATGTGCAGTTACTACTCATAATCTTCTGAATCTTTCCCCTGCCCCAACCAAGCATATGTTTTCTGCCGAGCAACAATATTCTCTTATTCCTTGCCTTGAAAAAATCCACCGTCTCTACCAGTATTGATATTCGGTCCGCAGGTGACCCTTTTCCAATAGCATAGGCAACATTTAATGCATCTATAACTACATCGTAAGGTGCAGTATTCTCAACAAAGCTTAGAAACTTTTTGAATTCCTCCGGTGATGATTTGAGGAACAAATCTAAACCGACAATCAGCTTTTCTTTAACATTATTTTGTAAAGATGAGAACTCTTCGTCTGATAGCTTCTGGCAGTCCAATTTTTCATTGCATTTTATGCATTCACCACTGAAATGGAAAATAAGACATACATAATTTAATAACATTAGCTCATCTTAGATTTTTTTTTTTTTGACACTTGAAACTACAATGTGCACTATGGCCTAAACAGGTTATAAAAAAAAATTTACAAATTGTTTTCAAAAGAATGCCAGTTAGTATTCATAAATGGAATACTAACTTCTGCAAGATGTGGGCATGTATCAAATATGTATTTGCACATGCTTCTGACTACCCCCTTAGACATCTTCAAAGGATCTGGAATACATAAAAAGATCTGAGAGAATGTCTACTGCATAACGGAAAAACAGTCATGACCGTTAAAAATAATTGTCTTTGGCTGTCTTATGCTCTTTGAGTGAGTCGACTTTCACTTGGTCTGGCCATTACTTACTTCTTTCTCCTTATACTTGTGAATTCTGCATCCCAGCCCAGACTTACATAAGTCTCTTTTAATTTTCTTGCAGTATTCTCATCAACCACTGCATAGTTTTTGTGGATGTATTCATGAATTTCCCCTAATTGTTTCAAAATAGCTTTCCTGTCCTTATATTTTTTAAGTATAAAATTGATCCATTCCTTAAATGCCTCATATTGTAATGGTCTTTTATATTTTATACTTTCACTTATTACTTCAAAAGCTTTCTTCTTTTTATTGTTTCTAAAAAGTGTTCCTATCAATACACTGTATGCGATGTGAGATGGAACACTCGTATAATGAATGTCTTCTAACGTCCAATAAGCCTTTTCCCATTCATCAATCAAACATAACGCTCGGACTAGTTTTTCACAAGTATGAAAGTCAAGTACTTTGTGCTTCTCATACAAACTCTTGTAGGTATCCATGATGAATGTCTTTTCTTCTTTAGAAATCTTTCTTGTTTTACCTATTTCATAATAAAGGCCTAAAAGACCATTTATCGAACCAATGGTCATCTCTTCGTTACTGTTCCTAAGATGATTTGCAAATGATAAAGCAACATCATATTTTTGGTGGTTTACCATAAATTTGAGCAGAACCCCTTCATAGTTTTTTTGGTTGATATTTCCAGGTTGAGAGAGGATGTGAGACTTTATAGAGGGCCAATCCAAAGTGTTATCATCAACAACAGAGTTCAGGTATTCTATTTGATCTGTATTGTTATTACGGGAATTCCAACTTCCATGATTGAATGTTGATGTTAGTCTATTTACTGTAAAGAAAAGGAATACGATTGCGTTGATTGATTTCATACACCTAACGTAAATACTCGTTGGAACTATTTATGAAAAATACTTACATGGTCGTTTAGTTAAAAACGATCTAGATAACCAGGCAAGCATCGCACTCGCTATACAACCGAATATTCCACTTTATGTTTCTCAATTAATGAAAATTGAAAAAGAATTTTGAGGTTAGCAGAATATTTACAATTTACTCCTTCCTTCTTCTTTTTTTCAGTCAGTCAAGCAAGTCAGTCCACAGAACAACTCTCACTCAGTCTCAGTCAGTTCTATGAATGAATGAGTTATCATCTCAGTCCCTCTAGGTCTCAACCAGTGGTGTCAATATTGGTTGAAATTTTTTATTGGTTGTCCGTGATGTGTTAAAAAAAAATATTGATATTTTTTTTGGTTGAAAATATTACTTGATATTTTTATTGAAGTACAAGTTTTGCTGAAGTTGAAAATTCTGTTAAATGAATATTAGTATGAAAATTATTGAAGTTAAATCAATGATATTTTCTTCATACTTGAACAGGCTTAGGACTTTCTAGCTGTTATTTTAGTTAGTATGTAAGTATTGTATGTTGAAAATTTTCTACATGAAAAATAAAAACCGCTAGGCGTATTTAAAAGATCATTGATTCTATTTACATCGATGGTTTTTTTTATTGTTTTTAATACCTTTTGTTCTTTTTTTTGTTTGGTTTTTATACATTTTTTACACTTTCATTACATAACATTTACACTTTCATTTCACTGACCATTAAACGTAAATAAGACCTTTCAAAAGTGTCACAGCTTTCTAACTATCGCGAACATTTTCAAAATTACCGATATTTTCTACCCTTGTTCATTCTTGTCAATGCCAAGATCACAAATGAAGGAATTTTATCAATCTGATTTTTTTTTGGCGTTTTTGGATAGTTGTTCTATCAAATGATAATGGCCATTTGCGTGTCAAAGAAAAAGTTATTTAATTAGATCAAGATTAAGTAGGTAAAATCTGATATGATGATTTTTTCCAACAGTTTGAACTCCTATGTTGTATAAAAAATTTATGGTTTCCTGCTTGCCCAGCTAATAAATAACTTGCCCACTTCATTCAAATTCGAAAATGGTATAGCACTTGGTATTTCCAACTTTCAATGCAAAGATTATTCCTGTTAAGATGAGTATTTGGCCATTTTGTTTAGTTACTAAGCACGTAAAATAAATATGTCATTATTAGGAATTGTGCGCTCTACAAGTGGATTAGGTTTACTGGGGAATTGATTTAGGGATCAGAAGACAAATACTCCAAGGAACGGAAAAAAAAACGCGCCGCTTTACATACTTCAGCTCAGTAGAGTGGGAAATTAAATAAGTTATTAGGCGGAAATGCATGTTGCGGCGCCCGTACGCCAAAACTATTGATTGTACATAATTTGTAGGAAATGTTCTCAAATTTCATTTTGTCGTAAAATGAGTAGAAAAGGAAAACTTATTATGGGCGCTATTTTTCCAAAATGGCGGCGCGAGCGGCAAGGACACGAGGTGGCAAAGTTGAAATTCGGAAAAAGCACCCCAAAATCTATAAAAATACCAGCACAACTCCCGGAAAACTTTCCAAGTTAAAACTACCAAATGACTGGACTAATTAAGCAAACTCCAATACTATTGATAGAACTTTTCATTCTATTTTTAATACTTACGTAAAATCATAGATGGCGTTAATAGGCATTACACAAAAATGTCTGAATTAAAGAATTTTATTTTTATCTATTACTAGCTGACCCGCGCAACTTCGTCTGCGCATTATTGAACAAAGTAGAGGAGTTTTGAGTGAATCGAGAGTAGGTATATACAAAATATAAAACTCCGTCGCTTGTTATACTTATTAATAATATTTTTTTTATATTTATGTTTCTCTCAAGAATCCCATAAAAGATAGAGGTAGGGAAAATCTTACCCAGATCTTGCAATGCTAAGAATAAAACGAATACGGTAAATTGGTATAGAATCGCTGAAGCGAGCGGCAATTTTTTTGAAGAAATTGTCTCGAAACGTATTTTTTTTTTGAATAGCAAGTATTGTATGGTTTTGAATTTCGAAATAAAACGATTAACTAATATTACCTACCAGCGACTTCGTCAGCAATACAAAAATATCGAAATCTCTAAGCAAAAATCTCCATTAACTTTTCAAAACTCAAAATCAAAGAAAATTATACTCGATCGTATCTCGATCTCCGCTATAGTAGAAACGCCACCTAGGAGAAAAGGTATAAAGTAATTTTGACGTCGGTGATATAGATGGCGTTCTAACTATAGCCAAGGAAAAAATATTTTAATATCAAAAAATCATAACTTCGGAGTTCGGATATATTGATGGGTGGGAATACACATGTTACATGTTTATCATTAAAATAAAAATAATTTATTATGCAAAATACAAAAAAAAGTAAAAAAATTAAAATAATTAAAATTAAAATAATTTATTATGCAAAATACAAAAAAAAGTAAAAAAATCTAGAGTGCAAAAAGTGGCTGGCGGCGGTCACCCATCCTTTTTATGACCGCGCCCAGGGTTGCTTAACTTTTTTCCCCATACAAACTTCCAACCCTTATTTTCCCGCCCCCTTATGGTAATAGACAAAAAAAAGTATCCTATGTCCGTCTCCTGGCTCTAAGCTACCTCCCTACCAATTTTCAGCCAAATCTGTTCTGCCGTTCTTGAGTTATAAGTGGTGTAACTAACACGACTTTCTTTTATATATATAGATTCCGTCAAACTTTTTTTTTTATTATTGTAGGTAGATACCTGTTTGAGCCGCGATGAGTCGCGGAACTGATGCTCTACATCGCCTTAAATAGTAGATTACGTATCTGTAATGTTAGCCTAAGTTTTTTAATTTAAATAAATTATTGAAAAATACCTGATACCTACAGTTCACGATTTTTACCTGAGTTACACATGGCTAGTTACGAAAACAACAAAAACCTACCCTACTCAGCCAGAATATCAGACGCACTCGAACGCTAGATGAAATAAACATATTGCATTGTTCAAAATATCTTTAGCTTATTATGAATATCAATATCATTAATAAAACTGCATTAAAATCATAATTAGGCTTTATATTGAGTGCAATAGAACTTATAATTGACTGTGAGTGACTGTTTTATGAAATTGAATGAGTGAACGAACAACCTGTGCGCGCACTGTGACGTCAAGGCACGTCAGTCAATCCGGAGGACTCCGGCCGGCTGGAGTCATAACGTAGTAAGCGACGCACGAATCGAGTAGAAAAATATTTCTTATAGCTTACAAGATAGAGTTGCAATCTAAATGCAGTACTTAGTGTTAAAAATATCACATCGTGTTGATCTTTGATATTTGTTCTAGAAAATAAAGAGTTGTTAATTTTATTCAATTTTGTTAATCTTGGTTATCTAATATGATGGTTTAATTTACTTATTAGGTAAATTTATTGGTTGATCAATATATTTGTCATCTATAGTCTCAACCATTCTTTGGCATTTTTGATCCATCCCTATCTGTGTCCCAATCAGTCCCACCCAAACTTCGATCATTAAGGTAGGGATGCGCCTTAACTTGTATTTCCCCTCTGTCAAATGTACACGACTCCGAGTCGTTTCAGTTTATAAAAACTACTTCGGTAGCCATTTTGACACAATACTTCTGAACCTGAGCGAGAACAGAGCTGCCATAAAATGCCTATTTGTGCTGTATTTTGTTATCGAAACAAGTCGGCAACATCAAATTTCAAAAGCGACGGCATCTCTTTTCATTTGTGAGTATTTAATTTGTAACATAACTATTAATTTCCTTATGAATTTATGATATTTATATTTGAGTAATTTGAATTTTCCGCCATAAAAATGAATGAATAAGTCTATTCACGTGACTACAATACTATGTAATAATCTATGTAGCGAGTCAGGGATGTCACTAAGTTTTTTCAAAATCAAAACACGTTTATTTTAATCTAGTTACATTTTAATTGCGTTTCTATAATGTGTTCCATAATTTTTAACATTTAATAAACTGCCAACAGTTCAGTTATTAAAAGAGAGTTGTAGAATGCGTGAGCTGGTATATATGCGGTTCCTTAAGAAACTTGTTCTGGGTGCTTAGGAAGTGAACATACTAAAAGTACTGATGTCTAGGAGGTGAGCCGGAGTGGGAGGGAGTTGACTAATTTATCAAAAACGGTGCGTTTCAATGCAATTATTATGCCAAATTAATTTACTTATGCTAAATGAATGATCATAAAATTTTCTTCAACTCCATACCCTTTTCCAGAATTTCCAACCGTTTTCAAGCTCCGTAAAAATTTTCTTTTTTATCTTTAAGTTAGGTTTTTTTAACCTTTGTAGCTTAACATGACTGGTTCTGAAGTTATAAAGCTGAAAAGGAATGTAGCTTCCTTTTATTCTTCCGGAGCGTGTAGCTTGCCTTTTTCCGGAGCGTGTGTCTCAAAACCGCAAAACCTGATGAAAATTCGGAATAGTATATTAAAAGTCGTAGAGAATTATATGATCTTTCATTTAATTTACAAACTTTTTGTCATACGACGCACCGCTATCGGAATATAAGCGAAAAGCCCAAAAGTGGGAACTTTGATCCCCCCTCCCCCAATCCGACATAATAACTATGCATATATTGTGAATTAAAAATAAAATGAAACCACGCAAAATAATTATAGGTAATTTATTTTAAAACATAGTAATAATTATTTCAAATTGATGACAACCCTAACTTGACTAGTTGAAATGTTCTATAGTGCAGTGGTATTGATATCGATGATTTAAATGAATGAACGGAAGATGAACATTTTTAAAAGTTTTGTATGTACCTACTTTTCTTTGCTTGTTGATTTTATGTTCCCAAGAGATTATTAAAGAAAAATGGAAACAAGCATGCAATAGACATCCATCCTGGACGCCTACTCGGACTATACAGGTGGATTTTTGAGATGGGCCATGGAGGGCAGGTACCTTAACCATTGTAGCTACAAGAAAACGCTCTTAGAAGACCTTCCCTATCTTTTTGAGATATTTTAAACTGCATTCGCAGATTTTGAAAAAATGTACAGACAGCGACAAAAATGGCAAAAGGAAAAAAAAATTGATTCCAATCTATTCAGTTTCAGGTAAACATCAAAAGACTTTATAGGGGTCGTTTGAGTACTAGAAAATTCAGAAATTGTCAAAAACTTTTCCTATACTTTTTGTACTAAAATCGATTCAGTTTCATGTAAGGATCGAAAAAGCCTATGGGACCATTTGAGGTTTAAGTACTGCAAAAGCAACAAACATCCCTACAGAAACGACTGTCAAGCAAAAGTCTAGTGATGCAACACCCCAAGGGCTACCCAAATCACCCCCATGTATGTTCAACGATTTTTTGTAGTTTAGAAGTTATTCATGTTTTTGTGACATTGCAGCAACAGTGGTCCTGCATCACTGGACTTCCGCTTGACTGTCGTTCCTATGACATCCTGTATATACTTACATATGGCAGAAGTAGCTATAATTGTAATGAAGGTTCAAGGCTATTAGATTTAAATAAACTAGTTTTACAGTACCTAAGTATTCAGAAAATATAAGTTCCTACCTATGTAAACTCGTCATCGTCAACGTATAAAGACGCCTCTTTGAAATCCTTTCGCCACACTGGTTTGAAAGAACTAGTGGGACGACATCAATAGACCGATAGCTTACACACATTAATAGTTTCGAAATTCGATATTTTGGTGGCACTGTACAATTAAATTTTACGGTCTAACCGATTTTTACTTGTTATTAACTTATCTACTACATTGTAAAGCATTGTTAAGTTAATTTTATTCACAATGCAAAATATACGATTAATAGAAACTGAGAAATGGAAGAAATAATTTGTCATCATTCACTCATTCACGCATATAATCGATAACGATAATATTATTGACGTTCCCTTCCCTAATTTTCTTGATGTGTGCTACTTTCTGTTTTACGTAGTTACTCTGTGGTTTTACGTCGCTACATTATGTTTATACGAAATTTGCAATAGTGTGTGTAAAAATGAGTGTGTTGTATTTTTTATGTAGTGTGCTTGTGTAGCGATACAAAAACGAAATGCGTATGTGTGTGTAAAATGCGTTAGTGTGCTACCTCGTCCCCCGCAAAAATTGACAGAAAATTTTGTATGAGGACTTCCTTCAATCAGACGTCCCCTTTATAGTTCGTCCGAGCACCCAAAGCACCCAATAGAATGGGCCTAATCTAATCTCACTTAACCCAATTTATTTATTTATTTACACACACATAGATAGTACATCACAGAATTAATTATTCTAATGCGTAATATCTAGGAATCTAATAATAATAATAACATTTGACAGAAAAATTACACAACAATAAAATAAAATAAAATATAATAGGTAGTAACACCAACCCTCTCTTTTCCGTTTTTAGCATGTTGACACCACAAATTAAATATTACCGAAGAATAGCAAGGATGTATGTTAATTTTAGCATCTCCAGAAGTTTAATCGAAAATAAATTCATAGAAACAACTCAATAAAAATTTATGTTCTAGTCAAATAGGTTTAGTTACTCGTCAACGACTGAGCGTGTGTAAAATCCTTTTTTTTTCTTTAGGTTGCTTTTCCATCCCTTGTCTATGGATACGCTTAAGTTGTCATTCATTCATTCGTTCGATCCTTCTTCTTTTCTTGGCACTCATTCAGTCTCATTCATTCACAACTGTCTTGCTTGCTTTGCTTGCTTGTTATATCAATTTGTCAAAGAAAAAGTTGTTGTACTATTTGTAAGTACATATTTTGTTGTTGGTGGAAGAAATTCAAAAGAAAGTGGCTTCTTGTGCATCTATTATAATTCAACTATTTCTCTAGGCTACTGCGCAGTGCACAGAACATTACTGTGTTCGGTGGCATAAAGTTGAAAAAAAGCCATGGACGCGAAACCAACTAAGATGCCCAAAGTGGCTAAGGTAATTCTACCAAGAATGGTTATAAAATAAGTAATACCAAGAATGGTTCTGTTCCCAATACGGCAAATTATGGAGAAGTAAATAATCATTTTGTTTATTTTCAGGTGAAGAATAAAGCACCTGCCGAGATACAAATCACAGCAGAACAACTGCTCCGAGAAGCCAAAGAAAGAGATTTGGAAATTTTACCACCTCCACCAAAACAAAAAATATCTGATCCAGAAGAACTGAGAGAGTACCAGCATCGTAAAAGGAAGGCATTCGAGGATAACATCAGGAAGAATCGTATGGTCAGCTTGTTACCCTTATAACCTAGAAGTTTATTCAAAATTCTGCAGACAATAATCCCTGATTTTGAATTTTAGGTAATTGGTAACTGGCTCAAATATGCACAATGGGAGGAATCACAGAAGCAGGTTCAAAGAGCACGCTCTATCTACGAGCGAGCTTTGGATGTGGACCACCGGAATATTACCCTTTGGTAAGCTATATACCTATAATCATTCTTTTGAGGAAACTTATTTCTAACTGAGCAGCCCTGTTTTTTTTTTCTAGGTTGAAATACACTGAAATGGAAATGCGCAACAGACAAGTGAACCATGCCCGTAACCTGTGGGACAGAGCGGTTACCATACTGCCACGAGTCTCACAGTTTTGGTACAAGTACACTTACATGGAAGAAATGCTCGAGAATGTTGCTGGAGCTAGACAGGTCTGTTGTCTATATCTATAACATTCTATGTTCGAGAACTTCAAATGTTTTTGTTTTTTCTCTACATTACATACATACATACATAAAGTCACGCCTCTCTCCCAAAGGGGTAGGCAGAGACCACGGATCTCCAGTCGCTACGATCCTGACACACAACTTTCGCCTCATTCACTCTCTTCTCTACATTAGCAGCTAAAGAATAGCCTACTGCTAGACATAAGCTTTTATCTATAATTGATTGTTATTTTTCAGGTATTTGAGCGCTGGATGGAATGGCAACCTGATGAACAAGCCTGGCAAACCTACATCAACTTTGAGTTACGTTATAAGGAACTAGATAGAGGTCGACAGATCTATGAAAGATTTGTGATGGTTCACCCTGATGTTAAAAACTGGATAAAGTATGCAAAATTTGAAGAAAATCATGGATTTATCAATGGAGCAAGAAAGGTCTTTGAAAGAGCAGTAGAGTTTTTCGGGGATGAAGATCTTGATGAAAGGTTGTTTATTGCATTTGCAAAGTTTGAGGAAAATCAGAAGGAACATGACAGGGCCAGAGTAATCTACAAATACGCCTTGGATCACATCCCCAAAGACAGAAATAAGGAACTCTATAAAGCTTACACAATTCATGAAAAAAAGTATGGAGACAGATCTGGCATTGAAGATGTGATTGTTAACAAAAGGAAATATATGTATGAACAAGAAGTTATAGAGAATCCTACTAATTATGATGCATGGTTTGACTACATTAGACTTGTTGAGAATGAGGGTAATGTGGATGATGTCAGAGATACCTATGAAAGAGCCATTGCTAATGTGCCACCTTCTAAGGACAAACAGTTTTGGCGCCGATATATCTATCTGTGGATAAACTACGCACTTTATGAAGAGCTAGAAGCAGAGGATACTGAAAGAACAAGACAGGTGTACAGAACTTGCTTAGAACTACTGCCACACAAAATATTCACTTTCTCCAAGATATGGCTCATGTATGCTCAGTTCGAAGTAAGATGCAAAGACTTGAAGCAAGCTAGGAAAACTTTAGGTCTAGCTCTTGGCATGTGTCCTAGAGACAAATTATATAGAGGATACATTGATCTAGAAATTCAACTGAGAGAGTTTGACAGGTGCAGAATACTCTACCAAAAGTTCCTTGAATATGGCCCAGAAAATTGTATTACTTGGATAAAGTTTGCTGAGCTGGAAACATTACTGGGGGATATTGACAGAGCTAGAGCTATTTATGAAATAGCTGTGGGACAGCCTAGGCTGGACATGCCAGAACTACTATGGAAGAGCTATATTGACTTTGAAGTTACACAAGGAGAGACAGAAAAGGCGAGACAACTATACGAAAGATTGCTAGAGAGGACAGTGCATGTCAAAGTTTGGCTTTCTTATGCTAAGTTTGAGCTGAATGCTGAGAATGCTGATAATATCAATGTGGATTTGGCTCGTCGAGTCTATGAAAGAGCAAATGATAGTCTCAGAAGCGCTGGAGAAAAAGAAGCAAGAGTACTTTTGTTAGAAGCCTGGAAAGACTTTGAAACTGAAATAGGGGATGAGATTAAATTTGAAAAGGTAATGGCTAAAATGCCTAGAAGAGTCAAAAAGAGACAGAAGATCATTAGTGAGGCTGGTGTGGAAGAAGGATGGGAGGAGGTGTTTGATTACATATTCCCTGAAGATGAAATGGTTAGGCCGAATCTGAAGTTGCTTGCCGCGGCTAAAAATTGGCGTAAACAGAAAGAAGTAAGTGATACAACTGATGTGTCAGAATCTAATGAATCAGAAAAGAGCCAAAATGAAGAAGAAGAACAAGGTACTCCACCACAAACAAATGAGGGAGAGAATAGCTAAGGATTTTTTATAATCAGTTTTACAATACAATAAAAAACCAGAATTGATTTTAATGCAGTCATTATTTTTTAAAACTTAAATAAAAAAACATAAATCTGAGAAAATCAATTGTAGGTAAAATTAAATCATTTGTTAATCTTGTACTTTTTTATTTTATTCAACTTCCTCTGGTCTAACAGGATGTGATAGTGGTATCACTGATTTCTTATTTACATCTCTTGAGCAAGCTTTTCTCATATCTGAAAAAAAAAACAAGTTAAAGAATCCAGTAGAACTTTAATTAAGGTGATAAAATTAAAAAAAATCTTAATGATCTCTTGACTTGACAAAATGTTTATTTAAACTTTAAATAATAGCTTGTTTTGGCTTTCGATATATTTCTCAGAATTATAAAAAAGAAAAGTTGTGTACTGAATAAAAAAAGGTTTTACCAAAAGCATCTTCATCAGGATCTCCTGAATAATATTCTAACACAGTTCTGTACACTATGTATCCGAGGTTTTTGTACATTTTGATAGCAACCTTGTTGCTGACTCTTACAAATAGATCCACAAAGTAAGCATTCTTTCTGAAATAAAATATATTGGAGTCGGATTAATACTAAAAATGTGGATGGTTATGAGGGTAGAGGTAGATGTAAGAAAAGATGAATGGATTGTGTGAAAGAAGATATGGGTAAGAAAGGAGTGGATATGGAGATGACGAGTTATAGAGGAGAGTGGAGAAAGAGAACATGTTGTGCCGACCCCGCATGAGCGGGATAAGGGCAGACCAATGATGATTAATACTAAAAACCTGAAATAAATGAACAATACTAAAAACTTAAAGTTACATCATGCATAAAAAAAAAATTGTATGGTTATTCATAGGTTATCATCATCATCATCTCAGCCATCCAGCTTCCACTGCTGAACATAGGCCTCCCCCATAGATTTCCACAGCGATCGATCTTGTGCAGCCTGCACCCAACGGTCATAGGTTATGCATAACATTTTTTATGGTTAGCTATAAAGTTTATTATGTAACTTTTAAAGTAGTAAATGAATCTGACCCCTAACAAAACACAATAGATATAATAATAATTTATAGAATTCCGAGCTTCCTCTTTTAAAATATCTGAGAATAATCTTTTAAAATTCTGATTTTTCAGCATGTATGTGGGAGGCTGAAGAAAAACAGGTACAACTGAAAAATCTTGTAAACTGCTCTGAATGTTGATTCTAAAAGAATTCTAAGAACTTACTTCTCAGAGACTTCCTCTAATATATTCATCAGTTTAGCTGCAAGTCCCAATCTCCGGTAATCGGGGCTGACTGTCAATGCTGTGACATGTCCATGCCACGTTTCACCATGCCCTTCGGCTTTGCCCATTACTGTAATCGATTTCATTTTTAAATTAATAAGTTCTTTGAAAAATCAATGGGTAGGCATGAAGATGGTAGTTAGTCACTACTTGGACAGGGGCTTCAGTACTCAGGATATGTATATATATAAGTTTAAACTATGGTACATAGGCAAATGAAACATGAGATAATGTAGTAAGCTCTCCAGGGGTGTGAGGCTCCGATGACCTGTCACTCTTTGAACTGCTCTTCGGGGGTCATCAACCGACCTTTCACACCTTGGACTGTTTTGGGGGGGCTGTATAATGTACTGTGGATTATGTTTGTAATAAGTAACTTATTTGAAGATAAACCAGGCTAAAGATGAAATTACAAGGATTAATACATACTGTATCCCATAATTTCTCCATTTGGGGCTTCAAGGACTTGAAAGTATTCAGGCCAATGTGCTAAGTACTGTGTATAGAATGATAGACCATAGGTCTCTGTTAAAGGATCCAGATTCCTGAAAAATGAAGTGTGTATGGTATCATAGATGTATCGTAACGGAGCAGATCTTCTAAAGAAATAAAGTAAGTTGAGAAAAGATGTCCTAATCTAAATGATTGAGTTTCTTCAAAACCAGACTGCTGTGAAAACTCACACATTGTTAAATTTTAACATATCTTCACAAGTAAACGGTCTAATAGTCGTCATATTTCAATTCAATGTACTAATAATTATTGCCGGAAACAAAAAGACGAAAACACCGTGTCTGGGACATCAGCACTTCTGAGTTCTGGCGTTCGTTCGTTGGTGACGGTAATGTGAGATCTTTTAACCCTGTCGTCTGTCACGTCAGTGACACTGACTGCATAAAATAATATGACAATGCTGATGACACAGATTTCTATAAAATTAATGGCAACGTAACAAACATAATTTTAGGCACCTTTAGACGGCCAAATAGATTAAAATATATAAAAAGAAACTTTAAAAATGTTACAAGTTAGAAAGTAAGTTCATAATTTTTTTTATTAATTCCTATGGCGTGCACGAACTTTGACAAAGTACCTAAATCATCAAAATCAAAATGTTTTACGCAAAATATTGCCATTTTCAAAAATGTTTTATTTGAAAAGATTTATTAGCTGACTCCCTCTTTCACACGTCGAAAGTGTATTTATTACTCTTTTACAAGCTCATGTAGAGCGATCTATGGGTTTCTTGCAGTTTACCAACACGACAATGGCCGAATTGTAGAAATGGATATTTTTTATTGGCTCAATCTGCCATGTCTTTGGTTTTAAAAATGGCGTATACAAGCTTTTTGTTTGCCGGTTTACGTTGTTGAATAGTTTCCGAGACCTCGCGCGTTCTCTTACGAGACGTGAACGTCGTGAATATGAAATTAAAGTACATGTGTAGGTATATAAATCATCACTGTGGACCCCGTGAACGAATTTTTGTAGCGTTATGGTGAATTAGAATGGTGCCTGTGGCTTGTCAATCTCGCACGTCGTCAGGTTACCCATTCGTAACGTAAATATCACCCAGCGAGCGTTTTTATCTTTCAGATATGACAGCATCGCAAAACAGTAGATAATGGAGAGTTCGGAAGATGATGCGGGCAACGCGACGAGCGCGTCCCGCCGTGCATCGGCGCGGGAAAAAGACATCGGGCAGGCCGAGGACGTCGAAGCAACTCGCGACACACAACACGAGCCACCTGACGCCAGTACGTCGTGCAGAACCCCCGCGATGTCCGAGGAAAACGACGACGGCGATAGCGTTCCGTCGCCGTCGCAGCAGGATGTCAACACAAGCACCGAAGCGATATTGGATATGATTGATGAGTTCGTCGATGGGCCTGGAGCTCCAAAACGTGTGCCGCTCTCAACGCTCGGCAACGAAGCTCCTGCTCTGAATAAGGCCCATGAATCTCTCGAGTTCACGGGTGAAACCGAGCCAAAACAACAAATCGACGACAATGCGGAACAATCCCGGACAGAATCCCCTGCCCCCATTGATAAAAGTGAAAATCCTGTTGAAAACACATCTGTGAAGTCTGACGAGTGCACATCGCATTCTGAAGATCCTACATGTGCACATAAAAACAGTAATGTGTGCTCCCCACAAGCAAGTTCGGCTAATGTTGATAAAGCAGAAACTATTTCAATTGAACAGAGTGATAACAGTAGTGCAGTGATAAGTGCAGAACCAGAGTTGTCGGCTATACAATCAGTGTCGGACTCTCCCTCAAGCAGTATTCAAACTGTGCAAGACACTAGTGAATGTGAACAATCAGAACACTTAGAAAGGACAGTAAAGTGTGTGACATCCAGTGATAATAGAGACAGTGTGACTGTTGAAAGAGCAGAATCCACATCGAGTGAGTGTAGTGTTAGTGAAAGTAGAGGCTTCCCTGTGGAGCCGCATAGTAAGTCCCCTCTCAAAAGACGTCTTGTCCGACCAGTGCCCAGTGATAGACGGCCTGATTCTACAGTGTCCTCAACTGTGGACTCGCAAACGGCAAACATTCATACAACACAGCCGACAAGCTGTGATGTGTTAGTGAAGGATGTATCCAGCTCATCAGATGCAGTACCCCTTCAACATGGTAAAGTTAAGCCTGAAGAGATTAGCAATGTAAGTGAAATTAGTATCTGCAAAGCAGAAACCTCAACAGCTCCTAAAAAAATTAGACTTGTAAGGCCTAAAATTACTCCTGTCCTGAGTAACAGTAACAAAAGTGAAGCCTTATCACCAGAGAAAAAGCAATGCCAATCAACATCACCTGATGACCATCTAAGGCCAGTATTTCCAGTGGAACCGACTACAAGCCAGGAAGATAGTCATAAACCAAAACAACATGATAAAAAATCAGCACCAGTGACCAATGACCCTATGAGCCCCTTGATCAATGATTCAATAAAAGTGTCTGAGCCATTGCCTCATGCTAAAAGTGAATCAAATGAAAATGTCATCAGCAATATTGAAAATACAATATCTGTCAGTGCCACTTCATCATCAGAACCAACTACAATCTGTTTGGAAAAGGTTAAATTGGTGGGAGATGATCAAAATTCAAGAGAATCAAGTGTAGTTGAAGCACAAATAGAGATCCAACCAAAAGTGACTATTCCAGAAAAATCAGAACCCATTGCTCTAAACCCAATAGAGCCTGTGCAAGATTGTTCAAATCCACCAGATATTCAGGTTGAAAAAGCACAAAAAACGGAGTTAATTAAAGAGACTCAATCGGACAATACTAAATTAAGTAAAGATCCATCAATTATGCTATCTGAAGCTCAGTCAAAAGATCCTGAACCGATCACTGAAACAACTCTGGAATCTGCACAGACTGTGACCCATTCAATGTCCTCACCATCTGTAGAAAGTCAATTGAAAACAGCACAGGTTGTTCCGGAGGAATTAAAATCTACAGAGACTCTGTCGAATGCAAAGAAAACATCAGAAAACCAGTTGAAAAAATCATGTCAGATTGTAGAACCTAAACCTAATGAAAGGCAATTGGAAAATGTGAAAACAACAATAGTCAAGTCTGAAGATCTGACATCTTCAAATAGATCATCAAAAGAATTGGAATCACAGGTTGTGGAACCAACTCAAGAACTTTCTAAAATGCCAACAGATAGTCAAGCAAAAGTATTGTTTTCAGAATCAACAGATGATTCAGAATCAAATGAATTGAGGTCATCGAAAGATCAATCTAAATTACTGGAAGTATCAGAAAGCAAATCCATACCAATACTTAAACCAACTGTGAGTAAAATTAAAGTATTGAAACCAGAAAAGAACCAACAAGGCTCACTAGATAGTCAAGTTCCACTGGATAGTATGAAAGTGACTCTGACTCAAGTTACAGACCTAAAACCTGTAGATGTTCAGTCAAAGGCAATTGAATCATCAGAGAGTAAATCTGCTGATTTAAAAGTTCCAGAATCATTAAGCCAACCAAAAGCTGTAGAAACAACACAAAGTAATACGAAACTAACGCAACCAACAGTGTCAAAGGTTTTAGAACAAGAAAAGTGTCAATCAAAAGTTCTACAGCAGAGTGAGAGCCAAGCAAAAGTACTTGAGACAGCAAGTGTTCCAAAGGTAGTTGAGATTCAACAGTCTGAATCAATCGATGCACAATCAGAATTGCTGGACCAAACACAGAGTCATGTGCAATCAAAATTAATTACAAAAGATGTTGTATCCAAAGTGGAGGAAAATAGTCAATTGAAGAAAAGAAGTGTAGATTTAATAATCAAGAAGGTGGATACTGGTTCTAAAAAATTAAATGAAAAGGATTCAGTAGATACTAAAATGAAGAACTCTGAGGTTTATCCAAAGGAAGCTCAGTCAATGGATATTGAACCAGAAATATTGAAAAAACAATCTGTTGAAGAACAAAGTAATGCATTGGATGAAGTTAAAAAACTACCACCTATCAAACTAACATTAACAAAAGCATCAAAACCTGAAAACGATACTATAATCTCAAACCAAGATAAGCAGGTTCAGCAAGTTTCAGTTTCAAATGTAGAAATAAGTCCCAATTGTATTATATCCTCAAATACTGATTACAATGATGAGGTATCAATGGATCAAAAGAAAGTTAAGCCCATCAAGCTAACCCTCAGTTTGTCTGACCACAATAGTAGCTTGCAAAGTAGCCCTCAGAAAAGTAATGCAATTCAAGAAAAGCCTGATTCAACTAAGCAGGTTCCAAAATTAACAATAAAGTTAGGGAATAAACAAGCTGAAGAAATGAAACCCTCAATTCCCAAACTAACTATAAAACCAATCCGTCCACCTGTGGATCAGAAGACAGAAGACTTTGAAGGTAGCCAACAAATCCCAAATGTGACTAAATTAAACATCAAACCTATTGTTAAACCTCGAGCAGAAAATGCTAGCTCAGAGGGTAAAGATTCAAATGATCAAGCAAATAAAGAAAAAATCCCGAGCATAACAAAGTTAAACATAAAACCTATTCCTAAACCAGCTGAGAAGATAAATGATATGCATAGAAAATCCAGCAGTAGTGAAATATCAGAATCTGAATATTCTGAAAATGATGAAACCAGTACTTCTGATCAGGCTTCTGCTTCAGATCAAGGGCCATCTGATACTGTTCCAAAAGTGACAATAAAATTGGGAAAGCCTGGCACTGAATGTGAAGGTAAATTCTACACAGAGAAAAACATTCCCAAGCTCACAATCAAAGGTCTTCAACAAAACGAAAATGATGAAAAGGATGCAAAACTTAAACTGGTGATAAGTCAGTCTGAAGATTCGATAACTGAGAAAATACCGAAGTTAACTATCAAAACAGTAACAAAATCAGAGGGACAGCCACTAAGTCCAAAATTAACTATAAAACCAATAAAGCCTCCTGAAAATGACAATGAAATCCCGAAACTTAAAATAACAACAGATGCATTTGGTTCATGTTCTGAAATCAAAGAAAATATGCATGTGCCTAAAATAACCATCAAGGCGGTAACTAAAACTGATTCAGATACAAGCACTAAGATTCCTAAAAAGTCTACAGTGGTTTGTGATAGCCCAGATCACATCCCCATTGTTACAAAATTGAATATCAAGCCTATTTCTAAACCTGCCGAAAGTGAAGAAAGTTCTGAGGAATTGGGGGACAAAGTTCCTGTAGTTTCAAAATTAAATATTAAACCTATCGTAAAACCTAAAGATAATGAAGTAGATTCTAGTGTAGAGGATGTACCTAAAATAATTAAATTAAATATTAAACCCCTAAAAAACCCTGAAGAAGAAAACTCTCCAGAGGGAAAAGACTGTGATGAAAATATAGTTGACAAGGTTGATAATATACCTATTGTTACTAAACTTAATATTAAGCCTATTATTAAGCCGGAAGAAGAAGATGAAGGTTTGAAAGATTCTGAGAATCAATCTTCAGAGACTGGCACTTCAAGTGATGATAATTCTGATCACATACCTGTTGTGACGAAACTTAACATAAAACCAATTATAAAACCAAGTGAAAAGGAGGATATTAAATCCGTACCTAATGAACAAAGTATTCCTGTGGTTACTAAACTGAACATAAAACCACTAGTGAAGCCTGACGACAACACGTCACCGTCTTCACCTAAAAGAGATTCGCTCAAAAGTCCAGGGGGCTCAGGAATACCCAACGTGACAAAATTGAATATAAAACCCATTATAAAACAAGAAGATAGCAATGAAAATAAAATTAATGAAGATAATCTGGAAAAGTCGACCAAAAATCCACCTCTTGTTATGAAAATAAATATGAAAAATGTGTGTGACTTATCAGATCAAAAGTATAACAGCTATATTGATGGGACAAAATCACCGCGACAACCTATGTCCCCAAGACTAAAGAAGTCAAATATGACACCTGATAGGGATAATATAAAATCTTTAGCAAGTGTGGAGCTTCGAAAAAACATGGACTCTCCAGATAGCTCTAGTTTGACTCAAACAGTAGCTCACGCAACTATTACTACTCATCGCAATTGCCTTCCTGAAATGAATGAAAGCAAAAACCTATCTATAGATATAAACCAAGTACCTGATAAAATCTCCAGCAATAGGAATGCGATACAATGTAATGAGGTGCACGAAAGGAAGACTGTTATGGTTGCATCGCCGCTATCTCCAGGGTCAGCGAAGCAGAAAAAATCTCTTCAAAATTGTACATTGCTGAAACAGCTTTTATCAAATACTAAAGACGACTCTGAGAAAAGTCGAGAAATGAACATTAGTAATTGTTCTAATTCAGAAAAATCTGATGTTGTAAACTGCAATGCTACAACAAATGTTAAAACTCTTGTTGATGAAATCAGAAAAAATAATTCTGATCTATCTGTTGAGCTTGGTAGAGGAAGTCCAGTTTCAGAGGTACCAAATGACTTGTGTCATTCATCAAAAACTTTGAAAACACGATCAATCCAGGATATACGAAAAGATGCCAACGAGAGTGTTACAAAACCGCTGGAAATCGTCACAGACAAGGTATCAAATCAAAGTTCTGGGCAAGATTCTCCACGGATAATTTTAAAAATAAATAAGACTGATCACGGCCCTTCTTCAAAAATAATCACTGAAGAATGCCATAGACCTAAAGATTCTTCTTCACAAAATCACATTGAAAATACTCACGAAACATCGCAAGAGAAGCTAAGTCCGAAAAAACAATATGTAAATAGTAGACAAAAGCAAACTGCTGATGAAGCTGTTAGTTTGACAATCAGTAAAAGATTACGAAGTTCGAGAGTTGTAGAAACTCCCGAGAAAACTCCGATTATGATACGAAGGAATGCAGGCAAAAGGCCGTCTGTATCTGAAACCAGTCCGAGTCCGACTAAGGAAACAGAAATATCAGTTCTAGATTCTAAAAGATTAAAGCTGGAACAAATTCTGTCGGTAAACAAGGGTCTTACGATAACACCTGTTGCTTCAAACTTTACTCAGACACCACCGAAACCTCAAACGGAAGTTAAACCGAGTGAGAGAAAGAACTTTTCGCTTTTGAACAACGATAATTCGAAAAACGGTAACTCTAAATTGCATAATATACTTTCGAACCTACAGGCAAAACAGATGCAATCGTTACAGTCGAGTGAAGCTTCGATATTGAATAAAGACCCAATTATTGTACCAGATGCAGAATCTAATACTTCGACGGGCAGCTCGGACGTGGTTGTAGAGATTTCACGGATAGAAAACTGTCATCCGAATGTTCAGGAGATGATTATTAGTGAAAACTCCGAGTTCCGCGATATATCTACGCCTGATGAGATATCGCAGGATCCCTTAGAAGTAGACGCATTGAAAACTGCTGAGGAAGTTACTGAATCTGCTAGTATGAAAGCGGTAGAAGTGACTCCGACACCGCGGAAACGTGGCCGACCACGGAAGATACCACTATCGGAGGGTGCCAAGCCAGTGACGCCAACCCCTACCCCATTACCGACTCCGGCCTTAGAAGAGCGTCCTCAACGATCACTACGATTAATGCGGTGAGTTTATAATTTATATTTTCAGAGTCAATATTTTCGCTCTTTTGAATATGTAAGCCCCATCCTCGCAACGTCATACCAAGTTATTATCTAACCCAAACAATGAATATTGCGTTGACCTAATCTATTGTCGGTCATATTGACGGTGGTTCGGTAGTTTTGGCAACATTTCTGTGAATTAACTGTTTATACTACACAGGAGTTGAAGTTCGATTCAAATCTACCTACTTAAAATTCCTATTAGTCCACTTGAATGCTAAGCTTGTACTTTCTCTGCCTGAGCTGTTTCTAGTGACAGTTAAACTAAATCTACAGGAATCGAATCGTTGATGATGTAAAGATGTTTCGATTTCAGAGAAAGGCCGGCGGTGTCTTCTAAGCCTCGCGGTAGAGGACGAGGTCGGGGTGGGCGGCGCGTGGTTAGCCCTATTGCCGCGCCGAGTCACGCCAGTGACGAGGAGTCCACAGAAACCGTGATCGTCATCGAAACGTTGGACGAAGACGAGCCGCAACGGCCGCGCACACCTCCGCGCCCGGTAACTCCCGAAGACCCGACAAGTTCGCGGATCAAGCTACCTCGGATGACGGAAGCTCTCGACAAATCGTCCGCTTGCATAACACCGTTGTCCAGCCGGCGGCGTAGCACGGATATGAAGATGTTCAGTGTGCCGTCGGTGGTGCTCGAAAGCCCGATTAAGATGGAGGAGTATATGAAGTCTCCGGACGCGAAAGGGTCGCGAGGGAGGGGCGGTCGCGGCCGGACCCCGAGGGGGCGAACGCCCAGAGGTCGTGGTCGAGGCCGAGGCGGCGGAAAGGGTGCTACTTACATGAAGGTAATCTATCACTCTCACCGCCATTTCATTAGATAAATCAGTCGAAACTCTGCCATTTTTAAATTCGATGTTGAAACCTATTGTAATAATTCATTTTATTCAGGAAACAATGGGAATATATGGACGTGTCTGTGGCCCAGCCACGACGACAGTCGAACTGTTTGAGGAGGAGACTTGTATGATGGACGACAATGCCACTCCTTCTAAGTGAGTAGTATGGTAGACTTTCAATCTACATAAGCATATAATTTTAATTTTTCCCTAACTAAAATGTGCCTTTTATTTTTCAGACCTTCCCACTTACTAGATGAAGACTCTCAAAGCTCAGTAAAGAGCTCAACAAACGAAGGCAGCAATAAAATGAAGAAATCAAAGTTTGCTGATTTGTTTGATAGGTAAAACTTCACGCATAGATCTCCAAACGGATGTTTTTTATAAACATTTTAGTATTTTATAAATAATACGTCTATTTTCCTTTACAGCAATAAAGTTTGGACGGCGGCAGATGTGAAAGAGTACACGTGGCCACCTAACGATGTGCCAAATGTGGAACATCAGGTGAGTACTACATTTCAATGTTCGAATACCTCTGTTACAGTTCTCTGATCCGCGCAGATTCGTATAGTTTACTAGAAAATAGTGTAATTGGAATCAACTACTATACCGGATGAAAGTGGTTTCCGACAAGAGTGTTTTGCAACTTGTTTGTGCTTATTAGAACATCGTTCTTGAAATTAATTAATCTACTAGCCGAGTTCTAAGTTCTATCAAAAATTTCACAAGATTGAAGAATGTTTTTCTTTTCGTGAAACAATTGTCCTCGAAAATAAAAGATTTCTCTAAGGGAAAGAACTAAATTATATCGATTTAGTGGTTCATCTTTCCGCTTCTAAAAAAAAATTTTAATTAATCTATCTCTTTCAATTTCAGGTAATGATGATCCAAGAACAAGTAGCGATGTTTCTGGGAGTGAAAAGCTTCAAGCGACGGTATGCGGAGCTGAAACGGCGAGCGGTTATCGGCGAAGAGAAGGACTATTGCCTACGACGAGGCATAGTCACTGAGGCTCTCTGTGATCTCGGTATGTGCCATCATTTATGTTTGACGCTTCAACTACGTAACAAAATAAGTATTTAAATTATCATCCGTCTGTATTCACTTGGACTAGAAAGCATAAAAAGACACTGTCAATACAGTTTCAATTATTTGTCGTAAGTATATTTTTACCATTCGAAAAAAAAGTTTCTACATCATCATTCGTAATCCGTCGATATTTACTAGAAAAACACAGTCAATACGTGTGGCCTCAGTTTCGTCACGTTCTTTTCATTCGCCGTTTAGAGCTCGTATGGAAAATATAAAGCGCTTGTGGTCATGCTTGCTTTAGTCGTTCTTGATAGATCGTCGAAGTTAAGCAACGTTAAAAATGGTCTGTAAGTGGATGGGTGACCGCCAGTGGCAATTTCATCTGAGCGCTTCCGTGCTTCGGAGGGCACGTTAAATTGTCGGTCCCGGCTATTTAAGTCGTTAAGCCATGACGGAGGCCTTAAGGCAGCCTAGTCGCCAGAGTTGGCCACTGACTCATACGAAATTACTTTTTTTACCGAAAATATTATTTTTACGAAACAAAAAAACCATTGATGCACGAAGGGGGTTCGAACTTCGAACCTACGACCGAATCATAAATTGAGGCAGTAACCACTCTGCCAACACGGCTCTAAATTTAAGTTACTTAATTTTTTTTTTCGTAATTGTCACACAGGTATCACAGCAGTCGACGCCAGCGACGTTTTGGACATAATGCTCTCAGACTACCCTCACAAATACGAAGAATACCGATCGTATCAGCGCCAGAGGCAATTGACCGAGTCTATGGAAGACGAGTCTAAACTCGAGGAGAAACCTTGCAAAATTGAAATTAAATCCGAGAAGACATCGGACAAACCTGAACCACCGAAAGTTGATCCAGAAAAAACTAGACAGGTAATAATTATAATTCATTTATTTCAGACCTAATAATAGTAATTACTAGCTACAGCGCGAATAGCCTTTATGCTTTTCCAGGTCACTATATACGCCTATTCCAAGTTTCATCCGGTTCACTGGTTTAGGCGTGATTGATACACAAACATCTAAACTAACTCACAAACTTTCAGCTTTATTATATGAGTGGGATTTATTTCAGACGACCTAATAATCCCACTCAATTGAGTTTGTTTAGATGTTTGGATATTTGGATGTTTGTATCTCGTCGCTGCCAATTCAATGTGCATTGAGCCTTAATCTCGCTTCACTTACCCCAGGACATGGCAGCGGCAGCGATAGCCTCCGCGGCGGAATGGAACGCGACCGCGAACTTCTGGCGTCGCGGCGCATGCGCGGACCTCCAGAGCAACAGCATCCATCGACGTCGGCCGCCGATTGCAGTCGCGCGCGAGCACTGCCGGCCGCCGCACGGGTTCTACCCGCACGCACTCCTGCCCGGCCAATACCAACACAGCTACGTGCAGTATACACCGGAACAACTGCGGTACGTACAGCCATATGCCAGACTTGCTTCTAATGTTTTAACACATGTGTGGCAGAGTACTTTGACTATGTGTGCAAAGTTTGAACAAACATTAGCACTTTGCCATGTGGTGTCGGTTTTTTAGCGCACATCAAAGGGTTCAAAGATGTGTTCAAATGTTTGCGTAGTCTGCCACACTTGCGCAAAGTCCAGTTGCGCAAAAATAATTGCATGCATATAAATAGTATAACCAAATTGCGTCAAATGGACGACGATTTCCTCGTCGTCCTTTTTATTTGCTGTACTGTGCAGAAAAGTGTTTGCGACACATGTCTGGCAGGTGCGCAAATATGTGTTCAAATGTATGTTCAAAGCTTTGCAAAGTCTCGCAAAGATGTCTGCAAATGTTTGCGCACATGTCTGGCGCCGGGTTTACTTCTAATCCTTGTCGTGTCACTGGGTTCTACGACATGCCGTGCCGGTTTCTTCACGATAAAATGTAAATAAATTATTCTACTAAATATTGCACCATTTATACAGGTATTTCCCCTTGAACACGGTGATAGCGGCGCCGCCCGCGCCCCCGTCCCCCGTGGAATCGAGCTCTGAGTCTGAAGGCTCGTGGGACGAGTCGTCCTCTTCTAGCGACGATTCAAACGCACCGCAACATTCTGCCAAGGTAAAGCAAGCTCCACTATACTTGTGAAGTTCACCGAGATCAAGCGAATATGATTGTGTAGAAGGGTGTTTCGTTTAGTGCATCCTCGCCTCGCCTCTGACGACTTCCGATTTTGGTCGGTTTTTGCGCCTGAGAGGGACTCGAAGCGTCCTCGCGGTTAGGCGAGTGTGTAATCACGCACTTCTAGACCTAGTTTAACTTATACTTTGTCGAGCAATTTATTTAGTAGAAGAGGCACCTAAACAGCAATATACTATACAGCACGTGCTTCATGGGCACTATTATGTTTATTCTTGTACGGAGCCGTACGCGAGTAGAGTACGTAGAGTGGAATGATGCTGAATTGATGCTAACTTTTAAGATAAATTGCTATTAATGATGATGAGTTGTGCTGCAAATTTTTAATGATTTTATTGATGTGATGAATGATGCTGCTAATGAGTACGAATCGATAGCTGTCCGAAAATGCACTGGCTAGGTCCTCGTGCGGCTTACTTATCTAAATCTGCTTTCTATGGTGTGTTTATCAAAACAGTTCTTAAAATATAACTCGGAATTATTAATGGAGTTAGTTTCACGAAAATACAATAACTTGGTTGCCTGAAAGAAATTCCCCTTAAATTGGCCTTATCGCTTTCAGCGATAAGGCCGGCCATTGTGCTAAGAACTTGTTATTATTTTTATGAGTAGAGTGAATGCTGTTGAAATAAGAGCGTTGCGTAGTATGTGTGGGGTAACGTTGAAGGATAGAGTGAGAAATAGTGTGATAAGGGAACAGTGTGGAGTGAAAGAAGATGTAGTGTCGAGAAAGGTATGTTAAGATGGTTTGGGCATGTAGAGAGGATGGATGACAGTCGTTTGACAAAGCAAGTGTATAAGGCGAGTGTGTATGGGACAGCTCGAAGGGGAAGGCCTAGGCGAACCTTCTTGGATCAAATTGGCGATATTTTGGAGAAGGGCCAGGTCAAAAGTACCCTAAACCGACGAGCATGTATGAAGAATGTAATGAGAGTGAATGAGGCGAAAATTGTGTGTCAGGATCGTAGCGAGTGGAGATTTTCTTACCTTTGGGAAAGAGGCGTGATTTTATGTAGGTATGTATGTAATTTCTTGGTGTACAATAAAGTGTTTATTCATTCACTTGTGCAACGGAATGCATGTTTTTATAGTGTAAATTCTAATTGATATTGTGATGTTTCAGCGTAAAAAGCTAACAAAAGTGAAGCGCAGCAGTCAACATGACAAGGACAGTGACTCGCGGGGCCCGGAGGAGGTCGTTGACCTCTGTCGAGTCTGCAAACTGCGCCTGGAAGCTAATCGGAAGTACACCCACGAACGTTTCCTTGTCTGCGCGCAGTGTAATGCTAAATGTAAGTATTCTTCACTGTTTACATCTTTGTGTCATAGTGATTTTGAATTAGTGTGGTGACAGTATTTTAAAGAGGTTTTATCTTTTACATCTTTGTGTCTAATATCTTTAGTAAGAAATAGTGAAGATCTGTTCAGCTTTATGAAAATCCAAATCAGTTTTACTAAAAACTTCTGCAGGTATCATCGTTTCCACTGTATACATACATAACCCACTGTTATTGTTCCTATATAAACTTGATTTGATTTAAAAAAAAAATCACCCCAGATCGGACCAACGCGCGACCATCAGGGTTACCGTCAGTCGGTCTGTCAACAACGCCTCTACTTATAAAGTAAAATATGCCTGTCCAGAAGAAATCAATCGCTGTGGCGGAAAACGGCTAGGACGTCATCATCATCTGCATACTTAGGGGCTAGATTGATGCTGTGTGAAAAGTCCAGCATTATTTATTTATTTATTATTATCATGTGAACAGGATAGAAGTAAATGGACAAGGGACGATCTAAATCAGAAGAAAATTATGTAAACATTATCAGCATTCTTCTAAATATGGCAAGTTTCGTCTAGACGTCTTATCCTAGGATAAAAATATCGTTCCTTCCACCCTTCGATCCCAGTGGTCACAACAAGCTACAAAACCTTGTTTATTACATTCAATTCAATTCAATTTATTCATAAAAAACTTAATACATAAAATTACATGAGAATAGTTTTCATTTATCTTGCAGAAAACTCATCTAAAATTATTTATAGCCGCAAGGTATACCTACTTGTACAATGTACAGCTTGTTCTTTGATGTGAGAGTGATGTAACTATGAAAGTAGGTTCCGTGCTTTAATAATGTTCTTTGTTCCAGTCCACCCAATGTGCGTGGAGCTAGGCGCTGACACAATCCGCAAGTGCCGCGAGTACGCGTGGTCGTGCGCTGACTGTAAGCGCTGCAGCGGCTGTGAGCGTGCGCCCAGCGACAAGATGGCGGCCTGCGAGCTCTGCGACCGCGCCTTCCATCTGCCTTGTGCTGGCCTCACGCAACCTCCCACAGGTATAGTATAGTTTCTCCATTTCAAAAAGGCAGGTTGGTCATAATTGTCTCTAGAAAATTGCACATGCACGTGTTTTCTATGTGCGTAAGTTTAACCCTCCATGAAAGAATGAGCGCTCAGTATCGCTAACACAAAAATAAATCCACACAAAATTAAGGAATAATGACTAAATAAATAAAAGGCTAACCCACCTTCGTGAGATAGAACATCCTATGTGGTGAAACTTACTGGCTCCCCACTGGAGCTTGACCTTTAGTTTTAAGATGGATCACCTAAAAGAATGATAGGCCCCAAACCGTGTTTGTTGCCCTGATTCTTCACGGTCGCGAAAGAAAATAAAATTCGTTCTAAGACTATTCTAATCCCAGCAGTGCTACTGAATAAATGCTTGAATGACTTAGCGCTGACACTATATGCAAGTGCCGCTGACAAGATGACGGCCTGCTGAAGTTTCATCCAAATTGTTCTACTGGTTATGGTTACTCACAAGTAGTACTACGTGAGCGAAGCTGCAGGCGGTCGATATATTATAATTTTTTTTGCTGAAAAAAAAAACATCATGACTAACACGATTCCTGCAAAAATTCCTGTGGGCATGTACCATAATGTATTTGGACATGCCTCTGACCCCCAATATCTTCAAAGGATCTGGAACACAAAAGATCTGAAACATCTACCGCGTCAGGGATACAATCGTGATCATGTTTGTTTGTTTTTAGGGTTCCGTACCTCAAAATGAAAAACCGGAACCCTTATATAATTACTTTGTTGTCCGTCTGCCAAGACCCTTTATCTCGGGAACCCCTTTATCTCTTATTTTCTAACAAAATCGTTCCATTTCCAGGTCGTTGGCACTGCGTAGAATGCGCGATCTGCAAGTCTTGCGGCGCTCGCTCGCCGGGCGGCGCCTCGGGCGCGGCTCCGGGCGCGGCCGACGCGGAGTGGCATCATCAGACGCGGCGAGGACCCGGCGGGCATAAGGTCTACTCGCATTCACTCTGCACGCCTTGTGCTAGGTCAGTATATTGCAGATCATTTGGTGTCGTGACGATATTCTAATGTATAGGAGAGTAGATAGCAGTATCTGAGATGCTAGGAGAGTATTTACAAGTTGAAAGTAACCTCTTTGAAGCGCATTTAATTTGACACACTGCAAGATTAAGTAGACCAATATTTGTTGCGATAGACATTCTTTAGGATCTTTTTGTTTTCTAGATCCTATGATGATGTTTAACACTAACATCCATCCAAGTTTCATCTAAATATGTTCGCAATTTATCATTTTCTAATTAGGATATATTTTATTGCGCACTCAACAATATTATGAATATTAAAAATATTCTAGTATCAATAACAAACAGGGACAACTAATCCTAATCGTTCACATTAGATTGTTGTCACGACACAAATACGTTCTAATCGTAAAATCAGACTAAACAAGAATTAAACTTTAACTACGCAATTGTTTTGGTTTTGGGATAGCTAGATTTATTAAATACCATCGAATATTTATGTAAATAAATTAAGCCACATTGAAATTCCCCCAAAAATAAACTGTAATATATCTCAAACATTTCACAGCTTAGGTATAATCCTCTCATTAGAGTTTTAAATTAATATCACTTAGAAGTTTTATTAGAAGCAACATCGCAATCACGCTGAACTTTTAATGTAGAATCGATTTTTCACACCTTTGTTCATGCCAGTTTAAAACACGTGTAATTATGAACCCGCATTAAACGTGATGTCGTGAAAAATCGATTGTCTCAAACTTAATACATATTTACATAACATCGGAAATTACAGAAACATTTAAATAATTCCGTGTTGTGTTTCAAGTAAAACCAAGAGGGGCTCCAACAAAACGTGAACAGTAGCGTACAGTTAAGAAGAGTATTTATCGAGGATGCAGAAAATAAAAGTACACAGTTTTCAATACAAAATATTTCCATTATGTGTAATTTGTCTTAATTTAACTGGTCTTGGTAGTTATGTGTTTCACGTCATTTCATGCGTTTGTTGACTAACACGAGCTGGTTACATTTTGTCTCGTCTGGACGTCTGCGTGGATATTCGCTTTGATATCGTAGCATTTTGACCCCCGCAGAATGAATTGTTACCCCCATCGCAGCGTTCTTACTAAGCGCACTTTTCAGTATTATTCGATAAGTTGCATGCTCTTCCATTTTGATATCCATATCCATACTGTTTGTTTAATACCGTGAACCACTCGTACAATACGGAGTTGAATATGGTGTATAAGCAAGCAGTCCAGCTAAAAGAACAGAAAAGTAATAACGGTGTTTGGGAATTACACCAGAAATCTCTCTTCAGCTGTAAATAAGTAGCTATAGATCAGAGACAATTGGCTTGAACGATTTATTGAAATAGACTTTACTGTTCCTTTTCACTTTCACTTTCATTACAATATGAAGGCGTAATTGATGCAATACCTGCGCTGTTTTACTGCTACGGCCTATTGCGGACTCATTTTCTTTTTACCACCGGTCACTGTTTCCATCAGACAGAAGTCTATGAGATACGTAATGGGTATTCTAAAGTAATGCGTCAATCAGGTCATCAATGATTGCGTGTCGACGTTTCATCCGTGAGATAATCAACTAACTCATCTCAATAATCACTAACCAGGGCGTAGTACATTTTCATACCCAGTTTTCCAAATGCAATCACTAACTCGATACTAAGTTTTATTACTTGTCTTCGGAAGTTTATACGTTTTATTTTAAAGTATCGATATTGAATTTATAGTTTATTTTATGTATTTTCGCTATGTAGATTTAGTTGTAACCAGTTGTAACTATGTAATGTACATTTTCATTTATTGAATTTTTCAATTTATTTATACTTCGTTAAATTTATTTGCTTAGGTTAGGTACCTACATAAATTTTTGTATATTATTGAAATTGAGCACTACTTTAAAGTTTTTATTAGTTTATTTCGTTTATAATCTTTTGCTTTTATATTCAAAGTCATAACATCCGAAGATAAGTAATAAAAAACACGTTTGAGTACGAGCTAGATGATATACTAATGGCGTGTTTCTGTTCCGGTGGTTGTGTGTGTGCGTATAGGGCGTATCGCATCGGTCGCTACTGCCCTCTTTGCGAGCGCTCGTTCATCGGACCCAAGGGGACAATGCAGCTCGTCATTTGTAAGCTCTGCGATAGGCAACTGCATCAAGGTATGTCATACCGTGCGCGGTAGGCGATTCTGCATATACAAACGACACTTCAAACATTAAAATCTTCGCGTTTTGATGACATAATTATTATTTCAGAACGGGTATTTATTCCAACAGTGGGTGAAAAATACTGGTTATAAAATAATAATTAAACAACACTTTCATACCATTACAATTTTTTTCATTTTCATACTATGCGGGGTAACTTCAGTTCACGCGAAAATAGGATAAAAGTACTCAAGTGTTTACTGAGCAAGTCATGAGTGTCCTAACGGACGTTGTTATAGGTTGATTGATTGTGTTACCATGGAGTGAACTTATTTATGAGCATGAAAATACCAGAAAATCCATTGTCAATGTCGTGTTCAGATAACTATCGGAATATACGGCGCTAGATAAAAAAAACTCTAGTACTAGCACGATTTAACAATGAGTTGCCGAATTTAATTCGTTTGTGGATATAGCCCTGAGTAGTTCGTTCGTAAAAAGGTCATCGACTTATGTTTTGAGTGTCGGTTGTATACGCAATGTTATCATCTACGCGATCACACACCCAGCGCACGCGTAGCGTAATGCTTATCTCCCCCACTACACTGTCTTTATTGAATCGCCAAGTTACTTCAAAGATTAGTTTTATTTAGATTTATCTATGACCACCTATCTCTACGGTAGAAGAGTCAAGTGATACTTCAGTTACAATTTTGAGTTTTTTTTGAGATATTACTTATAATAGAAAATTTGCTGTTGTCTAAACTCAAAGATTATTTCACTCCATTCTACCTTTTAGATAAGGAACTGTTTAAAACTAGGGGTAACTTGGCGTTTTATTAGACTGCTGATTTTAGCGTTATGTCTGCATTTGCGTTGTGAAAATGAGATAGCATTTTTGCCGAAAGCGTAATAGTAATGAATGACTGCATGATTGATATGCTTACTTAGTGAAGACGAAGATGCTATTCTCACAGCATTGCGTTGGTTCTTCATTATGCTTGTTTATTTATCATACGTATATTTGAATGGCATGCTTATTTCCATATCGCTGGTCTGTCATTTCCATATATCGCTACAAAAACTCCAATTAAAAGAAAAAAACAAAAACAACAAAAAATATAGACAGCTTCTGTTATAGTGAGTGTTAGTACGAATAGGTACGCATGATGTATAATACACAACGCGATTTGCTTCGTTAGTGATAGTGATATGACCGGGAGTAGGTCAGGCGTCGAATGTTCGTGTGTGCCATGCATTGTCGTGTCTTAGGTACTAGGTTTACAATCAGTTTGGTCTGTCTGAGCTGCATGAATCTTTAAGCTGGTTTGACTGTCCACTTCAAAGTACTCTCAGACGGATCAAAAACATCCAACTACCTCCAAATTCCCAAATAAAGTTTAAGGGATTAATAAATTGTTCTTGATCCCATTTTATTAAGCATTTTAAAATCAAATATTAAAAAAAACATAAAGTATAACGGAACAATTTGCTTCTTCCTCAAACTTCTAAAGGTCCCCACAAACTTAGTTCGCCGTCAGGGAGATCACGACGGTAGCTCGGATCATACCAGACTAGAGGTGAAATAACTGTCTTGTTCATCATGTTACTTCTTATTTTACGTTCATTTAAAAATACTTCATGAGCGTTTCTCTTACACAGTTTCTCCAAGGATTTACTATTACAAATCTTTTAAGATGTTTTTATACGTATTGGTATTCAAAAGCTCGTCCAAAAACACATTCCCACTTTTTGTTTGAAAAGATAACAGATCAATGCAATCATGAACAAGGCATCAAGTTTGTGGATATCTTTAATGGGTGAGGCAATAACAGTTGTTTGCAAGCATACATGTGGCCCACAGAGTGCGTTAGGGCGACGGTGTCATCCCTGAACGTGCTGGACTACCGATGCGGCGAGTGCCGGCGCGGCGGCATCACCTCCCGCGCAGGCGCAGTGCGCGCCGCGCCACGAACCATCGCCACGCTGTTCATGGCCAAGCGGCGATTCAACAAGTACGCACACAAACAGTACATGCAGAGCCGCGTCCGCCCCGGCCCGACCTCCCCCGAACGAGACCCCCTCGATCCCGACAACTCACGAACCGACTTCGGCGACTCCTCCGATCGGATCGACTCTGTATAAACTATGTAATATATCTAGCTGTTATTAACACTTGTCTTATTCGCTTCGGTAATACGGTTGTAAGGTAAACTGTTGCATAAATCTGATTAATATAACGCGTAGGCTATGTATTGTGTAAGTTACGGATAGTGGAGATCCTAGATGTATTGTCTCTTTGTGTTTATCGTTGCGTATTTTTAATTTTGTATGCGTTGATGTACTGCGGTCTCGATGCGATGTCCGATTCTGTTGCGATGTAGCGAACGGTTTCATTTGACGGACGGTGAACATCGCTAAGTGGTTAGATAGATAGCTGTAGATTGCAAGACACTAACGTTTATAATGTACAGTAACTTAAATAATGTACTAACTCCACTGTATGGGTAGCTGGGCAATCTTACTATTTTTAATATTCGTAGATTTGTTTTAAAGTATCCTTGCAAGACAATCATGTATTGTGTATTCGTCCAGATTGTATGGTTTTTATTGGAGCCGCGTGCGCGTAGGCAATGTATGAGAAATTGTGAGTAGCTGCAGTGTCGTGGATGGAATAGAGATTTCATATTTTCCCCAGTATGGTAATTTTTGAGTGTGTTGAAATAAAATATCATGTACCTATCTATAAAATAGAAGAAAATATTTGTCTCTTTTGATTTGTCTATAGGAATACTTTCAAAAGTAAAAATAAACGTATATGATTTAAAATTTGCCTTTTTAATGCATTTTTTGATTTATTTTGTCACTGTTGATTTTTGATTTTGTGCACAAGGTAATAGAAACAGTGCGCATTTTGTTTTCTATTTTGTTTAGTATAATTTAAGATTTATCGTTAATTTTGCATATTAAGGTATTTATTTTAGCTGTACTATCATACGGATACGACTGTATACAAAATAATCCCATTTCTAATCAACAAATTAAAGTAGAGATCGCGTAACTGCTTCGACAAACCAATGCTTATGAAAAACTAGTGTTAATATTTTATTCCCCCTTAATGCACTTTAGAATTGTTGATATAGTATTTTAGGTTATATGCGTCAAGCATGTACAGGGTGGTTCTTGTGTGAACCAAACAGCAAAATAAGAATACAAAGATCAACCCCTGTAAAATTATATTGTACAGACGGTAGGTACAGACTTTTTAAGTTTTACCGAATCAAAGTATTTGGATCCTCTTAGGCATTTGTACTTATTCAAAAATAAATAAATAAATTATTCAATATCAACGGTGCTTACAAACAGGCTAATCACGTGACAAATTATAGTAAACAATACTTTGGAAAAATTAATTGAATACATCACATGAAGATAATTTTGAGGAAATATAATTTATGTTCCCTTTTTGGTGTTTACTCATGTCACATGAACCACCCTGTATTCGTTTTGTAGTTTAATTATATTACGAATAAAATTCAGCAGCTCTTTCATAAATTATGACGATTTATTTCCTAACTTAATTTCATAGTACAAAACTCGTAGGTTTAACTAATGAATTCCCACATTTGCAAACCATTCTGCCCAATAGATAAATAAAAGAATGATCAAATTATTCAGCCGAGGGTGATTAGTTTATTTCATTATGATAAATTTATTTATTAATGATATTCAGGTAGTATTAAGGCTTGATTGGGTGGGATGCATCTTCAGCCGCAAAATGTTGGTGGGAGCGGTTTGGGTCTGACGTTACCGTTGTACGTAACAATAGGACTTGTGTGCATTCATTTGCTGTACTTATAAATCTCTGCTATCGACTTTTAACCACTGCTGTGTGCAATTGACCCCATAGTGTTGTGTATTATAAATTATATTAGAAGTATGTTGTAAGCGCAGGACGGTCAGTGGAATCGAATACTGATATTGTATCATGGTTTACTTTATTATACTTTGGTTAAGAAATAATTTACGTAGTAACAAGTTTAAATAGTAGAAAAATATATCCGTTTCATCGAATCATGGGTTTTATACAAACGCAACTTGACTGTATCTCAACAAATTCGCATTGCTACTGACACAGGTGAATTATTAAGACTTACTTGTAAGAGAATTATTATAACTTTGTCTACTTAATGCAAGTGTAAACGTTCTAGAAATCTCGCACTGTTCGGTCAATTTTGTATAAAATAAAATAAATTTAATTTCAATTTTGGTTTTTTCTTTTCTTTTCTAGTGTAGTCAATAAAAACACAAATAGCAATAAAAAATAATGTATATAATTTGACTTATAGTATGGTAAACTCGGTAGCATAATTAACAAAATTTTATAATAAACACTGAAAATATTCAGCAAATATATTTTATAAACTGGCAATAAAGCATCTGTATCCGAAGTTATTTGAGGAAATCTGTGGACAAACAGAAAATAGTGTTAGTTAATTGTTATAAATAAATACTTGTCATTTCCTGGCTGCACTATAATTAACATTTTAGTAAAGTTATAGGCGTTTAACAACAATGTTGTAAGAAAACAGACAGACGGTGTTTCCGGTAATGAAGAAGTCGGCAACACCAGTACTTCAGAAGGATAGTAATATCTTAATAAATTCTTTCACTGATGCATGAGTCTACTTTTTCTGGCTAGATCGGAAACTATCAACATTTTAAATGATAACATGAACTCTTATTTCCAAGCAGTTTTCGAAATAAATGTCAATTTCGACTAACCCGGTTCATTACAGAAACGTCGCAACTTGTTCTCTCACTTGCACACTAGTACAATCACTAATGTGCAAGCGAGAAAGCATGATAAGCGCCGCCATTGATGCGAGAGCATAGTTTGAATGAGAGTCCGTACGCGATTGTTTTCTGTATTATTTATTTGTACTGTTTTCATTATAAATCGGTTTTGGTTGACTACAATTCTCGATAACATTGTGATAGTTAAATCTGACTATGCCATTACTACATTATTATTTTCTGCATCTGCTGCAACTTCCTTAAAATTTTTTTGGTAGTTTGGTATGTAGGATTTTTAGCCGTTTTTCAAAATATAATGTACCTTGTGCTTGTCACTCTTCAAGTCGCAATCCGCTGATGGAGAGGAAGGTGAAGGCGTTATGCAGAGCCAACACGGGCACGGCAGTGGCGGCGGCGAGGATACCGGTGCGGGCGCTCACACCCGATACCGCGGCCGCGATACTTCCCGCGGATGGGGCACTCGATACCTAGGAGAATGAGAATGGTTAGATGACCTTACTAGAAGCCACGAGTTGGTTGTGGATTTTCATAAGTTCGTATGAGTCAGTGGCCAACTCTGGTGACGGAGTTTTTAGGCCGCCTTAAGGCCTCCGTCATGGCTTAACGACTTAAAATAGCCGGGACCGACGAAGCACGGAAGCGCTCAGATGAAAATGCCACTGGCGGTCACCCATCCACTTACAGACCGTTTCGAACGTTGCTTAACTTCGACGATCTATCAAGAACGACTAAGCAAGCACGACCACGGATTTTCATGAATAAGGATGATGAAAAAAACAGTTCTTAAATTTCATATTCGGGGATCGCTCTTACCTGCATTGGGATACAGATAAACTTTCATTAACTTTTTAAGTCTGTTTAAGTGAACTTACTAAATCAAGCTAGTAAACTCAAGTCAAGTCGCAGTAACAGAAAGAAGATCTGGTGACGGAGTTTTGAGGCCTAACAAATGAGTTATCTATTATGTTCCGTAAACCTGTTTACAGCATTTGCTCGAAAATACTCTTGGGGATCTGATAAAATTCTGCATCCTAAGGCGCAAGTCTTCGTATTCCATTCATTCCAAGTCGTTGATCGGACGTACCGTGTGTCCTAATTTGTGCTTTATTTCCATGCATTTAGTATGACATTTGAATGGAATAGGAAGCTGATGGTGATGATGCTATTTAGATCTGGCCTGCGCCTAAGAGTAATGTCATTCTCCGTATTTTTTTACAACAGCTTGAAAAACCTACAAACCTGATAGAATATCCTGCACTTAACAGCCGAAGGTTCCTTGCAGTCGTTGACTAGTTTCTTGAGCGCATACTCTAACACCGCTTCGAGGTCGGCCCGACTCATTTGAGCGGCGAGCGCGCGATGCGTGCGACAAGCCTCCTCGCTGGGGAAGGAGAGCTGGCATGTTGATGGAGACGAACCTGAGATAAGATACTGAGTCAGTACGATTTTTTACCTTTCTGCCATTAACGCTAACCCAGATGTGGCAGAAGCTGATTGTATTGGATTTCTTTAGTAATAAAGGATATAAATAGATGGCGCTGCTATTTTCACATACCAATCGTAGTTTTACGTTAACGCAAACGAGTATATAAAATAAAAATAATGCTGGACTTTTTCACACAGCATCATCTAGCCCTAGTGTTATGGGAACTAAGATGACTGATATACTACTACTTATATACTTTTTGTTTGTAAATACATGCATATTATACATAGAAACACCCAGACACGAGACAAATATTTGTAGATCATACAAACATTGGTCTCGCCGCGGGGATCGAACCCGCAACCTTTTGCGTCGCAGGCGGGCCTTCGCCCACTGCGCTACAGAGGTCGTCTGTATGTACAGAAATCCAATAAAATCAGTTACGATAACACGTTCGAGTTTCAAAAACTCGCACTTACTGAGCACTCTGGTACCGCAGTGTGGGCAGCTTTTCTTTTGTACTTGCATAGTTTTGTTCTTAGGAAACCATAGTTTTATTTTGAAGAAAAAAATTAATTTTGCAATACCAACATACCTGTGGCGACGTAGCACACGAAAGCGGCGACACTATTCTCATAGTTCCACCGTCTTGTGATAGCGACTTTGTATTCGCCAACGTTGCATCCAGTCTCTTCATCTGAAAATAACAATGATAAAGGCTGTTGTTCATCATAAATCTGTAAATTGAAATCCCAAAAGCTGTCCGTCGCGGACGGATGAACCGATCGCGCGTCCCGCTAGATGGCTTCGCCAGATCTTGTTAATTCTACAAGCATTTCTATATCTTGTACCATTGTTCATAAAGTTTATAATAAATTACTAGTAATAAATAATACTGGACATTTCACACAGCATCAACTAAGCAAAGCTTGTACTATGGGAACCAGATAACTGATATACTACTTATATACTTTTTTGTTTGTAAATACATACATATTATATTACATAGAAACACCCAGACCCGAGATAAATATTTACAGATCATACAAACATTTATCTCGCGGCGGGATCGAACCCGCAACCTTCTGCGTCCCAAGCGGGCTTTCACCCACTGCGCCACAGAGGCTATAAAACTAATTGACGCGCGCTTGCCAATTCAATGTGCATTGAGCCTTATGCCGGCCACCCACGATCCAGTCTACCGTCCAGTTTGCAGCGCTGCAAACTTGATCAAGTCGGCAGAACGAAGTTCTCTTTCGCTTGTCATGCACACCCATACCAATACACCGTCAAGTTTACTGGACGCCGCATCCAGTCCGCGGCAGACTGGACGGTAAACTTGATCGTGGGTGGCCGGCATTACATTCGAAGCGCGTGTTGTGTGAGTGCGCCCAGGCGTGCCACTCGACGTGCGCGCGGCGCGGCAACGCCTCGACTACGGCGTACTGCACGATGGCGCCCGCCGTGCGCCTTTCTAGCTGCCGCCTCGCTTCGCTCACTGCGCCGGCTGATGTTACGTAGCATACGCTCTGCAATACAAATAAATCTTATAAGTTCTTGCTGAGAATAAACGAAGGATAACTATACACTTTGACAGCAGGCGTTGTCCGAGGGGGGTGGTCACAGGGGACATGACCCCCCCCCCCCCCAAAATCGTACACGTCTAATAGTAAAATCTTGTTTATTGTGCATTATAGTTTAATATTAGTGTAGTGACCCCTCCCAAAATTTCAGTAGTGACCCCCGCCAAAATCTGAGGCTGCGACCGCGCCTGTTTGACAGTGTATATAAAACTTACTTAGGTATTACTTTATGATGACACGTTTACTTGCAAGGATGTAGAGATAAAGAGGTTATAACGAAGAGAGACGGAGTTAAATATGACTACACAGATCAAGTAGCATGCGCGACAAGGTAAATTATGTAGATAACGCCAAATTTCTCGTCGTCAGAAGTTTGTCGTCGTAGAAAGTATTTATTCAGTAGGATTTTTTAAACCTCCAATATTAAGTATTACCTGCACAACACTGCGTATGTGCGCTCTAGGCTCGACTGCGCGTATGACCCGCGCGAGATGTCTCAAGGCTAGGGCACATTGCCTTCTCGCGCCTCCACCCGCTAAGACCATGCTGCCAGGAACTAGCGCTATTTGACCGCAAGTTCCGATCACTTCGCCAACCTGAAAATATCAAAAATAAACTGGAGCGTCAACAACGCGAAACGTATGAACGAAACAGGCGTTTGTTGTCTATAGTTTGATTCATTAGTTCGATCGTCGAATCAGTCAGATTTTTTATTTTCCTTTGTTCGACCGTCGAAATTATTTTAATTTTGTCACGAGTTCGTGTGCACGGCGTCATTCATAACGGGGTGAAACATTAATGTTTGTGTTCAAAACATACTCACAAACGTTTAGATTTTTTTATTCATTCTGCTTAAAGAAACTGAAGAAAAACAATAAATAACCAACCCTAATGGCCTGGCTATAAGGTCCAATGTTCGCTGGCGCCCAGTGCGATATCCCTTGGACATGCATCGTCAGTCGCTCTTTGACGTCCGTTTCGGCTAGATTCGCGTTCGGTTTGTGTGCGACCTGTACAATCAATTTGTATACATGTAAAAAACTATTATAAACTTTTTGAACTATCAACACTTTTTACACTAATAACGGGATATTAATTATTTACCATGATTCAATGTTTTTACAGATTTCCTATTTAGGGCCCAGTTAGTGGATTGGTTTCTCAAAAAACATTGAATCATATAAATATACTGTTAATAGGCTCAATGCAGACTGAATTGGCAGCGACGTGACGAGAACAAGACATAATAAACCTTATGAACAATGTTACAAGATATAGAAACGCTTGATAGCTCGCGACCGCTCTTTCATTCTATATCTTGTTACATTGTCTAAAAGTCACAAGTCATATTGCAACATCTTCATTGGGAGAAAAAGTACGAAACATATATTATAGTGATCAAGTTCGTATGAGTTAGTTGTCAACTTTGGTGACGGAGTTTAAAGCCGCCTTGAGGTTCGTCATGGCTTAACGACATACTACATTATACTTACAGCATCCAATATAAGTCCTACGTCAGTAGGCAAAGGGCATTGCACGCAAACTCTTGTCGGCGGGTTCGGGAAGTCAAACGTACTGACATACACTTCATTCAACTGGGCATACTCGTTCATATCCCTCATGTATATATTTACTGAGCAAATGTCCGGTAGTCGTAGATTTTGGGAGTCGAGTAGGTCTGAAATATTGGGAACTTTATGAAATTGTAAGCGAAAATTATATAACTCGTTAATTAGCAATTCTTTTACAGAAACGCCTTGATAAATCATGAAAATTGTTAGGCATCGTCCTAATAGAACGCGACTAAGCGATCATCGCAAGTTCGCGGGATTTTTAGTCGTACGAATCCGCGATTAAACATACTGATATGGAATAGGTGTCCTAAGATTCAAGATTCAAGATTCGTGATGTGGGTGCGTGAATAAAATTGTTGATGGATTTTAGAAATGGTCGCATCGCTAGCTCGCGCGACTTACGCCAATCGCGTTCTTTTAATTAGGATGACGCCTTACATGTAAATTTTGAGAATGTTTTAGGCTGTTTGCCGAACAATGAACATCTTATGTGGACTGATATTTGCGAAACGATTTAAAAACTCAATTCACAGAATCTATGAAAATCTGAGTTATTGATTGTTAATAATACTTAAATCACGCTCATAAAACTCAGTTATCATAATTTTCAACTAAAATTTGGCTTCACTAGGTACAGAACTTTTATGTGAACAAATCCGTATGCGTATTATCAACCCATGCCTCATTACAGAATCTACAAAAGCGTGCAACTAAACTAACGTAAAAAGCGTCCGAACAAGTTTACCTACTAATAAGTTTCTTCATAGCGTCCTCTGTCGCTACTCTCGTGTCAAATCCTTCGCCGACGATACCTCCGATGAAGTACCATCCCTGTTTGTTGCCGTATATGGACCTGTGGTCCAAAACCGGCTCTCTATCACTCTCATTGTGTGTCTCGTATACATAACCTTCTTCACTCTCTAAACTATCGTTCTCTACATCTACATTGGCACTGTCCACATTGTCTCCAGAATACGTGAGCAAAGGATTCAGTTCTTTTTGTTTCTTCTTCTCTTCTTTCTCCAACTTCTCGATGGACTCTAGTTCTGACTCGCTGAGTTCTATATCGCTAATGTCACTGAAGACGTTGTCGCTCAAATCGTTTATGTAGTCAAGTGAGGTTTTGACTGGAGGTAGTTTGTCGTCGCTTTTTTTTGTTTCTAGATGCAATTGCAGGTTGAAGTAGCCGACGGGAGCTACTGGGTCGTCCGAGTGCATCACCAGCTCTTTGTTATCTCTGTAACAAAATATATACATCTGTAGATATCTTATCTATTCCATAACATCAATATTTTCATTACTAGCTATGGCACGTTGTGCCACTTAATTGAATTACCAGAAGAACCAACCATTTCCCAGTCTTGATACTTTTGACATTCAGAAATACTGACTGTGTACTATGTATGTGCTACGTAGCATCCCTGATAGTGAATTTCACTGACAAGAAAAAGTGAAAGTGAGTTTGTAGTATGAGTAAGGAACCAACCATTTCGCAGTCTAAAATAATATTTTTGACATTCAGAAACACTGACTGTATATGCATGTGCTACGCTACGTAGCATCACTCTATGTGCCCGTTAAAAATAATCTCTCCATTATTTTTAACACCTTGGAATGTACTTAAGTTTTAATTTTAGATAGTTAGCGTTTTGGTGTTCTACTGTAAGCTTTCTATCAAAAACTGTTATAAATAAATAAACATAAAATATAAATAAATAAATCCCTGAAAAAGTGAAAGTGAGTTTGTAGTATGAGCACAGAATACAGAGAGGTATGAGTGGAGTTTATTTCTTTTTGCTTGCAGCAGTTAATGTTGAAATACGAGCAGTCATGACCAGATACCACCTAGTATCAAATTTCTATAATTGCAACCTTGCAATCCTAGCCCACAGTACATTGACACCAAAAAATACCGCAACAATCGATAAACACGTTACATAGCCCATATGCCATTCCAGCCTAAAATTTATGTCTATTTCATCCAAATCTATCCACTGGGTAAGGCGTGATTGAAACACAAACATACAAACTTTCATATTTATAATAATAGTAGTAAAATGTATAGTCATTTATAATCGTAATTATTTATAATATAAAAACATTGACGTAGATTTTATCTATTGAACAGAATGTAAAAATAGCATTAAAATCATATTTAAACTTCGAGATCATGGTTTAATTTAATTGTTCCATAAATAGCATCACAAAAGGCATTAACTGCAGGTATCAATTGGATCTGAAAAACTCAAATTAGAACGTAGTCAGTAAGAAATATAATTTCACGATATTTTGATAAACTGTTTATTATCTAAAGAGCTGCACGTCACGCATCTGCTTCCAATTATTCACTTTATTACTGAATAATTGACGTTGATTTCAATGAACACTTCGCTTGCATCAAGGTCGGTTTGATTTGTATGAATATAATTTTTAGCATATTGATATTTTATTAATCGAACCTAGTCTAGTTTCTTCAGACTTATGAGACAGGAATTCATTTCGATCACGCATAATTTGAAAACTGAATCGTCGAGATCGCAAGTCGTTGACTATATTCTAAATAACTTTCCATCCCAAATATAAAATTGGTAACTAACAGAGAATCTAAAGGTAGCATACCCTGGATCATAGAAGACTTGTCTATGCCCTGAATACACTAACGCGCTCGCCTGTGTGAATCAATGGGTTATCCAAGTAAATCGAATTATTCCTATCTTTCCGAGGATCGTTATAAACACCGCGAGACGAAGCTAGCAGAAAAACAAATTTGACTAGCTCTTCAGAGGCATTATCTGATACGGGCAATATCTGTATTGGCCTGGATCACGCAACTACGTCACTATAAAATAATCTACATTTCTACTGAGGTAGTTACTATCATCAGTTGCTAAGCCATGTGATAAAGCATTGGTCAGGAAAAATGTGTTAACATGATAGTATTTACCTCAGCACTTATCCAACGCTATTTGGAGGAATCCGCAAATATTAAACTTTATTTAAAAGTAAAACATTATGTTCATGTTTTTTTACGTTTTATTTGTTTTAATACAGCCTGATAATACAGTCGAGAACTGTTATTATAACAGTGGCCGTATTCGCGTTCCTTTTTTGGTTCGTTTGATGCTTCCCACCACGATTTCTGACTTCAAGGGCCAATTTTTCAAACACGGCCCTAACCTAGGTCCAAATATTCCGAACCGAAAAATTGGCCCATGAAGTCAGAAATCGTGGTGGGAAGCATCCGAATATTCATCAAACGAACCAAAAAAGGAACGCGAATACGGCCCCAAGGTCACGACTGTATCCCCAAGGTCCGGTGGACATTCTCTCAGATCTTTTATGTATTCCAGATCCTTTAAATATGTCTAAAGGGGGTTATTATACTGTTATTATACCCGCGCCTTGGGGATACAGTCGTGACCCTGTTTACGTGAGTCAGGCACAACGATATCCTAATTTAGGCACATCCCCACCTGCACTACAAACACCTTTTGCAGATGAACATAGAAATATGCAAGACGACCAAAAACTATTTTATGAAAATTAATAGCCCTAGCATAATCTATTCTTTGTGAAATGTGGCTGCACTTTCGTAATTAGTTCCTATTTCAAGTGATAAGTTGCATGTAAATCTGTTCAAACCATCGAGCCCAATAGAGACGAAATGTCATTTATTTTGTTCGACAAAAATTCCGCCAAATTACTGTGGCGACACAGCACTCCGATTGGCCGACTCAATATGCTCTTAGAATTTATTAGTGACGAATCACTGATGTATTTCAGATTTAGTGGACCCCATTGCCACTCTATTGGGTCTGTGTTCGATTGTTCAAACCTACGACCTTCAGTTCAACAGACTAGCTAGTCCAACAGGTTAAGGTACAATAACGTGTTCGAATTATCATATTTATGCGTTATCGGAGTAACTCCTAGATTCAAACTACTAGATTATGCAATGTTCTATTAAATAACTTATGTCACGATACAAAAATATCATCTTCTAAGATCTCAGAGTCATAGTTTGGTTTATTTCTCTGAGTCAAGACGAAAATACATCATTTTATATCAAACATACAATTATTATTTACTTTCGAATTTTTATTCGTTGGACTGATTTCCAGTTGACATAATAAAAACAATATCGTTCGAAACATGCGGACAGATGGTATTTTTATGTAAACTGACTGTTTCACCGAAATATGACCTAGTCTAATCGTTATTATGTAGATCCGTCTATTCTTACATATTCATTAGTGAATTAATTGAATGTCGCATCACAATAATTATCTACTTGTAGCCTAGGTAAGTATATCATTTGACTCACGTCTATAAATATAGCGTTTTTATGACTTTTGATATAATTTAGGTACGTTCAGCTCATAAGAAACTAATTATTCTGTGGCCCGAGCTTCACTCGCATTACCTACCGTTAGCAAGATTAATTCTGGTGTTGCGGAATTAGTTAATGCCTGCCTACATTCCCCATAATTCTATAGGACTGAGTAATCATAAAAAATAATTACTCACGTAGATATCTAGAATACGGTAGTAGTAGGTAGGTAGTAGAATTAAGGTAACAATCTCAAGATTTCAGTTCTTGTAAATCTAAAGGAGACTTATGAAATGTTTTTAGGTTTACGAGATTATTCTGTACTAGCTGTCCGTCGCGGTGATACCCGCGGTTCTTCGGGAAAACTTCACTTTCCCGGGATAAAATATAGCCTATGTTCATCAGGGATAACAGATACACAAACAAATCTTTCCTCTTTATAATATTAGTGTAGATAAGGTACCAATCTAGGTAATTACAATGATTGTTTTAGCTGTTTTCAGGGAAGTTCCACAAAGAAAGAGATACTCACATAACTAATCTCTTCTTGAAGAGAGGACAGTCGAGAGTGAATGTCTCGTACTCTCCCCCTTCCCCGCAGACGTTGAGGCCGTATTTCTCATGCATCAGCAACAGATGCGGCTGGATGTCTCGGATCGTCATACCGAGGTGTATCCGCGGGTCCAGGCCTAGGGCTGCCACCTGATGATAAGAAAATTTGTAATTGATATCAAATAAGGTTGTGATCTTTTTATGTATGTTCGCATTTTCTCAAAGGTTACGGAAACGAGTAAGATTAGACAATAGGACTGAACATATTTGCAGTAGTTGTAAAATATTATGCGAGCTATAAAAATGACTAAGTTAACTTTTATTTTAAGGGTTTATCATTCTTAGAAATTAACTCAGTTCTATTCTCTATGTATCTCCTATGTAATTTAGTTTTGCGTGCAACCCATACAAAAAAATATCAAGTTTTACCTTTACTTCAATCTTAATTAAGATTTCGAATCCGTTAAAACAAACGATTTAAGTATCAAACATTCAAACTTAAGCATTGAGGTATATTATCACAAAAATAACAAACTTATCTACTCAACATGGAAAGGATAAGGCAGTTGTCCGACTGCAAGCGAGCGAACGATAAGCGATTAAGTATTTTATCGCTCAAGAAACGAACAAAAGATATAAATTCCGTGTCAATAACAGAGACAAATATGCATATTAATAGTTCAACGCGCCGTTCACACTGCCGACGATAACTAGTTTTATTGCGGCGATAAATCGCTCTGCGCTACACGCGTGGCTTTAAAAAATTGTAAGTATTGAATCAAAATTCACGCCGAGCGATGAACTAGTCAGCCAAGCAATAACTATACTCGCTTCAACGCTCAACATTCACAGTGGGACAACTGCCTAAGACCAACAGTAAATAATATGTAGTTAGATGCACTGATATTCATCTCAGCATCACAGCTTATAATTGCCTGAAAGATTGCTGTGCATGTAGTTAGATAAGATTTCCACTAACTTCAACAAAACAACAATGTTGTATGAATCTTGATGGACCTGATATGTGCAGCTGGTGAGAAAAACAAACTACTATTCTATTGACAAACTTTGATATTAGATTACAGTAATAAAACTCAATTTATTCAATAATAGAACAAAGGATAAAGAGGAGACTTTATCTAACACAGGTTTTTAACACACAGAGATTCCAAACCAATATATTATTATATATTATATTCATATATATCATCCCATTCAATAATATATTATATACAATATATTATTGAATGGGTTGTAAATATGAAATGAAATTTATGAAATTTATTTGTGAAAAATTTTGACAATGTGTACTTACTTACAAGTGAACGCTGAGAATTGCAGTAGTAAAAACTGTGTCACATATAACTTTATTTATTAATTTTTAACCATTGAGAGTAAATTCTACAATAAAAGTTTACTTACTTTAATAATAATAGCTTCTATACCGCTGTCAATCATTTCCTGTAGAAGTTCCTTTTGGTTCCTCCTCCATAGGTATGCAAGGGAAACTAGACCTAATCGACGACACCTGCAATATAGTTTAACATCAGAATTCGGTGGCAATGCTTTATCAGCTTACTGTAAAGTATACCAATCATTGTATGAACAGTAATCAATACTGTCAGGGCTGTCAAATTAAGTTTACTTTAACTAACATAAAAGAAAAAAATAAAAAAGTTTCTTTCTTTCTTTACTTACACATTCTCAACTCTAATTCTTTGGTAATCGGATAAAATGGCTCCGACTGCAACTGCTTCTATATCCATTTCAGCCTGGAATTGGTGATTAAATTATTACTTTTGTAGATGAGTATACAATATACATTTGTCATAACAATAACAACATAAAGACAGGGAAAGGTGGAAAATGATGGAGGAGGCTTTTATCCCTAAGAGGCCACCTAGCATAGAACAGGAGGAAACCAAGTGATTTTTTGTAAATAGGAATGTATTGTTAAGTGGAAAAAATAAAGCTATAATAATAATACATTTGTCAAGCTCCAAAATTATACCTACCATTACTTATAATTCATGATCATTGTTCATATGAAAATTTTTATTTAGTGAAACAGCATGAAACATATATCATAACTCTCAATAGCCACATGTGTACCCCGATCAGTACCGGAGGCCTAAAAACTCTGTCACCAGAGTGGCAACTGACTTATATGAACTTTCATTTTTCTTTTTTACCCTGATTAGTGATCACACAGTAACATGTCATCGTTATTAGAAACCAAAGTTGATCATACTTATTATTGCTAAATAGAAACTTTGTTGTTGAGTATTGAAAGCACTATCTCTATATGAATGGTAAACATTGCACACCAAGACTTTATCAGTCACACATTATTTGACTATTTATTGAGATATGAAGATGTTCTTCTTATGAATCTTCTGTAAACATTATTATTTATTTGTAATGTCAATGTCACCTTTATTATAGGACCTGTTAATACCTTGACTCTTGAAAGAAGGCGGTACAAGTCTTCCACCTCATCATTTTCAGTAGGGTTATAGTTTCTTCCCTGGTCAACAGCGGAGCCAGATATAGTCTCCCTATAAAGAGGCAGATCCATAGCATCTGCATACAAGTTTATACCATGATGGCCAACGGTTTGATACATGTAGCTATCTAGTTCATCTGAAAACAAAGTGTTACAATTATGTAGATAAATAAAACGTAAATCGATCTATCTCAGATCTTCATAGGCAATCTCATAATTTAGTTCTAAATTTTAGTCTTAATGAGCTCTAATTTACATTCACGAGATTGTTGAAATCAAAACATGCTTAGCGCGTGGGAATATAATGCGTGACGCGAGGGTATATGTGTCTAAATCGGTTATCAGGTGCACGTACCTTTGAGAAGCGGTTGGAGGTTGGCCAGAGCCACGATCGAGTGGCCGGCGCCGACGCACTGCAACATGTTGTAACAGCTGTCTTTGCCGCCACTGATCAACGCTACTGTCCTCATCTTTGCGAATAAAAAATAACACTGAAGAACACTTAGAGAACCGTTACATAACAATCATAGTATTTGTACACACTTTTTCGGCAAAACAGTACCACAATCTTGCTTACGGTGGTGGTAGAGCCATTCCGCGCGACTGCGTTGCAATGTTTCGGCGTAATGAAAACTTTAGCACTTCACGGCGGCGGAAGCGTAGCGCAACATAATCTTTATCTATTTTGAAAACATACTTCAATCACGGAATAGAGAAAATAAAATATGTCCTAAAAATGCTGTGGTCTCATTGTAAGTAAAACGATCACCACCAAACCAACCCTGCTGAACCAATCGTAACCAAATCCACAAAAACCAATCAAAATAACCTGTCAATATGTCAATCGTGTCTAACCATTGTATGTCACGTGTCTGTCAAAGTGTATGGTCTGTCATGTCAATCCACAGAGTAAGTATATCTGTCAATCACGTACTTTTTTTTGTGGGGTTGTCGAGCACTCGACGAAAACGATGGCCAGCCTCTATGCATAGCTTCGATCATATATTTCAGTTATTCAGTTATTTCAGTTATTCAGTTATTTATTCACTTTAAATTATCATTACAGATTAATTTTAAATCTAATGCGATAATCTAGATGAGATTGAGATCATAAACTTATAAACTATTTATTTACAAAGAACACATTTTATAACAAACAAACAAAAAAATTCAAAAAATTATAACAACTCGTTTAAAAAAATTAATTAGGTAAAATTAGATAACGACTTAAACTTAAATAGGTAGGTACTTATTTAAATATTGCGAGGGTACATATCCAACTAAGAATGAAATAAATTAAAATAGTAGTATCTACTTTATGTGTAGGTACTTAGCTAGGGTAACTACCAAGGCAAAAGGAGACTAGGCTCTTCACAGTAGGTCAAGCAAGCTCTCACCAAGGCTGGCCATGTGACATGGAACACATCAAACTCCATGTTCGAGAGCAGTAGTGCATTGAGATGGCGTTGTGCGCGGCATACAGGGGACTGTTGATGAGCTACAGTGCGTGCAGTTCTAGGCGCAAACAATGGCACACGCCCAGGACGGAATCTAATGCGATGCTCTGGCACGTACAATCGGCTTACTTCCTCAAGTAATTCAGGACAGATTAGGACACCACGTAGGATCCTACAGATAGTTAAGATTTGTTCGCATAACCTACGCGTTTCCAGTGAGTGGAATCCTAGAGTGCCCTGAAGGAATCTGGTCGGGTAAAGGAATGGGTAGTACCCGTATGCCTTTTTGTACAAAAAGCGCAGAAATTTTTTCTGCACTCTTTCCACCATTAAGGCATACGTCACTTCATGCGGGCTCCAGATACATGCACTTGATTCTAATTTAGATCTGACGAGGGCGAAATATAATGATTTTATTGCGTTAATGTTAGAAAAGTCTCTGCAGATTCTTGTAATAAAGCCTAGTTTTTTGAAGCCATCTATTGTGAGTTTTTTGATTTGAGTGTGGAAAGTAAGTTCAGGTTCAAATGTAACACCGAGGTCTTTAATGGTATGCGGTCTTGTCAGAAGCTCTCCATTCAGGCAGTAAGGAATGAAAATCGGGCAAGTAGATCTAGTAAATGACATAACCTGACACTTAGAAATATTGAGATTTAATTTATTTACAATACTCCACATCCGTACCGCTTCTAGATCCAGTTGTAGGGCATATCCATCCTCCACAGATTTTACTGGACAATACAACTTTAAGTCGTCAGCATAAAACAGACATTTTGCAGTATTTAGGATTTTTGACAGGTCATCAACCATTAAGGTAAAGAGTAACGGGCCTAGTGATGAACCTTGGCTAACACCCGATCTGGTATGGTAAGATGGAGATTCATAGCAACCCAATCGAACATACTGCTTACGATCTCTTAGGTAATCTGCAAAAAGATTTAATAAGTTAGGTGCGAAACCGAATTGACTCATTTTACTCAGAAGTACATCATTGTCAACTTGATCAAAGGCTTTTTGAAAATCGAGATAAATGACATCGACCTGAGTGTTGGAATCGAGATTGCCTGAAATGTAGTTGACAAGTGTTAGAAGGTTAGTATTAACCTCGGACGAAATATAAAGGTATTAACTGAACGATTTTTTCTGAAAGCATGTTGAATGTCATTAAGATATGGTTCTACCTGTTTGTATAATTGAGTATGTAATCCAGTCTCAAATAATTTGGCTAACGTTGAAAGTATGGCAATAGGCCTGAGGGCTTAGACAACCGGCAGTAGCTATGAATCGAATCGACTTCTACAATCGTCAACGCTTAGACGATAGCGAAGTTCGATTGCTAGCCAAAGTAACCTTCATAAAGCGATCGCCTTGTCTAATCGACTGATCGCTAAAAACCGCGCTTAGTCTATGGTTTTCGTCTTCAAACGTGAAATGTGTCATTGAACTCTGAATGTTCGCCCGGAAAGAGCGCGAAAATTTAAAATTGAGATTGGATTAGAATATTAAAAAGTGAGATAATGTTTATAGAAACAAATTGCTTTAAGTAATAATTTTTAATACACTTTGTCAATAATGTGTTGCGATTATTTTACGTAGATACAATTACGGAAAGTTAAATCTTTGTGCCTATTTTAAGTTTATGGACTATGGAGTTCATAAAATATTAATTTAGTAGGTACCTTACCCACCTACTTACCTTTCTTTGTAATAACAAGAAATTTAGCCTAGGCCTAGTATTAACTAGGCCTAGGCTAATGTACCTATACAGTAGCATAATCTTATATCACATAGTAAGTTTCGAGCCGGAAGGCAATATTGTAAACAATGACGCGTTTCACAAAGATGCCTACTTAGAACGAGAGCGCTTTAGTTTATTTTATGTTATATTACAGCCACGGTGACCTTGATATGGCTCAGTTTAGTGCGCAGAGACGTCTAAGGGCCAAAATTATTTTAACAATCATAAAACAAACAACGAAATACAATTACTTTTTACAACAGCTGTTTATGAAATCGCCATTTTGTTTCGATATCTACAGCATTTTAGCGTTCGCTAGCCTTACCATCAAGAGAATCGACAACTAAGCGAAAACGCTTGTCAAATGATCCACTTGGCTAGGCATTTGTATGGAAGTCATCGTTCGATGTTGTCGATTCGTTTGATGGAATCGAAATGTGAGTACATTGTCTACCAATAATCGATTCGCTAACAACAGATCACGTGACTTAGCTAAGGTCAATCCCATACATTTTTGGACTTAGCTACTATCGAAGTCGACATTCGATTGTTACATTGTCTAGGCCGCCCTCTGTAGTTAATTACTTGTGATTTATCTCCAGATTTCAAAATTGGAACCACCCTAGATTGTTTCCAGGCATCAGGATAAGAACTCGTTTGGAGTGATAAGTTAAATATATGAGCTAAAGGTAATGCAAAGGAGAACGGGCAGGCATGTATGAAGCGCCGCCCAAGTCAAAAAACGATCGCCCGCAGAGTGGACGTATAGTGGAATGGGTAGTAGAGGTGTGCGCCGATGCCTTCTTGACCGGCGGCGGACGCCGGCTTTAAATCAGTCGGCGGCGGCGGCGTAATCGGCGTGGACAGTATAATTAAGGGAGAACTCCAAAGGCGTGGAACGAGAGCTTGGTGGTTCTGTTTTTTAAGAAAGTAAATAAGCCTCTTCTTAAAAATTACAGGCTCATCTAGCTCCTGAGCCACGTTTAGAAGCTGTTCTCTCGGGTTATTACGAATCGTCTCGCCAGAAGATACGACGAGTTCCATACGGCACCATAGACCGCTTCACACAGTGATTCAGATTATACAGAAGTTCGAAGAGTGTAATTAGCCCCTGAATCAGGCTTTTGTGGACTATGAGAAAGCCTTTGACTCTGTCGCTCTCTGTCTGACCCCTGGGTCTATTTGGCATCGCTGCAAGGGCTGTTTTGGAACAAAACAGCCCTTGCAGCGATGCCAAATAGACTTATCGTTATGTCGAAGTTTTGAGATGTCTGTATGAAGTCGCTACCATGAGTATCCGAGTACAAGACCAGCAGTCTAAGCCCATCCAACTGCGCAGAGGAGTGAGACAAGGAGATGTCATATCTCCGAAACTATTCACAAACATATTTTTAAGACACTGGACTGGAAAGGTATGGGCATAATCATAAACGGCGAGCACATTTCACACTTACGATTCACAGATGACATATTTTTACTGGCGAAGTCGCTGGAGGTGCTACGTGGAATGCTGGACGGCCTAGCATCAGCCTCGTGAGCGATGAGTTTCGGCATGAATTTGGATAAGACCAAAGTCATGGTCAATGACCCAATCGATCCGGGACATGTCGCTGTAAATGGTCACCTTATTGAAGTTTTTTCGCAGTACACCACATACCTCGGGCAGATTTTGCAGTTAGGTAGAGACAACTTTCCTACGGAATTTGTACGATACACTCACTAAAGAGATTCCTTTGAAAAGGGGAGCGCGAAAGGCTCAAGACAAGGCGCTCTTCACTGCAGTTTTGGAGGACATTTTAAAATTGATGCAATGGGAACTTGTCGCACCTCCGTTTTGCAGATAATCTTATTCTGTTTAGCGACCACCTGCAAGATCTCCGATTAATGACCTTTACGATGCTTCTTTGAAGGTAGGCCTAAGGATAAACATGTCTAAGACGCAGATCATGTCTAACATCTCTGGCAATCAGACAAGCATTGCCATTGGCGGTGTGACCCTGGAGATGATAGACCACTACATCTATCTTGGACACTGTTGTTTATCTTTCAGCGGAGAGCATAGAACCAAGGAGATCATGAGTCACAAACAGCTAGGATGGGTAGCGTTTGGTAAGCTGGAAGAGATTTTCAGGGACCGCAAAATGCCACAATGCCTGAAAACCAAGCTTTTTAACCAATGTGTCTTGCTTGCCCACAATGAAATACGGCACCGAAGCATAGACGTTCGCCCACTAAGGAAACTGTGCACAAAATGAGGGTCGCACAACGGGCCATGGAGAATGCCATGCTCGGCATATCATTGCTAGACAGAGTCCGCAATACGGATATTCGTATGAGGACAAAAGTAGCAGATATCGGAGACCGTATTGCAGACCGTGTTGCACTTGGCCAGATTTGGTGATGGCAGGTGGTGTAAGGCTCTGGCCGAATGGTACCCAAGGAGAAGTGCTAGAAGCCGAGGCAGACCAGCAGCCAGGTGGGTGGATGATATTGAGGCCATTGTGGGAAAGACATGGATGAGATCAGCACAGGGCCGATTAGTGGCGTTTGAGGTAGGAGACTTATGTCCACCAGTGGGCTATTATTTGAGCTGCCAATTGATGATGAGAGACAACTTTGAGAGAGGAGAAGAGGAAGATTCAGCTGGGTTGGGCAGCATTTGGAAAACTACGCCCAGTTTTCTAGTTACCCATACCGCATGTCTTAAAACGAAAGTTTTCAATAAGTGCGTCCTACCTGTCATGACATACGGAGCCGAAACGTGGACACTCACAGTACGACTAGACCATTTAAAATCGCTCAGCGAGCTATGGAACGAACGAGCTATGCTTGGAGGTTCTCTGAAGGATAGAATCCGCCACGAGACTATCTGACATAGTACTACAATGGTCGACATAACTCAGAGAATTAGCAAGCTGAAGTGGCAGTGGGCTGGCCATATCTGCCGAAGAACCGATAACCGTTGGGGTAAACGAGTTCTTGAGTGGAGACCGTGACTCGGCAAACGTAGTGTAGGACGCCCTCCGGCCAGGCGGTGGCGGTCTGCGAAAGGCTGCTGGTAGAAGCTGGATGCGTTGAGCTAAGGGCAGGGTGCAATGGCGCTCATTAGGGGAGGCCTATATCCAGAAGTGGACTGCTAGAGGCTGATGATGATGAGCGGCTGACTGTTCCCTCGTACTGACTGAACACGTAACGCCGCGCGGCGCGGGCGTAGTGAGTGAACTGAGCCACCGACCGCTATCGTTCGCTGCGACTCAGCAGCTGACTGAGTTGGCAAGCAAAACGTCGCAGACTGGATGAACACTTCATATCCGTACAGTACGCGCGGTATGGATATTGTAAATGAAGTGTATAATACAGCACAGAAATGTAGAGGGAGGCGAACTAGAGGCAAACAGTTATCCGCTTACAGTTCGCCTGATGCGTCCACGGAGAAAATCGATTATTTTACAAGTAAAACTTAGTTTGATAGGTATTAAATTGCCATCGATTTATTATCAAAAGATTTTTGCCCTATAATCTAAAAATAAACAACAAATGGCAAATATGTCAGCACCCATGCTTTGTGGAATAGACTTTAGGGATTTTGTACATACACAATATTGGCGCCGATTTTACGCCGATAAAATCGTCGGCGGCGGCGGCGTGGACAAAATCGTCGGCGGCGTGCGCCGCGCCGATCGGCGCACACCTCTAATGGGTAGACCTTCTAAAACACTACATTTGATTGTATGACAGCAAAAAAATCCATCCTACAGAAATCGAGATATTTGCAGTTAAAGGTGGTGACTTTTACAATCATATTTATTGACTTACAGGCTTCCCGCAGACAAGCCACTATGGGCATTCGATAGAACTTTAGAAGCACTACATTTCATTGTATGACAGCTAAAAAATCCATCCTGCAGAAATCGAGTTATTTGCAGGTAAAGGTGGTGACCATCATGTTTTTTGACTTACAGGCTTCCCGCAGATAAGCCACTATAGGCATTCGATAGAACTTTAGAAGCACTACATTTCATTGTATGACAGCTAAAAAATCCATCCTGCAGAAATCGAGTTATTTGCAGGTAAAGGTGGTGACCATCATGTTTTTTGACTTACAGGCTTCCCGCAGACAAGCCACTATAGGCATTCGATAGAACTTTAGAATCACTACATTTCATTGTATGACAGCTAAAAAATCCATCCTGCAGAAGTCGAGATATTTGCAGTTAAAGGTGGTGACTTTAACCATCATCTTTTTTAACTTACAGGCTTCCCGCAGATAAGCCATTATGGGCATTCGATAGAACTTTAAAAGTACTACATTCGATTGTATAACAGCTAAAAAATCCATCCTGCACAAGTCGAGATATTTGCAGTTAAAGGTGGTGACTTTTACAATCATATTTATTGACTTACAGGCTTCCCGCAGATAAGCCACTATGGGCATTCGATAGAACTTTAGAAGCACTACATTTCATTGTATTACAGCTAAAAAATCCATCTTGCAGAAATCGAGTTATTTGCAGTTAAAGGTGGTGACCATCATGTTTTTTGACTTACAGGCTTCCCGCAGATAAGCCACTATAGGCATTCGATAGAACTTTAGAAGCACTACATTTCATTGTATGACAGCTAAAAAATCCATCCTGCAGAAATCGAGTTATTTGCAGGTAAAGGTGGTGACCATTATGTTTTTTGACTTACAGGCTTCCCGCAGATAAGCCACTATAGGCATTCGATAGAACTTTAGAAGCACTACATTTCATTGTATGACAGCTAAAAAATCCATCATGCAGAAGTCGAGATATTTGCAGTTAAAGGTGGTGACTTTAACCATCATCTTTTTTAACTTACAGGCTTCCCGCAGATAAGCCATTATAGGCATTCGATAGAACTTTAAAAGCACTATATTCGATTGTATGACAGCTAAAACATCCATCCTGCAGAAGTCGAGATATTTGCAGTTAAAGGTGGTGACTTTTAAAATCATATTTATTGACTTACAGGCTTCCCGCAGACAAGCCACTATGGGCATTCGATAGAACTTTAGAAGCACTACATTTCATTGTATGACAGCTAAAAAATCCATCCTGCAGAAATCGAGATATTTGCAGTTAAATGTGGTGACTTTTACCATCATTTTTTTTGACTTACAGCCTTTCCGCAGATAAGCCACTATGGGCATTCGATAGAACTTTAAAAGCACTACATTTCATTGTATGACAGCTAAAAAATCCATCCTGCAGAAATCGAGATATCTTACAATCAAATGTAGTGCTTCTAAAGTTCTATCGAATGCCCATAGTTGCTTGTCTGCGGGAAGCCTTAAGTCAAAAAACATGATGGTCACCACCTTTAACTGCAAATAACTCGATTTCTGCAGGATGGATTTTCAGCTGTCATACAATGAAATGTAGTGCTTCTAAAGTTCTATCGAATGCCCATAGTGGCTTATCTGCGGGAAGCCTGTAAGTTAAAGAAGATGATGGTAAAAGTCACCACCTTTAACTGCAAATATCTCGATTTCTGCAGGATGGATTTCTTAGCTGTCATACAATCGAATGTAGTGCTTTTAAAGTTCTATCGAATGCCCATAGTGGCTTATCTGCGGGAAGCCTGTAAGTTAAAGAAGATGATGGTAAAAGTCACCACCTTTAACTGCAAATATCTCGATTTCTGCAGGATGGATTTCTTAGCTGTCATACAATCGAATGTAGTGCTTTTAAAGTTCTATCGAATGCCTATAGTGGCTTATCTGCGGGAAGCCTGTTAGTTAAAAAAGATGATGGTAAAAGTCACCACCTTTAACTGCAAATATCTCGACTTCTGCAGGATGGATTTTTTAGCTGTCATACAATGAAATGTAGTGCTTCTAAAGTTCTATCGAATGCCTATAGTGGCTTATTTGTGGGAAGCCTTAAGTCAAAAAACATGATGGTCACCACCTTTAACTGCAAATAACTCGATTTCTGCAGGATGGAATTTCAGCTGTCATACAATGAAATGTAGTGTTTTTAAAGTTCTATCGAATGCCCATAGTGGCTTATCTGCGGGAAGCCTGTAAGTTAAAGAAGATGATGGTAAAAGTCACCACCTTTAACTGCAAATATCTCGATTTCTGCAGGATGGATTTCTTAGCTGTCATACAATCGAATGTAGTGCTTTTAAAGTTCTATCGAATGCCCATAGTGGCTTATCTGCGGGAAGCCTGTTAGTTAAAAAAGATGATGGTAAAAGTCACCACCTTTAACTGCAAATATCTCGATTTCTGCAGGATGGATTTTTTAGCTGTCATACAATGAAATGTAGTGCTTCTAAAGTTCTATCGAATGCCTATAGTGGCTTATTTGCGGGAAGCCTTAAGTCAAAAAACATGATGGTCACCACCTTTAACTGCAAATAACTCGATTTCTGCAGGATGGATTTTCAGCTGTCATACAATGAAATGTAGTGCTTCTAAAGTTCTATCGAATGCCCATAGTGGCTTATCTGCGGGAAGCCTGTAAGTTAAAGAAGATGATGGTAAAAGTCACCACCTTTAACTGCAAATATCTCGATTTCTGCAGGATGGATTTCTTAGCTGTCATACAATCGAATGTAGTGCTTTTAAAGTTCTATCGAATGCCCATAGTGGCTTATCTGCGGGAAGCCTGTAAGTTAAAGAAGATGATGGTAAAAGTCACCACCTTTAACTGCAAATATCTCGATTTCTGCAGGATGGATTTCTTAGCTGTCATACAATCGAATGTAGTGCTTTTAAAGTTCTATCGAATGCCTATAGTGGCTTATCTGCGGGAAGCCTGTTAGTTAAAAAAGATGATGGTAAAAGTCACCACCTTTAACTGCAAATATCTCGACTTCTGCAGGATGGATTTTTTAGCTGTCATACAATGAAATGTAGTGCTTCTAAAGTTCTATCGAATGTCTATAGTGGCTTATTTGCGGGAAGCCTTAAGTCAAAAAACATGATGGTCACCACCTTTAACTGCAAATAACTCGATTTCTGCAGGATGGATTTTTTAGCTGTCATACAATGAAATGTAGTGCTTCTAAAGTTCTATCGAATGCCCATAGTGGCTTATCTGCGGGAAGCCTGTAAGTCAAAAAACATGATGGTCACCACCTTTAACTGCAAATAACTCGATTTCTGCAGGATGGATTTTTTAGCTGTCATACAATGAAATGTAGTGCTTCTAAAGTTCTATCGAATGCCCATAGTGGCTTATCTGCGGGAAGCCTGTAAGTCAAAAAACATGATGGTAAGAGTCACCACATTTAACTGCAAATATCTCGATTTCTGTAGGATGGATTTTTTAGCTGTGATACAATGAAATGGAGTGTTTTTGAAGGTCTACCCATTCCACCATACGCCCACTCTGCGGGCGATAGTTTTTTGATTTGGGCGGGGATGCCCATTCTCCTTTACTTTTGAACGCTTTAACTATGTAGGGAGGGACATTGTCAGGACCAACTGAGCTTTTAGGTTTATGTTTTTGAATTAAAATTTCTATTTCCGTTGCTGTGAAATTTACTATAATCAGAGGAGTATTCTCATTTGTTATAGTAATATGCTCAGTATTTAGATTGGGAACTCACTCAAGAAATACACGACTAAAGTATATTTCGTCCGAGATGCATAGGATCTCCTATGGAACGCACGCAGTGCCCCTCTCGCATTTTAATAAATAATGCTAGACTTTTTTTTTCACACAGCATCATCTAGCTCCAAGATAAGCCTGAGCTTGTGTTAAGGGTACTAAGATGACTGATATACTACTTAAATACTTTTTGTTTGTAAATACATACATATTCGAGTCTGAGTGTTTCTATGTAGAATAGGGTGGGCCACCAATGTATGAAATTTTTTTTTTGTCTTATCTATTTATGTAATAGCGATAAAAGGGTGCTATGGTACGTCTTTAACTCATATGCAAATAATTGTAAAGATGGGATATTATCTTCTGCCTCCGGATTGATCTCAAAACTTTAAAATTTAGCAAAAATGGCTGACTTCAAATCGTAATATTAATTTGAAAATACTTTTTATAGTATTTTATTTTTCAATAAAACACAAGTATTATTCACATATTTATTGATATGAGAACAAGAAGGACTGAAAATGACGTAAAATTATGTTATTTATTTATTTCACTTACCTTAGAATTTGTCTTGCTGACATTTTTGGTATATCTTGGCGATATTCTATTTGGGCCTTGATGAAGCCTTTTCTTGCTGATTTGGCTCTTTTTATGTGTATATAAGTCGATAATGTATAGTAAAACACAATTTTTAATTTAAAAAAAAACATAAATATTACCCCTATGTATGAGATTTTTTCAACTTAAAAGTGAATCCGGAGGCAGTTAATCAAATTGGAGACTTAAAATATTTTGCACATTTCATTTATTCTACCACTATCACAATTTTATCACTATTAGAATAAAAAAAAAACGAACAAAACAAAAATGACCCACCCTAATGTAGAACCCATTCTATGTAGAGACAAATATTTGTAGATCATACAAACATTGGTCCCACCGCCGCGGGGATCGAACCCGCCACCTTTTGCGTCGCAGGCGGGCCTTCGCCCACTGCGCTACAGAGGTCGTCTCAAAGGTTTTGCCTTGAGCATACTGCACAATCCCGGTAATAGCACATGCCACAGCCACGCCCGGCACCCACAGACGCGGCTGTTAAACCACGTGGGTGGAGCTCACGATGACACTTGCCACACAGTGTCGCTGCCCTCCCGGGATCTGCATGATGAGCAGCCAGAGCCCACACTCCAACCGCCCGCAGACCCGAAGAGTCCCCTGTTGGGCAAGGGGGCGGTGCGTTCCGCCTTCCATCCAACCCGAGCGGGTTCGGCCTCACTCCAAACACACTCCGCAGCCTCCTTATCCAGACCATACAAGTGACTGGTGCCAAGGCAAGTCAATCAGAGCTTATCCGACCGAGTCGCCAAGCAAGGCACACACATCCCTTGATGCCGGGCAAGAGTAGTGAAGGCGAAGATATTGCGTACCACGCACTCTCCAGAGGAAGTACCTATCACCGCCTTTCACCTCTTCGGTGTTCCGCCGACTGCGAGCTCACCAGCTCGTCCTAGCTTCATCCACTGCGCCATCTGCGAGTAAGAGGGACGCGTAGAGAAGCTACCTCCCGTCAGACCATTGGTTATCCAACAGTAAGATTCCAGATTATTGTCGGACTTAACAGGGCACACCACCGGCCCTTCAACTGCCGTCCCCCCCGGATCCTCCCCGGATCCGTAAGGGACAAGCAGCTTTGGGCGCACGAGAAGGTTGTCTGACATGGTGCCCCTTGTGTAATAAGTACCTACCTAGGTTGGTCTACCAAATGTTGCTGTGCCCCAGCGGGGTTCATGATATGAAACGCCTACATAAACATCTAAGTATTTTAAAATCTTGTAACTAACATGACGTAAACGAATTTGAATTGAATTGAATTTGAATTCAATACCTCACTTTCTAGTCTGAGGACTGGTGGCAGTGCAAGTCGTTACACACGGACGACACACCCCCTTTGAAGGTATCTTCTTCAAAGTATCCTCCTACTTTGAGTCAACAAAGAGTAATTTGGTTTGAAATTATTATTTTTAGGTGGAATATTTTCTCTGGCGAGTACCTAATGAAACTGGAAGCTATAGGCTAAATTGGCTCTTATGCCTTTATGCATAGAGTTATTTATCCTGTAAATTATTTAACAGCAAGTATTATCCACGGGACACACATGTAGGATCCCATGTTGGTACCGAATTACTTATCCTATTATAGTAACAGCGCTTTGTATCTGCACAGTTTATAGATTGAATCTAATATATTCATTATTGTTTTCTTTAAAATGACTACAAAGAGTTATAAACAAATTAAAGGTGTTTTGAATCATTCTCGAAAGTCTGTACTAAAAATCATTGCCAGAATCCAAAATATAATATTTTAGAAACATATCTATTTCAATTAGTTTTATTCTAAATAAACGCCTAGTTATTCAATTAATATTTTTAATTTAAACACAACATATTTTTGTAACTTAAATTTAATTTACTAGAGAAGTTTTATGAACCTCAAGTACAGACGCCATGAAATGAAACGCTACCACGTTCACTGGCTTGTCAAATTATTGATGCGGTGGTTTGAATCACGTTTGAATTTATGTCCAAAAGCTCCTAAAATAATTTTATTTCCTCTAAATGCTGCCTTAGTAGCCTGTAAGTGTAACTAATAGTGATAGTCAAAAGCAGTGATCATATTGTAAACAAGTGCAAATCATGGTACTAGCGGAGAGAAGTAGCGATGTTCGAAACGGGAAGCGGTCAAGGGGGCCAAGCCCTAATGGCCATGGAAGTCCAGATTCCAGTTCTGAGGATGAAAATGGTAAGTTTGAGTTGTCTATTAAACACAGTACATTGAAACCGCGGGCTGGTCACAAGCGGTTTCTAAGCTGTCTTGATGTGAATTCGTATGTTGAAGCGCACACGTACGTACTCTGCGTGTGTTGCGTCTCGCAGATAACCAGTCTAGTCATAAATCTAACCCAACTAGTTGCTGTTTTTGTTGTTCTCTGTATTACATTGTAAATAACTCATTTGATTTCATGCTTTATTTTATGCTTACCTTTCATCATCATCACCATGCTGCGATCATCTCATCCACAAATGTAACACCAAACCAAGCAGTGGTACCATTTGCAGCTGAGAAAATCAGAGTTGGACGGGACTATCAAGCTGTTTGCCCTGAGTTGGAACCTGTGGAGGCACGAAGACCAGAAACCATAAATGATCGGGCTTTACTAGTTTGGTCACCCACAGCTGACATAACAGATTTAAAATGTGAGTTGATAATAATTGGCCTTCTTCAATGTTGTATGCAGTAAATTTATATTCTAATTGATTGATTGATTGATTTTAGTGGACGAGTATATTACAACAGCAAAAGAAAAATATGGATACAATGGGGAACAGGCACTAGGAATGTTATTTTGGCACAAGCATGACTTGAGCAGAGCATCACTGGACCTTGCAAACTTCACTCCGTTTCCTGATGAATGGACGGTTGAAGATAAAGTATTGTTTGAGCAAGCATTTCAATTTCATGGCAAAAGTTTTCATAGGATACGACAAATGGTATGTATAATTTGATATTGATCAATCATTTCTTTTTATCAGGGCAATATTCCTAAGTGTTATCTTCTTTCTGCAGTTGCCTGATAAATCAATAGCATCCTTGGTCAAATATTATTACTCATGGAAGAAAACAAGAGCAAGAGCTTCTCTAATGGATGTTGTAAGTGAAGGTCGCAACGCCACGAGTTCAGGGACAGGCAAGCGGGAATCAGGAGCTGGGTCCGAGCCTGGTGGCTCTGACAAGGAGCAATCTGACAATGACGAAAAGGTATGTGTTCCATTTTTTAGATCAATAATTGGTGATTGTGCATTTATGGTGCACAGTGCACTTGGCATTGAATGACTAAAGTGTAATGTTCCTACCCCTTTTAAGAAAACAGTATATCTGGATTGTCCAAAAATCTAACTGTAACATTTTCCTATTAGAAATGCAGAGTGGTGAACTATGAACTCCTTTGCACAGAGACAATAATAGGAGTGAGATTTAACAATTTTGTATTATTTGCTCTGCATGTAGATTTTAGTCTCATTAAATTAAAGCTTATTCCTTGGGTTATGGAATTACTCTGATATGGGATGATCCTTGAAAGGCAGGATATTGAATACCCTTGAAATATTGGACATGGCTTACCCCAGAAATGTGGATTGTGGAATATTGGAGTGATGGGTGTTGTGTTGAATGACAGAAGTGGACTATCCACCGGGGTATTGTTCGTGGCGAAAAGACATCGGGCGGCCCAGCGCTACGCGCCGACGGTCTGCCAACTGACCAGGTGTGTGACCGATAAGGCGACCAGTCATTGTCAATATCTTCCATTTATCACCGCTATTCTTTCTTTGATGTCAAGCTTGTACAGATTTTCAATTGGTCATTGGTCTTTTGATACCATTGCATTATGTTTAAAACCAATTCAGCATATTACGGTCCTTGCACTTCATGGCTTTCGTTGTCATTCAGGCACATGACTCACTGGTTTCTACCGCATCAAAACCATTGAATGTTCCTTATTATAAGTCATAGTTGTTGCTTGTTTATAATGCTATTCTGTTCAAAGTTCTGCCACTCTGCATTTTTAAAATGAAATTAATATTTACCATGTCATGTACTTTTGTCATGTTTAACATTCATGTTAATTAAATAAATTATTGTTGCAAAAACCACTTTATACAACTTCTTGTTGTGTAGTGTGTGTTTTTCCAATGGATTCAACATTATCCTCCAAAATGACTGTAATGTAAATTGAGGATTATCTGTATTTCTGATGAGCAATACTGATAATGTCATCAACAGATTTGCTATTTCAATAGCTTTTAATATATTTGTTTGAGTTATGTGTACAATCCTTCATGTTCCCGCCCTGTCCATTCCTCTATAATTTCCACAGTATTCCCGCATGCTTCCTTTAACAGCCCCATGCAGAAAAACGTGTAACAATCAATGTGTGCAGAATATCATTTTTAATCTAATGGGTTTTTAAAAGAAGTGTGTGAGAGATAATTGTTTTAGTGATTGTCCATCCTAATACCAAAATGCATAGTTGTGAGCGCCATTTGGCAGCAAAGTAAACTGTTGATTGGGGTTCAGGGCGAGGGCGGCGGCGATGCTGGGAAGAACTGCACCGTTTGCGGCATTCTGTGCAACCAGATCACGCCACACAACTCGCAAAAGTTGTGTCAGGCATGCCTCGTGCACGCCAGGTCGGTAACGTTTCACAGTTTTAGTAAATACGTTGCAGTTGTTGCATGCGATAATAGTGTGAGTAGAGTAGGGTTGTTTGAATGTTGGCGGTGATGTGCAGACGCACGGGCACGATGCGGCCGCTGTGTGGGCCGTCGGGCCGGCGCGGACCCGGCTCCAAGCAGCAGCGGTACAAGCATCGCCTGCCGCGCGGTATTTACATCAATCACGACGATCTCGTCGCCATGGCGACCGGCCCGCAGCCCGGCGACAGCGTGCACCCTCCCGCGCTTATCAATCAGGGCGACGCCATGCTCAAAGCTATGGACAGAGAAATCATCTCTCTCAAGAGACAAGTAAGACCAACTCGCCACATGTCGCTATCTAGTGCTCTTACTACGCATTCTCATTTTTACCACGACACCGCGTTAGATTTACGTTTTTCGGTTGTATGATTGTGATATGAGAATGTGAGGAATTCGATTTGATTGGATTACTTTAGTGCTAATTAATAAAATCTTCAATAGGATAAATGTATTCTGCACACATAGTTTTGTTTGATTTCTGTTCCAATTTATAATAATACTAATTTTATTTGTTAGCTTCGACAATCATGCTTCATTTTGCTGTGCGATCTGTCTGTATCCCTCGTCCTGAGTAGTTGGATAATCCAGATATGCAGATTCTAGATCAAATGAGACCATAAAAAATTTCTTAAAAAATCGCATGGTACAAATCATTGAGAAAGATACTGTGATCAGGTACAAACAAACAAGCAACAGCTGAGTGCGATGAAGCGGAAGGTGGCTGACACTGGAGTAGAAGAACTCAGACCGGGCGAACCACCCGCGAAAATCAACTCACGCTGGACTAACGATGAACTACTAATGGCCGTCACTGCTGTTCGGAAATACGGTAAGCGCTGATTGCGTATTCAAGGATGACTCATGACTATTTTCCTGGTTTGATGCAATTGTAGCGATAAAATCTCTGGATAATTAATCATTAATTACCAATTCATTGAACATATGTGATTTATGTGTCACTTAAACTAATAAATGTGAGATAAGATTGAAAGATTATAGAGTCAACTTAAAAAAACTTGTTTCATTCAGGTCGCAATTTCCAAGCGATTGCGGAAACTCTGGGTACAAAGACAGAAGCGCACGTGCGTTCATTTTTCATCTCTTACCGTCGCCGCTATAACTTGGACGCAGTTGTGCGCGAGCACGAGGCAGAAAGTGGGAAAACACATCATATACAGGCCGGTAAGTACATTATGTTAATTTATGATTTACCAGCTACGGCGCGCGGCTTCGCCCGCGTGATACCAACTTTTGAATAGCCTATATGCTATTCCAGTGAACCGATTTGGATGAAACTTGGAATAGGCGTAGATAGTGACGCCTATTCCAAGTTTCATCCAAATCGGTTCACTGGTTTAGGCGTTATTGAAACAAACATGCAACATCTAAACAAACTCACAAACTTTCAGCTTTATTATATGAGTGGGATGATCAACCACAGCCATACTTATTAAACTTTCGTGATTTCAGGACATAATTGTTTTTGTTTAACGCCAAATAAAACAATTAAGTACGTAATAAAAACCCGTTATTCAAAAACACTCAAAGCCATACTGTATGTCTTTGTTTGGGGCCTATGCATATTCGTGAACTTGCCAAATTGTTAGCATATGCCAGCTTAGTATATGTCATCTTTTGTCCAGATCCAGTCAGATATTAATGTTATTAAATCTATGCGATTGTATGTGTGTTTGTTTCAATCACGCCTTAACCAGTGGATCGATTAAAAAAAAACTTGGAATAAGAATAATTGGACATAAATAAATAAATAATGTTGGACATTTCACACAGCATCATCTAGCCCCAAACTAAGCAAAGCTTGTACTATGGGAACCAGATAACTGATATACTACTTATATACTTTTTGTTTGTAAATACATACATATTATCATATGTATGGCTTATTGGCATATCAGCTAGCTAGTACACAATATTAGATGTTATATTGTAGCCATAAGCTCTAAAATGCAATGTATATCGAATATGTTGCATTTCAGAGCTTATGGCTTTATATGAATCTTAACTTAAAACAGCAAGACCATGCACCTGAATAAAGATAATCCATACTTATATAATTAATGTGAAAGTAACTGTCTGTCTGTTTGTTACCTTTTCACGCCTAAACCACTGAACAGATTAGGCTGAAAATTGGCAGATAGAGGTTGTGTCCCAAGGAAGGACATAGGCTACTTTTTATCCCGAAAAAAATCCGAGGAATCGCGGGTTACACCGCGGGAGCGCATAATATAATAAATAAATAGTGATGTAATTGATTGTTGTTTCAGGTGCTTCAAGTACAGATGCAAGTGAGAGTGCAGCTGACAACACAGCTGCTAACAATGCGACCAGTTCTCCTCAGTCCTCAAGTAAAGATGAAAAGGTGACTGTCATACATATTAAATTCAATCATACCATGGTATGTTTTCGTTGATAAGAGGCACGCGTCTTATCAACTAAATCGATTTGTTTATTTTTTTGAAGAATCCTAATATAATAAATCTGAAAGTTTGTGAGTATGTTTGGATATTTGGATGATTGTGTTACAATCACGCCTAAACCAGTGAACCGATTTAAATGAAACTTGGAATGGGCGTAGATAGTGACCTGGAATAGCATATAGGCTATTCAAAATGTTGGTACCACGCGGGCGAAGCCGCGCGCAGAAGCTAGTTATAACTATTTTTTAATTTCCCACTCAAGCTAATCTGGCACGTAAACTTTGTTACACTTGGTAGATGACAAACAAAATTTACAAGAGCCTAAATAAAGTAGCATAAACTACACTAACAAACACACTGCTCGCGTTCGTTTATTTACTAATTTGTATACAATACACCTAAATTTTAGCTTCAAGGGTCCTCTATTGTATTGATAGAACATTCAGCATTCTACCCCTTTTGTTGTAGACGGAGATTGACAGCGAGGGCGTCGCCATTGGGGCTCCGGCGGAACAAGGCGGGCCGCCCACTACTCCTCCAAAACAGAAAATCGCAGCTAAGTGAACATTCTACATCTATGCAGCTACAAATAATCCTCTCTGAAATGAACCAAGTGGATGAAGTTCCTAAAAAATCTATTATCACATCTTATTTCAGAGCGGCTTAGGTTGTCTGTAACAGATTTGTTTACAAAGTACCCTTCGATATGAAATTCTCACAAAGCAAAGTTGTCTTTGCTAGCTCCGGCATTAGTATTTCAAAGCAATTTTTGTTTATACAGCTATAGTGTTTTCATAGTGGATTGTGATATTAGAGTTTTGCATTTTATGTAATCCATTTTCTGACCATGAAATAGTCAAATGTGAGTTTCTATTACGAGGGTAAATTATGACATGTGATTAAACTTTTCTTGACCCTTTGCTAGTGTAGTAATATTCTGAAATTACAAACAAATAGAGTGTAGTTTTACAAATGAATAAATTATAGATAAGGAAAATCCATGATTTACAAATGCACAAAGCATAATCGATTATTAATTATAAACAGAAGGTCTCAAATACATTTATTCAATATGAAGTATTTTTTACAAAAGGTTGAACTTTTAATAGGTTGAATTGCGCGTGATTGTATGGTTGTAAGTAGTAGATGAAGTGATTTATGTGGTCTAAGAAAGGGAATGTCGGTATACGTCATAAGAAAGCGTTATTGTAATGTAAATAGTAGTTGTATGCTGGTATTAGTACGAATGACATCGTTATATTTTGGCAGTGAGAGCAAAGTAACTCGTCCATATGCTGAGTCAATGAGCTCAATGGTTCTTCCCAAATAGTTTCGATATAGATGGTCTGAGCGTATTGTTTGAGCATAAGGATGGATCATAGCAGCATTAGTCTAGTGATATGACAGTGAGCTGTGCTCGTTTTTCTGTGGCTATATTATCGGGACTGCAAAGATATGGTTTGTATGTGCCATACGAATTGGAGAGTTCCGATAATCTAGCTCCGGTATTATAGTAATTACGTTGTGTACGGTTTTCTCTATTTACGCTGAAATAGTGATAGTTAACCTTACATACACAGATGTATGTTATTTGCCTTATAAATAGTAATAAATTTTCTAATGTACTCGCATGCTTCGATATCATAGAATAGGTTAGTTACGCGTATATTAAATATGCTATATTACAAATTAGTTTTGTATATCAAATAATATTAATACCTTAGTTAGGCCTGATACCAATAAGCATATTATTGATATAATGTCCAGTTTCTTCTAGTTAATGATTAAAGTAAAGTTGAATTAGATTATGTATAGGAAGATACTTGGTATAATCTTCTTATGAATCAGCAATAAATAAATAGTGGTATAATTTGCCGACAATTATGAACTGAGCGCTTTAATGCAGTGACCATTAAATAATATTTGATCTTCCACTAAGAGAATCAATGGCACTTTACTTGGGGTATTTTTAAAATATTTGAGTTACGTTCAACATTCCTGTATTCATTTTGTTTTTCAAAACAATAATAATGCATAAATACACCAAGTGAAGTATCAGCAATAAATATATTGACGATATTTTTATACTATTAAAAAGACATTCGATGCGGTAATTCTATGTGTAATGATTAGAATAATACACTTTCTTCGTATTTGAATATGATTAGTTTGTAAGTTTTATTTAGTGCAAGGGACTTTTTGTCATAGCATAATCTTCTACTAGTTTTAATATTGAACATCACGGATCAGATGGGAAAGGTACGTTCGTGTTTTACTTTCGGGACTGAAAATGATGTTACCGCGCTTTCTACTTCATTATTTGAGCTTGTCACAAACATATCTTGTGGACTCTAAAATACCTTAGGCGCTTTCATGCTATATAAACCAATAAGTATATTACTTTAAGGTAAATTTATGATTATGAAGGTTTCGGTTATATTAAAACAAACTGTATTTATTGCTATAATTATGTATCGTCCGCCTAACATTGACGTAAAGATTATTTGGAATTATTAGATTTAATTTTAGTTGTCGTTTCTATGTAACTTTCGTTATAAGTTTAGTTTTCAGGTTTTGGGCTTTTATTTTAACGTAATTGTATTACTTATAATGAAAAGTAACTGTAAATATTATCGTTCTTTTACTATAATTTAGTGTAATCTTATATGCTAAGTAGCAGTAATATTTCGACTAACATCAGTCAATAGCGTAGTAATGAGTAGACGCAGCTAAAATTCTGCAAAATGCTTGAATGTATTTGTCTCAAGTCCCTTATTGCTGTCAAATGAAAACTGCCAACTGTATTTTTGATTGAATAACTTTATTCGTAAGCGCGTTTACTAGCCTTCCTGATCCAGCGATAAATACATAACATCGGTCAAAATCATCGTGTCCCTCACTACTAAAATGATTCCATTGTGCTGCAATTGCTGCAAATCATACATTGCGTGGTCAGATATTTTATTTCATTGATGACTGAGTATAAACTATCTTGTAGGTACCAATACTCAGATTGCTTTTCAAAGATGCGATGATTATCGCCTTGGAGAAAAGAATACTAATATCGATATTCATTTGGTTTTGAAGGATGGTGTTGATATTTTATTGAAATACCTACGTAGTATCAGCCAAGACGTTGGTCTTGTACGAGTACTTATAATGTACGAGTATGCTGTTCTTTTCGTATTATTTTTCCATAGTTCCATAGTCCAACCCATCTCCGCAGTTGTGTAGTTTATCCTAAAGAGGTTCGACTTGACGTAGAATTATTTGGTACGGTATGTACCTACGCGAATACCTTATTTCGAGCCCATATCGCTCCAAAGAGTCCCACAAAATGAAGTCATCTTATTTATTGATGTTAATTAGAGCTAGTAGGAATATTGTTACTAAATTATTATTATTTTCTAGTAAATTGTGTTCTGTATATTTAGAATTCAAATCAGTTAATGAAATCTTTTCTATCATTTAAGTAAAAGCTCAAACTACCTTTTTTTCTTATTAGATAATTTCTAACTAAACGGTTTCTACTCTCAATATTTGGAGCTTTGATTTTAAGTAATAAATACTTAACCGTAAAGTAATGCTGTGATTTTTATTTGACAAACGAACCCTATACAAATCCTTGTCCTCACTCGCTGGTGTTCTGAAGAAAAATAAATTGGGAACAAACCATAGATGTGCCTAATGGGCCCTATACATATTCGCCGATGATAGACGAATGCCGATGGTCAATGGTGTAGAGGGCCTCATCGCCTGTATTCGCCAGTCACCTTCTATCCAAATAATAGTTCGGCGAATAGTTCGGCTAATATGTAGGTAGAGTGGGTAGACTTCTAATAGTAAGTAATTCTATTCTAAACTTCTTATGATAATTTGACAATACTTCTGAAATATGCCAAACTTATGACAAGATCAAAATAAATCAAAGTTTGCAGTCTTCTTTGCATTGTATTTTTAGAAGATTCTAACTTTATTTTCAGTTTCGTAGAAGGTAATGGTATCGCGTATAATCCGTCCTACGGCCCTGGGCCGACTTCGGTTGGCCTCCCTTGAAGATGGCACCTACATAATGGAACTGCTGAATGAATCCATGGCCAAGAACTTTCGCATTACTTGTATCGCAGACTTGGATTATATGATGTAAGTTTAGAAGCTAACTGCAACACATGATCAAAGGTAGGTGGCATATTATGTCGCAAAGAGCGGAAGGCAGTTTATGACAAGTAAACGTAGTGGTTATAATCTCTTTGATGACAAGTATGAGCTCTGAAATTGAACTAATGATGAATTTACTTGTTTGCTAATATATTAGGCGGTGATCTACAACTGTATTGGATCACTCATTTTAGGGTCGGTTCATATCTAACGGAAGATCCGTCGCGTATTATCGGTCGCGGAACGCCAGAACTGACAAATGTATAGAAAAACACTCGACCGTTCACACTCGACGGACTAACGTATCATCGGTTGAGTGTGAACGGTCGAGTGTTTTTCTATACATTTGTCAGTTCTGGCGTTCCGCGACCGATAATACGCGACGGATCTTCCGTTAAATATGAACCGACCCTTAGGGCCTCATTTTAGACAGAATTTTTACCTATAGTATTTTTCACGCAGGAACGTATCCCTGACACATATAACTTTTACGTTTTACGCTGTACACCAATGAAAATTTAAATGAAATCTAGTGATCTTCAATAAAAAAGGATTTTGTCTATTTCCTTTTTCATTATTTCAGATATTAACATAAAAGCGCCTTGTCACGGAACCGTTGTTCCTATGTGAAAAGCACTATAGTTCATAATTTAGGTACTGACCTGCTTCTGACTATTCAAGTACCGAAACAAGTTTTTTTTCAGTGAAAACTCAGCGCTTTCGATTGTACAGCTCGATGTGAACGAGATGATAGTGGGCTTCCTTGCTGCGCGGGAGTATCCTATGATACCCTCCGTGCATCCACAGGCTTGGGAAGAGTACATTTGGACCAAATACAAGTAAGTTTTACTTTCACTTGGTCCAAAGCTGTGTATCGTTTTAATGTCTTCTGACGTAGTACGCATATCATCCCACTTTGGCATATACGTAGGAGGTACTATGGGATTCCTATAATATACATAGGTATAGTCAGCGTCACCAATTGGTAACCCCCTTAGTAAGGCAGTTTGTACTGCAGGGGGGTTACCCGTTGGTGACGCTGACCGTACATTGCATATCAATATTGAATAATATAAACTAGCTAAGCCCCGTGGTATTACTAGCATTCTCCCGGAATTAATCCGGTATTATTAAAATTAAAAAAAAAAGTTCAGCCGTTTCATCGTTAAGGAGTTACCTAGAACAAATATACGTCGATCCATCTATTGTATGGATGGATCGACGTATCTTTCACATTTATAACAGTAGTGTTTGTATTATTATGGCTACTTTTCAGAGCAGTAGAACTAAATTCCCGCAACACCCTCTTTCTCCACATGCTGTGTTGGAACCCGATTTACGCGCGGGAGAACGTCGACAGTATGCTCAAATCTATCTTTATGCACGACCCGTATGTGCAACACATCGCTATGGTGAAGTCTTTGATCCACTTTCCATGTTAGTTCATTCTCTTCTGGGAGTACCACCTACTTACATAATATAATTTAAGTGATGTCACAGTAGTATTATTTTATACAGGCTACGAATTCAGTTTAATGCTAATATCTGAGGTTCAATCATCGTTCTAATAATAATCAATTCATCGTTCCTTTCCTCAGGTATTTCAATTATTTTAATTTTCTAAGGGCGGAGTCGACCAACCTATTTTAGCCGCAGTAGATACTGCGAATAAAATCAAAATGGTATCTGTAGTTAGTAATTATTGATTTTATGCTCAGCATAAGACTTGAACTGCGGCTATATAGGTTGGTCGAATCCGGGCTAAATGCTTTCCTTATTTCCATTTTCAACTTATTCAAATTGAGCTTTAAAAATATATTATTTTATGAAATTAGTTTGACACCAAAAGTTTTTTCCTATCAGTGTTAGTGCCCGGTCAGTCTCGTTCAGAAGCTTCGTTTCGGAGAATCCAAGCTACGGAGAAGGGCGTGCCTGGTGACCAGTTGCCAGCTTTGTGTATAGCGGATCGGACTGAAGTCAGCCCTCGGCTTAGAGTACGAAGAGCTGTGTAAGAATTTATACGAACTACTATTGTCTCTACTTATATCTCATTTTAGGTAATCCATACTAATATTATAAATGTGAAAGTAACTCTGTCTGTCTGTCTGTCTGTTTGTTACCTTTTCACGCCCAAACCGCTGAACCGATTAAGCTGAAATTTGGCATGGATAAAGAGTATACCCCAGGGATGGACATAGGCTACTTTTTTTTGTCAATTACCATAAGGGGGCGGGAAAATAAGGGTTGGAAGTTTGTATGGGGAAAAAAGTTAAGCAACCCTGGGCGCGGTCATAAAAAGGATGGGTGACCGCCGCCAGCCACTTTTTGCACTCTAGATTTTTTAACTTTTTTTTGTATTTTGCATAATACATTATTTTAAAATTAATGATAAACATGTAACATGTGTATTCCCACCCATCAATATATCCGAACTCCGAAGTTATGATTTTTTGATATTAAAATATTTTTTCCTTGGCCATAGTTAGAACGCCATCTATCGGTCTAGAGGTCAAAACTACTTTACACTTTTTCTCCTAGGTGGCGTTTCTAGCGGAGATCGAAATACGAAGGAGTATAATTTTCTTTGATTTTAAGTTTTGAAAAGTTAATGGAGATTTTTGCTTAGAGTTTTCGATATTTTTATATTGCTGACGAAGTCGCGGGTAGGTAATATTAGTTAATCGTTTTATTTCGAAATTCAACACCATACAGTACTTGCTAAGTATTAAAAAAAAAAATATGTTTCGAGTGAATTTCTTCAAAAAAATTGCCGCTCGCTTCAGGGATTCTATACCAATTACCGTATTCGTTTTGTTCTTAGCATTGCAACATCTGGGTAAGATTTTCCCAACCTCTATCTTGGGATTCTTGAGAGAAACATAAATATAAAAAAAAAAATATTATTATATCAAGCGACGGAGTTTTATATTTTGTATATACCTACTCTCGATTCACTCAAAACTCCTCTACTTTGTTCCTAATAATGCGCAGACGAAGTTGCGCGGGTCAGCTAGTTTTAAATATGCATGATTTTGTAATTGAGACTAATTCTGTACTATTGCGTCTGCGATAGTAATATGATTTGATGCTTAAGTTATTTGCTTTGATTTGCGTACAAAGACCATCATCAAAGCTGTTGGACTACTTGAATAAAGCAGTTGCGTTATTAATAAACTACTGATTAAGTACTTCTTTTCTAGGAGATTGGACAATTGTTACGTAAATCTCGCGGTATATGATATTTTGTATCGAGATATTTCCAGGGAAGAAGACAACGACGATATAGTTCCCATAATAGAGCGGCAATCGCCGAAGCTACGAGAGATGTACGGCGAGTTCTATGTGAGCGAGTTGATATCACGACATCCTGATTCGGAGAGGGTTTTGCTTGTTTGTGAGGTATGATTCCATAACTTACATAAACGATGTATCAAAATTCTTCCTGTCGTGTATTCAGTATTAAACCAGTTAATCGAACTAATGTTGGAAAAGAATTTGAATAGATTTAAAGTGCGCCTCAAAAAGAGCTGGAACGAATTAGTGAGGTGTGTATGTGAATATAGTGCACTAAACAGCTTGGACATAACTTGGACTATGATGAGTGGCGAGACAAAAGAGTCAAATTCCAGTAGGCATTTTTTTAATTTCATTTACGATTTATCAATATCCGATTATCTTTAAATTGCAGTCAAAGGAAGTGGCTGTGGGAGTAATGTGCCTCAACACACAGATCAACTTCGAGTCTTTAGAGGAGAGCTTCGAACTAGCTCCCTTCTCCGGTTTGCGCAAGTTGACTCAGCCGATGACGAAGAAGGACTTAGGTTCAAGTGCTAGGTACTGTAACTGACTAGTCGTTGGACACAAGTTAATGGACAGTTCGCTAACAATAACAATATTTTTTTCTACATCAAGATTATCAAGCGTTGATTTATTCTCAAACTCGTGGGAGCTCGCCAGGGCGACACAGTAGATTGATAAATGAATCTTCTAAGTATAGGTACTCTAGCTAAGTACTTCTAAGAAGGATTTTTTTAGTTTTTCAGTAAGCCAGACGAATTTAAGCGATGTCGGAGGTCTCACCGGGGTGTATCCCCCAGATCCTGCGAAAATACGGGACATGAAATCTAGAGTGAGTAATATCTGTATCAAATAGACCATTGAGTATTGTCCAATTACATTTTTAACTTTTGTTCAAATCGATTATGATTATTAATAGCTTATCTAATGATTTGTTTAGGAGGCTAACTATGCTAATTTTTAAAGGGACTTTGTAGAGGCATTGAATTGATATTCTTATCAATAATAAATAATGCTGGACATTTCACACAGCAAGCCATTTTTGACGTTAAAACTTCTTAAGGCGTTGGGCATTTTTGAGATGGGAAAAAACAATCAAACTCGCGAGTCGCGAATCACTTGACTGTTACCAAAATACCGACAACATCTTTCACTATACTTACCTTAATTTCGTCACACATTATCGTCAGAATGGTCGATATGTAAAGAGCTCTGGGTTTGAGTGAGACAACCGGAAGTTCAAATCCTAGGGACAGTAACTTTTTGCACTTTATTTTTGTACTTTTTTAAACTTTAGAACCGTTACCGAAACCTCGTTCAAGTTTTCAGTTCTGTCGGCACTCCGGGAGTGCCACTGTTTTTTAGGTGACATGGTTGTTCGACGATGAAGAATTCAAACGTTTCCGATCAGATAGTTTCACTTCGGACACACAAGTGACCGTCACGGCCACCGGCCAGCTTGATATACTGAATATGCTTGAAGATGAAGACGAATTGGAGTTTGATATTATCAATATAGATAGGGATCTGCTTAGGGTTCCGAAGCTGCTGTCTTATGATAGCCTTGAAGGGTTAGTTATGAAAGAATCATAAGCATTTCATCAGTGAAATAACTTAATTATAAACAAAAAATCATTTAAGATTAATTCACGGTTTTTTAGTCCTGCGGAAAACGTAATGAAAATTTTGGATAACAGACGCCCTACAGCTACTGATGGTAAATCCAAAAAGGAAGCTAGTAAAAGTAAGTTCATACTGATGATCGTAGACAGACTCATATCAATTGATCGACTGGACTGGACATTTTACTTCATATTCAAACTGAACACCAAACTAATTAGGTACTTAAATAAAAAAATAAATAATGCTGGACATTTTACACAGCATCATCTAGTCCCAAACTAAGCAGAGTTTGTACTATGGGAACCAGATAACTGATATACTACTTATACATAGAAACACCCAGACCCGAGATAAATATTTGCAGATTATACAAATATTTATCCCGCGGCGGGGATCAAACCCGCAACATTCAGCGTCCTTCGCCCACTGCGCTACAGAGGTCATCTTGTGTTAGAAGATTCCGCTCTTCCTGCTCATTTTGTGAGCATCATTTGCTTACTGCAGGTACAATAGCCGCCTTCAAACCGCCTGAACCCACGCGGTATGTTGGAGCCCCCAACGCTTTCTTGCTGGAGCTATTTGCTATGGATCAGGAGTATGACGAAAGGTCCTCGTACCTATATTTTTTTTTCCTTTGATGGATTGAAATTTTGAAGAGCTTTGAATGTTTTATTATGTCAAGACTCCTATTATGCTGTTTATGGGAGGGACTTGCGACAAAAGTCGGCTTTTCGTTTCGGAAATTTGAATATCGCGACGACTAAACATTTGAGGAAACCACAGTATTCTTCGGCTTCGATGCGCTGGCAAAATCACTCTTTGTACAAGTTAAATTAAGTCAAAAAGCATTTATTCAGTAGGACCGTAATTTACCTAACTGAACGCATGGATTGGCTCTTTATGGTTTTTATTAAAATGGTTTCGTAAATTTTAGATATGGGTTTGATGTCCTTGAAGCGGCGTTTGAATTGTTCCCTGATAGGGACTACTGCATCATTTGTCTTCCTTCAAACTATGCTTCGTTTCCGCTTCTTGAACATTTCTCGGTATGTGGTCACTGATATTGTTTTGGATTTTGGTTAAAAGCAAAACGATCTAGCCTGATTTTACACTTAATAGTGATGACGATGATAAAGAGTATCTAAGCTATGAATTAATATACAAGCTTTTAATTTTTTCAGCTTGTCACACCAATCTCCTCTCGCATGAGATTTATAAATGAGACTCTTTACGTCACACATGTGAATTCAGTGAGGGGGTAAGTAATTTCCTATTATTAATTTTAGATCAAAAGTATGAAGATTATAAACAAAAGGTCTAAACAAGTCTAAATTACAAACAAAAAAGAAACGGAAAAGAGTCAAATTTAATACGATAGATACTCTTATTTTGTGTCTCTGACAATCTATTATAGAAGTAGTAGGTATATGTGGTGTAGGTAAGCGACGCAAAAAATGGGGAGGCTTATAATAGGCCTCAATTCATACTCAGCAGTTACCTATTTATTTTTTCACACCCGGTCGTCGAAAACCATACATTTTTTCGTCTCACTTTCTTAACAGAAAGTAAACCATTTCTCCCTCCTAAAAAACAAAATGGCCGGCGGGAGGTAAAGTTGATTTCATTTCTCCCTCTAAACCTCATGTGAACAGATAAGTAATGAGATTTGAATTTCGAACTTCAACATTTCTATTAAAATTTTTACTATTGAGTCCACACCCAATAGAACATATCGTCGTTGCAAATTTAATATCTCTCATGTGCAAAAAGTAACTTTCCGAGAAAATCAATAAAAACTACCTCCTGAAAAATTTTCAAAGACAACTTATGCTTTTTTGTCGCAATTATGTTGTTAAAAAATAATTAAAAACGTATAGTAAATAAATTATTTTAATAACAATAATAGTTTTCAAGTTATAAGGCATTTTTTGCTTTTTTCTACACATAAGATATTTTACTTGCAAATATTTTTTCCACATAAGAGTTATTGATGGGATTTGGAGGTGAAGCAGCTACTATACGTAGTAAAATGGTTCACACAAATTAATAAATTTATCATTAGGTCTGTCGTATTTTATCAGAATGTTGAGCAAAAAGAAGATGCGACGTAGATTAGGATGTTGAGATGGGTTTGTGGTAAGTATAATGAGAATGAATAAAATAAAATATGAGTCACATCAGGGGATGTTTAAACGCTACGGATAAACTGAGGAGCACAAGGGTGTGGGCAGATCATGAGGAGGTATGAGAGTCATGCAGCCAAACGACGAGAAGCGAGTGTGAATGTGGATGGGTAGGCCTAAAGAAAGAAGAATGGGATTTTATTAACGCAAGTTTGTGCAAATTGGTAAACTCTGATATAACGGGTGGTAGAGGAAAATAAACGAGAGAGGGAGAAAGATAATGATTGGTATGTCACCTCAAGAAAACAGTAGGTATAGTTCAAAGAAACACAAAGGCTACAGGACAGGTAATCATCTAAAAATGTCAACCTTGCACTGCTAGGTGCATGGATTAAATGAAATAGCATCACAAAACGCAGTCCTTGTCAATGACAACATCCAACAGACGTAGGTATTTAAAGTTACTGTCTTTATTCGTGGGGGTACGAAAATAAGAGCTGGGGCACCAATCCTCCACCAAGAGCAACAGTGGTTCGCTGTGGTAGATCGAGTCTATCTTTGTAGCACCTACAGCATGCGGCAAACGTTCCATTCCAGCCCTCCAATTACTACCACGACCGAATCTCCTCCGTTCTTGCTAAGTCCCAAATACTCAAAGTTGGATGACAGTACCGCATTGCTATCAAAGAAATCATATTGGATAGACTTTACATTACACCATCAGAATTTCCTGGGCAAGCCTGCATTCAAGATACCTACACTGTCACTGGATGCGTGGGTCTCTTCTTATTTTAACTGTCTTTGTGAGGAATGTTGTGTACCTACGAGTATTGTCTGCAGTACAGGGTGATGTGCACCACTTAGATATTGTAACTGCCATTTACGCAAGTAGGTACCTAGAGACTATTTATTCCAAATGCAGCAGGCTTGCCTAAAAAATATTAATGATGTGACCGCATCCACTAAGAATGATGTTTTATTAGTTCTTAAGTGTTTATGATCCAGGCAAGAATAGAGGAGACTCAGTGATGGCAGTTATTTGCCAGATGGTTCAAGTTGCGACACAACGATGCATGGCCAATCCTACCACAGCAAAGATGTTTGGTAAAAGATTGCTGCGACAGCACCCACTTTTGCACCCTCGAAAATCATAGACAGTAACTTCAAAGAACCCCCAAGAAGTTGAAAGTCTGACAAGGACAATCATCCGTTCTATGATGAGATGTAATGTAATCCTGGCAGACTTCTCATCTCAAAACGCATTCCCATCGTACACACATTCGTACTTACACATCTCATTCATTTATTTGCAGAACCACTTCTACATGTACGTTCCTAGGTACCTAAATCACCATCACCATCACTCATTCACCAGCAACGACTCTCATCTCTCCCCATAACTTGCAACCCTCAACCCATCCGAAACTTTCAGACCATGCCTATTCATAACCTATCATAACCATGTCCTACTCCTTGTGTCCATCATTAGTGATGATGGATAATCCAGGGTCCATCATCATCAATAGTAGGACATGGTTATGCTCCTGAAGGAGTACCTTAAATTATTGAGGTACTCCTTCAGGAGCATAACCATGATTACATCGAACATTGGCTTCCTTTAGTGGACCTTTCATCAACCGTTTAACTGGCATGGGGCCTATTTCCCTATTAATAAAGAAAACATTTAAAAATATTATACTATTAACATCTGACTCCTATTTTCTCTTTATTTTTATTTAAAGTGCACCTTTTCTAATTAAATTTAGATGCAGAATAGCCCAAAAACTAGGGAATATTTCGCACATAAGAGTATTTGTTTACAAATTATTTCGAACAATGCCGTTACCAAAATCTCCCATGTGTTTTCCAGGCACATGGGAGATTTTGATTTACAGTAAAATGTAAGTCGACACATGAGATTAATTAAATTGATGGAACAACTCACTCAAATAATAAGATATTCACTTGAGAGTCTTTGCAAACGATGGCTTTTGAATAGGGCTATCCAAAAATGTGAAAAAGTCATTTTGGCAAAAAATGTCACATAAGAGCTCTTGAATTTGCAACGACGATATACGAAAAAAAAAGAAAAAATGTGGCAACTAATCTTTTTCTTCCGAATTTATTTTTGACGTTTCTATGAAAATGTTTACCATAGAGACCTGCACCAAGTAGAATTTATTCAAATTTAAGGAAAAAGTGTGGCTAATGCCTCCAAACTATAGAGCGATCTAATGCCTAAATATTTTTTGTTGCATATTAATGCTAAAATATTTTTTGAGAACGAAAGGACGACCTCAATAAAATATTTTTTGAGAATAAACGGACGACCTCGACTCCTTCGATAGCGGGTGGTGGGAGCTATCGAAGGAGAGAGATCGTTGGAAAGAATTGGGGGAGACCTTTGCCCAGCAGTGGGACAGTATAGGTTGAATAAAAAAAAACGAATTGATTATTATTATTCTACCTATAAAACCTGACTTGCTTGCTATTTTCTGGGTGTAAGTATTCACTAGTTTTCTCGCAGTACCTATGTGTGAAAAGCAGAGTATTCACCTCGGGGTTAAAGCTGTCTTAGTCTTGGGCGCTCTTGAATCCCTCGCTGTCTCAGGATTCTAGTCATTAACTCCCTCGTTGTACTCGGGAGTTAACTATAAACACCCTCGCTGTCGCTCGGGAGTTAACTAAAGAATCCTTCGATGCGCTTGGGATTCAATATGGCGCCCGTGACATAATACACTGCTTTATCCCCTTGGTGAATAATCTACTATTATATAAATTGAATTTTCAGCAATCTAAAAGTACGTCCCGGCGAGGCGTACGATATGGCCGCGCTGGGTGATGTGTTAGAGCATGCACCACGTTCAATGGCCATCTCTAACTTGTTCGAGACCGCTCTTACTTCGCACACACTGCAAGCTTTCGTTACTTTGAGCCAGAATCAGCCTGTAGGGGTGGTTGTTATCGGGTAATAACTTTAAAATAGACTTTTATGACTTAAAAATTACGCGACTGGCCAAATGGCAAAAATACATAAACCCACAGGATCTCGACCTTATCTCCAAGGCTCAGTAGGCTTTCTCTTAGATCAGGTCCCTTAGGATCCTTTGGAAAATATCTAGTCAGAGACACCCATCCCCTCATTTGTTTAGCACATGCCCACATTTTGCCGAAACTAGCCTTCCATACGTGACAGGTTGCAAAACCTTAATCAATTCATGCACGGCCGGGATTCTTACCCAACGACCTTCGAAAAGTCGAGGCACTACCTTCTCACCATGACTCTTCACTTTATTTTTCTGGTTTAGGCCCTTGGAAGATGGCACAGCTATCAGAACTCAATTTGACTTGGAGGCGGAACCCCGCCGACCGGGAACAGATGGCGCTGTAAGATCTTAGTCTTCCTTCGTTTAAACACACACCAATACAGCTCGGAGGGCTCTTACATCGCCGGATTTAGGATTTTTCCGAACCTGGAGCCGTATTCGCGTTCCTTCTTTCTTCGTTTGATGAATATTCGGATGTTTCCTATCACGATTTCTCATTTCAAGGGCCAATTTTTATGTTTGGAATATTTAGTCCTAGGTTAAGACCGTGTTTTAACGTAAAGTAAGAAAGAAGGTTAGAAAGTAATGGAGTAACTCCTATGTTCGTTTTGCTTGGGGAGTAAAGGCACAGACAGACGGCTTGCTTAGCGCCTAGAGTCTAGCGACCGGCCGCACTTTTTGTTTGCAATTACCCATTGCACCCCCCTAAATCCTTCCGAGGCTCCATAGAAGATGGCTGTAGAAGCGTTACCTTGCACTACCAGACTTAATCATACATTTTTATACATTTTAGTAAGATTTAATATAGTAGGTAGGTACCTAATCTAAATGATGAGCTACCATCAGGTTCTGTCAGGGGTAATGTCTCCGATAATGGAGCCGCACAGTCGCTGGTTCATGCGGGAATTGCTTAGACAGACGCAATACTCAACACTATTCTGGATGTGCCGGCTTTTTGCGAAAGGCGATTCGGTAAGTGAACTTCGGCTTGTACATCACATCATCATTGTTATCAGTATTACACTATACTATACAGGTTGTGGCAAAATTTTACCGCACTGAGCGGAGCTATCTTTTCTTTCGTAGTTGAAAGGTTTTATACTAAGGAAACCATTCAAAACCATTCAAACTCTGTTGTTATTTTGAAGCAAAAAAAACCAACAGCAGTTTTGAAAATTTTTATATAATTTTATAATTTTATTGGTCATTTAAGCACAGAGAGCAAGAAAAAATGTACAGAGATAGCCCAGACAATGTAATTTGTCAAGAAATTTGGAATACTTCCCGAGTCAAATGGTAAAATACAGTAAAATTTTGCCACAATCTGTATGTTATAGCTATGTTTGTAACTCCTCCAACCCCTGGTAAAAACATAGTCTCATGCAAAATCTGATATTTTGTAGCATCCAAGTCGTAATTTGATGTCGCTAGCAGGCCACATGACACCGGTGCATCCACGTCGTTCAATGCCAAACCTTAGCGGGAACAAAGACCTGGACAAGATTTTCAAGGACATGTAATTTTTTGTTTCCGTTTTTGTTAGTAGCTAATCCTCGGTAGGTAATACGGTCACCAACAATTTTTGAAATCTTTTATATCTACGGTGGTCGTAGGATTGTAACCAAAATTTTAGCTTATATTGGATGCCTTGCGCATTTGTGACCCAAATGAACAATTTTCCCAAAGCATGATTAAAATGTAACTTACTCTTCAAATTGATCATGTCGCTGACTGCTGACTGTCGTTAAACTGTCGGTCCCGGATCTTGAGCCGGCCTAAAAACTCCGTCCCCAGAGTTGGCCACTGATTTATACGAACTTACTATATTAGTTTGAAAGAATGATTTAGCTTTCAATATTTCAGCTCAACGCCTTTTGCGCTATGGGTGTTAGAACGGCCACTATCTAGTCTACCCAAAGTGTATGTGAACAATAGTATCGTCGTTGTTGGATCCAGTCGAACGGGGCTTGCTTTCCTTGAGACTTTACTTCTTGGGTAAGATTGAATGAAAATTCGGTAATGAACATTTTTAATTTCATAACTTTTGAGAACTTTTATCATATAAAAGTTTTATCATACAGAACTTTTATCATATAAACTATTAGACATGATAAACCGTCATAGTTTTGGTCCGGATGTTGTTAAAGGCTAATCAGAATAAGGTGCCCGCGTCAAATCAATGTTTTGGCTTCAATGTTTTCATCAGACAATATACTATCACAATAAAATTGAACTTAATTTTAAACACAAAATTATTTAAACCTTTTATCCACAGACCAACATCACAATACCTGACATTCAGTAACGTCACTCTAGTCTCAGAACACGGCTTGCCAACCGTCGCAGAGTGCCTCAAAGCGGCCGATACGTGTGTACCTAGAGACGGCAGATACACAGATAGATATCTCAAAAGTGTGCCATTTTACTTCTATTTGGATGTCATGTCTGCTGTTATGGTGGGCATTGATCGGTTAGTTTTTCTATGTAGAATAGAATAGAATAAAATTTTATCAATGTATGTAATAAGGTATTGATGTTTCAAAGTGTTTCAAAGATTAATTTAATTGTAGGTATAAGTAGATCACAAAAATATCACACGATAACATACCTAATAGAAATTCGCCTGTGGAAAATGTTAATGGAAACCTTCGAAAAATCGATGGAAACATGAAAAAACACGTGACGCTATTGAGTGTTTTCAAGTTTTCCGATGATCATTCTATTGAAAACCTTACCAAATAATAATATGATGATGATCATAATCCCATTGTTCAAAATTAACGGTGAATTCAGCTAGATTATCTTTTTCCTGTTACTCTAGTATCTATACCTATAGTATTTATAGAGGGATAGTTTTTCAGGAAAAAGAAATGCATTCATCTGAAATGTGGCGGTGCTAAATACTACGATGAACTAGTACTCACATGCGGCCAACAGTTTCAGCATCCTGATTACTTGCACGATCCGTTGGAGCTCGTCAAAGAAGTGGAGTTAGTATCTTTAGATGCATTTTACAAAAAAATATCGAAGTTGTAGATATCCTAATTATAGGCACTTATCGCCTAATAACGTCTAACGAGCAGATCATTTTAAGTTCTGATGAGCAAGAAGCCCAATTATTTGAATTTGAAAGTTGAAAAAAAGTAAGTAATACAATAGCTGTTTATGTCACCAAATGGTTATGTAAGGCTAAGTAATAAATAATCAAACAATATTACTTCCATCAATTTAAATAATGTTATTTTATCATTCACTTTTCACCAATAGTTTTACTTATTTCTCATCATCAGACGTGGAAAACCCTGTGATAGGATGCTTATGGACAATCCTAAGTACCAGCCCGACAAAGTGCCTCTACCTCCAGACTTGCCCGAGAATGTCATGGTCATCAACTCACTGTACCAAGCCAATATCTGTCTTAGGAGACTACTGCACATGATTACTGAATATAGTAAGCACACATCATTCTTACGGTGTCGTGCTAGCCTCATCCATGTGTGGCCCGCGACGCATACCAAATCGTCTGCCCATCTCGCTGCCGAACGACCAAAGTTTTTGTACATCAAAAATGATATAGCAGCTAGTTTAGATATAAAATAGAAATTACCTATCTTGGGCTTCTTCAGATTTCTTAAATTCACCGAGAATAGGTACTATCAGATATTTAGTATTCAAGGAGTATTTCATTTTTAGAAGAATCACCCGATTGCCTATGTTCCGACAATCCGGTGGTGGTCTACGGGGACTGTATAGAAGCTTACAGCTGTATAACGGCTCTATTAGAGCTCGGTTTGTCGCCTGATATGATTGTTTTCGTGGAGCCGTTCCCGCCAGAAGACACTGCGAAGTTGAGGGTCAACTGCTTCAATAATGAGACGGTATGATAACGTTATCTACCTAAATAAGAGTCGTAATAGTTAGTTCGTTTTAATGGCTAGCATATCTGTAAAAGTCAATCTAAAAATCCATTGACTAAACTTCGTTTCTGAGATTCTCTGTCTTTCTGTCACTTTGTCATCTATCATTGGTTACCGACTACTTCCACATTTCCATAAAATATTCTTCTCACCAATAAAAATAAAACTTATGAAAATTCTGATCAAAAACCAAACAAAAGCTTAAAGGTATGTTTGTTACTCAAGCCGAAACGGCTGAAAGGATACAAATGACCATAAGAATGCCAGTAATGGCACTAGATAATGTAGAGTTCGTTGATATCTTTTGTTCGAGCTTTCTATTGTTATGCTTATGATTGCTACAATTCGTAGGTGGATGAAAGAGTTCAAGCAAATCTAGAAGCAGTAGGTATCCGTGTTTTCCGCCAACGCTACTTGTCCGGTTGGCGACAACGGGAAATGCATGTGGATGCTTTGAACTTGATGTCGCCACTTCAGGCCATCGTTCTGCCTTGCTTCGCTCTCTTCTACTATGGACTTAAAGCTATTGATATATTTGCTTTTAAAGGTTTAGTATCATCATCATTCGCATTTTTTTATGAGACAGTTTATTTTTATTTTATACGTAAAAACATACATAGTTAGACAACATTGTTTAATAACTGCTGGTAATATAAAACTATTGTTTTTTTGTAAGTTCATCATGAGTTAGTTGCCAATTCAAGTGACGAAGTTCTTAGCCCGCCCATAGGCCTCCGTCATCGCTTAACAACAATAATCGACAATTTAACGTGCCCCCGAATCACAAGCTCAGTTGATAAAACCATTAGCGGTCTCCTATCACTTTGTGACCGCTCAGAACGTTGCCTACGACTGAACGTCGTAGAATGAACTTGATAGAAGAGCATAATTTGGCATCGAATGATACTAAGGACTGTTCAAACACATTGAATGTTAAACGAATTCTGTCTGTATGTTAAAAGAAACCAGTGTATCTTCGATCAACAATATTATAGATCTAGGGTCAGCGCAGCAAAACTGTCCTCGGTTAATAACAGTTTGGGCTGTTATTTTGTTTAGCATTTTGACGTTTTTCGTGATGAATGATCGTTAGTTTATGATATTGTTTTGAGGATTTGTGACTTTATTACTAGATGCAAAGGGTTCGGTTAAACATAAAACTTTTTTGTCACGCGGACAGAATTTGGTTTTGTACGTCATCTATAATATTATTGATCGAAGCAATGTATAATGTATTTTCAGCTATAAACGAAAGCGGCCTAGTATACGACGGCGGCCTAGTCGTAGGCCCAACGTTTGAGACGAATGACCCTCACGTGTTCGGTGCGGGAACTTGTGTGAAGTATTCGAGACGGCTGTACGCGAACCCTCGTGCGCATCGGTATTACTGTTCGGAAGATGTTGGTGAAGCGGTAGGTTAAATAATTTTGTTGCTTGTGCTTCTGAATCCCTCACTACACTCAGGATTCTAACTTAGAATCACTCGCTATGTTCGTGATTCAATTATAGAATCCTCCGCTTGTTCGGGATTCAAACTCAGCACTCGTAACAAAAACTAATTTTGCTCCCTTGTGTGTGCTATTACTTAATCTTCCTCTGGTTTTTTCATATAATTTATTCCTTTCCTAATGTAAAACTAAAATGTGTTCCTAAGTAATCTTAGTTTCTTAGTAAATAAATTTACTTTTTATTTTGTGTTGTCTTCGCTCAGTGAGTTATAGGAAGTTTTTCCTATCCTTGTCCTACATTACCGAAGTGGGGTCAGTACAGTACCTACTCTGTATCCATTTCCCTCTATCACTATTATATTATCTTCTTGCTACCCTAGATAATAATCCGAAAAAAAAACTAACCAACTAGCCCTCCTGTTTCGTTTCATTGGATACGTTATCACATGAGACTCCACAGGAGACGATTATCAATTCTCATCTTCATCTCAGCTTGCAAAACTATTCCTGAAGAAGTTGGATCCGTTCGTGATGGGCGACGCTGACACAGAGCCTTGCGAACTCATACCAAGATTCAGCTCTAGTTTGATTGCGTAAATATACTTTTCATTTATAATGGTGACAATGGAATTTTAGTCTATGCATATTAGTCTTACAAATATATAATAAAATACGCTATAAAGAAATATATATGAAACTTATTATGATCTTTAGGAGTGCGATGGTTTGCTTCGTTTCAGGTTAAAGGGTGGATCTCATGGTAGCATCACTAGCGCCACTCGCCTTTCGCTAGGAGTATCTAAAATAAGGTAACTTATTTTATATACTGACAAATAACCATATTGATATTCATAATGTTTTCAGTAGAAATTACTTACCTATCCCTCAGAAATTTTCCAAGGATCTTAAACTCTTTACACATACGATAGAATGTTTGTGCCTTAGGGATACAGTCGTGATCCTGTTTAGTTTTCCATAAAATTATTCTCTTCAAGACCACGATAGTATTAATAGTATGGTGGTCTGATAATTATCTACGTTAGTCTCTACGGAGCTTTTTATATGATACGTCTTTCAATGTTTAATAGATGGCAACCGGTGATGAAGTTCGAATCACCGATAACTCAAGCAGCTACATTACCGGGCCCGTTGTATTACATGATGCTACGAAAGCCTGGTATCGAGATACCGATGGAGGTGCAAATGTGCCTGCCACATCAAGTGAGTACTTATAAAACTGGGGGAATTGCTCTCGTATGATAAATTTGTGGTTTTTGCTGTTGCAGACATTCTACTTTAAGCTACATTGCAGTTGGTCGATAAGATAGACCTATGAACGAAATATTCCGGATCGAATCCTATACTGTATTATTTGAATAAAATACAGGATTCGGTCCGGAATATTTGTCTGAATACACAAAACAAACTTATGCAACATCTGCTACGCCGTAGACCTACGAAAATTTAATTGGATAACGCTCTTAGAATTATTTCAAGTCGAAGCGTTAAGAATTTAATTTTGATATTTTTTTTATCACTTTTTGTCCAGCTGTGGAAGAGCATAGATATTTATATTTTGTTTAGCATTTGACGTTTTTCGTGAAAAAGAGATGATAATGTTTTGAGGATTTGTGAGTTTATTACTAGGTGTAAAGGGTGTAATTCGGTTGAACTTATAACTTTTTTTCACGCGGATAGAATTTAGCTTTGATTTTGTACGTCACGCTGCATCTATAGTATTCTTGATCGAAGTTTTTTTATCTCTTTTCAAATCGAGCCCTTAAACTCCTTATTTCAGTAACTCTCGCAGTTTCAACCCCATAGTAGCCCTGAAAAAAAAAACTCACCCTCTGTAATTTTCTTCTAAACCCAGGGCCACACTCTCCTAACCGACAAGCGCGGCAACTATTTCCGTCTTCAACTAAACGTGTTGCACTGTGTGGCCGCAGTCACTTGTTTATCGAAGAAGCCGTTCTCTTCCGAAGTGCTTTTGCAACTTTACGGCAAACATGAAGCGTTCTTCAACAAACTGCTCACGAGATTCCAGGTAATATTAACTAACACACTTATACTTACCAATTACCATGATAACCCTATTTATTTCTGGCATCCTTGTATAAGTTTTCTTAAATTTTCACGTTTTTCACACAATATCAGATAATTTTCAAAGCTCTTATTTTAATTTCATTTATTATTATATTACACAATAATGAATACTTGTAATATAAGTGCAGTAGGCTCCTACCTACTGTAATATGTGCATACTGCATGTCTTTTATAAGTGTATAGTACCTGTTATTAAGCTAGTTATAATCAGAACTATGTTAGTATTAAGGAGGTGAACGTTGAAGCTGATACACAGTTACATAACTTCTGCAGTTTCATCGTACTTTTCTAACCTTTATTCCTCTGATTGTTCTACTTAAACTATTTCTAAACTTTTTTCTACGGTATAATAGACAAAAGTTTCATACAAAAGGAACATGAAGATGATAACTGTTATCTCTTTCAAAAGGTATCGCGTTAGAATTGCACCATACGAGCATGACATTTTAAAGGGTATAAAACTGAATAAGGTCGTTGCCCTCTTAAAGATGTTGAATCTTACTTGCCTTTGATTTTGTATCTTAGATTAGTTAGATCACTCTTTCTTTTGTGACCCATTCTTCTTTCCACATTAAAATGGTTTGAACAGATGAATCTAATAGAAGACCTTTTCGAGTTCTTCACTCAGCCGTGGATGTCGGCTCTCTATCAGGAAACCTTCGATGACTTACTGAAAGATATCAACGATCAAGATGTTGGGACGGTATGTATTGTATCTATATAGGGGTACCTACAATTCCTTGCCACCAACGATCTATTTCACGAAGGCGCTGGTCTTAGTTTTGTGTGTAGATGCACATGCACGTAGTTTCTGTGTGTTCTCGGGAACGCTTCATGGATGAATGAGCGCTCAGTATCGTTTACGCACACAGAAACAAATAATTAAGACCAACCCATCTGCCTTCTTGAGATACAACAACTGTACTATAATTACTATTAATTTAAAATGTCGGAAGTTAATAGGTATTCTATACGTGCCATAAGCCCATCGCCGCCTATAAGAATGCTAATAGTTTCCTCACGATGTTTGCCTTCTCCGTTCAGAGCCCGTGTTAAAGCGCATATAAATTTTACGTAAAATCCATTGATGCACGGCCGGGATTCGATCCCACGTCCTTCGGATTGAAAGTCGAGGTACAACCCCATTCGGCCAACACGGCTTCTGCAAGATGTAAGCATGTATCAAATATGTATTTGGACATGCCGCTGACTGCCCCCCTTAGACATCTTCAAAGGATCTGGAATATAAAAGATCTGAGAGAATGTCTACCACGCCTTGGGGATACAGTCGTGACCCTGTTTACGTTTACGTAAAATGTCGGAAAACTTGGATACATTCAGTAGACGTAATATGGCGTGTTGTCTAAGCAAAATGTTTTTCAGGTATACGATTTGGTGAAATCAAGGTTCACACTTCATGAAGAAGGGGTGAAATCCAAAGTTTCCCATCCGTTTTCTTGTACTACTGTCCCGAGTTGTGGATTTGGTCCCCAGGTAATGTGTTTTAGAATTATTTAATTCAATTCAATTCATTATTATAAAATTTGCGGTACACCACGGCGCAACAACGTCCTGTTCTCTTTCGGTGTGTTTCATAAAAAGTTATTAGACATTGTAGGATTACAGCACAAAATTAAGACTTTTTTACAAAAGACACAGCTTTTATGAGCTACTGCAGGCATCATCGCTTTCAAATGCTTTTGTGCACATTGTTTGTATTCCTTAATAAATATATATTTCTTTTAAGGTGGACTTTAGTATGATGAATAGTTCCCTAACCTCGTACCTATTATTAACGACATTTTGTTAATAATCATATTTCCTTCGACTTGAGTATAATAATGGTAAGTATTTTAAAAGTTTCTTATCAATCGTTTTAACGGCCATTGTGTACATTATAGGAGGCGCGTAATCTTGGTACATTCCGCTCTGTGATTGATCGGTTTGTTGCAAGGACCAGCAGTTTTCAAATTGTAAGTTTATGCTTATTATTATTTAAAATATCCAAACTTCCACGACTTCACCCGTGTAATAATAATAGCCTTTATTCAGACATCATCTACATCTCCCTGCCCTTTTCCCACATTATGTGGGGTCGGCACAACATGTGTTCTTCTTCCATTCTCCTCTATCAGCCGTCATCTCAACACTAACTCCTTTCTTACTCTGATATGAGTAAGTCCTTCACACAATCCATCCATCTTTTCTTTGGCCTACCTCTACTCGTAAATCCATCAACATTCATACCAAGCACTCTCCTAGTTACATGACCTTCTTCCCTTCTCATTACATGTTTATATTAATATTCCACTGTTTATTATTTTTCTAAGTTATTTGTCTGTATGCCTTTTATTGGCAAAGGGCTTTGCCCCCTCCATTTCTGTCTGTCCCTTGCTACATCTGTCCATCCTCCACCCGTTGCAGTTCATTACTAACATTATAATTACGTATTTCTTCGATTATTTAGATGGTAGTTACTTAGAATTTTTTATCAGGTTGATTCTAAAATAGAATCTTTATTCCAGGTTAAAGCTTCCACACCAACTGATATTCCTTCGGTAAGTCGATCCATATTGTATCTCCTAATCTAATGTTCTGCAAACATGATCACAGGGGCGCAAACACTCAGGAATCTAGATTTCTACATGTAGGCAGCTCTTGAATAAATCTGAGCTAGATTCCAGACGTACTTAGGTGATTAGGCCTGTGGACGCTAAACTCCCGCTACTTTTGTAAGGAAACAACATGTTTCCTAAATCGAAATGAAGCCAAAATGATGAGTTACTCTACTCGTGATTTGGTACAAAAACGTAAAAAAATAAAAAGTTTAAGTTTAAAGTTGTTGTTTTTAAGAAGAGAGTAGGCACTAGAATAGGCACCGTCTGGGTAGGCTCGCTCCATCGTAGACCTCATTCTTGCATGTGTAAGTTTCGAGGTCAAGAGCCGACCCATTCATCATAAAAAAAATAAAGTTTAAGGTTAAAAACCCTCGTATTGATGGCTTACAATAGTTAAGGCAATATGACGAAAGGAAAGTGTACATACATGTGAATGAACAGATGACTAATATACCCACCAAACTTGCACACACACAGTGTCACGAACTTATCTGGACCGGTGGCCAAAACAGGAACTAACACTAAAATTTAATATTAAAATATTTTTTTCTGCCAACTACAAATGCGATAACAGCGCCTCTCTCATCGGTCCAGATAAGTTTGGCACTGTACCTATCCTCATATTGTAATTAACAGAAGACTTATATAACTTTTTTTTTAGGAATGCGGCCAAAGTAAAGCCATACGAGGCGAAGCGGCCGACTTCTGGTCGACAGTCGGCGGCGAGCGCATAGTGATAGCCCATCTCGCAAGATATCTGAATCGGAATGGCGTTACCAACCCACATTATGCGGTTGCCAAGCCTGCCGATTACTGTTAGGTATGATTGTTAGCTTTTTAACACATTTTTATTGTATTTTGCTCTATATAGTGCTGACGGTCAGTACTGACGTCAGGAAAGCGGACGACTGACGTAGTATTCCGAAGTTATCAAAATGAAAACCATGCGTTCAGAAAAGCACTGACCGCAATTCTTCAAACTGCAAACTAAACCTCGCTATTCTACTACATACTGACCGCCAGGATAGTACTGAATAGGGCCTTATTTTTGTTGTGGGCCATATCCAAACTTAGATTTGAAAAGACTTTGAAGTTATCTAAGATTGGATTTTATTAGTATTTTTCGCACTCAATCTTTCACGATCACTTATCATGTTTAACTAAACATACTTATTATTTTGTATGATTTATATTACGTAAATAAAATATGCATATTACATTTTAGACAATTTATTTCATTTTACACATGTTTATTTAGACGAGTCTTATATTATATGTACAGGATATGAAAATGACCGCGCAGACTGTGAACGGGAAATGCATTATTCGTAACCGGAGCAGTCTTAATTGATTTAATTCTGTACAAAAGCCAAATAATTTGTTTGAAATTACTTATTAACTATGAGATCAAATATCAAAATGAATTAACTATTAATTGGAATGACTAGTTATTCTTGAACTGGGTATTGTATGAACCATGGCTTATTTTAAAATGGACTAAACATTATTAGTTAACATACAATATCGTTGAGCTGTTAACACCTAAATTATCATGCAAAACCAATTTATTTACACAGATTTTATAGACTCTTTCTGATAGCTCCATCCTCCAAATTAATTAAGATCCACAGTTACCTATATTAATGACGTTCTTTACACAATTATATAATAATTACTATAATTTATAACAGTTAATTCTGAAATGGCTGTTTGCGTGTGCCAAATTGAATGAAAATGGCAGATTACTTACGGGCTTTAAATAAACTATTAAAACGAATTTTCGAGCTTTTATACAATTCTTATTTTGTTTTATAAGTATTTCTTCGTTTCGAAAATTGTGTATTATTGCTTGTATTTCTAGCTGGTATTTGTTTTTATAGAGCAATCATTTTATTCCAACACCTGAAGGTAAACTAACACAATATGAATCCCGTCGGCGTAATGTAATCGTCATACCGTCGGATGAATACTCTTCCCGTCGGCTTAAACTGCGTCAGTTTTTGAATTAAACTATTTACTCACCCCAGAAAAGGAATAGAGCCTTAATAAATACAACAATCAAGGAAATAGTTACTTACGATCTAATTAATTTAAAATTTGTACAATATGACTAGCATACACATTTACGCATACGGTGAAAACGATTCTTAAAATTAAATACACTATTCTTTTATCTATTCACGAATATAAACACTGTTTTTATTTAACAAAATGTTTGTAATTTCATATACACATGTATGAAGTTTCAAAATGAGATTCACATATATTGTGCATTGATGTGTTGAATTTTATATCGTACGAACGTACCGTGTAACGTATAATTCATGCAAAATCGATCACGTTCTGAACAATGCAACTTTTGCCGTCGGCGAATATGCTGACGCAATGTTTATATTATTTTAAACTCGATCATCACAATTTATAAGACTAGAGACAGTACTTAAATAATATCTGAAATTTCAAAAAAATGCAATCACATTGATTTATGTAAAACGCCGCCTAGTATGCGTTTAAACATTTTCAGTAATTTCATCAATTATTTACTTTGAAGTTCGGAGATACACACAATATTTTATTGTTATTAAAAAAAGCGAATATACCAACACATGTTAGAAAACATGTGCTGGTTATTTACACTATTCTCAGTGACGCATTTACACACAGAAAACGGTATTTCAAAATAGAGCTCAAAAACACGGAAACTTCAGAACTCACAAAATATCAATTTCAACCACAAAAACTTAGTGATCAATAAGATTGCACTTAGACTACACTTTACGCATTGTCCATTGCGCGTTACCGCTTATTGTGGTTCACTGTCCACTTCGCCTCGACTAAAGGAGCATTTACACGATGCGATTTTTGGTCCGAGCGAGTCGCACTTATGACTTTTAGCATCCCATGAGCGTTTACACGTGAAAAATTGCAGTTGCGATAAATCGTACCGGTTGAAATTCTTCCGTAAAAATGCTTCTTATGGCGGCGAGTTATCGGCGCCGTGCAGCAACGATTACGTTTCGTATTGCACCACTCTCACGCATTGTCCATTGCGCGTTACCGCGTACCGTGGTTCGCTGTCCACTGCGCGTCGACTAAGGCGGTGCGTAGTCGGGCGCCGGCGCCGGCGAGTAATCGGCGCCGTGCAGCAGCGATTAGGTTTGGTACTGCAACATGGGCGCAGCCGCTAGATTCGCGTGGTGACCGCTGTTCATTCGGAGTGCGGATAACGATTTGTTGTACCATTCGTCTTCTGCTGTCATACCTGGGAAAACAAACAACGTAAGTCATCGTCATTCCCCTGCCCTTTTTCCACGATAAAGTTTTTATCAGACGTTTAATTTTTCGTTCACATTCGCCTTCTATTTCAAATTCGAATGAACGTTCTCTTTTATTACCCACGTCGGAACGGAGAAGTAGTAGTGTTTAGGGTGAGAGGTTGTGTGTTTGTCTGTTTGTTCAGATAGAGAATTTTTCTGTATAAATCATTGATAAAAAAAAGTGAAAGATGCCGAATGAAAATATGCAATGTTGGATCGGTTCACTAATGAATTCGGAAATGTTGTTTCATTTTGTGTTTAGACGTTTCATTTTGAATGAAAGGTGCCGAATGAAAGACGAAAATAGACGATAAACGAACCGTCTGAAATCACTCTACGTGTTTATAAGTAACTGAAACAATCGAAGATAGTAATAGTAATAAGAGTTTGGCTTCGTCATTATTATTTTGCTAAGTCTGCCTACCTAAAATGATGGTAGGTACCTAACTAGAATATTTGAAATACACAACAAACCAACTCCACAAAATAATTGCAAGGATACGCTACGAAAACTGCGAATCTCGTAGCGTGTAGCTCCCCGCTACGAGCATATACATAGGTACATAATGTATACCGAGGGTAGGGTAGCGAATAGTGAACTGGATCTACCCTCGCGTTTTCTCAAGATGCAATCTCGCCGCAGGAAATAAGATATTTGCCAAGACGCCGCGAGGACGCCCGCCAAAGTAAATGTAGTGGAAATTTTCTTATTAGAATATCTACGCTACGATGCCTCGCCTCGATTACTTGCTCGTTTTTTGTTACGCAGGAATCTGAGCCCGCGGCATTGCGTTTTATGCTTTATCGCGTACGTACTTTGTAGTTGCTTTTTTTTCGTGCGAGTTAATAAGGGATACACGAGTCATGTAAGGGTGGGAGAAAGTGTGCTTTTCCGTACCTACATTTTCCGAAATTACATGTTATTATATGGTAGTTTAAATGGTTGTAGATGAGAAGGCTGTAAAAAAAGTAATGCAAATTCCAATTACCTATTCGGGACAATGACAAAGATTTATTTAAAAACATAACTTAAATGTCTTTCCGTTTAAAATATTCTATTCAGATCTTCAGAAATGTTCTACTGCAATACTTGCATACCTAAAAGGTCTTGGGAGACATCTTCAGGTAGGTACAAATTAATAATATCCGGCTTTATAATTCTGAGATAACCTACATAAGTCGACGCCAATCTCTTGTAGGTCCTTCAAGCATCTAGGTTTGATGCTCGCAATAAAACGCTCCCGAAATAATTAAAAAGAAGTTATCTCCCCACAGAGCTGAACATTAATTGTTTAAAAGCTTTGAAAAAAGGACTGGTGGCTATTTTAATAAATTGTAATCAAGTTTTTCTCTTTTTCAAGATCATCTGTCGGAACTTAGCGGGGAGAAGAACAAGTTTTCCCATTATCTAGAGGGATATTTGTATAAAAACGCGAGGCCTCGATCGGCCGGCGACGCTCCAACTTTATAATTGCCTTGACGGCTCTAATAGAAACTTGATGAAAGCTGCCTCCGTCTACCGCTTTTTGTTTTACGCTACAAACTTACATTTTAGTTCTTACTGATATTACGATGAATAATTTGTTTGGGTTAAAGTTAGATTGGTTAGAGATTTCCGGGGAACGTGATTCTGTAGGTTCAACGTTCAAGTATTAATGGGGTACGTGAACTTTGTGTTTGATGAAAAGTTTCATGTCGGACGTTAACGCTGAATATGATAAAACGAAATACGACAATTTGAAAGTTACACTTAACAAAAATCAATATAAGATTAAAATAATTCTGTAGAAACGATTTAAGAATACGGGACATACTATTAATCAAAGTAGTGTCATCTAGATACACTGCCCTAAGCTTTGAAAGCGTAGTAGTGCGTTTGAAGAACTCTACACGATATTTTAAATACCATTGTTTCATTCAAATCGGTTCGGCGGCCTATAAGTATTACGTCAAATTAAATCGCGCTAGCGTTGCGCTAATATTACATAATATTTCCTCTTTTGACTTATAATTTTAGTAGGATATCCTATAAAATTGAACTTACCCATAGTATCCTGCCTCATGCCCACCGAGCTCATGTTAGCGCCGTGTCCCATGGAGAACCCTTGGGGCATGGGGTACGAGCCGCCTCCCATTTGTGACAGCGAGAATATGTCCTTCTGCAGCTCTTCGTAGCTTCCGTGATGCTGTTGGGTAAATTAACACGTTCAATACTACGATTTTCATTATATATTGCGGGTGCCACCTACATTTCGGAATCGGTGGCACTGAAAGTATTGAAACTATTAAATACATGCTTACATTCATAAAATCATGCGTTTTTTGCGCGTTTAAAATCATGCGCCCACGGCTTTTTAGAGACTAGTTTAAATGTTAAAATAAAACTAAAATTCACGGCTACGTTTACGTGGTACTGATATTATGAATAGCATATTACACCTATTCAAAGTTTCATCCTAATTGGTTCTGGCTTAGGCGTAATTGAAACACGAACTTCGAATACGAACAAAATAGTCGTACTGTCTATGTGTACGCCGCGCGCTGTAGCTCTTTACTACGGCGTAGCCATTCTGTAAACTGTACAATACAAGCAAACAGCGCTGTCAAATTTTGTGCAAGATTAGTAACTATAAAACTTATTTCTACATAAAAACTTAAGTGTGATGAACGAATAATGAAAAACGTGTAGGTACAGTAAATAATGTAGTATATTGTAGAATACATGTTTCGTAGCTTGGTGTCACCGGAGGGAAGCACTCGCGGTATAGGTTGAACTCACTATCGAGACTTCACTAAGGATACATTTTAGGACATTCAAGATGGAAGATGTGAGGGTAGACAGAAGAACTGTACTACTTTTTTGTAAATTGAATGTAAATTATTTAATAACAAATGTATATTAAACCGTCAGATACCCCGTCAAACTAAACTCTCACTATTGCGGTCTTTTAAAATAAATGCACGTGTGTTTGTACAAAAATTACTTTAAAATAATGACTGTCCATGTAATACATTGAACCATACCTCGAAGCAGGTGTTAATAAACCCGCGGCCACACTAACGGATAAAGCTGAAAAATCATCGCGCGGTAATGATACCGCGAGCTCGGTATAAGCGATTAACGCACTTTAATGTCGTTTTGGGAATGTGCGTTTAATGACGTTATGTTCTTTAGTGGTCCACCAATTATTTGGATTGATTTTATTATTTTTGAAATTAAACTTGATAAGTAGCAGAACCAGATTGATGGTAGATTGAATCAAAAGTGCTGGATTCTGAACTAACAGACTAAAATGACACTAAAAGACTAAAATGAACGCGTTCATTTTACCCTCCTCAGTTGATAAATATCAATCACATATAGATTTTTAGTTTTTGAGAACGACCTAGAATTTTTTTTTATTGAATTTTTTTTTCAAACCAATGATTCTCCAATACCAGCTTAGAATATTGCCCTCCATTTAATAATTCTTTAATTCTGCTTCATTAATAAATTCTTCCTACACACGGGCGATTACGAATCAAATATTGTTTGCAATCAGTCTTTTGTTAGAATTTGTGTTTCTATGAGTATTTAGTGACTAAAATCTAGTATTTAGGTCCCACTGCTCATTAGCATGCGCTAATCAGTCGGCGTGATTATGCGGTAAAGTAATTACGCTGCGTTCGCGCTCTGGAAATGATGCGAATATTTCCTACCAACAGTTCTAGGTTTGGGGAACTGTCTTTTTAGGCTCGTCAAAAAGAGCTTTGAAAGTTTTTAATATCTTTTAAACTCGTTTCATTTTATGGAATTTTGTTTAGGTGCGGAAACTCGGTTGAGTTTTTCAAACGTTGCTGGCTTGTGGCTTGTTATCGTTGTATGGTTGCTGTTGGTTATTAGTTGTTCTATCTCACGTACTCTGATTGGTCTAAATCTGCGTGTAAATGCACATGCAAGTTGTTTCTGTGTGCGTAAGTTCAAGCTCCGTCCTGATGAGCTCAGTATTGCTTACACAGAAACAAATCTATACACAAATAAGACCGCCTTCGTTTTCATTACGTACCTGCGGATACCGGTTGATCGTGTTCGGATGCGGGTAGGGCTGGTAACCTCGGTAGCCCTGGATGTTCCTCATCATGCCATTACATCCTGGTAGTACCGCGGGAGCTAGCGCTTTTTGGAGCTGCTTCTCTTGCTTGCGGTACTTCGCTCGACGGTTTTGAAACCATACCTATAGATAAAAGTATTTGTGAACAAAACTAATAAGACTTTTACGTTGCAGTACCTACTAAACATTTTTTTTGTGTGAAATCGGAGGGATATATTTTTTTTAATCGAGGAAGAATAACGTCAGTTAAAAGGGTGGTATAGGTATTCCATCATAAACAATATCCCAGGCGCCTATAGCGTCCCTTTGATTTTATGATGATGATATGTTGCCTCCTAACGTTTTATAATAAACTAGTCTAGATGAAGGATCGAGAATGAGGCCTTAGTTTTTTACGGGGTATGGTATTTTTCCTTCACTTTTTTTATTCAATTTGCCTTTCCAAATATAGAGTCACCATAAATAATGTATCAGTTAAAAAGCAAATAAAAACAAGAAGCAAAACAAGCGAGGTCGTAATCTGTGTGTTGTCAACGGGAATGAGAGCGTGCGTCGTTTGATATGGTGATTAGAGCTGATTAGAGGGAGAGGGTGGTACTCCCTCCCCCTCCCACATAGGGCGGGCCGCACCCTCCGTACGCACTCTCCATATAAATAAACCGATATATACTCTATACCTAACGGTTAGTCAGCTCACCCTATCCAAAATACATGTTACTGTAGGTATACTATTTAGTATTTCCAACGTTTCCCAACCTTATTTGTCGTCCCAAGCAGGGCGCGAAATAAAAGTAAAACAATATTGAAGCACGTACAATGCAAGCGCAGACGTGTGTAACGTACGGCTACGTGGTCAGACAATAGATTTTTGCAATAGCTTTAAAAGTTTATATTTTTTTTTTAATACAACTGTTTACGTAGAACTTAACAGATAAACGTAACAGAACTGAAATCACCGATTTCTTTGAAGAATAGATAAGATATTACAAATACCTAACTGCATTATGTAAACAAAAATGTATTCTTTTCTTTATCTAAGTACTATTTATCTACCAAAGGGCATGATTCCTTTAACCGTACATTTTATTGATTTCGGTACCGCATTTAGGCGAAAGATTGAGAAACGCTCCCCTGTATGTATAATAATGATAGACAGACAGAGGGAGGAAACGTAAATGGGATATTAGTTTTTTCGCAAAGCTACCTGATATCCGTCCCTGCTGAGCGTTATAATGAAAAATGAATTAATTTCCTTTAATCTGTAAGCCATAAATTTTTTTGGTTTACTTATTACTAGAAAATTTCTAGTTTTTCTAGTAGAAATTACGAAACCAAAAATCAATCGTAACAATAATGCTCTTTAGTACAATTTAATACGGCCAATCATCAAGGGCTTAGTATTTTGTTTATATTATTTTTATAAATACGTAAATTAAAAAGCTTATATTTTAATATTTAATAATGAATGAGCATATTTATTTCACACAATAAAACCATTCACTCTCCTGAATAACTTTATTTAACTCAGCAGGCTATAAATACTTATCTATTTTCAGAAAGCGAGTTATCAGAAGAAAACGGTCGCTTTTAAACTGAAAAAGCACGGGATCCAACAAAACATTTTCTTATTTCCAATTGTAGAATTCATTTGAGGGCAGAGACAATGTCGAGAGGCGCGCGGGGAGGATGAGCGGCTAACTTCGTTACGGATCCATTTGATGGGATTGCAATGCCTCGGGGGCCACCCGCCAGCGCCACCCTCTCAACCCGCGCGCGCCCGACAACGCTGTATTTTTATATCGAAATTTCCTCTAGAAGGAGGCAGCTCGACGTTGCTGTCGTCTTTAACGTTTACATTCTTATGTAGCGTCGCCTAAACGCTAATAGCCTCCTACGGAGCGCGCGTGCAGATACCCACTCTATACACATTGTATCGACGTTTCACACACTCGCACATCCATGTGCACACTCGCATACACGCATTTCACGTGCTTTTAGCGACGTACGCAAGCTTCGATGTATGTAATATCGTTTGCAAGAACCTTTCATTTTCTAAAAGAGCGACATCATCCGTTGCGCTCGAAAGAAAAGAGTAATTGATGCTTGTCTCCTTGATGTCGCGACAATGAATAAAATATATTTTGAAAGCTCGCATGCGGGACGGGTAATGAATGTGAAATCTAAAAGCTCGTAACAAAGTACCTACGCACTCAATTTGCCAAGAGGTCACTACATTATTAAAGGCTGGTAAAAGTCACATCGTGAATAAAATATCTAAAGCGACAAATTAGGTGCTCCGGGGACAAATCAATATCGGGGGTCCCGGGGGATTGAGCAATTTTAAAACTGAGATAAAGATCTCTCGCGAGTTACTGTAAGCATTTCGTATTCATACGGTCGAGGACGACAGATGGCGCTTTAATTCAATCCGCCTCCGGCCTACGCTCCAAATTGTATTATCCGAGTATTCGCGCATCATTGATATTTCGACAATTCCAGTGGAGAACGATTGCCGCGACGGAATTCTCTTCTATATTTAATTCTCCATTTGTGTAGTTCGCGTAACTCCTACACATCCCTTTAACTAACTATCTATACGATATACAAAAATTTTGACGCTGTACCTATTCCAATTTCATTTTATCCTGGCCTAGGTACCTAAAAATCTGAGTTTATCTTAGGAAATAAAGGAGACGACAAATAGAAAAATGTACCTGTACGAAAGCGAGATGTTTCAGATTTATTTTCGGCAATTCTTTTGGTACAAAGAAAATGAGTGTTCGTATAGTTTTGATAAGTACAACCCGGGCGCAACAACTAGACACCTGGCTCGAAACTCGACTCCCCTCCCGCTACCCCGCGCGAGGCCCCGCTCTCGTCCTTCAGTAGCGTTAGCATCACTGTTACCGTTGCACGTAATCATAAAATAATAAATTAATATAACATTCTTTTTTGTTTTATTTCCGTAAGAAATTTATTGTTTTACCTACTTATTGTATAGGTAGATACTAGTATGAACTTGAATAAAAAATTACATTTGATTAACAATATTGGAAATTAATCCCAAAATAGACTCTAAATAGTTTATTACTGCTCCAATTCGTAACTAAGCAATAAATACTGCATTCGTTACTAGTATACAAATGTTTTATCTCAGTAGGTAATTAAATTATAAATCAGTAATACTTTGGTTTTTAGTTAGGTTAGGGTTTTTATTTCAAACCTCGCCATTCGGCGGAATTCCATTGGAATTCAAATTATAATGGAAACTGTTATTTTAGTTAAAATATAATAAAGCCTGACCAGAAAAATAAAAAACGAGCACTGGGGGCGCTACATGTATGCATATGTTTACGTTTCTTTTTTGCACTCAGTACTGTAGACAAACGTCATTTGAGTCAGGTGTCAAGTTATTGCGCCCGGGTTGTATTTAAACACACCAGCGTTAAAGACCAAATCGTTGAAGGAACTAAGAAGCAAAATGGAAATATACTTAGTATGATGAACTGACCTGTATCCTGGCCTCGTTGAGTTTCGTCGTCCTCGCCAACTCTTCTCTACAGTAGATATCAGGATAATGGGATTTTGCGAAAGCCGCTTCTAATTCTGCTAATTGTTCCTGTTAGAATGAAAATACCGATTAGTTAGGTCTAGTGCATACATTCCTCCAAAACTGATAACGTTAGGCGCATAAGTGCGTTTGAGAAAAAAAAACTGTGGCACTCCGAGTGCCGGCAGAAGTGAAAACTTGAAAACTTGAACAACTTTAAACTTGACAAATAACCCGCCCCTTGATTACGGATCTCGCGACAGGCTAATCTCGCAGTCACTGCTGTCAAACTTGTGTTAAACGGACGTAGTTATGCGTAAAGGAAAAGAAACCAATCCGCACTCATGTCTAAATTGAGTTAAATACAATTCAGACTCGACATGAGTGTGGATTGCTTCTTTTACGCTAATCTACTTCCATTTAACACAAGTTTGACAGCAGTAATTGCGAGATTACGCCTGTCGCGAGATCCGTAATCAAGGGGCCGGTGTCGGTGAGCAGTCACGTGACTCGCACTTAACTTTTTCGAGACGAATGCAAGAATTTTTTCTCATCTCAAAATTGCCAATCGCGCCTAAAGAACATCAAAAAACATTCCTCCATAGCTGGTAACTTTACTGGCCTGTAAGTTAAGTGCGTATTAAGCTAGTGAACAACTTTGGTGATGGGATTGTATCCGTGTGTTTTCACTTTCATGATATTGACGAAGGACACAGGGAACAGCTTTTCTGTTTGAAAGCTTTTGTATTCGATTAAAACTGGAGGCGGTAAAAGTTATCCTATGCTTTATGCTGTTTTAACTTTTTGTCTTGTTCTTACGTAATTAGCAATGTGAGTTAACATGAACATTTATGTTTTTAAAAGTGGCCCATTTCATTCGCTTATTTTAATTCATGAGACCTTAATGTAGAGTTGTAAAATTAAACTTGGAAGTTTTTGCAGATGCACCCACTGCAACATCAGTCAAGAGGGGGAAGTTACCATTAGTTGTTATGTATCAATCATCTAATAAAATTACTGATATTTTTTTTTTCGGCAAAAAGATTAGTTATTTTTGCCAAAAAATATTATTATTTTTTGGAAAAATTATGTGTTTTTTTTTGGCACATTCCCACATAACTCTTCAGGATCTTGAATGACTTGATCCGAGCGAATGCCTAAGTCAATCTCTGTGATCCAGTGACTTTTTTTTTTCATACCTGAGTAAAGGTAGTCCTATGCCGTCTCCTAGCTGGCGTGGGACAGGAAGCCGTGGTCGGCGTGTGGCCTGCATGTTGCGGGCCGAGTGCTGGCGACAGTGCTGACGATCCACTGGTACCACTGCTCGTCCCGCCTGGCTCTGGTTTTAGCTTCTTGAATGCGCCTTCCGCTGTTGGAAGAGGCTGTTTAGTACTGCGTTCGAGTTTAGTCTATGTGTTACAATATAAGGTACAGTTGCGATTACTAAAACACAAACATTTTGATTTTAAAAGCCTTAAATTTTGCCAAAAAAAAAAGACGAAATTACCTACTAATATAAAGTCAGAATTACGTACTTATATGGTTTTATAGCGCTTTTGAGGATTTTAGGTTGAATTACCACTTCAGTAAACACTACACATTATTTACAATGAAAATCTTTCGCTCTTTATTCGTTTTTGTCCCATTTAATATTTGGTTTATGATGTTTTATGAAATAAATTATCTTAGCTTAACCTTACCTACGTAGATCAAATACAATCCAAAAAAAATAATTAAGTTTAAAATTTCGGCAAAGTTATAAAAACTTATGATTTAAAAAAAGTAAAAATAAAAAGATCACGAATGCGTTGAAGCCTTTCGGAGGAAAAACAAAACATCTATGGAGAGCATTGACAAAAGAAAACTATGGGTCGATTCACATCTGACCGAAGATCCGTCGCGTATTATCGGTCGCGGAACGCCAGAACAGACAAATGTATAGAAAAACACTCGACCGTTCACACTCGACGGACTAACGTATCATCCGTCGAGTGTGAACGGTCGAGTGTTTTTCTATACATTTGTCAGTTCTGGCGTTCCGCGACCGATAATACGCGACGGATCTTCGGTCAGATGTGAATCGACCCTATATCGATGTTCGATCCCCGCCGCAGGATAAATGTTTGTATGATCTGGAAATATTTATCTCTGGTCTGGGTGTTTCTATGTACAATATGTATGTATTTACAAAAACAAAAAGTATTTATAATTTTGTAATTTTTAAAATTTTAAATCACACTTAGGTAGCTACTTCACTGAGAAATGAAAAGTCTTATAAAAATCGATTCCGACGGGATTCGAACCCGCCACAATCAGACGATACTCCTAAAGTATATAGTGCTGTCGATTCTGACAAGCACTGACTAAAGCTAGCTAAACTAGTTAAAAATCCTATCTTAGCTAGAAATCCTAAAATATCTATTCTCGTTTAGTCACTCGACTAAATTTAGAAAGCTTTAGTTCATCCTAAAACAGGTCCTAAATTGAATACACGGTGCTGCCATCTAGTGGCGAGTAGCAGTACAAGAACAACATCTATGGATTTGATTGATAGGTAAAGGTTGTTCACACGAGCAGTTTAGCTAAAAGTGTCCGTGTTTCGAAGCTTTGAAACGAATTATTTGACGTTATGAAGTTGACTTTGACGTCAATTGATAGTTTTGAAGTTGACTTTTAATGATATTTTGATTGTGTGTTCTCGGACGTGAAAAAGAAGAAGAATTTAAATTGTAAACAAACAAATCGTAATGCTGTTTAGTAAAATAACTACCTAAAAAGAAAAAAGGTAAATGTACCTGAGGGCCTAGGCAAAGTAGGTTACAATCGATTAGCGAAGGGATATTCGATAAGTCCAAAAATGTAATTGTATGAGTTTGAAGAAAATGGAGGTTAGTAAATTTTTCCATCAATGAATTTATGGATTCTACTATAACTAGCAGAGTCTAGTGGCAGAAGTCTGCTGATAATGATGATTTATATAATTACAAATTACTGATTTTATTCACTACAAAAATGTGTAAGATAATGAAGTTGGCAAACTAAATGTGTTTTTTTTTCAGAGAATCAAGCTAAAGCAAGTTTGTGCTAAAGTGGAAGAGTTTCTATTTGTGTTAGAGCAAAACTGCCCTCAAGACGTGGATCTGTATCTGTATCAAATGAGGTAATTATAACAATTTTATAAATTATTTTATTTGTAAGGTTTAACGGTAGCTTCAACTTGAACTTTTACTTTAAAAAGCTTGTTTTTACAGGATCTTCAACACCATCTATGCTGAGCACTGAGCGAAATAGTTGATAAGCAGGCCCAAGGCTTGATCTCCGGTCAATCAAAGTTTAATGAAAACATGTATAATGGAAAATAAGTACACCGGTGTTTGAAACCTACTAGTTTCTAGTTCTTTCATTATTCATTCTATTTATATGAATGTAACTCAAAAGTTTTTGATTAATAATTTAATTTTATAACATTTGGACAATGTAATAAATGTAATAATAATAAAACATATAACTTTCTGTTATAACTAGTTTTAATAAACTGAATGTTATACTAATTATCTGGAAAATAGATCATGCTTCGGTAGGAAAACCTTAATTAACTTCTGGCCAATATCATCTCTTCGTCTGGTTGAATGTTATTGATTTCTGGGTCTCCGGAATCTGCAAAAGTAACATTATTCAGTATTATCATTCGGACTGCCTCAGGTAGTAGAAATTTACTTTAGGATCATTAAAGTGATAACAGGTATGGCATGTATTTTATTGTAGAATCAAAGGCTGTATTGCTTGTGTAGAGTAGGAGACGTTACATTTTGTAAAGAAACTGCAAAGTATTTATAATAATTAGATTTCACAGTTACATACAATATTGTGAAATCTTTTCAATCTGTCTCTTCCTTGTTTTCATTTATAAAAATAAAATGGATTACCTGGAGTAGTTGGGGATTCAATTATTTTGGTTTCTCTAGCTAGAATACACCATCCGTAGCGCTTGGGGCAGCTATTGGGCATATTATGCTTTGTTGAAATCTAGAACAAAATTATTGATTACAAAAGGATGTTGGTAGATAAGTAGGTAAGTTTGACACCAAATAATTGTGATTAAGCTTTTCAACAACTTACTCATTCTTTGCAGTCTCTTTGCTTTTGGGTAGTGATTTGATTTGATAATTCTTGATCCGCTACCATTGATTTATGTAGGTACATGCACAGGGCTTAGGGCCAGCACAGGGGATAGTAGGTAGTGGCTGAAAACAAAGATAAAGATTAATGAGCACAGGTAAAATCAAAGTTATGCTAGAGACAGGTTCTTTACTAGTTCAAGATAACAAAACAAGGTAAAAACAAGATACTTTTTTCTTTCTTTAGTGGATGATGTAAGATGGTTTTCTTGAAGGGATACCAGCTTGATCTTAGAAAACAATACGAACTGAGCTTGAGAAACATTTTGTTTCAGGTTAGGTTTTATAACCAAACTAACACCAAGAATTTGAAACGTAGGTTCAATCCTACAGCAGAAGCACTGACAACATCAAGATCCTATGTAAAAACACAAACCTTTACGAAAAATCCAACCACAAACTTGCATGTTTTCGGTGATGTTTTCAAACAATTTTCTCACAGAAAACTTACTCCTGGCGGAGGATTTTCTTCTGGTAAAACACTCGAAAACACGTTTTGCATCACCTTGTTCATTACATAGTACTTCAATTAACACAAAAATATTATTTTGTTTGTTTTCGAGGTCCTACAAATCATATTTCACATCACAATCCTACTTGGTATTTTTAGTCAACACCTATTTGCATGCTCGCTAAGATTAGGAATTTTACGCGTAAAACAGACTAAAAATGTACAATGAGAATAGGGTTTAGGCACGTTTGGCTAAGTTGAGTAACTAGCTAAGATTTTAGAGCTGTCATCCTAATTTTAGCTTTAGTTTGTTTTGCTGGAATAAGTTATCTGACTGAAGCTGACTAAAGCTCATTTTAGCGATTTTTAATTAGCTTTAGCTAGTTATGTTCCACACAGAATTGGGGGCAGTTTAACAGTTATCTGGTTTCCATGCTGTGTGAAATGTCCAGCATTATTTATTTATTTAATTTCATCGCTGACCGTTCTACCAAAACCTGAATCGAGCGTTGGGACATTTCAGTTTTCAAATCGCCGTAAAATCAGGTCGGGCAAAGCTTTCTTATTAGCATAGTGGGTGTAGCGACCCTTACCGTAGGTCAAGTTCGCCGACGTAATTGTAATTGCGTTTTAACTAACGCTGTTAATGAATCGACGACCACGGTTTTGGGAATACACTCGGTGTTTATATCACGTGCTTGGGTAGTAATAAAAGTGTGAAAGTGAAGCGCTCGTTTAGGTTGAACGTTCTGTGCAGTCACATAAGTGGATGGGTGACCGCTGTGGGATTATCAACGAACGATTAGCGAATGAGTCGAAAGCAGTACTTAAATCTTTCGGTTTAATATAATGTGGCCTATTTACACTAATATTATAAAGAGGAAAGATTTGTTTGTTTGTATGTTTGTTTGTTTGAATTGAAAAGGCTCCGAAACTACTGGACCGATATGAAAAATAATTTCACCGTTAGAATCTTACATTATCCCTGATGAACATCTATAGGCTATATTTTATACCGGAAAAGTGAAGTTTTCAGATAATCAAATAATCAATTTATTGGTAATAAAGTCATTACAGGTCAGGTTTTCCCGAGGGACCGCGGGTAACACCGCGACGGACAGCTAGTGTTATACGAGAAAAGTAGGATTTCATAGATATAAGATACGTCTGAACCTTCAACAGAGTTTAAGCTAGAGGTGAACATATAATTCTATATTTCTGATTATCCATCATGAATAGCTATCTGAAAAATATGATTTTGTAAAGCAAATTCTCACAGATGATTCATTTAACCACATTAGAAGTCTTCATACATCCATCCGCCGAGCAAATGTTCAAACGTAATCAGGTTTCCCAGAAAAATTCGCATATTGGCGACATAATCACTTTACCTTCGGTTTCTCTGAGCTTGAATTAAGTGGGGGAGATTTTAAAAGCACCGTCGGAGGTCGGTTTGACAAGTATTCATGCATTCCCTTTGACGATGTTGCCAGCTACTTACTAATTAGCATGGAGCTAAGTGTTTGCGTCCGCGGTAAACGGAACCTTTTAACGTTTAAAAGGTTGTATTTTTTTTGCTCGCTTCTATGTTTTAGGGGCTTTGATGGCGAATATATTGGTTTCGCTTTTTACCTGACATTTTTCCGAGATGCGATTACGCCATTAGATGAAAGCTTTCAAATGGCCCGAACGTTTGTATTTATAGCTTAAGGGTCGGAATCGGCGAGTATTCTCTTTCAAACCGTTTGGGCTGGACACTGGGCAAGAAGTCGATAATATTTAGTCTTTAAGTAATATTTAATTTTTATTTTTGAAGTGAAAACTTCTTCATTGCTTTTTGATCATTTTTTTTGAGAATAAATTCTAGGATTCGCTTCGAAAAGGTCACGTGCGATTCATGTGACTGCTCACCGACACCTACCAGTAGCGCCGTCTAGTTCTGTACTCGGTAAATGTTTAAGGCTATATATTTACATTTCTAAAAGCTCATTGTGTAACTAAACGGGTGAAGTCATTATCTTTCGATATTTTTCGATTGCCTGACGATTCAAAAAATTGAAATAGAAAAACACTACGCGTGAACTTGTAAAACCATATCTGAAATCGACTTCAAAGAACTATGTAAAAGGAGTAAAAAAATAGACAAAATATACTAAAACCATCAAGAACAAACAAAATACGAGATGCAATTGAAATACCTTCGAGTCAATGAACAGTATTTATTGAGTAACATTTGTTCGGGGGCGTAACAGAGATTCAATGTAACATGTCATTAGGGGACCCTAATCCCCTAATTATGACGATTGACATAAAAGCACCATCTGCGGCGGCGAGAGGTGTCGGGTGACGGACGAAGTGTCGACAGTCACTAAGTACAACCCTGCTGGAAATTGATTTAACTCAACATGTTTGTTTATCACAAGTACCTATTTATAAGTTTTTAAAATATCTTGAAATTGTATTTTAAAAGTTACAGATCACTAAATATGAGGCAATTTAAAATCAAAAATACTGAAGCATTATTATGATAATAATTTGAAATTAGCGATTTTGATGTTAGAGACCTACAAACAATTTTATTACTTACTAGCTTATCTAGATTGGACTATCGTGAGGCTAAACTGGGTACATCGTATTTGTTACTTACCTACAATTAGCAAAAGTCACTGACTGTCCCAGACTGTACAGAACTCTCAAGCACACGAACTTATACATTATTTATTCAGTAATTTTCTCGCGCATATTTTGCTGTCGATTTTGACGATATTAATAAACAAGTTATTATATAATGCAAAATAATCAGCAAACTGCATTTCCAAAGTCAAAAAATAACGATTTTTCTCCCATCGCAAAGTCCTCCAAATAATTTCAATTGTAAAGTTCACGGAGCGGACCACCTCCAGGGCTCCACGGGGCGCTTCGCCCCTCGGCACTGTCCATATGCTGTCTCGCTAATAGACTTGTAATCGGTACAAATGCCGCAAATCTAGCCGATTGTGATCTTTGATTGCAGATGCTTTGTTGGGGAATTATGGGATAAATATGTCGGTGAAGTCAGCACTTTAGGGCAAAAAATTGATCTATTGTTTAGTTGTATCTATCGATGTCTGTCAACGTACCTACCTACGTATTGATCTGTGATATGTATGATAGATGTTAAGAATTCAATCGTTGCAATGTAGGCCCAAATAACATTTAGGTCTATTTCATGCAAAGTTTCGCTAAGCAGTACTTCAATTCAAATGGTAAAACTGGCTCTAGGCTCGTGATGTAAGGAAGGAAGTACTGTACCGGTAACTTTATCTACGTGCTCAATTTTTTTCTCTATAAAAAACAAATTTAGTCGCAAAATAATGTAAGTTAACAACTCTTCAAGTGCCAGCTGATCGAAAGGGCGCCGTGTAATTACAATAGGTTTATCGGATTTGTAGCGCGTGCGCACAATACACTCCATTATGTCGAGTGGTCTTGAGCGGATTACTATGCGCATATTAGTTAGAGGGGACAAGTGACATTTTAGATATTGCCCCCAATTCTGTGTGGAACATAACTAGCTAAAGCTAATTAAAAATCGCTAAAATGAGCTTTAGTCAGCTTCAGTCAGTTATCTTATTCCAGCAAAACAAACTAAAGCTAAAATTAGGATGACAGCTCTAAAATCTTAGCTAGTTACTCAACTTAGCCAAACGTGCCTAAACCCTATTCTCATTGTACATTTTTAGTCTGTTTTACGCGTAAAATTCTTAATCTTAGCGAGCATGCAAATAGGTGTTGACTAAAAATACCAAGTAGGATTGTGATGTGAAATATGATTTGTAGGACCTCGAAAACAAACAAAATAATATTTTTGTGTTAATTGAAGTACTATGTAATGAACAAGGTGATGCAAAACGTGTTTTCGAGTGTTTTACCAGAAGAAAATCCTCCGCCAGGAGTAAGTTTTCTGTGAGAAAATTGTTTGAAAACATCACCGAAAACATGCAAGTTTGTGGTTGGATTTTTCGTAAAGGTTTGTGTTTTTACATAGGATCTTGATGTTGTCAGTGCTTCTGCTGTAGGATTGAACCTACGTTTCAAATTCTTGGTGTTAGTTTGGTTATAAAACCTAACCTGAAAACAAAATGTTTCTCAAGCTCAGTTCGTATTTTTTTCTAAGATCAAGCTGCTATCCCTTCAAGAAAACCATCTTACATCATCCACTAAAGAAAGAAAAATGTCTCTTGTTTTTACCTTGTTTTGTTATCTTGAACTAGTAAAAAACCTGTCTCTAGCATAACTTTGCTTTTACCTGTGCTCATCAATCTTTATCTTTGTTTTCAGCCACTACCTACTATCCCCTGTGCTGGCCCTAAGCCCTGTGCATGTACCTACATAAATCAATGGTAGCGGATCAAGAATTATCAAATCAAATCACTACCCAAAAGCAAAGAGACTGCAAAGAATGAGTAAGTTGTTGAAAAGCTTAATCACAATTATTTGGTGTTAAACTTATCTACCAACATCGTTTTGTAATCAATAATTTTGTTCTAGATTTCAACAAAGCATAATATGCCCAATAGCTGCCCCAAGCGCTACGGATGGTGTATTCTAGCTAGAGAAACCAAAATAATTGAATCCCCAACTACTCCAGGCAATCCATTATGAAAACAAGGAACAGATTGAAAAGATTTCACAATATTGTACGTAGCTGTGAAATTGAATTATTATAAATACTTTGCAGTATCTTTACAAAATGTAACGTCTCCTACTCTACACAAGCAATACAGCCTTTGATTCTACAATATAATACATGCCATACCTGATATCACTTTAATGATCCTAAAGTAAATTTCTAACTACCTGAGGCAGTCCGAATGATAATACTTAATAATGTTACTTTTGCAGATTCCGGAGACCCAGAAATCAATAACATTCAACTAGACGAAGAGATTATATTGGCCAGAAGTTAATTAAGGTTTTCCTACCGAAGCATGATCTATTTGCCAGATAATTAGTATAACATTCAGTTTATTTTTCAATAAAACTAGTTATAACAGAAAGTTTTATATTTTATTATACCTAATACATTTATTACATTGTCCAAATATGTTATAAAATTAAATTATTAATCAAAAACTTTTGAGTTACATTCATATGAATAGAATGAATAATGAAATAACTAGAAACTAGGTAGGTTTCAAACACCGGTGTACTTATTTTCCATTACACCTGTTTTCATTAAACTTTGATTGACCGGAGATCAAGCCGGGCTTATGGGGTTATTGGGCTTGCTTATCAACTATTTCCCTGAGTGCTCAGTATAGAAGGTGTTGAAGATCCTGTAAAAACAAGATTTTTAAAGTAAAAGTTCAAGCTACCGTTACACCTTACAAATAAAATAATTTATAAAATTGTTATAATTACCTCATTTGATACAGATACAGATCCACGTCTTGAGGACAGTTCTGCTCTAACACAAATAGAAACTCTTCTACTGAGTATGCTATAAATTACATCATTACAACTTGCTTTAGCTTGATTCTCTGAAAAAAAAAACACATTTAGTTTGCCAACTTCATTTTGGTACACATTTTTATAAAGAATAAAATCAGTAATTTGTAATGATATAAATCATCATTATCAGCAGAATTCTACCACTAGACTCTGCTAGATAAAGTAGAATCCTTATAATCATTGATAGAAAAATTTACTAACCTCTTTCCATTTGGTTCAAACTCATACAATAACATTTTAGGACTTATCGAATATCCCTTCGCTAATCGATTGTTACCTACATTGTCTAGACCCTCTGGTACATTTAGCTTTTTCCTTTATAGGTAGTTATTTTATTAAACAGCTTAGAAAACAGAACTTAGATTTGTTACGAGGTTTATTTACAATTTACAGTCTTCTTCTTCTTATTCACGTCTTCGCCGAGAATACAATCAAAATATCATTAAATGTCAACTTCAGAACTGTCAAATCATTCGTTTGAAGCTTCGAAAGGTAATTTTAACACGAGACTTGAGCTACTAGCCTCGTGTATTATGAGCCTTAGCAATCAAATAAATCCATACGTATTGCTACTCGCCACTAGATGGCAGCACCGTGTATTCAACTTGGGACATGTTTTAGGATGATCTAAAGCTTTCTAAATTTAGTCAACTGACTAACCCGGAATAGATATTTTAGGATATCTAGCTAAGATAGGATTTTTAACTAGTTTAGCTAGCTTTAGTCAGTGCTTGTTAGAATCGACACTATTTTATACTTAAAAAAGTTGCAGAAATGTTGCTGAAAAAAAAGCTGCTAACTTTAGACCGGAGCTTGTTAGATTGACTTGGTTTGTTTAACTATTATTTGATTCAGAAATAAATCTTGAATTAATTTATATTTTAATAATATTAAATTAAACAATATTAACCTGCTTTTAAAGTCGCCGGATCTCTATAATATTTCGAAGTAGCTATGTACTTACCTATTATTTTTTAAAAAAAAAAATGGAGCACGACTGCGTCTCAGATGCGCGATAGCCATTATCTCAGATAATGAGACCCCAAAAAGACACGTTTAAATAGGAATTTGTCACCCACATTTAAAAAGAATTGTGATGCTTGTTCTCGCTTCACTTCGCCACTTCACACAATGCGAAACTGATTGAGAATTGACCACTTCCGGCCTCCGATCAGACAAAAGCTAAAGGGGTACATCGACAGGTGATGTGAAACACGCGACCGCCACGCGACACGCATTATTGTAACCTATACGAGTCGCGGATAATGACAACGTTATTGCTTTTGTAATAGTGATCAATTTGCGTTGACTGTCAGTATTTTTATTGAACCGTTTAGCTGTTGACAAATTGTTACCAGCTGTGCTGATGCTTGTGAATTGAAAGAGTTACGCATTGTTGTAGAGGCAGACTCATAGGGAACATATTCTTACATAATTACGTTTTAAAACTAAAAGAAAAACCGACTTCAATGTTCGACTCTACACACGGCGTGACTCAGGGAATCAATAAGCCATACATAAAAATCTAAATAAGAAAAAGAAATCAAATCGACAGATAATGCTTAGGCTCCACCGGTGTCGAAGGGCATTAATTACCAAAACTGCATACATTTATGTCAAGTTTCGCGGCACGTGAGTTCCTGGCATTAGTAAAGCGTCAATTTGACATAATGCATGTCGATTCGATTTACAATGGCTAGGAGGGAAGGTTTTTAGAGTTTTACGGGAAAACTATCAAACCCTCAGGAATAAAATTTATATGGGACCACCTCTGGAGCATACCCTTTCAAACAAAAAAATAATTTTGAAAATCGGTCCACAATTGGCGGAGTAATCGCGTAACAAGATACAAAAAAAAACAAAAAAAAATTAAAAAAAAACATACAGGCGAATTGAGAACCTCCTCCTTTTTTTGAAGTCGGTTAAAAATGAAGTAAGTTTAATAATTTGGGATGCAACATTTTTTTCTTAATTTCCACAAATTACAGGTTTGCGGAACAAAATATCACGCCAGCAATTTTCCAGCTAGGTAATATTATTTACAGCGAAATTATGGAAGTTATAACAAATCGTATCCGGATTTAAAACAAGTGGTTATTATGATAAGATATCAACACCTCTTCAAAGCCAAGACAACGTTTGCTTAAATCGTCAGACATAAATAATCCTGATCGAAGTGTGACCCAGTCAATTTTTTTTTTTAAATTTATTTAAGGGTTTTGTCGCTTAGCGACCACATCACCCTGATACAACAGAAAATGATTATGAACAATATCAGAAGAAACATAAAACTTAACTACTTATGTAAACCTAACTCTAATAACTAAAAATTAAAATATTTTGTATACAATTAATTGTAAAAAAACTTTTCCTGAGACGGAAACAAATCTAAATAAGTACCTAAATGAATCGAATACCTAACAGAATATTTTAACAGAGCAGCCTGAAATAATAGTTCTGAATCCCAACGAAGAAGTTTTATTCCCAAGTTCAATTGCTGATGGCAGAAAATTAGAGAACAGATATCAGTGAGACAATTTATTATGTTGATTAGTTTGGAAGTGATATTATGGATAGCACTGTCAAATAATAAATCTTACATTTATGTTGGAATATATTTTATTTTATCTGGGACTTACAGCGCCACAAACTTATCTGGACCGGTGGCCAAAAGAGGAACTAACGAATTTAATATAAAAAAAACTGCTAACACCAAATGCAATAACAGCGCCTGTCTCCCCGGTCCAGATAAGTTTGTAGGTCTCAACAATGCAAAACGAAGGAATAGTTTAATAAGCACTACCTATATAGACAATACATAATAAGGTTCAATCATAAAATCACACATCTTTCCCGTAAGGGTAGGCCTCGGCCTACCACGAGGACTCCACCTCAGGTTCTTGCCGCATCCTGAAAGTCATATTACGTAGATGTCGCTACCTTAATTTGTTCACACCATTATCCAGCAAGTTTACTACATCTTAAATTATTCGTAGAGTGAAAAAAGCACTGTTTGACGATAGGGTAGGTGCCTATACCTACCTACATAGCCTTGTCATAAAATACTTTGAAAAGCAGTCTTTATTACGAACAAAAACAAAATGCTTTTCATTGTACGAACATTACCTAGGTATAACACGTAGCAACCCAACTTGGCAACCGTAGCCGTTTGAAAATTCAGGCTTCGCCCGCGGCGGGTAAGGGGGTGAGGGGGGAGAATGGTCGTTAGTGACATTTCGTATTCATGACGTCACTCGCGCCCCGATTGTTTGCAATATTACTCTAATTGGAATTGTAATTATACGCACATACCGTCCTCTACCTGGTACGTGATTGTAGTGCAGTAGTTTCCGTCTTTTGTTGCCTAATCAACGGAAATTGGATATACAGAGAGATTTGGACTGGACAAAGTATCTACCTACCTACACACGGAGATGTCGAGGGAATTTAATACAAATGCCTACTTCCTATTCCATTAAAAACATAAATTAGGCATTATTTAGAATATTAATACCCCAAAATTCCTTAACGATTTAACGATAATAGACTTTCAACGAACCTGTAGTCTGACAAGATCTTTTTATAATTTCCCAAGTTATATTATTATTAATGTTGTCTGAAATAAATAAATAAATTACATTCAATTATTATTTCAGCCTGTATTGTCCCACTGCAGGGCAAAAGCCTCCCTCCCTTTTTTCCAGTTGTTCCTATCTATGGCTGCAGTGGGTCAATCTGGAAGATACAGATACACATCTAACTCGTCCCGCCATCTCCCTGGTGGTCTACCGCGTGGACGTCTTGCGTTGGGCACCCATTCAGTTGTGGTCTTTGCCCACAACTGACTTGAGCTGGGCGGCTTTTTTACTGATGTCATAAACTTTTGTCTGGGAACGCAGCTTTGAGTTCCGTATTCTGTATGCTGCGTTCCATTGCCCATTGACATACTTACCTCGAGTCTGAACTTTTGCTGAGCTGTCAAAGACCAAGTTTGGGCACCGTATGTGAGGATGGGTAGAACGCACATGTCCATGAGTTTGCGTTCGAGGCAGAGTGGAAGTTCTCCTTTCATTAGTTGTTTTATCGACCAATATCTCCTCCAGGCGTTTTCGGTGCGTCGAGCAATATCTTTGTATTATCGTGGCTGGAAGGAGACTTTGGCCGAGATACACAATTACACATCCCCCTCTACGTATAGTCTTTGTTAGTCATTAACTTCGACCTGTTCATCGTCCGACCTCGAGTCTGGCTTGGTTTAGATCGTCTAGCATGCAGCCAAGTTCTGTGGCTGAGGAGAAAAATAGAACTATGTCGTCGGTGAAACGGAGATTCGTTAACTGCCGTTCCCTTAAGACAGCCCTTTTGCCGACCCAGCTCGGTGGCTCAGCTCGGACCCAACTTCCTAAAAACTTCTTCTAGGGTTGCGGTGAACAACTTTGGGGGAAACGAGTCTCCTTGCTTTACCCCTTTTTGAATCATAAAAGAAGGACCAGTGGATGCAAGTTAAATAGCGGCTGTACTGTGTCAATAAACGTTAGGTACGTAAAAGGTTTATGTAAGTTGGTTCAATATCTTGTTTTGAGATGGAGTCAAAAATTTAATTATGTTTAATACCTACTGTCAAATGCTTTGGAGTAATCGATGAATGCTAAGTAAATGGGTAAATCGTAGTCGGAATGCTTTTCAATTAGTTGGTTTAGGAAATGTAGGTGGTCTGTGGTTGATAAGCCTCGGCGTTTTTGTAAAGCAGCAAAAGCTCAGATTCGTTAAAATAGAACCTACCTATTCTACGTATGATCTCCTAAACCCACCATAATCCAAACCTTAATCGGGGATCGATTTTACTTATATTTGGGACATACCTACACAGAGAAAGATTTAGTCCATGCATAAAATGACACAAATGTGATCGTCAGTCCTTGCGTGACTTATAGATAAGTCCGCAGGCTCCCTTCTTATACTTTCTAACACCTATACCGACTGCTAGTCAAAGGTTTCAGATCTTTAGGCATTCAAAATCCTTTGTAGGTATCGAAGGGGAATGGGAAATAGTGAGGATAGTCCAAATTCATATTTGACTCATGCCTGAATTTTTCAGAAATTAGGATTCCATACCCACAGCCCATCGCCGCCTAAAATGTAGATTACATTTTTGATCAGGAGGTTTTGGAAGCTTCGTTCACCTTCTTTGTTTCAAGAGTGTGCAGGAGCCGCCATTTTGTGAGCGGGATAGCGAGTGTGATTTCTTCGGCGTGTGAGAAGTACAGAGCTATGGATACGCAACATTATTTACGGCGCTAAAACACTTTAGCTAATTACAAGTTAATTAAAGAAACAATCGAAAAATTCAAAGACGAAACTAAATAAATACTTGAAGGTTTCTTGTCAAAACAAAAACCCACCAATAAAAGTGTACTGTTCCTGAGATAAATAGCAAAATGTGTGCAAAACGTGTATCATCATCTCCCTGCCCTTTACCCACATTATGTGGGGTGTGCAAAACGTGTATATTTAAAAAAAAATCTAGAAAACTTTCACGAATCGTGTTTTTCATAAACGTATCCAAGATAAAACGAAGTAGGTATGATTTACCTAAATATGAAGGTTGTAGCTTTCACAGATTCTGAGATATATAACGATGTCGAACTACAAAATTGGTTAAATTTCTTCTGCACACTCTGTAAACTAATTTCTGGAACGTGGTAGGTGCTTTAGGTATAGCTGCCGGAGCTCCTTGACATGCATGGAGGCCGGCCACGGATCAGTTTTTAGTCGGTGAGAGACCCTTTGGTTGACTAGTATTATCGAGCGAATACCGGCCATCAGATAATCAACCATTCCACTTTATATTAATTTAATACTAGCCTCCTCCGCTTCCTTCCGTCTTTGCCGGCGAGGTAGCCACAAGTGCCAATATTTGGAATGGACTTTCAAACCGAAATGTAGTCATTACAGGAGTTTAACCTGGATTTTTGCAAGGCAAGCTTTATTTTACGTTAATGATATGTGCATTCGAGCAACAGACTGCCCAGTACGATCGCAAGCCGCGCAAAATAATTGCGCTAAGCAATAAAAGTTTAAAATTATTGAAATATTTGGTTTTATTTGAATATTATAAAAAGTCAGAATTGGTATGTAGATCAAGCTCATTTATAAGTACGGTCGGTAGTGTAAGTTTATATATTTTGGAATAATAGAAACGCATTTCTGAGAATGCAACCGGTGACTATAATTAATTCAAAAGATTGGGTCATCAGTAACATTCGTAATAAGTAATTATTACAAAACTTTAACTTTAAATGTAATTTTATCAAACGCAAATAAAACGAGAAAATAATAAATACATCACAAACTAGTACAAAATGTACAAATCGAGCCACAAAATTATAATCCGTTTATAAAACTAAAAAGAAAACCGACTTTATTGTTATTCGTTAATAATAATTCAGGTGGAAAATTAAGCAAGATGAGGTTTTTTGAGTTTTACGGGAAAAATATAAATCCCTTAGTATTATAATTTATATAATTTATAGGCGAATTAATTACCACTCCTATTTTGAAGTCGGTTAAAAAAGTAGTCACGTGACCTGCGACCCGAGTTTGATGGTTTTTTCCCATCTCAAACATGCCCAACGCGCTTATAGAAGCTTTCACTTCAAAAATATACAGGCGAATTAAGAATCTCCTCTTTTTTTTAAAGTCGGTTAAAATATGTTTATTGAATTGGACCGTGACCAAGATGGAGGAAGATGACTTTTACTCCTGTTCCTTCGAGACCAATACCTTGGGCCGTATTCGCGTTCCTTTTTTCGTTAGTTTGTTGAATATTCGGATGCTTCCCATTATTTTTGACTTCAAGGGCCAATTTTTCGGTTTGGAATATTTGGTCCTAGGTTAGGTGTTTTAACGGAAGGACCAGGAAAACATGAGGGGCGGGTAAAGTTGGGCCGCAAGTGAGCAACCCAAACTCATCACCTGATAGGTAAGTTTCTTCCTGTTTCAATAAATTAATGAGGAAGAATGAAGACAAAACATTGAAAGCATATTAATAGGCGCTTTACCCTTTTCGTATTCATGTGAATTATGTTTTGAATATTTGACTGTAAAACTGTAATCTAGATCTTTGTGATCTCAGGATCACAAAGATCTAGATTACAGTTTACCAATTAATAACAATACGGGCACACCTAATTATGGAGTAATGTTTATTACTTACCTACCTAATTATCATAATGTTTTGTAATAAAGCTAGTCAACAATGCAGTGCAGCTAAGCCTTCTACTATTTGTGACTGGTTTTATGTACGAATAAAATGTAAATAAGAAAACAAATTGTGTGACTGTTAGAATAAAACGTAAGAAAAAAATATGGTAAGGGTGAGAGTGAACGGGACAAACCTGAGTGGTCTTGCAGCGAGCGGCTGAGCGGCGCGGGCGGCGTGGCGGCGTGCTCGGTGCCGTAGAGGCCACCGAACTCCTCCGCCGAGGAGGAAGATGCGTTGCTGCACTTGCGGCCCTTGTCCGGCGTGTATTTAGTTTCACCTGTCGACGGCAGGAACTTAGCATCGGCCTGGTGCTCGTCCAGCAGGCCGGGCACGCCGAGCAAGCCGCCGACGAGGTTCGGGCGCAGCTCCTCCATGATCTTCGAGCCCTGGTGGCACGCTCCACCGCCCGTGAAGTTGAGCTGGCGGCTAAAGAAGGCCGGAAAGATGTTGAACTGCTGCGGGTCCGGCAGCGCGGCGAGCGGCGGCGCGGGCGGCTCCGCGGCGCCCGCGCACGCCGAGCTCTTGAAGTCCACCGTGCCGTGGCCGGCGCGCTGGCTCAGCGCCCAGCGCTCTCCCGCGCTCCGCAAATCGTGATCCGTGCCGCCGTCGCCGTCGCCGTCGGCTCGGCCCCGACGTTCACTGACTAACCACATTATAGTGACGTCGCGCGTCGCGATCCACCGACCATGCCGCCCCGCGCGCTAATTGTTCGCGACTGCGCGGGATGGCTGGTGGTCGCCGCCCCCGGCCGGCGGGCTCGGGCCCGTGATCGATGTGCAGCCTCCGCGGGTGCTGCGTCCCGCTCTGGCGCGCAGTGGGCGGCCCGAGGGCGGGCGGAGCGCTCCCATTGGTCGCCGCCGCCGGCGCCTGCTCGACACCGCTCCGGGCGAGATACGCTTTTCTTTGTTTTATTGTCCCCACGGCTCCTCGTCGATCTTGCGTTTAAAGTTTATGCATTGCACCATGTTTTGTTTCACAAAACGCAAAATCATGTATGAAGTTCTTAAGGTAAATGTGATATAGATTTGGATGGCTCACTTTTTGTGTGTTGTGGCAGTGTCAGTGTCTTATCTGGTATCAGGCGGATTCTTTCTGTGAAACAGATCTTACATTAAATGTGACATTCGCTATCCATCCTCTACATGCACTTGTACGTGACATTTAGCAGTCAGAGAGCGGTGTTGTGCCTCTCCTTCTACTTATCTATTAGAATTGCATACACTGACAACTGCTACACGATAAGATCACTGAACCCTTTAGTCCAACCCCATTCCAGTGGTTATGTTATGAATATCATTAGACGTATCAAGTTCGAGACATACTGCATTAATGTTGTATCATGAGATCAAAGATATGCCAATAAATTGATAAAATCAATTTAATTTGCGATTGTTGCGGTCTGTAATTTCTAAGTACTTAGGTAGGTACCTATTTAAAAAGTAAGAAATAAATACTTACAAAAAAAAACCGTGGCACCCCCGGAAGTGCCGAGAAAAGTGAAAATTTGAACAATTAGGTACCTAGAGTATATAGGTCCTTGTAGACACTTTCGAGGCGAATCCAAGAATTTATTTTCATTTCAAAAATGCCCAACGTGCCTAAAGAAGTTTTCACTTCTAAAACAAAAATGAATTTGCACTGAGAAATGGGATTTAACAAACTTTTTTTAACAAACTTTCATAAAATTCCCGTTTTTATTTAAAATTTAGTCACACACAATTAGCAACATAGGTGATCTTAGCATACTTTCCGTATGTAGGTGCTTGCCTTATACCTACTTGTAGCACACTTAACATTAGGTATCCTAAATATATTTTTTAAATTTTATTTAGCTAATTTAGCGGAAGGGAAACAAAACAGAATCTATCTTAAGTATAAACTAAAGTAAACTTTTGGGTTGTAAGTGGAGAGAAGTGAAATGTCTAAGATCCCAGGAGTAGTAGAGCAAAGAGCAGCATTGAGAGTATGAACAGTAGTTGAAACGGCACTTGCATTTAGAAACTAGGAGGCCACGATGTAACAGCCCATGTTTCACAGTATTAATACAGTATGACAACGTTCATCGTTTACGTTAGGTTCATCAGGCATAATGCAGGATTACGAGAAAGCATTTGACAGCGTAGAACATTGGGCTGTGTTCCATTCTCTCCATCGCTGCCAAATCGACTCACGGTACGTAGATATCCTACGGAATTTGTACGATGCGGCATCAATGAAAGTTCGCTTGCACGCGCTCACAAAAGAGATTCCTCTGAGAAGGGGAGTGCGACAAGGAGATAACCTATCACCCAAACTCTTTACTGCAGTTTTGGAGGACATTTTAAAATTGATGCAATGGGAAGATCTAGGCATAAACATAAATGGTATCAACTTGTCGCACCTCCGTTTTGCAGATGATCTCATTCTGTTTAGCGACAACATGCAGGATCTCCAAGGCATGATTAAAGACCTTTACGATGCCTCTTTGAATGTAGGCTTAAAGATGAACATGTCCAAGACGAAGATCATGTCTAACATCTCCGACAGTCAGACAAGCATTGCCATTGGCGGTGTGACCCTGGAGATGGTAGACCACTACATCTATCTTGGACACTGTTTATCTTTCAGTGGAGCGCATAGAACCAAAGAGATCATGCGTCGCAAACAGCTAGGATGGGCAGCGTTTGGTAAGCTGGAAGACATTTTCAGGGACCGTAAAATGCCACAATGCCTGAAAACCAAACTTTTTAACCAATGTGTCTTGCCCACAATGACATACGGTGCCGAAGCATGGACGCTCACTAAGGAAACTGTGCACAAAATGAGGGTCGCACAAAGGGCCATGGAGCGTGCCATGCTCGGCATATCGTTACTAGACAGAGTCCGCAATACGGATATTCGTAGGAGGACAAAAGTAGCAGATATCGGAGACCGTATTGCGAGACTTAAGTGGCGCTGGGCAGGACACTTGGCCAGATTTGGTGATGGCAGGTGGTGTAAGGCTCTGACCGAATGGTACCCAAGGGGAAGTGCTAGAAGCCGAGGCAGACCAGCAGCCAGGTGGGTGGATGATATAGAGGCCATTGAGGGAAAGACATGGATGAGAACCGCACAGTGCCGATTTGAGTGGCGTTTGAGGGAGGAGGCTTATGTCCAGCAGTGGGCTATAATTTGAGCTGCCAATGATGATGATGATGAATGCAGGATTCCAATGGTGAAAGAATTTTTCAAATCGGTCCAGTAGTTTTGGAGCCTATTCAATTCAAACAAATAAATCTTTCCTATTTATAATTATTAGTGCTTGTAGAAAAAATACTGAGTTGAAATTAAACAAGTCCACAAAAAAACCTGTGCTATACCTATTTTAAGAGACTGTTTTAATCATAGCTGTAATAACAGAACGTAACACGAACGAACATTTGTTAGCTTACTGTGCATGTTGCGTTTCCTGTAATTGGTTTCGAATGTAGTTTTAAGAACATTACTTGAGTAAAATTGCCTGTTATCATGTGTAAACTGTTGGTGAACCTAATAAATAAATAAAAAAACGAATTGCACATGCCCGCATATTAAAATGGTGCTGACGTTCGCACCCCCTCCTAACATGTGAATATTCTTACTCCAAGTCTAAAACTTTATGAGTAGTTTTAATTGATTCTCCGCTTCTTGAAGCAAGACGGGAGCTTTAGCTAAGTTTTAAGTTCTACATGTACATAAGTATGTAGTTTTGTCTTTTTACTTGATCATAGAGCACTTAAAAGCTAATATTTTCTTTCTTTCGGAGTCAACATTTTATGCATCATACCTAGTGTGAAATGTCATTTCCTTTCCGATTGTACCTACTGGGTGTAATAAAATTAACGAAAATGCAAAAGGCAATTTCATATTATTATTAGTACAGATAGTAGAGATCGCTTTTTAGTGATAAGACCGCCAATTGTAAATCATAGTTAAGTTTTTTTTGTTTGGTTTTATATTTTTGTTTAACTTTTTATGTGGTGTGCAATAAAGTATTTTGTATGCTTTTTCAAAAAGGGTTAGAATAAGATTTATTGTAATTTTTAACACAGAAACTAATTTTTAAAGTTCTTTACTAGAACCGATAGACTCTTTGATGTTTATAAGAATTACCCCAAAACTAGAAAAGTGAAACAAACTCGACTTGGTACAGTCCGCAACAAAAGTCGATTAACAGTTGGACTTTTTAAAATGGTTTTTGTTTTTGATTACTAAGAAAAAAGAAACTTTTCTTGGAAAATTATTACGAACTAAGACTTTATCTTTAAAAATTATTCAACATTTTGGTCATATTGTTACAGATTTCGGAAATATTCATATTTGTGAAACATCAAATGCTAATCGGCTGTACATTTTTATTAAAATTGCCGATTGCATGATACAGTGTTCCTATCTCTATGTATAAAGTTTTAGTTGTGCACTAAGATTTACCTGAGCATGCCTAGGGAAGTTCTAATGCGCTAAACTTACCTACAGAGTGATGTCTCGACCGTGCGAACATTTTACGTGAAAACCTAATGCTGGCACGGCACATAGGTATATGCTTGCTTAGGTAACTGCTACATTACCTACACACACTATGCTTGAAACCTGGAATTTACAAATCTATTTATTTGAAATTTCTAAAAGAGAACTCATGAAATATCCTACATAGTAGTAGTAGTCGATTTCGTAAGATTAATTCGCTATTCTCAGTTATCTTATAAAAACTGTACCTACATTACCTACTAATCATCTAACATGATTATTGAGAAGTAGTAGTTACACAAAGTACAGGGCATTTAGATTGGTCAGTATGGGAAAGTCTGAAACTATGGCTCGTATTAATAAACCTTACTCAGCTCAAGAGACCGCACTTGATTTGCATCTTGAGATGCTGATGACGTATCAAATGATAGCTCATACCTAACGTTTATTAATACGGGCCTATAAGACATACGAAGACATTCTTAGGAAGCATGTCATCGATTTTAGTAACAAGGGAAACTGTATTCAAACATTTAAAAAAAACGAGTGTGATAATAGTACTTTACCTAAGTTTTTCCAAAAATATAACAATACCAAATCGTCAAGTTCGCAATTTCGTAACATTTGTTTTGACCATGTGCGTCACCGCCCATCTCGATATAATTTAGAGTACGGTAATGATATAGTAGAGGTCCCACTCAAAGGAGAAAGGAGAGCCAAATTGTCAGCTTTTCATACGCTATTGTAGCCACGTGGCAGATGATCCTATTACTTTATTAACTGAAAAACTAGTAAATAGTAGTATGTATGTAAATTATGTTATACTCGTAGGAGTTGATTTTTATTGTAATAGACACTTTACTTTTACCCATACACCATAATATAATAAAGCTGAGTTTACCTTTAAATTCATTAAGTTAGTCAAGTCACTCCATACGTGACAGGTTGCAAGCCCATCACCGCTTATTAGAAAATTAACTGACCCATAACAGAAATCTTTAACTTTGGGGATCCTGGTGGCCGAACTCTGAGCATCTGATCGAGCTGTAGTAATTACTTTTCTTTTAACTAAGTTATTTTTTATTTTTCTTTAGAATATTGATTGCGTTTTAAGCTAAAAAATCTTCGATAAAAAAAATTAGTTTAATAGCACGTGTTTTGATATTTTCCTCGTCAGCAGGCCGGAAGTGACGGATGCGGTGCCCGGAGGAAGCAGCCGCGTCGACGCAGACATCCACTACGGTTCCGATATTAAATATTTTTCCATCCATTTTATTGGCGGCAAATTGCTTTAGGTTAAAAGCGATTCGATCAGAGATATTGTTTTTAGATTGATATTTATTTTTCTAATCCAATCTTGTTCTGTGGACCTTGAATCATCTTGGTTGATTTAAAAATATGGTATCATGCTGACTTGATTGTATCGGTACTTCATGATAATAACCAGTTAAGTACCTATGGAATTCCAACTTCTGAATAATATTGCGACACAGCTTTTATGAGCTACAGCTGCAGGAATCATCGCTTTCAAATGCTTTTGTGCACATTGTTTGTATTCCTTAATAAATATATTTTGATTTGATTTTTTTTCAGTCAAGCACAAAATTGGCGTGTTATTTTTGTATTTACTTTACAAAAAATTTTTTACTCGGTCTACCGCGATACAGGCTTGGCCTAGTGCGGGGTCCATTGTAAATTATTTTATGTATGAAATAAATAAATAAATACCTCTGACTACCCCCTTAGACATCTTCCGATAAAAAGATCTGAGAGAATGTCTGCTGCGCTTCGGATGCAGCTTTGTTACATCATACGAATCCATGTATTGATGTTTGTTATTAAAGATGTTGGTATTTTATACTATAGTTACTTGTAGGTAAATAAGTATGTTATTTTTTAGATTTAATAGTGGATGAAAGGACACAAAGTAGGTAATATATTTTCAAATAAGGTGGTAAATATTTGAGTGTGTCGGGCTCCGGGTAAGCGGCGGGGTCCGCTCATCGTAGCCATTAAAAACTTATTAAACATCATCTCGAGCAATTACCGCCCCTTGCTTCTCCTTCACCCTTCCGACTGTAGAGCTATCACAACCAAATAAGTATCTATTTATAATCTTGGTTAATACATTTGTAATGGATTTTATCTAGAGGCAAACTGGCAAACTATTTAAAGATCACGACTTCCAAGACATTTTCTCAATTAGTTTAAAAAGATTCATGGAAATAATTTATACCTACGTAATTTTTGTTTGTATTGACCTTATTAGACAATTCGTTTGGGGGTAGATGATGCTGTGTGAAATGTCCAGCATTATTTATTTATTAAATTACTTACTTTCAGTTTTATATTTTAGATAATATGCTGAATGAAAAAAGAAAAAAACAAGGTTTTCTCTCTCTACTATTTCTCGAAATAAATATAAGTACCTACCATAAGTACCTACCTACCGTAATACCTACAATAACGGTAAAAGTCAAGTATTTTTCAATTCACCATTTCACTTAAAAACGAGTTCCTATCAGAGTAAACCCTTGGCGTCTCCGACCTCTAAGGTCGTGAAAATACGACCTTGTGTAAATCCCTTAAAAGCACACCCCCTTTCAGTTGCCACGAAACGTTTGAGAGGTAATTTTATAATTCATATCCTTTTTGAACCATTTTCCCTGATTAATTATTTATTTAACGCTCGGGATTTGAGTGGCTCAATTGAAATAATTATTTTCACTAAGAGAAAATTGTCTAAAACGCTCTTGTTATGTAAGGTAACCTACTTGTACCCGTAAAAGAATATTTTTTTTATAAAAAAAATACTTACATGATTCAGATGGGTGTTGCTCGCGTTAAAGAGCTTATTGTTTGAGAACAATGCAATCTACAACGAACTATTATGCTAATTGTGGTTTTGTTTTGTTACTTTTTTGTATGGGTGCTAAAACGTGCACGCGATTGTGAGTGTCAATTGTTTGTAAAAATATTTTGACAGGAAAATTCTAAGTTATCCCGCTGTCAAAATTACCGCCTAATTTAGCGCGCGCGACTCTACGCCCACTAATAATTTGAAATTAGAACTTTTACTTTTTTATTGTTGCCACGCGGCGGTAGGGTTAGGCGTTATGCCGTTTCATTGGAGAGATAATTATTTTATATTTATTTATTAGTTCACCAACATAGCGTACCTACACCTTAACATAAAATAAAGATACATTCAAGGTAGAATATTGTAGAACTATTGAAAATTCCACAAATATTATACCTATATTGTCATCTGTTTGTAAGTAAAAAATATAAAAATAAAATGTACTTACTTACTTAAAAAAGATTTAATGGCATTTAAAAATACGTCTTGGTAAAACCTCTTTTATTTGTTAATAGCGTAGCGAGCTGCGATGTCAAACGAAAGCGAGGCAGTCATAAAAGCTCACCAATTAGGTGGGCACTAAAAGCACCTTCGAGCTTGCTTGCTTGGTGAGTCGCGCGGTTTCGACATCTCATCAATTTTGTACAAAACTCTCAGAGAAACCTCGCGTTGAGTAAAAAATACAAAAAAGTTGGCAAAAGGTCGTGGTCTTGTAATAATTGAGTGGAATAAATTATCAAGACCGGGTTTTAAACAAAAATAAACAGGATATGTTTTCATAGCTATGCTATACGGAAGCTCTATGTTCCATAGAGTTTCCATAGTAATCAATGAAAATGAGTAAGCGCTCGTGGTCGTGCTTGCTTAGTCGTTCTTGATAGATCGTCGAAGTTAAGCAACGTTCGAAACGGTCTGTAAGTGGATGGGTGACCGCCAGTGGCATTTTCATCTGAACGCTTCCGTGCTTCGGAGGGCACGTTAAATTGTCGGTCCCGGCTATTTAAGTCGTTACGCCATGACGGAGGCCTTAAGGCGGCCTAAAAACTCCGTCACCAGATTTGGCCACTGACTCATACGAACTTACTTACTTAATGAAAATGAGTATGAAAACTAACCGATTTACTGATAAGATTTGTAGTATTTAACAATTTAGTTAACTAATTAAATACTTATTGTGAATCAAGCTCATGAAAAATTATGAATGAGAATATGGTTAAAAAAAATTACAAAGTAAGAGGTACTATTTAAAGTTTGTGGAATGACGTATCAGTGAAGCTGTAGATTACACCACAAAGTGTGCCCATATCGTTTTTTCCACACAACCCGGTAAGTAGGGACGTAAATTTTCACACATTTTTCTGTAATAAATGAGCGAGGTAAATTATTTTTACTTTTTTTCTGACTTAGTCGAGCTCTTTACTGGTTTACTGGATTTAGCTTTGAACGCAGTTCAGTTTTAATAAGGTAAACATTTTTAAAGTGTTGAAATGAATTCATATGCGTCTTATCTACACTACACTTGTAGGTACCTACCTCTACTACCTTCACAATATACCTACTTAAGAATCTACACGACTCGGTCTACATCCCTTGAAGATGTCATTGTAAGCTAGAGGCGCAACTAGAAATCTAACAGCCGCACTCAGAGTCACTTAACGGCTACTTAAATAATGCTGGAAATAATGCTGGACTTTTCACACAGCATCATCTAGCCCCAAAGTAAGCAGAGCTTGTGTTATGGGTACTATGATGACTGATATACTACTTATATACTTTTTTTTTTTTTTTTTTTTGTAAATACATACATATTATACATAGAAACACCCAGACCCGAGACAAATATTTGTAGATCATACAAACATTGGTCCCGCCGCGGGGATCGAACCCGCAACCTCTTGCATCACAGGCGGGCCTTCGCCCACTGCGCTACAGAGGTCGACTTATATCCTTAGTAAAGGTTTTCTATACAAAATCGTATAAAAGCAACGGATGTAAGAAGTCAGTGACTGAGTACCGAAATAAGCTGCTTTAGTTATATTTATGGCCTTTATCTGTGTTTGAGAATTGAAACTAAAACTTCATTATACTTACTAGGTAATACTGTCATAGTGCACGAGGTAGGTTGGCGTGGGTAGCGGGTCGCGTCGTTTACAATTAGTTGATTAACCTTATGAGATGAAGAACATATTCTAAACCAGCTCATACTTAACTGATGATATCGGATAAAATTATATAAATAAATAAATAATGCTGCACATTTCACACAGCATCATCTAACCCCAAACTAAGCAAACCTTGTACTATGGGAACCAGATAACTGATATACTACTTATATACTTTTTGTTTGTAAATACATACTTATTATACATAGAAACACCCAGACCCGAGATAAATATTTGCAGATCATATAAATATTTATCCCGCGGCGGGGATCGAACCCGCAACACTGCGCCACAGAGGTCGTCGCCAATATCACCAATCACCTCTAAAAGATCTCAATTTTATATTTTCCTTACTTTTACAAGTTAAAACAAATTCTTGGTGTCTCGTAATAAATTAAAAGCATCCACATCGTCGTGCCGGCTTCCACGTAAAGAGGCTTAAAACAAAAAGATGGCGAATCTGAGAGCCACAAGCAAACCTTAAAAACTTTCCGACATGAAAGTTTAAAAGTGATCCGAGAGGGGCCGCACCCGCCCTGGGGGTGGTTGCTAGGCAACGCCGCCCAAACCCGCCCTACGCCGCAAATCTCCGTTTGATACAGAAAACCGAAAATTTATTGTTCCTAACGTACGGATTTATGTTTCATTTATGTATTGTATTGGGGATTACGAAATTTATGGAACAAAATATAAGATAGGAACGATTTACTGAGAGGAACTGAATAAAAGTTATTCTGAGATAGACTACCTATCGTTAAATATTTAGGATTAAGTACCTATTGTTTTTTTTTTCAATTAATATTGTGTCCTAACTAGTGAGGTATTAACTAGTGAGGATCTACAAAACTACGTTTTTGTTTAAAATGTCAATTAATTTGGTTTAGAACAATTAAATTGAAATAAAATAAACTTTATTTTGAGAGGTCAAAGCTGTGAATAATATTGGTTGGTAAGTGTTGGTTTAACTTCAGGTATGAGAAACTAAAAAACAATAGTAGTAGTCATGGTATTTACGCTTTGATAAGTTAATTTAAAAACTTAACATGCAAATTCAAGTATAGTTTGTACCTATACTTGACCTTTATCGAGATTTGGTCCTATAGCTAAATGGCATATCAGCTAACTAGTCAAATCGAGATGTGGCCCAAACGCTCCTAACCCATTTAAAATGCCTGCGCCATATCCCAAGAAAAAACTCCCGTCAAGATGTAAATTCTCTAAACTTCCTTCCAACAAGACAGTAATTCGTCTCAATTTGCATCTCACATGAGACAAAAGGAAAGCATTGAGTGAAGTCAATTAGAATGCAAATGTAAGAAAACGACCATTAGAGCTGGCTTGAGGCGCGCTCACGTATTGATCATACAGTCCCACACACGTTTACATACACCCATCTCTTTTTAACTTCCCCACAACAGATCGCTATAAACATAAACATTTTCATACCAAAAAGCCTTCTCTGAATCCCTCCGCATACTATTCTCAACTCTATCCCTTCACGTTACAGCTGAAATTATCCCACGTTTCTCCGAAGCTACTTTCAGCATTTCTCTCTCAAGAAAGGTCCTTGTTGTGCCAGCAAATTCTGTTCCTACGTTTAAAGGAATAAAGATATATTTCAATGCTGAGCTAAGAGAAAATGTGTTCTATATAGATATTTCAGGGGCTATTATCGAAGCACCGATAATGTTCTGAGTTTTCAGTTGTTGACAAGTTGAGAGTAGGTGCTAGGTGTAGTTATGTCGTATGGTAAAAGATAGAGGGTTATAAACATGATGAGTTTCTCTTGGCTATAATGGATAGGTATATTGGAAACTGGGTTGCCTATTTAATTTAAGTGGTTCTTTGGAAGTTTTTGATTATGCTGTCGGATTTATCGTTAAATGTTTTTCATGGATGAAATTTTTTAAGTTTATCTCTCTGTAAAAGAGTTAAATATTAGAAATATCAATATGACTGAGGTAAATTTTAAACCCAATAATACCAAGAGTTCAAAACTTGAATTATAACCGCGTTTCGTAGAGGCTTCGTAGCAAGGATGAATCTCCGTAGACATTCATATTTCGTTTCGTAGCTCACGGTAGTAGAGTAGCATTTCAAGCATTTCTTGTATTTTTGTGATAATTATAAAAATTACTAATAGGTATATTCTTGTAACTAGTACCTAGTAAGAATAGTGATATTATTATTTTCATAAATAAAAAATAGATTTTTTCACCAACGAGTGTGGTGACGTTACAGCAAAAGATAGTATATTTCTACTACTAACGACATCTCTCGGAAAACACAGAAAACTTGAATTCTTTGGAAGTCTCCAAATGCCTTGCGCAAAATTGGTATTGCCCTTCAAGCAAAATTGGGCCGTACACAACATGAAATAAAGTTTAAATTGTGAGTAGTTTGTGCGCCTGCGTCAGATAATCGATTTCAGCCTGACATTGGTTGACAAAACTAAAAAAGCTGCGTCAAAGTGATAAAGATTGTAATTTTTGTAAACAAAACATATGAAGATCTGTGGTGAATCAAACATGAGATTAGAAGGTATGTCGCGTTTTGTTTTAATATGTTTATTTCTTAGATGATCAAACGCGGCCGCTCCGGTTTATTTTTATGTTTCTCCTATTAATGCATACATTGTTGCTTGTAGGTTATTTTGAGTGTCAACTCACAGCTGAAGGGTTGTCTGTAGATATTTTATTTTTATTCTCAGCGAGAGCACGACCATTGCCAAGATTTAATGTCAATTAGATCAGGGACGTAGCATTTGTAGATGTCATTCATTCATCTGGGCATGTGACCGGCAATACTCGTAGACACTGAAATATTACAAACATTTGACGACCTCTGTGGCGCAGTGGGTGATAGCCCGCTTGAGACGCAGAAGGTTGCGGGTTCGATCCCCGCCGCGGGATAAATGTTTGTATAATCTGCAAATATATATCTCGGGTCTGGGTGTTTCTATGTATAATATGTATGTATTTACAAACAAAAAGTATATAAGTAGTATATCGGTTATCTGGTTCCCATAGTACAAGCTATGCTTAGTTTGGGGCTAGATGATGCTGTGTGAAAATGTCCAGCATTATTTATTTATTTATTTTTATTGTTTTTTGTTTTCATGACACAATACCTACTACTATTTTCTGTAACTTTCTCTCTCTGCTGACTCAGCAAATATTATCTGTCTGACTATAAACATAAATTGAATAATCAATTTAATACGTCATCTTAACCTTATTATTTTAAAACCCAAATGTAACCAAGATAGAGAACAAAAGAGCTCGCGAGGCATTACATTCATGGCATTGTAATCGCATGGGATTAGGGTGTTATCGTCTGATACGGTGGGCAGGGACTATGGGGTAGTCACAAAGCTAGGGTTTAGTACTGTCTGACACACAGTACAATATTTCTACAATCAAACATAAATGAAATAATTACGACTATTTTTTCGTTTTGTTATCTAGACATTCCCCTATCAAAGAATTCTAGATCCTTTGAACTTGGTACTTACTTTCTAAAAAAACGTTTGTATATTTTGTAAGTTGACTCCAATGTATTTGAGCGAAGTGTTCTTCTGTGACTGGAAGAGTAATGTATTATTTAATAATTTCAGTATGAAACGATGAATAAGCGAATAATAAATGAGAAATTAAAAAGTTAAGTATGGTGACAGCTTTTTTTTTACTCGTAGTTATTTTTAGTGCTCGCCTATGGCATTACAATCGTCATTTTATAGAAAAATTGCTTTGTTTACACTGTTCATTAATCGTTGCCAAAACCATTACCTCATTTGCATCGAGCAAGCTCAGTTCTTCAAACATCTCCTCCGTGTGTCGCACGTTGCACCGCTTTGTACGGACACCTCGACATATGTACCACGCACTTGTCACCAGCGTATAATTTGTCCTCCATTACGGCTTTATTTTATACACTGTAATAAAGTGGGGTCCGATTATAGACCGGTCTCGTCTTTCCGTCGGACCAAATGTTCCAAATAGGGGACAAAAATAAATTATGCATTCGATCTATTGAAAGTTCTTTGTAATAGATTTTTTAAAGGGTGCTCTGGCCACCTGATTCTTTTGTTTTGATGTAACAAGTCCTTTGATGTCCTCGTTGTGTGGTAGGGTTACAATGTACCTAAAGTAAAAACTTTAGGTACATTGTAACCCTACCACAGATAGTTAGTATAAAACTAGTCTAATATAAAAATATTAGACTAGTTTTATACTAACTATCTACTCGTATAATAGAACTTCTTTGTCGCGAAGAAGCAGGAATGGATTCGCCTGGTTTTTATTCTAAAATTATAAATGATCCCTGCGCTGTTACTGTGACTTTCAACCTCCTAGTTACTACTACTAGCACTACTAGTTACTAGTTTAATATCGTGATTAAAAAAAATATTTGGTAGGTACATGTTTTACGTAAATTGAGGGGAACAATAAAATCAATTTGAATAAGTACACTACAAGTAATTTCAAAACTATAATCAAAACCATACAGCATTATAAATTCAAAACAAATCTAGCCAATTCTAATTTGGCAAACCTTTAATTTGGCATGTTTTTGCCGAATGCCCTTGTGAAATGAGGTGTGAGTGAGCCCAGCAGGAGGCCTCAGTCTGGGGTCTGCCCCGTGGTGCCCCAGCTGCCACCCTTCGCAACTAGAGGTTGCAGGTATTGGAAATGTTAGTTTTGCATTGTTTTGTTATTTGTCAATCGGATGAAGTAGGCCAGAATCAAGTTTCAAAACTCTCAATAAAGGCTTATTCAAAATAAAATCTAAGTCGATATCATCATTTTTGGAGCTAGAAGGCTATAGATGAAGCACAAGCGTCCATGAAAAAATCATCATGTCTATGCAAACATCGAAATTGAATAAGAGGGCAATTATAGGATTTATATAGATAATTATGAAGAACTAATATTATAGATTTATCATCTTGAGGCTTCGTAGGTAATAGGCAATATTAGATGGCATTTGCAGTCCTATAAATTGTTTCATTATAAAAACTATTTTCATTTTATAAGTCGAAATAAAATCCAACTAGAACCATTAGAACTAAAAAGTCATTAACGAATAATCATTTACCCATACATATGAAACATATTCAACCTGTCCCCAGCTCTCCTAGTCCTGCTAATAAACACGCTGGCGCAAGGCATGCGTCGCGGCCCCCACCACCCCCCAGGACAGATGCCGGTAGACGAGCACCACCACCACTACAAGCCGAGTGGTTCGGACTCCTTGATGGGGGACAATCAGCTGCTCCATGATGCTAAGTAAGAGATCTAAATATTGCTGGACATTTCAGACAACATAATCTGGTCAAATAAGCTCTTGTGTTAAGGCAACCACTCATGACTGATATACTATAGAAGACACCCAGACCAGAGGCAAATGTTTGCATTCTATAATGACATTAATTGTCCCGGGGTGTCTTCTGATAGCAATGCGTGAAGGTACAGATATATTTTGTCCCGTGGCATCGAGAGAGTTTCTTGTCTCGAAGATATTGTCACCATTTACCTGCCAAATATTTTTTCCCTATACTTACAAATCGTAGCCCCTTCGAAAGACTGTCCTCATTTTTTTTTATCATTTTTAGACACATAGAGGAAGATAGTAAAATCCTTACACCAGAAGCGATATCAAAGATGACGCCGGAGGAACTGGAGTTCCATTACTTTTCAGCTCACGATTTTGATAGAAACTCCAAATTGGATGGCTTAGAACTATTGAAGGTAATATCTACAGTACAAATAAGGACAAACTGTATTATACTTCATCTTACTGTTTTCGAGTATTATTATAGTAACGGATTGGTTATGGATTTTTAGTGACTCCTTTCGCCACAGGTAGAGAATCATACCTAACTGATTAGATTTTGCAGTTTCAATTATCGCTACCAATTAAATTAAAATAAACTTTCGTATTTCCACTTAATAAATTTATTTGAGTGTTTTTATAAACGAGTTTCGGAATAAAACTATTGGTACTTCTAAATATTTCCAGGCAATATATCACACTATCGAGCATGAGTCCTTCAACTCTGAGGAGAAATCTGAAATTGAACCTGAACCAGATGAGTTTGAAGGATTTATTGGTGAGTAGAAAATAAAACAAAGAATAAAGTGATATTATTACATGAATACTTCCATTATTTTATCAAAGATCGAGTTTATTTACTCTAAAGTGAGTTTATTCACTAAATTATTCCAATGAACTTTTTATTACAGCATTGGTGGACAAAACTCTTGAAACAGATGACACAGATGGTGACGGATATGTGTCATATTCGGAATACCGTGCAGCACGCGAGAGGCAACCATCCGACCGCACTCCGCGAGTCGTTGCCTCCTCACAATAGTATACAAAATCTAAGTTTATTGTGAGCCTCTTTAAAATAAATATGCCCTTTTCGAAACATTTTCGTAAACTGGGTAGCATTTTAGCTGAGATGGGTATAAGTTATATTGAAATAAGGTCCAATAAAAGTGGGGCATACGATTAATTTACTACGTTTTCTGAGTTAAAAACGGCCTATAACTTTTGATAAAAACTAGAATTATGTCTTGTTTCAAACTGTTTGCCAATAAAATATTACAATTTAAAATCTTTGTGTCTGACTTGTAGAAGGTTGTACGAGTATATGTTGGGATTTGACGACATGACAACCAAACTAAAATATTTATAGAGTAGCTGTCCGTCGCGGTGTTACCCGCGTTCCTTCGGGAAAACTTCACTTTCCCGGGATAAAATAACCTATGTTCATCAGGGATAATGCAGAATTCTAATGGTGAAAGAATTTTTCAAATTGGTCTAGTAGTTTCGGAGCCTATTCAATTCAAACAAACAAACAAATCTTTCCTCTTTATAATATTATTATAAGTGTAGAAGAGGGTTTGTATTATTTGAGGTTTACAATAAACTGACTCAATGAAGTCACGATGGACAATAACTTGATGTTGAAGTGTTTTAGTGAGTGAATACTCTGTTGATTAGAATGATTACCATGTTGTAATATTTTGTGTACCAGTAGTTTTCTGACTATATTTACATTTAATATTGATAAAAAACTTATCACTAGTTATATTATGCAAGGATTAAAGAACAATATAGTTTTAAGATTCCTATTTTCATGTGAGTTTCTGATTTTATTTCAACTCGCAGTCTGAGTATGAAAGCCTTAATGCCATATATATAAACCAGACAAAGTTTGCTGAGGTAGGGAAGGTGAAAATTCGGCGAGGTATACATTGAAGCTTGGTCCTGAAATAAGTAATTTTAGGAAAAAGGACCAAGCTTTTGTAAAAAAACTTTTCTACTCTTTATTTGAATACGATAATAGAAGCCCTTATTGTGTAAATTTGATTTAATAGAAGCATTATTCGCCACATTTGTATCGTGTTTCGCAGTTCATGCCCTTCTCTCCCCACTCCGATGCTTGCTTGATTCCGTCGGATATGTTTTCATATTCGTTCAACTCGTTGCTCTTTCTGTAAAAAAATTATGTTTACCTTAAAAAAGGATTCACTCTACGATCCAGCTATGACTTTTGTTATTGTATTTATTATAAGAAACTATTACCTAGGCGTCAATGTATTTTAAACTAAAGAAACACGTACCCTTGCATCAGTTTCGCGCCTTGAAGTAACAATTCAGCGCCGGATGCGTACAGACCAGACTGTTGTGGCCTCTTGCAAGAAAGCAGGTACAGGCAGTTGAAGTTCTTCGTATGCTGGCCGGCCAGGTAGCTCAGGTACATCATTATCTCATCTTCGGTTATGTATGAGGCGTTTGTGTTGTCTGTAAAAATATTTTAATATGTATAAAGAACAGTATTGTTGTAGTGGTATAAACTTTCAGTCTATAAGTGTTTATTCAAAGACAACTCTAGCACAATCTACATTGATTTACACTACATACAAAAGCTATAGGAACTCGACTATTATGGTCGTCTACTATTTATCTGTATTCATGATGAAAAGTCTTGTAGTTCACTAAGTAGGTAGTGTACCAGTCAGCCAAAACAATAAAAAACTCAAGATTATTGTGGTTAAGTGAACTGTGGTGTCATCAAACTAGTTACGCCATTGTCTGACTAATCTTTTAAGGGCCACAATACCATATGGAAGTAAGAGAGTATGAACATGTGAGGAAGAGATTTTAGTAATGACTTCCATACAAAAGACTTAAACGCGCGATATGTATCAAGGAAATTATTCAACAAATTGTTATGTTTATATTTTTCTACATGTTTATGAGAGAAAGTTACGTAATAAGAAAATTGACAAGTGTGAGGCATACTCAGACACAGAGAGTTCCGTACAATGAAAAAAACACGTTAACGTAGGTCCCAATCAATGCAAGAAAAATGCTTATTATGGAAGTAATGCTTCAAGGATAGATACAAAACTACTGCCTGTTGGGTTGTCTGGATATCAAGAGTAAAGTTAAACCAAATGCGACACGGTCCGTCCACGTTCCATTACAGATGGCTCGGCACCGGTAGATAATCCCAACAGGATTAAAGACGACACGACAAACGCATCTACAATATTGGATTAAGATGACCACGTGCCGGACAAAGGCTAAAAGGCAGATGGCAGATACTTTGTGGGTACTTCCTGGTGCTGTGATTATTGGCTTTAGAATTTTGTTAAAGAGTTGATAGAAGTAGGATTACCTACTACTTATATTTTAAACATGTCAGTGAGTATGTTTTGAAACTTACGCGAGATAAGCACACTGGAACATACCTATATGGTGGTATTCATTCTATTCAATACATACATACATAAAGTCATGCCTCTTTCCCAAAGGGGTAGGCAGAGACTACGGATCTCCAGTCGCTACGATCCTGACACACAACTTTCGCCTCATTCACTCTCATTACATTCTTCATACATGCTCGTCTAATCAATACTTTTATTTAAAACTAGCTTCTGCGCGCGGCTTCGCCCACGTGGTACCAACATTTAGAATAGCCTATATGCTATCCCAGGTCACTATCTATGCCAATTCCAAGTTTCATCCAAATCGGTTCACTAGTTTAGGCGTGATTGAAACGCAAACATCCAAACATCTAAAAAAACTCGCAAGCTTTCTGTTTTATTATATGAGTGGGATGGGACTTAAACTCCAAAAAAAAATCACCTGTTTGAGGGTGAGCAAGTACCTTACTGTGATTTTGCTACGTTAAGTTATATTTTAATAAATTACCTTCAAAGCTTCTGCCGTAGTGGTGACCACCCTTCCACGCTCCAGCACCGAAGAACCCAGCTGCCAGTATCAACGCTTTCAGCACAATGAGAATCACCAGATTCGTCAAGTTCAGACTCAAAACCTGCAACCAAATTCACGTTTACTAACCAAAACTTGAAAATAGCTAATTATCTACACCCTGATACACTAAGTGACGTCACTTTAACCCTCAAAGCAGTGAGTCATATTTCCCCGTAAAAAGGTCCGCTTTATCTTTAAAATTCCTTGGCATTACTCACAAAAGCGTGCAAATTGAACAAAAGTGCGATACGAACCTGCGAAACGCAGTCAAAACCAACCTGGCTGCTTCCCGTGGACCTCGCTATGAAGTCTTTGGCCAGGCTCGTCACCACCTGCCCTCCCGTGCCGCTCATGAAGCTGCCAACTCCTTCAAGCAACGACGACCTTCCATACTGCGTACTGTTGTATCCACTGTCGTATCTTGCGATGGACTCTTCGCCGTCTTTGAAGGGTATCGGTGGTTTTTCCCTCGGGAGTAACGCGTTCGCATCGTATTCATAGCTTTTCGGGTACATCTTCTTCGCGTATTGTGGGGAGGAGTACGCCCCTGAATGTTCGGCAGCGGTAAGTAACACACAGGAGAGGAGCACTAGGGTAAAGGCAACCATTCTGATTGAGTGTTGTGGAACAACTAAGGAAACCAAGCAGGTAGCGCACAATGGGCACTGATAGGGCGTTTGAGGCGGTCGAAGGCATTACCGCGGTTTTATCTCTTCCCGGCTGCTTTTGTTTGTCGCACGCACGATGACATCTCCTAATGGCGCTATTGTTGCCGAGGTATTTGTTCTTGTAACTTTTGCGAGTGCAGTTTCGTAAGGGAATCATTAACTACCCCTTGGTAAAAATCCAGTTTCTATATTATGTTTTCTTAGTTTATTATTTGTTTTAAGTATCAAATTCAAAAGTGTTTCTGATACGGCATTCTGATCTACCAGATGTCAGTATTGTGTCTTCTATACAGCCTTCATAAATACAGATGATGATTTAGTGCCTAGACCACTCTGCTTGATCGGTTTTATTCAGTACTTGGTGTGACCATTTGCATGCTTTTTCACAATTCACAACACACACCTCTAGAATCATAATATTTTATCAATATTAAACGGTCTGCGATATAAAACTAAGAAAACTTCTCAAAGAGCATCAAAAACTAATGGGCGACTGGTAAGCAAGATGTCACTACGCACCGGAACAGTATTTACCTCAGGTGTGTTGATGGTTCCATAACAGTTACGTAGAGCATCTGGGCCATCGTGTTCATGATGTAATCTAATGTTATTGACATCGTTGTGAAGCTCTACTTCAGACTCATGTGCCACTTCTGCTTGCTCTTGTTTTGATTAAACTAGCTTCTTCTTGTAACTCAGCTTGTTGATCTGTACCTTTTTCGTTTTTAATTGAGAAATGAAATGTCTTATCAAAATGTTCGAATTTCTCTCACCCTGGAATGATTTTTTTTATTAATAAAATATCAGTCTCCATTCTTCGTGCCGAAAGAAAAAACTAGTTTCGCTTCTTTTGAAATTTTTAAAAGCGTATTTAAATGAATATAAACCTCAATCTGACTTTGCCTGCATTCAATGTAGCCATGCGTGTAGTCCAATATGTTCAACTATTTGTTTAACCAGTTGAACATATGTAGATTGTGCCATTCAACGTGTAGTTTAGTTAAAAATAACTAAATGAAGACATCGCCTTGCGGAAACAAGATATTGTTCAAGCATTGTTTCAATTCTAAGAAAGTAAAACCAGGACATATAAGCAATCAAATATTTAAGCAAGATCTGAATAACAGTAAATGATAATGCTTTATAAAGGGAACGGTATTTTTTTTGCTTGAAAACTCAAGAGACATCTATTAGGTAGATAGAACACGAGAGTAGAGTAACTACCTACATTAATACAGGGTGTTATAACACTACTTCGATAAACACAAACGAAAGCTTTATACCAAGCTACTACTCATATAGATAGAAACCAAATCAAAATATTTTTATCTATTTACTACACGGGGAGACATTTGCCCAGCAGTGGGACAGTATAGGTTAAAAAAAATTACTTACTACATACTATAGTATGCATCAATCTACTTACTACAAACAATATAATGATGACCACTAAGAAGCTAATTAAAATACGCTAATGCGCGTAGCTGATTCTCCAAATATATATTTTTTGACAAATCAAAGATTCCAGATGGAGGCTCTACCTACATCTGTCGGGCTGGATTCTGATTTGTAATAAAACAATATTGACAAAAGGTCGTGCCCCTTTCAGTTTTTGGGATTGGTTTATTTACACCTTGTATGAAAGTGAATCCAATAGTCGCAGTTACGAACGCAAATTGGTCATGAAAGTTGATGTATTTTCATTGTTCTGCTCAATGCACTTTTCACTTTTGATTTCAGTACCTAATAGTAACGACGATATGGTCCTTGGCAAGCAATAGTTTCAATAGATATTATCTATATCTACCTATACTAATATTATAAAGAGGAAAGATTTGTTTGTTTGTTTATTTGAAATGAATAGGCTCCGGAACTACTAGATCGGTTTGAAAAATTCTTTCACCAATAGAATCCCACATTATTCCCGATGAACATAGGCTATATTTTATCCCGAGGAAGTGAAGTTTTCCCGAGGGATCGCGGGTAACACCGCGGCGGCCAGCTAGTATTATATATTATGGTATTACTAAGGACCTTTTATAAAAATGACCCTTACCTAGTTTTATACCAAGACAAACAAAAACCAGACTTCTCAAAGAGCTAACTGAGATTGTTTTATTGGTTCTTTGGCATAGCTGTAATAATAGCCGTAATAAGAACTTTAACCCATTTGCGCCATCTATCGGCGTAAACATAAAGTATCTACTAGCCCATAAAAACTCTACGTTGTTGGGTCAAAGCTCTCTCCCTCCCGTAGTAAGTTTGCCTTCACTATATGCTACAATATGTTTCTCATAGATGGCAGTGACTGCGTTACTTTTACGTTGTGTGGATAGATGCCGCTGTTGAATGATTGGTACTAATACATTACTGGAGTTTACAAGAGTCCTGTAATCTGATAGAGGTCATTCTGAGTAGCGTCGAATATTTTTTGAAACGATCCATTTATGCACAGCCGGGATTCAAACCCACGTTACTTCAACTTGAAAGTCGATACACTATCCCATTCAGCCAATACATTTTCTATAACACGACAAATGTATTGGGCCTTTGCAGCTAAGCTATTGTTTAACCAGTCAATAACAGTTTTTTTATTTCATACACTCATACAAATACATTTCGGACCTAGTTAAGTGTCTACTCGCGCGAAATCCCACGTTTTATTTTATGACCTAACATTACATTAGCAAAACAGCCATTCTCTTACTGTAGCATTGCGTAAACATTTTCTCCGTCATGATTACCCTCCAACAATCACTAGTGAAAGTACCGAATAAAAGCTAACTTCACTAAAAAACTGTGGACGCCAGTAGCGGCCGTGATGCAAACATGAAATCCCATTATTCTTCTTAGGTGACTAGTTTTTCGAACCACCGAAATGAAAGGATTTATAGTACGCCTCAAAGAAGACATCTATTCGTGCATTTGACACAAAATTAAATGTTTTCAAACCTTTTAGGATCTAAATTTTGATTTTCTCATGATGTTTTCCTGCGCGCCATTTTAAAAGCAATTAATGCTTTGTCATTCATTACACACAGCGTGTCTGCGTGTAAATATTAAGCTCGTTGCTTTTTTTTTCGTGTTTTCGCAACATGTTGTTTTCGTGTTAATATCGTGGTTTTGTTACGACCGTCATAGTGCATTGATCGTTTTCAAGAAACGGAAATTTTTATGTTGAACTCAACTGTTTCACGGTCAATGCAGTTGTCATAATGCGCTGTGCAGGCTATTACTTATAGCGGCATTTGCCGGCGGGTGCACTTGCTATAGTTTTTAGAAAACTAACAAAAACCTACGTGTACTTACAGTCCTACATGAACAGAGATCGCTTTTAGCGATAAGGTTGCCAATTGTTTTAGCCCTGTTTACCTGTGTTTTTTTAAAGTAGGTATTACATTTAATTTTGTGGTAAGTGTGATGGGTGATCGAAATGACTGTGGATGGTTATGAGAGTAGAGGTAGACCTAAGAAAATATAAATGGTTTGTGTGAAAGAAGATATAGGTAAGAAAGGAGTGGATACGGAGATGAGTGATAGGGGAGAGTGGAAGAGGAGAACATGTTGTGCCGACCCCGCATGAGCGGGATAAGGGCAGGCAAAAATATGATGAAGAGAAGTCCTGGCAATTTTTTTAAGCCGGCGTTAATACTTGTTCTTGGAATGGACATCAAGCTCATTCTTAAAAAAACATGATTATTCTGAGAAATGTATGTACTTGCCAGGATCTGTTGAAAATGAAATGACAAGATGCTTTTAAAACTTATTTTCTCTTAAAAACGTACACCTAATAAAGGAAGATTTTCTACAGAAAAAGCAGTTACATACTTACGTAAAAGCTAATGGATGAAATATGTTTATGTTTTAAAATGCTCAAACAAAGAAAACTCTTCTTATCATATCGTTATACATCAAGGGTAAGCTCCATTTAGTACTTAGCGCGAACAAAGATTTTCAGCGTAAACTTAAGTGCTTAGAATACTTATTTTAACGAAGACTAACATATATGTACCGAACGCGTTTTTTGACTTTATCACCCACCCAAAATTAGGCCCCTAAGGGTATGGGAGGTAGGAGGAGAGCATTCGACACTCCTTTACCTCCTTTAATTATAAAAATATAATCCTCAATGCTGCAGATCTGAGAATCTCTGACAATTTTTTTACAGTGATTAAAGATAATCACTGTAAAAAAATAGTTTAAGATTTAGGTAAGTATTGGGGTATAGGTAACTATTTTTAAACTATCATTAATCATGGTAAATATCCCTAAAATAGTGTTAAGAGACGACAAACGAACACACCTATCTATATTTTCGTGATGTTTGTACACACAATGGTGTTCATGGGCTGTACAATAAATCTGTGAGAGCAATGAAAAAGTGAAATGTAGCCAGCCTTGACCGTCACCAAAACCATGGAGTTGATATGGATTCGTTTTATTTAAATTAATTTTATAAGTTACTAGGCTGACCCCCGAACTTCGTATCGCTATTAAAAATAGGGGTTGGTGAAGAGTAAAAACTTAGGGTACAACCCTAAGTATTTTTTAATGCCAAATCATAAAAAGAATCCTTATGACTTAAGAGTATGAAAAATTGTGTACACCCTATTCTCAGACCTACTGAATAAACACACCTAAGAATCGGTCAAGCCGTTTCTGGGGAGTTTTGTTACAAACTTCATGACACGAGAATTTTATAAGTAGGTAGATTAGAGATATTTAAGCATTTTATCTCACTCATAATAAAAATGCGAAAGTTTAGATGGATGAATGTTGGCTGCTCCTTCATTCACGTTGAAACGGCTAAACAGATTTAATTTTGGATTACCTACGTAGTACGTATACGTACGTACCTATTTTGTAGAGTAAGATTATCTTATACTTACCTTGGATTAACGCCTTGGTTTTTAGCCCGAAAAGTGAAGTATTGCCTAGGGATTATTGACAGGTTTACTAGAATAAAACTCTGTAAACAACATTGTCCCCATAGATAGCCATAGATGATTTATTTGAGAAATAACAATATTCGTAAAATATAAAAAATTGCTTTCAGTCTTAGAGAAGCCTTAAGTAGTCGAACCAAAAATCAACTGTAAATCAATGTTGATAACAAAAGCCAGCAGCAACAGCGTATCCATAGATGCCAACAACAATTTGTTCAAATCGAATTCGGGAAAATCTCAAGGAAAGTGCTTTGTTACTTGCTCTCATAACATTTATTAGAGTCAATTACCCTTTCGTGTCGTAACGCAATTCCATCAACAAGTTATAAATATCTATGAATACGTAATAGGTTTTCTGAATGACTGTGATGATGGCTCGTATTCTAAATCTGACGAAACCAATAAATATTGGAGGATATTGAATGACATTCCTCAAGGAACTATCTAGTCTAGCCTGAAAATTGTTACAAGTGCACGAAAGGAGCACCTTTCGTTCGAAATAACTTGTGACAAGGGCTTCTTCTCGACACAGCACGGTTGTATCGTGGAAAACTATATGACACATCACACATACCTATAGGTAATTACTTACCACTTATAAAATTTTTAGAGAAGGCTAAAGTGTTTTTGTTGTAAGAAGTCTCACTGTCGAAACTCTCAAAATATTGACGCAAATTATTCGCATTGTGTGACAGGAAAAGCTATGATGTAGGTTTATATTGTCTTACGAAAAACGAAACCGCATAGCGAAAAAACAAACGCGTTAATTCTAGTAACAACAATTGGTGATACGTTGGCGATCTATTTTCAAAACGCATACGAGTAACAAAACATGGAATGTACTCGTAGGTATACATTCTGTGGTAACAAACGATTGCACCATTGATGTGTTACTGATGACAATGACATTAATGTGCTTCCCGTTATCCGACACAGTGCGCCTAATTTCCTGTTCCAGTCAATAGAAATCAAATCAACTGCGACACAAACTTTACCTAGCGTGGTCTCTAGATTATATTATGGACTAGGTTCACCGAAATTACAGGTGAAATTAATTGCACGTATTGTAGCTGAGAGGATGGTTTAGGTGCTGGGCAAGCCTATTCCATCTCAAACAATGTCCCAGGCACTACAGCGTCTCGTTAAGTGTAGGCAAAGGTTGCCTCCTGACGCTATTTAATCATCTAGTATAGATATAAAGGCCTCAGTTGTACCTAGTATGGTAAGTGTTAATGGGTAGATCAAATTGATGGGTTACCACCAGCAACAATAACCAAGCACTTTTGTGCTTCAGTATAGTTAGTAGTAATAGTTTGAAGTTTCATGCTCCCAAAATTGCGGTAACTTTTACAGAGACTATTAGAGAAACCTTAAGACTATGTGTTCTCCTAAAATGCCTCATTAAACATGTAGAAACCCAAGTTGATCGTGTCATCTCTAACCCCGTGATAAAAATGTTTTTTATCACATATGTTTTTTATGACGATGCTCCTGACGAGCATCGTCACGGTTCCGACTGTCTCATTTAACGCCGGTTGCTCTGCGATGCTTTCTAACTAACAAATAGGTCTGTTGACAAATTTCTAAATTATTGTTTGGCACTTTCTTTCGTAATATTATTGTTGTGCAGTGTTACGAAAGAAAGTGTGGTAAACAAAAATTGGATTTCGATAGTAAGTATTATAAGTTACGTTTTTACAATGAACTTGAACTGTACCTCTGTACCTTTTTTTTTTTTTTTTTTTTTTTTTTTTTTTTTTTTTTTTATAACGTCAGAAAATCCATTATGGATACCCGACCGCCGTGGGGACAGCGGAAGGGTTATGTCGGACTCTCACCGACTAAAAACTGACGCGTGGCCGGCCTCCATGCCTGTCAAGGGGCTCCGCGATCTCCTACGGAACACAGCGGTGCCCCTCTCGCATTTTGCCTAAGCACTGTCCCGGGAATGGCACCCACAGCCACGCCCGGCACCCTCGCGGTGCTTACGGCGGCGCTCGCCACAGAGCGCCGCCGCCCTCCCGGGGTCCGCATCGTGGACAGTCGAAGTCCCCACTTCAGCCACCCGCGGACCCGGAAAGTCCCCTGTTTGGCAGGGGATACCACTCCGCCCCCCTCACGGGGGGGCAGGCGGTGCGGGACGGCCGTTAGCGCCCCGCCTCCGCCTCCTTCTCCGAGCGGGATCGGCCCTCTCACGATCCCGCTCAGCCGCCTCTTTCTGGACCAGAACGGCTTCACAGAAAGAGGCCACGGCCCTCCAGGCCGTGTCGTCTGCCAGCATAGCTGCAACTACGCTTGGCAGACTGAGATCCTGCCCGATCCTGTTGACCAAGACTCCACGCTCCTCGCACCACGCCGAGCAGTGCTCCAACGTGTGCTGAGCGGATTCCAGGTCTGACCCACAGTGGTGACATTGTGGTGTCGGTTCGCGTCCGATCCTACTCAGGTACTCACCGAAACAACCGTGTCCGGTGAGTACCTGAGTTAGTCTATAGGTGACGTTCCCATATTCCCTTCCCAGCCAGGCTTCGAAGTTTGGCGCCACTGCGCTGACGATGCGTTGGCGCGAGCTCCGCGGCTCGTCGAGCCGCTCGCGCCACATCCCGAGTGCACGCCGGCGCTCCTGCACCCGCACTTCAGCAGGCGCGGCTCCGCTCCCATCGTCCTGGCGGAGACGAACGTACACACGTGCGTCCATCGCCGCCAAGATGTCAAGGGGCGGGAACCGCGCTAAGATGGTCGCCGCCTCGAACGAGATGGTCCGGTATCCTCGCGCGATTCGAATGGCCATAGGACGCTGTAGGCTGCTATAGAGCTGCCTGTAGCGCCTAACACCCGTCAGCCTCCCCGACCAGACGGGCGCTCCGTAGAGGGCCATCGATCGCACGACCCCGCCATACAGGCGGCGAACACCCTCCCTGGGTCCCCCTAGATTAGGCAGCAGTCTGTGCAGAGCACCCACTACCCTCTGGATCCGGGGGACGGAGCGTCTGAAGTGCTCCCCGAAGTCCCAGCGACTGTCCAGAGTGAGGCCAAGGTACTTGAGGTACGGCCCCACCTGGACGTCAACGTCACCTACGCGAACCGACAAGCTGGGTGGTTCCCTCCCCCTCGGGAGTTTGTGGAACCATAGCGCCTCGGTCTTGTGAGGCGCTATCCGCAGACCCAGCTCGTGGATCTTGTCCACGACACATGCCACCCCTATATCGGCGAGCTCTTTGGTCCTGTCGAAGGAGTCTCCGCCAGCAAGTACGAGTGTATCGTCCGCGTAGCAGACCACTCGTACGCTGGGTGGGAGATCGACGCGCAAGACCGCATCGTACGCGAGGTTCCATAGGAGGGGGCCTAACACGGACCCCTGTGGAACCCCACATGACACCTCCCTCCGTATACGGGTACCGTCCCTGCCCACATACTGCACACATCTGTCGCGCAGGTAGGCGCCGACTATGCGCTGCAGGTAGAGGGGCGCTCCGTGATACACGAGCGCCTCCCTGATCGCCCTCCAGGGCAAGGAGTTGAAGGCGTTCACGATATCCAAGGACACCGCCAACACGCTCCCGCCCCGGGACACTACCTGGTCCGACAGTGTACGGACGCGGAGAATCGCGTCCACTGTCGAACGCGCACGTCGGAAACCAAACTGGTATTCCGACAAGTCGGGACCTTCCCGCGACAGATGCGAGCATAGACGGTCGGCAATTATTCTCTCGAACAATTTGCCGACCTCGTCCAGCAGGCAGATGGGACGGTACGCAGAAGGAGAGTCTGCGGCCCTGCCGTCCTTCTTCAAGAGGACCAACCTTGCCTCCTTCCAATCCTGGGGGAAAACACCGGTGCGGAGGCAGCTGTCGAACAGCCGCCTCAGCCTGTCCCCCAGTCCGGCGGATAGAGCTAGCGCCAAGGCCCGACCCGGAATCCCGTCAGGGCCAGGCGCTGTATTACGAGCCTTAAGACGCTTGACGGCTCGGTCCAACTCCTCGTCGGATACCACCAATTCGTCGACCCAGATGGTCGGGTCCGACGAAGATACGGGGGTATGGGGACTGTCCTGGACCCTAGGGAAGAGCGTATCAACCACTCCCCCTACGAACACAGGGTCCAGGGTTTCCGTCAACGGAGGGACCCATGGTCGGAGCTTGCCCAGTACAACCTTGTACGGGCGGCCCCAGGGGTCCCTCTCCAGTCCCTCGAGGAGTTCGCTCCAAGACCGAGACCTGGCGTCCGCTATAGCGGTTTGGAGCGCCTTGGTAGCGTCTCGGTAGGCCCTGTATGCTCCATCCACCTCTTCGGCAAGGGCTCGCCTTCTTCTCCGGGTCCTGGTGTACTCGCGTCGGGAGCGCAGGCACGCCTCGCGTAACCGCTCGAGCTCAACCGACCACCAGTACACCGCCCGGAACTGGGTGGGCGTGGTTCGGGGCATAGATGCGTCACAGATCGACGTCATCATAGCCCGGAACCAGGCCGCTTCAGTAACAGGATCGGGCAGGATCTCATGGCCTTCCGGCCAGGCCGCGACGATGGCGGCGGCTTCGAGCAGATCTCTGTCGAGCCGCTTAAGGGACCATCGTCGCGGCGGGCTGCTGTCGCGGCGGGACGCACGTTCGGGGGGACGGAGGGCCACATCTAGGAAGATGTGGCGGTGGTCAGATAAAGTGACCATATCGTCCGCCACTCTCCATCCCGACACCAGGTGGGTGGCCGAGGGAGTCGCCCATGTAAGGTCCACGATCGACTCCCCCTGCCACCGCACACATGTGCTTACAGACCCCCGGTTGAGTAACTGGAGGTCCATACCCGCCGCCCATTCCACAATGGTCCTCCCCCTTGCATTGTCCTGGCGACTCCCCCACTCACGATGGTGAGCGTTGAAGTCACCCAGGACAAGGACAGGACGCGGAAGGCACCTGCGAATGCAGTTTCCCACCGCGCCCAAGTACGCCTCGTACACAGCGAGGGTACAGTTGGGGGAGATGTAGCAGCCCACAACGGCTAGGTGACCCCATTCCGTAGCCACGAAACCCTGTCCCTTTTCCAGAAGGGTACAGGAGGGGTCACCCTGGCCACCGCCCCAGTAAATGGTGACGAGGCCCGATGCGTCCCCGAACCAGCGAGGATGGTCCGGGATACGGTAGGGCTCGCTCACTACGGCAAGGCCAACCGAGTACTGCGCGAACGTCTGCAGGACCAGGTCCTGAGCCGCCCGGCAGTGATTGAGGTTGGCCTGGATGACTCGTATGGTGTGATCCATTACGAGGCATCCATACCTTCCTGGGGCGGGGCTTTTTGACCCGACTGGGCGGCCCCCTTTGTTGGGGCCGCCCTGCCTTCCGGTGCTGGGGCCGAGGGAGGAGAGGCTCTCCTCTTGCCACTAGGACGGGAGCAGCTCTTGCTTCCCATCCTGTGGTCGGCCTTACAGCCCTTGTCAGCGCACAGTGGACACCTGAGCGGCTGCGTGCATTGGCTCGCCCGATGGTCGGGCTCGCCACACGCGTAGCACAGGTTTGTGCGGTCCACCGTGCTCTGACACGTGCTGCGTACATGCCCGTACTCCAAGCACCGGAAGCACTGGAGGGGTCTCGAGGTCAAATAATCCACCCGAGACCTGACCCAACCGACGACGACGTACTTTGCCGCTGCTAGCTTCCGCACGGAAGCTAGTGGACAACGGACCCATACCGTGCCCAGGGCAGTGGGTGAGCGGCGAATGTCGCCCACCCGTACGTCATTGACCGAACAGCCTCCGGCCTCGGCGACAGCAGTCTGCACCTCTTGGGGTGTGACGCTGTCGTCGAGGTCTTTGAGGCGCAGCTCACCCGTTTTCACTGGGCGCGCAACACGCACGCCCAGATCAGCAAGGGCTACGCCCATGCGCTCGGCCAATCGGTCGGCTTTGGAGGCGCAGTCAGGCCCTGACACCTCCAAGATCAATGCTCCAGTGATGGCCTTTTTGGAGCGGAGTTGGTCTACTCCATACTCGGCCAACTTTATTCTCGCCTTTGCGGCCGCCATGACCGCGGCGTAGGTGATGTCCGAACCCTCCGGAACAGTCACCGTAATCGCCGCGGAAGTTGGTGGCCGCGCGGGTTTTGGCACGGAACCTCCCTTTCCACCGCCAGTCTTCTTGCCTGCCTTTTTGCCAGTCTTCGGAGCAGCTCTTGGACCAGCCTGTGGACTGGTTTTCTGGCCACTACTCTGACCGGTTTTCGGGCCGGCTTTTGTGGCTGGCGGTGGATCCTTCTCCTGGGGCTTCTTTGCCCCCCTCTTTTTCCTTCCCACCACCGTCGCCCATGAGGATGCATCCGGAGCCGAAGGCCCCTGCGCCTCAGTGAAACGCGACGAAACGGGTGGTGGGTTGGATGCAGGCGGAGGGCGAGTACCTTTCGCCTTCGAAGGCCCTGGGGAGGGCCCAGCCGAGCCAGCAGAGGCCGCGGCGGCCTGGGAGGGCCGCGTTATCGCAGCCAGTTTTTTGTCCATGAGCGCACTAATGCGCGCCATGAACTGGCCCTCCCACTCCGTCCCTCCGGCAGCAGATGACGGTGCTGCCGGAGTTTCCGCACTTTTTGCGCCCGGGGTGGCCTGCTGGCGGACGGCCTCCGTCAGCTGGTCTAGTTTGGCGGAGAGTTCAGCCAGCTGGCTTCGTAGCTCCGCATTCTCCCGCTCCAGGCGCTCAACATTTGCGTCGACGCCCGTGCGTTGCGCCAACTCCGCAGACATGGCTTCAGCCCGTCGCGCTGACGTCCGCAGACCCTTGACAAAATCGCCGCGCAAGTTCTTCGACTTGTCGGCGATTTTCTCCACGGTCATCAGCTCCGTTTCCACACCGGTGACCAGCTCGGGTGTGGTGAGTGCCCGCATTTCGGATGCCAGCTCATCCGACTTCGGCAGCTTCGCCTTCGACTTCCTCTTTTCCGAAAGGACTTGGGGGTCGAAGACATCGTCCTCTTCCCCCTTGTCCTTGAGGAACATGGCGCGCTTCGTCGTTGCCGCGACACCTTCATCCTTTTCGGGCTTGCGCCCTCGCTTCTCACCGGTTCGAGAAACTCCCGACACCGTAGAAGCCTGAGAGGAGACGGACATGATGGAACAGTCCGACTCCTCCCCCCCACTCGTCAACATGGCCGGCTTTGCCGGTCTCCGGAAGGTGGACCTGCAACTGCGGGCCCGCCCTTCGTCAAATCGTGGTCCAAAGACCACAAGGCAGTCACTGCCTCCAGCTTCGCCTTCACGGCCACCGTCCTCATTTTTATTTTTTGTTTTTTGTTTATTCATAGTTAAACCCACGAGTAGTAGGGAAATACTCGTCACCCCGGCCAGTGCCCTTGTAGCCGGGGAAGCCTAAAATTCGCCACGGGGGTCGGCCGGTACCCTGGCTAGGACGCGGTAGCAGGCGGAACATCCGTCCGCCCAGACCGGAGGACTCACTTTCACCCAGACAGGAGAAAGTAAGTCTCCCGATCTAAACCTTGTCGCCGCGTCCACCGAACTAGTTTCGGGTGATTTTTTAAAGAGGTTGTCTTCCTCGCGGCCCGGGCGACCAAGCCAAGGCCCTCGTTCCCGCTAGAACCCGAAGGCTCATCGTTGCGGGGCTACGAGTTTTGAGCGGTGGCAACGAGAGATAAAATCACTCGCGGCCTGCCCGACGGTAGTGTTAGTACACGCCGGACACCAACTCCAGAAGCGCCATGAGGCGCACACCTCCACTATCGCTCCGTCCACTGCGCCTTCTGCTAAACCAGAGGGACGCGCGGAGGAGCCCTCCTACCGGATTCCTATTAGCTTCACCGGTGATCAGCGTGATCAGCCACGGCTACTGAGCCCCCCCATCGCGACAAGATTGGAATCCATCGGGGGGGGTACCTCTGTACCTAACTTTATGTAATTTTTACGCATTTTAACCAAGCAAGAAGTTTCAGGTTTTATTGCATTTGAAAAAGTCATGTCTTCCTGTTATTCTTATCTAGCTTTCTGTTTGCAGCTTTGCTTACGTGGTAGGCCAAGTCAAAGACAAAAACCACTGTAGGTACCGTAGGACATATAAAAAGTAATCATTTTAAACAAGAACATCTTCTTATATGCAATGTTTATAAAAATGCAGATCATAAAAAGCCACTTTCCTTTAAAACAATTAAAATATTACACAACAGACGTGTAAACAGTTACATAAGGATACTAAATTTACGCTATGCGAAAATCACGCGCGGAACTTTCATGAGAAACTACTGCCAAAAACAATGTAGCTTAGTATACATAATGTACATAGCTCTACCAGTTGCTGGCAAAACTTTTATTCCTTTTACTCTCTGGCCCTTACTAATAAACATGACATAAAGTTATGCCAAACATAACCTATAAATAATCAATCAAATAAGTTTATACATGTTATCATGTTATACATGACTTTTAAAATCTTTCAATTACTGCTTGGCAAAAGTCTCCTTTATCTTCCACTCCCTGCGCTTTTTGAACTGAAATCTAAAATGTCAGAAGATAGCGAAGTTAACTATTAAGTACCAACCTATGTTAATAATGTTTTTGTATAATAACTTAAAGCTTCGTCTGATGAGGCAAATATTCATTTTTTTTTCAAGTTTTAATATTCTGTAGAATTGGCAAATAGTGGCATCATTACGTTTAGATTTATCATCGTCGTATATTTTAATCCAAAGAATAATGGTAATATATTTTTTTCTATTTGGAATCAGAATCACGATTTTTGCCGCCACTGCACAGTCACGTGGTCGGATCTCGAGATTGGTCGGTAAAAGTGCATCGACAATTAGAGCGGGCTGATCCAACAGATAGGTATAATGGCACTCGCATTACGGAGAGAGCTGAATCGAGATTACAGGAACTCATTTTGGGTCACTGTTACATTTTTTTTGTCAAAGATACAATCGAAATGAACTGGTTATTGACCACCTCGCAAAAAGTGCGATACAATCATTATAGTTATTATGACAATGTTATAAGCGTGATCGATTAATTACTGATGCTTGAAATAATAATTACCTATGGCTCACATCAGCGCTGCTCAATTACAGCCTGACATGATAAAGATTGAGATCTTTAACTCTCTACTCATCGATAAACTTGCGTATTCACACAATGGATGAACGCATAATAGAGATTTACATAGCAGATCTACGAACTTCTATTTTGTGTGAAGCGACTGCAAAACTTTCTTATACCATTATCTACGGAGAAAACATCCCATAAAATGAAAAACGGTTTCACCCGAGTTCGGGTCACGGCCCTGTGAGAGTCGCGATGGCGAATTAAGATAGTCCCCGGTAAACGACAATAGCCGCGTAATTATCTCGCTTATTCGTCGTGACCGAATAGAGAATTACCATTGCATTAGAGCTCAGGGAGGGTTATTGTGCATCCATTCAAAACTATATCAGAGAGAGGCCGCAGCCGCCGGCGCTCAGTCCGCGCGCGCCCGCCCGCGCGCCTCCACGCGAACCGAAAGTGAAACTACAAACACGAAAATGACAGTGCGACTACTCATTTTCATAATCGTTCTAGTGATCGCTGATGCGAACGACCCAACGCAGATCGAGAAGTATGACGAAAAAATCAAAACGTACAAGTTGGACGTACCTGGAAAACCACCCATTACGATAATAGAGAAAGAGAATGACAACAGATGGAAAGACATCTCCATCGACCAGGATCAGAAGTCAGCAGAATTGAAAAATTTAATGACTCACATTATACATGACTTAGAAGGAGATAAACCAAGATGTTACGGACCATCGTGTCAAGAAGGATACAGGGACGAAGGGTTGAGGGAGAGCAATGAAGGAATACAGGAAGATTTCGAAGACTACATGCTCGCTGCAGAGAAGCTTAAGGATTACAATGATTATTCAAAGGATAGATTACAAGCCATCACCGCATTAGCCGCAAAATTGAAAAAGGAAAAACTGAAATTGAATCGTTTCCCGCAGATACAGATGCAAATGCAGAATGAAGACGAAGATGACAACGGCGATAAAGTAATGACATCTTGGAATCGCTTGAAAGTGAAACAACACAAGCATCCTTATGATGACAAAGACGGCTGGGTCTCTTTAGAACCGGTCGCATGGTCGACCAGCAAGATTTCTAAGTGGAAACCGAACGTCAAAAAACAAAAGCCAAATCACTGGCACGAAGATGAAGACGGGTTCCCTAATGATGATAATGATAGGTTCACCTCCAATCACGGGAACGGAAACCGGTTCAGCTATCCACAGAAGAAGCCTATCGTGTCACGTCCAACATTTATAGATAACAAGTTACATTTGCCTCAGGAATATGAGAGCGAGCTACCATCGCGACCATCTTGGACAAAACCACAGCAAATGAACCCATTATCCTGGTCTCCCGACGAAGTAAGGCGTCCCCAAAAACCCAATTGTGATCACGACGATCACTACCAAAACGAAGAGTCTGTTTATTACGGCATATCTGATTCTGTAGTAACAGACCCCCGTCCACCCAACTTCCCCTATGAATATGAAGCTCTTCATCAAGCTTCAGTATCTAAACGCCCTCTTAAGCGTCCAACTCAAGTAGTCTATTCAGGATCTGAGTACGAAGATGTTCGCTCATCACGACCACCGTACGGCGACGGTCAATGGGTTTTACTTTCGACAACAAAAGGGTATCGAAACAAAAAGCGTCAGAGATCACTCAACCCTGCGGCTGACGACCGATCAGATGTTTCAACCGTGACCTCACATCAGGCTGTAGCGTTAACAGTTCTTCCCGTAGATAATGCTCATACAAACATGACGACGTCGCATGGGGGTATGCTGGAGGTTGAAAAGAGTTTCCAGACAGTAGAGGAGTCCAAACGAGATATGGATAAGAAGAATGATTTGGAAATGTCTGCGTCGCAAATCAGACCAGTGAGGAATCGGGTTATGAGGAGAAGGGTTGTATCTAATGTGTCTCCTGACAGCTCTACACTTTTGGCGGCGGTTGGCGCGGGCATGGTTCCTGCTACGATGGCGATGGTGGTTCCCATGATGTTGGGGCGAAGGCGCAGGAGACGAGACCTTAGAGAACCAGAAATGCACATAGACAAAGTTTTCCGGTACTAGTTTTATTTTGTGTTTATTGTGCGTGTGTCTCTGTGATTGTTTATTTATTATGAAGTCTAGAAATTAGTGCTAGTAATGTAGGTATACCGGTATTAATTTATTTTGCCTATGGACTAGAGCCTAGATGGCCTATGTTTTTGAAAAACTATTAGAATCCAAGTGCTACATTTTTGGACTACCTATTTTATTTTAGTACCCAGTTAGAAATACTTTATTGTTATTTTAAACTTTTTGTATTTAATGAGCATTTGCTTAGGACTGAATGTTGTTTATATTTTAAGATTAAATAAAAGATTAGCATTAGATAAAATATTTATTTCTTGTAAAATAAATGCGTTTGGAATCGAAAATGTTAGTTTCATTTGTGACGGGCTTAATTAAATAAATAACTAACTAGGTACATAACTTAAACAAATTCAAAGGTTTATTTTTACATTAACATACATATGTAAAAGTTAAAGAATTAACTTCCATATTTTATTTCATTATCACAAAATTCACAACACTTGGAAATAAATAAGATTAGTTTTGTTTTAGAAAAAACTACAGTTTCACTTTTTACGAGTATAGTAAGCAGATGCTAATAGAAGATTACCTTTAGTTTTTTCATTAAATAGCTTATGTAAATAAGTACAAAAATAATTTTCAAAATCCCTACCTAATCTTACACAATAATTTACACGATCAATACGTAGCATAAACGTGTCCAGGCCGGCTGTAGATGTTCCCTGTCCGGATGGCTTCCATCAGATACTTGACGCTGAACAGGCAAATTATCAGGAGAACTGTAACAGAAAGACCATTATTTTTATAACCATTTACGAAGATGCCAAAAGGCTTTCTACAAATCGTTCAGTTGGATTCGAATTGACCCCATTTATATCTGGATCATTGGTCTGAATTAAACATTCAAATTCGATGATCAGAGTTTGCTCCGCTTGGGTCGAATAGGCAAAGGAAGAATTGAGTTAAAAGTTAAAAATAACTTTTACTTTCTTAACTGACTACCAAAAAATCTTGAAAATCACCATAGTTATCTACAGGTGTATCAATTCATTGTATTTTTTTCTTAATTTTTTAACTAAATCAATAGGCAAAGTATTAACGGATATCGTAATCATACGGATTTTTTGTATTTTTGTGATAAATTGTAATTCATTAGGTTAGGTTTTTTTGTGTACCTACCTAGGGTATGTTTATGTCCTCTAAAGGTTTAATGCGTTAAGTGAAAAGAGGCCGCTGTGGAACATAATAAAATGGTCTCTAGCTCCATACGACAAAAATGTACCAGCCTATTTCAGTTACTTTTTCATTACTCGAAAGCTAGTTCGAAATCATAGGAAATAATCAAACGAATCGCCCTGACGCTCCAGGTGAAGACTCCACTCCAGGCAAATTGGAATTGAATTTCATTCGAGCAAAAAGTTCCATTACCGGTTCTGAATTTTATCAATGACGTTTGCGGAGATTGCCAGGAGTTTTTTTGATATACTTTGGTAAAAGGGGTCGCGATGTGGCATGAATATGAATATACAGATCGAAAAGTTTGATTAAGCACATATTTTATCCAGTTAAAGGGAAGTATGTTGTTCCGCTGCGCGCTGGAACCGCGTAAAAAATGTTTATAGGTGTTTACCTAGTCTACTGACATTTTTTTTGTTAGAGTAAGAAGGTTACCTACCAACTACGAGTACTCGTACTCGTATTATCGTAAAAGAAAGAAAATAGACACTCAGATGATTTATGTTTGTAAACACTTTCAGTTTTTACAATAACAAAAGAAAAAGCTTTCTCGGTTTTGTTTGTTCTAAAAAATAAGAATATTTTAAAACAGTGGTACTTTTTGTTAAGTAAAGAAAGGTTGATTGCGACGATAACGATCTCCTTTAATTTAAACATTTTTTAATAGTAGAAAACCGTTTTCAAATAAAGTTTTGTGGCTGAGCTTACTGTAAATAACGAAAAAAGCATGTGATGGCCTTACAGTAATTTGATTCGCTGCAATTTCGTTGCATTTGTAGCGAAATCGCAAACTCTAATAAAATGTGGGCTTATGCCAAAATCAACAAACTGTGTTTGGACGTGCCTCTGACTACCCTATTATTAAAGGAACTTGGATTCCTAAGATCTGAGATGATGCCAACCGCGACACATTCGTAATATTTGGTTCGAGTTCGTATGGCTTTTTAGTATTCATCTTGGCAATGTTAATATTTCTGTACCAATGCCTAAAAATCACGGCAAAAAAGCTTTACATTCTGCTCGTCTTACATCTTAAGATCAGGTTGTTGGACTGGTTATAATACATCCAGGCAATTAGAAAATGAAAGCGAGCTTAGCTCGTCCGTTCCTTTCATATAAACTTTATTGCATTATCTAGTCATTTTCTACGTTGAGGTTACAACAGTTATGTAATTTCTACTGAGTGGTTTGATGTTAATGCAGGTGAGTACTAACATTAGAGAAATCCATATTTTCGTTTCGAAAAAAACGAGCTCCAAATGGTGAAGCAAAATATCTTGAGGGAACCAGTTAGTATAATAATAGGCGTCGATGCACTTGCATTCTACAATAACAATAAATAATAATATATTCTATATTTAACAATGTTTATGAAATAAATTATCTATCTATCTATTCTGTCACGTATGTCAAACTTCTGCAAAATGCTGTCCGCGTGATGATGTATGTGTATTTTAATGCCCATATCAGAAAGGTTATTTCCGTTTGTTTTTTCGTTCGTTTGATGGATATTTTGATGTTTCTTATTACGAGATATATTGTATTCGATCGATAAGATCGACGTTATAACACGGTTCGTAATTTAAAAATTCCAAACCGAAAAATTGAAGTCAGAAGTCGTAGTAAGAAACATTGGAATATTTATCATGCGACCGAAAATACGGCCCCAGTGCGTTGGGGATACTGTTTTGACGAGTTTTTTTTAATTATAAGTATTGATAATAAAATTGAAAGGTTGACATTTTAAACAAGTTTTTAATATGAAACTGGGCTACCAAATACTTACAATCAGATAAAAGTATCAGTCCTAGCTGGATCCAGCCAGCAGTGAGCACCTCGAATATTACCAGCTCTATCGTGAAGAACAGGTGGAAGAAACTGTACACGAAGAATGTTGACACCAAGCAGTGGTTCGCCTGAAACATACGATTATAGAACTAAACATGGAATCGGGAGCTTTTGACTCAACAGTATTTTGAGTCAACAGTCTTAGTTAAGTGTAGTTTTAAAACTGGGCTTTGAAAGAATATGTTTAAGGTCGGAAATTGATTCCCAAATATTTTTTGATATTGGACCTTCTGCTCATAGAAATAGTAGGATATACCAGAACCTCAAAGTCACAGTTCTATGTCTGACAAAAATGTTGACAGAAAATTTTTACAGCAAAAAAAAAAATCTGCATTATGTTGTTACGTCCAATCCTAGTACTTTTATTGGCTAGACACGACATGCGTCAATTTGGCGTGTCATCTGCTGGATTTATCTGGATTTTTATCATTCAAACATTCATACGAACATAATTTTATGCATAGTGATTTTTCAATGTTACTTTTTAAGTTTGGTACTCTCAATGGTGGAGTCTTTATTCTTGGATTATCAAGATAGATAGATAGATAGAAAATACTTTATTGTACACCACATGGACATTACAAAATACAAACAAAGATACAAGAAAACATTTAAAGCGAAGTACAATGGGCGGTCTTATCGCTGTGAGCGATTTCTTCCAGACAACCTTAGGATGAACTGGATTAAAGGAAGGCAAAAAGGCGGTGTAAATAAAATATGTTTATAAAAACAAATAAATAAATACTAATAAATAAATAAATATATACCTACTATGTACGAATAACTATAATATATAAATACATTAATCCAGGAACCCACACAATAAAACTAGTAGTCACATAACATAACAAGAGCCCAGCATTGATAAAATTTGTCTTTATACTAATCTATATTTAGTTCTAGTTACATATAAATAGGTTTATCTAAATCACGTTAACCATAAACTTTGCTTTCTTGAGTAGATACTCACTTTATGCGCTCCGCAGGTCAAAAATATCCCAAACAGGAACAACATCAGTCCTATAACCACGTAGCTCAAGTAATATGTGATTATCACAATATCCACCATCACTTTCTCCGTCGGTCCAAATATATCGTCCAGTTTCTGGAAGTTCTTGAATCTTTCGTGATTGTCCACGTCGTCATTTTGGGATACAAGACACAGACCAAGCTCTAGTAAGTGGTAGGCTACCACTGCTATTGCTATGAGCTGGAATAGAAGAACAGTATTTGATCAATAATATTCTAGATTTCATCATAACCTCTCTACCTTCTCTAAAACTCCGTCATAATTTGAATGACACGGTCGGACTTTTTATTATATTCAAAAATAATATTGTAAATCAATCTAAAATTATTTAAAATCACTACACAACGACAACTGATTACGTTAGCGCCTGCCATTGTTGATTGAGCTAGTTTTATATTGAAAGCAAATATTACATCAGGCGTTCGCTTTTCAACAAGTGTCGATTCGATAGCGATCTATTCTAAGTGCAGTTTTCTTAGATTCTATCTATAAATGCAATCCTCCTTGTAATTCGAAGAAGTATTTGGAATATTCAAAGGATTGTAAGTACCATGTAGGTATTTATCCGTTAGCAAAGGCACTTTACATTGTCACATCAGCCTACTACACATTAAATGAAATGCTGGACTGTATCAACAAGTTAATATAGACTAACCGAAAGAACTGGAATTGGTAGGTACTTACAATAATGGTGTATCCGAATATAACATTTCCTATCCTCAACGGGAAACAGCAAAGGAACTTTCTCTGCATCGTGTTTTCATTTGTATCTGAAACAAACATCACAATGAACAATGGTTATTTCACGGAAACACTTCACCAGAAGTACCCGGTTGAATAAACTGTTGATCGAACTCATGACCTCTCGTATTTAGCAGACTACTTCACCACTTAGCCATAGCGGTCAAAATAACTTTTTAAACATTGTTATAATGAGAAAGGAATATCAAATTTTAATTAGTCTAGCCGACTTAGAACAAACTATTTAATTGCTAACAAATATTTGAAAAGGCTTTTAAAATGACCTTTGACCTGGATAATTTGCCCTTGGGAAATTCCGAAACTTTCAGTTGATTTTACTTGGTTGCGTGCCTATACATCGAAGTTGGTATTATCACAACAAAACAATTCCCATGCGCTAAGCACAACCGATACGTACGCGATCAAAACACGGTGTGCTATTTCGGGTGCCTAGTGGCTTAATTGGCATGGGAACGTCCACTTTAATCGGGCCCTCATTGACCTGGATGAGTGGAATTGACAAGGATCATTGTAAGGTGGTTTTGAGGAAGCATCGTCTTGGTTCGCCGAGCAGCTGTAAAGGTTAGTGGGGAGAGGGCTGTGAATGAACGGGCCAAGGACACTCCTGTCTGCGTAAGGCGAGTAACCAGAAAGGTGTGCCAGTTTCACCTTCTTTGAAGCAACGGAATAATTGCACGAATTTCTTTGTTTCTTCATCTAACAGTGTTATGTAGTATATAAATAAATATAGCATTGAAAGAAAACAGAACCAATTTATTTAGACAATAAACTTTTGAAAATAAGCTCTCAGAACTTTCAACAGGATCGTACATAAGAAGCTATAAAATTTTATTCATGTAAGGTAAACAGACCAAATTACCGTACTTTCGTAACAAATGATGTACTAAGTAAACTTTACGCCTGGTAATTAATTTAACTTTGAATTTTTATGTTATTTTACACTAGCTTCTGCGCGCGGCTTCGCCCGCATGGTAACAACATTTTGAATTGCCTCTACGCTATTCTACGCCTATTCCAAGTTTCATCCAAATCGGTTCATTGGTTTAGACATGATTGAAACACAAACATCTAAACAAACTCACAAACATTCAGCTTTATGATATGAGTGGGAAGTAGGATGTAGGTAACTATTTATATTTTTACAGTCTCTGTCTTAATATTTCAATACTTACGTTTCTGGTTTCCGTGTCCGGTGTTTATTTAAGAGTAAAATTTAAATGTTGAAAATACTTTCCCAAGACACCAGATGAACCATTGTTTGATTATGATAAAGGTCTTCAAACGCTTAATCGCCTCAAACTGAAGATTATAAAAGCAGTCTAAGCACTTGTTTACCGTTGTCGAGGGTGTTGACCTATGTTTGATGAAACTCTACATTTCATCGCCTGAATTTTGTTGAGCAGATTTTTATGGAAATATTGCTAAGATGAGGTCGTTTACCGCAAGGGACACAAAATGAAAAACGCACAATATGTAAAAATGCATTAAGGTTTCTGAACTCTATTTATTGTGTATTGTAGAGCTTATAAGAATCATGCGATAGTTTGGTGGGTGTTATCCAATCGGCTTCACGGACGGTCGTGAAGGAACAGGAGTAAAATCACCTAGTTTTAAGACGATTCAAAGTGATCCCAGCGGTCCTACTTTTTGACTTTAACTTTGAAAGTTTTTTGTGTATGTAAAGTATTACAACTTACCATAGCTGTCAAATATTTTAACGAACCCGTTAGCAAATGCTAGATTCTTATCACTTTATATTCCATTGGCGCGTGACTGCATATGCATATTGCGATGCGTTTGGCATAATAATGAGTGCAGATGCACTTATGTAACTGTTTGTTTTGACCATATCTGTATGAATACGTATTTGTACTTCCTATGTTCAGCGATGTACGTAGGACACGTACTAGTTTGTATGTCCCGTAGAGGAGGTGGTGTTACAATTATTTAATTAGAATAGGTACAACTATTATTTCATTGTATTCGATCCTTAAGACGGGACGACAACCGATGGACCAAGGTGGTTACCGAATGGTGGCCAAAAGATATGCGGCGGCCTAGAGGCAGACCACCTGCCCGATGGTCAGACGACATTGTGGGGGCGGTGGGAGAACAGTGGATCCGACTGGCACAAAACCGCCAGGAGTGGCGTGAAAGAGAAGAGGCCTATACCCAGCAGTGGGTGTTACTGGCTGTATAGATAGATAGATTCGATCCTTGGCTAAAAAAAAACCCTTTTCACTAAGCCCACTTGATATTGTACCTAGGTATTACCATTGCAACCGAACCGCAAAAAGCTCACAAAAATTGGAACAAAAAACAAGACAGTTTTTTTAAACAGCTTTTAAATAGTCTTGAAGCGTTATAGTCAAGTGAAATAAGATACATTTAGAAAGGGGACAGACAGCAAATAACTCGCATCAAGTTAATAGCTAGGTATTCCTTATCGGGTAAGTCGCACCTTACCTTCCAGGTGTTTAAAACGAGTTTTATGAAACATCAAATCAACATCATCATCATTATCTAAACTTTTAGGTGCTGGGCAAGTCGATTTCATCTCCAACAATGTCCGGGCACTATAGCGTTCCGAAGAGTGTAGGCATAAGATAAGTTAATCAATCAATCATAAGGTAAAAATGTGAATTGAGAGGCCGTGAGATTTAGGTACTTCTTATATTTTTGTATTATAGAAAAGCTAAAAACTCACTAAGACGCTCCAATGGCTTACAAAGATTACATGAGAAGAGGAACCTACAATTTATGGTTATTTTGATCCGTACACAACAATCTAGCTAAATTAGTTCAAATGACCGCTCCAACTCAATATCAAACACTTGTTCTACAACTCTACCATAGACAAATTATACTGCTCGACAAATTATAGACGTGAACAAGTTTTAAGATGCGTGTTTTAGTGATGGGTTGAGGTCAATGGACCGATTTACCTCATGAGCACCGAATATCCGAAATAATGCATTAGATATAGATCTCGGCTTCACCTGTGACGAACTTGTCACAAGAACCACCAAGAGGACCAAACAGGACCAATAATTTTCCAAGATAAAATATCGCCTAGGTCATTCAAGAGGTTACCTTACTATCTGCCGAAAAATGTAATCCAGAATTTTGAAATCCAGATAACGTTTGACAGATTTTTGATTAACCTTCTTTTCGTAATACAGATAAACGAAATCCAGATATTTCAAAATCCAGATTTTCATTTGGTATTTTTTTCACATAACAGATGTATTAAAATACACTCAAATGTTTGACAGATGTTTTAAAATCCAGATAATTCATTATACCACATGAGGTACAATAGGAGCAAGTCGGTTCTGGCACTCGCCGGCCGCTACCGCGGCCCGCTTCGCTCGGCTCGTGCGTGGTTTATCACTATGCAACTAACTGCTCGTCGCTTCGCTCCTCGCAACCTATGCTACAGGACTGTCAGCCTAGGTTTGATTTGCACGAAATTTTGTACCACAGCTACCTATGTAATAAAGCTAAGGTACAATAGGAGATTTGAAGACTTCGACTTATAGTTAGTTCTGTCAAATGAAAAAAAAACTAAATGATAATCTTTCTTTAGTGTATCTGTCAAATGAAACATCTGCTTTGTGTAATGTCGGAATAATAAAACGATGTAAAACGTACTATCTGGATTTTGAATATCTATCAAACGTTATCTGGATTTCAAAATTCTGTATTACGTTTTTCGGAAGACAGATAGGTTACCCATTCAAGAATATGATTCTCGTTTTAGTCCAGATAGATTTTTAAACCAGTAATACATTGTAAAATAATTTAGGTACATTCTATACTTATTAGGGAATACATAATGTCAGGTGCATACTGCGTGCATCTGTTTACCTATGTTTACAGACAATAGATGATAGACAATACGATAGATAAATAAACATCTACTGTCTCATTGGTAATGCGACGTAAAACTCTAAAGTGCTTGTTAATGCTTACTTGTATTTTTATGCACATACATATTTGTAATTTCTATATCAACATTTGCGGCCCGGAGTTGTTGAGCGCTGCCTCAGTAACCTGTTACTATGCACTTGCTATGAGTCATCACACTGTTTGCTTATCGCTAACCGCGCGCGCGCGGGTAAGTAGGAGCATTTTTTGCTACTGTCTGTCTTTTCTTACTAACTTTTTTATTGCCTATTTATCCCTTAACCATTTAATTCAGATTTACTATTTTGCTATGCCATTAAACTTTTTTCACCACTCGATCGGTATACCGACCTATTTCAATATGATTTTTAGTGCCTATGCAGTGAATATGAACTTCTGTGTTAACAATGCTTCCGATTAGTGTATATTACCAAAATGTTCGTGGTTTACGCACAAAAACAGCTACGTTTCACAGAAATATTTGTTTAAGCTCATATGATATTATTTGCGTCACTGAATCGTGGCTAAATGAATCTTTTTATAATAATGAGTTATTTGACGATCGATATATTGTATGGAGGCGAGATCGGAACTACGAAGCTACGATGCAGGAGAAAGGAGGTGGGGTCTTATTGGCTGTTCGTAGGGAGCTCGCGGCCGAGTACCGCAGTGAGTGGTCATCCTCTGCCGAGGATTTATGGATAACATTGACGATTCGAAATCATAACCCTAGGTATACCTATAAAATGCACATATGTGTAATATACATATGTGACGAGAATTTAGGCAATTCAATGGCGTTACAACTTTCAAATTTTTCAGATAAATTAGCTAGCATTGTTTTGGAAAACCCGCTGGACAAATTCATCGTTTTCGGGGATTTTAATATGCCGCATGTATCTTGGTCCCCTTGTAATGAAAATTTGTTATCTTTGACACCCAGTAACTTAGAAGGCCAGTATCAAATAGATTTTATTGATACCATCAACATGTGTAATTTTCTGCAATATAACTCACTTTTGAACAAAAGTCATGGACGCATTCTGGATCTAATCTTTTCCAATAGTGACGTAACGGTACGCGCTTGCGATACTCCTTTGGTACCTGAGGACCCCCACCATCGACCTGTCGTTGCAACTGCTGATTTTGTATATTTACATACGATTAAACCGCAGCCATATATTAGATTTTCGTATCAGACTGGTGATTATGACTCAATATGCGCGGAACTTGATGCTGTGGACTGGATCACCCAACTCAACAGTGGGACAATAGATGACGCTGTCTCTTTTATGTATGGAACTATTTATGATCTGCGTGATAAATTTATCTCATCTAAAATGGTAACGCCCTCTCGTAAATATCCGTTGTGGTACAAACAGCCTCTTATAAAATTATTAAAAGAAAAAGCGAAGTATCACAATAAATTTAAGACATATGGCAACACACACGATCGAGACTCTTTTATCTTGTTGCGTGACAGAGCACGTAATATGGAAGAGATGATGTACAATACTTACATGACAAACGTCGAAAATCTCATTAAAAATAATCCTCGCTCATTTTGGACGTATGTTAAAAGCAAAAACCAATCAAATGCCTATCCTTCTGTTATGCAGTATGGTTCTCAGTCCTCAGACCAGGGTAATATCATATGTAATATGTTTGCCGAGTACTTTCACTCTACATTTCTCAATTGCGCCCCCGTCTCTGTTCAATCTGATGAAAATAGGTCTATACATAGTTTGTCTTGTGCTGACATTGGTTCCAAGTCCTTGAGGAGGAAGTTTTTAAGCATTTTAAGGCCCTTGATTTGAGTAAATCGGCAGGCCCTGACAGTGTTCCCGCCATTTTAATAGTGAAATGCGCTGAAAGCTTAGTTATCCCACTTACTTTATTATATTCCCGTTCCTTAACGGAAGGTATTGTCCCCTTAATATGGAAGTCTGCTTATGTTACTCCTGTGCACAAAAATGGACCAAAGAACGTAGTTGAAAACTATAGACCTATATCTAAATTGTGTCTATTCGCAAAGGTTCTTGAGAAAATAGTACACTCTCAACTATATTCTGCATTAAAGCATGATCTTATGCCACAACAGCATGGGTTTCTTCAGGGACGATCCACCACTTCTAATCTTTTACTTTGCTCTGAGTTCTTGACTAGGGTTATGTCTGAGCCGTCACAAGTAGACGTCATTTATACTGACTACAGTAAATGTTTTGATCGAATTGACCACATAATTCTGTTGAAAAAGCTTCAACAGGTTGGAATAAGAGGCAATCTCTTCAGATGGTTTTCCTCGTATGTCCATAATAGATGTCAGACTGTTGTATTAAATGGATACTCCTCTTCAGCCATGTGCATCCCTTCGGGAGTTCCACAAGGATCATTATTAGGACCCTTACTTTTTACGCTATTTGTAAATGATATCGCTAGCTGCTTCATTCATGCCAAAATTATTCTCTATGCTGATGACATGAAAATACTCCATAAAATTAACACTCTTACAGATGCATACAATCTGCAGTATGACTTATCTAGATTTGCAGACTACTGTATCCAAAATAAATTAGAACTAAATATCTCAAAATGTTATGTTTGCTCGTTCACCCGGAAACAAAATCCTTTAATTTTTGAGTATACTTTACATAGTACGCCTCTCATGCGTGTAAATACAATTAGAGATCTGGGCATATTTTTGGATAGTAAACTCCTATTTGATAACCACATTGATAAGGTAGCAAAAAAGGCATCTCGTGCGCTTGGATTCGTATTACGCATGTCATCTGAATTTTCGAGCATTAAAACATTCAAAATTTTATACTGTGCATACGTCCGCAGCCATCTGGAATATGCTTCTCAGGTATGGAACCCTTGTTATAACGTCTATATTGCACGCCTAGAAAACATCCAAAAGAAATTCCTACGTTATTTACAGTTTCGTGCTAAAATTTACCTTCCAGACTATCTAACTAGATGTCGTAAATTTCATTTTCTCCCCCTCTATTTAAGAAGAAATATTTCAGATTTGTCCTATCTCTTAAGCATAGCAAATGGTAAAGTTGACTGTCCCGAGCTACTGGAATTGCTAGGACTCCGTACTAACACATCCGTACTCAGAAACCCAAAAGTGCTTTATGTACCACAAGTTTCAACTAATTACAGGCATAACTCTTTCGTTATTAGGGCATGTGACTCTTTTAACTCCTTGGTCAAAGTAGATGTTGATATAGACTTATTTACCACACCTATACGTAAGTTAAAAACTATCCTTGCTTCTGATTTTTTTGATGTAGATGACTAACTCTTTGTAATTAGTATTTAAGACTTATCTTCTTACTTCGTTTTAGATAATAATGTAGGTGCCTATTCTAATCTAGTTTTTCTTTCTTTTGGCTTGTGTCAAGTAGGTACCTATTTGGTTTTATTATTTTGTTTCCTTTCTTATTGTGTTATTTCCGTCGTCTAATGTACTTATTTTCACATAAACAAACAGTTGCCTATCTGTGGGAACTTGTAATTGGCCATCAGCACACAATATATGCTTTGCATGTATTTTTAAACAGTAACCCATATATGTACCTAGCTGTAAGTTCTCCTAAAACTCTTAAAATAAAATAAAATAAAATAAAATAAGTAATATTAGAAAACATTAAAGGTAGTACGTACAGACCTACGTTATCGAACCTCATTTGGTATAATACATATGGTATAAAAAAAGATAAGCAAGTTTCTTTTCGGTTAGAGGAAGATTTATCAAACATTTGAATTACTATTTAAGCTGATATACCTTCCTACGGAACCTTTTAAATAAAATGAAATTAAAAGATGAGTAAATTACCTCAAGTATTAGTTCAAGTCCTGTTCCATAACAGTTTTCCAAAGGTCCGGTGTCAATGCAATTCCATACAAGAATTGTTTACCGTTGCACTAATCACTTTGATACCTTTTTGGTATACGAACTCTTTAACTTTTCACCATGGAACCTCCTTTGTTAATAGTGATTAAGTATTTTTTAAATGTTCGATTTTCGAATTTCCAATTTGAAAATGGAATGTCATAGGATGCGCGGGCACACGTTCGATATCTCGGGCAGTTCGGCACGAACCTCGCTCGGAGGCGTTACGTCATGGCAACATCGCAAGGCCGGCTTGGCCGTGGCAACCTACCGGTTTACTTCGGGATTTATCCAACCAAGGTCAATGAAAATGGCATGACACTTTATTTTCTGAGCATTTTGTCACCGATATGATTCAGTTTGGTCATAACTTGGAAGATTACATATTCTGATCTCTCAAGAAATGCCGATTGGTATCTCCTTCCTAATAAGTATAATTTTTTGTCATAGGTTGTTTTTTGACATTTATAACCTACTAACTCGATATCTTTAATTGATTTCTTGCATTTATTTGAAACATGACTACTCTATGAATGCTAACTCCTATCTTCCAGCACGTTGGCACAAAGGTGTACGGGATGGTGCTTCTCAAATCACTGTTCCTGCAACATTTCATTTGTTGTTCAACTTATAGTTATGAAATGTGCGCAAGTTGTGATGTCTACGCATACATTATTTCCTTTAGAGCCTCATAAAGGCTAGATGGGCAGTGATGTCATAAACACCCGTATTGCTGTTATAAAACGTATACCTACCTGATGGCACTATAAAGATACATTTCCACTTAATTTGTTTTATGTGCCTTAAAATTCCTGCTGTTTTGGCAAGTTTGGATTTTAGGTACAACTCATTAAAGTCAAAGGTTCTGGCGCTGTTGAGTTTACCTTCTATTATTATAACTATGTGAGCTAAAATAGATATGGGTTGGGACCCCAGACGTGGTGTTGCGAAAACTTCGACGGAGTGGTAAGCATGGGATGAGGATGAGCTTATGATTTATAGAGATGACTGATTAAAATATAATCGAAACGAACGAATATAATATTGTGATCTCTTCCCAATAGTGGAACTTTTAGTTTGTTTGTCTTTTAGAGCAATCGATCCAATCTTCGTGAACTTTTAGACCCCTCGCAGACTTTCTATCGGCCGATAGTTGAGACAGAATATACCTACTTCGGCTCGTAATGAGTACGGAGAAGTATAGCCCGTCTCAACTATCGGCCGATAGAAAGTCTATAGTCTGCGAGGGGTCTTAATCATCCTCAAAATCATTCATAAGCCGGCGTCACCCACTATTGGGTACAGACAGATGCCGCTCTTTCTTCATGTACTTAACATCTAGGGTCCCGGACTAACCCTATCCAGTCATCCAGGTATTTTGTATTTATTTATAAACATTACCTCTAATTTATTTATAGAAACTAAGCTACTTCAATATGTACATAAAATTACAAAATACAATAGAATCAGTCAAGCTATCTAAGCATCGTCGTAAAAACGATCTATAGATAGCTCAACTGATTCAGGTCTGCCTAAAACATGCCTAAAACACTGGCGGCATTGCCACGCTGAATGGCAATGCTCTCTCTTTGCGCCAAAAAATTCAGGTGCATTTGAATCATCAGTAATTTCATGAAATTAAGCAGTCAGATAAAAGCAGCACGAATCAACAACTAGCTTTGTTCTTTTATGAATATCAGTCATTTTCACGACTAGATGGTCGGCTAGTCAAGCGTCGTTCAACTTTTCACAAGCTCTTCTGGTAAGCGCTCAACAGGCTCTCTGGAGATATTACTTTTAAACTAAGTTTAACTAGATCAACTTTTAAAGGGGGTTTGTGTTGTGAATATCCACTGTTCTGAAAATGAATTACTGTATATTTTCATTTTACTTTACTTATTTCCATAAGGTATAAGAAAAATCATATTTTGTTTTGAAGCATTTCACAGAAAATGATCAATAAGCATCCTAAAAAGTCTCAATAATTGAGAATTTCACAAAAGTACGTAAAACTTTCTGAGCAAATCCCATGAATGCTGATTGCACAGATAATTTTGTCAGGGCTCACTACTTTTTAACTGGTTGTTCGTCAGCTAAAAGAAGCTTGTCGAATACAAACTAAAAAAACATTTTTAGTATCTTTGTTCTTTTTTATTTATCCAGTAACAAAAAACTCGTATGTGATAACAAAAGACTCGGAGAGATGATAACGATAAAAAACACAATATTTTTTTTCATAGTACCTACCTAGGTTTTTTAATGATGCGTTATTTCGAGTTGGTCACACCTTATAACCCAATAGCCGATGAAAGAACACAAAGAACTCTCAAAAACAAACTTTATTGTGTTTTAGAATAGCTCTGCCTTTGTCGATCTAATCAACAAGAACAGGATTTATTTAGGCATTAAATTCTTATGCTTTGTTGAAGTTTATATTAGATAAACGCGTTCCAACAAACATACATAACATTTAGGTAGAGTGATGGTGAAATAAATAAGCTCTAAGTTTCTCACGACTTCCGTGCATTTATCTCCTTATTTTCTTATGCGACTCCTTTCTTCCATATCAGCTATTAGCTTCAAAGCAACCACGCAGCGGATTTATATCACGGTTGAGTAGGCACCGCTCATTCCTCAGTAAGTTGTTCCCAATCCTTTATCTTTCCGGCTAATTTGCCAGCTGAAGCTATCAGTCAAGTCACGTGAAACAGGGTTTGATTGGTTGGGATGAACATAGCTAACATGTTCCTGTTTTGTGGCTATTTCCTGAATCCTGAAGCAGAGTGTTGATGATTTGAGTTCACATCAAGAATCTTCCTGTAAAAATATTTTTGCCTGATCAGTCATTCCTCACATTTGTTGCCCACTTTTTGTGACCCCATTCATCATCATCTTCGACTTTGCCCACTGGGTTTAGACCTCTTTCTCAATACCACTTCTTACCCTCATCTCCTCTTAGCCTCATCCAAGTGCAGCCCGCGACGCTTGGGAACGCACCCCATCCATCCATTACAACCTTATTACAACCACCTATTCCATCTACGACTACTCTCACGGTCACCTCCTCTCCTCGATATAGTTGGTGCCTTCAGATGGGATTGATGACGCTCATCTGCAGTATCCCAACGCACTATCGCCGGAATCAATTTGTAAGCCCCGACAGCGGTAATCGATTCAGTTGAGTGCCTGATGTGGATTGATCGCGCGTACCGCACTGATCGAGATATTTTACCAGTCATGGGAAGTAAATTAAAATAACGTTGAAGCGCTCGTGCTCAAGCTTTTTCGTACTAACGTTCAGCACAGTTAAAAGATATTGTACGAAGAATAATTTGTCACTAAAACACACGCTATTTTTTTATCACAGGTACCATGCAGACGAAGTTGCGATATTGCTGCACTGCATTAGCAAAGTAGATTAAAAACATTTTTTTCAAACAATTTACCCTAAAAGCCTAACCAGTCCAAGGTCTGTAAAAATATGTAGATGAAATTGATATTGCGCCAAGATTAAATAACAAATGTTTAAAATGCTGCATAGCATGGGTTGACCTTGACTCCGGCCATATTTGGCAGCACCAACCCTCAGGCGATACTGCGTCGGTGAGTCATGCTATATTCTGGAATTCTTTCGTGTTTAAAAACAACACCATAGCAGAAAAAAATCAGATTGAATTCAACTTATTTTCTCTTTCAGTGAAAACAGCAAATCTATTTTGTCTTGGCATGGGGAACCATGGTCTTCTTGTATTAGAAAGAAAAACCAGTCTCTACTAAATCAAATACAAAATCAATTTTAAAAGCTATTTTGCTGAAAAAGCTGCTATGCTTTTCATAATAGTTGAAGTTGAATTTTATTCATTCCATTATTACTCGTACTTGGTCTACATAGAATGCAAACGTAAACAGGGTCACGACTGTATCCCCAAGTTGCGGTAGACATTCTCTCAGATCATTTATGTATCTATTCCAGATCCTTTGAAAATGTCATAGGTAATAGGTATGCTTAAATTATTTTATTCTGACAACTTTACTAGTAAAGTCGTCCAAAAAATGAGAAATGATTTCCCTGGCATAGGCAACGTATATTTTTTTCAATTAATATGTGAGCGAAGCCATGGGCAAGCCGTTCGTACAGTCTATAAAATATCTGCAAGATGAGTCATGGGTACATATGTCCAGTTTTCTTTGTGTAAAACCCCAGTATTTAGAGGAGACGCCAGCGTGGCGCGACAGAGCGGCGTCTGAGACTCTAGGCTAACGATTTGTAACAAAACATTGATGGAATACAAAATTATAATCTCCTTTCGTTGATGGAAAAATTTCAGTACAAACATTCAACTCTAAGATAGAATGTGTTGTTGTAATTCAGATAACGTGAAGAGACCAAACTATATTTAAAGTCTTAACTTGGAATTATACAACTTCATTGAATTTTGTAGAATGGAAGTAAGAACTAAGGAGGTGGGTAGGAAACAAGTTAATACCTATCTGGTATTTGAAGCCCACGGAAAGTAAGGAGCTGCCTAATGATCCTGTCAGCACAATTTGGCGTCGAATAGATTTCTTCGGGTCTTTTTCATAGCTATTTTTGTGCCGACCTCTAAATTCCAATTCGTTATCGCTACAGTAGAATTCCTTGTAATGTTTTTGTAACAAAGATATAACATTGATCGAGCCGCAGTACTTTTATACAACGACTGTTTAATTATTATCAACTTAATCTTGAATAAGCGACTCGTATCTCTTAACATGAGCCTGATGAATCTTACTTGAAAAAGATTTTTTTTTACTGCGAAGTAGAGTATTTTTTTAGTTTGTCAATGCGTTGGCTAACTAGATATCTACTTATAAGATTTATAGCTGTTTTTTCATGTGGTGGACCGTCTCAATGGGTCAGATTAGGATCGTAGTGCACAAAGCTTAGAGAGGCATACTCAGCAGTAGGTGAAGTTAGGACGATGATGATTCCAACGAAACAACTTTAACAAAACAAAGTAATTTTTTGGCTTCAGTAGCTCGCATAATTGAGTAAAAACAATTAAGTATAATTACAGTTCCGGTGTATCAATTGGTCCATTATCGCTGAGAGCCTACTGAGCTTGAGTTTCTGTTTATTTGTCGTTCTCAGTTCTTTCATTATCTTTGTATTTTAATGGAATCTCGTTGCGAAGATTTTGCGTTGATAATAGATTTCATGGAGGCCAATGATGAATAGATTTCATCACATTTAAGGAATGTGATATTTTGCAATATAAACGAAAGCTTAAGCTTCCACGCGCTTGTCTGCGAGGTATCCGGCTTATACAATAGGATCACGAATATATTATAATTGACTTCTTTTAAAGCTATAGAGAGCTATAGATTCTTTGAACATTCTTTAGTGCCAAATATTTATTCACAACAAAAAGTACTTACATTAAATAATTCTCATCCATTTATTCATTTATTTGTAAGTGCCTCTGACTACCCTCTATGGAATATACCTATATTTGGAGATGCAGGGATCCTGGGTAGTGTTTTACCTCAAATAAAGTAGTTTAGATGTAATTCTTGTTTAAATTAAATCATAAACGAAAAGGGAAAGATGTTGAGAATTTCTCAAAATGCTTGCACCATTACCATAGTACGAGTATGTTTGTATCGTATCGGTATTAATGTAATTCTGTTTCGGAGTTGTACGCTCGTAATAATTAGAATCTCGATGAGAGTATGCTATGAGCCTGCAATTGCAAATTTCGACGTAACCGACACTCCACTGACATGGAGAGCCGAGAGTGTACCTATGGTTTAATTAAAATCATGGAACTACTAAAAATTCCTAAATATTTTCCCCAATGTTTCCATTGTCGTGTTGGCTGCGTGAGCTGATCCTCGTCTTTGATTCGAAGGGTGAGTTTGAATCTCGGCTGTGCATTAATGATTTTACGGTAAATATGCATATTTAAATTACATAAAAATTCAAACAAGCTATGGGCCAAAATATTTGTCAATTAATTACCGAAAAATCTTGATTGTGCAATGATTTGAACTAGACTAATTTAACCAAAATATTTTCTCAAGAAACAATAAAATTGACAAATAATACAATCCCGGATATGATCTTTTATTTTCATGCCATAATTGCTAGTAAAAAAAGATTGAACTCCCTGAACCTTGAATCCTGAATTTGTGATTTACAATCTATCTTGAGTTCGCATAATATGGCAGCAAAGTTCAACTGAAGGTGGGACAAACTTAGCTAACAAGTTTGCTGCAGCTGAATTCGAGATGACTAGTTGACCGAGTTGCAGCTTTATTACCTATTTCCAGGTAATGTTTACGAAAAAACCTCATATTTAAGTTGATCGCATATTTCTTCGCGACGCACTCCGCCTCAGTAATTTTTCTATACAAAAATACTGAAGACGTCAGAAAATGCGGCTCGCATCTGACGTTTCAGCAGTTCTTCTATTGAATTGACCATGGATTTAGCATTGAACCTTTTTGGTACACTGGATTCCGCATTTCAAGTTGAACTAGGAAATTGTCCGTCATATTTGTCACTTTATGGCCCATTTTGCCTGTGTTAAAAAGAGAGGTCGCAATGACACTTGCGTACCGGCCTGTGACGTAGCGCGCCACCTCTACACCATAGATTTTTTGTTTACACACCAGCTGGTATGCAAGTTCGAGATGTAAAATTACGAATTTTCTCATATATAAATGGCTTTTTTGGACTATGTTTGTGATAAGGTGCTGGTTTGGCAATTATGTCCTGTGCTGTTTCACAATTTCCAAGCAGAATCGGTATGCTTACGGAGAATGAAACAAATATTTCTTTTTATCGGTAAGTCATACCAGTGAAAAATACGTTTATGTTTAGAGTTACGGAAGCTATTTTATAAAAAGTTAATCATTGCATCATTTAACATCGTTTTACTTCGATTTCATGCGTGTATTTGGGTAATCTCATTTAGAATTTTCATTCTAGCGAAATTTACATTCCATTTTTGACATTTCTTGTACTCCATCGCTGCGCAATAGTGTTGTAGTTGTATCGACATATTTATCGATATTTAATGCATTTTTTTGTATAGATACTAGGTAGGTACGAACATAACTATTAACTTGGTCTATTTTACATTCTGGATTCCAGCTGACCTAGATTTGAAATAATCGTGGATTAGAAATATCGAGAAAGGCGAAGAATGGAGTACTACACAACTACAAGGATATGTTCCACTTTGAAAAATCATGGTATACGGATGAAAAATTTTGCATTCATATGCCAAATGTGCCAACAATATTTCCAAACCAACTTTTGTCGTGCAAACCTGTAAGAACGAAGAAAATGTCAACTCATTTTTTGACGTGAAAACTTCTTTAGGCGCTTTGGGAATTTTTGAGATAGGGATAAATCTTTGGATTCACTGCACGAGTCTCGTGCCCGGTACAATTCAATGGTTCATTTAAAGGTAGCTACGGAATACGGATCCTACCCTCAATAACGTATTCTTTATTTTCTGAAATTACCCAGAAAACGAAAGCTCGTAGCTAGACATTCTGGCTATGGAGCGTCTTCATCTACTGCTTTAGATATCGAGGAATACCATCTAAGCAGTCTGTTAATTATTGGTTAAAACTATTTAACCAATAATTAACAGATAACAAGTATATTAATACTTGTTTTATTTTGAGGACTTTAACTGGAATTACATGTTTTGAATTTGATATTGTTTTATTTTAATAATTAGGTAACTGAAGAAGTCTGAAAGTAGCGCCGGTGACTGAAAAGTTGAGGAGTAATAGGTTAGCACGTAATGCGGAGGGATGAAACTCATGTAACTAAAAGGGTGACGGAAATGAAAGATGGATATGTGAGTAGAGTAGAGGTAGACCTAAGAAAAGATGGATGAATTGTGTGAAAGAAGATATGGGTAAAAAAGGAGTAGATATGGAGATGATGAGTGATAGAGGAGAGTTGAGACAGAGAACATTTTGTGCCGACCCCGCATAAGCGGGATAAGGTTCTACAGTAATAAAATAATTCGTTCTACAGCAATAAAATAATACCTTTATAGAATAGACAATTTTTAAAAATTCATTAAATCCTTTTTCATGTAATTATCGATAAGAAATGCACAACACTATTCCACCTTAAAAACATATCTATAGTTGTCTATGAATGGATTGAAAAGTGGAGACACTCAAATTACTCTATGGTTCTATCTAGTACATTATTTATCTTTGGAATTGACAGTTTGGCGCGGATAAGTCTGCGTCCACCATAATAGCTCATCAAATCAAATCAAGTTTATTCAGGAACAGTAGCAGAACAATCACATTTTCAGCCCAGTATCTCTTACTGCCGGGTATAAACTTCCCCTTCTTTTCCCTACTATAGCTCTTTCACACGATCAAAATTCCAAATGTAGGTACTTACCTAGACCCCTCGCAGACTACAGACTTTCTATCGGCCGATAGTTGAGACGGGCTATACTTCTCCATACTAATTACGAGCCGAAGTATATTCCGGCTCAACTATCGGCTGATAGAAAGCGAAAATTTTCTGACATTAAAGTCAATTTTTCGCTCTAATTATCGTTTAACAAAATTTTATCATTATCGATATCCCCAAGTCTAGTACAATTTTCGTAGCTCCTAGTCGATATTACTACTATACCGATCATCTGTCGAAGCAGGTAAATGGGCTGATATAGACCGCTCTATGGTACGCCAATGTATGGAAGCCTGCTGTTTCATCCATTGTTTATTTTACTCGATGCACTGCGTCGCATGAATAGCACTAAAATTACTACGATTAGGTTCGTATGAATCAACTCGCGGTTCCTTATGTGAGCAGTGAAAGTAATATTTACCTAATAATTTGTTCCAAAAACCATATTACAGGGCTTTAGAAATTGTTAGTGTATTTTTTTTTGCTGACTTTTACTTTTTTTTTACTATAAATAAATAACACTGGATTAAAGCCGATAAAGCTTTAGAGGGGATTGAAATTACCTACCGATGTCGTCATACCAGTTTCTTACGTATTTCTCTACGTCAGGCGCTGTGTTTTCCTCCCATAAAAATCGCAAATCGTATAGCACAAAAAATATTTTAGTTCTGTTATTTCTTATTTTATAGTTTTTGATAATCCAAACTGATTAATATTTTTTAGCACGTGGTGCCTTGGAAAATGCAGCCAGCACCCGCAGGAAATGACGCGAAAAGCCACGCGTTGCCATGGCTACGAGACGCAGCACTACCTATCCGACTCGCCCGCCCCACCGCAGTACGTGGCCGAAGCTCACGAAGCGCGGGCGATATCGTTCTAAATTCATAAAGCTCTCGACTCCGTGTTTTGTTTTCCGAACACGAAATTTAAATTGTGACTTATTTTATTTTTTATCGTGTCATTGTGTCAGCATGAAGGCTGGATACCGATTTGAAAAACGAATTTGGATGCAGTTGGTGTTTTAAGTGGATGATAATGTGTTGTGCTTGTGAGCCATGGATGAATGTTTGGCTGATCGGATGATCAATTCAGTGAAATGGCGGAGCAAGACCGAGCTAACATCTTCTCTGATGACGATGAGGACCTGGTAAGGTTTCATTATATAACAGGATATTTAAGTAGGTTCACTTGGATCCGTGCCAGCCAAAGTTCGGATGTTACATAAAGTTTCCTCCTCAGGGAAGCTTTTGCCAGGAGAAGCTATACTTTAAACTATGAAAACTGCAATGGGTACGTTGCAACATTTTTGAAAATAAACCAAAAATTATTTGCTGTTTTTTATAATGTACCTAATACTCGTATTTACAAAATCAGCGTTACTTCTATCAAAACAGTCATGAGCAAGAATAAAAACAAGAGTAAAAATTTAAGTGAAAAAATAATAACAATAAAACCGCTCGTAAATATATTGTCCTATTCAATATCCGAATCGCGTACACGCTACGTTCACAGAAGGCTTTGTGATAACATTTATGTACGATTATTTGGGTTGCATGAATGAAAATATTCAAAAACCATGTTGAGCTTTCACAATGGCTGTTCTTAGAGTAGAAATACAGAAATACAGAGTTTATTAATAACACCATTGTTACATGTCAACTTATTTGAATTTTATAAAAGATACTTATATCAAAAGATACCTTTATATTACTTATATTAGAGGAAGCTCAAGAAACTCACTCAAATCGTAGAACACCGACTCAGTAAGCCATTTCCTAAGCCTCCTTTTAAACAGAGGAATGGAAGCCGCGTCCCGTATCCTCTCCGGTAGTCTGTTGTATATCTCGGGCCCCATTACGTATACAGACTTTTCGGATTTCTTTAGTTTACATGTAACGGAGGCCAGGCGGTAGTGATACCTATTCCTCCGCAAGGCACGGGCCGCATTTACTCCACACCGCCGGAACAGGTCCAGGTTTGTGTGGGTGAACAGGGCTACCTGATATATTAGTTCACCAGCTAGTGTCAAAATATTTTGGTCCTTGAACAGCTCCCTGCAGGTTGTGTCATTCGGCGCACCCACTATAGCGCGCACGGCCCGCTTTTGCATTCTGAAGGCACGCTGGGAGTCGGCAGCTTGCGCCCAGAGCTCCACACCGTAAGTGAGGGCACTGTGGACGGTCGCAAAGTAGCAGGTAAAATGCAAAAACGCAAAGTAGAAATGAATAGGCTAAAGCCATCACAAGGGGTTAAATTAAACATGAGTGTGAACACTGTGTTGCCGTTAATCCTACTCTTGGTAACATCTACTCTAAAAGGAAACAAAGTAATTCGTTATACGACACGAACACGATACAGTACAATTTATCTGATAGGGTTAGCAAGTATTTTATCCTTTCCTACAATCTACATTTAATGCCATTCCATTTGCCTACGCAAATTCCAATCATAAAAGCTAACATTTTTGTTGTAAAAATACGATTCGAATGAATGTTAAAACTGTTATAAATTGAAAAAAATATGAATAAGCAAAACTCGCGGGTAAATAAGTAAAATAGAAACGTGTTTGAAAAAAGTGAAATAAACAGTTTGAAATTATTCACGACGATAAGATTTCGAACCATCTCCGCAAACCACAAAAAATAATCTATGAACAACCTTTTTCCATCTAAGAAAAGTTAAAAAGCCGTCTCCACTTTCCATTCATTCAATCTTTTCGGTCACAAAACGCCATACGCCAAAATGCACGTTCCAATTTCAAAGTAGCGCGTCTTCAAGGCATTACGTCAGCATAAACGAGACGGCACAATGACGAGCCCTCGTCGACTCGTGCATTGTTCGCCCCTTGCCAGCCAAGGATTACCTGCGCCAGTGGGGTTGCCATGTATGGGAAAATGTTCACTCAGGGATGTTTGTTAGCATAACCTTTTAAAATGTTGTGTTTTGTTCAGGTAAAATTCATTTATGTCGGTATTTAGTAGGTACATATGATGAGTGTCAGAATGGCTGGTGTACCAGAGCGAATCGAGTCGTGTTTGGTGTCAAAAAAATGTACCAAAATTGTACTATTTAGTACCTCTGATTAAAAAATTTGTACCTCTCTGAAACCAAAGTTATAGCGATTTCAAAGGTACACCAGCCATATTGACGTCAAAGTGGCTGGTGTACCTCTGATATTTTAATAATTAGCCATTACACATAAAATATAATTACACCAAAAAAATGTACCTAAATTGTACCTCCATTTAAAATAAACACACACTTATTCGGTTGGATAGTTACTGAGATATTAGATATTATTTTATTTATCGACTATTATTCTACCGATTTTAGAAGGTTAGTGCTTTTCTTTGACCATCGAAACATGGTCGAATTACCACTCATGCAATCCATAGAGTTACAGTCCGATCAGAAAGAGTAGAAAATAAATGAGGGCGCCACTATCGTTTACATGGTATCACCATATAGTATGGCAGAACGCTTTGATACTTGATATCTTTAAATACATTTATAACACATTGCAGTCCTCCGTCATAATTAATATCTTCTTTTAAAACAGCTAGCAATTTCGACAATGTAGGAACTTCTTTCTTAACTGAATAAAAATGATGAATTTTTGCCTGATAGCACTGATATCAAAGTCATCCAGCACTTTGGAAGTCGACCTTTTCTGTGCTTGGCGGGAGTACCAAATTTTCCACTAATTTTTTTTTTTGCCTTTAACAATCCTCCTAACCGTGCTTTCAGATTTTCCTGCAACAAAACATAAGTAAAGTATCAAAATTATAGGATTGCACTACAAAATACGACTCAAAACAAAGTTGCAGTGTTTCCGCTAGCGGAAAATTATTCTGGTTAGTCCAACGTATATTTAAATTAGATTTCAAGAAATTATTTTTACATGTCTGATTTTGTAATAAATCACATCATACCTACCTTATATAAATACCAATATTTTTTTTATTTAACTTTAGGTGGTTACAAATTGTTTATTAATAAGTCAACAAAACCTTCTGAATGCTTGATTCTTTAAATTAAGCATGTTTTTTAAATACATATAAAGCAAAAGCAGGTAATCTAAGCATGACGATACCTACACTTTATCATACAAATACGTGCTTTATTTAATTTTGCAAAGAAAAGCTGAATCTGGCGATAAATTCACTACAGTGGCCACACTGGCCTTTCATAAAGAGTTGCCAGCTTAAAGTAAATTTTATTTCCTTGAAAATTAATTTCTACTCTTTCTGGTCGGACTGTAGTTTTTCGTCTAGGTCGTTATTTATTAAGTTTATTACTGAAAAAAAAGAAACTAGTTAAGTAACTATTTATGAGGTACTTACTACTTACACTCAGAGGTCGATTATGAACAAGATTCTTGTCAATCTTTTTCAAGACACTTCACATAATTATTGTTAGCAACTAGCTTCGTAAATGCACTTTCATAATAAAGTGTGATGTGGGTAGCCACCACGGGTATACCATTCCAGTCATATAAAAATTATTGCTATTGGAGCGGGTACCAGCTTCCATACACTTTAGCCCATTGTCCTTTCATTGCATCTTCGATTTACAGTGTTACCCACTTTAAAAGGCGCAATAGCCTGTCGATTCGGTGTTCATCGGTTTAAGTCTGCATAAACAGTGTTTTGAGCATGTTCTTTTTGCATTATTTTATGTTTATAAGCAATCTTTAAAAAAAAAAACTCTATGGATTGTGCATGACAGTGTTAACCCAACCATGTTTCGACGGCCAAAGAAAAGCGCTAACCCTCTAAAATCGGTAGAATAATAGTCGATAATTAAAATAATGTCTAATATCTCAGTAACTATCCAACCGAATAAGTTAGCTTGCTACTATAATAATCTGTGGAATAAGTGTGTGTTTATTTTAAATGGAGGTACAATTTAGGTACATTTTTTTGGTGTAATTATATTTTATGTGTAATGGCTAATTATTAAAATATCAGAGGTACACCAGCCACTTTGACGTCAATATGGCTGGTGTACCTTTGAAATCGCTATAACTTTGGTTTCAGAGAGGTACAAATTTTTTAATCAGAGGTACTAAATAGTACAATTTTGGTACATTTTTTTGACACCAAACACGACTCGATTCGCTCTGGTACACCGGCCATTCTGACACTCATTACATATGACTAAAATAAATATTTGTTTAAACTTGTTAGGTTGCTAGAAATCGTAGCTAGGCTTTTAGATCACTGTTCACATACCACAGATGCAAGGTTAAACTTCATAAAAAGTAAGTTTTATAACTCTGACTAAAATTATCATAGTTACCTATTACGGATACACACTTGTGTTGCCAATTGTAGACCAGGTACTTTAAAAAAACCATTCATTTTAAAATCTCTTTTAAAATAGGGAGGTATTGAAGTGATTAAAATGAACGTATTTTTAACCGAACCTTATCAAAGGGCGTTCGTTTCCAACAAGCATTAGGTTAAGCTGTAAGTATGATTTCCACTTCAGTTCTGACAAGTTTTCATTCCTACAATAACTTTTCTAACTCCCATTTAATATCCGGCTCTTTGTTACTGAACTCACACTTTAGATGTCTGGCTGTAAGTGGGGTTCAAAGTTTATCCGATATCCCAAACCTTACGCCGATTCCGATTCTGGAGTGGTTTATACGAGAACGATTCCGGCCAATATATTGCTTGTACGATCTACGAAGTATACTTTGTGTCTTTTTTTCATTATACTCTTTATACTCGTAAATATCGTTTCTGGTTTGACTAATTGAAAAGGGTGAAAAAATACAATGTTAAACTAGAAAAGTACCTACCAAAGGAGGATTAACACTTCGTACGAAAACTGAATCAACGTTGGCCTTCATAATTAAGATTTGTTTAGATACCTACCTCAAAACTCGCACTTTATGATTTCAAAATTTCTAAACAAAAACACGTATTTTCAACTGCAGCCATGTTTGTGTGTAAAGTTCAGTTTTCAACACCAAGGAGATAAGGAGTTTAATCTTAGCTCTGAAACTTTAGTTTGAAACGGCTCTTTGAGTTTTGAAGTTACGTGACCAGACCATTCGAATTGTCTATATTTTCTCTAATAGAGGTGTAAAGAAGAAACGTAAACAGGGTCACGACTGTATCCCCAAGGCGCGTTAGACATTCTCTCAGATCCAGTAAAGAAGAAACCAAAATAAATTCCATTTATTTTACAGCCATTTCATTCAGTTCAGTCAGGGTCAGTTGAGCTATCTATAGATCGTTTTTACGGCGATCCTTAGATAGCTTGACTGATTCTATTGTATTTTGTAATTTTATGTACATATTGTAGTAGCTTAGTTTCTGAATAATGCAATTCAAGAATTCAACCTTTACTGTTCGCAAATATCGATTGAATAATAGACTTATCTTGTTTTTTTTTACCATTGTGCACAATTTCTATAGCGTGTATTTCCCCTGAGTGCAGGAAGTTGACGCTGCACTTTGTAGAGCTTTACTGAAAATTATTTTTATTTGCGCACTTGAAAATAAAAAGAGAAACTTGAATACGAGTATAAGTGACTGTTATTTTGTTTAGGGACTTGTGAACACCATTTTACAGTAATGCTTACTTGTTTAGCTAATTGAGGCAGATTGTAAAAGTTAAATTGTGTAATTGCCTCAAAGAACATTTTGGGTACCTATTGTTACATATAGATCAGATAGTATTTTCGAAATATAAAAATAAGGGGCATGATTAAATATCCTCTTGTTTAGAGGTGTAGTCAGAGGTGCGGCCTCTCAAATGTAAAGACATTAAATAATTAGGAACTGTAGGTAAGTAAATAAAATTATTAAACACAAGCTGTCCGTCGCGGTGTTACCCGCGTTCCCTCGGGAAAACATCACTTGCCCGGGATAAAATATAGCCTATGTTCATCAGGGCTAATGTAGGATTTTAATGGTGAAAGAATTGTTCAAATCATCGGTCTAGTAGTGTCGGAGCCTATTCAATTCAAACAAACAAACATACAAATCTTTCCTCTTTATAATATTAGTATAGACCAATCTAAATTGGTAACATAGAGATCCACTACATCGACCGATAAGATCTGTATTTCGACCTACGTTGAACAATAAATAAAATGATTGATTGATTGAAAATACTCAATAATTCGTTTTTTTATTTCTCTTAAACCACACAAAATGTAAAATTCCAAAGCCACAAACAATATTCTAATCATCATTTCCCTGCCCTTTTCCCACAGTGAGGTCGGCACAACATGTGTTCTTCTTCCATTCTCCTGTACATATAAACAATATTCCAATGTTATACAATAAAATACTTTACTAACTGGAAATAGAAGTTCATTTTTCATTGCAGCCACAATGTATACAAGGTCATGTCCGAAGAAAGCACAACCTTGTATTATAAATGTATAGCGTACATTACCTACGTATATAGAACAGACAGTTTTGTTGGCTGTCATACCTAGCCAGGCGAGTTCAGGCTAGGGGTGCCAATGTTTTCATATCAGCCTTTGTTCACCTATTTTTACCCCGGTAGAAAAAAGGATGACTTTTATCGCACCATCCGGTAGCAAACAGGAGAACTTGTTTATCATACTTTTAATGTTTTCGTACCTTTTATAACTATGTCCCACTGTAGCGTCGACTTATCCGATTTTGATGAATGTGGTTTAAATGGGCGATGATTTGTTTTTATAGAAAGTACTATTCTTAGCGTTTTCTTTGCGTTGGACTTTAAGGCCCAAAGTTACGCCGGGTGTAACTTATGAATAACCATACAATTTTTGGAGTTTAGACCTGGCGTAACGTTTCACCACATTTATTTATAACGGCTTAAATTCTCTGGGTAAAATAAAAGTATTCGCCAATTATTTTCGTTTTCTTTAAACATTTCGAATTTCTAGCCAAGTAAGTAACATTTTATGTTTAGTAAGTTTTCCCAGTTCATTTTTGTATATTGTTTGTGTCAAGCCTTATTTTTACGCCTGCATTTTACTTTATATTTCTTCAATATCTTGACTTGAAAAGTATTTATTAGCACCCTGTTTACGAGTGTTCGGAAATGCCTTGTCCGGCACAAGCAACAAAACCAGCCTTGAAGAATGCTTTGCACTGTGACCTAGATACTATGTAGATAGTGAGCTTGATGAAATGTGCATTTTTTTTATAAATATTTTTTACAAGTCTGCGGCTTCACTTGACTGGCACTATTCGAAATACTTTAGATGCGCATGAACTTTCTGTTTCTGTGTGCTTACGGTCGGGACCGCTCCATGGACGAATGAGCGCTCAGTACCGCTTACGCACACAGAAACAAAATCTACGCACACAATTAAGACCAATTCGCCTTCGTGAGATAGAACGAAGAGACTAATAGAACAACTTGTACAGTCAGCGACAAAAGTTCATGAACTATTGGATATTTTAAAGCTTCATTTTCAACATTGTTTATGGGAAAATTGCCTATTTTTTCACAAACAGTAATGGTGCAGGGTAAAGCATCCAATATAAGGTAAAGTTGTACCTAAAACCCTACGAACTTCGAAGATATTGAAGATTCAAAAACATTAAATAAATAAATAAATAATGCTGGACTTTTCACACAGCATCATCTAGCCCCAAAGTAAGCAGAGCTTGTGTTATGGGTACTAAGATGACTGATATACTACTTATATACTTTTTGTTTGTAAGTACTAACAAATAAGACAGAAACACCCAGACCCGAGACAAATATTTGTAGATCATACAAACATTGGTCCCGCCGCGTTAAATGTTCATGAACTTCTGTCGCTGACTGTACCTATGGACTGATCACAGAGTTCTATATAAAATTCTGACGTACAGTGCTACAAACTTATCTGGACCGGTGGCCAAAAGAGGAACTAATGAATTTTACTGTAAATTTTATTTTTCTGCCAACACCAAATGCGATAACAGCGCCTCTCTCACCGGTTCAGTTAGTTTGTAGCACTGTTTATAGGGTTGACGTTTGTTTGCGACCAGTTTTTTATATTTCATTGCCATGTCATTTGTTGACTTTGCAAAATTCCCGAATATGAAATGGATTTATTTTCTCTTTATGTTTTCCTCACAAAAGCGAATGCGAGCCTTTTGAGTCTAGCTCTTTGTTCAGAAATATTTCATTTCATTTGGTTTCATTCAATATTTTATCACGTACTGGCTCGGCCATCCATTCTGTTGTAGGTATGATGTTGATTTAAATATGAATTAATTTAAAGATAAAAAATATGATAACCATACCTTTTTCTGATGGCCTTGCTCGCATTAGGTACATTTTGTTTACTATCGTTCTAGCTTTGGCATATTTATTTTTTTACTAAAAAATGCATTCCACAACTCTTGAAAAGTGACTAATACTGAGTATTTATGATGCTGTGCATTATCCCAACAGTTTTAGTGGTAGGCTAAATGTTTAAAGATAAATCATGTACTAGTAAAAGCATCTACAGACTACATACCTATAGAGGTAGACTACTCTGAAGCTCAAAGGTACAACTTCGCTAAACTCAAAGAGATGTTTATTCCATTTCAGTAACTCTATTAATAGAGAGACGTGAAACGAAACTTCTAAGCACGGCAGTTATGTATGAACTTATAAAAGGGTTAACTCGGACTATTTTGATTTCGTACTTACAATGAAAATGGTAGACGGGGTTTACAGAATTATTTATAAAGGATTGAGTTGAACTTCACATAATAAATTGTTATTTAGGTACGTGATCGTTGAAAACTATCGATGGATCGCTTATTTTTGACTGACTGAAAATACTTAGACACTTATTCTTGTTCTATTCTTATCAGAAATCTGATAATTGTACCTACCTACTTTGCTCTCTCAGTGGATTCAAAATCTTATATTTCATTTTCATCTCTTAAGTTTTTTTCATCACTTAGTTTATGATCTTGTGAAAGAGTACCAAAGATTACTTTAGTTAGAATCTGAGTTACTCGGGACAAACTTAGTTATTCGTTATTCTATACTTTAGCTTGTCATGTTCAGATGAACCCACGGGCTAATGTCAGCTTATTATTAAGACATACATTAGCGTACAAAGGAATTCAGTCCTTTGATTCGGGAGTAATTATTTTCTGCATGCATGAAAGAAATATTCTGTAGCAGAATTAATGAGTCGGGGAAAATGGCGGGTCTTTTGAGTTCATTTGTACCTTTTGTTATTTAATGTTGATCAAAATTAAGTCTAAAGTTTAATAAAAAAAGAAAACGTATTTTTGGCTTAAAATAGTTTGACAAAAGTTCATACTTCGAATTGAGTTTGTTTGAATGACGGAATTAATTCAAAAATATTTCACAGCTGGAAAGCTGCAGTATGATCCCAGCAGCGGTCCGACTGGATAAATGTTTTTTGACTTTGACTTTTGACTTTGACTGAGCTTTTACAACGCGAACGAAGCCGCGAGCAGGCAGGTAAATAAACTATCACAAAGCTATCATTTACAGAGAAACAACTCTTTGTCCCAAATCTAAACTTTGGGCAGGATCAAAGAACATTATACCTTTGATTTCACGATTCAAGACGATGTTATTCAGACAAGACTTCTAAAGTTCCAATTTATTATTTTAAAGCAACTTTTTAAATAAATTATTTATTTCGCAAGGGAGGGTAGATCTCGAAGCTCTCTTTCGATGGTTGAAGATATTAAGGGGAAGAGCTTTGCCCAGCATGGGGAATAAAAAAATTGGAGAACATGCTTTATTGCGTATGAGCCAAGTCACTCTCCACTTTTGATCCGAAGATCGAGCATCTATAGATCTTTCTCACGAGCTCCGAAATAAAACAAAAAAAGAAAGAGAGAGAGAGAAATTTGACTCGTCTTTTTATTTTAGCGCTCACTTCAACGACAGGAACATCTGAACGACTGCTATAAAATCTATTCATAGGGTATAAGTATACCTATGTATAATCAGTCTTTGTAAACCAGACCCCACGGCAGTTTTATTCAAGTCAATAAGGTTTATCAATAGAGACAAAGTTCGTAACATGATAGAATTTATTTACCCTATCGTTTAGCTAAAGTGAAAATTGTCGCGATTGTTTTGCAAAACCTACCACTTAGTCTTGTTTAATCTTCCTAACAAATATAATATTACATAAGTTTAAGCTTTTTACGCGATGTGTTTGGAATCGAGTCATAAGACTGAGTATCAAAGGCATAAAATACGAGGCAAACGAGACCTGTCGGATCTCATTGCAAAGCATTAACCTATAAGTGGACTAAAACTCTATCACCAAAGTAAATTACTTACTTTTACATCATTATTTGATCTGGGTTCATACAAAATGCGCTCTATAGAATTACCCCTTTGAATATTGATCTGGTAAGACGTGACCTAACTGTGTAATTGACCTTTACGATAGCTATAACTAACAATAATTAGCTTAGCCAGTAGAAATAACATTTATCTTTCTTCAAGGACTTAGTTTGAATGTATTATAGAAACGTACGGAAAATTTTATTGAACATCTTTTAAAGAATTTCATTAAGAAACGTATGTTTAACATAATATACCCACAAACAAATGAATTTGTAAAATCTGCAAAAGTCGTTAGAGATAACACGAAGTGATCTATACTGTATAATGCGATTAAAAACATGATGAGCAAAGCTTCGCTAGTTTTCCCAGGAGCGAAACAAACTTCAAAGTGCTCCGAGAAAATTGCGAAAATGGCTGGAAGTGATTGCTTTTCAACTTGAAAGGAATAAGTCCGGAATTACCTCATAAGTGCTTATCTCTAGCTTTTTAACAAAATTAATAAGGCACAGAAGCCTAATTAGAAGGCTTGAAACATTTTTTTACATAGTAACATAAAACCTTGTACGGACTACGCGTTCACGCGTACCAAGGCTCGCACGAGTCGATGTAAATTTACTAAAATGTAGGTACGATTTTAACGACTCGCGTGAGCTTGAAATGCGTGGCGCGTAGCCTGGAACGCGTACCTAGCCCGTACGCAACTTAATGGATGTCTGTTTAATCTGGGTTTCTTTATAATAGCTAGCCTTTTTCTTGTGAAGTATACCATCGTATTTTTACTAAAAGTAGCCATTTGTAAAATATTTTTCCAATTGTTCTCTCTATCTTCCAAAATTAACTTAGTTTTCATATAACCATTTATTATCAAGAATATGTATTTGTGAAGAAAAATAGAAAATCTGACAAAGGACAAGAACAAGATTTATTAAGCAAGTAGGTGTACTAAAGAAACTTGACTGAAGAATGTCTACCGTGCTTTGAGGATACAGTCGTGATTATACATCCTTGCATCCTCGTGATTTATAATTTAGAATAATTCACCATGTAGTACACTTTTCAATGTACGGGGCAACGAGCACAATCTTCAGAGAATAAAAATGAAAAACAATTGACTTCATAGTGACACTTCCTGCCAGTGTCACTGGTGGCGCACTTCCTGTCGCTAGGTGGCGCGCTGCCTGCAACGAACTCTCATTCACTTTTTGTGTGCGGGCATCGCAGCACCTATTTATTTAAATAAGTAATTCAAATAATAAGTTTTTAAATCTGATATTGTTTCACGTTGTTAAAGGCTATAATATAAGTGCGTAAGTGCTAATTACGTGTAAAAGCAAGTATTTTTAAAAAATCGTAAAAGTTTTACCGACATTGTGAAAGTTCGGATAGGAGTGACACTGGTAAGTGTTTAAATACTCTGTATTTCTTTTAATTGGATTAATCCACACATGCATGACAAATATTTTGTCTTCTATAACTAGAGATAACAAAACAATTTTATTAAATTGTTCGGTCAACTGTTTTTACAGCTACCCTCAGACTATTTTTATAGCGTGAACTGATCCTTGGCAATGTTCAAGATTAAATCGTACCTGATACCTAAATGATTAAACATGTAAATTCTACCCTCAATTTTATAATAATAACACAAAGATTTATTTCTATCGAATTACGCTTTTGTTGGTGAAGGTTAGCGATTTACTTTATTCTTAAATGAATACCAGTCATAATAATGTGCCATTTTTTATCATAAACTACTGTTTATTGGCATACGTGCTTTGGATCTATACATGATGATGCAATCATAATCTTGTTCTAAGAAGATACTATAATGCTGTTGGTAGTAATATATTTATTTTGAACCGCATCCGATTTACCTGTTTTCGTAATGAGTTACGTGTGATTTTTTTTATCTTAACTACAGTTTACTGTAATGTAGTCTGAGGACCTTGGAACTATGACGTGATCATAGTTTGCTTCGATTAGGTACTTTACCTAGATGCCTACTAATAGTGCGATTTTATACGCAATAGTTTTGTAGAACTGTGACGCAATTACGGTCAATGTTTTTTCTCATAATGTGTATGTTGTATCATGATGCGATCACGATCCCTGAATCCTAGTACCTATAGGCTTATTGAGTGACTTATTGAGCTCTGCCAACTGATCCTCCTTTTTATTTATTAGATCCTTATGATGTAAGTAATAGTGCTTATAATTACGGACATTTTTCATGAATTACTGTGCACTCATATGAGTACCTTACTAATTCGGGTATCTACTGTTTAAGGAAATGATAGTGACCGTTTAGTTTTCATTAGCAAATTAATGCCTTAGAACTATAATGTGATTATAGTCGTGCACTTGGCGTATTATCAAGTAAAGTAAAATCTTATTTCATTTTATCATTGCAATTTTAGTGGTAATACTTCTCTTTTACCGTGAAGTAATAACGATTCTATTTTTATCATAATTTGATGTGCCTTGCTGAAATGTCTTCACGCACTGCTGGGTAGTGGCCCCTCTTTCTTTACAACACTGCTGCTTGCTTTATTGCCTACAAATTATTATATGTACTTGTAGTACAGGGAGAGAAATCCTTTTTACCAATTTAAACCTTAATAAATACCTCATTATTATAATGATCATTCATCATTACCTACATAAATAGCTGTCTACATAATTGCCTTTAGAATTATGATGCGATCATAGTCGTGCATTGAGGAACTACCAATGAAGTTGACTACGTTTTACTGTTACGTGATTGCGGTTATCGTTTCGTTTTCAAATTGTGTCATGATTTACCACCACTATTGGCTTCTATTGTCTATATAGCGCCTTGGAACTATGATGCGATCATAGTCGTGCAATGAGGAACTACAATGCAGTTGACTACGTTTTACTGTCACGTGATTGCGGTTATCGTTTCGTTTTCAAATTGTGTCATGATTTACCACCACTATTGGCTTCTATTGTCTATATAGCGCCTTGGAACTATGATGCGATTATAGTCGTGCAATGAGGAACTACAATGCAGTGGACTACGTTATAATGTCCCGACGAAATTGCGGTTATTGTTTCTTTTCCAAATTGTGTCATGATTGACCACCACTATTGGCTTCTATTGCCTATATAGCGCCTTGGAACTATGATGCGATCATAGTCGTGCATTGAGGAACTACAATGCAGTTGACTACGTTATTCTGTCACGATGTGATTGCGGTTATTGTTTTTTTTTACGAATTGTGTCATAATTGACCACCACTATTGACTTCTATTGCCTATATAGCGCCGTGGAACTATGATGCAATCATAGTCGTGCATTGAGGAACTACGATGCAGTTGTAGTCGTTATACTGTGACGTGATTACGGTTATCGTTTCTTTCCAAAATTGTGTCATAATTGACCACCACTATTTGGCTTCTATTGCCTATGTATCGCCTTGGAACTATGATGCAATCATAGTCGTGCATTGAGGAACTACGACGTTGTCGTAGTCGTTATACTGTGACATGATTACGGGTATCGTTGCTTTCCCATGTTGGGTCATGATTGACCACTGACATTGGCTTCTATTACTGATACCAACACTCGACTCCCGAAACAACTTTCAACTCGACAGACCTTTATAAAGGCAGCCGGTTGTATCAAATACTGAATGAGGAGCTCACAACCTACCCATTCATATTTTTTCCTTGTATGGAAAGACTCAAAGAAAAACGGAAAGTTTTGGGCTTATTAGTCCTAAAGATCTCTGAACGTTTGGGGGCGTATCTATGTAAAGGGTTAAATAATAACCATAACAATCAGAAAAGATCAGCATTCATCCTGAATTTTTTATATATAGTTGGTGTAAACACCTAAACTGAATCCCGACAAAGCGTCGGTTCTAGTTGAAGAAACAAGGTACCTGTACCTACCCAGAATTATCCAGACACAGGCGTGATAGCCCTTACATCTTCTTGAATCGTATAGGTGATATTTCCTCTTCGGAGGAAAATTCATTTTTAATTGATACTATTTTTGTGGTTGTGTTTACATTTAACTATGTGGTATTGGATGGAACAGTAATACCGTTCAGGTCATGGTAGGTTAGGTACTTACCTATGGAAAATGTATATTTCAATATATACATAGTCTTAAATTGTCAATAAATGAAAATGTTGTTTAGATACTTACACCATTTCAAAAAAAAAAAAGATGGTTTCAAGACCGCCAATGAGCTTGTGTCCATTGCACTGTCATTGTGTTACATGAAAAAACTAAGAATAGCAATACTTTAAGAATATGTTTTATATATCTTGGTTGATACTCCAAAGTAAATAAAATAAACGTGTGCTAAGTCAGTATCAAATTTTATTCTTTTGGTTTAAACAAAATTCAATTTAAATGTTACTAGGTCTTTCAAGAATTTCTTGACATCTAAGAAAAACATAATATCTAAGTTTTTACTAAAAGTTTAAAGGAATGCGTTTTACTAATAGCCTTATCTTTATCTTTTATATTATGGACCTTGAAAGCAATACAATAGTTAGGAATTTGTAAATATTTTGGAGAAAATTATTACTGATGATCTATTAGTGGTGTTGAGAACCCAATCCTGGAGAGTAAATGATATTGACTTATAATAATTGTCAAAAATACTGACAATAATAACGAAGATTGAACATAATATAATAATAAGTAGCGGAAATATTTTCCGATGGTCCGTCATCGAGATAGACTACCTACCTATACAGAGATGTCACATCGATGGGTTTGAATTTTGAAAGGCAGACTTTATAATAATATACTGCATATTTGTACCATATATCTGAAATATCCTGTTTGTAAGGTATAAGGTACCTACTGAAATGAACAAGACGTCAATAGAATCGTGACATTCCACTCACCCAGGATAGGTTAACCACTGGAGATTAACATGAATCTATTCGTATCGTTTGCCTTAAGTACATATTAAAAATAGTCAACTAAGGATTATGCAACTGGAATTTTATTATGGTGTAACCATCCTGGACGAACCAACTCGTTGTCCATTACTTCAGTTTCTTGAATGTCAATCCGAATTATCTAAATCCTTAACAAGATTGTATTTCATCCACGATGAAGGAGCTACCCCCTGAGTGAGGGCGATATCAGTATCGCATATGTATCGCAAGTCACCCCAAGGGGTGACATAATTATCACGAACAAGTTCAACAAGACAAGAACTAGAACCAGAAACGATAGATGTCATCTTAATTTCATCTCAGTTTTAGTAAAAATATTAGTAGATTCTATAAATCAATTTTAGGAAGTATACACAGTTTTATTTTAGCATTGCGCTTTTTTAAAACTAGTGCCTATTTTCTCTATCAGACTCTATCTCTATGATCTGATATCGCATTTGATACCTACTTCAATATTGAGGTTGTTTTCTAACGGGGTTAAATACCACACTGTATAAAATTATTTGGTTAAAATTAATCATAATTATTATCTTTCCAGTCTTTTAGAAATCATATTGTCAGCAAGACGACATTCATCAAAATATAAAAGTTGGTCATTTTAAATTTGGAATGGTAAATTCTTAGGGCCGTCATTAAAACATCTATCTCTGTGTTATTTTGGAATTTGCACTAGTCGATAGACCAAATACACCGTAAGTAAGAGTAAGGGGAACAGAGATACCTAACTCTACACACACACACACACCTATCTTTGCAGCTCAACGCTAAACGGTTTGTCATTATTTAAATATGTACCAGTTGGCCTAACAATAAATGTAGGTACTAGTAAGTATCTAATGGTTAACATTTTGCCAAATCTTATAATCAGTCACTGTCATCCAAGGTGAAGAGACCGCCTTTGCAGAAGCGACACAGGCTCTTACCTACTATGATTGTTGGTTATCAATACTATTAATGTAACATTGCCTACTTTTAAAATAAGCATTAAATTATCATTTTTTTATAATTTAAACATAGCTTATTTCTTAGTTACATTTATAATTTTGCAATATACTCTAAACATCCTACATGGTGAATTATTCTAAATTATAAATCACGAGGATGCAAGGATGTATAATTGAAGGTTAAACAAACTTACCAAGTGAAGTTTGACCGTAATTATGCATCCTTGCATCCGAAGTGATTTATAATAATTACCCTACCCTACCCAATTGCTATTTATAGCAATTTTTTGCCCATTATGGCTAACATTGCAAAATTATTTCTCTGAAAAGAATGAGAGTTCGTTGCAGGCAGCGCGCCACCTAGCGACAGGAAGTGCGCCACCAGTGACACTGGCAGGAAGTGTCACTATGAAGTCAATTGTTTTTCATTTTTATTCTCTGAAGATTGTGCTCGTTGCCCCGTACATTGAAAAGTGTACTACATGGTGAATTATTCTAAATTATAAATCACTTCGGATGCAAGGATGCATAATTACGGTCAAACTTCACTTGGTAAGTTTGTTTAACCTTCAATTATATGTGCGTGACTACAGGATTATAATATTTTAAATTTTTGTGTGAGTTTTCTACTATCTTTGAATAGGTATTGTAAATCTCTGGATGAATATTTATTATCGTAAATTTCATAAGCTGGGCAAATGTTCATCGTAGCTCCACAAGCTATGCATTAGCTAGACCCAAAGACCCAGGATTTACCATTATGACCTCTATAATAATTTGCGTAAGTGTTATATTTGGCGAGCCAAGGGTTAACTGAGCCCGAACCGCCGATTACCATCAGAACTAATGGCAGGAAATAATATTTTTCATGTGGATAATAGCCACGTATAGCTATTAACATAATTTCTACTACTGTCTGCTTCATCGACGACCTCTGTGGCGCAGTGGGTGAAAGCCCGCTTGGGACGCAGGAGGTTGCGGGTTCGATCCCCGCCGCGGGATAAATTTTTGTATGATCTGCAAATATTAATTATCTCGGGTAAATATGTTTCTATGTATAATATGCATGTATTTACAAACAAAAAGTATTTAAGTAGTATAGCATTTATCTGGTTCCCTTATTACAAGCTTTGCTTAGTTTGGGGCTAGATGATGCTGTGTGAAATGTCCAGCATTATTTATATTTATATGCACGTGCTCTAAACGGTGAAGGAAAACATCGTGAGGAAACCAGTTAGTATTCTTATTGGCGGCGATGGGAGTGCAATCTGTCACGTATGGAATACTAACTTCTGCAAGATGTAGGCATGTATCAAATATGTATTTGGACATGTGATGACAACCCCCCTTAGTCATCTTCAAAGGATCTGGAATACATTAAATATCTGAATGTCTACCGCTACACAGTCGTGACCCTGTTTTTTATATTTTTTTTAGCCTTAGAGCATTTTACATCCTGAGGTTTGTGAGTAGAATAGTGTAAAATTCCCTCATGTCATTGTTTGAAACAAAATAAGTCACGTCAAAGGGCGAGGCAGAGCTATTTTTATGCACATCGCACTAATCGTTGTTTGTTCCATGTTGTTGTTTTTCATTGTATTTTTCTGCTCAGTGGACAATGTAGTAGAATAATCAAATTTAAAACTGTGGCCTGCATGGAACTCGGACACGATAGTTATTGACTTATAAAGTAAAAATAAGAGAACATACTTATTACAATGATCGCCGCAGTAAGCCAAACTCGATTAAAAAAATGTGATTTTGGTTTATAAATACAAATAGAACATCAGGCAGAGTGAGGTCAAATACTACTTAATCTAATTAAAAAAAAATTAAAGATTATCTTCATAGGAAAGTTTTTCGTTTGACCTCAACAACGTATAATCAATAAATAATGACAGAATCATCTAGCTCCAAAGTAAGCAGCGCTTGTTATGGGAACTAGATGATTGATATACTACTATACTTATATACTTTTTGTTTGTAAATACAAACATATTATACATAGAAAACACCCAGACTCGAAACAAATATTTGTATCTCATACAAACATTGGTACTGTCGCGGGATCTCGAAATCGAACCCGCAACCTTTGCGTCGCAGGCGGACCTTCGCCCACTGCGCTACAGAGGTCGTCTTCCTTGACCATTGTAAACCACCCTTAAGAGAGCTGTGAAATAAGCCAGTCAAACAAACTTGCGTGCCATTTACATAAGCCAAGCGCAGACGACTGAGCGGGGCAGCTAATTAAAGTTTGTGACAAGCCCTCCGTAGATTGCTTCATAATCCGATGAGCGTTGATAAGGAGTCACAAACTTTCCCTTAAGCTTTAGTGATCACGTTTCTTTGAAGAATTTATTGCTGGTTTTTTTATGGAAGAGGGGGCAAACGAGCAAGTGGCACACCTGATGGTAAGTGATTACCACCGCCCACAGACAACTGCAGCATCAAGAGGCACTGGTATCCTTTAAAACATAACATAATAACATAACATCTTGTACTTGACTAATGTTGCCTGAAATTTGATTTGATTTGATTTGATAATACTATTGTAGAAACTTAGATATTTTACAAGGTGGATAATCATAGGCGGATCCAGGGGGGGGGGGCACGGGGGCACGTGCCCCCCCCCCCAGACGATATTTTTGTGTACCTACTAACTACGAAAAATTAATAAATTGTGAAATTTTTGTCAGTTTTTGTTTCTTGTGCCCCCCCCCCCCCCCAGAAAAAAATCCTGGATCCGCCCATGTGGATAATAAAGTAAGTAAGTGATATCTTGTGATACTTATTTGTTTTATTATACTTGTTATACCTAATGGCCTAGATTATTTTTATTTATTTTATTATTTATTGCACAAAGAAATAACAGACATAAACACTTAATCTAGAGAAGTAATGGCAAAGGCGAGCTTAACCCTAAAAAGAGTTCTCTTACAGCAAACCTTATGAGAGAGAGAGAGAGAGATGGGATTGTAACATTTTTAGCTAAGTATCCTTATTATCTGAATCACATTGCGTAACAAACGCAGCGGTAATAATTCAAAATTGGATAGATTAACTTTTTCTTCCATGTAGTGTAACATCAGTTTTATTTATCGCCTTTAATTATTTTTAAGTCCCAAAGAATTTCCGCGGCTTTCAAACAATTGAGTTGGGTTTTAAAGATATTGTTTAGTCAACAGGCTTTGTTCTATTGTTTGATCCAACCCATTTTGTGTCTCGCCAATTTGAGGGAAACAATGAATGGAGCACAACTGCTTAGTATAAGTCCTGGAGTTCATTATTTACTACAATGCATTCGAGGGTTTGGAAAACACAGCAGAATTGTGAGAAAAATGCAATTAAGTTTAATTATAATCGTATACAAATTATACCTACCTATAAGTTAACATGGTATTAAATGAATGAACACTTTCCATAGGTACCGGCTACATTATTTACCTAGATATGTAGTTATAATTTAGTTGATCTGCACTAAGTAAAAACACTGAGTAAGGTGTTGTTGTTGTTGTAAAGCGCAATACACACTGAGCCCGCCGGGCCGCCGACAAAGCCCGGCGACACAACCCAGCGGCCTGTATGAAAAGAATCATGTCGTCAACATGCGACCCCGCCCGCGTGTTACCCGCCGACATGTTGGCGGCTTGGGTTGCCAGCGCTCAGTTGCCCGGCGGCATAAATTATATGACACAACCACACAATTCATCTCAAGCCGCCGACATGCCGCCGACCAAATTTCGGCGGCCCGGCGAGCTCAGTGTGTATTGCGCTTTACACTTACTCAGATGCAAAAAAGAAAAATGGCCCAAAGATGTTACTGAAGTGTACCCTAGAGAAGGTAAAAGACCGACAGGCAGACCATTCAGGAGATGGGAAGATGATTTTAAAGCAACAGCTGGCTCAACGTGGAGGGGACAAGCTAATGACCGCGAAAGAAAGAGTCTAGGGGAGGCCTATACTAGAAGCAAAATAATCTAGTGATACATTACCGATGTCAAAACTTAATTAAAATGTAAACTAGTTTAAGATTATTAAATAAAGGCTTATGAAATTGAAGTAAAAACACTCTACACTACTTCAATAATACAATTTATTAGTTACTAGCTGTTCGTCGCGGAGTTACCCGCGGTCCCTTGGGAAAACTTCACTTTCCTGGGATAAAATATAGCCTATGTTCATTAGGGATAATGTAGGATTCTAATATAGAACGAATTTTTCAAATCGGTCCAGTAGTTTTGGAGCCAATTCAAACAAACAAATATATCCTCATTAAAATGTATATTTATTTATTTTGTCTATCATTGTACGTTTTAACGAGATTTGGTCGTAATGCTATCAGGTCATATTGCGAACTGGACCAAATGCGATGTAGTCATATCGAGATTTGGTCCTATAGCGAACTGGTCATACAGCTAACCAGTCAAATTGCAATGTGATCCAAACACTCCTAACCCCTCTGATTTGGCGCACTCTATAATTTTTACTTGAGAAAAAAGCACGGAATTCCTTGCGTTGAATTACGGCCACTTACAGTGGTGGCCCCGATTCTTACTTGAATTATCAAAATTTTATGTAACTAGTGCGGAACATAAATTTACTTATGAATAGTCTAAGGGACCCGGAGTTTCCCGTGAATTATCTAGAAAGTCTTTGTGGTCTCTTAAAGGAGTTTTATACTGTCTTGAGAAATTCATACCAGAGCTCTGTCACTTTTTTATTTAACCTATACTCGTAATACCTTTTAACAAATTCATCAAAACTTTTGTCCATAGTCCTGTCCCCACACTAGGATTATCTTTATGTACCGGTTAGGTAGTAGGTATATACCTACTGTTGTGTTACGCACACTTCCAAGTTTGATTTTGGTAAGCCCTAGTCAAAACTAGTCTAGGTCTCCCTTTTTAAAATCATTTTTCATTTTTCTAGAGTCATTCTATCATTACTCTATTTGCACTTATTTTGGTTGTTACAGTTTCAATGCTAACAAATTGTATCTGAATAAAGGCATTTATTTTCAAAGTAGAATACGCAAAAATCTCGGCAAATAAACAAAGTCTCACAAAGATATTTGTAATCTGGGCTTAAAAGATACCTCATGTGGCCCTCTCGGAGTGACAAATGCGATGTTTATCCGAAGGGAGCGCCTGCGTACAGTTGCTAACAAAATAAAAATTGTGTTACTTTATTAAACCTCTTTTAAAAAAATAAAATGAAATAGTAGATATAAAAAAAATATAAAAATAAAGCGTCTTACCATAAAACGTGACATAAAGTTATTCCCGAGTGTAAACTACGTCAAAATGTATGGTTATTCTTGTTTTATTCGGTGGAATAACTTTATGTCACGTTTTATGGTAAGACGCAAAATGTTTAAGTAATACTTATTAATAGACACGAATGTCTGCCATTTTGAAGTATACGCCGCCATTTTATTTTATACTTCAAAATAGCGGTTAATGTAGCGGAGCGGCCGCGTTCGATCATCTAAGGGTTAATGACCATTTTATACCAAAAAGGTACCATGCTAAATCTATGATTTTATACTTTAAAACGGCAGATACTAATGCAATCGGCTATAAATAACGTTGAAAATGCCAAATTGACACAAGTAAGCTTGATAAATATCAAACTGCGATGCGTAATCCCTTAAAAGCCCCTTGCAGAACAATAACCCAATAAATTGATCTGGTTTAGGTCAACATGATAGGAAATTTCGGTTTTGTTTTATAAAACTTGTTTGTTCTACGAGTGCCTCACATAATACCATTAATACCGCCAGTTTTTTTAGATGTAAGCCTGCGAATGCGGATACATTCTATATATTTGCAAAACGGTGTAGATACAGATTATTTCTCAAGGCGAAAAGCTCCAGGATCCCTGAGTACCTAGCTCATGAGTTAACGAATCCACGGGCTGGTGTAAACAAAATTAGAATGTCTACAGAATTCAAACTAGCACTTGATAAATGCGGTCTTCTCCCACAAGAGATCCTTGCGCGCCTCTGGGACCACCCCCAATTCTGCCACAATTTATTGCGAAAAGGATTGTCTTACTCGACTTAGATAAGCATTATTCCAAAGATTATGGATTCAATAGAGGATAAACATGATTGTGTTCGCAAAGAATAAACCTATGTAGAGATTATTCTTCTGCTTATCGTATTACTACACTAGTGTGGTGAAGGGATTTACGTCCAGTCAAAGAAGCTTATTTTACTATCTGGAAAAATTATCTGTCTCATCTTCAAAGCACGTGTAATTTAAACTACATAGATGCGACAACTACCATTAGTAACTACTAACTACGTTGGAATATCAACCAAATCGGGAGTTTCACGAAATATAGGTGTTTTCTATGTATTTACGAACAAAAAGTATATAAGTAGTATATCAGTCATGTAGTAGCCATATCACAAGCTCTGCTTACATTGGGGCTAGATGATGCTGTATGAAAAATCCAGCATTATTTATTATTATTATTTAATATAAAATACAGAACACATCAGGTGTGTTTTCATTAATTGAGTTTTACGAATAACTGTGAATGTGAATTTCCACAAATCTCAGTAAAAAACAATGGTGCAAATAAATGGGATTGCTGCCGCCCCATCAAGGCATCCTGCGTTGTATCGAGCCGATGCAGATTCCATCAATTTCGGCTTAAAATCCGCCACGATCCGGCACAGAGCCAGATCAAATTGAATTTCAACATTGCAATTGTACCGACGGGATAAAAAGCTTTCTCTTTAAAAAAATAACTTATATAATAATCGACATTTTCAAAGGATCTTCAGTGATTGCGGACAGTCGTGATCCTTTTTCGTTTTTTAACAATGAAATAGGACCATAACTATTTATTTAAGGGCTAAAATGTACCTAAAGTATTTTGTAGTTCAGAATTTGAAGTTGAGCTAATAAAAACCTCAAACACAAAAACCGAATACCTACATTTTCACCATTTCATGTTCAAATTGTGAGTTTCAAATAAGCTTTGGGTCTTAAAATCTTATGTAAACATGTAATAAGGTCTTTGTGCTTCTGTGACATCTAACTCATGGCTTACTAAAAGCCGAAAGCTACATGTTTGTACAAAATAAATCCTGCTTTGAACCTCCTTACAGAGCACCTAAATAATATTGTATTAATTAGCAACAAAGCTTCATTATCGTCGTTATTCGTCTTCTAAATGGTTTTACAGTTTTGATGGAGTCCAAGCAGAGCTCCAAGCCACAACTTTTGGATATAACGTCGGAATTAATCTCAAGGTTAACACGGTTTTATAACGAGGTCGAGTCTTAGAATGATAATTAGACCTGGACTTGCTGAATATTCCAAGGTCGTATCCTGAGACTATAAAACCTAGTGGATGGGTGACCGTTAGTTACATTATTAACTGAGCGCTTCTGTGCTTTGGAGAGCACGTGTATTTTCGGTCCTAGCTATTAAGTCGTTAAGCCATGACGGGGGCCCTTTAAGGCGGCTTAAAATCCGCCACAAGAGTTGGCCACTCAAACGAACTTACTATAAACCCTATGTATTGTATCGTAGTTCCAATAAAAGTCTAGCATCGAATGAACGAGATATGAGCTTGATAGTAACAGTTTATGGAACAAAAAGTCCACTTCAATTAAAAACGTTTCTAAAATAAACACAAACCAATTCAACCGACCCGTCAGCTGAGTGACAAATGGACAAGATTTTTTAACGAGTTCAGAATTTACTTTCTGTAAGGGTTTTGTGAAGTTTTTTCCACAATGACGAAATAGGGCAATGAAAATAAATCATTTATATGGAGAAGAATAATAATTTTTTGTATCAGAGTTTACATTTTGTATCGTCAATCCGAGATTAGAATAGATAGTTAATAATTTTTGAAAAGTAAGTTTATTTACAGAATAGCAAAAAAAAACAATAGAATAAGTCGAGCCATCTAGGGATAATTGCAAACAATCTAGGTATAGATGTCTTAACTTATCCATTCGTAAGAATGATGTTCCACGCTGACTTGAAATGCCTCTTCTATTTGATTTTCTGCCTGCTTCTGAAGACGCTAATTTTATATTTGCGTATCATCGAGTTAAAGGACTTTCTCCTGACTTGATAATCAGCCAGGCAAAAATCAAATGTACGCAAATACGCCAAATTATCTTGTGAAACAGCCTCTTGAATAAATAATCTACTCACCGGCTCCTTTGGATCTATAAATCGCGTTCGTAAAAGCAGTGAGCAAACTAAGAATTAAGTCAAGAGCTTTTGTTTACCGATAGCAAACTATACTTGTTTGAACTATCGGATATTCAGGATCCTACGTTTCAACTTTTGTCATCAAAACACATAAAAGCTCATGGAAATAAACTAGTTTATAGGCAAACAATGACGTCACTGTTTTAGTATAAAACAGTTTTACAGTATATTGAGTTTTTATACAGGTACTTAAAGTTTGGGTGTCACTATGAGATTTATGACATTTGAAAACAACTCAGTACATATATTAAACCTGGACACTATACTTTAACAAGGGAAGAGACATGCCAGCATATTCAGCAATAACTAATCAGTCGACTAATCAGTCGACTCAAGCTAAGTTCATTAGAACTGCAGGTATATTAGCTATCTTTAGTCAACAAGCAATCAAGACCCTCTCGACTCCCCGAGAGCTCTTAAGTAAAGGTTAGAGCACACTACGCCACTTTTGTTGAGATAAACTGACTCGTTTCTGACACTTCCACACGCTTATAAAGCTTTTGGCGCTATAGTAGTGACAATCTAATCGTCTATCATTTTGTATGAAGTGGTAACTTTTACGAACGAAATTGAACACCATTCGTATTATTTTATGCGAAATTAGGTACTGAGTAGAACATTTACTTGGATCGCGTAGGAGTGTAAGGGATACAATAATCCCTCAAATATTGAGCAACGCAAAATATTTAATATCACAAATCGTTGGTAAATAAAATATTCGCAAGTTATATTAAATTTGAAAATTGATATCTGATTCGTCTTGGCAGCGTATGTCGCGGGATTGCCGCGGGCAATATCTCGATATTTCTGTCCTGAGCTACATTTCTAACAGTGATAGCACACTCGGTATACAAGTAAAAGAAAATATAAAAAAAACAGTAGGTACAGCCGAAAACAAATGCATGGAGTCAATAACAATGAAGAAATATATATATATATATATAGTACTGCCAAATGCACTTAAGGTGAGAATAGATACGTAAAAAAACTAAAGAAAATATTGGCACTGTCGATTGGGAATACGTAAAAGGTCATAGCAGGATTATTTTTAGGTTATAGCTATTCTCGTACAAACGCCTACTGTAGTTCTTGAATAATTCTAGCGTGGGCACGTTAAAAGAACTATTCTAAATAGGCAGGGGTCGTGATCTGACCTTGTCCTTGAAATCCCAAGAACTTCAATCCCTACATTCTACAGCCAAGCTAACATTCTTGGAAAATGTACCTACGTACAGTCAGCATCATCAACTGGTAAGCCCCTCGTACTAAGCTCGCAGGAACAAACTGCCTATTAGGGGGGTTACCAGTTGGTGCTGATAACGATGCCCACTTGCGTAAAGATGACAATCGCACACTCGTCCGCGCCGTACGCGCCGCAGTCATTTTTCTATACAAAAAATGCTGATGACGTCAGAAAATGCGGCTCACTCCTGACGTCAGCATTTTCTCGATTGAATTGACATTTCGGCGCGTTCGGCTCGGCTGGACTGTGCGACCACCCCATAACGTAAATATATTATTAAGTAATAAACTATACTGGTTTTTCACAATATGCTCTACAAAAATCAACGATCTCAAAAATACACACAAAATACTGAAGAACTCAATGAACCACATAACAATAGCTAAGCTAAGTAGGTACATAAATTAGTTTTTGAATCATTTAGTCCTTTTCGCTTATCGAATAAGATAAATTGTTTGTTTATTGTTTTTTCGGAAACAACGGAAAAACTTTCGGTTCGCTATCTCATTTACAAACTGTGTTTACAAAGTTTGATGGGTTTTGTGTGAACCCGTAGTCCGTCAACATAGAAATAAATCGTTTCTCACTACAAAACCTTTCATTTGCCCAAAAAAATATTTGAACGGACCCCTAAGGATTTCCCGGGAAAAGTTATTAGGTTAATGTAAATAGAGAGGGTAGATTCTTTGGGTTTGGGGTTGTAGGGTTATCCGACACATTCATAGAATAGTCAACACCTTTGTTGATGTTTTCGAAAACCACACAAAACTTTCCGTTTATATGAATATAAAATTAAATTTGTTTATGGTTTATGTAAGTCGAGCTGGGTTAGCGGCCTTACAAATATAAATTCCGCAAAATAAACCGATGGCGCACCGCAACATTGGGTTGCTTAATATGTAAGACAGCTAATTCTTAAATCTTGAATATGTTAGGGACTTTTAATACGTTTGTTAAAAAAATTAAGGCAGAAGCCAAAACCACGGTTTTATTCGTAGAACCATGAATAAAAAATTGAATTGTGGTGATAGACATTCATTCTCACAAAAGAACAAAACTCATTTCTAATACCGGGGGTGGCCATTTAATACATCTGGTTTTCTAGTTCTAAATAAATCCATGAGATGGCGATAGAAGTATAGATTTCTATTAATAATTGTATAAAAATCATAAAAACCCGAAATTATGCACTGCAATAAATATTTTATATTTAGATTAAATAAACGTAGTGACGAGAACGTAAAAAACCCGATAATAACTAAGTAAATTGAAAAAAATTGGTAAATATTTAAACTTGTTGCGGTCAGTAGATGAACTCTTTGAACCAACTCAATATCATTGAACCCCAGATTGAAGAACCAACCAACTAGATAGTTTCTCTCTTGGTTTTAATAGGTGGCGCTCGAGATTATGGTAGCGCCACAATTTGTTTTTATTCATCTACCATCGCAAATTTGAACTTTATTTCAATAGCAATACGTGAGTACTACTTGTGTCCATGACGATAAGGTTCAAATTTTGGTGGATATAATATGTAAGTATAGATAGGCACTCAGCAAAATAAGTGGTTTACCACCCTACGGTTGTGGTTTATACGAACGTCATGAATCAACAAGGTTGATTTTCCCTTGCAATACTATTACGTCAGCAAAGAATTAATATTTATCATATACCATGTTTATCATATAATTTATATTTATAAAAACTCAACCTGACTGACTCAATCATCGCCGAGCCGAAACCGCTGAAACTAAGCTGAAAGAAGGGGTAGCTTCGTTCATTCATTCATTCACTACCCATTACGGCGGTTTTGGAATTCAACCCCAAAAGGGATGAAATCGTTTGTAAAAACTTTTTAGTGCGTTTAGCGATTTGCTAGAACACGTGTTTTAGAGTTTTTCAAAACACCCCTAAAATGGTTTTAAAGTTTGTATAGGAACATTTTAATGGGAAACTCTATTGGCTTGAAAGTCGGTTTGGATACTTATATATATTATAAAATAAACTATAAACTAAACGGACACGTGTTTCAGGGGTTCTCAAAAGAACCCTTATGCGGGATGAAAAGGGATTTCAAAGTTTGTGCAAGAACTTTTTGACGGGAATCTCGTTTGACTTTTCTAATCTAGGAACACTACCTAGTGTTCCTAGACTAGTTTCCTCTGATGACGTGTGACGCAATCGTTGATAGCCCAAACTTGCTGACGATGCACAGAGTCAAGGTGATATTCGATTTTAAAGCACACGAAGTCACGGGTAACAGCTAGTAAAAAAACGTAAACACGTAAACGTAGACTTCTTTGGTGAAGTGGGGTAATTGCAACTAACATTTTTCCTTCGCGCGACAAATGTCAAAAATCAAAAATGTTTAACAAGAACAAAGACCAACATGAATTTTAGCAAATATGAATTTCGTATATTACGAATTTTGTCCAATATGTATTTCATCCTACTCGTATTTTGTCAAATCTGAATTTTGTCCATCTATACATTGGAGTTCTCACTTCATCGCTTTATAATTCTATATTTTTACAGATTTCATTTAGTGTTATATTAGCGTCCTATGTAAATGTCTAAAGCTGTAAATTGTGTAAAGAATAAAGTAAACATAATAAGTGGTATTATTTTGCACAAAATTTGAAATTGTGGAACTCATTGCCGGGCTCTGTATTTCCCGAAAAGTACAATATAGGGGTCTTCAAATCAAGAGTAAACCCAGGTAGGCAAGCATGCTCCATCTTAGACCTCACTACTGCTTAAAATTGGGCAGAGTGAGGTGAAATGCTGACCTTTTTAATTTAAAAAAATGCTTATAACAGTGGAATGGGCAATTGCAACTATTTACCTACATATACAAATATAGTGATAGGCATGTTATCGCGATTCTATAGACTTGTAAAAAAAATTTCTTTAAATTTTTACTAATTTTAGTAAATATGAAAACAATTTATTTATTTATATCAAGCTTGTTCAAAACAGTTATCCTAGAGCAGTGATATTAGTTGCAATTACCCGATAGTTGCCATAACCCCACTTTACCTTAAATATTTATTACGTTGACAGTAATACAATGACGCTTGTCAGAGATATTTTCTTTTTCAGGTCCAAAAAGTTTTTCTCAAAAAAGATCGAACTAGTGTTAATAATTTAATGAAAGATTTTATTATTGCGAAAAAATAAACTATTGCATTGAAAGTAGAGGTAAAAATAACATGATTATCCCGTGACTTCAAAAATGTCAGGCATCTCAGTTAAATATAACGACATAAATCGACGGTTGGCACACCCAACGCTTATAACGCCATCTATGAGTGAGCAGCACACCTTCACTTTTAGTGCGGGCTATTTTGCCTTCCATCTAGAGTGCAATAGAGGAAGGCCGTTTAGCCCGAAAAAATAGCCCGAAAACATTGACTCGATTGTTTGTAGGAGATGGTGTATCTGTACTAGTATTAAATTATCTGGGCTAATACTAACTTTTTTTACAAACTTCTATAAGCTCTGTGAATCTCGTACTTGGTTTGGTATAATGCGTTTTCATGGTCAGTTAGTGTGGTGCAAGTGAGTTTTCTCAAGAGACAAACATTCAAAAATGTAAAAAAAAAATTTTTTCCGAAAATAAAAAATACAGTATAATTTTTGTAATTTTATAGTGCTAATCCACACTTGGTATTTCGAGTAGGATTTCAAGTATGATTTTGTGGCCGAACGGTAAGGCACTCCGGCTTTAGGAGGATCGTCTGATCGATGCGGGTTCGAATCCCGTCGGAATCCAAAATTTTGATAAGACTTTTCATTTCTTAAAAAATACAGTTCTTATTTTTATCAAAATCGAACCTAACAATTTTTTTCTATAACCATAGCCATTTAGATTTTCCCCTCAGAGGGCGCTCGAAAAAACTCACTGCACTAATGCAGGATTGATAATGCATCAGACGAAACAAAAGGTATTTGTCCGCGGGACGTGCTTTGTGTGATACGGATAAAAGCTTTGTTGGACAAACGGGAACACAACATTCCGGGCTATAAACGATTCATGGATTTTTTACAATTTTATAAGTGTTTTTTTACAGGTATTCATGAACAATGTTTAGATGGAGTAGCGTACTGCGTGACTAAACCATTCTCTCAAATTATGAGCCAATATTGTGTTTTTTTATTGTTTTTGATTAAAACGTTAATGGTCTTTGAAAGTTTGATGTGTCTCAAACCATTCCACGTTGTCTAAGCTACCTATTATTTTCTCATATTAAGTTCAGTTTTTATGTTTACTTATTCTGTGGTTTAATGTAAGATACTGAGCTCAATACTCTGCACCAAAAGATAAGGTTACCTTTGTTATGGTACAAGGAAAATATATTTCCCTTATATTTTACCTGTGTTTGGGTGGAGAAGGAATGTAGAGCTGTAAATGTATTGATCTTATCAAAATCACTAGTTATTCTTTTACTGTTCTCGCTAGCTGAGTTTTTTTGTTATAGTAGTTTTTTAACTTCAATATCAAATTCTAGGTTCGTAGTAATTTTGCGAAAATTTATCCCTATGTCAGCGTAAATAATTATAAAACAATAATACGCAACGATACGATAGCGCGGCCTAGTTTGGTATTTATCTATAGACATCTTCATATGATCTAGAATCCATAAGAAGATTTAAGAGAATGTCTACCGTGCCTTGGGGATACAGTCTTGATCTAGTTTTTTTTTTGCCTTTTTGTTCTTTATATTCTTGTTCTTCGAGATTCAGCAGTTCAGCTTACCTACCTGTTTGTTGCAGCGTCCACGCCAGCAAAGTCTAGGCGGTGTGCTGAGGAGGGAGGGCAACTGGAAGTGCTTCACACTAACTCTGATGATTGCTGGCTGTCTGGGCTCCGTGGCCTGGTGCAACACCGCGGAAATAGACCGGGATCTCATCGACTTTAGCAAGTGAGTATCTAACTTTACTCTGTTAATCATCTATTTAATCAGTCCACCTCTACCCACGCACAGCTGAGTATAATACATAAGCCCATACAAAATCAGTCGTTTTCATCTCATCATTCAACCCAAAGTTCAAGTAACAAATATTTTCATAAGACCGAAAAAAAACCAATCAGTATACTAATGAGCGACGATAGGCCTGTTATGTGTGTAATTCTAGTTTTTCCAAAGGATGCAAATATAAATTTAAAGATGCATCTGACTATTTCCCTTTTTCAAAAACATCTCGAATAAATGATACCTGTACGAGTATAACTAATGTAATTTATTTACACACAGTTTCAATCCAGATCAAACCGTAATTACACCTTTTACTTCGATCAAGAGCCTTTTTACGTTAAAGACTTTGAACTTTCAAGTGGCGACAAATTTAGAATTAGACCTTTGACTCTGAAACCTCTTTGAAGAGCTGCTAGGAAAATGTTTCATGGAAAACCCATTTCAGAGTTCATAAAGTATCTTGGACGGAGAAAGGTCAGATAAGTTTAGATTTTCATCACGTGTTTTTTGATGTATTCGTACTAGAGACGGATCGAAAAATATTTAAGTTATGTTCATGTAAGATAGTTAAGCGCTTTGGATTTTTCTGTAAGCTTCTATCTATTTTTAATAAATCATTTCATCATTTCATTTCATTTCATTTCATTTCATTTCATTTCATTTCATTTCATTTCATTTCATTTCATTTCATTTCATTTCATTTCATTTCATTTCATTTCATTTCATTTCATTTCATTTCATTTCATTTCATTTCATTTCATTTCATTTCATTTCATTTCATTTCATTTCATTTCATTTCATTTCATTTCATTTCATTTCATTTCATTTCATTTCATTTCATTTCATTTCATTTCATTTCATTTCATTTCATTTCATTTCATTTCATTTCATTTCATTTCATTTCATTTCATTTCATTTCATTTCAGTTCATTTCATTTCATTTCATTTCATGAGCATGTAAATATTGTACTAAAAAATATTCTGTCTCGATTAAAATTGAGAGTCCGAGAGACCTATAATCTATAATAATTGAAACAAAATTAATAGCATATTCAGAAACTTAGTTCAATGCTGTAACATGTACTTCAGAACACGTATCCTGTAGCATCCTGTAGTTTTGCATACTACCTTTGAACTTGCACCACGGATTTGCATATGCTAACCGACACCAGTATACCTTCATCTGCACGAGTTTGCTGAATATTTCCATCGCTTCACTTTACGTTGCCTTTGTTCTATTTTACGAAGGCGTATCTTAATTGTGTGTGTAGATTCACATGCACAATGTTTCTGTGTGCGTAAGCTAGGTATCAATCAGGTAATTGTTATGCTGTGTGAATGTCTAGTACTTACTTAATATTTGACGACCTTTTTGGTGCACTGGGCGAAAGCCCACCTGTGACCTTCTGTTTGTATGATCTGCAAATAGGTATTTGTCTCGGGTCTAAAGTCCTCTATGTATTGTGTATACTTCTATTATTAAGAGCCGCGTTGGTCGAATGTTGTACCGCGACTTTCAATCCGAAAGTCGTGGGTTTGAATCCCTGCCGTGCATCAATGGATTTTTCGTTTCGTAAAATTTATATGCGTTTTAACACGAGCTTTTAACGGTGAACGGAAACCCGCAGCTTAGTCAACTCCAAATGCATTGACGTCGTATTTTCTGTGGGCCAGGCTGATAAAGCTGAAAGAATGGTTTAGGTGCTGGGCAAGCCTATTCCATCTCAACAATGTCCCAGGCACTACAGCATCCCGTTGAGTGAAGGCAAAGGTTGCCTCCTGACGCTGTATAAATCATCTAATATAAATGCCTAAGTTTTTATTATTAACAATAAAAAGTATCTCAGTTACTTGCATCTAGTACCCATAATACAAGGTTTGCTTAGTGCTAGATGATGATGTATGAAATATCCAGCATTATTTATTTATCTTTTCATAAGTAATCGTGAAACTTCCGTCAATTTAAACAGTTTTTATTCCCTCAGGCACCCCATTAAAAGAACGGTCCGTGAGTCACCCTGCGACGTCGGCTACGCATATATACCCATCGCGTTTGTGCTGCTTCTGTACCTGGTATACCTGGTGGAATGCTACCACAGTACTGCGCGGATTCAGCTGGCGCGGAGGGTAGACGTGGCTGCGGTCAGTGCGAGAGTCAATGCTATGCGGACCGCGTTGCCTCGGGTCTGGTAAGTTTAATGTAGAAAAAAAAATGTATGGAAGCTCGAATTCAGGTAGAGAAACGCTGGTCGAATCTTAATGGTTGATGCATTGTGTATTTGTGTACCACCATTGTGTGCAAGAGTCAACGCCCTATACCCGATAATATCGAGAGCGCGAGAAGGAAGCGATAATATCCGATGATCCAGTTATTACAGTGCTTGGCAGGTAGGTTACTGACATCTCAGAATAGTATTGGTTTATATGCTTAGTTGGTCGAGTGATTAATGAAGTAGGAATTAAGGTGGCAGGTGTCTGGGGCTGATGATTAATAATATAAGAATATTTGTATTTGCGTCGCAGCTCAGCTGGTTATAGGTTCACCTTCTATGATTTAGGTTCGATTCTGAAATTTTCCTATGGGCAATTGTACATTGAATCATTAACCCTTTTTAATGAACTTCAAGAGCATTTTTCTACAGTAAAAGTATATTTTAAGGGTACATGAAGTTGCAAACATTTTAAGGTGATACAGCTACCGGGAGCATCAAATTCTCGTTAGGAAAAGTGGCGTAGCACTAACAATAGATTCTAATGTAAGCAGTCTACGCCGTAGCACCGAGGCTACGAGAATACGTGACAGCTGTACGTAGTCGTCGCACTGCTACTGCTGTAATTTAACTTCAATAATAACGTTTCCAAGTTTAGTGTTGTAAAAGATGTAGAATGAACTAGTGAATTGAACATTTTAGATCGTTGTAATAGGTGTTAGAATACGAGTAAAAGATTATCACCTGGACGGAAATTGGTTATAGTTTTAGGTAATTCAAAAGGATTACGTACGACTATGAATAGAAGAACTCCAAGGCGCAATAGACATTCTCTATAAGACCTCTTCATAAATGTATATTATTATTAATAGTACTAGACTACCCTATTGGTAGTCACAGGCAAGTTCAAATAGAATGGAGACACTTATAAATTAAAAATCATTTTTATAATAACCAACATTTAGCCCCCTCACGCACTAGCGGTTGAACCGCGCCCGTGGTGGTTAGTGGCGGGTAGGTGCATACAATGACAAGCGGTTGAATACTAAAACTGGAAAAGCGGATAGCCGCCCCGCGGTTCAACCGCTACTTCGCATGAAAGACGCAACCAAACTTCCATAAAACGAGATGGCCCTAAAAACAACTTTCAGTTCGTTACGTGGCGGCGCTGACCCGATTATGTTATAAAATCGGGTCGTTAATCTTTATGAAGGCTGTTTCGGTAGTCCGGAGCTGTCACCCAACATCGGCCAAGGATTGCTTGACCTTTGAGGTGACTTGAAACTTTTTCTTAAAAATATGTGCGAGTTCGTTTCTCATGGAACAACGTTTGCATGGTATGAAGATATTTGAGTTGTACCACCATCGTTTCTCATGGAACAACGTTTGCATGGTATGAAGATATTTGAGTTGTACCACCATGGTACTCGTAGTATCTGATCTATCTATCTAATCAGCCCGGTTGCACCCACTGCTGGGTATAGGCCTCCTTTTTATAACGCCACTCTGTTCTGTCCTGCGCAGTTCTTTCCCACACTTTCCCAACTTTTACAATAACTTTTACAACAACACAACAACTTTTAGTATCAGATACCCAAGGTAATCTTTATGTGAGACAGTACTCAGCAGCACCATGTAGGTGAGTCTTGGTGGGCATTTTTTGTTTCAAAATAACGTTTGTTCTTCTCTCAGCAAAAATAAGAAAATCTGATAACCTTTTGAACAAAAGGAAAGTTTTAAGTCAGTTCATAGCGAAGTATGATAAAAATGAGCCAAGTTACGTACAAATGTTATGTAAACTAAGCTAGAACGACATGGTTATGCATCGTGTCGGCCACAAGTCAACCACAACACTACGTGAATTGCAAATGACATTCAAACTACCTACAATGTACAACTGTAACCTACGATGTAGTAGTTCTATAAATAGCATTTGCCAATGTAAAACATCATTGGCAGGTGCAGTAATAAAATATTTTTGGATTATTCCATGTCAACAGATCATAACTTGAAGCTATGGTAAAATTTGAGTGAAAGTGGGGTGAAAGTAAAATACACAAAGAGCATATTTTTATTTTTTATGAAAACTTGAGCTTCTCTATGACCACATAAATATACTTGTACAGTGCCACAAACTTATCTAGACCGGTGGCCAAAAGAGGAACTAACGAATTTTACTGAAAAATATATTTTTCTGCCAACACCAAGGTGCGATAGCAGCGCCTCTCTCACCGGTTCAAATAAGTTTGTGGCACTGTAGCCTATTAATTTAGAGAGTAGACGTCAAAAAGCTCACCAATATTTTTTTCTTGTTTGAAATTATATACATCACAGATGGATTCCTGAAGGATTTATATTTTTTCCGCAAAACTCAAAAAAACTTCATCTCTCTTGTAATTTTTGACTTGAATCGGATATTGAAGTCGGCTTTCTATCATTTATTGATATGACCATTAAGACTAAAACCCGTGTTGTAGTTTAAGAAGGGTATTAACCAAACTAACGTAGTGTTACGTTTACCTGTACTTGTATTCCGAATGAAATAGCATCCTGTTTCAGGTGGAAGGCAATTTGCTATCATTACGTGCGGCGCAAGCGGCAGGTCACGCGATACAGGAATGGTGACGCCTATACTACTACACAGGTACCTATCACACCAGACAATAGACAAAAAAACAGGTTTTAGACTCTCCGAGATTGCTCAGATCTTTTAGGTACTAGGTATTCCAGATCATTTGAAGAAGTATTCTTAAAGGCAATGGGCTAGCAACCCGTCACGTATAGGTAGCATGCTAACTGTGGGAATGTATTAAATGTATATTTGGACACGCCTCTGCCTTTGAATAAATATCGCTGGACATTTCACACAGCATCATCTAGCCCCAAACTAAGCAAAGCTTGTACTAGGGGAACCAGATAACTGATATACTACTTACATATTTGTTTGTAAATACATACATATTATACCTAGAAACACCCAGACCCGAGATAAATATCTGTAGATTATACAAACATCTATACTGCGGCGGGTTCGAACCCGCAACCTTCTGCATCCCAATGCAGAACTACACCCACTGCACCACAGAGGTCGTCCTTAGGCTATACAACACTCCATACTAAACCTACATTTATTGTTTCTAACATTGTTAATAGATGTTTGGATAAAATTCGATAAAAAAAATAGTATTAAACTTGTTTTAATATGTAGTTCTTTAGCTCTCGATTTTAATTCTCAGTCTCACCTTCTTAGTAGGTCGTTGTCGGCTTCGAGTCTGCAGCGATAAGTATCAGTCAAATCGCCCAACAACATGCAACGCTTTCACTACACCCAAAACAAAGATTTTCAACTCTATTACCTACGTAGCAGGTTTCAAACTTCCTTGACCCCAATTGAGTCTACAAAGCAATCAACTAAATGTAATCAATTTCATACAGCGCCCACACAGCTGTAATTAAACAAACCATGAAGCCGCGATCAATTTATTACTAAAATAGATTTATATCACTACCTACATGCTAAATAATATACAATGTAGAAAGCTTGTGGAATAATTATACAGTCATGGACAATAAGATGTATACACTCCATAATGTTTCAACCCATGTACAACATGTCCATCAATGTTCTGGTATTTTTATTGATTTCGCCACTAGTTCAATGTGAAATCAATTTCCGCTTTTTGTTTTTAACCTACATCTATTAGTTTTAGTGTGATATTCATTTTAAAAGTATGGAGTGTATACATCGTATTGTACGTGTACCTAAATAGGAAAATTATATGAGAAAAAAAAATCTTAGTATCCCATACGTGACAGTTTGCTAGCCCATCGCTGCCTATAAGTAATCTACGTTAACGTCATCGATATCAAAAGTGAATAAAACTAATACTAGGCACCCTGTTAATCACTTTCTTTACTTTCTAATGCCTCTGTTTACAAGTGAACTCTATGTGAACAAACCACCACCCGCTGGCCCAACAGGTGTACTACGAGAGAGTGAACACGCACAGCGCGAGCACGTCGTTCGCGCACGCGTGCTGCGGACAACGCGATGCTTCGCGCAACCTCGTGCTCGACTGCAACACGCCTATCACGAAAGTTCGGTTCAGCAAGGGCTTTGCGTTCGCTAATATCGAAGCTGCGAGTGGTAAGTTACATAGATTACGTACGTTTATAATATTAACGGAATAGGTCCTCAAATGCCTAGGTAATTAATGCGAAGAAATACTTATACTAGCACAGTAATAACGTTCTTTTTTTTTCGTATTTTTTTTTGGTATTTTAAGCAAAACGAAAAAGATAAGCTTTAAATTCTTATCACGTCTGGGTAAAATATTCTGTCACCGTGCTGACGGTTTTTTTCCCAAGGGAGAAATGTACTACAATATCCCTAATACCTTTAAAACATCACTAAAATCATATTCTGTGTTCATAAAGAGTGAAATTTTTAAAATTATTTATCCCCGACGGTACGCATTAATTAACAAAAAATACAAATTAGCTAGAATAATGGAATATCAAGCAGCTCACGTAAACGGCTCGTTTGTAACAGAAAGAGCTCATTAATTAAAATTATTACTGCCATGGAAATCGAATTCAAACTTACACGATTCCCGCACGATAGGGTTTTAATGTACTTATCGATGTATCTATACTGCCTTTTGTTTATTTTCGAGTAGGAAAATGTGTTTCAGTAAACTACATCATAGTTTTCTGAAACAAAAGACTAAACTGTTATCTACGGCTTTACGTCATACATATTTTAAATCACTAACCCCCGATTTCTATATTCAACGGACAGTCGTAGGTAAGAGCTACGACTCGTTTCCACATACAAATTTTGACAGCTAACTTACGCCCGGTTTCTAGCTGTCAAACTTTTGTATGTAAAAACGAGTCGTAGCTCTTACCTACGAATGTCCGTTGAATATAGAAACCGGGCATTATGGTACTTCGTCTTTTCAAAGAAAGAGTTGATATAAATAATAAATAATAAAATAAATAATGCTGGACATTTTCACACAGCATCATCTAGCCCCAAAGCATAGCTTGTACTATGGGAACCAGATAACTGATATACTACTTATATACTTTTTGTTTGTAAATACCTATATATTATACATAGAAACACCCAGACTCGAGATAAATATTCGCAGATCATAAAAACATTTATCCCGCGGCGGGGATCGAACCCGCAACCTTCTGCATCTCAAGCGGGCTTTCACCCACTGCGCCACAGAGGTCGTCAGTTGATAGTTTCACTCTTTCCAAAAGAGACGAAGAGACCTAGTCCTGTTGGTCTAGGTCTCTTACTTCACTCCATAAGATAGGTTTATAAATAATTTTGTTCCCAGAATTTGAAGATCAAAGGTCAAGATTTTTCGCTGAGCATGAAAGGTTTGACGATTTCATGGAAATGCGTGAAGGATTGGACCTCATTGGAGTTAGTTCTTTCAAGGAGTACATGGTTGCTTACAGGTAAGGATTATTTTAATCTTATTTCTACTGCTAAAAATAATAAACCTTTAGATCTTTACCTTTCTTAGATCTTCTTTTCTTAGATTTTCTTTTTTTTTCTTTCTATTTTAGATCTTTCTTTTTTTTGCCTGAAATAAATGGCTATTTATTTATTTATTTACCCCACGTTCACACTATCAAAGCGCTCGTGGTTGTGCTTGCTTAGTTATTGAAAGATCGTCGAAGTTAAGCAACGTTCTAAACGGTCCGTAAGTGGATGGGTGACGGCCAGTGGCATTTTTATCTGAGCGCTGCCGTGCTTTGGACACGTTAAATTGTCGGTCCCGGCTATTTAAGTCGTTAAGCCATGACGGAGGCCTTAAGGGGGCCTTAAAACTCGTTGAAGGATAGAGTGAGAAATAGTGTGGTAAGGGAACAGTGTGGAGTGAAAGAAGATGTAGTGTTGAGGATCGAAAAAGGTATGTTAAGATGGTTTGGGCATGTAGAGAGGATGGATGACAGTCGTTTGACAAAGCAAGTGTATGAGGCGAGTGTGTATGGGACAGCTGGAAGGAGAAGGCCTAGGCGAACCTTCTTGGATCAAATTGGCGACATTTTGGAGAAGGGCCAGGTCAAAAGTACCCTAAACCGACGAGCATGTATGAAGAATATAATGAGAGTGAATGAGGCGAAAGTTGTGTGTCAGGATCGTAGCGAGTGGAGATCTGTGGTCTCTGCCTACCTCTTTGTGAAAGAGGCGTGATTTTATGTATGTATGTAAAACTCCGTCACCAGAGTTGGCCACTGACTCATACGAACTTAATTACTTACATTACCAAACTAGTCAAAGTCAGAAAGCATTTATTCAGTAGAACCCCTTGGATTACTTAAAATACCTTAATAAAACTTGGAACTTCTGAACATCGTTAGTTAAACAAGATACAGTATAAAAGCAAGCAGCTTTTACCAATACAGACGCCTACAAAATTCAATGAATCGATGACATCTAGAATACCTTGTGTAATCGATTGAGTGAGTACGCAACATGCGAAAACTTTCCACATCTATGAATCGCGTGCCTTAAGCCCTGGATTACATTTCAACATGACCCGAGGAGTTTTTATTGTGCTTTTGTCAAGTTAGTTTCGTTTGAACGCCACAAGTTCAGTAGTTTTTGTCGTACAATAAGCCTCCTCGCAGACTTCAGACTTTCTATCGGCCGTTAATTGAGACGGAATATACTTAAATATAATATAACTATCTGCATAGTTATTACGAGCCGTCTCAACTATCGGCCGATAGAAAGTCTGTAGTCTGCAAGGGGTCTAAGTGTGTAGGTGATCGATAGTCATCCATGGTTTTTGAAAGTTAAGTTCAGTGTCCGAAAACTAAAAAAGAATAATTCACAAAAGCATTGTTTAAAATAATTATATTTTCAGGGATTCAGAGAGATGTCCATGGTATTCGTCACAAATTCTCTTCTGGACTCTCTCCTGTCTACTGCTCTCGTGGCCTCTTCGGATACTAATTGAGTGCAATACTGCTTACGTTCATTATACTGTAAGTATACCTGTAATTGTATAATCTGACTTATTTTGTGGTCAAACATAATCATTTTTTGGAATACTCGTACCAGCATATTTACCGTTATAGAAGGCATTTACAATTTTTTTCTAAAAATTTCCAGTACCTAATAACAGCCTGTTCACACTAGTCGTAAGTCCTTACGACTAAAAGTCGAATGCTCTGGTCACCATACAAATCGCGTCTCACCCAATGTGAACAGCTCCATATAAAGTGTATGGTGACCAGAGCATTCGACTTTTAGTCTTATGCGACTTACGACTAGTGTGAACGGGGGGTAATATGACTTAGGTAAAAGCAGTTGATGGTCCCTAAAATTACAGAGGCTCTTAATTTTATTTTTGTTGTAGATCACAAAAATCTTCGGAACAAACTACGAGCTTGATCCGAGCCGGCAACTGGACCTAGACACACACCTGTCAGACACTCTCCCTCCAGTGACAGCGACCAACTACGCGTGGGCTCTCCCCGACGAGCCTCCCCCCGTCGTCACCTCCAACACCCGTCCAACGAGAACTCTTCCCCTCTCACACGCTTCCACTGTAGATAGCCTAGAACTCTTCGCGGCAATCCGTGGCAACTGTGCCTTAGTCCCATCCTACTCCGAAGCAATGCGCATCGACGCAGCCCTCAGAGAAGAAAGAACTGACAGAGATGAACACGTCATCGAGATGGAACCAGAACGGCCCAGATCAGCTATAAAAGCTGCTTCATTCGACGAACCTACGAGAAGACCAAAGGTAACCATAGCAAGCACACATTCCAGCTACAATATAGGAACAAACCCACAGTCTAATGAAGCAAAGCAACAGAACAGACGATCATGGGCTGGTGTTTTAACGACTGCAAGAAGTGCGAGGCAGATTTTAGAAGACTTTAGATCATCGAATTCTAATTACGAATCTGTGCCTGAACCACAGACGAGTAGAAGCAACGAAACTACTTTGTTCTATTCTCGGGAATTAGAAGCTACATGTTCTAGAGATCCCTTCCAAGGTAGAGAGGTTACGACCCCTACAGATGAACCTCCTTCGTATGAAGAGGCGTTGAAACTTCCAGCATTGAGAAAACTAACCAGGTCGATCACAGGCACAGAATTAGCGAATCCTAGAAGAGCATTTCTAAGAGATGTTCTCTCGAATCGCAGATCGTGTTTAGAAGGGGTTGGGGTACTCTCAGGTGCAAAAGTAGTAAGGCTGCCGAGTAATGAATCTGGTGAAGAAACGCCTCTATAGCGCTTCATTTAATTATAAACTCTATGGTGCAATAAATTAGTGGTAGTGTTTATATACGTATTTATACGCTTGGAATTGGTAGCAGATGGAGCGAGCTTGCGCGTGCATTTGTAAGTATAATGGGAATGGGAATTGGATTGTGTAGAATTGAAATATTGGGTTATTGGTGTGAATCATGTAACTGTCCTCGTTCTTAACAAAATGCAAATTGTGTGTAAGTAATAGAAAAAAAACGATCTACTTATGAAATCACTATCTAAACCAGCGAGCTTGTATGGAGAATGCGATGAATGAATCGGAAAGTGTGTGTCAGGACCGTAGCAACTTGAAAAATGTGGTCTTTATTTCCGCTACGAGAATAGGCGTTATTTTATGTATGTATGAAGATACTACAAACGAAACAAGTACCTTCTGCTATTTTTTTGTGCAAAATAGACATTGCGGCTTTTTCACATACGTGTGGTTCCCTCTAAAGTTTAAGCTACAAACATAACATGGTGCTTAGTTTCATAAGGAACTTGCACTAAAATGTACCTACTTTATAATAGTATTCTAAAGCAAAATAACTTCATATGTGTCGACTACATTATACCTCAGATAAATACTCAAAGCATTATACATACAAGAATATACAAAAAAGGTGCAATAATTTAACATTTTAGATAATATTCATAGGTTGTATATACATCTTAGCTCACGCAAATGTACATGAGTTTCATTTATATTAATTAAGAAACAAACCATACCATTATAATTAACAAAGAGAATGTTACACACATAGCTACAAATTGCTTCGAGGAATTTAATTAATTAGTGGAAACAACCAAGTATAATTGCTTACTCATACGAACTTACTTTTAATACAAACTTAGAAGCTCGATAACGATATTATATTATTATTCAATTCAATTCAATTTATTTATTTTAGCATAATACTTACATACATAATGATACACAAGTACAGCCATAGAGACAATTATAATTTATCTACAAAATCTCTGTATTTTTTTTTATCTCTATACTAATTTCACAAGCCAAAATTGGGTTGTCCAATGCGTCAAAAATTTGATCTCAGCTAAGAAAAACGTAGTTTCGTTCAACTCGTTCCACAAAGCAAACGATAAAATTCAGTCTTTAGTGATTTTGTTTAAGGCCTAAATGTGCAAGCGCAACGTAGATATACTATCGCGCAATTAGGCATCTTAGTATAAGCTAATTAGGTATATAATGTAACTAGTCAGGCTTAGGTATAAGGCAGTGCCTTGTATCGTTGAATGTTAGGTGTTTAGAAGTTAGTATGCTAATTACTTTTATTCAGTGTATTGCTACAAAAGTATGTTGCTACCTTTATTTTTATATTTGTTTCGTGATTTGTAAGCCCCCTCGCAGACTGCAGACTTTCTATCGGCCGATAGTTGAGACAGAATATACTTCGGCTCGTAATGAGTATGGAGAAGTATAGCCCGTCTCAACTATCGGCCGATAGAAAGTCTGCAGTCTGCGGGGGGCAAAATGATCATTGTATGAATATCTATGAATCATCTATGAATAAAAACAGGATATTTTGAATAATGTAAAAAAAAAGTTCCATGATTTTATGTTTATTTGAAACCAAATGCTCATGTATTAAAATGTTTATTGTTCATATTATGTATTACAGTCACCAGCATCAAAATTGAATTTCAAAAAACACGAATAAAAGTGTATTTAACGTAAAACTTTGTAATAAAATAGGTAAGCTACTTTTGAATTATGGCTAAAAATATGACCAAAAAAAAAGTTTTGTAACTTTTGTGGCTGACTGTACGAGTGAGTACTGTAAAAGAGTGAATTTGTCACCATAAGTGATACTATTGTAAGCTAAAGCGATCGTTTCAATTAACATGGCTGTTTGAAGGAACCAATTAAGAAAAATAAAATCAAATTGAACTTTAACTTTGCGAATTGAGGTAGGTATTTAACATTCACTGTCTATTTTCTTAAATACATAAGTATATCTGTATTTTCTTTATATAATATACCAAGCAATGTTTAAAAAATTTGCAAAAATCCATCATAACACATGAAAATGACATATTATGAGTTCAGACGATTTTGAGTTTTATCGTGATTGCTGAAAAAATGCTTTTGCCTTAACTCAAATGTAATTTTACTCTATTCTACAGTAGAGATTGTATGGTAAGCAGACTTGGCCGGAGCACAGCCAGAATAGCGATTCCTACTTTAGCGGAACTTATCCGAAGCGCATTTGCAACAAACACGTTCCGTGGAGTTCACACAAAACTGACGTTTCCTGCACTGTGATTGGTTGCGTTCGGTTGAATAGCAGACCGGTTTCGACGAAGAGGCATTCCGCTGAAGTAGGAATGCAGGAGTTAAACTTACCTACATATTTCGATCTTGCCAAAATGTTGCTCGTTGACGCTAATAGCTAAGTAGCTCCATACGTCGAATTTGAAATACTCTACCGACAAATCGTTATCTAGAGCGCACGAGTTGTGAAGGCAGACTCGATCTACATTGAACTGAACTCTGTAGGTACATTGAATGCTGCATTGCGTGAAAGCACTAAAAGTTGGCAGTCCACACATCTTAGTTAGAGTGAGGCCAAGCGAGCGTAATTTTTTGAGTTGTAAATCATGTAAAGTGACTCTCTCAGTGTAATTTACTTTCAACAGAAACAGAATACTCGTTTTGCGGAGTTTCCTTACGAGTTTCTTCATTCTTACATTTTCTAAACCCTATAATTTCCTGATTCTAGGAAGCTATAAAACTATTCTACATTTTCCATACATTATTAAAACAATTTTAACCCGTCCAAAGAAATTATTGACATAATGATAAGAGCATTATCGTGTGCCTCAAAATATTTTAAATCCTAATTCAGAATGTATGTTAATGTAAATATATTAATAAAAAAAGCTTGTAAATAAATTATTGCATATGTAGTTATAAACATTTAGGTAATAAAAAAGTGCCAAGGAAAGTAAAAGTAGGGAATCAGGTTTTAAGAGCATTTTAAAAGAAATAGGCATTTAGTGGTTACAGATAGAATTATAGTAAATTACGTGAAAATGTAGAGATTTGTTTGGCCATTATATACCGCAGAGCAATGCTTTTTCACAGTTCACTACTTTGATTTAGCTCATCACTAGCAAATCCACTCTAGTAGGTACTTTTTATGTCCAGAATACTCCATATTGATAAAATTAGTCTAGTGCCCTTATACGCAATAAGTACCTATGTTTCATTTTATTAAGATTTTTGTAAATTTATCTAAATTAAATTTTATTGTCCTAGATTTTTTGGCGATTCTTTCATTTCCTATTCTCTATTGTTAGATGCCTGTAAAGCCACTATTTAATGTGAATAACACAAAAATACCTTGTCGATTGTATATTTTAGAAGGAGCAACAAACACTTCAGCTATTTTCATAAATTTTAAGTATGCATAAGGCAGTATATATAAACTTTCAATGTCAACTGTAGAAACTATGCGACTGCACAAAAACCAGCTTTCAATGTATAAATATTCTAAGTTAAATGTAAAAATCTGTATAAATTACGTTACTGCTATTTTAAGGAGCTGAATTGAGAGGTTTTATGAAATAAAATATGTTATGAATTATAAAGTTTTTTATTCAGAATTATGTAAAAAACATAGTGCTTAATTCTAAGATATAATAATAAATAATTTAAGAATGAATGTGCAAGCTAGCTTAGGTAAGAAGTATTAAGTACTACCACTTCCACCCACAGCTTTCCAAATTTCATCCATATCGATTGACTGGTAATGACAAACATTGAAACATAGTCACATTTTTTCAGATTTATTATTTTTACATTACCTAATCTAATATTATAAATCTAGGATAGGACAGTGATTCAAAGATTCAAGATGTAAATTATAATTTCCCTTGAGAGTCTTTTTGTAGGATGTAGGTAAGTAATATAATATTTCATCTCCATCTAAAGGAAAATTCCTTTCATATCCCGCGTAAAATCATTTCACATTTTCTCGTCGTGGGTACAAAGTTGTTAAATTATATGTAGTTCTTTCACAGGTAGATTTCGACCAACTGAAAGTGTTCTCAATATTGTTTGAACATGCAAAGGTTTTTATTCACATTTTCACTTCGTAAACAGAATTGTACGCTTTGAGGTTACACGGTTTATGAGGTTTCATTTGAATACCTCGCACTTTATGTTTTCATGTTTCGAAGGAAATGGGGAAGCATTAACGTAATGTTGTTTTTGTACGACGAAAGCTATACTACGTACGAGTTATTTATTAGACGTCCGATGTGCTTTGAAATCTCACCATAACAGCAAGCACCATCAAACATCGTCAAGCCTCTTTAAGCCTCGTCAGAAAAACGTTGACTGTACTTCATGGGACGATACGGCATAAATAATTTAGTCTATTTTCTGTAGGGAGCGTTCTGGTTCTGCGCCATCGAGTAATTGAGAGTTTTGAGGTGGTCGTTTATGGACGGAAAGAGAATTTTAAGAAATGGGTTCTTTATATTGAGATATTACCATTACAGAGCTTTAAAAATGGAAAGACCTACCCATACTAGTAGTTTATATGGAGTAGCTTAGCTACCTATAGTCCAAACAACTTTTCCTTCCCTAAAAGATAAATTTTGTTTTTTTATCGCGTCATTCTAGAAACGAACTTGTCCGAGTAGTCATAAAAGCGATTGTTCGAATCTTTACAAAGCGATCCAAAAGTTTATTAAAAGCTTTTTAAAGTTACAAAAGCTTCGAATCTCTGCACACGTGCATGGGAAGTATTTCCATAAAGCAAATACCGCTAGATCGATTCTTGTTTACAAGCAAAATTCCCCAATAAGCTTGTTACAAATTTACAGTTTGTCGCTCGTTCGCGGTAATCTAATGTACCTATTTACCGTTCCAACAGTAATTTCATTAGGTGACGTCCGCATAGACGGAAAAAATACCAATTTATTGGACTCACCCTACTTCCAACTAATAAAATGCGAAAGTTTGTGAGGTAGTTTGTGCTGGATGTTTTTTACTCTTACACGCAAAAACTATTGTGTTGGATTTTGATAAATAGCACATAGCCTTTTTTTATAACGTTTGTCAAAATATGGATTTCAAATACTCGGCTTACGCAATAGCGGTTGACCCGCGCCCCGCGGTTCAAATTTTGGTAATTTGTGGCGGTTAGTGGCGGTTAGCTGCGTGCAATGACAAGCGGTAAAACTGGAAAAGCGGCCCGCCACGTGGCTAGCCGCCCCGCGGTTCAACCGCTAGTCCGTAAAAGCACTTACTAGACTGAGCGACTTGGAATGTTGTGTAAATAATTTTATTATTCAATCTGTTACTGATTTTTAAAGAGATGCCAATAGGCTTGATACAAAAACGACGCTCGGTAATTCAATTTACCTATTTGCCGTTCCCAAAGCAATTTTATTAGGTGACGTTCGCATCATAAAATAAAAGGCTCAATTTATTTGACTTATTTGAAAGAAACCTTTGTCTATCCATACTGTAGATATATTATCAGAAATAACGATCAACGAAGAAACATGCCAACAAATCTACGCAACATGCAAACATTTGTCTCGCCGCAAGAACCGAACTTGCACCTCCTGCCTAACCCGCCATGTCAACAAGGTTGTCAAAATATTGACACCGTTCCATTATTTAGGCGCAGTTGTGAATTTATTTGTGAATTCACCGAAATTGAGCAACGGTAGCAAACGAAAGTATAGCACTAGTTTGGTATATTTAACTGACGCGATATTTCAGGGTCTTTTGTAACACGGTGACGTCATACTTTACTAGTGGTAGGTTACATACTGTTATATAGTTGCGTATCTGGTACTCTGTATGTGCCTTTGGTATCAGGACAGGTAATCTAAAACGCGAAATAAGCCTCTGGAGGTGTACGTTATAGGTATACTTTCACCAGACTGGTTCAAAGAACTTTTGACACGCCAAGAATAAAAAAGCTATTTTTGGAATAACTTTTTGTAACACGTATAAGAGTGGCACACTAGAGTTCAACTTGCACATACCTACTCGTACACCCAAGATTGGTATTTTTCTTGCTCTCAAGATTGGTTTTTGCTGATAGCTTTGAGCCTTTAATGTATTGTACGTGTCTTATTTGATCAAAGACGCAAAAAGGTAACATTCACTTTCACATACTGAATTGTGAATAGACTTTTTGGGGATGACGATTTTGTGTTCTGGCATTTCTTTAAAGAACTTTATCATACAAAAAAAATGCTTCTCTTTTTGTAAAAAAAGTTGTGAGATTAGAAGAGACAAGCCCCTAACTGAGCTCTTACCTGTTATGCACTTACCTCTACGGTTATCATTAGCTGAATTGGTCCACAAGCAAACTAAATAAGCATGGATTTGCCATACTACATCATAGAGACATCTAAACTCAATTTAGAGTGGTAAGTAGTGTGAGAGGAAATTGGAGTTTGTTTAGATATTTGTATGTTTGTGTAACAATCACGCCTAAACCAGTGAACCGATTTGGATGAAACTTGGAATAGGCGTAGATAGCATATAGGCTAATCAAAATCGAAGCCGCGCGCATTTGAATTGAATTGAAGCTAGTGATAAAATAAGTTAAAGTTATGTCCAACTGTTTATCATTAGGTGAAAACATGTATGCCAAAACTTTTGGACTGGTGCTTGCTCCCCACAAAATGAATGCAGTCGATGGTAAAATGGAATTGGAAATTGATTGATTGAATTGTTGAATACTTGCTCTGTCTGAAAATGTTTGTAATAATTCAGTTTACAAAGTATGGATCGAATATATTTTGCTTCTAATATTGTCAATACTCTCTTCTACAAATGCAGAACATGACGTATCTAAACAAAACAAGGTTGGGTTTTAGACCCCTCGCAGACTATAGACTTTCTATCGGCCGATAATTGAGACGGAATATACTTCGGCTCGTAATGAGTATGGAGAAGTATAGCCCGTCTCAACTATCGACCGATAGAAAGTCTGTAGTCTGCGAGGGGTCTTAGTAATCGTTCGTAGCCTCTAGTCTATTTGTTATAATTTCTACCGAAGAGTTTCTCTTCACATATTTTCAATTTTTATTTTTATCTCTACGGTTTTGTTACACCTAGGTACCTAATAATAACAAACAACAACAAAATTTCCATTGGGATTAAGGAATAAATTCATTGAAACAGAATCGAAGTTTCCTTTCTTGTCTAATTCCAACGAATTCATTTGATATGGCAGATGAATCAAATATTCCTTTATTCTGTTTGAGTTGGAATCCCAAACAGTTTTAATTGAATCTTTGAAATTTTCCTTTACTAAATGGAAAACGGACTGTTACCCTAAGTATTTTCAATATCATCGGCTGCTAAATAATATTATACGAATTTGTATGTTTATGTGCAGACCTAGTGCCGACTTCTGAGATGGACGACTACCATGCCTAAGTTTTTTTTTTTTTTTTTATGATGAATGGGTCTACTCTTGACCTCGAAACTTACATAGGCAAGAATGAGGTCTACGATGGAGCGAGCCTACCCAAAAGGTGCCTATTAACTCTCTTCTTAAAAACAACAGGGTCGTAGCTCAGCGGAAATACAGACGCGGGAAGCTGATTCCACATTTTTGCAGTGCGCATAATAAAAGAACTTTGAAAGCGCTTAGTTCTAATAAGTGGAATATCAACCAGGTGTGGATGATAGTGAGCTGTGCGTCTGAGGTCCCTGTAAAAGAACGGTGAAGGCGGAACAAGGTCGTGTAGTGCCTGGGCACACTCACCGTAGTACAATCTGTAGAAGACCGACAAACTCGCTACCTCACGACGATGGCTCAGACTGTCGAGTTTTGCCTCGGCAAGACAGTCTTCACCAATGAGCCTCTTGGCTCTGCGCTCCACCGAGTCAAGTGCAGCAAGTTGATACTTAGCAGATCCATCCCAAAGGTGGCTGCAATACTCCAAACAAGATCGAACTAGAGCTTTATATAAAGTCAAAAGTTGATCAGGTGTGAAATATCGCTTGACCTTATTTAGGATGCCCAGCTTTTTGGCCGCAGTTTGCGCTTTAGACTCGATGGAGGTGCCAAAGTTGAGGCTAGCCGTCAACTCTATGCCAAAAAGGGTGAGGTGGTCGGTTACTTCAACAAATAAACCTTGGAAGGTGGGAGCCCGGTCGAATAGACACTTTTTCGCCGAAAAAAGACATGCCTGAGTTTTATTGGCATTAAAACAGACTCTATTAGCGTCACCCCACTGGGAAACGCGACTAAGAGTCTGATTCGTCCGCTCAACCATGGCCTCTCTCAGGGAACATACCTCCAGTCCATTGATACTGTTTCGTCTTTCCTTTTACTAGCCTAAAAATCCTTGATGTCACTTAAACTTTGGATGCGAAAGTTTCTACTGCTGTACAGATCATCTAGAATCATATGTTCTAGGTGGTTCTATTCTATGGTAGGTATAACACGAGTTTATGTACATATTTATGCAAAATCCCACAAAGTAAGTGACAGTTGTGCTCATTCAGCCAGAATAATGCCAGCGTAATCGCTCATTTAGCGTACTGGTTCGGAAAAATTTAATGAACCACTTGTAGTATATGCTACTTATTTCTCTATAGACCTTTATTTATTATGAAATTCTTAGTCGTGTTGTTCGGAGGAAGAAATCATGGTTGCAGAACATCAGAGAGTGGACGGGGAAAACAGGTGCTGCTTAACTATTTCGACTCGCTAAAAATAGAGAACAAACCTTTGCTAGTCGGAGAGGCACCACAGGAAGAAGAATAAATTCTTATCACAAAGTGAACTATTTTTTTTTACTTTCTGTGGTTGACATCTCAAGAAAAGGGGCCTTCGCACAATCCAAAATAAGGAGTTTAAATTAGGTAGAATTTAAACTGCCCATTGGATCCCAATTTACTTCTAGTTTAAATGGCGTACCTAAGCTAAATGGCTTTAATTATTTCCTTATATATTTTACCTCTGAGAGGTCGTTACTTTTCCTGTAAAACTTGAAGTTCTCGTTCGTACTTGATTCATCATCATCATCATCAGTCCACTGCTGGACATAGGCCTCCCCTAATATGCGCCATTGCGCCCTGTCCTCAGCTCGACGCATCCAGCTTCTGCCAGCAGCCTTTCGCAGATCGTCACTCCACCTGGCCGGAGGGCGTCCTACACTACCTTTGCCGAGTCGCGGTCTCCACTCAAGAACTCGTTTACCCCAGCGGTTATCGGTTCTTCGGCAGATATGGCCAGCCCACTGCCACTTGCCGTACTTGATTGACCTGAGTCCAACATTGATTTCGGGTTTCTTTTTAGTTTTTAAATCGTATGTAATTATTATATACGTGCGAATCCGTAGTTCTCATTTGACCACTAAATCATACGAACTTACTTATTTGTGTGAACGCTGTCTACAACTTAAAGGTCTATTAAGTAGGTAGGTATTCGGAGTCTCGATTGAGGGGCAAGGATTCCACACGTAGTACCTATTAGGTATTCTCGGATCAAGTGCTTGAAGTTCAAAGTAAATTAATCCAATTCAACTTTGTTTACTTTCCAAATTCATTATAAAGTAGCAACAAAGTTTATCACACGTACCGTTCTCCATTTACACGTTCGTAATTCATTTAAACTTGGGTAATATATTGTTTAGCCTGTAAAGGCAAAGGTTTTCAAGGTATGATTAAATGCCTTTAATTTATCTGTAATTTTTACCCTTTATGGCTAAACAATACTCCGAAACATTTATTCCAAACACATTTTATTAGTAATTAGTAATTAAGTTCGTATGAGTGAGTAGCCAACTCAGGTGACGGAGTTTTTAGATCGTTTTAAGGCCTCGGCCGACAATCCAAAGCACGATTTTGTTGGAACTCATATTTCTCGTTTGGAAATGGACCATCGAAAACGAACATACACGTTATGTCTCCATCGCAGACTACAGACTTTTTATCGGCTGATAGTTGAGACGGGCTATACTTCTCCATACTCATTACGAGCCGAAGTATATTCCGTCTGCGAGGGGTTTTAATAGATAACTACTTCAATATCATTGTTACCTACTAATAATACTGAACATAACATAACAGAGCGACTTGAGATTACCCATACAAGAAATATGCAAGTTTATCCCTACTAGAGACAAGTTAAGGGTAATACATTTTCTAAAATAAAATAGGCTTATAAAAACCAACAAGCAGAAAGTTTTCCAATTCGCCAACCGGTACGGAGTTACATGGTGGACTTAATTACACTTCCTGACTGGATAGAGTAAAGCTTTTTCGGCTTCGGTTTTATTAGTTTCCTTCGGCTTTTTAATCTTGTTTTTTACCTACAGATTAGTAAAAAATGGTTTTTAACCTCTAAGATGTCCGCACCTAGTCTTATTTATTTTAACAACGTCTCCCAATGATCTTTTATAACCAAAAGATCATTGACGTCTCCCAATTATTGTACCTGTCAACTTGAAACTTCCCGTTTGTAGCAAACAAATTAACTATCGATCATGTCGAGATATACATGTTAATTGGGGGGTCTTCAAATCAAGAGTAAATAGGTTCCTTCTAGGTAAGCATGCTCCATCTTAGACCTCACTACTGCTTAACATCAGGCAGAGTGAGGTCAAATGCTGACCTATTTAATTTAAAACAAAAAAAAAATTGACTTTGTGTAGTTTCGTTAACTACTTGACGAACATTGTACAACAACAAACTCATGAAGAAACTGAAGCTATTGTACTATATACTACAATACCCTAATACATAGGTATATTATCCTTCAACCATTTTCAAATACCTACTATCGATTTTAATAAGCAGCATCAAAAAACTGTGAAAACTTTTCGGCCAAATATAATTTCGGCCTCCCTTGAAATCACTAGAAAAAACTGCCCTAAGTCCTCGGATTGCCCACAGAACGCTGACCAAGCATTTGATATATGATCAGCTAATGATACCTTTACCCTTCCCTGGCATTCTATCAAATGAATCAGGAAATTGGATTATTTGAATTTATGGATATGTTTTATTCCTAATCTTTTTAGTACATTTTTCTATTTTTGCTCTCTCTACATTATGTTTTTCTTTACCCTTTATTGTAGTGTTTGAGCAGTTAATGTTTAATAAGACCTTGACTTGGCAAGCATATTAGACGTATGGGTGGGGGCGAAAGTTCTGCTTAAAAATAAAATAACGTTTATTGGTACATCAGCAATATAGTGTGTTTAGGTACATCATCATCATCAGCCTATAGCAGTCCACTGCTGGACATAAGCCTCCCCTAATAAGCGCCATTGCGCCCTGTCTTCAGCTCGACGCATCCAGCTTCTGTCAGCAGCCTTTCGCAGATCGTCACTCCACCTGGCCGGAGGGCGTCCTACACTACGTTTACCGAGTCGCGGTCTCCACTCAAGAACTCGTTTACCCCAGTGGTTATCGGTTCTTCGGCAGATATGGCCAGCCCACTGCCACTTCAGCTTGCTAATTCTCTGAGCTATGTCCACAACTTTGGTTCTATGTCGGATAGTCTCATTGCGGATTCTATCCTTCAGAGAAACTCCGAGCATAGCTCGTTCCATAGCTCGCTTTAAACGTGTTCAGGTACATAATTACTTATTATAAGAAATATTCTTGCGCTAGCTTGCTAAAACATTCTCGTTTATTTTTTTGTACTTTAACATTCATTTCCAGCCAGTATTCTTATAGGAGGCGATGGGCTTGCAACCTGTCACGTATGGAATACTAACTTCTGCAAGATGTGGGCATGCATCAATATGTATTTGGACATGCCTCTGACTACCCCCCTTACACATCTTCAAAGAATCTGGAAAACATAAAAGATCTGAGAGAATGTCTACCGCGCCTTGATCGTGACTCTGTAACGGCCACTATACACATTTGCCGAACTATTCGCCGAACTATTATTTGGATAGAAGATGACAAGCGAATACGGGCGATGAGGCCCTCTAAACGCTCGTTGCCGTCGGCATTCGTCTATCTTCGCCAAATATGTGGAGGGCCCATAATATTCACTAGAATGCTCATTACAAATGAATTCTCAAGTCTATACTCAAACTTGAAAAAGCACTACACGGTTAGCCAGAAGAGTCATCAAATAAATAACTTAGCTACTTTAACCACATGCTTACTCAATACTATAATATCAACTGTATGAATGTCTGAACATCAAAGGCCTTCCCATATCCCTCGTGCATAGCCTTTTGCTGTCACTCTTCATAGAGGAGCCCTTTGCTCGTCACTCATCATTTAGTCAGCATAATAGCAATAGTGATATGGGGTATCGTTGGTTCAGTCTTTCAGATGGTGAGTGTTAAAAAACTATTATTCCATTCAGTGATGTGTTTGCGAAATATAAAAGCCTAAAGAGCTATTTTTGCAAGGGTCATGGTGGCAATAAACAAAAGAAAATTAGTTAAGTAGTTTATAAAAATAGGTGGATAATAATCGGCACAAGATTTGTGCTAGTAGTTTAAACTCGTAGCAGACTTATTACGGAATACAGGGCATACTTAAACTATACTATTGTACCGATGATATTAAAAAGGAAGACTTTACCCTACTGAAGCTGATCGCACATCATATGTCCGCGCCGTACGCGCCGCAGTCATTTTTCTATAGAAAAAATACTGATGACGTCAGAAAATGCGGCTAGCTTCTGACGTCTCAGCATTTCCTCTATTGAATTGACAGTTCGGCGCGTTCGGCGCGGATGGGTCGTGCGACCACCTTTACTTCTGTATTATTTTATCTATGGTCAGAACATAACACACTTATTAGAGTTTAATAAATACCCTTTATGAGTAATTTTGTCAGGAATTGACGATTTTTCCTTTATAAAATAACATCAAGTTAGTATATTTCGATGTTCCTTAGTCACTTGTAGATCATATTTCATGGAGTGTATGATAATTGGGGCTCTCTGTTACCTGCAATGTCCGCTTAACTTTCCAACGAATACCCAAGCGCAGTTGGAAGAGTTGGAGCGTAGGTAATCTAAAGTCACGTTCACAACCACAGAGTGGAAGAATTGTGCGTAGACATAGACAGAGATAGGGTATGAGTTGAGACCACAGATCAGTAAGGTTGAGACAAAATACTAGGGCGACCAGTGATGGAAATCTGAACATAACCAAATTTCCAAATAAGTTGTCTGTGTAAACAAAATATTAGAAACGCTACAAAAAAAAACAAAGGGAAAACTTAGAAGGAGTATGCATGATGTATTTCCGAGGTAAAATCAAAAGCTTACATTTATGTAGGTATTATTTATCTAGGTTTGGTTTACTCTCTCTGTGATGTCTCGTAGCTCCGTAGTAGCATCGTAACTTATAACAAACAGTTTTCGAAACTTTATATTATTATCAGTGAGCTTTATTGTACGTTCAACAAAACAAATTATATTTATTATTATAATTAGTAGCTATTTTTTGGTAAGTGATGTTAATTTATTGAACACGAGTAGGAAAGGAAAATACCTACTCAAAATGAGAGAGTTGAAAATAAATTAGGTTTATTTTTCTTATACAATGGTACCTAAGTAATTTCAAGCTCATAGTTATGTCCACAAGGCCGTATACCATAGATTAGTCATGTCAATTAAAATAACCATTTACTAAACAGGGGCACTTTAAAATTATTATGTACTATTATGTATAAGTTAGTACTTAAATATACACACATGACTACGTCCTAAAAGATTACTTCCTAAAGTAAATATTTAGAGGTTATTGTACGTTCCACACGCAATCATTCCCTGTTTGCCCGAAACAAACAGTCCACGATGCAGCCTCACCAACAAACCAATCGATAACATCATACAGGTACAATAGCGCGGTGAACCGAGAGAAGATCAAAGGGAGCCTTTGATGTGCCGCCGAGCGCGCCACAACCACACGGATGACGAAAACAGCCAATAATCTTATATTAGACACTTGTACTGGGTTGCGTAACTCTATTTATAAATTATTTAGGTAAATTAAAAACATCTGACTTCCCCCATAGACATCTTCAAGGGATCTGGAATGTCTACCACGCCTTGATACAGTCGTGTTTTACTAGATGCTTCGTCAGCAAATTTCAGTGGGTAAAAAGTGGCGCGCTGAAAGTCAAAGTCAAAAAGCATTTATTCAGTAGAACTTTGAAACTGAGAAATTGTTGCGTCCTCATTTACCTTCAACGATTATTCTTTCCTGCAATGCAATATTATTGAATGCATCAAAAGTGTGTAATTAAGCTGGCCTAAAAACTCCGTCATTATAGTTGATCTATTATCAAATTTCATTGCATTAAACGCAGTTGAATCCCTAACATTTGACTCAACTCTTCTCTCTTAGATCTTTACAAAAGATCCCTCCATCAGACTGAACAAATTGATCAAAATGTCCGCAACTAATGCATTTTCCAACAGATAGCTAAAGTAAATACGCCTAATTTGGAGCAGGAGGCGCAATAGGGCGAGTGATTGCTACAAAAAAATCTCGTTAAAACAAGGAAACCCGACGGAAGTGAATTGAGCGTTTCGGGAGATTTCTCTTGAACCAAACCTTAGAGAGAAAAACCAGCTATGGAATGGAACTCTACTGAAAAAGTTACTATCACGTAGTACCTAATTTACTATTTCATTAATCTTAGCTACCAATGTGTGTCCACTACGAGTATAACATGGTGTCATGCCTACAAACACAAAAGAGACTAAATTTTTGTTGGCCAGGAGTAAAGTTTACATTGCATAATTTCTCCCGCAAATTAAGTCAAAAAACGGTAGTAAAATGCACAAAATATTAAACGCAATATTTGCTTAATCGGGAATTCATCATGTGTTTCTCGATTCTCGATGTTTTACCTACGTCAGAACAGTCACTGTGACCAAGTTGATGAATTGTGTGATGTAGGTAATCAGCCCTCATCTGAAATGGGTCTTTAGGATCCATGTCCCCTCGATGGGGCAAAGGGCGTCCACAGTGACTCTCCATCTAGATCGGTCTTGGGCTTCACGCTTGATCTTACTTCAGGTCTTTCCGATCTTCCTCGCCTTGTCGAGCACCGTCCGCCGCCAGGTTTGTTTGGGCCGACTACGTTTTTCTACTTTCCTTGGGGGTTCGAATCCATAGCCTGTTTTGGTATATGGTCGGGTTGGGACACCTTCACCTGAAATGGGTAGTGACTGTTCTTATGATATCTTCCTTACACATCCACACGCATAACAAATGTCAGTTTTGTGGGTAGTAAGCAGTTTATTCAAGCGTGAAATACCAATGTTCATACCCGTTAACTAAGACCTAAGTTATTATTCTAAGAATAAAACCTTTTCCAACTTTTCAATTAAAGTCTTTGGGCACAAATGGATTATAATGCGCTTTAATATAAGTACTTTATGGAGCCTCTTCAAATTATACAAAGATACCACTTTTATGTATAACCCTGGGCTTAATGTTTTCAAAGATATTTGAGGAAAACGTTCATTGGATGGTTGCTAAAGATATATTTGAGAGAATATTCTAATAGGATTGATCCATTTAGGTGCTGGCTAATAGAGGGCCGAAGGCATGACCCACATTGACACACGTAAACATTGCGTTCTGGCCACTGATACCGTGTGATAATCTGGATCGATCCAGGCCCGAAAAACAAATGTGAAACACTAAAAAGTAATGCTTAGTTTTACTGAAGCGGATAAATAATAATAAAAACATGATCACGACTGTTTAACCAGGCACTGTAGACATTTTCAAATCCACTTGCCTCTTGTATTCCAGATCTTTTGAAGATATTTATAAGATCTACTTAATAATAGAACTGATTCTAATCTATTACGCTGACGCTGAGACTCGACCTTTTTGGACAAACCAGTAAGGGCTAACAGCACTTGGAACCTTGTTTTATGTAGGTACTATTGTTTTTTTTGCTAAGTAGTTTATGTTTTCCTTATCCTTCAGTGTTTCTTGTACCAAATAATAAGCTCAAACAACAAAATATTTTGTCAGTAACAGTAACGTTTTTAAATCGGAAATTTAGATAGATAGATAGATCATTCTTTATTTTTACACCATGATATAAATTACAAGATTAAAAAACTAAGTCTAAATTCAGTGGCACAATGAATTTAGATTAGTAAGTACTTGACGACCTCCATGGCGCAGTGGACGCCGCTTGCGACGCAAAAGGTTGCGGGTTCGATCCCCGCTGCAGGACCAATGTTTATATGATCTACTGTAACGGAGTGATTGGAGAGGAAAAGATGTTTCCGGCTAGCCTCAGTGTGGGTCCTATCAACTCCGACACAAAAGAATTTTTTACCTAAATTATAACTATAAATAAAACAAATTTCAACAATAACAAGACAGAATTTTATTTATCAAATTTCCTACCACTATTGCCCGTTCCTATTTGAACATTATAACACAGTTAGGATGATGTACTAAATTTTGAATATCTTTAATGACGGGCCAAATATGTCACAAAACAGTTTCTTGAATAAAGTTTGGAAATGAGTTACTTCACATGTAATATTAAGATTTTAACACTAATTACACTTTTATTTTTGTTATCACAATTAAAATTAATACTGATCTATGGGGAAACCCTGGTTCCGAGATGAAATCTCGATTCGGACACGGATAGGCGTCTAATGTAAATCTGACTACCCTAGCCGTATCGTTAGGAGACAACTCCTCACAACCAAGCCTCTTCCCTTTACATCCAATTCTAAAATTTTATATTTATTACACTACACATAAACCTTGCTTAAATTACAAAAAGCATTGGAACTGACCAAATTACACTCACAGCTTAGTGACCAATTTACCTTTACACAAATAAATATTTTGTACTACAATTTCCAGAGATAACAATGAATTTTGAGGTTAGGCACACATGAAACCCACACGGTGTGATTTTGTGAATCAGTGGCCGTGCGTTACACAAAAAACCCAAAATAAACACCCCGGGGCTGTAATCCTATACCATCAGTATGACAGCACCCGTACAAAGCTAACGCACACACCACCATTCAACCCCACCGAGTAGCGACCAAATATCACAAATTATTTATCCTAAAACGTGCCTAACTCTCCTACAACTTTATCCTTGCCTAGCAGGATAACCATAGGGATATTACACCCTAGCCTATGATAAATGTGAATTTACGTGGCACTCACTAAGGCGAGAAACAAGATTCAAAGCGACATGAACCCTACCTGAAAATTAATCTAACGAACACTAACCACTATAACAAGAACTTTAGCTCTCGATCCTGAAAAATGCATAGACACGTGTTTATTTCTTGTCCATGCGGGGCGTGCATCCTGGGATTTGCACACCCTTCTGATAGTCCGACATCCCCCAGCTTTTAACCCCATGCCATCTGTTATAGACCGCCACAATCTCATACCTTCTCAATGGGATCTCCTTGGACAAACGGCAGGGACACGTGGCTCTTGGTTTCCAATAAATTCTCAGACGTCACGTTGGCAGGCAGTATTTCAGGATCACGGCCAGCCCACGGGATATTATTCTGGAAAAAATCACTATTACAACCCAAATTGCCGCAAAACCTGTGTAGCCCTGGACCGATTTTGGCATAGTCCTTACTTACCAAGGGGTCTCGGATTTGCTCTGGAGCAGAGTGACGGCAGACACGCGCGGTCGACAAATTTCAGGGAATGAGCATCCCCACCGGCTCACCGAGCCTTTTATCTGTTCGGAGAACACACAGCGTGGAATCTTCCAGAAGCCTCAAGCTCACGCAAAATCACAGGAAACTGGCTTCTATGATCCTTCGAATATTGCTGGGTTAACCCCAGCAAAACCCAAGTTATTATTGTGGGAAGCTCTCGAACTATGGATAAAATCGACTGGTCGAGCATCCCGACCATCGTTTTTGATGGAGTGACAGTTCCTTTCAGCAAGCAAGTCAAAAACTTGGGTTTGCTCTTGGACCAACATCTGTCTTGGGGTCCACAGCTGGAAGCTGTGAGTCGCAAGCTCTTCGCATCCTCAGCCTCTCTTAGAAGACTTCGTAATTTTCTACCCACTGCTACTAAAATTTCGCTTGCTCAGTCACTTCTGCTTCCTATACTTGACTATGCCAACACCAGCTATCTCGACCTTACCGAAGAACAGCTAAATAAGCTGGAACGCTTACAGAATCTGTGTATTAGATTTATTTTCGGTCTACGCAAATTTGATCATGTCACCGAATTTCGTGTCAAACTTAAGTGGCTCCCTATTCGTCTTCGTCGGAATACTCATATCCTTTCCCTTCTTTTCAATATACTCCATAATCCTTTGACTCCTTCTTATTTAAAAGACTTCTTTGAATATCTTCACGATGCCAACCCCCGTTCTCTTAGATCCTCTGAAAACCTTCTCTTAAAAACTCCTGTCCATAGAACTAGTTTTTTCCACGACTCTTTCTCTATACAAGCTGTATGTCTGTGGAATGCATTACCTGTACATATCAGAAAATCTCCATCCCTAGCTGTGTTTAAGACTCGAGTGAAACAATTGTATCTATCAGAAATGAAGTAGGTATGTTCCATCATTATTTTATCTATATATATATATTTATGTATACATTATATATTATTTATGTAGGTGTATTTAGGTACTTATGTAAGTATTTATAGTGTAAGTATTATTTTTATGTATTTTATGTAAGTAGGTATATTTACTTTTAATACTGTTACATTATTTTTTTTTTTTTTATTGTATTAGTTAAATTATTTTTATTCCTATAAATATTTGTACACCCCCTGCCATACCTTTAATATGTTCGTTTCTTTCCATCCAAAGGTTGTCTGGAAGAAATCGCTTCTAAGCGATAAGACCGCCCATTGTACATTGTCTCGTTGGGTTTTATTGATTGTGTATGTTTTGTAATATTGTGTACAATAAAGAGTTTTTCATTCATTCATTCATTGCTCAAAACGTGGAGCCCCAAGTTCTCACAACAATCTTTGTCTACCATCCTATTTTATCAAAACAACCACAGACAAAATACCAGATCAGCCGAGCAAGCTTACCATAGATAACGACCTTAGATTTTTAGTCGATTAATTAAAACTTTTGCGATCTTTATTTATTCTTATTATATTAAATAAGCGGGATTTATTTCTTAATTTATTTTCATGTTTTGATAATTATTACCCGACCTGTATCGATTTTTATTCGTTCTATTTGCTTACGGGTTGATTTTCTGTCTGTGGTTGATTTGACGTTTTCGCCGAACGCGCGAAATTTGAAAGTAGGTAGGCGGAGCTGCAACCTAATAAATTCTAGGAAATATTCCTATTGCTCAAAAAATGAAATGCTACACTACAGATATTTGTCTCGAGTCTGGGTGTTTCTATGTATGTATTTACAAACAAAAAGTGTTTAAGTAGTATAGTCTCCATCTAGTACCCATAACACAAGCTCGGCTTACTTTGGGGCTAGATGATACTGTGTGAAAAGTCCAGCATTATTTTTTTCATATTTTTTTTTACACGTTTTGATGGAAGGATATACACCCCAGACTAGTACCTAGTTAGGAATCGTAAAGGCATCTAATAAAGCTCATACAATTTGCCCAAGACATCGCATAAAGGATAACCATATGTGTTGGCGCCCTGAGGTCGCGTCTGTACGGCGCCGTTCTTCCACAGAAATCAGATAGAAATGAAACTTACATTTAAACTTACAGTAAGCTAAACTGATCTACCTACACGCGAAATGATTTAACGTTAGGTTGTTATAAAATAGTTGAGTACGCCACGAGGAACTGTTGTAGGCATCGCAAGTGCAGTTTTGTCATAAGCAATTTTGTATGATTCTCTACATTTTTTTTTGTATTTCTTATGCAAATATTATTTTATAAAATAAACGTATAAATAAAATTATATTCCATATCATATTAACATTATTTAGGTCTTGGTATACAAGTTGGAGCACAATATATGTCTTTTAGTTTTTTTTTATATAGGACTCAATTACACTAGGTAAATAAGTAGGTAAAGCTCAGTTGCGTTTCTATGATAGTAAGGTATTCTATGGCTTATCGACACCCTGTGGGTGGAATCATCCCTTATCTTGTTATTAATATCGAGAAGGCACGAGCGAGTGGTTTGAGTGAACTTGAATACGATCTAATAATGTAGGAAGGTTGTATGGTATCCCACCCCAGACACTTGATACAAGTCACTCCTCAAGTATAGGATTGGAAACAAACTAGATAGAGATTTAGATCAAACAAACACAGAACTAAAGCTGAAACAAGAGAAAGCTCTTTTTCTTTCTTTCATAAATAATTTCTTTCTTGACTGTTTACACCAAGAGCCTACACCCTCTGCACGTTTGGTCTAGATTCAAAACGAAATTGGAAACTAGTGAATCTTTCGTTATTGGTGAGGGACAAGGAGGTACTATATAGAATTCTGTGATTAAAAGATACTAGCTGTCCGCCGTGGTGTTGCTGGCGATCCCTCGAGAAAACTTCACTTCCCTTGATAAAATATAGCCTATGTTCATCGGGGATAATGTAGGATTCTATTGGTGAAAGAATTTTTCAAATCGGTCCAGTAGTTTCGGAGCCTATCTTACCTTTATACAAATCTTTCCTCTTAATAATATTAGTATATAGATTTCTTATCGGTGTGTTGCAAGTGTAGATTCATGTTTCTGAAAGACTTAATACATTAAGTAAAGTTATATCGAACCAATAAGTGTTTTTATAAAAAATAACACTTTTTATCAAGTGGCGGAAGTAACCAACCATAATGGGATGGATCAATTAACTGAAGCGTTTCATTTTGTTTCGATACCGCTTGAGCCCCTATCAATTCCGGTCCATTTCATTAAGTGAATTACAGACAGAGATGATTTAAAATATTCACGACTTTTTTATACAACGGTGTGTTATCATTTTGTAAACTTTTTAAATAATAAGTGGGTGATGTTATTATTTCAATGTAATTATAATTATGTATCAGTATCTTAAAAGTTCATAGCCTATTACATTCGTAAAGTATAATAGAGATACTTATACGTTGATGATATGAAAGCTGTTAGAAAGTCTACTATTTAGACTTTCTATATAATATTAGAAGACAGATTTTATTTCTAAGTAAAAAAACAATTTGCAAAAGTGTATGAATTGAAAAGTTTTTCTTTTGCTACTTAAAGGTGATAAAAACCAGAAGGCAAGAATGTTCTTGAGAGTTAAAATTAGACAGGCCAAATCATTAACGCAAGAATTCTCTTTTTATAACAAGGGACTTAACGACATCCAATTAAAGACGACGCCATGAAATTGGACCTTAACTTTTTCGGTTGAAAAGAGTTTCTTCTCAAGATTAGTAAAACTTTTTGAGGTTTTCACGATAACTAGGTTGGCTAAGATGTAGGTTGTAAAATGTGCTAGCTTTACTGAATGTTGATTATTCTATAATTATTGTAGGACTGCCATAATTTACCTAAATTTTAGTAGTTCTAGTACAAAAAAAAAACAGTGGCAATCTGGGACCGCCGACAGAAGTGAAAACTTAAAGAATTACGTGTGTATTTTTTGAATCGTCGTAATGTCGGTAACACAGTCAGTCTGAGTTCAATAGATTTTTCCCATCTCAGAAATGCCCAGGGCGCCTAAAGAAGCCTTCACTTCAATAATATTCATTTGAAAGTATTTCAACTTAAATGCGAATTTGAATGACCGCCAGGCATGAGACATTAAAATAGATTCCTACTGACTAAAGGCAACCAATCCCACTCATATAATAAAGCTGAAAGTTTGTGAGTTTATTTAGATGTTTATGTATCAATCACGCCTAAACCAGTGAACCGATTTGGATGAAACTTGGAATAGGCGTAGATAGGTAGATTGACCTGGAATAGCTTAAAGGCTATTCAAAATGTTGGTACCACGCGGGTTATGAATAATGTGTCATGTTTACACAACACGACGCTGTTAATTCTTCCATAATTGTTTGAGATGCCAATAGTCCTATCTAGCACCTAAACTTGGTCAGTCCGGCGCCGTGGCCTAAAGATTTCGTCCTAGAATTTCCCCTAGCTAATACGAATCATTCTCAATCCTACAATTCTACTTTCATTAGCTAATGTATTGCATGCGCTGCAGTTGAATTGCGCAATACGATTGCAAAGCTTTCGCTTTGTCTTTTAAATTGAGTTGCTGAAGCTTCATTCAACAAATAACGCTCAAATGAAACGATACTGCTTTTTTAAAGCCTTTCAACTGGTGTACTGTGGATCTTCCAGAATTGTAAGGCATAATAACAGTTAAATAAGCTCAGTAGTGTTCATGTTCATGTGTTCAGTGGGCATAAAAGTTGAATATTTTGAAGTTTCCAAAGTGATGATACAATTTGACTCCTTAAATAGTTTATTCACTACGTTTTCCAAATTAAATTCCAAAAAATTAATCATTTATTTACAGAAACTAAGCTAGTTCAATATGTACATAAAATTACAAAATACAATAGAATCAGTCAAGCTATTTTACCTACTTTTTAGTCAAGCTATCTAAGGATCGTCGTAAAAACTATCTATAGATAGCTCAACTGATCCTGGTCGTCCACCAGTTGGAAGCTTGCCCAAAATACTGGCGGCATTGCCACGCTAAATTGCAATGCTGATTCTCTGTGCCAAAAAATCGCCAGCTCTCGTATCACGCGACGCTTCGACCAGACGCCCTGAACGATTTCCACCCCACGGACCCAAGTTCTCGACCCCAAATGGTTCAAATATATAAATAATTCAAAATACTTATCTAGACTTTAATCTCTGGAAAAGCTAAGCTATTGGTCAAAAATAACTTACTGACTTTAAAAAGACCTATGCAAACACATAGTTAAAGAGAGCTGGAAAGATTATTATGATATACAAAATAGGGTCTCGTTTCGAGCTAATAAACAATATCAAATCACTAGAAAAAGTAGGTCAACACACAAGCACAAAATAAATACATAAGGTATACAAGTAGCTTATTCAAACAAATGTTCTATGTAAATACACTTCCAAGTTGTTACTGTTAGCATTTAATTAAACTTGTCAGCCCTAAAACTAACTTGAATTGACTCGTAAAGTTGCTTCTATATCATAATATTACATTGTTTTGGTAATAACGGATAACTAAACTATCGGAAAATTAAAAAGTAAGAACCTACTTGTGATAGAACTCAGACAGATCAGATTAATTCAGTACCAAGCTACGTTAAACGTGCAATTCATTGCTACTAGCATTTTATTCCTTTTAAAATGTTTTGCAGCTAAAATTTGGAACTATAGGTATAAAAAACCAGGATCATGATTGAATCTACGAGGAATGATAGACATTTTCTTGAATATTTATGTTCACATTTCTTTCTCTGTTTAAAATACCTATTTCATCACATTTAATTATAGCATTTGCCGTGTTCAAAGCAAAATTTACACTAAACTGATTAAAGCAATTACAACCAAATTAGATTTGGAGCCGTAAATTACAACCCTTTGGCACGCAGAAATGATTAACATCTTAACCCTAATGCTTATTTTATTACGATGGCCTTTTGTATTTCAACTCAATTCAAAATGAGTTTTGCTCATTTTTTGATGCGTGAGGCACAGGACATGGCGGTAAGAGAGAGTAAGAGAGAGCCCACATCCAGCTATGAAATATAATTGGCTGTGGATGATGATTATGATAAAGTTTTCACCTTGATTTTTGGAAGGTTTATAGCTACGAAGATAGTCCTGATCCCATTTGGATGCCCTGATCGTGTCATAATTGTACCCTGTATCATAATTACGTTTTTTTTAAACTAAAAAGAAAAACCGACTTCAATGTTTGACTTAAAGAGCGCGGCGTTTCTCAGTGACAAAGAAGTTTTTAGAGTTTTATGGGAAAACTATCAGACCATCAGGAATAAAATTTATATCCTCGGGAGTATAAAATTTATACCCTTTCAAACAAAAAAAAGAATTTTGGAAATCGGTCTATAATTGACGGAGATATCGGTTAGCATACATAAAAAAACATACATACAGCCGAACATAGAACCTCCTCCTTTTTGAAGTCGGTTAAAAAACTACGAGTACCATGATACACGTAAAATCATGCAAACTTATCCCGCTATGAAAGTCCAATTCTCGAAAGTACCTACACCTCTTGTTTCTAATTTTTTTTTAAAACAATATTCGGTTTGAGCTTAGGTAGATGGAAAGACATCAAACGTTTGAAGGGGATTTCTTCCTAATGATTTCCTTCACCGCTAGTATTAAATAACTTGATTTTTAATGAAGGTCAGAGAATGCTTATTCTATTTTAATCCCGTTTCATTTAAGCTGTTTTCCAAAAAAGATATATAATTGAGCATTTGCCTGTAACAGATCATTGAGCATTGGGAGAGTGATGAAGTGGAAATAATTCTCAGAAATAATTCGTTTTTATGATTTGACATTTTGTTGTATGCGAGTTTTTCAAAGTTATATTTGACTCGTGAACGCTTCAAGTATTTTAACAATATTGTCTTAAATTCTAAATTGATAAAACAAGAAAATAGAGTAGATTACCTATTCAGCATTCTTCTCAATAAAATAGATTTTGGTCTTAATCTTCTCGTAACTTATAGCATAATCATTTTGATTAAACTCTATGTATCTTAAATATTGTTATAAGTAGGTATAAGTTTTTCTCCATGTAAGTATTAAGTACCGGGCCGAGAGTGATATTTAGATTTAGAAATAAGGATATCCACGGTATCCATAAGAGGGAAATATTGATGAAGGCGCTTCGAAACTTCAAAGAAATAAAGCTTTTGCTGCCATATTACGTTAACAAAGTCTGCAGTGCCGAAACATGGAAAGTGTAATCCGTAAATTACTTTACGAAAAGATTATATTGTTATAACTTTAAAAAGGTTTTCTAAGTGTAAAACTGGTATCGGATATAAGTATATGGCTACCTCTGTGGCGCAGTGGGTGAAAGCCCGCTGGGGACGCAGAAGGTTGTGGGTTCGATAAACCGCGGGATAAATGTTTGTATGATCTGCAAATATTTATCTCGGGTCTGGGTGTTACAATGTATAATATGTATGTATTTACAAACAAAAATTATATAAGTAGTGTATCAGTTCAAACGTGGTCATTGACCGAGTCTCAAAAGTCCAAACTCAAGGTTTGCCAAAGGGCGATGGAGCGCAGCGTGCTTGGAGTCAAAAGGACCGACAGAGTCCGTAACACCACGCTGCGTTCAGCAACTCGAATCGCCGATGTAGGGGATAAGTCTGCCAAGCTGAAGTGGGATTGGGCGGGCCACGTGAGCCGAATGCATCCCGATAGATGGGCTAAGATCGTGACGCAGTGGGTGCCTGACGACGGGCGGCGACGCCGAGGCAGGCCTCGAAGACGCTGGCGTGACGATCTCGATGCATTCCGAGCTGACTGGTGGGACGAAGCTGGCGACCGCAAGTCTTGGAAAATGGTGGGGGAGACCTTTGCCCAGCAGTGGGACGGCATAGGTTAGAAAAAAAAATAAAAAAATCTGTTATCTGGTTCCCATAGTACAAGCTTTGCTTAGTTTGGGGCTGGATGATGCTATGTGAAATGTCCAGCACTTCTTTTACTACCTAATAATTCCAAAAATCCTTTCACCTCACTGGTTATTAAGAACTGATAGCTTCATGAATGTGTAGATATAGCATAATAGGAGTTGAAGCGAGGGGTCTATGAGTTGCGAAGTTTTAACGATGTGTGTGCCATTAAAAGGCTTAAGCAAACTTTGGCGGGTTAAGGATGTCTTTTACTACATAATTGAAGTTAGTTTATGGAGGTTGTTATACATAATGTGGAATTTATTACAACCATTCGAGTCAGAGAAAAAAACAAGAACTCAAACCTTTTTTAAGGAAAACTTTGTAGGTAGTCGTTTTCCACTAAGTATAGAGACTTCGCTTGTTTTGTGTCTTTGCAATAAATATCAATTTTCATCACATACGAGTAATATGGATTGAAATATATTTTTGTAAATATTCTCGCTGACTACCCTCTTAGACATCTTCAAAGGATCTGCAATACATAAATACCTGAGAGAATGTCTACCTTACCTTGGTGATACAGTCCTTACCTGTTTTTTCAATTTTTGTTTCTTATATTAACGTTAATAAAAAATCTACGAACCCTTTTTTTTAAACACCCAGAACAAAATTTAAATTTCGAAACCATCGGACAAAACTCAAATTAAGTTTGTGACCTTCACAAATGTTGGTTTATGTTTCTGATTTGATAGGATAGGGGTTGTGTAGGAGTGTTCAACGATTGAAAAAATGTTTTACCGGGAAAAAGTGATACATCTAAATATTATAGGTACAAATGTAGGTAGGTATACTACTAAGCTGTTGGGGAAAACGAGTTCTTGTGTGGAGACCGCGACTCGGCAAAAGTAGAGTAGGACGCCCTCCGGCCAGGTGGAGTGACGATCTGCGAAAGGCTGCTGGCAGAAGCTGGATGCGTCGAGCTGAGGACAGGGCGCAATGGCGCTCATTAGGGAAGGCTTGTCATTGTACGCACCTTACCACCACAAAAACCGTGGGGCGTGGTTCAACCGCTAATGCGTAAACATAACTAATTAGACTAAAGTGAACTCATTTTTAGCGATTGCAGCTAAGCGTAGGCTGCAAAACTAATGTCACAAAAATAAACTGTCTTACTACAGAAAATAGTCTGAATAAACACTGGTCGAAAACGTGTTTAGCTTTAAGCACTGACTAAACCACTATCTCTATAGAAACGATCTCTAAATACTCGTATAACGCTATTTTGCGGTTACACTTTCTTTTTGACGTTTGTATCAACATGGTTACGTTTGTATGGTGTTTAAAAAAACAGATGCTTAACTTTTTGTAGTGAGACTGTTAAATTCTATAGCATATCTAGACCATTCTGTTCAACTGTTTATCTTTTTTTTTCATACCGTCAGAAAATCCGTTATGGATACCCTGCCGCTGTGGGGACAGCGGAAGGGGTCGAACTCTCACCGACTAAAAACTGTCGTATGGCCGGCCTCCATGCATGTCAAGGGACTCCGGGATCTCCTACGGAATGCACCGGTGCCCCTCTCGCATTTGCCTAAAGCACTGTTCCGGGAATGACACCCACAGTCACGCCCAGCACCCTCGCGGTGCTTTCGACGGCGCTATCAACTGTTTATCTACAACTCGTTACTGCCATAGCAACACAACACAAGAGCTAACCTATCCTAGTCCCACTAATATAATAAAGCTGAAAGTTTGTGAGTTTGTTTAGATTTTTGGATGTTTATGTTTCAGTCATGCATAAACCAGTGAACCGATTTGGGTAAAACTTGGAATAGGCGTAAAGTGATCTGGAGTAGCTTATAGGCTATACAAAATGTTGGTACCACGCAAGCGAAGCCGCGCGCAGTAGGTAGTTTACATTTACAATATTTTCTGTTGTCAACCAAAAGCACCACTTACAAAATCATAAGCAAAACAAACACAGATTAGATTACATTTATGACCTCGGCTGGAGTGGCTTCTTTGACATAATAACCAAGAGACACGAAAATGGTGATATGAAAATGTTAATTTTAGTTGTAACTATGGAAATAAATAGCGGCTCTGCCACTCAACATACGAGCTCAAAGCTCAACACTGAGACATTTTAACACAAATAAAAAACTCTACTAAATTAAATAAACACACATTTCAAAGCAATGTTTTTGGGTGATATTACAGCTACAGTGGTCACTACCTATTCACCTAAATATTTTACACTAGCTGCGCTCCCGCGGTGTAACCCGCAGACCTTCGGGATTTTTTCGGGATAAAAAGTAGCCTATGTCCTTCCCTGGGATACAACCTTTATCCATGCCAATTTTCAGCATAATCTGTTCAGTGGTTTGGGCGTGAAAAGGTAACAAACAGACCGACAGATAGACAGACAGACTACTTACTTTCACATTTTTAATATTAGTATGGATTAGTTCAAATTTGTTTCCAAACACCCTATCTTCCCAGGTTTCACTCGTAATCTTTAATTCATACAGTTAGGGGCGGATTACGGGCGTCAAAGCGCAGGCTACGTGTCGCGGCGTATGAATATTACATTAAATGTTATCATGAACCGCTCCTTGCTTTTTCATTCAGGAACCACACACATTGCAACCAAAACATGAGCATTTAGCTAAAAAGCATGAACTAAAAAACCTACGTTATTGGTAGGTTAGTTATTTAAAAACATGTTTTTTTTATTTTTTTAAGTGCTAAAAAACCACACTATGAAAATGAGATGAGAAAATGAAAATGAAAATTTTATCAAAATTTTCGATTCCGACCGGATTTGAACCCGTAACGATCAGACGATCCTCCTAAAGCCAAAGTGCGTTACCGCTCGGCCACGGAACCCTTATCATCGCAACCGAAAATTTTGATAAGCTCATATGTATCGCTTAAGCACCAGTAAGCGCCATCTACACGTTTCATTAAGTGAAATTATGTTCATTGTCATTAGTTTTATATAAAACACTACAAAAAACACATACTCACATAGGAACTTTACGACTTATAAATGTTAAAATTATTACATTTTGACTGTTGCGCAGTACAAAAATAAACATTATTTATACTTAGTGAAAGGATGAGTAGGCCAGTCCCAAATAACTCATCATCATCATGATCCACAACCTGACTTTGCTGGGTATAGGCATCTCTCTCTTTATGCCACTTTTTACGGTCTCGTGCTAAAAACTCAGCTTAAAAATATTTACATTGAGCATTTTTAGATTAAGATGCAAAAATTACTAACCATTAATGAAAATACTCATAACTATTAATATTAAACTTGGCACTTGCCTGCCATCATTTCCTTCAAAACAGAACTCCGACCTATATTATCAACCTCCAAACGACTTTATTTATACGGAACACAACCTTGGTCCTGTTTTCCCATTAAATGACATTACGTGGGACTATTCCCCAAGATACCTCATCCCTAATTTGGTGGACTGCTATCGGGGCCAGGGTATAATGGTTGGATAAAGATCCTCTTCACGGGCAATTATTGATCTACGTGGGCAACATGAAAATAAAGTTTCGGTTGTACAAATTGCTTAGAGTAACTCACTACAATTTGTACGGTAAACAATGTTACGATTACGCAAATTGCATAATATACGCATATATACAGGGTGTAGAAAGACTGCTACCGAAAACTGAGGGGTTGTAATCAGACCATGATTCTAAACATATTTAGCGAAAAAAAACGCAAAAAATTTGTTTGACTTAGCTTCGTCATGCTATGTTATTTTTGGCTATTTACTACTATTACAACATAATAAGACCATACCTACCAAATAATTTAATTTATAAAAGAAAAAAACATTTAAAACTCAAAATCCAGCAATCTACGTAAAAAAACGCGGCCAAAACATACGCAAACAGTACTCTTCAAACGCTGTTTTCTCCGGATTTAGTGCATCATCATCATCATCATCATTTCCCTGCCCTTATCCCATTATCTCCGGATTTAGTGCATATTTCGGAAAATCCTTTTGGATTTGGTTGTCTATTGGGATGCTGTATCTACCCCTTTCGGCTTCGGTAGACGTCTTTTTACACCCTGTATACTATATATAGTATTAAACTCTACTTACTACACTAGCTAGAATGGTAAACATATTTTCCTATTATAGAAAAATAATAGATCTGTCGCGACGTCGGTCGCACTCATCTATACTTATAAAATAAATCTATTTATTTATGAGTCTCGATATATTTATGAAGATAATCTTATTGTGCTAAAAACACACTATTTTTAATAAATTTTTCAAAAACAAATGACCATCAAAATACTCGAATATTAAAATAAAAATAATAAAATTCTTCAAGCTTTAAGCCAAGATCTCTTTAAAGTTGCCCGTATAAGATTATCCTACAGATACTTGGCAAGATGCGATATGACGCAATCCTGGGTCCCATGACAAGCGCAAAAATATCCAGCGGTTTTTCAAGCTAATACAACCCTTAGTCCATTATGTTAAGGTCGGGTTGTGTTCGGAGATAAGTTTGCCAGATTTGTTTGCAGACGCTGAGGCGCCAACGCGGCGACGTCGTGTCGAGATGAAGTCATTTGCGTCCAACAATCGATATTGTGGTTGTGCACTGGTTTTACATTTTAGACAAAATACAATGAACAGAATAACAGCAATTGAATGGACTAAGGTCGGTTTTTTTAAACTGCAATAGCAGAAATTGCTGTTTTTTTGCCGGTGATGCCTCTACAGGAAAATCAAACCTATTACCTACGTATGAGTTTAAAATTTCCTTTATTTCATATCACCACTTTAGTTCCAGTGATTGCTAATTTATCGCAGTGGCGCTAGTTCCGCTAGTTAACAACCAATGAGAGATCAGCAATCAATCGCAATTCACAATCAAGCGGTGAGTCACGTGCATGACGGCGCAGCGTAGCATTGTCGATCTACGGCGTAGCAAATGCTACAAGTGAACCTACGAGCTACTACCGCGTAGCCCTTTGAATGAAAATGAATTAATGAATTGATTGCGTATTTAGATGCGGCTTGTTCAAATTAAATAATTTCTTAAAATTATTCTAAGTCAAACAATCTTGGTAGTAATCAAATACAAAATATTAACTCTAAATTACTAGCTAACAGAAGCTCGAAAATTAACAGGCATGTTTCACGGCACATTTCCCTTCTTTCCACAATCTTCGCTCCTCAGACAACCTCCTCCTCAAAACTCCTACTCATAGAACAAGTTTCTATGCAGACTCCTTCTCCGTTCAAGCTGTACAACTGTGGAATGCTCTCCCCCTCTCTATAAAAAAATCCTCCTCTCCTGCTGTGTTTAAGATGAGATTGAAATCACATTTTCTAAATGAGAGTAAAGTTGAGTCATCCAATTCTTGATCTATAATGTATTATTGTTGTATGTATGTAGTATATGTATTGTATGTATGTATATTATATGTATATTAAAATAATGTACTTATGTAGTTACGTTATTTTTTTTTATTTTTTTTTTATTTTTTTTTGTGTATACCTATGTATTTTTATTTTTATTTTATTTTTTATTAGTCCTAAGTTTATGTAAGTTTTATTTATTTTTTGTTAACTAAGTTATATTCTGTTTATTGCTTTAAAATTCAATAATGTGCCTCTTTTTATGCACCCGACCGATCTTCTTTTCACTGATGTTCCTCTCCATCCAAAGGTTGCCTGGAAGAGATCGCTTCTTAGCGATAAGGCCGCCCATTGTACATTTCTATCTGATTTATCTTATGTTTATTGTATTTTTATTAATGGTGTGCAATAAAGAATTTTCATTCATTCATTCATTTCCTTTTTGTACGTACAGTCGGCCATAAAATAATGAATATTTCATTATTTCATAAAATAAAATAATGAAATATGAATTAAGTATTTTGAGTGAGCCTGGCTTTTCCTGAAAACATATTTTAGATTCATATTCATAGATATTTATGGAATTCTAAACTGCCTGTCAAAAAGTACCTACCAGCTAAAATAATCAAATATTTTTCATGCAAAAATTCAAACTGTTAGTTACGTGTGAAACACTGAACACGTTGCTGCATTGAAATAAATAAGTTTGTTAGAAAATTACGCAGCTGACTGTACTAGGGAACGATTTAAAGGCAGAACCATCTGGGGAAATAACGCTGTATAAACAAGGGTGAACAAACCGGAGTTTTCTCTAACCGCTTGTTTTAATACATTAACGATAAAATTGTTTTAATATTGTAAGTACTTAGGTAGGTAAAACTGGAATGTTAAGGGTACTGCTAGGGAATTTAAAATGCAACATAAGTCTATCCCATTCGTATAATAACGCTGAAAGTTTGTGAGTTTGTTTAGATGTTTGTATGTTTGTGTATCAATCACGCCTAAACCAGTGAACCGATTTGGATGAAGCTTGGTATAGGCATTGATAGTGACCTGGAATAGCATATAGGCTATTCAAAATGTTGGTACCACGTGGTCGAAGCCGCGCGCAGAAGCTAGTGATCAATAATTTGAAGTTCGTTTTTCTCTTGTTGTAGCTTCATTAACAGTTTTTGATAGATGCGTCCTTCGATCAACTAGATGCGTCGATCAAAAACTGGTAATCACGCTGCAAAGTGAAGCGTTAACCGCAAGGACATTATCAGCTGTGAGCTTCCATTCTTCGAAAGACCTACTTAACTGTCGGTCCCTATGAAATGACGTTTACGGAGGTCTTTGGGAGGGCTTAAATCCTATCCCTAGAATTAGCCACTTACTCATACGAACTTACTTGATCACAAAAAACTGAATTTTTTGATGTAGGTAAGTACATGTTAAATAATTGATCGTTTATGTTGAGCTGAATGAACCAAGGTAAATAAATATATTCAACAAAATGATAGAAAAATATTCATTTTTCCAAACCGTAGGTGAACAAAGAGAGAACCTCGGAACGTGCCGACCGATGAGTCACGTTACGTGGTATGTAAATGTAGTTCACACTTTCCTAAGCGTGTATTTTGTATGTGTTTGTCTATAGGTATTATACCTATTTTATTTTCAAGCCTATTCCATCTCAAACAATGTCTCCCAGGCACTTCAGCGTCCCGTTGAGTGTAAATGGCCTTAGTATTAGGTATACCTATTTTAAAAGCGAAGAGATTGAAAATTGGTTCATCAGAAATACGTCAACAATTTCTTAATCATTTTCTCCGCTTGGCGAAAATTGAGAAATAATCTTTCAAAAACACATCATAAAAAACTGTAAAACACACTTTGGGCTATTTTTGGTTGTAGTTGTTGTAGAAATTAGTTAAAAAATAGATGTTATGCCATTAAATATTCAAAGAAATGGTTCCTTGTTATTTAATAATTGATGTCATCTCAAAAAAGTGAGTTCATTTATATTATGTAGATTACATTTGCTTATTCCCGCAGAACAATGAAGGTCGTGGGTTCAAGAACCACATGGGTGCAATTTTTTAATTTATTTTCTATTTAATATTCTATAGTAACAACAACAGCTTTAGATTCGATCTTTATTTTGTAGCCTAATTCAGCTCCCACGCCTGTCCCTGAACTGGCGGATGTCGCGACTGAGCGTCGCCAGAGATATTGAAGGACAACAAGGCGACGAAGAGTCTGGACACAACTAGGGAATAGGTACCTACTAGTCTAGTTAGGTGAAATAACTGGTCTCTCGTTCGTTAGTTTTTTTCACCACGACCGGTGTTTTTCACCGTTTAGAAATTCTTAAATGTGAATTTGAATCTTTAATAGTCAATATTAGTTCATAGATAAGCTGTTGAGGCTCTATCTCACATGGGCAACACGGCATATTTTTTGACTACGCTCTCGAAGTCAGCGTGAGTGGTGGCGGTAGCGACGACGGTGAGCGGCGCGTTTAATTGCATAGATGTTTATGGAGCTGGCCACAAAGGCAGCGACGCGAGGAGAGGCGTACGAGCGATGTGCGATTACAAAACCTTACAATCCCATCAAGAAACAAATATTATTGGCATTTGAAATGAACAATCGATATTCATAAAAACATCACGCAAGTTCCGTATCAGCAAAATATTACCATAAAGCCCTGAGTAAAGATGCTTACATTATTATTCAAAACATGCGCGACCGAGTACACGTTTCCTCCAATTTTTATCTTGTAAGTCATAGAGATATGAATGTGTTCAATACTTATATCAACAAACTGGGGTAATGAACTCAGAAAACCGAGAAATTATTTAAATATATATTTAATTTATATATCTTTATCTTTAGGTGCCTACTAAATCACTTATTTGATTTGTAACTAACAATCTATGGGTTTTTGTAGTAAAAACTAAAATATATGTTTCATCTATGTTTTTACAAAGATATTTATTAATAGAACCACGTGATGCCGCAAATAAAGAATCTCGTGTGTCTGATCTATTTAGATTTTAATCAAAGGCTGATGATGATTGTAGTATCTGTGGCATAAATGAGTGAACCGGCGAGTGCCGGTGCATCGAACGAATGTCAATTGTCAGTCTCGAATAAACTGTGAAACTAGCGGACGTGTTCTTATTGCTGAGACTACCTACCTACCTACATTTATCACAGTGGCGAACCAGGATTGGAATATTGCGTGCGGTTTGGATATTTTCGTGGCAACATGGGCATAGGGAAGATAACAGAATTCAATGTGCGATCCGGCAATTGGACTTCCTATGTGGAGCGAGTTGAAATGTATTTCAAAGTGAACAGTATTCAAGAAGAACTATGGCTACCCACATTGATCGCGGCAATGGGTGATGAAGCGTATGAATTGCTAAGTAATTTAACAAGTCCATCGAAGCCCAGCGATAAAACCTTTGCTACGGTTGTGCAGGTGATGAAAGATCATTTACAACCCAAACCATCGTTCATGGCAGAGCGGTACCGGTTTAGGCAAAGAAGACAACAGGCGGGTGAGAGTATAACTCAGTATATTTCGGAGTTGAAGAGACTGGCAAGATACTGCGAATTTAAAACGGTATTGGAGGATAATCTTCGGGATCAGCTAGTGTGTGGACTCAGCAGCGAGACAATAAGGCAGCGAGTATTCGCGGAGGAGAACCTGCAATACGCGAACGCCGTAAAAATTGCATGCGCAATGGAGGCGGCGGAACGAGATGCGGCGGCGGTGGAACGTAGCGGCGTGGAAACAACGGCGGGCACCACGGCCAGCACGGAGGTACTTCATGCCGGGGTAGCGAGGCGCGGGTACGGCGGCGGCGGCGGTGCGCGCTTCGCAAGGAAGCCGAACCAACATGGCGGCGGCGGCGGCGGCGTGGGTCCTTGCAATGTTTGCGGGGCTAACGATCATCGGAGTGATGATTGTCGCTACAAAACCTACATTTGTGGCAAATGTAGACAACGCGGGCATCTCCGTCGCGTTTGTCCGTCGCGGGCGAATCGTTACGATCACATGGTGGCACATGTGCAGGCGGGAGACCGGGTCGACCCGGGCAGCGGCCAGCTGCTGGCGGGAGGAGACGACTCCTCATACTCGGATGTGGAGGGAGAAGAGGAAGATATTCATCAACTTTGCTTAAATAGCTATAAGCCGGTAAGATTATCTTTAAATGTAAATGGAACTAAGTTACCCATGGAGATAGACACGGGTTCATTAGTGTCTTGTATCAGTAAAATAACATATGATGAACATTTTAGTGCGATACCATTAGAGAGGTCACATTTAGTTTTTAAATTTTATAATGGTGACAAGATTAGACCGCTAGGTATGATAAAACCGACTGTCAGCTATGGAGGTGAATCAAAATGTTTAGAATTGTTTGTGATTGAAGGCGGCACTACGTCACTGTTAGGTAGGCAATGGATGTCGGAACTGAAGATAAAAATTCCTACCTTGTTTAGCAACGTAGTACTCGGAGAAAAGCTAAATGTTTGTAATAAAAATAAAAGTTTATTGTCATTAATTTCCAGGCATGAGGAGCTTTTTACGGAGGGACTGGGCCGATTCAGGGGAGGCAAGGCAAGGCTGCGGCTACGCGAGGGAGCGGTGCCGGTGTTCTGCCGCGCGCGGCCCGTGCCGTACGCGCTGCGGGACCGGCTGGACGCGGAGCTGGACGCCATGCTGGGCGCCGGCGTCATCGAGCCCGTCGAGAGCGCGGACTGGGCCACGCCTCTGGTGCCGGTGAGGAAGGCTGATGGGGGACTCCGTATCTGTGCCGACTATAAGGTGACACTTAACCCAGTCTTGCTGATCGATAGGTATCCTCTGCCGCGTATCGATGACCTACTGGTCAAGTTGAATGGGGTTAAAGTTTTATCAAAAATTGATTTATCACAAGCGTATAATCAGATTGAGTTGGATGATCCAGACAATGTGACAGTAATAAATACGCATAGGGGGCTTTTTAAATATAAGCGGTTGGTATATGGGTTATCCTCGAGCCCCGGTATTTTCCAACGTATCATGTCGAACTTACTTAATGACATCCCCCAGGTACAGGTGTTTTTGGATGATATTATTATCGGTTCTGCCACAGTAGCGGAACATTTGCAAATATTAGAGAAACTATTCGAAAGGTTGGACAGTAATGGAATTAAACTGAAGAAAAGCAAATGTTCTTTTATGACAAACGAGGTCAAATATTTGGGTTTTATTATTTCGGCTGACGGGATTAAAGCAGATCCAGATAAAGTAGAAGGTATAACTAACATTCCGCAACCAAGCAATGTTACTGAACTTAGGGCATTTTTAGGTACAGTAAATTTCTATGCAAAATTTGTAAAGAATTTAAGCACCATTTTAGCGCCCTTGTATAATTTACTAAAAAAAGATGTATCGTGGCAGTGGGACCGGGAGTGTGAAGAAGCTTTCATAAAAGTTAAATCAATATTAACGAGTGTTGAAGTTCTAGCTCATTACGACCCAAATAAACCTTTATTTTTGACTTGCGATGCAAGTGCGCGCGGCCTAGGCGGGGTGCTGACTCAGTTGAGCGAGGAGCGTGCGGGCGCCGGGCCCGGGAGGGGGCTGCGGGAGCGGCCGGTTATCTATGTGTCGCGCGCGCTCACTGCAGCTGAGAAACATTATTCGCAAATTGAGCGGGAGGCTTTAGCGATAGTTTTTAGCTTAGAGAAGTTGCATCAATATCTTTACGGGAGACGGTTTACGTTGCGTACCGATCATAAGCCATTGGTTACGATCTTTGGACCTAAACAGGGAATACCATCCATGGCGGCAAGCCGATTGCAGCGCTGGGCGATTAAATTAAGTGCATATTCATATGATATTGAGTTTGTAGGTTCCAAAGATAACGGGGCGGATGGTTTATCTCGACTTCCAGCATGTCTAAAACAACTACCGGGTATTAGGCTTCCTGAACAAACGTTTTTACACTTTGCACAGAATGCGATGCTAATGGACTATCATGAAATTAAAAAACATACCAGCCGGGACCCGATGTTAGGGCGGGTTTTATCTTATCTAAGAGATGAGTGGCCGTCGGATAATTTAATGAAATCGCTCAATCCATATTATAATCGTAAGAAGGCGTTGTATGAAGAATTGGGTTGCGTTATGTGGGGTCATCGAGTGGTCGTACCCGAGGCATGTAGGTCTAAAGTTTTAGCAGAGTTACATGAGGCACATATGGGTATCGTAAAGACTAAATCGTTCGCACGAAGCTATGTGTGGTGGCCGGGCATCGACGAAGGAATCGAATCCATGTGCCGCTCCTGCGGCACCTGCGCAGCGGAGGCAGACGCGCCGCCGCGCCACGCGCCCTGTCCGTGGCCGTGGCCTGATAAACCGTGGGCTAGGGTACATTTAGATTTCTTAGGTCCTATTAACGGCAAAGTTTTCTTAGTGTTGGTTGATGCGAGAACCAAATGGATTGAAGTTTCTCAGGTACCCAGCACGGCAGCTAGTCACACAGTAAACCGATTGAGTGATATTTTTGCTCGGTTTGGTCTACCGAAGCAAATTGTTTCGGATAATGGCCCCCCTTTTACAAGTAGTGAGTTTGCACAATTTCTAAGCTCACATGGAGTGGAGCACTTATTTTCAGCACCGTATCATCCAGCATCTAATGGGGCGGCTGAAAACGCAGTTAGAACGGTAAAGAGAGTAATTAAAAAGTCAATTAGAGAAAACGCTGACCTTACGCTATTTTTGAATAATTTCTTGCTGCATTATCGCAATACTGAACATTGCACTACAGGTGAGACGCCGGCTTTATTGATGTGCGGTAGGAAAATGCGTACCAAGCTTGATTTATTGAGGCCAGATAGAAGCGCCAAAGTTAGAAACGCAGTAGGTAGGCAACAGCAAGGGAGACTCAGTTCCCGTGAACTTAGTCCCGGGGACCAAGTGTGGTTGCGTCAGTACCGGGGTAGCGATAGATGGGTGGCGGGGAAAGTAGCAGAAAAGATAGGTATCACAGACTATAAGGTAGTCGATACAGTAGGCAGAGAATCGCATAAACATATCGATCAGCTTAGGCAGAGAAAGCGGAGTTCACTCATCTGCCCTTCTGGCCCTTCCCGTATTGAGGAGCACACTCGCACCAGTGACGAGGTAACAGGTGACCGAAAGGGACCAAACTCTCCAAAGCCCTCCCAAGATATGACGTCAGATGTAATAACGGGTGATGACGACGTCCCGGATCAATTCCAAGATTGTGAAGAACCTAGTACGCCGGGACCAATGGTCCAACCACCTTTGCCTTCCCCTGGGCCGACCCAGTCTCGCCCCACACGACAGTGCCGAATAGATAAGATACCTAATTATAAAGTTTAATTCAATTATTAAGTGTTACATAATATAGGGTATTGATTAGGTATAAATTAAATTGTTAAATTGTTTGAAGTTGTTTTCAAGTAGAAGTTTTGAGTGGTGTTATTTATTTTATATTTCAAGCTTATATTATATTATATACTAAGTTTCATTAAATATACTTAGGTTATTACCATTAGTTACTAAGCTTTTACATTAAGGTTCCTAGTTAGGAATAGGGTGGAGGATTGTAGTATCTGTGGCATAAATGAGTGAACCGGCGAGTGCCGGTGCATCGAACGAATGTCAATTGTCAGTCTCGAATAAACTGTGAAACTAGCGGACGTGTTCTTATTGCTGAGACTACCTACCTACCTACATATATCACAATGATGATCAAATGTATGATGTTATAGTAGGTACCTAAAAGTAGCCTAGCCCCTTTCAATCAGTGCTCTGCTCTCTAATTTATTTCCATTTAATATATCTGATGGTAAATCAGGTGATTTTATCGAAGCATGGAATTCCTCGATTTTATGCCGTAGGTAATAAATATTAAATCATAATAAAAGCTGATCTCTAAAGAATCATAGCATCCGGTAGTCATAAATTTGTGGAAATCGCGAATAATAGGGGAAAAGGATGGTATCACTGACGGTAATGCAATATACTGAAATGTTACGGGCTCGTATATTACACTGGCGGTCGATAAAATACAACTGGACAAGTGTGTTTGTAGGTTTTGACTTGGAATTCTGTAGGTGTAAATCTGTTGAGATATTTTTGCACGCTGCAGCTGTGGCGTTGTAGTAGATAGGTATAGTGAGCGACACCAACTGCTAAGTAGAAGCAGCTGTAGTGCAGGGGGGCATTACAAACCGCCATACAAGGGGGGTTACCAATTGGTGACGCTGACTGTACTACGGAAGCGCGTTTAGGACGGGAGTGATATGCCTACACATAGTGGGATTTGTCATGAAGCTGTCGGATACGATACCGGGAATTACCTACCGTATTTTTTATTCGTTGGAAGGCCATCGGAGTCGATGTTGAAACTATCTTTGGGTACTTAGTAATCGTAGGTATCCGAAAATTCGCCAGCCTTTCGAACAAATTAAAACCCCTCCTATTTATTTTTTAGTACCTGATGAGTGTTTACGTAAAAAAATGGACTGCGACACATTTATCGGTTGAAATTTTAAGTGATCGATTTTTAGATGTGATTTTAAAATTTTTTAGAGGGGTTTTGTAATTTGAGCACGTTACCCTAATACGCACGGAATACACAATGTGAAAATATATGGATGAGCCCGGGGCTACTTGAAATTCTGTCTATTTTGTTTTATTGCCTCCTCCTTGAGGATTTCGAGGTAGAACCGTAAATCTTTTCTCGACCAAAACCCGTTCCTATGTTTCCTACATTTTTCTTGGCCACACGCCAATTAACGAAATGAATTGGCTATACATAATGCTAAAAAGTACCTAAAGGTACCTACTTACATTATGTAATTTCAAATTAAGACGGTGTCAGCGTCTGAATGATAAGTTAATTACTTATAGTTAAAATATTTTTCATGAAACTAGGAAAGCTTCTTCTTCTTTCGTATCTGTTTTAAACCATTTTCGGCTCTGGAAAAAGTGGAAAGCGTGCACCTAGGAGAAAAAAAATGCTTGTGTAGGTACTTAAAATATGAAAACTGCACTGAATATTATAATAAACCTATTTTTTATACCTACCTAGTAAGTATTACTAGTGGTTCTGTGAGAACAGGAGACCTCGCGAACAAAATTCGAAATTTAGGTGCTTTGTATTATCCTATAGGCTTACCTATGCCTATGTACACTTTAAAGCAAAAGAGAGGAATACGTTTTTAGTGATTACTCGCGTTCCTTTGGTCCTAGGGGGTCGAATCTGGTGTCAACGGGTTTGTCTCGTGAAGGCGGAGAGGATTGCGTAGTATACGCTTATATGCTATTCCAGTGTTTAATCAATCATCATCATCAGCCTATATCAGTCCACTGCTAGACATAGGCCTCCCCTAATGAGCGCCATTGCGCCCTGTCGACGCTCGGCTCGACGCTTAATCAATCTACATTCCAAGTTTCATCACAATCGGTTAAGTCGTCACAGAAATACGTGGCAACAAACATTCGCACATACACACACACACACACAGACTTTCACATTTATTTCACAAACATTAGTAGGATAGGCTTACTTAGGTAGCCTATCCTTTTTTTTTTTTTTTTTTTATAACGTCAGAAAATCCATTATGGATACCCTGCCGCCGTGGGGACAGCGGAAGGGTTATGTCGGACTCTCACCGACTAAAAACTGACGCGTGGCCTGCCTCCATGCATGTCAAGGGGCTCCGCGATCTCCTACGGAACACAGCGGTGCCCCTCTCGCATTTTGCCTAAGCACTGTCCCGGGAATGGCACCCACAGCCACGCCCGGCACCCTCGCGGTGCTTACGGCAGCGCTCGCCACAGAGCGCCGCCGCCCTCCCGGGGTCCGCATCATGGACAGTCGAAGTCCCCACTTCAACCACCCGCGGACCCGGAAAGTCCCCTGTTTGGCAGGGGATACCACTCCGCCCCCTCACGGGGGGGCAGGCGGTGCGGGACGGCCGTTAGCGCCCCGCCTCCGCCTCCTTCTCCGAGCGGGATCGGCCCTCTCACGATCCCGCTCAGCCGCCTCTTTCTGGACCAGAACGGCTTCACAGAAAGAGGCCACGGCCCTCCAGGCCGTGTCGTCTGCCAGCATAGCTGCTACTACGCTTGGCAGACTGAGATCCTGCCCGATCCTGGTGACCAAGACTCTACGCTCCGCGCACCACGCCGAGCAGTGCTCCAACGTGTGCTGAGCGGAGTCGAGGTCTGACCCGCAGTGGTGACATTGTGGTGTCGGTTCGCGCCCGATCCTACTCAGGTACTCACCGAAACAACCGTGTCCGGTGAGTACCTGAGTAAGTCTATAGGTGACGTTCCCATATTCCCTTCCCAGCCAGGCTTCGAAGTTTGGCGCCACTGCGCCGACGATGCGTTGGCGCGAGCTCCGCGGCTCGTCGAGCCGCTCGCGCCACATCCCGAGCGCACGCCGGCGCTCCTGCGCCCGCACTTCAGTAGGCGCGGCTCCGCTCCCATCGTCCTGGCGGAGACGAACGTACACACGTGCGTCCATCGCCGCCAAGATGTCAAGGGGCGGGAACCGCGCCAAGATGGTCGCCGCCTCGAACGAGATGGTCCGGTATCCTCGCGCGATTCGAATGGCCATAGGACGCTGTAGGCTGCTGTAGAGCTGCCTGTAGCGCCTAACACCCGTCAGCCTCCCCGACCAGACGGGCGCTCCGTAGAGGGCCATCGATCGCACGACCCCGCCATACAGGCGGCGAACACCCTCCCTGGGTCCCCCGAGATTGGGCAGCAGTCTGTGCAGAGCACCCACTACCCTCTGGATCCGGGGGACGGAGCGACTGAAGTGCTCCCCGAAGTCCCAGCGACTGTCCAGAGTGAGGCCAAGGTACTTGAGGTACGGCCCCACCTGGACGTCAACGTCACCTACGCAAACCGACAAGCTGGGTGGTTCCCTCCCCCTCGGGAGTTTGTGGAACCATAGCGCTTCGGTCTTGTGAGGCGCTATCCGTAGACCCAGCTCGTGGATCTTGTCCACGACACATGCCACCCCTATATCGGCGAGCTCTTTGGTCCTGTCGAAGGAGTCTCCGCCCGCAAGTACGAGTGTATCGTCCGCGTAGCAGACCACTCGTACGCTGGGTGGGAGATCGACGCGCAAGACCGCATCGTACGCGAGGTTCCATAGTAGGGGGCCTAACACGGACCCCTGCGGAACCCCACACGACACCTCCCTCCGTACAAGGGTACCGTCCCTGCCCACATACTGCACACATCTGTCGCGCAGGTAGGCGCCGACTATGCGCTGCAGGTAGAGGGGCGCTCCGTGATACACGAGCGCCTCCCTGATCGCCCTCCAGGGCAAGGAGTTGAACGCGTTCACGATGTCCAAGGACACCGCCAGCACGCTCCCGCCCCGGGACACTACCTGGTCCGACAGTGTACGGACGCAGAGAATCGCGTCCACTGTCGAACGCGCACGTCGGAAACCAAACTGGTAATCCGACAAGTCGGGACCTTCCCGCGACAGATGCGAGCATAGACGGTCGGCAATTATTCTCTCGAACAATTTGCCGACCTCGTCCAGCAGGCAGATGGGACGGTACGCGGAGGGACAGTCTGCGGCCCTGCCGTCCTTCTTCAAGAGGACCAACCTTGCCTCCTTCCAATCCTGGGGGAAAACACCGGTGCGGAGGCAGCCGTCAAACAGCCGCCTCAGCCTGTCCCCCAGTCCGGCGGATAGAGCCAGCGCCAAGGCCCGACCCGGAATCCCGTCAGGGCCAGGCGCTGTATTACGAGCCTTGAGACGCTTAACGGCTCGGTCCAACTCCTCGTCAGATACCCCCAATTCATCGACCCAGATGGTCGGGTCCGACGAAGACACGGGGGCATGGGGACTATCCTGGACCCTAGGGAAGAGCGTATCAACCACTCCCCCTACGAACACAGGGTCCAGGGTTTCCGTCAAAGGAGGGACCCATGGTCGGAGCTTGCCCAGTACAACCTTGTACGGGCGGCCCCAGGGGTCCCTCTCCAGTCCCTCGAGGAGTTCGCTCCATGACCGAGACCTGGCGTCCGCTATAGCGGTTTGGAGCGCCTTGGTAGCGTCTCGGTAGGCCCTGTATGCTCCATCCACCTCTTCGGCAAGGGCTCGCCTTCTTCTCCGGGTCCTAGTGTACTCGCGTCGGGAGCGCAGACACGCCTCGCGTAATCGCGTGAGCTCGACCGACCACCAATACACCGCCCGGAACTGGGTGGGCGTGGTTCGGGGCATAGATGCGTCGCAGATCGACGTCATCATTGTCCGGAACCAGGCCGCTTCAGTATCAGGATCGGGCAGGATCTCATGGCCTTCCGGCCAGGCCGCGACGATGGCGGCGGCTTCGAGCAGATCTCTGTCGAGCCGCTTGAGGGACCATCGTCGCGGCGGGCTGCTGTCACGGCGGGACGCACGGTCGGGGGGACGGAGGGCCACATCTAGGAAGATGTGGCGGTGGTCGGATAAAGTGACCACATCCTCCGCCACTCTCCATCCCGACACCAGGTGGGTGGCCGAGGGAGTCGCCCATGTAAGGTCCACGATCGACTCCCCCTGCCACCGCACGCATGTGCTTACGGACCCCTGGTTGAGTAACCGGAGGTCCATACCCGCCGCCCATTCCACAATGGTTATTCCCCTTATATTGTCCTGGCGACTCCCCCACTCACGATGGTGAGCGTTGAAGTCGCCCAGGACAAGGACGGGACGCGGAAGGCACCTGCGAATGCAGTTTCCCACCGCGTCCAAGTACGCCTCGTAAGCAGCGAGGGTACAGTTGGGGGAAATGTAGCAGCCCACAACGGCTAGGTGACCCCATTCCGTAGCCACGAAACCCTGTCCCTTCTCCAGAAGGGTACAGGAGGGGTCACCCTGGCCACCGCCCCAGTAAATGGTGACGAGACCCGATGCGTCCCCGAACCAGCGAGGATGGTCCGGGATACGGTAGGGCTCGCTCACTACGGCAAGGCCAACCGAGTACTGCGCGAACGTCTGCAGGACCAGGTCCTGAGCCGCCCGGCAGTTCATGAGGTTGGCCTGGATGACTCGTATGGTGTGATCCATTACGAGGCATCCATGCCTTCCTGGGGCGGGGCTTCTTGGCCCGACTGGGCGGCCCCCTTTGTTGGGGCCGCCCTGCCTTCCGGTGCTGGGGCCGAGGGAGGAGAGGCTCTCCTCTTGCCACTAGGACGGGAGCACTTCTTGCTCCCCATCCTGTGGTCGGCCTTACAACCCTTGTCAGCGCACAGTGGACATTTGTGCGGCCGCGTGCATTGGTTCGCCCTGTGGTCGGGCTCGCCACACGCGTAGCACAGGTTTGTGCGGTCCACCGTGCTCTGACACGTGCTGCGTACGTGCCCGTACTCCAAGCACCGGAAGCACTGGAGTGGTCTCGAGGTCAAGAAGTCGACCCGAGACCTTACCCAGCCGACGACGACGTGTTTCGCCGCTGCTAGCTTCCGCACGGAAGCTAGTGGACATCGGACCCATACCGTGCCCAGGGCAGTGGGTGAGCGGCGAATGTCGCCCACCCGCACGTCGTTCACCGAGCAGCCTCCGGCCTCGGCGACAGCAGTCTGCACCTCTTGGGGTGTGACGCTGTCGTCGAGATCTTTCAGGCGCAGCTCCCCCGTCTTCACCGGGCGCGCAACACGCACGCCCAGATCAGCGAGGGCTACGCCCATGCGCTCGGCTAGTCGGTCGGCCTTTGAGGCGCAGTCAGGCCCAGACACCTCCAGGATAAGCCCTCCAGTTATTGCCTTTTTGGAGCGGAGCTGGTCCACCCCATATTCGGCCAACTTAATTCGCGCCTTTGCAGCCGCCATGACCGCGGCGAGGGTGATGTCCGAACCCTCCGGAACAGTCACCGTAATCGCCGCGGACGTCGGTGGCCGAGCTGGTTTAGGCGCGGAGCCCCCTTTCCTGCCACTGCCAGTCTTCTTGCCGGTCCCTTTGTCGGTCTTCGCATTGGCCTTCTGACCAGCAGTTTGCCCGGTCTTCTGGCCGCCGCTTGAGCCAACCTTCGGGCCTGCCTTTGGAGCAGGCGGAGGGGTCTTCTCTTGGGGCTTCTTCGCCCCCTTCGCTTTTCTACCCACCACTTTCGTCCATGGTGCCTCTGGCGCCTCGGCCTCGGCATTCCGCGACGGAGCGGGTGGTGGGTTTGATGAATGCGAAGGACGGTTGCCCTTCGCTTTCATAGCCGGCCCCTTTGAGGGTCCCGGAGTTTCGGGAGCAGCGCTCGACCTCTGGGGTTGGGATGGCTGGGCAATGCGCGCAGCCGACATCCTTACGTCGATAAAAGCGCCGATGCGCTCCATCAGCCGACCTTCCCAGTCCGGTCCATTGGCGGCAGCTGTAGGTGTCGCCGGTTGGGCCGAGGGTGCTACGCTGGTATCCTTGGCCCCCATGGCCAGAGTCAGCTGCTCCACTTTCTTGGAGAGGTCGGTGATCTGCGACCGCAGCTCCCGGTTCTCCTTCTCGAGCCGCTCCACATTAGCATCCATGGCGGTGCGCTGAGTGAGCTCCACCATGACCGCATGCGCCCTCCGCGCCGATGTCCGCAGACCCTTGATATAATCGCCGCGCAAATTTTTAGATTTGTCGGCGATCTTTTCAACGGTCTGCAGCTCAACCGTCATGCAGGCCACCAACTCCTCTGTCGAGTGCGCCTGCATTTCATCCCCCAACAAATCTACCGAGGGCAATTTGGCCTTCGATTTTATCTTTGCCGGGGCAACAAGGGGGTCAAAGACGTCATCTTCCTCATCCTCCTTGCTTTTTAGGAAGGCTTTTTTCCCCTCCGGATTGGGGCCACCTTCCAGCGCCTTCCCACTTCGCTTTCGTGCTGAAAACGAAAAAACCCTCGATGCTGTCGAAGCTTGAGAGGAGACAGACACGATGGAGCAGTCTGACTCCTCTCCTCCACTGGTAAGCATTGCCGGCGTCGCCGGCCTTCTAAAAGCAGACCTGCAGCTGCGGGTCCTGCCCTCCTCAACACGTGGCCCGAGAGCCACCTGGCATTCGCTGCCTTCCTCTACGCCTTGACGGCCACCATCCTCTTTTTTATTGTTTTTATTTTTCTCCATTTTTATACCCACGAGAAATAGGGAATTATTCGGTCACCCCGACCAGTGCCCTTGTAGCCGGGGAAGCCTAAAATTCGCCACGGGGGTCGGCTGGTACCCTGGCTAGGACGCGGTAGGAGGCGGAACATCCGTCCGCCCAGACCGGAGGACTCACTCTCCCCCAGACAGGAGAAAGTAAGTCTCCCGATCTAAACCTTGTCGCCGCGTCCACCGAACTAGTTTCGGGTGATTTTTTAAAGAGGTTGTCTTCCTCGCGGCCCGGGCGACCAAGCCAAGGCCCTCGTTCCCGCTAGAACCCGAAGGCTCATCGTTGCGGGGTTACGAGTTTGAGTGGCTGGCCGCGGGAGTAATTAAACTCAAACCGCGACCCGCCCGACGGTAGGGTTAGTACACGCCGGACACCAACTCCAGAAGCGCCATGAGGCGCATCCCTCCACGACCGCTCCATCCACTGCGCCCTCTGCTAGACCAGAGGGACGCGCGGAGAAGCCCTCCTCACAATCCATCCTCCTCCGCAAACGGACTTGGACAGTAAATCCTCGCTGACTCCGCCGCCCTTCGCTTTACAGCGATGGGACGCGTGGAGCAGCACCGCTTACTCCTCCTCCTAAAAGGACTTGGAGCAGCACACCTACCTCGGACTCCTATTCGCTTCACCGTGTGATCAGCATGATCAGCCACCGGTTACTGAGCCCCCCCATCGCGTCAAGATTGGAGTCCATCGGGGGGGTAGGTAGCCTATCCTAGGCTAACCGACGCTGTTTACCTATGCCCATGTAAACTTTTAAGCAAAAGAGGGGGATAAGTTTTAGTGATTATTCGCGTTCCTTTGGTCCTAGGGAGTCGAATCTGGTGTCAACCGGTTCATCTTGTAAAGGCGGAGAGGACTGCGTAGTCTGATTGCTATAGGTAGATATAAATTTTACGAAAAAACGTCCTTTATAACGCTAAAACAAACATCCAGCCGCTTTCCCCCCTTTCACCTCCCCCTTTTGGATTTTTTTTTCATAACAACTTGTGTAGAATGAAGTCCATAATATGCCTTTTAAATTTGACTTAAATCTGTCCATAAATAACGCTACAGCAAACTTCCCCCCTTTTCCCCCCCATTTTCGCTCCAATCAAAAATCGCAATCGACAATCGTTTTTTAATAAGTCAAGGAACCAGTGTGCCAATTTTCGTCAAAATTGGTTGAAAAATGCGACCTGTAGGCGATTACTGACAGACGGACGGACGGACGGACAGAAGGACAAAAGCATTTTTGGCCAATCTTGAAACTGAGACGCTTCGCTCGCTTCGCTCGCTCGGTCAATAAAGCGAAGTATTATAATGCGAATGCACCCAGAACGTTGGGCGAAGATCGTCACTCAGTGGGTGCCTGAAAACAGTCGAAGACGACGCGGCAGACCCAGGAAAAGGTGGACGATCTGGATTCTGGATGTTTTCGAGCCAGACTGGTAAACCGTGGCCTTGGAGCTCAAGGAATGGAAGCTAAGGAGGGAGAGCTTTGTCCAGCAGTGGGACACGATAGGTTAAGTAAAAAAAAGTTACCACGATAGGTTAAGTATTATAAAGAGGAAAGATTTGTTTGTTTGAATTGAATAGGCACCGAAACTACTGGACCGATTTGAAAAATTCTTTCACCATTAGAATCCTGCATTATCCCTCATAAAAATAAGCTAGGTATATTTTATCCTGGGAAAGTGAAGTTTTCCCGAGGGACCGTGGGTAACACCGCGACAGCTAGTCACTACTTAGGTACTATACGTCTGAGTGACTCGCCCCCATGACTTTGTATGTAGAGACTTCGTCCTCCCCTATTGTTTTCCTTCATAATAATTGCCTCTACTTTATACTGGTACGTACCTACATTATTGTTGTAGGTACACGAGTTAATTAAGTTTTCAATTATGTAGGTAATCTACTAATTAGGATTAGGCAGTCAGTTCCATAAATTAAACAATGATTTAATTAGTTAGATTAATGATAAGAGCACTGAGGGTAGTTAAAGTTAATTAGATTGCATTAATTATAAATTTTGCTAGGGCTGAACGATAAATAAAACCGTGGACTGAATAAGCGATCTTGTGTTTTTATGGAACTGGATCTAAGTATAGGCGCGTTGGGCATTTTTGAGATGGGAAAAACCATTGAACTCGCTACACTGTAACCGTTACCGTTACCGACACCTCTGTCTGTATATAATAAACTAAGTACATAAGTGCTATTTTGACCTCATTGCAAAAAGTGATGGTGCCCAATACAGCATGCGCCTGAATAGTACCACAGAGGCAATATACATTTTGCATTTTTTTTTTAGTTAAGAACCGTTACCGACACATCATTCAAGTTTTCACTTCTGTTGGCACTCCCGGAGTGTCATTTTTTTTAATGGTAAGTACGGTCAGCGTCACCAGTTGGTGACGCTGTTACCAGTTGGTGACGCTGTTACCAGTTGGTGACGCTGTTACCAGTTTTTAACGAGCAGTTCAAACCGCCTTACTAAGGGGGTTGCCAATTGGTGACGTTGACTGTACCTACTGTTTTTTTTATTGTATTGTAATTACCAATTAAGGCTAATAATGGTATTGGGAACCTAAATAGGACCTGAACCACTCACTTCTTTACTTTTTCCACCAAACAATTTAGAAACTGTGCCTAGGTTGTACCAGTTGGTGCCTAATTGCTTACGTAGGTAGGTACCTCCAAAGTTAGGGCATTTCCAATCCTATTAGAAAAACAAATTGTACTTTGAAACTAAAGTCACTGCTTTTGTCGGGAATTAATGATAAATTTCCTTTTAAGGTGGGTGGAACAAATCGTGGAAAACTTGCGAGGTTGATTGATGGCAACCATTTTTCCGAACAGCTTTGGTCTCGGTTGATTTGCTACAGAAGTTATTATTAGAAACTCCTGGAAATTAATTTTACTTACTTACCAAAGTATTTACTTACGTTAGTATTTAGGTACGTATATCGGTTTACTAGTTTAAAGAAACAAAGCAATGAAATACCTCACATAAAGTGGTACCTATTAAAATACTAATATCCGTAGGTACATAGGTACTAAAAGACGCTAATAAAAAAAATCCGTTAGCGTATGGGCATTGAACTACTTATCTTTTTAGGGGATCGTTCCCTACCAAAAATATCCTAAAGTCTGTCCAACCGATGCAGTGATGTCATACGAATATTGGTAGCTGTCGGAAACTTTTTGCGAAAGATTTCTTGCAGGGGTATAAACACCACTTCAAGAATGAATTACACGTGTGTTAATAAGGCCTTTTTTTAAATTAAGTTACGCTCTAAAGGTGTGAAATGTGGATGGTCACAAAGTTCAAATAATCTCAAAGGCTCGTAAGCCTTTTTGAGAGCAATCGAGCTGCCGGATTCATGAATAATGCAAGGTCCCAAGCGCCTACGTTAATGTTGCATAGCCCTGAATAAATGGTTGGTAGGAATTATTACCAGAATTACTCGATTTACATCGCTGATGGTTTCACTCTATCTAGTCACTATAGGAAAGGTTTGTGCCTAGGTTCTTATGAGTTCGTGGAAAATTCTGTAGGTAGGTAGGTACGTCAGCGTCACCAACTGGTCACCCCCCTGCAGTACAAACCACCGGGGGTTACCAATTGGTGACGCGGACTGTACATCATTCTAATTCTTTATGTAAGTATTATACTTAGGTACACTATTATACTTAGGCTCAATGCCTTCAATACACCTTTAGTTGGTATAATAGGTAATACCACAGAATACAGTGGTAATACCTACCTACCTATGTAGGTAAGTAAGTAGGTCAAAAGGTTAGGTATATTTTTGAGGAAGGTACACATACATTCAGGGAGGTTCTTGAAGATTTTTAATACCTAGGTAGGTAGTTCCTACTGATTCATCTTTTCAGATACTTAAGTACCTACTTAGTTTTTTCTAAATTTACCTACTTACCTAGATTGACAACTCAGAAAGAAAACCTTACTTGATTAAGGCGACGGACGAAATAAATAATTTCTGCCAACAAACGTAGAGAATTAACTTACAAACTTACAAGCAAAATAGAAACAGTATTCATAAATAACTAGGTACCTAACCTACTTATATAATGTAGCGTAGATAAGTAGGTATAGGTAGCTATATAAGTTATCCTACGGGAATCTTTCTTTACATGTTTATGTTTTCCCCGCGAGAACCCAATAACCTTATCCTTTGTGTATTTGTGGGCTTACAAACAAAATATCAATTTGTTGCGTAGACTTCTTTTGTGTGAAAAGCTAGTAGCGGATGAAAAAATCTTACACGAGTGAAAATGTTTTCCGCATCTTTGTAGGTACTACGACTACCTACCTACCTACTACCTAATGCATACCTACCTACCTAAATAAATTTTGTTTCGATAAGGACAAAGCCTCTAATATATTACCCAAAATGACTAAGTAATTATACCCATTTATTAGCCCTTACTGTTTGCTACACTAATTCAAAGATTTTTTTTATTGCAAATTTTATTAATACCTGACTGCGACTGGAGATCCGTGGTCTCTGCCTACCCCTTTGGGAAAGAGGCGTGACTTTATGTATGTATGTATGTATGTATTAATACCTACATAGGTATGCTAATATTTTTAAGATTCTATTAAGTATGTATTTATTCATTTATTTATTGAGTTTATGCATGTAACTATTTGTATTTATCCTAAACCTTTAATTTCGATCGATAGTAAATAAGTAAATCGTTTTAAATAATAAATAACGATTATCGTATGCGCCAAGGTTTTTGTTAAGTATAAAAGTATCGATACGGGAACATTAGTGTTTTTCAACGCCATACAAAATTAAACAGGGAAATTTCGACTTCAGGTAAGTCGAAATAACCCCTAGTGTAGGTAACAAGTTTAGTGACCATTACCTACTCTTCGTGGACGTAGGTATCTACCTTCCTTTAGAAAAAGACTAGGTGGGTAAGCAGTAGGATACTTAAAATACCTACGAAAATGAATATGTTTATAGGTATTTTGGACCCACCACAACCAAAAGTACCTAATTTCCAATTACCGGCGCAGGTCCATCCTCGTAGTATTTTCACAAAACGTTATTACATATTGAAGGCAATAACAAGCGACCCTTGTCACCAGGATCTGCTATTGACAAAAACTTATTCCTGAAAGTTCCTACCTAACAAGGTAGTTAGGTAGGTACTTTCAGGAATAAGTTCAAAAGTTAGGTAAAAAATACCTATGTAACTAGGTACGTACCTACCTACTTACATAGGTGTTTTTTATGGACCCTAGATTTCCCCATGCTCTTATTTTTGAGGACTTACCTTACCTACCTACTTGTTAGATGTTTGTTTGGGTCATAAGTAAGTACCTACTACGGTGTATAAGTACCTACCTACCTAGGTAGTACCAAGGTACTCGCTCGGTAATCACTTGGCCAGACCAGACGCGATGATGACCGATGGAGCGGAATGATTACCGTACCGCCCCCGGGAGGGCTACAGAAGAGGTTGGTCGTCCGGTCCGGCGGCTAAATGGGTTGACGACATTATAAAAACAGCAGGTCGTACATTGGTCCGACCAGACTGGCGCAGGATAGGGAAGGTTGGCACAAGCACTAGCGAAGAGAGGCCTATGCTATGCCCAGCCGTGGGATGAAAAAGGCTGCGGATGATGATGATGATGCTGCCATCTAGCGTCGATTTCTTGTACCAAAATAGTTCTAATTCAACTACGAGATGGCGCTAGCTTCATCAACCATAGACTAGAATTAAAAAAGGTGAGCATCATGGCAACAATTTTTGTCCAACCAGTCGTCAGGTCAGTCCTCAGTCAGTCAGTCAGTATCAGTACTCAGTTCTATTATTGTCTATGGTCTCGTCACATGACCTCTTTATTTGTCCCCGTGACCACTATTGTGAAAATTCAAAAAAATAATTACGCGTAATGGCTAAAATAAAAGCGGACATTGAGGATTTGCACGAAAGTTCTCTTGACAGCAGGTAAATTCAATTAAATGATTAATTAATGAGTTACATAATACAGTGAATTTCAGTGACCGAAGGCCATCATTTTCGCAGTACAAGTTGGCAAGGAATGCAATGAAATTGCTACTATTTGGCATAGGAAGTAATTTTGATTTGTTGTGTTTATTTACAGTGCCGACGGTGAATATATGGGTTTGATGAAAGAAGAAAGCTTCGGTGAGTGCGTATTGTTATTTCATTACATGCTACACTCAGTAGTAACATATTGCACATTGTCTTTACACTGAGGGTATGCTGTTGCTCTGTAGATACCTACTGCTTAGACCCAATGGGTTTGATGTACCTGCAATCTAATTATCACTACAACTGATGTTCGTTATTGGATTAAAGTTAAATTTAATTATGATCTTACAAATGAACACTCGCACAAGTAGTTCATTTTAAACTGCTAAATATTGACTCCTCATTTGATGTTCTAGAGAGTCCAGTCACATACAAGTTAATACCCATGGGAGATGAAAACAGCACCAACATGCAGCATTCTCCTCTCCATCCAAACGGTAGGTTACAACCATAATTTCAACCAATTATTACATTTGGGTATGCATTTCTGTTCTTCCCGGTTCTGGTCGCGAAGGAACAGGAGTGAAATCCAGTGAAGGAGGCCCAGCGGTACTACTGAATAAATGCTCTTTGACATCTGACTACCACTAGATATCTTCAAAGGATCTTGATTGACTTTGATACATGAAGATCTGAAAAGTTACAGCCATTTCTGGGATATGCAATATTATGTTCAAATTACTCGCATCCCTTATTGATGTAGGCATTCATGAAGTTAACGCAGTAAACACCTTTTCGTACAAAATTGTGTTCTGCGCAGACAAACGGCTAACTTCAGGAATGCTTAGATCCATTTGGGGAACTGTATGTACTTGTGGAAACAGCTATTACAACCTAATTACCTATATTTCAGATGGTACATTCTATGTGATCAGTAATCCAGAAGTATTCACTCAGAACACAGTTGCCCTTACAGTGGGCTCAAATAAGAAAGCTTTTAAGAGGGAACCATCGCAGTCAAAAGCAGTCAACACTGCTAAAAAGGTAACAGTTATGGCTTACTACATCTGTTTATATTTAATTTCAAAGCCTTTATTTACTGAGAATCTTTTTTAGTTTTCTTAAATCTATTTTTACACACCAGTCCGGCTATTCTTCAGTGTGTCCTGTCGACACATAGGCCTCCTGTAACCATTTCCATTCTGTTGTTCCCTGCCATTCGCTACCACTCTCTTTATAATCAGGCTACTGTAAATAAACAAATCCCAACAATTTTTTATCCCTTGGTCAATACTTCATGGTGTGGAGGTGATTGAATCCTACCGCACTTATACTAATCATACCCTATAAGTACCCATTTCAAAATTTTCGGTATAATTTGAATTTGATGTCTGTATATTTTGTCAGTATAAACAAGAATCGTTGCTGTGTTGTTAATTCATTCTCCTTGTTCTAGCGTGACGACAAAAGGCGGGCGACCCATAACGAAGTAGAAAGGCGGCGGCGTGACAAAATAAACACGTGGATAATGAAACTGGCCGCTTTAGTGCCCTACTCTCGCATGCCAGACTCTGCCAGCAAGGGCGGTATTCTGGCAAAGGCGTGCGACCATATCACAGAGCTTACTGAGAAACAGAAAAGGTAAATAGACAGCTAGAGTCTGCGCCTCGAAAGCAATCGGTAGAATATTGTAGAAATAGTATACAATATCATTTTTTCCACAAATCACAATACAGAATCTGTACACAAATGAGCTTTATAATTACAACTCCACCAAGCTAAGTTGTATGCAAAGTAAAATCTAGCAAACACTTAAAGTCATTGCAAATAATTTTTTGCAGACCTAAGCGTCAGTATGACGTAATCGACGCGAGGTGCAAACTTAGCTTGGTGGAGTTGTAGGTATAACAATTTAAGTGTCAGACAATAAGGCTACCCTTCAGCATTTGCTTCAGCAGCGCAGGAGACTGTTGGAGCGCTGGTTTTCAGTGGCGCCGTAATACAGACAAAGCTATTGTAATTTATCTTCACACTTTACGCGCTGACAGACGAACTACGCGTTTTGTTACATTGAACTAAAGTATTTTCTTCAATTTCAGGTTAGAAAAACTAGAAGTGGATAATGAAAAGCTAGTTCTTGAAGTCTTAAGACTTAACCAAGAACTATCTGAAGTACGAAAGGAAAACGCATCGATGCGCAACCAAATGGCGGATAATTGTATAGTTTACCCTGGAAACAAGGGACAGAAGCCCTAGCTCTTATCACAACATGCTTAGGTCTAGAATGGAACAATACAGAACTAAACAGGTGCTGTTACTAAGTGTTATGAATGAGGTGAATAATGATGACTAGGAAAGTTGATACCTTTAATGTGTAATTATTCTGGGCATGTGCAAAAATATTAATTGGACGTGCCTCTGAGTACTCTCGACACTTTTAAAGAAATCTTTAATAATTGTAAAGCTTCAATTTTAGTTCTAGGGAAAACACCCCTGTTATTTAAAATTTCCTGAAGAGTGGAAATAGATAGCACAATTTGAAGATTTTCAGTTAAAATTCAAAAGCAAAATGATATGATGTAATTTCATACCATTCAACTGTAATCTTAAAAAAAATACATACTAAGCACCATTGTATACTGTTAGCTAGTAATTACATAATTTTAAGTTGATTACATTAGGTTCTAAAAATAAGTACTGTACTACCAATTTTTCAGTTTGGAATATTTGGTCCTAAGTTGAACCGTGTTTTAACGTTTGAAAAATTGGCCCTTGAAGTCTGAGTTCGAGGTCATTCGAAATTGAGTTCTAACCCCCCAGTTTAAATTTTAACCGCGCTCTCTCTGATCATATGCGCGTAAACTGGTCATCCAAGCTCTTCCGTCTGAGACTCCCCGCGAACCAAGGAGTTCCTAATTTTCAGTAGGTAACCTACATACTTTTGGAGACCTTAAAGGTTTTTATCCATTAGTAAAATGATTGACCATTGTGATTGGCTTTATCCTCGGGAAAGACAGCAGCTATGTAACGTTCAGCGCAGGTGACGCTAATGATATTAGTTTTTTCCATCGAAAGCGGTCTGTAAACTTAAAATGTTAGTTCTTACATTATTGTGTAATGTCAAAAAATCACCAATTTTAAATATTTAAAGTTATAGATTAGGTACTCTGTGATGCATCACCATTAAAAAAACACCATTATTCTAAATTGTATGTAGTTTATTAGATTAAAGTTAGTCTAAATAGATTTTGTATTTTTAAGATGAAAAAACGCAAATGTTTTGAACTGGCACGGGCACCCTTTGCACATTTTGCACTTATTTATAAATGTTTAATGATCACTAGAAGTGCTAAATGGGGTCCAAACCTATTCTAACGATGTAAGAATGAGTGAGTATGTCATATTGAATTTAAAGTGAGCATGAGAGCGTCTGAAACGTCCGACACTCATTCGCGTGTTAACAAGTCATGTTTTAAAAATATTGCCAGAATTAAATTATAATGACCTATTCACTCATATATGGTTTTGTATGATATTGAAAATTAAGTTAGTTTAGAATATTATTATTTTTGTTTTAGTTATCTTGTTTGTAATTCAATATAGTGTAGCGCTATGTGCTAAAATGCATTTAAATAATGTAAAACAACATGTTACTTTTGCAAACAAAAAACAATTAGACAAGAATAAAATTGTCTCATACTTAAAAGATCTAGTAGAACATACTTTTGTATCCTTTTTTTATGAATTTTGTTCAAATTTCAATAATTATAATCGTGTTGTTGAAAATCTTGTGTTTTAATACAACTAGACCCGCCTGCGGCTTTGCTCACGTGATAAGTTCACCAACATTTTGCCTTTGCCATTCATTCGATAGATGGGAAACCAAAGCAAATTAATTTAATTCATATGATTCTTTAAAGTATCTTTTTTATTTGTGACCTAATTTTGATATAACACTGAATAGGTACAGAGTTACTTTGAGCTCTTAATTCCAGGCAGTTTTTGAACTACATTGGAATTTTGACACAAAGACACGAATCTGAAATAGCGGCGCACATGCTCTCTCGCTTGTTCATTAGTGACTGTACTAGTGTGCAAGCGAGATAATATGATAATTTATGTTGCGGCGTTTCTCTATTGAAACGTGTAATATTCGAAATTGACATGAAGTTTGAAAACTGCCAGGAAATGGGAGTTCAAGTTAACCCAGCAGGTTTACCCACAATGTCCATTATACAATCACAATGCCCATTAAACAATATGCAGTTCGGTATAACACTGGGAAGTAAGGCAATTTTACCAGCAGAAAGAAGAGGGTAAGTATCTAACTTGCCATATTAAGTCAACAAAAAACCAAGAATTGAAAGCAGACAGAACCAAGTAGTCCCAGACGACCTGCAGCTTACTAATGTCGGATTCCACCTCCCTGGTCCACTTGCAACATTTAGGAGAGCTTGCAAGGAGAACATCAAGAAATCAAAGATGCAATGCATCTGGTGCGAAGTTCTTTGTGCTGTTTCATGTTTTGCAGAATTTTGTAAGGCTCTGTCCAAATTGTAAACACCATGGTTTTATTTCAGACTTTTATTTTCAAACTTGTCACATTTCTGTGATTTTTATTTTAATACCTTCAGCCATTGCCTCTTCTTTTAATTCTAATTCCGATTCGGAATCAACGCTGGATTCCATTTCCGTACATTGCATAATTCTCTTTATTTTGTCTATGGATCCTTTACCAAATTGAACTGTGACTTTTTGATTTTGTCTCCGTAATGCGGCTTTCCTCTTCATTATGCACGATATAGATTTAAAGTGCGATGCCAAATTCGTTTTAGTTACAAATTGCGCGTCACAAGTATCACATTTGAATGGCATAATACCTGCAACAAGTGTTTTATTATAGGACCTGCAGCCTTATTGTCTAACTTGAAATGCATTCTCAGTCATCATCTGACGACCTCTGTGGCGCAGTGGGTGAAAGCTCGCTTGGGACGCAGAAGGTTGCGGGTTCGATCCCCGCCGCGGGATAAATGTTTGTATGATCTGCAAATATTTATCTCGGGTCTGGGTGTTTCTATGTATAATATGTATGTATTTACAAACAAAAAGTATATAAGTAGTATATCAGTTATCTGGTTCCCATAGTACAAGCTTTGCTTAGTTTGGGGCTAGATGCTGCTGTGTGAAATGTCCAGCATTACCTACTTACTTATTATCCCGTTTGAGCTCAACCAATCACACAATACGAATATTACGTGTATTGTCATTTTCGTGTTATGTGATTGGTCGAGCTCAATTTGGATGATAACTGGGAATCGATTTCAAGTTAGACAATAAGGCCCCTGCATAAACAATTCATATTATTTTAGAATAAACCGTTCTGCGCACCCATTTTTGATGACCCTAAGATGAAGACAGCGTTGTATAGCTACCTCGCTCACTCGCTTATGTTTGTTGCATTGTTCTATCTCGCTTACTCTGAATACGCCTGCGACTTCAGAGATACCTAGAAAGATCTGTTGTGACTACTGTAATTGTACAAACCTAAATGCTGCTTTAGATGTTGGTTCAAATTGTCACTGCGTTTGTATCTCATGGGACAGTGCGGGCACTTGAATGGACGCTCAGAGTTGTGCGTTATTCTGTAACAGAAATTGGAAATAAGTCATGATTTCTCGCTTTTTATTCTGGAACAAATAACATATAAATCGAGTACCTCATAGAATGTAATGTGAGTGAATGAGGCGAATTTTGTGTGCCAGGATCGTAGCGAGTGGAGATCCGTGGTCTGTGCCTACCACTTCCGGAAAGAGGCTTGATTTTATGTATGTACTAATCTCCGCGCGCGGCTATAGCCTATGCTATTCCAGGTTACTATCTACACTTATTCCAAGTTTCATCCAAATCGGTTCAGTGGTTTAGGCGTGATTGAAACACAAACATTCAAACATCCAAACAAACTTTCAGCTTTTTTATATTAGTGGGAAGTCGGATGTACAAATAACAGTAGCTTAACGTACAATAGAGAAGATGTTCTGAAAACTAGGTACCTACTACCTAGTATAGTACCTAACCTACATGGTCGGGAATCAACCTTCGTATTGAAAGTCTGTCCCACTCACATTACATGCTAAAATATGAGCACTGGTGGTCTAGTGGTAGCAGTCCTTCCTTCCGATCCCAAGATCGTGGGTTCGAATCCAGTCGTGCACAAATGTATTTTTCTATCAAAAAAATTATGTGTCGTCGGCAGATCGTTGAATCAGGCATATCGTTCAACGACGCCATTTCACCTAACTAACACCCGCCATATCGTTCGTTTGACGATTTGGCCAGCGATACTTGGGGCCTAAAATAAAGGTACCATGCTAAATCTATGCTTGGGGCATAGGCAATGATATGTCATAAGCCTAGGCAGATCATGATATTATGCCCAAGTATCGCTGGCCAAATCGTCGGTGTTAGGCAGATCTTGAAATGGCGTCGTCTGCCTACGACATGCACTAAGCCAGTACGGTCAAACAGTGAAGGAAACTTCGCATTTTGCTACTTAGACCTTACCCGATTCAGGTAATTTACTAATCAGACATAATGCATTTCAGGCATTTTTCTACTTTGATGTTTTGCGTATGCTCATGAGGGGTGAGGAAACCGACATGTTTGTTGTAGAACCTAAGTGCACGAAAGAAGCATCGTTGAGGCGCACTGGTTCGCAAGAACTAGTGACACGACAAGAAGACTAAAAAAACTTACCTCACGTGTACATTCAATTCGCGAAGGCTGTAAAAGCCAAGATTGCAAATATCACAAGACGCTGAGATCTGCTTGAGATGCCGCCTCATGTGCAGTTTATGATGCGAACTACTGCCGCTAACTTTGCCACACGTAACGCAAACAAAAATCTGAAAACAAAAATTCATTAAAATTCTACATCTATAAAAAGTAAGTATACGTTCGTATGAGTCAGTGGCCAACTCTGGTGGACGGTTTTTAGGCCGCCTTAAGGCCTCCGTCATGACTTAACAACCGGGACCGACAAAATAAACAATTACTAACAAAACTGTGGAACTCATTACCGGGCTCTGTTTTTACTAGGGGTCTTCAAATCAAGAGTAAATAGGTTCCTTCTAGGAAAGCATGCTACATTTTAGACCTCACTACTAGAGTGAGGTCAAATGCTGACCTATTTAATAAAAAAAAATACGTGCCCTCCAATCACGCAAACAGATAAGTTTGGGGCACTGTGAATATGACAAATCTTTCTTAAACTTTCGTGATCACGGTTCATAGGATTTGGCGAATTTTACACCCTACTTGTCTATGAAGGTCGTCCCTAATGATGTCAAATAATAACCTTTTTTTGTTTCTTCACAGGCGTCATGTTGTTGTGTACTCGCATATGCACCTTCAACGCCATTAGGCTTTTGTACGTAGCTGTGCACACGTCGCATTGGACTATGTCTGTTGACCCTTCCTGAAAAGAACACAACTTTCACTGACTACCGTAAGAATTAAGCAAACTTATTTCGTTCTCCAACTTCGATCATATAACTCATCCTCCGAGATATATGATCGAAGTTCGCCAAAGACCAAAATTGAACATAAAGGTGGATTTAAAAAGTGAATTTTCTCTACCAAAATTGAGCAGATAAGAAAGTTATCCATCAAGTATTGCAAAATCAGGAAGTATCTAAGCCTGAAGCGCGGCTTCGCTCGCGTGGTATAGTCCGCGTCACTTAAAAAGAACGCTGGCTGTCAAGCTGCGCCATGGACGCTATATGGGTCCATTTGACGGTACGCGGTGAGGCGCGGGGCGGGATGGTCGCGCGCCACACGCTTGCCAGCGCGCTGTTGGTTCGTCAGTTGGCATTTGCCTTCCAAGCTGTGTCCACGTTACTTTTGCTGTTAAAATACCATCGCGCACAAAAGCGAAATTGTTTTACATAAAAAATAATTGAAAAATATTTATGTCGTAGGTATAATGCTCTATGTAAAAAGAGGTTGATAATAATGCATTTGATATTGTAACACAATGTATGAAACGGACAACAAAGGCAACAAAATGTTCCGAGTCTACAGTGAGACGAATAAAATTGTAAAAGGTTCAAAAGATTCGGAATACCAATACGACTTAGTGGAAGGAGTTTCAACATTATCTTATCTTTAATGTTTTTGGTTACGATTAAACATTCTTTACGGAATTAAATATGTTTTTAATTCTATTAAATGATAACTCTATCTAATATATTTGAATGTACCTACCAATAACCAATATACGAAGCGAAAGGCTAGATCAAAAATAAAACAGTAGATTGAGTACTTTCGTGCGCGAGTGTACCCATGCGCAAACATACCCCCACCACTTTTTTCCAGCGTTATTTTTACGTGACGCGAGTTATACCAACATTTTGTAGTTTATGTGCTATTACAGGTCATTAAGCTACACCTATTCCAAGTTTCATCCAATCGGTTCACTGGTTTAGGCGTGATTGAAACACAAACATGCAAACTAGATGCTACATTTTGTTTCGAAGCCACCAAAATAAACTTACGTCATGACTCCGCATATGCCTCAAAAAATTTGCAGCGCCTTTGACGTCCTTCCCGCAAATATGACATTGTTTAACTTTTGAATTCTGAGATTTATTTCTATGCGGATCTGAATTGGGGAATTTATAATTGTGTGTTTTAGCAAAGTGAATTTTCAAAGACTTCAGTGATGTGAATTTTCTTTCACAAATTTTACATAATAGGTTTTCAATATCATATTTGTTGTAAGGAGGTGTTAGGGGTCGCTTGAATAAATCTTGGTCTGAAAGTTCTTTGTTGAGATCTTCCGGATCTATTATTTGATCAAGGATTTCTTCATTTGTTGTTGTACCATCATTAGCCTCTCGGAGGAAATCTTCTAAAACTTCAATATGATTTTCACTTTTGATAGCATTGTTGAGTTCTGGGTCACATTCATCCTCAAACATATCTGGTTCCGATTTTATAGTGAACTTCGTGTTATCATTTTTGTGAGAATTTTCATCACTTTTGATTAGGTTTTCTAAAATGTCACTCTTATCATCTTCGAAATCATCTAAGGCTTGTCCAACTTGTGGGAAATACTTAGGCACGGGTTCATTATTGTTCTTGATTGTAGGTGATTTAGTTTTTTCACCAAATAAAATATTGTTGATGGTGGGCGTTGAAACGACAGAGCGCTCGCTAACTGTAAAAAAAAATTACGTAATTCAGGTATTGCACTTTTATCCAATAATTTAAAATGGATGTAGGTTCTGTTCATATCCAATATTTATTTTCAAAAATGTAACCAACGTGATTTTTGTGCAATGTATTTAAAATTAACTTAAAATATGTATACTTCCTTTACCATAGTTAATATTTTCATGATATGAATATGAAAAATAAAGTATGTACCTGCAGGTGTTACAATAAGTTGATCCAGAGAAAACTCGTCATCTTGTTGATCTTTCAACGCAATTGCCAAATTCCTATCGATTGTACAATGGTACCCTTCTTTCGTTTTGGCAGAAGTTATTTTTCTTTTCAACTCAGTTTTATTCACATAATAATCAAGTTCATTTGACAACGCAACATCTCTTTTTGCAACACCTTGATTTATAACTATACAAATATCAGTTTCATTTTCATCTTTATCTAATTTAGATTTATTAGGTTTAGATAAAACTTCAATTTCATTGAAAGTAACAAAGTTACAGTTATCGCTTTCAATATCAATTTGTTTTTTTGCAATATCATTGAGAAGATCTTCTTTGAAACATTGTAGGGCACTGGATAAGCTGTTTTCTGTCACCATATCTTCAACTTCACTGGGTATGGAGTTGTCAAACTGTAAATTTGCCTCTGGTTCTTCATTAACTTCAGTTTCATCGTAATATTCGGTCTTAATTGTTCGGGGTGCATCATATTTATCATTAATTTTCTTGGGAATGTTATCTGACATATCTAAAAGTGGCATATCGAACTTCTGTGAGATTCTTGGTTCATCTATTTTCTCAATTATTTCTTTGGATGTTAGATAGTTTATTTCGCGTCGTTTTGCTTCACTAATACTTCTAGGGGCGTAGCCGCCATTGTCTATAGAGCGTGGTGTTGCGAATGGACTGATTCTGAAAGTATACAGAAAAATAATTAAAAAAATAATCTTTTAGTATGTTTTTCTAAAAAATCTTTAAGTGTTTTCATTTTTTCTTTTGATAAGAACAATCACTGCCATCATGCCTGTTAGGTATATTGTATGGATCAGAATGTTGGGGCACCAACATGGATGAAAAAGATTGCTTGCAGCTCATGCAAATGTTGAGATGGATATGTTGTGTGGAATCACGTGCATGGGATAAAAATTGGAGGAACGAATAATAAATGACGTGACAACCCAGGCGCGGTCGTAGCCTGAAATTTGTGGGGGGGGGCGGGTCACAACAATATTAGACTTAATTTTGAGGGGGGTCATGTCCCCTTAGACTTCCCCCCCTCGGACCGCGCCTGTAACGACCCCAGTTAGTGGTATGAGGACAGGGAGATAAAAAGTAAGTTCGTATGAGTCAGTGGCCAACTGTGGTGACGGTTTTCAGTCCGCTTTAAGGCCTCCGTCCTGGCTTAGCGACTTAATAGCCGGGACCGACAACGTGCCCTCCGGACGCGCTTAGTTGGTAATAAGTGATGCCGCTGGCGGTCACCTATCCACTCTGACCGTTTAGAATGTTGCTTAACTTCAACGATCTCAAGAACAAAGCACTTGAGGACAGGGTGATGATGAGTTAGATACAGTGCCACAAACTTATCTGGACCGGTGGCCAAAAGTGGAACTAACGAATTTTACTTTATAATTTATTTTTCTGCCAACACCAAATGCGATAACAGCGCCTCTCTCACCGGTTCAGATAAGTTTGTGTTACTGTACTTACAAATCCACGTCAAAATCACTGGCAACACTCATATCCTCCTGCAGCCAATGAGAGTCAAGTGAGTCATCCAGGACGTCAGCTTCCTCTTCAATCACCTCGCGGATGATCCGAGCTTCTGTCGGTGCCATCTCCTCACCTTCCAGGATATCCGTCATGAAGTTACGGATGCTGGTGCAAGTGGACTCTGGAAACACAATGTACTTATTTAAGTACCATTTGGTGTACAAAATACAGGGTGTTTTTTTTGAGAAGGAAGATGATAGCCAAGTTCGAAACCACAAGACTTGGCCATTGTCGCCCTTCTTAAAAAAACCACTATGTATATTGTATTGTATGACTTGGAAACACAAATAATTTGGAGGTAAAATACATGTATTGGACTCATTAGCTTGAGTGCTTCTATTCTACCTGCTGATAAGAGTTAAAAAGAGGGAAATAGAAGGCTGCATGCTCTTCATGGAGGAGATAGTAGCTTTCTGAAGTTTATTATTTGTGAGCATGTTCAAAAGCTTATGACTCGCTAAAGAGATAGAGCATTTTCATTAATAGCACAGATAAAATAATAATAAGTAAGCTCTGAGCAAGCAAATACTTGTAGGCAACTAATAAACTTGACATAAAGTTAATAACCATACAATTTTTTTGTTTATGCATGACATAACTTTATGTCAAGTTTATAAAGGGAATCTCAGAATATCAAGAATCTGCTATTTTTATAAGTCTGTATATGTAGACTTATTTGTAGAGAAATAACCACCAACCATTATCATCATCTTTGAGCTTTTGGTATGCAGGTGTGCTGTGTCCTGAAGTCAGAGGAAGCCTGAAACGGGTTTAGAATATAAAAAAAAAATAGGCTTATCCACATTCTAACATTAAATTGATCTGTGGAATAGAATGACTAGCTGATCTTATGCCCCGTTTATATAATTCCTTTGAAAAATTGAAATGTAAACTGGCACTGGAATGCACTGAGCAGAGCATACCAGTCCGGTAACTGGATTGGCAGTCTACTTTGAATCCAGCTGAATTCAATTGACTGGAATAATGTAAGACGGACATTTAGTTTCAATATTTGTATGATCTGTGATGATGATGCTGTGTGAAAAGTCTAGCATGTATTATTTTTTATTATTTAGAATTGTTGAATAAATGTGGAGAATATGTATAACTAGCTGCGCCCCGCGGTTTCACCCGCGTAAGTCCCGTTCCCGCGGGAATATCGGGATAAAAAGTAGCCTATGTGTTAATCCAGGGTATCACCTATCTACATACCAAATTTCAACCAAATCGGTCCAGCCGTTTTTGCGTGAAAGAGTAACAAACATCCATACATCCATACATCCATACTTACAAACTTTCGCCTTTATAATATTTATAGGATATAGGATAGGATTAAACATTAGCACCCTTATTTTCGTAAACAGGCGCTGCATGAACTGTTGGATGTGCAGGATGGCTCACATAGAAAAATATTGGTAATTGTTGGTGTGTCACACATTTTAACATAAAATAACATATTTTTTCTGGCCGGCACTTTTTAATTTTTGGTGCAGAAATGTATGAACGCAGAATGATGTCCTTTAAGAGCCCATTGACAAAATAAGATTAACTTACCTAAGCGACAAATCCTCATCCATATTTTTGATGAAACTCCCAAAGTTGTCTCCCTCCTCTTTCAACATCAAATAGTTCCGGAACTTCTTGTCTGAGGTCCGACATTGCTTTTTGAATTTGCAGGATTGTTTCAATTGAAAATAGCATTCTTTGCAAAGCTGGAATGTGAATGTGTCATTGCGTTTTACCTGAAATAATAGGTTATATGTAAGTCATTGATAAATCCACATTTTCAATACCATTTAAGTACTTACAAACATTAAAATCAAATTAAAAAAACAATTATGGCGCCATCAGTCAGGTTATAATAATTATAGGTAAGTCTTGTAAGTAAGTTTGTACTAAGTTCTTCGGTAAATTTAAATTCTACTACGAGCCCCAATGCAAAAGAGTTCGTCTAGTCATATAATTGCAAAAGTAGTCTGTTTTCAACTTCACTATATTTATATAAAAAAGGCCAATGAAAAAAAAAATTATGGGGTGAAGTTCTCCATCCTATTGTTATTAATCAGGCAATTTTAAATAAAAACATCTTTTACCTAAATTATGTATTTAGGGCACTTTGATTTGCTTCGTCTAACTCAAAATAGTTCGTCTAGTTCTTAATCGATGCAAAATTGTTCGTCTATGTCTCAATACTGTGTGTTTTAATTGAAAATTAAGTTAAATTTGAATTGAAAATAGAAATCATCCGACACATGATGCGTCACTGTCATTTTAAAACATATAAAAAACCGTATTTCATAGAATTTTATTATCATTTTCAAACAAAATGGCTCGCGGGAAACCTATCGCTGACGAAGTACGAAAAATAATTATTCATAGCAACAATAATGGCAAATCTGCTTACCAAATAGCCAAGGACTTATCCCTACCAAGATCGACAGTTCAGACCATTATCGAACATTACAGGAAAAATGGCACGGTTCAATGTTTGAAAAAATCTGGTCGGCCGCGAACCACAAGTGAAACTTAAAATCGAGTTTTAAAGAAAATCATTAATAATAATCATCGTGCCCGCGCAGGAGGACTGACCTTGAAGTGGAGAGAGATGATTCACAAAGATTTATCTGTCGATACCTGCAAGAGGGTCGTAAAACGATTGGGCTATGGATTTTATACTGCTAAAGAAAAACCTTTACTCACGCATCTCCAGAAAAAGAAAAGGCTGAAAGTCTCTCAAGATCATAAAAATTGGACGGCAGACCAGTGGCGTGAAATAATACGGAGTGATGAATCCAAATTTGAGGTGACGATCGGTGATGTACGGAAAAAAGTTATCAGAAATAAAGATGAAGCATTCCATACCGATTGTATCAAAAGAAAAGTGAAGTTTCCTGGATCGGTGACGATATGGGGCTGCATGTCAGCACAAGGTCTGGGTCATCTACATTTTGTAGAAGGCACTGTTAATGCAGTAAAGTACCAAAACATTCTGGAAACAAGTCTCATGCCCTCGATTCCAGCGTTGAAACATCGTAATGCCTACACCTTTCAACAAGATGGTGCATCCTGTCACACTGCGAGGACAACGAAGGCTTGGTTTAACCGGAATCAGATCCCTACAATGGAGTGGCCGTCCAGTAGTACAGATTTGTCACCGATTGAGACCTTGTGGTGGAAAATGAAGAAAATGCTGCGTAAGTATCCAGCAAGGTCTAAAAGTGAGCTGAAAGAGGAAATTAAATCTGCCTGGCACTCAATAACTCCTCAAGAATGTGAAGAATTGGTAGCAGCGATGCCACGAAGAATTAAAGCCGTGATCGATGCTAAAGGTGACACCACTAAGTGGTAGACGAACTATTTTGCGCCGTTGAATGTGATGGACGAAGTTTAACGCGTAGATGGTTCCCGAAGAATTAATTATTATTTTGTTTAACTTGAAAAATATTTTGTTTTATTTTTAATTATAAATAAACTGCATTAAGTGTTCAAAACCACTGTATATTTTTTTAACTAATAAAGTTAAATTTAATAATCAAAATTTTACTTTTACTTTTAGGCACTTGTAATATTTGGTACCAGACGAACTCTTTTGCATTGGGGCTCGTATGTGTACCTACAACTTTATATTATCTTACCGTGCGACAGCTATAAAATAGTTTCAGGGTAAATTAACATAGGGTTACTATCTGTGGTTACTATTTATTTTAGTAGGTATGTACTTACCTAGTTTGCTACAGCAAAAATGTAGGTAAAAATGAAATAGGTGCCAGCTTTGTAATATTTACAAAATAAATTCTATAGCTTAGATCCGTTACCTATGTAGTTTAGGGCAAAGAAAAGCTCAATTTTACCTGTAAACCAGTGGCATAAACGAACAACCTTCTATTTTTCTCAGTATATTGCAATAAATCTGTAGGTTCATTGTACTGGATCAAACATCCTCTGCAAAACCCTTCCATTGCTAAGTTTTCATTTACCGTTTTTCAACACAAAGTTTAGTTATAATAATTCTAAAAAATATAAAAATCACACCGAATGACCAAACAAACAAAACTACTCCTCCGACCGGAGTCCGGAGTGCCCGCTGTGGTGCCCGCCCGCCCGGAGCGTAACAAAACAAAGTACTCTGTCTGTGCCCGGCCCGGAGCCAGAGTATCCGGAGCACAGCATCAGCACCACAGAACAATAGGTAATACTCCTGCCTGATCACCACAGCCCGGAGTCGACGGGCACGGGCGAGATGTGGAGGATTGGGAATAAATTATGTTATTTTGTATTGTACCTAGGTACGATTTTATGCCGGCCGGAATAATAGCATTGAAAAAATACTATTTGCACTCTTTTCTTTTATAGATTAAAATAGTTAAAGTTACAAACAAAACAGGCTGGTCCTACCTACGCAACGTTGAACGTATGCAATGCAATGCAACGTGGGAGCTGAGGCAGCACGCTTGCCCCACGTTTACTGTTTTTTTATTTTTTTCAAAAACATACGATTACATTTATTGCTAAGTTACTTTGGGAAAAGTGTTACTAATGGGTATTAGCGTCGATTGAGACCTACTTGTTTTTTTTGAGAAATGTTTCTAAGCTGACTGTACATTTTTTCAAAAAATGCCGTTGTTCTTTCCTTAAAATAAACCTATAGTTTTCTAAGAACAAAACTTTCTAACTACAAAAGATAAGGCTGCCCTGAATGATGTGAAATTTTGCCACATCCTTTAAAGTATCATAGCTCAATGCTAATAAGATATAAACATGATAGTTTAAAGTGAAGAATGGTGTCGCGAGTCAATGATGTCAAAAAAATTATACGTTACGTGTGATCCTAGGCCACACGTTTTCACAAAAATTCTACGAGAGATCCCGAGTGCTGATGTCATAATGCGTTGCGTATGTGGCGTAAGTGGGCTCAATCTGTTCCTACCTTTAATTTGGCTAAATGCTGAAAAAATGGTCGAGTATTGGATAAAATCGTGTGCGCAAACCGAATAATGACGACGTAATACGTCTAAATGGTTGCCTTTTCTCGAGGTGGCGCTGCTTTCCATACCTTGCGGTTTGCGGTAACCATAGACCACCCATATCCAAACAACTGTGACCCCAGAGTTGGCCATTGAATGAATGGATTAAGGAATGTCAATGTCATTGCATTGTGCAGTGCAGTGCAAGGCATTTGCGTTTTATTGTAATTTAGGTCGTGTCGATCTTGTGTTTGTTTGTTTGTGATTCTGATTACTTTGTTGTTTAACAATGGAGAGTCAAAATGATGTTAATATAACCATCAACAGACCTGCGAAGGTTCTGTACTTTAGCGACGGAATTGAGGAAATAATGGAAGAGAAACAAGTTGACCAACAAGAGAGTGTGCCAGATTCCTCAGCGATCGTTGATCCTGTGAGTTATATAGAAAAACTTATTTTTACTATATACCTAGGTACCTAAATACTATTCTAGCTAAGCCTACAAATGACCACGGAACATAATTGTTTTTATCTAGGCTCCTGAATTAGAGCCCTAGTAAATGAAATAACAACGTAAATATGTACTATACCTACGTTATAACCTACCAATTACAACTTTTAATACTTTAAAAGAACAAATTTTATAACCTACTGTATATATATAAGTTAATGTATAAGTTTCTTGAAAATAAATACTTTTGAATTGAATTGAACGTCAAGGGTAGGTTCATACAAAGCTGATGTTGAATAATAGCTACTGACTCATTCTGGTACCTATTGTGATGTCATTTTTAAGGAAGTGGATTATGTAGGTACTGCATTTGATTCAATGTACCTACTTGCAATTTTTGTTGTTATTTAAGTAAGTACCTACCTATTTGGAAGCTGCTAGTAATGGTAAGCTAAGGGTATCCATTACGTTTGCGCACCTCTTGCGCTCCGCGCTCTTTCAACTGCTCCAATAGTGGATATGTTCACGCTCAGCGCTCCAATCGTTGGCGGTTTTTGGGCAAACACAAAGTGGAGCTCCGTCTGTTCGTGAACGCGAGCAAAATACCACTTATAAGTGGTATTTTGCTCGCGTTCACGAACAGATGCGCGTTTCGCCTCCATCAGAGCGGTTGCAGATGCGTGGAGCACAGCTAGTGGGCGAACTATGGATACCCGGCTGTAGATTTTCACACTAAAAGGTACTTTTTTGTAGCTAATAATAATACTTTATATTTTATTGATTTCAGAAGACACTTACATGGGGCCCATGGTTTTCACATTACGCCTGCAAATCAGGCTCCACAGTCCTAAATGCTGTTGACCATGCTGGGGAGTCACTAGCGAGCTTCTTTGGCATCACTTCTCCTAAATACCTATTAGAAATCAATGAGCATGAAAGGATGCTGGAGGAAAAACGGAAATTGGATGAAGAATCAGCGGGTTGGGTGCCTAAGAATGCTGGCGGAGACATTCCCTTGGTGATGAATGAACCAGTCACAATTGAGCCCAACAAAGACCCATAACTCTCTTGATGGTGAAGCTACTAAACTATTAACACACAGTCTCTTCAATTATTTATTGTTAGGCCTTTTTAAGGGAAGTTACGGCATGCACTCTTGGGTCAAAGGAGTATCCCTGTAGATGCAAATGAATGATGAATCCCAGTGGATCTGATTTAGGTTGATTTTATTGAAAATTATAACTCAGATACAGTAATGTTGAACTACAAAAATGTCTCGTATTTTATTCATGTAAAATTGGACAGATGTGATATGGGGTGCTAGATGAAAGGTGAAAATGTCTTGAAGATTGAAGAGTTTGAAAACAATTTACAGATTTTAATTTTGTTTTATGTCTTGTTTTAAAATTAGGTATGTAGGTATAGTGCTAATTATTTATTTTAACATTTTTATAAATTTGACTAATATAATCTGCACTATGCAAATCCAAAGTAATAGCTAACACTAAAAAACACTGTTTTTTAACGGAAAATAAATAAAACATTAAAAAAATAAAACGTTTTATATTTGGTCCAAAAAATACAGGGAGCTTGTGAGCTTGTTAACAGGAATTTTGTAAACAGCGCTATCTAGTGATGAGTAGCGTGTACCACGTAGTATTAGTGCCACAAAATGTAATGGAAAAAGTTTAATATTCAAAAGTTAGATGGCGCTATAACAATAAATTATAAAGGTTCTCTAGCAAACAAAATATCCGGCGTTGATATCTAATAATATAATAACTGGGCATTATATCAACCCCAAAAAGTAAATTACGACCATGGGGACTTTTGCTCCTTTGGAAGCATTTCTTAATTTACGTGCATGAAGAAATCAACCATCATTGGCCTAAACGAAAATACCTATGGTGCCACAGAATACCAGCGCTTGTGCAGGGGAGGTATCCTTCTCTGCACTTGCACGATGCTGAGTGGTAACCTTTTTGCTAATAACATGAATGTAACTTGTACCTTGTAACTTGTACCTACCACAAATTTAGCAAAATAAACTTTTACTTTACTTTACTTTACTATGTACCTAGCAAGGTTTCGATTTTTTTTAACCTTTGTGGAGACCTAAAATTTTTGTGTGAAAGGTACATTCTTAAAAGAACGAAGTAGGTACTTACCTAATTCACAACCTGTCTATTTACAGGTTATTAGAGTGAATTACCGGGCCAATTATGAGAAATAAGTGGGTAAGTACCTACGTCATTTATTATTTTGACGTAGGTCGGTAGGTACCTGAGTAATTTAGCCCAAAAACTAATATTAGATTACCCTTTTATCAAACACTTTCTAAGAACAAAAGCTTTTAGTGGTCACCTTCAGCCAGCCTTCAGTTTACCTCAATGGCTTGAGGTCACTACACCAGCTCATACAAATTTTACAGCCCATACAAAAACAACCTTATTCCCTTTTAGCTAAAAGCACATTTTCCCTTACTATCTTTAGACATTATAAATTACACCCAAGGCTGAAACGCAAACACCGTAAGCGACCTACGCTTACGAAAGCCATTTTCACCTATATGCTCTACGGAATAGAGCTGTAATTTGAGCGAATGAACCGCATATGTTATTGTTTGTCGGTGTTTAGCATGTGATATGTCGAAATGTAAACGGTTCGAGCGTTGTCCGCAGATCAATATGCGTGTTGCGCGTTGTTTAAGCTCTCTGATTGGCCGACATATGGGGGGCGGGGCTGCGTGTGTGAGAAGGCGCGTCACACGTCACCTTTTGGCGCGAATTTGGGCAATGTTCTTTATTCAAAATTAAGTGGACTAAAGGTCTCAACTCTCTGCTCTCTTAAAAAAATACTTCTTAATTCTTAGTCTGTGATGCCTCTCTTAAAAACCTGGCGGAATGCCAATATTTGAAAGTGTTTTTACCTCGTTGGTCAACAAATTAAAACTTAACGAAGCCACAGGCTGGTCTTTCCATTTGGACTAGGTACCCAAAGCAGTGTACCTTATCAACCTACACTGTAACGTTAGGTTCGATGGAACGCCCACACTTGTCTTCATGGGGCACACGCCTCGTAGCAACCAAGACCATTTCTGTTATAAATTAAAACCGTAAAAAAATTGGCTACTTAGAATATGAGCTATGATAATAATTATGAGTTAGTGGCTTTTAAGCCGCCTTGAACACATCAATCATGGCTTAACGACTTTAGACAATTTGATTTTGCCCTCTCAAGGACGGAAGCGTACAATGTTATTTCCACTAGATACTGACCTCTATTTATTTATTTATTTTTTAGGAAAACAAACAGTAGGTACTTAATAACTACATAAAAAATCAAGTTGAATATCTAATTGACCATTAAACAGTTTTCACATTTAGATGCTAAATAGCTTACTTGTTTACAAGAAGAAGAAAAGTAAATAATAATTTTAATACTATCCAGGAAGACTATATCAGTTGTGTCCGCGCACGACATTGCTTAGGCAATAATTCATGACCAACTCATAATTATTACCTAATTCAATAATTCGTTAACATTGCAGGTCATTCCGAACAATATAACCCGTTAAAATCCAGTCTAGTGTTACCAGCATTCCCCTATAATTTACCCCATTCAATAAATATTGCAAATTATAAAGAGGCGCGTGGAAAACCGGTTATCGGTAAATCAACTGGAATTACTGGTTTTATCCGGTTTTGCAATTCGCGTGGATTTGCCAAACATGATGATTTTGTATGGAGTTTATTGTTTGGACTAGTTTTAGCTAGTTCACGGTCTTTGGGCGCAAATAAATGAATTTTATTTTATTTTGCATTCGTGGTGAGGTATACAGCACGCGTCTTTTATTAAACATTCATGTTGCTTATTATTTATTATCTTGAAATCTGACTAGAATGGTCATAAAGCTTGATAATTGCTTCAGTACTTACAATGCAACGGTTATTTTGTCTACTTTTTGAAGTTCCGCAATGTTTTTTTTTCAAATATAAAAAAAACCATTTCAAAATAATTAGAAAGACCAAAATAAAACTCCAATGAATGATCGGTGAACCTAACTAACCAACCAACCTGTAACAAAAAGTTCAAAGTTTTTGAGTAAGTACTACTTAACCTATCAGAATCGATTTTGGGAAGATACAGACACCTTTTCGTTTATTTATGCAGGGACACTTAGTACCTACGAAAAAGGACACAAGGGTCCACAAATACAATAAATAATCAAACTTAATCTGTTTATTTTCATATTAACGAGAACGATTTTATTTTTACAACTAGGTCCTACTGTACTTGATCAACTTTACCTATTTTATAATGATTTACCTACTTTAAATAGAGTAACTAGGTAGTAAATAGGGAAAAGCAAATTCTAAGGTGTAACAAAAAATCTATTCAATGCAAGCTGTCAGTCAAAATTGCATACAACGGATCAACGTGAAAGGTGCGCTGCGCTTTATGCAAATTTAGTCCTAATCAAAGTCTCCGTGTGCAATGCAATTTGAATTTAATGCCATCGTAATATGGCTTATATTGTCCTTTATGATTTGTAATAAGAATAATATTTGCATACAAAATTGTTGCCATTGTAAAATATATTTTCTGCTTTTGGCATAAAGTTGAGATACGAAATTATTTTTTTATTTTTAGAACGTTTTTCAATTTCATCGCTTTCTAATTTGCATGGCGCTTTGTCAAACGGAGTTTTATTTTTTAAATGGCCACAAAAGATTTTTTAGCAAATGCATGCAAAGTATAAAATAGAACATCTGCTCTACGAGCCGTTTTAGGGTTAATGTGAATGGTGGAATTTGGTTTATTTTTGCAACGATGGATCTCCGTATTGTCTAGAAACAAAACACAACTTACCTACACTCCACAACATTTAGATAGCAACCTAAAACCTAGACACAAACCAGACACGTTATATTTTCTAATCTTTTTTACCTTACAAATTGTCTTTTGCGTCGATTGGATATACAAACTCTTTCAAGGCTACTAAAAATTCATTTTTCAAAATTCGAAAACTTATATTGACAAGAATACGTTTATGAGCTTCGGTCTGATTCTTTTTTCAAATCTGATTCTCATAGTATTTCAACATCTGCTAGAAGCACTTCCGGATGTGATAAAAAAATAACAATAAATCATAAAGGGGTGTGCTGTATGCAAAATAGTTTAGAATCGCAGCAACAAACTATCAAAGTTGCTATTCAAATTATATGGAATGTTGTGGAGGGCGCATTATTCTGTGGATATTTTCAAATATTGTTTTATTGCAACACAGAGTTTAAAAAGTCTATTCGTCTCTCCTAAAAGTTATCTTAAGGTTGACTGACATGGTCTTGATTAAGTACAAAATAAGCAATGTCCTTTGTTTAGCTTTTGTGAATATAACAATAATATTTTTATTGTAGAATTTATGCTTAGACACCTACTATTATTACTATTATTCTTATTATATTTTTTTAGGAACTAGCCCTTGTCGTTGCTATAATGCAATTTTCTCCAGTTATCTCCATCTTCATAATATGAATCTTCATATGAATGAATGAAAGAATTTTCATTCATTCAATGTGTCGGAGTTGGGGAGAGTTCTTTTACGTCACACCTACGACCTAACCTATAAATTGATTAGGTATTCTTGTAGTTAGTAGGTAAGGTAGGTAGAATGTCTGAAAAAAAAAAAAACAATTTTATCAAGATTTGATTTTTATCAAAACAACTCATACAGCAGCTGGATTGCAATTCCAAAACTAGTTCTATTATTTTCCAAAATTTGCAAACCAGTTTCACCCCGCACTTAAAGTTCTAATACGAACACAATAACCAAGCAACTGGACAGTGGTCCCACAATAGGGTACTAGCCGATTACTGGCGGACAATACCAGGGGTCATATTTAGGTATAAGGTGAGGGGTCAGGGGGTCAGTAAATAGGGGCTGAGGGGAGTGACGTGGTCGGCTGTCGGGCAACATGTCCGAACTGACGGGCTGGACTGAATTTATGGCTTAGATCATATTTGTCTGAGGGTTTAGGAGACTGTTGTGATGGATGTTGGAGGCTTGTGATTCATTAGGTATCTTTGTGTGACTAAGTATGGGTGGTCGCACAGTCCAGCCGACGCGCCAAACTGTCAATTCAATAGAGAAAATGCTGTTGACGTCAGAAGCGAGCCGCATTTTCTGACGTCATCAGCATTTTTGATATAGAATAAAAAATTTTGAAAAAAAAAATTGAACCGACTTCACAAAACACAAACAGACACTATAAGAACCTACACTAAAAAGAGAAAAATAAGAATATACACATGCAATTATTATTTACAGTATTCAATTAATAAATTATTGTGTTACCTATATTATATTTGAAGTCGGTGCCAACTATGCATTTACAACTATCTTACGAGTACAATTAGAACTTGGGTGCAAAATTGTATCGAGTAGTTAGAATAGAATAGTTGTCACCGACTTACGGAGTAAAATTTTTATGGGACCACTATGGTAGCATACCCTTTCAAACAAAAAAATCATTTTGGAAATCGGTTCACAACTGACGGAGATATCGATGAACATACATCTAAAAAAAAAAAAAAAAACATACATACAACCGAACATATAACCTCCTCCTTTTTTTGAAGTCGGTTAAAAATGACTGCGGTGCGTACGGCGCGGACAAGTGTGCCATCAGGTTAGATAGGAAACTAAAGGAATATTTTAAACTAAGAATTTCGGCGAGAGAGAGATGGATATTAGGTCGGTAATTTTTTAGGTTACCTACTCACAAGAGAGACAGCGCGAGAGTCGCTCGAGGTCTCTACAACAAAATGATTTCATATTAGGTAATCAGACAGCAACATACATCAACCCCTTTTCAATTCTATATTTTTTGCGTTTTAGGTGCAAAGTTAAAAAAGTAAAAGAGAGAATGAGTACTTATAATTTTTTTAACCTTTTGGTAGAGAGTTTGAGCTACAAATAAAATAGGTAGGTACTTATTAAAAAACACATAGGTAGGTTAAATTTATACTTCCAAAAAAGGCTGAGATAATTATACAGGATTATTCGTAAAACACCGGTAACTTCTTAGAACTGTATTACTATCATGAACATTATTTTTTGTTCTATGACTTTAAAAATCACATTATTTAGGTATAGTTCATCAGATTTTCTTACAAAAATTAAAATATTTAAATTGAACGCTAGAGCGTTCAATCCTTTTGCTTCGCATTGACTTCATAATATTTAGAAATTTTATGAAGTCAATGCGAAGCAAAAGAAAGCGATAGTAGGTACAATAGCCGGTGGAGCGGGGTTAGGGCGGCGGGGACCGAAATGTGTTCGCTAGGACAATTTGTTAGATATGACAATGAAATATTAAAGGTTTGTTTTTGGTAAATGTATTATGTTTTGTAAAAAGTCTCAGAACAAAAGTTGTTGTTTATGATGATAGTAATACAGACCTGAGAGAAAGAAAGAAAGAAAATACATTTATTCAACAAATCAACTTAGTAGAGTTGAGAGGTTACCTGTGTTTTACAAATAACCCTGTATGTAGGTACCTAGAACGTGCTAGAACCAAATTATTTTTAGGCAACTGAGGCAGCACTATCAGGATTTAGATAACTTTTTAAACGACTATCAAATGATATCAAACACTTTTAACCCTAAGACGGGTTACCATAAATTGTATTGTAACGCGTTGTGTGCTAAAACTCAAGACTCAAAAACATCATCTTAAAATCCGTTTTTATTAGACGTCATAATTATATCATCAGAAAAAGTCAACCGGATGGAGAGCCCTCGACGTTAATGATATCAGATCCGGCGATACTTATCGGGTCAAATAAAGCACTTCTGTCAAATTGAAAGTTACGCGCCAAGTGTGAAATTGTTGATCGTATCTTCATACTTTTGTCTGTCAGTTTTGTGTGTGGGACAATAGTCAGGGACGTATAATGGTTTTTGTAAGTCAGATTTGTTGCATCTGTAATATAAATGAACACACTTCAATTCAATTCAATTTCAACTTGAAAACTTTTTTACTTAGACCGCTCGCAGACTACACTTTCTATCGGCCGTGGTTGAGACGGAATATACTTACTTTGGCTCGTAATGAGTATTGAGAAGTATAGGCCGTCTCAACTATCGGCCGATAGAAAGTCTGTAGTTTGCAAGAGGTCATATACTTATTTAAATTTTTGTCGTTGTCATTTCCCAAAGTTTATAAAAATTATAAAATTTTTGCCATCAGTTTCTAAAAGTGCCTACTTCCCTACTATTTACAGCTATAAGTGATTCGAACGCAACCTTTTGTTTCCGAAACTACCTACATCATCATTCATCATCATTGGCCTGCCCTTATCCCGCTTATACGGGGTCGGCACAACATGTTCTCTTCCTCCACTCTCCTCTATAACTCGTCATCTCCGTATCCACTCCTTTCTTACGCATATCTTATTCCCATATTTTATATTAATAAAAAAACCTAAAGCTAAATAAAACATAAAAAATCAAACGCAAATTCAACTCTAACACCATAATAACGAACTGTCCCGAACCACAGTAGCGTAGGGTTAACTATAAAAAATGAATGCAACGCGTCTAACCCTTTCACTGCACACAAAAAGACCAATTTTGTATGCGGCACTGGTGTCCCATTTCAATAACGCATAATAAAAAAGATAAAACTTACCCACGATATCTGGGGTCACGTTTTTTTAACCTTAATTTGCAACAAGGTGCATGCAAAATAGGGGATGCGTTTTGCGTAGATTTAAATGAGTTCTATAGATAAAAAGGGGACGGAAGGGTTGAGATACACGTTATTTTTTCCCATGCTTCTTACAAAAGATGTCAGTTTTGTTTGACGTTGATGTGTCGATCGTATTAATAATATTGACCTTTATTGATACCTGCTTTCTCATGATCGATTTGTAATGGTTCTGATTTTCAATGATGCCAGGTGGGAATTTCTTTAGTCTTCATAATATATTGCAAAACGGTTCATAGTTTTGTTAGTTATCATGCAAGCTCTTTTTGTCTCATTTCATGTCATAATCTAGTGGGATATTCTCTATTAATTACTATGATTGTGTTGAAAAAACAAAGGGATAGGCTTATGTTGAGTGGTAGGAGTACAACAGTGTGTAAAATTTTACGTTGATCGACTATGTTCGATATGTGTGAACAAAAATATGGTTACCTTACTATCTGCCGAAAAATGTAATCCAGAATTTTGAAATCCAGATAACGTTTGACAGATTTTTGATTAACCTTCTTTTCGTAATACAGATAAACGAAATCCAGATATTCATTTGGTATTTTTTTCACATAACAGATGTATTAAAATACACTCAAACGTTTGACAGATGTTTTAAAATCTAGATAATTCATTATACCACATGTTTGTATTCCATATAATTTGGAGCAAGTCGCTTCTGGCACTCGCCGGCCGCTGCCGCGGCACGCTTCGCTCGGCTCGTGCGTGGTTTATCACTATGCACCTAACTGCTCGTCGCTTCGCTCCTCGCAACCTATGCTACAGGTCTGTTAGAAGACTTCGACTTATAGTTAGTTCTGTCAAATGAAAAAAAAACTAAATGATAATCTTTCTTTAGTGTATCTGTCAAATGAAACATCTGCTTTGTGTAATGTCGGAATAATAAAACGATGTAAACGTACTATCTGGATTTTGAATATCTATCAAACGTTATCTGGATTTCAAAATTCTGTATTACGTTTTTCGGAAGACAGATAGGTTACCCAAAAATATGTATATCTTATCTGAGAGAAACTGCCTCCTGCAGATCGACTACCTGTATTTTTATAATCCTCCATCGTTTTACCGTTCTAATGTCGTTCAAACGCTGACATTGGCAAAATTGTGACACATTTCCGTAACAAAAGCCAGAATAAAAGAAGAAGAAGAGAGTAATCTCTTTGTTATGATGTTTCTTTCAAAACCTTGAGTGTTAAAGTTAGCAAGCAGTTAAGTTTATGGTTCGTTCGGTTCCAATTGCTTGTCTTCCAGAAATTAATATGGGTCTGCTACTCACTGACTCTTCACTGATTGGAATTTATAATAAGCATTCATAAAGTTGCTACCTAAGTATTTAACGTTTTCATGATCCATAATACCCATATTCAAGAAATTGTTTCACCTACTAAAGAATTCCTTATTAATTATGTATTGTATTTGCAGCGGCTGATCAAGAGTTCTGACCGCCTTAGGCTAATAATCAGGACGCGCCCCCACCATGTGTGTTACGGTCGGCAACAGTAGTATATTACTTACTTTTGTCTTTGTTTGTAAAAAAGTTAACATGCTTCGTAGTCATACTACTTATTGTAAGTTTGCGGATCGATCTGCAAACGAAACTGACGTTGTCTTTTAATCTGCGCGTCCAAAATGACCAAAATCATGACACATGACTGCAGGCTGGTGTTCATACTTTTTCTATAAACCCACTTGTACTAATAGTGTTTGCTATACATAAGTATAGACATAACGTATATTTGATCTAAGTGCAGTTGTTCTAAATATTATTGGCTATAATTGTTGTATTAGTTCGAACACTTATTTACTATATGTCCATATTCTATAAAGTTTTTTTGTTATAACTGTATAAAAAATTGTAGCCAAGATTGTATGTATCGACAATTAACTAGTTCGGAAACGCACCACATAGTCGATGCAAAAATATGGCGTGCATGGTTAAAACAATACGCGGTACGCTTTTCTTTTAATACTTGGCGTCGAGCCGCGCTGCCGCGTCCCTTGATCAATAGTAGATTATTCACCAAGGGGATAAAGCAGTGTACTATGTCACGGGCGCCATATTGAATCCCAAGCGCATCGAAAGATTCTTTAGTTAACTCCCGAGCGACAGCGAGGGTGTTTATAGTTAACTCCCGAGTGCAACGAGGGAGTTAATGACTAGAATCCTGAGACAGCGAGGGATTCAAGAGCGCCCAAGACTAAGACAGCTTTAACCCCGAGGTGAATACTCTGCTTTTCACACATAGGTACTGCGAGAAAAATAGTGAATACTTACACCCAGAAAATAGCAAGCAAGTCAGGTTTTATAGGTAGAATAATAATAATCAATTCGTTTTTTTATTCAACCTATACTGTCCCACTGCTGGGCAAAGGTCTCCCCCAATTCTTTCCAACCATCTCTCTCCTTCGATAGCTCCCACCACCCGCTATCGAAGGAGTCGAGGTCGTCCGTTTATTCTCAAAAAATATTTTATTGAGGTCGTCCTTTCGTTCTCAAAAAATATATTAGCATTTATATGCAACAACATTAGATCATCTATAGTTTGGAGGCATTAGCCACACTTTTTCCTTAAGTTTGAATAAATTCTACTTGGTGCAGGTCTCTATGGTAAACATTTTCATAGAAACATCAAAAATAAATTCGGAAGAAAAAGATTAGTTGCCACATTTTTTCTTTTTTTTTCGTATAAGTTCTATTGGGTGTGGGTGGACTCAATAGTAAAAATTTTAATAGAAATGTTGAAGTTCGAAATTCAAATCTCATTACTTATCTGTTCACATGAGGTTCAGAGGGAGAAATGAAATCCCATACAACTTTACCTCCCGCCGGCCATTTTGTTTTTTAGGAGGGAGAAATGGTTTACTTTCTGTTAAGAATGTGAGACGAAAAAATGTATGGTTTTCTTGGACCGGGTGTGAAATCTAGATTTATAGTGCTTGCGAAGATACGATTTCATCGCGCCCCCCCGATCCTCGCGCCCTAGGCTGCAGCCTAATTAGCCTAAGGGTTAAACAGGCCCTGTGTATTTGAATCCCTTCTTAAGAAGATTGAATAGGAGTATAGGTACATTATACACAGCAATTAATTGCGCATGTGTTGGTAGATTATTGCTCAATAATTTACTGCCTCGTTTGTGGATAGATTATTAGGCATTCATGCTTTGAATGATTGAAGAAACACATTAGGGAGTGAGTATATTAGTAGATTAATTAAAGGGTAGCAAGGCTCAGTCCTTTCATGGACGCTTAAGCTATGGCTTAAGACAATAATCCTTATAAATATAAAACAAAACAAAACAAACAGGGTCACGACTGTATCCCCAAGCCGCGGTAGACATTCTCTCAGATCTTTATAGTTCAGATCCTTTGAAGATGTCTAAGGGGGTAGACAGAGGCATGTACAAATACATATTTGATACATGCCCATATCTTGCAGAAGTTAGTATTCCATACGTGACAGGTTGCAAGCCCATCGCCGCCTATAAGAATACTAACTGGTTTCCTCACGATGTTTTCCTTCACCGTTCAGAGCTCGTGTTAAAGCGCATTTAAATTTTACGAAACGCAAAATCCATTAATGCACGACCGGGATTCGATCCCACGACCTTCGGAAAAAAATATAAAACCCATAATCTTTATAAATAAAGAAGCCTCTTTGACCCGCACTTCATATCACCTTTTTTTTATGTAGCCGTTCTCATCCCACTGCAGGGCAAAGGCCTCCCTTCCCTTCTTCCACTCTTGGCGATTTAACGCTGTAACAGGCCAGGTTCTAGGTGAGAGTCAGCTCGTCTCGCCATCTCATCCTAGGTCTTCCACGTCTTCGCGTAACATTTTGTGGGGTCCACTGTGTGGCGCGTTTTGCCCACCTACACACTAGTAATGGGACAAAAAGAATAATCAATTTTTAGACCAACCAAAAAACTTAGCTTTTGACGGGGTAGACCGTCAAAAACGATTTTTTTTGTAACCTGCGCGAGAACGCCGACATTCATGACACATGCATTCAATAAATACTTACGCAACCAAATACAAGCGTAGGTAGTCCAATCAAGTATGTCGTCCAATATGTAGATACGTTTGAAACTGAGCGGGGTGTAGTTATTTGCTCAGTGAGATTAGAAGGAGCGCCGCTAAGTAAAGACAAATACGGTTGAGATGGGGTCGCGAGGCGATACGCCTCACAATCAGTCGGGTTAAGTAATGTGCCCATGGCGTTGAATATTGCAGGATATTTTCATTCATATACCTAACTAAGATATAGGACATGGTAAACCACCCGACTTCACACAAGTTCTAAAACTTGTGTAGTTGGTACCTTACTTAACCTATCCGAGGCAAATGGTGAAAGAGATACAATGGTTCAGGCGATTATGATAATACTTCAAATACCTACCTATAAGTGAACAAACAAAAAAAAACATAATACAAAACCACAATATTGATACTTAGATGCGAGTAGTGAATGAAAGTAGAGTATCAATCAAATAGTAATAAAAATATCACCAGTTCCTTGAGCGAAAAAGAACACTCAGATCCCATGCAATACGAAATTCATGGCTACTAATTTAATCTAACATTCCTCCTTTATAGTCGGTACCTTTATCAAGCGGGCAATTTTAGAGACCTGTCCTGTACAGGATTTCCCTTTGCGACGTGTGCTTTCAAACAGGAAAATGTTGCCCCCTGTACCCGTTGAAACTCCCACCCCCTTGCTTAGTTGACGAACAAGTGTGTGTGGAGTGATGGGTGGGCTTACAGCGGGTTTGGGTTGATTTGAGGAAAACAACATGTTAGACGTTATGTTCTTCATCTACTTCTCAAAAGATTCGAACTTAGAACAAACCTATTATTCATTCTACTTTGCTTCGAATTGATGACATAAAAATTCCATAGAGGTAGAGCACTGTAAATCACAATTTTTGACGTTTTAGGTATTACACTACTCCACAAAGTCCTTACCTACTTTAAGAAAAGAGATTGTCTGCAGACGTTTTTGAATTTAGAAGTAGGCCTTGCGTTGAGGAGATAAAAATTCAAAGTCCGCCCAAGCCTTCAGCTTAGCCCACAAACATGCGTCGCTACCACCCTGCTTAGGCGTCCAAACAGCGGGGAGGGCTATGTACCATCACATGATATACAGTGCCCCTTAAACTTAAACGGATTACCTTTGATATATTACGTGGATACGCAATTCAATCTCGGATAGTCGATCCTTGAGAGCTTATTTGTGATTGCTTTTTGGTTCAGCTAGTAATTACGTGAGAGGAATAGTCTTGCTTAGATGTGGTTTAGATTTCCTCGGTGATGCGTAGTTGGTGTAGAGATCGTGGTTGTTAGCTCGCGTGTAATAGCTGGTATGTTTTGATGCAATCCAAGAGTAGGTTATTACTTACGATACTTCTGATTGTCAGATGTAAGTACGTAATTAACATGCCTTCGATTTTACCTTAGACTTCTTCAGAGACTTCAATGTCTACCACCCTTCCTTGGAGATCTTGTTTGTGTTTAGTTTTAAAAATCAAAAAGCACCATTGAATTGAATCTTAACAAAGTTAGTTGTGAGGAAATGCTTAGTGTGTTCAACATCAAGTTGCCTCGTCGTTTTGTCTCGTGCATTGATATTATTTTCAATGTTCTGGACAAGGTGAAAGATTGGTTATCATCATAAAATTGTTAATCATCATAATGTTGTACAATCAACGAATCTACACACCATCATATATCTACGAGTACATTGTGCAATGCGAGTACCTACAGACAATCCTGCTCTGATCAAAGCATCTCGAAGCTTCGGGAACGCTAAGCCATACATTTCTATTTCTGCACCATTTCATCTACACAGGTGACATTCCTTTAATGGCGGACGGAGGCAGCCACAATGGGAGTACGCATCACACGTGCTTTCATCACTTGCGAAGGGCATTCGGTGGGAGCGAGGTACTGGCATGGCAGTGGATGTGGTATTTTAAACTTTGAACTAACATTAAAACTGAAACAAGGGAAAGCACACAGTTACCAACAGGTTTTTGGAAGACGAAACAGTTTTTACCTATTTAAATTTGTTCATTGCACTACCTTTAATCATTGTAAATAGATTTTTATTAACTAGGTCAGCATTCGAACTCACTGTGCCTGATGTTAAGCAGTAGTGCACTAAGATGGATTGAAGATTGTTCTAGGGAGAATGTTTAGGTACCGTGCCCAGTAAATACTCGCATTCTTGATTTTTTTTCTCATCTTAGTTCTTGATTTTTTTCTCATCATCGTTTTCTTCTTATTGTTGTAAAGAGGCTCTTTTCTCTTAATAACTTTTTTGTGATTTTCTGGGTTGGCCGATTAAGCGAGAGGATGGTTTATATGCTGGGCAAGCCTATTCCATCTCAATTCTTAAACCATATCCAGGCACTACTGCAGCGTCTCATTGAGTGTAGGCATCATTATGCCTACACTCAATGAGACGCTCAATGAGACGCAGAATAGAGGCAACCAACTCATTAGTTGGTTGCCTCTATTCTGTATCAACTAGTGAAGTTAGGCCTGCTTTTGTGCTTGTACCATATCTACAGTTTAGTGCATCTGCACATCGAGATAGGGCGTACACATGCGGGAGGGGGCGGCGTGGCGCGTGGACAGGCATTCGAAATGAAGAGTGCTCCACAACTGCGTCTGTCTGCCCTCTGTTGTCTTCGAGTATGGAGACATACTTTTCTTTGAAGAATTTCATCTGTAACGACATATCGCACTCGAAATTTTTTCTATACTAGTATCCATTCTTTACTTTAGTATACTAGTTTTGACCCAGTTTTTCACGGTATTTGTTACGAAAGAAGGGTTCTGAATAAAATGCTTTTTGACTTTATTAAGTTTTTTTTTCAGACCATTTAGACCCCTCGCAGACTACAGATTTCTATCGGCCGATAGTTGAGACGGAATATACTTCGGCTCGTAATGAGTATCTCCATACTCATTACGAGCCGAAGTATATTCCGTAGTATAGCCCGTCTCAACTATCGGCCGATAGAAAGTCTGTAGTCTACGAGGGCTCTTAAACATGTAAAAGATGTAGGTAAGTACCTATTTACCGATTGCGACTTGCTACGAAGTAGGTCTAACTACTACCTACTGAAAGTTTCGTAGCAAATCGAAATCGGTATCGATGCCTGACCCGAGAGAAATGTGTAATTTTTCGTAGCTGTGTAAAACTAATATTTTTAGGAAGCTCTCTCCACACCAACCTATCTACACCGTGAGGGTAGTGCTACACCCTAATGGCGGACCACCATTTATATTGAAATACTCCATCCTGATGTGGGAATCCAAGCCTGGTGTGATGCAGCCTTAATAGCCACAGCGGTATTTACAGCTTTAATATGCATAATCATAAATGCCTCAAGATAGGACATAAACAAAACTGCATATTAAACCTAAATATGCATGTTTTGTTTATGGGACTAATGCAGCTTGAATAGAAAATGGTTTGTAGGTTCGTTCTGAATATCTTAAAGATAGAGATACTTACAGATACGTGACATAAGTCCCAAAAGGGTGACAGAAAAACCGAGAGATACTTGACTATCTACATAGATGCGTTTTCAAAAAGAACGCCTATTAGCTCTTGGGAATTAACCTAAAATACACCGATCGGCATTGAAAGGGTTGACATATTTCTTGCTAATCTAGTTTGTAGAACGTGCGACAAAAAGGCATACGCTACCGGTGGCACTCAACGTGTTTGAAACTTTACTTAAGATTATTTTTGATTTAGAAAATGTAAGTTACATTTTGCAGAAGCATGCATTCAAATAGAATTGCAAGCTTATCGTCGCCTAGTCAGAAAAAAACAAAAAAATCTTAGACGAAGAACGATTCGTTGCTATTGAGAAAAAAAGTGTTGGGGTGAAATACAAAGCTGTTAATGATAATGATGCTTTTAAACACCAAAACTATCCAGCACTCGTAAACAACAGCGCGACGATATTTACATTTCAGGTAGCAGACAATTCGCGGCCGTTGCCATAGCAACGGCAAGATGGCGGTCGTCTGTGGTTTCCAACTTCGGCTCTAGTTCCAAATTGTTCCTCGAGTATTTTAGACCGGGGCTCGTATACGTACGTGCATAATTACATTATATACGCTGGCTATGTACGTCTCACTAATTACTGGTAGCGACAGCAGAACTGCTATTCGTGGTTATCAGGGAAATCTGTGATTTTGCCAGGGTGCTTTCAGCGGACTGTAATTTCCGATTTGGTTTTTCTGATTTGACATAAAACTTTTTGATATTTTTGACATCACACACGATTCATAAATCAGCTATGTTCTTTTATAATGTTCTAAATAACTTTATTGAGAAATGCGTCGGTAAAGTGTTCAGAGTTTTATTGAAATTGTAGAATTTTTTTGGTTCAAGATACATTTTGCTGCGTCTTCTTGGCACTAGTTTTGTTTCATTCTTCAAATAAACACTCCAGTTCATGATGTTGGAGTCTGAAACAAAAAAAGATCTTTTCTTAGGCCCCTTATCGGTGTTTCCATTCAAATACCTACGCGCTAATCACTCTTCATGTCATATGACTCATCCTTTCTCATAACATGCCTCTACCACATTCTTATTCTACCTTGGTACTCTCATGAGCTATGAAAAGAGCTATGCTTTTGGTGTCTCTCTACGAGATCTAATCAGAAATGAAGAGATCCGTAGACGCACTAAAGTCACCGACTAGCCCACAGGATTAGCAAGTTGAAGTGGCAGTGGGCGGGGCACATAGCTCGTAGAACTGACGGCCGTTGGGACAGAAAAGTTCTTGAGTGGAGGCCACGCACCGGAAATCGCAGTAGAGGATGGCCCCCCACTAGATGGAATGACGATCTGGTAAAGGTTGCTGGGAGCCGTTGGGTGCAGGCTGCACAAGATCGATCGCTGTGGAAATCGATGGGGGAGGCCTATGTTCAGCAGTGGACGCTCTATGTCTGAAATGATGATATGATGACTCTCAATGTAGGTAGGTAGATATCATCACTGACACGACTTTCAAACTTCATACAGTAATTTATAGCAAAAGATTTGTCTGAATGAAATAGATGTTTAATTTTGATTAATAGAGCAGCGATTTTGTTACTTTTTCTGCTATCTCTACCTCAGCGCTGAAGGATTAGTTAAGGAGGATTTAATAAGAGCTTCTTAGATAAGTGTTGCGAACAGTCTTCTATCTAATAGTGACTCGTCAGAGCACACATATTAATATGCCGAGATACGGTCAGACACTGAAAACGTTTGATATTTCGTTTACATTTTTAAACTCGTATGACTTTCAAAGTTTTTAAACTCTTGGTATTTCTTGAAGTTCAAATGGTCAATTCAGGTCATAATTTGGAAAATCACACTACTCACTATAAGCTACCTACATAACAAACACCTAAATAAGTAGTAGGTAGGTAGGTAAGTTCAGCGTAAAGAAGCAACAAACATCCATCACTCCATTCAAACGTTTGCAATATTTGGTACCTATAGGTTGGAGTCTATAAATAAAAACCAGTGGAAATTTTCGAGGGAGACATTTGCCCAGCAGAGGGATTGTGGTTATCAAAAAATGTTATAAATAAATAATGATGGGCAATTTCATACAGCATCATCTAGCCCCAAACTAAGCATAGCTTGTACTATATTACAGTCATCATGACTAAGAATACAAACAAAAGAAAAAAAAAAACGCATAAAAAAAAAAAAAAAAACCATTACTAAAGTGTTACAAATTAATTAAGTCAGCTAAAATTTCTAAGTGCATAGTTTAGTACGTAATAATAAGTCCCAGAGGCTAAATAAAGCTATTATGTATGTGTATCTCATTATAAGTAAACCATTGTGTTTTTATGAGAATAAAGTTCTTTAAACCTATATTGCCATTGTATTTTAGATCCTTCGTTACTGAATAATTATTTTGAAGGTGCAAAGGGATAGCTTGGAAAAGCAGGTCAAATAACCTCGTAATACTAACGTAGACGCAAATCCAAATAGCTAGTCGTTAAATTACTATTACAAACTTAATGTGGTCGTAACCGTTACTTTGTGGTCTAAAAATGATATGAGGGTTACTACTGTTGTAAAAGAGTTATAGACTTATAGCTGGCGTAGTAGTTTAGGTCTTAGAAAATAATTTACTTGAGAATAATGGGCACTCAAATACCTAATAGCTTCTGGCTGCATCAAACAAAATAGGATCAAGCCTGGATCCCTGAGTAACTAGCTTTAACTAATTCTCTCAAATATTTAGGGAACTTTCAATTTTAAATGTGAGGCATATTTTGCAGAAGCATTCCATACGTGACAGATTCAAATCCCATCACATCACTTTATTAGTTTAGTTTCATCTCAGTCTGCTTTTAATGACCAGCACCTACGGTAAAATAGTAAAATTCCATTTACAGATAAAGGTCTATATTTCTTCATTTTGTAATAAGTAGATTCAAGACAGTCTCCTCAAGATAAAATGCGTAGCGAAATCAAAGTCTCCGGATATTGCTAACATGGTTATCCGGCAATCGCCCCGGGATATAATATAATATAGTATGTTATATGACATGTCATAACAGTAGGGACACAGAGCGGATATTATAAGGCCTTTGGCGTTCTCTGAGGATATTAACATGTGCGTAGGGCTGCTTGGCTTTATTAGACTTTCTATTTCACAAAGGCGATGTGACAGTTTCGTTCATTCGGAAATTACATTGCGTGGAAGAATATTATATTACTTAAACCCCTTGCAGTCTACAGAGTTTCCATCGGCCGATAGTTGAGACGGGCTATACTTCTCCATACTCATTACGAGCCGAAGTATATTCCGTCTCAACTATCTGCCAATAGAAAGTATGTAGTCTGCGAGGGGTCTTAACCGTAGAAAATCTCGAGTTTCATACATGTTCAAATTCAATACTTAGCAAAATAACTAAGTTTTGAGTCGTGATTAGGTAAGTACCTAGCAACAAGGTAATTTAAAAAAAACTTTAGGTGGCCCACAAACTCTGTCACTAGATTTGGCCAACTACTCAAACGAACTAACTTTTACGTTTTTGAAATAATATCAACGTTTGTCAGTACCGTTTATACGCGCGATTCCCCAAGTTCCTGTAACATATGTTACTACTACCATTATATTATCTGGGCTACTACACAACACAATTCCCAGAAAGTAGGTAATGCTGCCATTTGTAAGTGCCGATGGCAACCCTAAGCGCGCTCACATTCATCTAGGGTGTTCTTTATGTGCAGTTATTTGGTTAATTTAGATAATTTAATTTAATATAAACTAAATATTGCGTACCTAAGTAATATTTGCGATTCTAGGAAGGTACCTACTGAATTAAAAAAACTTGCTCCTAATAATATAATACTAATGCAAAAGTTTATACATATAAAGCTTTAAAGATATTATGAGTAGGCTCATGCTCATATGAATATAATTTTTATTTATTTTCGCATTAATTTATGAAGATACTCTATGTTCTGACACAATTTACTAGATAATACACAAACCAACCACCGCCAAAGTTTCAACCGTTGCGTAACTAAATTCCCAAACTATCGCCTAATTAGCCTCCCATTTCAACAAACATTAATTACAAACGCCTACAAAATGAAAGCCATACAGGGTAGACAATTACTGCTAAGCGCAACCGGCCTCGCCACAAAGGTTCTAAACGCCGAATTTCACCGACATACGACCACCCCCTCCCACAAGGGGGGAGGCTTTAGTACCCCCTACCGGCTCACACGTCTATCCATTTGCCAGCTAGTTCCGAGCTAAATTAATTTCAAAGCTCCTTATGTTACGTGCCTTGCGGCTTTGCTTTCGATGTGTGCGAGGAATACGTGGAGCTACTTCGAAAAGGCTTAACTGATATATACGAGGGCGTGTGTGTGTTGACTGTACATAAGTTTACGGATAGGATCTTGTTAAGGTTTGAATTAGAAGGTATAAATTAGACGTGGATGTTTCTTGCTTATTTGATATCGGGAGACTCAATACCAAGCTACGTTGAAGCTTACGCAGCTCACCAACTTTGGCAGTTCAGGATGAACCCTGATATTGCTAGAATACTCATATACCCGCTACAATAACCGGAGCATATTTTGACCCAGAATAAAGCCAATCGCTCACAGCCTCGTTTCGTCTCGCCTCCCTAAATCTCGCGTGTTCGTACACAAACTGACATGACATGGAGATACAGTTATTGCTTCAGCCAGTAATTTATTCACTGACGAAACAAGAACGGATGTTTTTAGGACAAAAGAGTAGGCGGCGAAGATGTCTTGTCCGTATGTTTATTGAATCAGCATATCATTAGGTACCTATATTATTTTCAATGTTTATCCAATTACTACTGGCTTAAAGAAGTATTGGTTTCCTACACCTCAATCAGCTTTTATGCTTAGTTTGTTGTCATCCATTTTCATTCATCAAGAAAAAATATACTAAAGCTTTCTGTATTATGAGGTTTGTGAAATTATAAAAGTACCTCCCTCAGTGTTTTTGTTTATTGTGATTGCAGTAATAACGGTCAAAACAAAACTGTCACGCATTTACCTGTCAAAGTTCGACCTGTCAGTTGTTCCCCTTTATCCTGCGCGTGACGATCAAAGAAATATACTGAGATTAATTTAGGCCCCTAAAACAATAGAAGGGTTACACAAAGGGCGACAGAGTTTTGTCTCACTCTGCATGTGACTGAAAATTATTGTTTTAACACGATTGTAAAGGACAATGGAATAAATTAATTCTGCGTATGGAATTCATTTGATCAGTTGTTTCAGAGAAATCGCAGTTCTATAAAACTTAGTAAGGGGTTGAGCTGTTGTAAAATTTGGTTTAGCAATGATTTTAATAGGTTAGACAGGTTACAAAGCGTGTGGAAATTGAAGACTCGAAATTGTCTTATTAGCACAATTTTTTTACTTCAGTTTGTTCAGTTTTTTTAGTCACATGTTCCAAGCCCGGATTTTAAACTTCGATAACTATGAACATAACGTATCTAATATCAATAGTTTTTCCTATGTAAAAAGGATACTTAGGTACAATTTGAAATGGAAAAATAATGTTGGTTATTTTGACATTGTTTATTTGCGCGTGATATTAGAACGATCCAATCTGTCAATTATTATTGTTCCACGCTATCACCGAATATTTTACCAATATTAAAATATCCTTCGCATCAGATCAATCAGGATCCCAATAAACAGAGCGAAAAATAAAGCTAGAAATAAAAATGGCAATCTTTTTTGCGGCTGAATTGCAGACTGCCAGCATGGCTTCCAAAACTCTATCAGAGCGGAATACTCAGTTCGTCAAATGGTAATCAGAAGGGAGGCATTATACGTCATGGTTCAAATATCAAAAGCCTTCGTTGGTATGAGATTTTTACTCGCTGAATGAGAAACAACGTGCGTAGGTAAGATTGATTGAAAAATGTTCGTTCTGAGCACGAAATAGGGAAATGTTTTTTGTTGTTTATCTTGTGTTTTAGTTTAGGGTCCAGATGAACGGTTCTTAGGTAAGGTACTTTACTAAGAATATATTAAAAAGACACTAAAATGAATATTTATTTCAGGCAAAATAATCATGAGATCAGAATAATGAGTTCTCTGAATTAATCTCTGTTCAGGTAAAACAATACAGTTTTATATTCTAAATACCTACATACAAAATAATTTTTTTTTCGATAAGGTATTTAATCTTTTTCAAAACAAGTATTGGTGTGGCAATAATAAGTGCAATTATAATATTTTCCAGATTATGTTAGACCTATCATAAATCCCCATATTTACGCATCAGCAGAAATGAGACTAGCTCCCAAGCACGTAGCTCCGCTTGAAATTATTTTATTTACATCGATAAGTCTTATTACTGGGGACTAAGTATCAAAATAGACTGGCATTCGATAAAGAGTTAAGGTCTGATACACGTGATGCGAAGCTAGTTGTTACGATGGTAACAAGCAGTGTTACCAACATCTTAATAACATTTAAACATTGGTTTTAGTAGGAAAGTAAAACTTCAAAAACTTTAAAAACTCAAGTAACATGACTGTTAATACCTCATCATCAGCATCATTTATATGGTTACTCGTCTAGATTATGATGGCTCATATTATGTACCTACCTAAGTAAATATGTAATATCTACGGTAATGGGGCGGCTTCGTTTTGTGCAAAGGATAAATCCCTAAGAAGATGTCGATCAAGATAAATCAGTATTTTTACTAGTTTTATGGTTAGATCATCTAATCCTAAATAAGTAAGTAGTAAACAATTGCTTTTATAAAAAAAAAACATTATAAAGTGGCATTCTTGTCCAGAAATTTCATTAGATCTAGCTAAAGTTGCGTGAGTTGGCAACCGTAGTAACAAGGAGAGCGCATCAAAGGACATTTTTCAAAGCGAACGTGATTCTCGACCGATGCTCTAACAAGTCCGCCTCAGGGTAAGTCGGGGAAATTCGACTATATTTTAAAATCCGCATTCAGGATTAGGGAGGGTTATGTGAGTCAAGTAACGAGTTATGTAGCTTGGTGAAGTCGGATTGTACAATATTAGCTTTGTTTTTTAACCGACTTCAAAAAAAGGAGGAGGTTCTATGTTCGGGTGTATGTATGTTTTTTTTTTTTTTTTTTTTTTTTTTTGGATGTATGTTCATCGATATCTCCGTCAGTTGTAAACCGATTTCCAAAATTTTTTTTTTGTTTGAAAGGGTATGCTACCATAGTGGTCCCATAAAAATTTTATTCCTGAGGGATTGATATTTTTCCCGTAATACTCAAAAAATCACCGATATTTTCGAAAAATGTGGACCGATTTCCAAAATTTTTTTTTTGCTTGAAAGGGTATACATATCTAGGTGGTCCTCATACTTTTTTTTCCTGAGGGATTGATAGTTTTCCTGTAAATCTCAAAAAACCTCATTCTCACTACAAAATCTGAGTCAAACATTGAATAGTTTGACATGTTTAAATACGCTCGAGGTGATCCCATATAATTTTATTCCTGAGGGATTCTCACTCTAACTTCTTTGATCTTGACTATTCCAATATCTAACCTAACCTACTATATTATTTACACTAAAAATTGAAAAATAAAAATTTTTGAAAAAAAAATTGAACCGACTTCACATAACACAAATAGACACTAAGAACCTTCTATGTACCTACACTAAAAAGAGAAAAATAAGAATATACACATGCAATTATTACTTACAGTATTCAAATAATAAATTATTATGTTATATTATATTTGAAGTCGGTGCCAACTATTCTACTCTAACTACTCCATACAATTTTGCACCCAAGTTCTATTGTAGGTACAGGTACTCGTAATTTCTTCTTAGATGTAAATGCATAGGTAGTTGGCACCGACTTCAAAATATAATATGACATAATAATTTATTATTTGAATACTGTAAGTAATAATTGCATGTGTATATTCTTATTTTTCTCTTTTTAGTGTAGGTACATAGAAGGTTCTTAGTGTCTATTTGTGTTATGTGAAGTCGGTTCAAATTTTTTTTCAAAAATTTTTATATAGATACTAGGTGATGGAGTAAAATCAATATCTTTAGTTTGGTAGAGTAGCCTTAAATGTTAATATCAAGCAAAACTATACTAGAACTAAAATTAATTAGTTTCATTATTAGATAACTTTTTGCCTTGTACGCTAATTACAAATATTACGAGAATAGCTATTCTATTCTCTTAAATAATAGAGAATAGAGAATAGAAACTCATTCTCAAGCTTTCTATCTATTCTATCTATTCTATCATTCTAACTGTTACTTAGAGAACGCCTCGGTCTAATCAGGCTATACCAGTATTAGTAAAATACTTATTACCCTTTTATTCATCTGCTAATTTATTCAAAATGAGTTTCGTTTTTCTTGTCACTGAAAATAGCAGCAATAGTTTTTTCTTAGACTCAAATTAAAAGGTGTCCACAATTTTCCCTCACCTACTCCTACGGAATCGTTAGATCCATAGTTTCAACAATAGGTCGCTGGGATTAAAGCTTGCAATAGATAACATGGCCCATATGTCTGCGTCGATACGCCACGTGTCGCACAAAGGTAGATTGGAATGGCGCGCACGTAGGACTTGAGAAATTACTTTGTATCAATAGGCTGGCTATATGCCTAGTTTTTGGTTGTAGGTAAGCATTTCTGAAGAAACAAGATTTCTGGCTTTCTAGATGAAACAAGATTTTACTGAAACTCGAGCTTCCTACGAGTAAATAACACCTTATTTGATGTACGGTGGATCAAAAAAGAATACAAAAATAGACTACATACAAAACAAAAAAAATAAAAAATTGCCGTTGCCATAGCTGGTTTAACGATATTTCAACATAAGGTATACTTAAGTCATTTTTATTTATTGATAGAAGAACATGACTCTCATTGAACCTCAATATGTGAGAGTCATGTTTAGTAACATGTTAATCGTCAATTCTTATAGTTTTTAATTGTAATTTTTTTTATTGTTATAGTTTTGTTTTTTAGTTTTTTTTTATCTTTCCCTTTGGGAAAGAGGCGTGACTTTATATATGTATGTATGTTATAGTTACGTACATCTTTTCTAACGACTGTTTGTTTTCCTAAGAAAAAAAATGACTCTTATTGTATTAACAATTCACCCCAATATAAAAGCAAAATGTGAGCTATTTCAGCGAAATAGCTTATTTTTGTTTCAGCCAAGGTAAGGTACGCTGAGGTATTTGTCTCTATCTCTTTGTGACAGAGATTTATAGTGGTTGTCCCCGCCCCACCCTCCCCCGGGGTACTATCATACATCACTCTGCTAATTGTATTATTCAGGTGTTTAATAAATGCGGTAATGGGTTTGCAACCTGTCATGATGTAGGTACTTAAACAATCAGGGTCTGTCATGTCCATAATTGTCATAATTTCATTGACTACCCCGCAGACATCAAAGGTACTCTACTCTATGCCTTAAAACCTGAGTAGATAAGGATCACTTTCGTTTTTAAGAGTGGGCTATAATTCAGGTATGAGTCTGTGTGACCAACAGTAAAATGAATTACTGTTAGTTACACCAGTGTGACAATCTGGTGTAACCACGAGTCCGTCGTCGAGTTTTCCACATGTGAAAGATTTTTGTAAGCGGAATGCACAAAATTTTACAAATAAACAAACTTTGACTTGTAATTTACTTTGGTTAAAGTATTTAGATTGAATAACAGTTTTCACTATTGTACATTTGACCTGAATCTGGTTAGGTAAACATAGAATTATTTCCAATGATGATGTAATTAATTATTGTTTTGAGAAGCCGTAGCTGAACCGATGTGTATTAACTTCAAATACTGGGATTATATATTGAATTTGAATTAGGTAACTTAAATATATACTCCTATTATACACCTACTTAGGTACTGACTCATAATAAATTATTCTCAGAAACAATTTAAATCTAAACACAGATGTAGGTACTCGTGCCCTATGTATTCAGCGGCATTTTACCAACTACCATAGACGTAGAGAATTCGTCCCAAGATTAATGGTCTGCTTGTATTGTGAGGGAATTGAGGGGGAGTTAGTTTAGATAAGACATTATGTTGTTTATCTACACATGCCGTATTTCTATACGATGGTAGGGTAAAGTATTCTGTGCAATCAGCGTAAAAACGAAATTCAATGACAACTGAGAAGGTACTTTTTTATAAGTTGAACTTATTAAAGTATTTTAGTAAACGAATGTGAAATTCAAACTGTTTCTATGAAAAGCCACAAATGTGTGAATTAATTAAATAAAAATGTAATAGAGTTGAGAAATTCTTTTGACACAAACTCGTGCGTTCATTTTATTTAAAGAGACCCAATTTGGAGGCTTTGAAGCTCAGGGAGGCCTCTATATCACATATAGGGTAGAACGCCCCCACACATGCGAGTATACATATAGCCCCGGGGCCCGTCAAACGCCTTGAAAGTCACGTATGCCTGGCCTCACAATGTTATTATACAACACTTACGCACGTGCGTAAGGGACACGCCTGTGTGGGTGAGGTACCTTCGCCCGGGCACCGCGGCCCACACGACCCCGGCCAAGGGACAAAGCGAAACGGGTTTGTCCCAAGGGAAATTCAATATTCGGGACTAAACCTTAACTCCCCCTTAAGACGGGTGTCTACCTCCCCCGGAATGCTTATATGGCCACGACGTGTATCGATTTTCTTGCCAAATGGAAGATTGGTGTTGAACCGTTCTCTCCGGACGAATGAATGATGTATCGGAGTGGCGACTGAATATTTCACGTGTGCATGTGTGTGTGAGATTGTGTTTAGCCACCGTATCGGCACTGATGGAAATCTCTTTCGGAGATTGAGGTGAATTTTTTATTTCGGTAATGCATTGCGGGCGGAGGTTTTGTGCTTTGGTCGCCAATTATCCGCTCGCAGATCTAAGGTGCCTGCTGATTCGATAACGAGTCGCTTTGTGGTTCATTCACTTTTTTATTTTTCATTGAACTTAAATAAGTATTGGAATACGAAATCAATCGTTTCTGTTGTCACACCATTTAATTTCTACTACTTTCTAGGTAGTCTACGATTTCATTAGTATTCAAAACTCATAGAACAAAAATGTCATAAGCATAATGCACAAAGGTCTCCATCTAGGTTATAAGTTATTCAAAACTGAAGCTTTTAAGAGGAAATCTCGACTTTTATGTCGTAACATGTCATAAAGGCAACTCATAAACCTTCCTCGTAAAGTATGCTACGGCCAAATTATAAATATTTACCTTAGCTGATGTTATGTACTTACGTCTAAATACATAAAGCTTAGGTATTAGGATCAAACACAGTAGGTACCTAGGCCACAGTAGGTCATGATCCTCGCTTTGTTTATTGTTAAGTAGAGCAGCCTTTAGGTACATTGTCTGTGGATGATTTTTGGATTTAGGAACAATTTTGTTAAAATAGCTTTTTTCTAGAAGCATTTGGGTCCAGTACAAACAAAAAGTACTGATGATGATGATGCTAATGCTAATTTTGATATCAGTTTTTCTATTTTCTTTTGCTCAACTCCATTTTGGACAAGCCCTTTCACTCAACTCCATCCTTGAAAGATTTCAAACTTAATTGTAACAAGTAGGTATAGTATTATCACTAGATAACATTTTTATCCAATTGAAAGTCAGAAGAACCAATCTCACTCAATCCAATTTTCCCTTTTCCATATACGCTCATCCAATCATCACATACAAAAAGTCTCCAAGTTTTCTTTCATCTCAAAGTCTCCAGACTAATGATATAAAACTCCCAAAAACAAATGAAAGTCGAACGTTTCAACCCGTGTAACGCACACATACATATGAGAGGACATTAGTATTAGTGGGATTCGGCCTTTGAAAGCCCCTTAGATCGAGGGGGTACGTTTGGGGTAAGATTGAGCGTGGGTGGCGGGAGGGGGGAATTCCAAGATGGCTGCGGACTCTGCCGGCCATAAGGGTAAAATAGAAGATATATTTATGTGTGTGTTTGTATCGGTCAGGCCTCTATTGATCTGAGCAGGCTGGTTTGTGTAGTTAGTTCGGAACTATTGCTTACAGTTCGTTCTTTGTGTAGCTGAAGTGTGACAGTTAAACTCGTAGGTATTATATTATAAGTAAGGTACAATTTTGTTATTGTGTTAATAGGTTTTCTTGAATTAAAAAGTACGCTGATATAGCTTGATTTACTTGAAGCAAGTTAAAAACCAATGTACATACCTAAGTTGTGAATACATGGTCGAGAGGAAAAACTATACCATTATAATTTTGTACCTATTAAACCTTTTGCTAATAACTGATTTTAAATTTAAAATATATGGACATAAAAGAAGTGAGCTTGTTACCAACTTTGGCGGAGTTTTTAAGCCGATCCGAGTTCTACATTATGTTTTAGGATCTTACAACAGAACATTAGGTACTTGAGATTAATTCTTGTTTTAGACGTCGACTTTGAAACCGATAAATTAATAAAACAATCATAATCATGACTGTACTCTCTCACGGTAGACTTCCTCTCAAAATAAGTCATAATTTATCCTTTGAAGATTTCTGAGATATGAGAGATGTTCACATACATAAGGCTCATGCATTTTGTAGAAATTTGTCTTTATTTACGTTAATCTATGCTCAAAACACAATTCAAACTCAGCAAGCCGTGACAAACATAGGTACAGGCTAGTCGTTCCTATCGATTTATGCATTGCTCTGACCGAAGCTTAAATACGCCATAAAACCTCCGAATTCTCCTCGGGTCCATTCGGAAGGGTTCCGTAGTGCCATAAATTACCGCTCTGTTTATCGGAGGGTTCCCCCTCCCGTGGTTTTGCAGTTTATCGTCCCTTCGTATGAGCCCTTCGGAGGGTCTGAATTACTGGGCCGTTACTCAGCGGAATGTACGGATAAAGGCGGTCATGGTAGACGGAAATTTCGGAAAATCGACTTTGAAAATGCGTACGCTGTTCAGAGTGAATTGCATCATTCCTCTAATAGTCAAAAATAAATTGTAGATCATGATTGTATCCCCTAGGCACGGGAGACGGGATGAAGGGGTAGTCAGAGACATGTCCATATTTGGATCACTCTCATAAAAATACTTATGATACGGAATGAGTACCTACTATATCCCATATTCATATAGCTACTATATAAACCGACGTAATGTAATCCAGAATGTATCACAAATAAAATGAACCAACTATTTTTTCCATAGAAAAATTATACCTTATTTCTTCTTTTTATCACTTTGCTTACTTTATCTAATTAGAGTTCGTGGTCAGGCAATAAGTTCTGAAAGCAGAATGAACTGGAATTCTTGGCTCTATGCCATGCATCTTAAATTTTGTAGAGCCGTTTGTAACCTAAGTAATCTACGTACGACCAACGGCCAACTCTTGTGAAGGATTTAACGACCTAAGTTTACTCAGAAGCTTTATATGGAATTTTGGATCGCTTTTTATTTTAGAGATCAATAGCAACACCAGTGTGACAAAATAACCTCAATAACTAAACAATTTAGAGACATGAAGCTACTAAAAGTCGACGAACTTAGTTCAAAGAATGTAACAAAAATCTCGAAACTTCTTGATACTTGCGAAGTTCGCGAAGTATCAAGTTTTCGCAGTCGGCATCGCGCCGCGCCTTCCATACGCGCGGTCAAGCGGATTTTGCTTCGTAGAGTTATGAACGTATAGAGCTGACAGGAAAAATCAATAAAATGTTACCCGAGTTTAATATTTCTTTGTTTTAAGCAGAGTTTCTGCACAAACTCACTCGAGACCTCTTGTTATAAAGCTTTACAGTTAAGGTGACGCATTGATAAACAATTATTTGAAACCAGGCGCCACGCCCCCAGGAGCTTCCCGCAAGCAGCTCATACCCCCTGCTCATTTTAGGCGGTTTGCATCCAGCCAAGCCGCGCTGTGCGCTGCGCGCCGGCCGCCCGGCTGAGTCGAACTCGCTCGCTTTTCGGTGTTGACATAAGACTACATGGAGTCGCCTTACATTTATTTATTTTTGGAAATAAGTTCCTTTTTGGACGATACGCATGGTGGTTAGACGAAAAAAAGTGTTAGATTTTGTGTCACGACACCATGTTTAGGTCAAATGGTGTCGGTCACAGTGCAAAGTGCACAGTCGCAAAACAGTCCATAGATTGTTATATTGTTAGTACGCAGTACGCAAGAGCATTTCTAGGATTTCTAGGCTTAGTAAAAAAAAAAAAAATACAAATCAAGTAGGTACATCGGGACCCCATTGTTTCGCCGAAAAACTTTCTTCATAATTTTACATCCCATAACATGTTTCTCATAATATCAAAACCAATAATATTAGGATCTCATAATCCCACTCATAATAATAAAGTTGAAAGTTTGTGAGTTTGTTAAGATGTTTGCGTTTCAATCACGCCTAAACCAGTGAACCGATTTGGATGAAACTTGGAATAGGTGTAGATAATGACTTAAGAATAGCTTAAAGGCTATTCAAAATGCTGGTACCACGCGGGCGAAGCCACGCGCAGAAGCTAGTGTTTAGTAAATATAACATATTTTTTAGCATAATGATTTTAATTCATAATGTTGTAATACATAATCAATTTTTAGCCTAATTTTAGAGGATATAAATAAACATAAATGTCATAATGATAACAATTAATAATAATAAAAATTCCGAATAAAAGGCTGGCACAAAAAAATCGGAGCGTCGTGGAACACTCGGTTGGAACGAAGTTTAATCTTGACCTTTGACCTTGACTTTGACGTGGACTGCTATAGGGGGTCCTGTCGATTGACATAATGTTTATAGTCCTAATATAAATACACATAACATAGTAGTCCTAACCTACCGTAGTCATAATGTTAAATTCCCATAGTCTTAAACTGACATACATAATGTTATCCTAATATATTAAAGACATACCATTAAAGTGACACAATAGTCTCAACTTCTAATATATGTCGTCATAATAGTTATTATTACTATTATTAAGTTACATAAACTATTTTGTCCTATTTTGTAACAATTTGTTTGTTGTTTTTGATCATCCTTATGTTTATTTATCCTAATAAATACTATTTAAGATTTACAAAACTGATATGACGGCCGCCGAAGCGCCAGAAAAGTTCACTAGAGTCACCTATTCACCCAAATCGAATTCAGTGGTTAGGTTAGGTTTGAGTAGTGATCAGAATAAGTTTAGTGGATTCACTCATTCACCCTAATCGAAGTTATGTTAGTTAATTTTATAAACCTTACAAAGTTGATATAGTTAGGAATCAATTTGGGTATATTCGTTCATAATAAAATTGTGTATAGTTTTATACAGGGTGTAAAAAGACTGCTACCGAAAACTGAGGGGGTGTAATCAGACCATGATTCTAAACATATTTATCGAAAAAAAACGCAATTTTTTTTTTACTTAACTTAGTCATTTTATGTTATTTTCGTTTATTTACTACTATTACAACATAATAAGAACATACCTACCTAATAATTTCATTTATAAAAGAAAAAAACATTTAAAACTCAAAATCCAGCAATCTACGTAAAAAAACGCGCCCAAAACATACGCAAACAGTACTCTTCGAACGCTGTTTTCTCCGGATATAATGAATATTTCGGAAAATCCTTTTGGATTCGGTTGTATGTTGAGATGCTGTACCTACCCCTTTCGGCTTCGGTAGACGTCTTTTTACACCCTGTATAATATATTTTTTATTATTTATTTAATACTATTATTATAATACTCGATAATATTTTTATTATTTGTTTATTAAATTCATGCATAATCGTTATAAAAAAGTAAGTTCACATGAGTCAGTGGCCAACTCTGGCGACGGAGTTTTGAGGCCGCCTTAAGGCCTCCGTCATGGCTTAACGACTTAAATAGCCGGGACCGACCATTTAACGTGCCCTCCGAAGCATGGAAGTGCTCAGATGAAAATGCCACTGGCGGTCACCCATCCACTTACAGACCGTTTCGAACGTTGCTTAACTTCGACGATCTATCAAGAACGACTAAGCAAGCACGACCACGAGCGCTTCTGTATATTCTGTGTCTTTTATAACCGTTATAAAAAAATACCTTGAACCGAAACCAGTATTTTCTATTCATAAAAACATTTTGAAATTCACAACCTTCTGTGTCTCAGGCATCTTTAGTGTGGTATTTTTTTAGGATTAAATGGCATTATGATTTCAATTGTTATTATGTTTGATTATTAGGAGTACATATTGTTAGGGCTTATAGCTTTAGGAGTACATATTGTTAAGGCTTATAACTTTAGGATTACCGTATGTTAGGAGATGTGATTTTATGACTATTTAATGTTATGTTTACCTAATACTATGACTATTGTTAATTAGGTGTAGTATTGTTATGTCGAGTAATCATTAGGACCATTTAATATTAGTACCAAATACAGTATGGGAATTTAAAATCTCACCATCTTCATTATCATCGTCGTCGTCGTCATCGTCATCATCATAGTCATAATCATTATCATCATCATCATCATCATCGTCGTCATCATCATCATCATCAGCCTATAGCAGGGCTCCCTAATGATTGACAAAACGTATCTTATCCTATTTTAAATTCTCATACTGTATTTGGTACTTATTTTAGATTGTCCATTGTCCTAATGATTACTCGACATAACAATACTACATCTTATTAACAATAGTTCTGTTATTAGGTAAACATAACATTACATAGTCATAAATACACATCTCCTAACATACGGTAATCCTAAAGTTATAAGCCATAACAATAATTATTCAGCAAGGGGATAAAGCAGTGTTTTATGTCACGGGCGCCATATTGAATCCCAAGCGCATCGAAGGATTCTTTAGTTAACTCCCGAGTGCAACGAGGGAGTTAATGACTAGAATCCTGAGACAGCGAGGGATTCAAGAGCGCCCAAGACCAAGACAGCTTTAACCCCGAGATGAATACTCTGCTTTTCACACATGCGAAAAATAGTGAATACTTACACCCAGAAAATAGCAAGCAAGTCTAATGAACAGGTTTTATAGGTAGAACAATAATAATCTATTCGTTTTTTTTTATTCAACCTATACTGTCCCACTGCTGGGCAACGGTCTCCCCCAATTCTTTCCAACCATCTCTCTCCTTCGATAGCTCCCACTACTCACTATAGAAGGAGTCGAGGTAGGTGGTGGGAGTGGTATTCTCAAAAAATATTTTATTGAGGTCGTCCGTTTGTTCTCAAAAAATATTTTAGCATTAATATGCAAAAACATTAGATCGCTCTATAGTTTGGAGGCATTAGTCACACTTTTTCCTTAATTTGAATGAATTCTACTTGGTGCAGTTCTCTATGGTAAACATTTTCATAGAAACATCAAAAATCAATTCGGAAGAAAAAGATAAGTTGCCACATTTTTTCTTTTTTTTCCATATACGTTCTATTTGGTGTGGACTCAATAGTAAAAATTTTAATGGAAATGTTAAAGTTTGAAATTAAAATCTCATTACTTATCTGTTCACATGAGGTTCAGAGGGGGAAATGAAATCCCATACAACTTTACCTCCCGCCGGTCATTTTGTTTTTTAGGAGGGAGAAATGATTTACTTTATTTTAAGACTGTGAGACGAAAAAATGTATGGTTTTCGAGCACCGGGTGTGAAAAATAGTTTTTGCAACTTAAAAATAGAAATAATAAATATTATGACGACATATTATATTAGAAGTTAAGACTATTATGTAAAATGTCTTTATGCCTACTTAAATAAGACTCAATAAAAATATTTTGATTTTTATTTTTGTTTTTTTTTTTCTTTTATAATATTAGGACAACATAAATGTATGACAGTTTAAGACTATGGGAATTTAACATTATGACTACAGTATTTTAGAACTAGTATGTTATGTGTAGTTATTTTAGGACTATTAACATTATGTCAATCAACAGGACCCCGTTTTGTATTTTAAAATCATGATTTTAAATGTAAGTGAGTTTTAAATGTTATGACAAATATCTTTATGTTTTTTAGTCATTATGGGTATCAATATTAATAAACAATATTCGAGATTTCAAATTATTCGGCCAAAGGATGATTATGGTACTTATACATTTTTATACCAAGCAAAATTATATTAAGAATATTATCGAAGATATAATAGAGACCCCGAAAGGTCTTGTAACAAAACTCGACCGATTTTTATGAAATTTTTTGTGTATACTGTATACCTACATAGTTAAACTTTTTAAACTTTCGTGATTTGGTGACATTTTTCGGAAAAAAGAAATAATAAAAATAGGTACGTGATAAATACCCGGTTTCAAAAATAATAATTACCTACATAATATTCAGCGGGTCTGAGAATCGTACACATAATATAAGCTATTGTAATTTTTTATGCATACGTGTGTGTAAAATGCGTTCGTGTTCTACCTCGTCCCTCACAAAAATCGGCAGAATTTGTAAAATAATTTTCGTCAAAACCGCGTCCAAGTCTAGTTAGTCTGAGGTGCTCACTGTCACTGTGCCCGTCACAATGACACCTAAAGTTGGCAAGTCTCATATCCCTGTAGTTTTACTAGAACCCGGAAAAATATTTAACGTTTACTTTTATGTTTTCTTGATCATTTCCTTACATTTTCAATATACAGAGTTCTTATCTTCATGTAGAAACCATCAACTTTTTTTCCCCATTTTTAATAATAAGTATTTGAGATTTTACTTAGAAAATACAACTATCGATGTTTACTAGAGCGCGGGAGCTCGATTGACACAGGTCCGACGTTGACAATGGTCAGACGCGGACTGAAGGGGGCCGCCCTGCATACAAAAAGACGCGAGAGGTAGCTAAATAGTAAAAGTCGTAAGCGCCAAAACAGTAATTCTCGTTTAAAATAAAAACTATGGGTAATTATGTAAAATCAAGTTTGCACTTTGAAAAGGGTGTATAGACTTATCTGTAAATAAAATTTAGAAGCTTAGATCGGTTCCGTTCACCTGTAAAATTAAAATCTATGTTTTTATGGAGCAGTTTTTGGGATTTTTTTTCTGCTGTAATATTTAACAAATCTTGAAAAACCAGCTATCAGTTTGAAGTTAAAAACATGAAATATTCAAAACTTAAAATATCAATTCCGAAGGATTTTCAATTGCTGAAAAATATTCCAATCCTTGACGCCAATATCCTCAATGCGTCGTCTTAACTCATAGCAACCAGGTCACTGTCTAGTTCAGTCCCTACCCACTTAAACTATATGGTAACTGAAGTTTCGTGAACGCTATAACGTATTAAAGGTCCCAGGTTCCTCAATCGTTCCTGAAATCAAAGCCGAGTGTAGATTAATCAAGAACTACGTATTCCATCTTGAAACCAATTAGGTTTCAACCAACCCACTTCAGTCTTCGTAAACTCAATACCAGCTCGAGCATTCACAAAGATTCAAATAGGTACATCTGCACTAAAGCAATTTCGGGAATTCTAAACAACTCTGTGGCAGTTGACAGAGGGGGCGTGCGGTCTGAGAGGGGGCAGGGGGTGACACAGGCTACCGGTCACCACCGCTCGTATTGATTTGTTGTATCGTTCGTCCTGCAATCACTGTCTCCCTCCCACACAACGCTCCAACTATCTCCCGTCTCGCTTATCACGTCCCTCCCGCGCTCACGTGGGCATATACGCCGTATGTGAGTATGCATGTGTGCGTGGATTACTATGTGCTTCTGCTAGTGTGGGTGGGGGTCCGAATATTATGTACCACGTTTTCGGCACTGGTTTTCCTTCAGTGAGATACTTTGTTAGCGAGGTTTTGGTGTTCGGAATAATAAATGCCGCTGGATATTGGATGACGGAGTCCGCAACACAATGTTTGAGTGGAAACTTATTTTCCTTCGTTTCTTTGAGTACCTCCTCGTAAATTGTTAGTAAAGATGGTAAAGACGACTATACAGTAATATGAATTTGTTGAGTTTGTCTCATGCTATGTGTTTAATCAGAAGTTTCGAAATGAAATGAAATAAAATGAATTTGTGTACATCATAATTAAATAATCAGGAAAAATATCGTCATTATGTATTAATACAACTTCAATTCAACATGCAGAATAGTAAAAATTCATGTCAAGCTCTACATTATCAAATTAACTAATAATTAAATTATATATGCATATTATAATTTCTACTAATTATTTAAAAAATCTGAAACAGTATAAAATTGTCTATCATACAACCACAATTTTAACTTTTTCATAAATTGTCTATGAGGCAATTCCTTAAAACTATCTGGAATATTATTAAAAATGCGCCCATATAGCATAAGAATTATTCGATTTAGAAGAAGTGTGTTATTTGTTATTAATGGTTTAGTAAATAAATAGAATAGAAACTTTTAAATAGGTTATTAAACATTAAACATGCTGTTCTTCATTAGTGAATACCTACTTACTTTTACTTACCAGAAAAAAAACGGTGGCTCTCCGGGAATGCCAAAAGAAGTGAAAAGTTGAACAATTACGTGTGTATTTTTCGAATCGTCAGGAAATATCTTTGAATCGTCACCGGGCGCGCGGCGGGAATCGCCGTGATGAAGGTTCTTATCAGTGTTTAGTTATGGAGTTCAAAACTAGATGGCGCTGATAGTGGTGTCGGTAACACTGTCATGAGTTCAATCGATTTTCCCATCTCAAAAATGTTCAACGCGCCTAAAGAAGTTTTAATTTCAAAAATCGTAGGTTGATCATCTCTCATTTCGCTCTATAATGTTTGACATGACCCAAGCTGACGATTTTTTACTATTATCGTTTTTCTTGGTCAAAAATAACTATCACTATCTGACGACCTGTGGCGCAGTGGGTGAAAGCCCGCTTGAGACGCAGAAGGTTGCGGGTTCGATCCCCGCCGCGGGATAAATGTTTGTATTTATGAACTGCAAATATTTATCTCAGGTCTGGGTGTTTCTATGTATAATAAGTATGTATTTACAAAGAAAAAGTATATAAGTAGTGTAACAGTTTTCTGGGTCCCATAGTAGCTATGCTTAGTTTGGGGCTAGATGATGCTGTGTGAAATTGTCCATCATTATTTATTATTATTTATTTAACAATTCAAACTCTCTTCCTTTCTTTCTTTCTATTCTTACTCAATAGAATATTTTGGTTCTGGATCATAATTATGAAACCATAGTACTTGCATGAATATCCAACACACACTGTAGGACCTACTTCTATGTCCTTGTAATTTGAATTACACCCTGTCATCAGTCATGTATGTGTGCTAATTATAGCGAGCTTAGAAACGCATACTAACTAACCTTACATGCCGGTATGGAATACTAATTCCATACCAATTAGTGGCCGGGAATTGATTATATATTCCAATTTGTGCTGCATGTCTGTGCATTCATGAATCAGGCATTCTTGACCATAATACTACGAGTAAGTAAAAAAACGGAATCACGAGACTTACAATACTTTCTAACAATACCTGCACTACGTACCATGTGCGTAGCTATGCGCTGAGTCCAGCCCAATTGCCGAATATTTTTATGTCTGTTTTTGTTGATTTATTCCCATCTCAAAATTGCCCAACGCGCCTAAAGAAGTTTTCACTTCAAAAAATTCAAAAAATATTGTCTCTGTGGGATATGATCCAGCCGCATGCCACATCGTAAGCTGAGTTATGAACCGATAGGCCACCGTCGCTTATGGCGTTGAGGTCGATATACTAGTACTTATCTTATACCTATATAGAGGTGTCGGTAACGGTGTCGCGAGTTCAATGGTTTTTTTCCTATCTCAAAAACACCCAACGCGCCTTAAGAAGTTTTCACTTACTACCGAAAAAACATACAGCCGCACATAGAACATCCTCCTTTTTAAAAAAAACAAAAATTTGCAAATACAGGTTATTCCCACACCCTAACCGCGAACAAAAATAACCGCTACATTAAAGTTCCTTTCACGTGACGCCTAAGAAATTGTTTCCATCCCCACATTTTTGCATAAATAGTGCAAAAGTAAACAGAGTGATGTTGAGAGGGAAAGTTTTCTCGTTTTTCATCCCCTGAGACCATGGGGGTCGAATTTCCAACGTGTAATGGCTTTGAAATGTAATTCTAATCCTGTATTGCTTATGGATCGGAAAAAAACATTTTGTTTATGGGTAAACTTTGCAGTATAGTTATGGACTACGCGGGTCGGCATAAATATAATGCTGGACATTTCACACAGCATCATCTAGCCCCGAACTAAGCAAAGCTTGTACTATGGAATATGGATATGGATATACTACTACTTTTTTTGTTTGTAAATACATACATTTTATACATAGGAACACCCAGACCCGAGATAAATATTTGCAGATCATACAAACCGCGCGGCGGGGATCGAAGCCGCAACCTTCTGCGTCACAAGCAGGCTTTCACCCACTGCGCCACAGAGGTCGTCGGCATGGTAAGGGATTTAAATTTATCAATGGATATTCAAACATATCCTAATAGAAATACGATATAAATTCCTATGCTTTGAAATGAGGCTTTGTAAATTGGATTCCTTAGCCAATTTAAATTTTTTTAAGTCTTTTTATGAATCATAACTCGATCACATTTAAATCAAAATAAAAAAAACACAATCGGTTCGTCAATGATTATTTCTTACTTCGATTAAAGTGCATAGAGTTGCAAGGTATGGTAGACATTTTCTAAGATCTACGGGGAATTCCCTTATAGATTTTAAATTCCCCTATGCCTAACCCCTTACCTATGTATTTGGTACAAGGACACATTAGGATGATTTATATTTACCCTGATGATAGAAACACATAAGTATTATTTATCTGAAAAATCTTAGGCCAACAGCCTGAAAATGACTGTACCTATGTAGTATATACACATAGTCTACCTTTCTAAAAGGCAAATGACTACTCTATTAATTATAATAAAATGTATCATTCACATTCAGAGCATTCCAAGTCAAATAAAATATATTTGACAAACAAGAAACAAGTTTCTTTCCGATTGAATACAACCTGATTTCTTGATTGGTAAGCAAAGATTCTTGAACCCGTAACCCAAATGACCTCTTAACAGTACACGCGTGCTTCACGAAATTACAAATTAAACGTAAAATTTTCAATAATCTAACCCCTACCCGCCAAACCGGTCTCGGAGACCCAAGCTGCGAAAATATTATAAACTATTGTATATAATGTAGCATGGGGGTCAGTCCGGCCAATCGCTCCCCTCGGAATGACCAACGTAAAAGGTGACCCGAACGCGCGTCGGTCAACTTCGAATAATGAAATTCAAAAAAGGAACGAACAGGCCCGCCAATAAACAAACCGTATATCATTCGTTATTTAAATATTTTTTAGTGAATGGTTGACCCGTGAGCCCACGCGACCATTTGCTGGTTAAATATTTTCAGTGGGCAACACCGACCGCCGGACATTATTTATGACTTTCAAATTGGAAGGAAAATGTTTCTTTTTATGCTTTGATTTATTCGCCGATATTTTTGTGGAGTTGTTAATATTTCTAACAGTATTGCCAGTATCGCCCTAATTGTAACGATCTACTTTATTAATAAAATGAGCTGTAATTAGGCGGGGGAGAAAAAGGCAAGAAAATTGTGTTACTTTTCCTTTTAACAGGAGTTTAACAGTGTTTTCATCCTCGACAATCATAATTGTATTAATTGTTGAGTTTGATGCGTTTTTAATTTGATTTTATGTTCGTGGGGGTGTTAATATGCTCAGTTGTGAATAAATCTGGGGTTAAGGTGGTCGAGCAGGCACCTTTCAGAGATTTTATGGTTGTTGATAGAGGGGGAGAGTCTTTAGAATATCAGACTAGACATTATATTTTATTAATAATGTAAGAACCTCTTTTGCTTTTGTTCACTTTTCACATCATAGATTTAGTACCTATTGGTATTAATTAGCGGGTAATTACTTGAAAACAATTTAAGTCTCTGTTATACTAAAAAATAAAAACTAAACAATGATACATAGACACTTCAAGTGAATTTAAGCTGGTATTATCAACGACTCGGGTTTCAGGAAGTCCATGCATTGAGCATCTTGAGAAAATAGACCTCGAATTTTTCCAATCTTTGACAACACTCTGATTTTACATAGAGACTAAAAAGTAAGTTCGTATGAGTCAGTGGTCAAAGAGACTAACATCGATTAACCAAAGTCAAAGTCAAAAAGCATATACTCAGTAGGACCGCTGGGATCACTTAGAATCTTAAAACTAATTTTACTCCTGTTCTTGCGCGACCAATAACATGAAGAATCAGGGCAACAAACACGGTTTGGGGCCTAGCATTCTTTTAGGTGATCCATCTTAAAACTAAAAAGTCAAGCTCCAATGGGGAGCCAGTCAAACAAAATGAGGTTCGTTAAATAAGTTTAGATACCATCCTCTTTGGTCGCACAACTATTCGAACGGATCGATCCTAACTTTCTCATTCCTTTTTCAAATTACAATTGCCTCCGTAAAACTACAAAGTATGCGGGTTTAGAATATTTATGACTGATTCAAATTCAAACATGGAACATAAATTTCTAATATAACCTACATTGAAGCGACTCCGATTCTAAAATTTAATTTCGCATGCAGAATGTCACAAGGGTCGTTTTATTTGGTAGGCGTATATAATTTTACGACGGGGACCAATGGTTTGCGAAACACGTTGGGTATTGCTTGTTTTGTTATAAAAAGAATTGTTTTTATAATTTTTTTATTGAAATAAATAAAAGTCACGTGGAATAATAAAGCTACTAGGACCGTATTCGCGTTCCTTATTTCGTTCGTTTGATGAATATTCGGATACTTTCCACCACGATTTCTGACTTTAAGAGCCAATTTTCAAACGTTAAAACACGGTCCTAACTTAGGACTAAATATTTGAACCAAAAAATTGGCCCTTACGAAAAAAGGAACGCGAATACGGACCCTGTTGACAAAAGGAAAACCTACTAAATTCGAAGCACCGTTAAGTTGTATTTGAAACATTTCAAGTTACCAACCTTTAACCATTTTCATAGTTAAAAAAATAACACCATTATGCTTTTCTCGTCCAAGGCCAAGCCGATTTTCAGGTTTGTTTTATAAGATACTAGCTGACCCGCGCAACTTCGTCTGCGCATTATTAGGAACAAAGTAGAGGAGTTTTGAGTGAATCGAGAGTAGGTATATACAAAATATAAAACTCCGTCGCTTGATATGATAATAATATTTTTTTTATATTTATGTTTCTCTCAAGAATCCCATAATACCTACCTCTATCTATTATTGGATTTTTGAGAGAAACATAAATATAAAAAAAATATGATTATACTCTCGATTCACTCAAAACTCCTGTACTTTGTTCCTAATATTGCGCAGACGAAGTTGCGCGGGTCAGCTAGTATCTTTTATAATGTTCAACAGACAGACAGACTTCAATCAACGTAAATAATATCCAAAAATCCAAACACCAACCAAAAGAAAAAGCAAACTTAGAAATAATTATTCAAACGAAATGAGCTAAGAAATTTTGAGCTAAGGTAAACTTTGCAAAAACGCAACGATAGCGCGATCTAGAAATCGGTCAAAATTAGCAGCGCCATCTACTTGCGTTACAACTGAAACTTCTAAATTACCAGGTAAAATAAACGCCAAAAAAAAATATTTTAGTTTCTAGCTGGTTCCTGAAACCCGCGCAAGGTAGCAAAATAAAATAACATTAGGTAATTACTTGAAAACCAACAAAAAGAATCGAAAACTCGGCGATATAGATGGCGTTCTAACCAAAGTCAAGGAAAATCATAACTTCGGATACATGTATTAATTCTTATTTTAAACCGGGTATTTATCACGTACCTTTATCCTACCCTTTTTTCCGACGTTTTACAGCGTCCTAAACGTCGGAAAAAAGATAGAATAACAATAGGTACCTTCGTGATTTATAGGTACTTATACTTACCCTGTTTAAAATAAGAATTATATCTCCAAATCACGAAAGTTTAAAAAGTTCGGATGTTTTGATGAATGGGAATGTACATGTTACATGTTTATCATTAATTTTAAAATCATTTATCGTGCAAAATAAAAAAAAAATAAAAAAAATCTGGCGTGCAAAAAGTGGCCCCGGGCGGTCACCCATCATCTTTATGGCGGCGCCCAGGGTTGCTTAACTTTTTTTCCCATACAAACTTGCAACCCTTATTTTCAAGCCCCCTTATGATTATTTAAAAAAAAAAGTAGCCTATGTCCGTCCCTGGGGTATAATCTTTATCCATGCCAAATTTCAGCTTAATCTGGTCAGCGGTTCTTGAGTTATAAGTGGTGTAACTAACACGACTTTCTTTTATATATATAGATAGCCATCGGCACTTGAAAGAGATGCCAAGTTTGAATACATCCTACAACATTTTCAAAACTCTCCTTGTAAACGTAATTTCGGATTACTTACACCTGTCATGAAATGAGCTTGTCTATCACAATTATTGAAGTGAAAAATTCTTTAGGCGCGTTTGGCAGTTTTGAGATGAAAAAAAATTCTTAGATTCGCCTCGAAAAGGTCACGTGCGAGTCACGTGACAGCTCACCGACACCGGGTTATTTGTCAAGCTTAGAACCGTTACCAAAGCTCGTTCAAGTTTTCACTACGGCACTCCTGGAGTGCCACTATTTTTTTAACTAAGAAAGCCTAGTAGGTCTTTCTTTTCAATATTTTAGAGAGAAAAAGGCTATATTCGACTGAAAGGTATCATGCTTCTATAATATAAATAAAAGGCTGTAAAACCGACAGCCGCTCATCACAAAGCGACTCGTATTAACGTTCTAAAACAAAGAAAATCGAAAGCAAACATCACGTCTTAAAAATAACATATTACGTCCCTTCAAAGTGCTGGAGTGTTTGGAGCGTTTCACCTCCATTACTCCCCCTCTCCTCCCTCACATGGTCATAACGACGCCCGATAAGGGTCTCAAAGACCCTCGGTAAATCACCCTGTATCTGCAGGGGTGTCGCCCGCTATATACTATGTACTTGGACATAGGATTTTCGGGTTTATTTCGGCTCCAAATGGACTTTTCCAAGTGAGGGATTGAGCTTGGATGTTGTCTCATTAAGGAAAAGGAGATCGATGTTCTTGCGGAAGAGTTCTTTAGAAGAAATTCTACTGTTTTTAAACAATTGTTATTTAATCGCCGAGATATTTGTGTTTCCATAATGACAGAATTGGAGTTGGTTTGATAGTCGATGAAATAGTTTCAAGTAACGAACTGTTCAAACGATTTAATTTTAAAGTACCTAACCTTCTGGCTTTGGTTTTTGTTGCCTTATTATTATAACCATAGTTGGTTAAATAATTGGACCTTAGATCATTAGCCTTGTAATTTCCCCTCTGCCAAAGTGTACATGACTCCGAATCATGTGCGTCTTACACCGGTATTCACAAACATTACTATGAGGTCTCCCAGTGCGCGCGGACGCACAGGGTCCGAAAAACCTACTGATTTTGCGACCCTGTGCGTTCGCGAGTACTTGGAAACGTCAAAGTAATGTTTGTGAATACCGGCTTTATTGTATTACGTACGTCTTATACGAAAGGAGAACGGGCAGGCATGTATGAAGCGCCGCCCAAGTCAAAAAACGATCGCCCGCAGAGTGGACGTATAGTGGAATGGGTAAACCTTCTAAAACGCTACATTTGATTGTATGACAGCAAAAAAATCCATCCTACAGAAATCGAGATATTTGCAGTTAAAGGTGGTGACTTTTACCATCATGTTTTTTGACTAACAGGCTTCCCGCAGACAAGCCACTATGGGCATTCGATAGAACTTTAGAAGCACTACATTTCATTGTATGACAGCTAAAAAATCCATCCTGCAGAAATCGAGATATTTGCAGTTCAAGGTGGTGACTTTTACCATCATGTTTTTTGACTTATAGTGTGAGAGCCAGCGACCGGCAGACCTTTGTCATTTTATAAAGGCTGAGACTTTGTCTGTGTGTAGTCTCAGTATGGTTATGTACGATCCCCAAATATGAAGTTTGGGTCCGGGTGGCTTTGGGAGATATGAGGCATCAAAGGTGCCCAAAATAGCACCCAAGATTCGTCATTTTACCAAGGCTGAATTTTAAATAAAAAGCTATAAAAAGAGGTTTCCCAAGCGGGCAGACACCTGCGGTGGTTCCTTCATCATGTCGGTCAGCCTCAAAGTCTGCCGTATAAAACAAGTATAAAACATGTATGCAACAAGTATAAAACATGTATGCAACAAGTATCAAACATGTATGCAACAAGTATAAAACATGTATGCAACATGTATCAAACAAGTATGCAACATGCATAAAACAAGTATGCAACAAGTATAAAACATGTATGCAACAAGTATAAAACATGTATGCAACAAGTATCAAACATGTATGCAACATGTATCAAACATGTATGCAACAAGTATAAAACATGTATGCAACGAGTATAAAACATGTATGCAACACGTATAAAACAAGTATACAACAAGTATCAAACAGGTATGCAACAAGTATCAAACATGTATGCAATAAGTATAAAACATGTATGCAACAATTATAAAACATGTATGCAACAAGTATAAAACATGTATGCAACAAGTATAAAACATGTATGCAACAAGTATAAAACATGTATGCAACAAGTATAAAACATGTATGCAACAAGTATAAAACATGTATGCAACAAGTGTAAAACATGTATGCAACAAGTATAAAACATGTATGCAACATGTATCAAATAAGTATGCAACATGTATCAAACAAGTATGCAACAAGTATAAAACATGTATGCAACAAGTATAAAACATGTATGCAACAAGTATAAAACATGTAGGCAACAAGTATAAAACATGTATGCAACAAGTATAAAAAAGTCACCACCTTTAACTGCAAATATCTCGATTTCTGCAGGATGAATTTTTTAGCTGTCATACAATGAAATGTAGTGCTTCTAAAGTTCAATCGATTGCCTATAATGGCTTATCTGCGGGAAGGCTGTAAGTTAAAAAACATGATGGTAAAAGTCACCACTTTTATCTGCAAATATCTCGATTTCTGCAGGATGGATTTTTTAGCTGTCATACAATGAAATGTAGTGCTTCTAAAGTTCTATCGAATGCCCATAGTGGCTTGTCTGCGGGAAGCCTGTAAGTCAAAAAACATGATGGTAAAAGTCACCACCTTTAACTGCAAAAATCTCGATTTCTGCAGGATGGATTTTTTAGCTGTCATATACAATGAAATGTAGTGCTTTTAAAGTTATATCGAATGCCTATAGTGGCTTATCTGCGGGAAGGCTGTAAGTTATAAAAGATGATGGTAAAAGTCACCACCTTTAACTGCAAATATCTCGATTTCTGCAGGATGGATTTTTTCGCTGTCATACAATGAAATGTAGTGCTTCTAAAGTTCTATCGAATGCCCATAGTGGCTTGTCTGCGGGAAGGCTGTAAGTCAAAAAACATGATGGTAAAAGTCACCACCTTTAAATGCAAATATCTCGATTTCTGCGGGATGGATTTTTTTGCTGTCATACAATGAAATGTTGTGCTTTTAAAGTTCTATCGAATGCCCATAGTGGCTTGTCTGCGGGAAGGCTGTAAGTCAAAAAACATGATGGTAAAAGTCCACCACCATTAAATGCAAATATCTCGATTTCTGCAGGATGGATTTTTTTGCTTTCATACAATGAAATGTAATGCTTTTAAAGTTCTATCGATTACCCATAGTGGCTTATCTGCGGGAAGCCTGTAAGTCAAAAAATATGATGGTAAGAGTCACCACCTTTAACTGCAAATATCTCGATTTCTGTAGGATGGATTTTTTAGCTGTCATACAATGAAATGGAGTGTTTTTGAAGGTTTACCCATTCCACCATACGCCTACTCTGCGGGCGATAGTTTTTTGATTTGGGCGGGAATGCCCATTCTCCTTTGCAAGTGTGTAGAAATGAGTGTGTATTGTAATTTTTATGCATTAGTGTATGTAAAATGCGTTCATGTGCTATCGTCCTCCGCAATAACCGACGGAAAATGATGAAAGAGGAATTCTGTCAATAACGCGTCCATTCTAGTTTGTCTGAGATTCGGGCATAATCATTCATGCAACAGCGATCATATATTACCTTCGCGCCTCATAAAACACAAAACAAAAATAAGCCTTCGAAATTCCCCACACATTAAAGATTAACGTTTAGACGTTTAAACAGGAATCAGTCCTGACGTGCCCTGCGTAAAATATCTTAGAGGCTTTCCCTTAGGGCCGGTGTTCTAATGTTTTCTTTTTATTCCATCACGAGGGGGGTAATCCATCAGGAGGGAGGCCGATCGATTTTCCATACGACATCCCCTCTGAAACTATGGTTATTGGTTATTTTGGACATAACGTCATCTTGGGACGGTGAGGGCTGATTTGGGACAGAGGAATGAATAGAAATGCCTTGTTACTGAAGACTATAAAATAAAGCAAGAATTAATGTTTTTTGTCTGTGCAAGAATTTGATATTACCTTAGTCTTCAAGGCCGTCATTAATAAACGTGGTGTAAAGTTACGCCGGGTGTAGGTTGGGAGTAACCATACAATTTTCGGAGTTTAGACCTAGCGTAACTTTACACGTTATTAATAATGGCCCAAATGTTTAAGTGGTTCTGTTATCGTAACCATTGTATTGTATATTTTTGCAAACTAGTATTTGTCGAATAATCGTAGTACAAGCAGTGGGGTGTGGAATGCTGATGATAATGATGATTAATTATTATAAATAGAGTTTTTTTAGTTTTTATTTGGAACTGGACAAACGCTTTATTATTCCAAGCAAAGTTGGAGAGGGCCGCTTAACAGATTTTGAATGTTTTAAAATGAGAAAACTATTACTACATATTTTTTTTTATTTTTATGATGAATGGATCGACTCTTGACCTCGAAACTTACTTAGGCAAGAATGAGGTCTACGATGGAGCGAGCCTACCCAGAAGGTGCCTATTAACTCTCTTCTTAAAAACAACAGGGTCGATAAATATTGTTTTTTTCCTAAAAAAAAGTCTAATACGATGAAAACATTATCTGGCTAAAATTGAAAAAGCATCTTCACATCTTTCAGTTTGCCGCTCACCCCCAAATGGGGTGGATTTATGTTAACAGGAAGTGCCCCGGTGAAATAGCATTCTAAGCCTGATACCGTTATGTACTGCTTATGTGTATGCCGCATATGGCCTGATCGAATATTAATTCCTAGCCTGAATTGAATTTGCTGTTGCGGTGTGACGTGGCAGTTTTTTAGCTGCTCCGTAGGGACTTTAGTATTCATATTCATAGTATCTATTTACTATAGTCATAATAAGTTCAATATTATGAGATAGGTAATCGTAGAGGCGTAGCTGTTAGAGTCGAAGTGCCCGTAGCAGCTCAGACTCTACGCCGTAGAGTTCAGAAAATAATCAATTTCATAAACATAAATGGACGAAAGGAAGCTTTTAGGCACTTACATCCTCTCACCATACTGATTGTGCTAGTTAGTAAGATAACAAGAAAATAATACTCAAGAATATTGCATTAGTTACTTAGGACCATAGACTTTTCGAACTTTTTTTCTACACTCATTTATATCTATTTTGATTGTTTTTCTATGAAGTTGTTAAAACGGACAGCAATCTGAAACCTAGAGTTTGCTTTGTTAGCGACATAGACTCATGTTCTAGATAAAAACTATTATTACTGGTAAAAAGCGTATCTACAAAAGTACTTACCCTCAGCCTAAGGCATCAGATTTTAGGACCCTCAAACGACCGAGCCCCGAATAGCCTCCAGCTAAACCACTTCGGGGCCATAAAACTCGGATACTCGTAGGTTTTATTTTTATAGCGAGAGAGATAAGTGTGTGATTAAAAAATATGTGTATGTTTATGCCCTTCGATGTGAGAGCGCTTTTATTATAATAGTGTTGGTTGGTAAAATTACAATTCGGGTTTAGTTACATTGATTTTATATCACGAAAAAAATTCAGTAATTTTTGTTCTTGTTGTTTGTTTTTGTTGTTCGTATCTATTTGTGTGAAATTGTCCAGCATTATTTATTATTATTATTTCTTTTGAACCGGTGTGGTGAAAGGCAGTAAGTAATTAAATTAACATTAGAGACTCAACTGCTAACACACCAGCCCAAGATGTCAGTGAGACTGAAGAGTACCTATATTATTTTATGTGGTTACTGAAGTCAATAGGTATTTTAAGCTTTTTATTTTAAAATAATAATTGGACGTGTCTCTGACTACCTTTAGGCATAGTTAAAGTGTCTTGAGAAATTATCTTCCGTGCCTTGAAGTGGGTTCATTTTTGTTTCCAAAAAAAAAATGAAAAAATTACCAAATTGTTCAATTCCAAGATCCTTTTGTTTTCCCTTTCTTCCTTTTCTTATTCATCTTCCAAACACACACTTCACACAACCTTTCGTATCAGAAATCAGTTACACACTAATCTTTGTTCAAGACTCGAAGTTAATAAATGCAAGCCCTTTGATACTGTGAATAACCCCTTCACTACCTCGGCGCACACGCATGGAAATTAGATCAGTAGGTAGCGCGCGCGCAGGGAATGTCAAACTTTCGTTTGACAGTTGTATGACACTGTTTGTTGCAAGAGTTTTTGTGTTTTTTTTGCATGGACATTTTACACAGCATCATCTAGCCCCAAACTAAGCAAAGCTTGTACTTATTATATCTTATCTTTGGTAATATTTGTATAGTTTTTGATATAATTAGGTGTATAAATCTCTATAAAATAAATAAATAAATATAAAATCTCTCCGATCGTATTCTAAAATTATTGTGAGGTTAAAAAGTAAGTCTAGCTTATTACATTTTTTTTATTGATCTTGATTGGCAAGCAAAATATCATTGTATCAGATTGGTAAGAACTTGAGATTGAAATTCAAATTGTCTAACTTACCCTTTCGACAGTTTGAGAACCGACAAAAGAGATCAAATGTCGCGATTGTGTGCAACATTTTTTGCATTCGCTCATTAATTTAGTTGCAACAGACAAAAGTAACCCTTCACGCGGTCTACTGTTGCGTTTTTGTTCCGGGTCTTCTTTTTATTATGTAGATTAGGGGATTTATCTACCCCAGATTTAGAACACATTGTACCTTTAAGCCTTGATTTTGTTACTATAGTTCTTCTCAAAACTTTGTATACTATCTACGATGTTGTCTAGTGTATTTCAATTTGACAAGCAACATTTTATGGCATCATAATATATGAACATGAACACTACGGCTACGGTGGCCTGGACACACCTATTCCAAGACCACCACTTTTTATTTATATTTAGAAAGACAACAACTAATAGAAATAAGCTGTATTGCAGAGAGACTTTTCACTGATGGAAGCATGATAGCCTTTTTTTTCTTATGATATCACTAGTTCTTTCGAAGCCGTAGGTATGCCTCAATTCTCCTCTTGTTCACTTGACACCATAATATTTAATGTAAGATTCACATAAACATATCTTTAAGGGAGTCTGGTTGAAGCGTCGCGTGATTCGAGAGCTGGCGATTTTTTGCACAGAGAATCAGCATTGCAATTCAGAGAGGCAATGCCGCCAGTATTTTGGGCACGCTTCCGACTGGCAGTGACCTGGATCAGTTGTGCTATCTATAGATCGTTTTTACGACGATCCTTAGATAGCTTCTGATTCTATTGTATTTTGTAATTTTATGTACATATTGTAGTAGCTTAGTTTCTGTAAATAAATCAATCAAAAGCAAATAAAAACATAGCAAACATTACTAGTTCATTCAGATGAAGTGTGATTGAAACACAAAAATCTATAATACGAACTTTCTGATTCAAAACATTTGTATGGAAGACGCATTTGATGTTGGTTTAAAAGATACGGGTACTAAATATTTTTAAAATTATAAACGCTTTCACCCTCGCAAAGTCACAAACATCAATAGACACTAACTACCAATCGACATGACCAATCATGCGTAAAGGTTATCAATGGAAAAACAGCAGTCAAATAAATCTAACGAGCTCACATCTGCATGTCATTGGAATAAATCAAATCACTTTTGAATGCACCCGTAAAATATTTTTGAACTATTTTGAATGCACTGTCATAAAAAACGGCGTCCCCAAGTCAACCCGTTCACTGACATAAAAAAGTAACACCCATATTTTGCACTTCCGATATCGAATAATAGGGTCTATTTATGCATTCTCGATAAATGAAGAGTATTTTTTTACTTCTATTATAAATCAAAATGTATTATTTATCTTTAGACAATCTGAATCTGCATCCTTTTGTTGTACGGGTTGTGCGGTGTGTCATGGGAGTAACATTATGCATCGAATAATAATACTTTTAATAAATTGAAACTAAAAACGGTGTATTCAAATATTAAGATACTAAATGAAAAGTACTAGGAGAACCCTTTGCTCAGCAAATAAAAACAGAGTCTATGATAAATAATAAAATTAATAATAGGTAATTTAAATAAGCATCCGTAAAAGTAATGCATCGACTAAAATTATACTTACATCGGATTATATCGGATTTTAGTATAAATCAGGTATTTCATGTATTTTCTAAAATAATCTGACAGTCACAGTAACCCATTTCTCTACCGTGTGCAGATCTTATCGTGTGCATAAATTAAGCGGAAAGCAAGTCGGCCATTTTGAATATTTCAAGTACCGGGGGTGTTTTCGACCGTGGGGCAGTAATTATTTGATTGAAGTCAAGAGGTTACATGCCGAGATACCAGTCGGATTTCATTGTTGAATACGAGCCTCAAGTGTGAGATTCGAGTGTTTTATCAAAAGTACGGTATGTCGGATTCACACCTACCGAGTTCAAGGGTAAACCGTCGAATTAGAATTCAAATATTCTGAATATGAATATGAACAAAAAAAAGTTTATAGCGAAATGTAGGCATGTGCTTAAAATATTTTTGGATATCTTCAAAGGAAAAAGCGATTTGATCTGAGAGAACATATACCGTGCTTTGGGGATATAGACGAGAACATGATTAGTTTCGTTTGAAGAATAATAGCGAATTTTATTTGTTCAGTAATAACAATTGAACAGTAATATTGATTTAGAACGCAAATCAGTTGTAAGACCCAACAACTTTGCATAATTTCTGCATAACAATAGCTTTTTTTTCAATAAAATATATCCTGTCGAACTCACAATGAATCGAACCGAGATTATCAATTAAGTATCGGAAACTTTCAGCTTGCGTACAGTTGCATATTACCATTCAAATAAAAAAAATAAAAAAAAACATCTGAACAAGGTGACAGGGTTAAAAAACGTCACAGACTCCCTAATCCGCGTTATAATGCATATAATTATTATTTCCGATTTATCAAAGAAACTAACAATCCTTTTTGCATATGCGTTTTTGACGGAAGTGTGAACAAAAAATGTCACCCTCAGGTAGAAAGGGTCACCCCAAGGGTTGTAAGGGTAACATGAGATGATTATATTAGAATTTTTAAGATGTTTATTATGCATGCATTCTCAGGAGGATTTGGACAGCCTCGGGCTAGACGTGGTTTATAGGGTTAAAGTTATTACTTTTAAAAAAGACGTTACGTTTACTTCCAAAAAAAAATTCTTGGTACCTATTTATTTTCTTCAGTTAGGCAGAAGTAAGAAATCGTTGTACAAGTATGTTAATTAATGAATGCATTAATTCATATGCATAAAGTAACTTAAAAACAAACAATTACGCAAATTGTTTGTTTTTAAGGTACTAATCTGACGACCTCTGTGGCGCAGTGGGTGAAAACCCGCTTGGGACGCAGAAGGTTGCGGGTTCGATCCCGCGGGATAAACGTTTGTATGATCTGCAAATATTTAGGTGTTTCTATGTATAATATGAATGTTTTACAAAAAGAAAAGTATATATTATAAGTAGTATATCAGTCCTCTTAGTACCCATAACACAAGCTCTGCTTACTTTGGGGCTAGATGATGCTGTGTGAAATGTTCAACAGCAAAAAAAAATGTGCTTGTCTACTAATGTACTACGTTCACATTAAACATAGCTAGGACTAAAAATAAGATTAATAAAAACAAGATATCATAATGTAAGATGCTTGCTTAAAATATTTTACGTTTCATCTTAAAAAAAATCAAGTGACCTAACAAGCACCGTCAAAATATCAAAATATATTTATATTTATTCAAACCTGACATCAACGTTCATTCAACTTTTTTTTCATAAAAAACTGCACATCCCGTGGGGTAGCTGTGGTTGTTTGTATAGTTTTTTATGGCGTTTTATAGGGTTTAGTCCAGGTAATCCCATGTCCTCTCACCAACTGAATAGGCTGACGTATAAAAGGATTAGAATCTAATAGATAATTAATGATGTTGCATAGTTTGGTTGTTGATATTTTGATTTTTATTTTCAATAAATTCAAAGTGACTTGATGCGTAATATGAGTTTTTTAATGGTTCAAGTCTTAATGATGTTTTGCTTGACGGTTGCTAAATACATTTATGATTTTATCACAGCAAAATTTATTTATTGATTTTATTTTATTTGGAAAACAAACAGTAATACAAACTAAATTAATTATAACTTAAAAATTACTATATACCAGTTATATGTTTTCGCATATACAAAACTAAAAATGTGCGTTGACAGAAGAAAAAAACAGGTTGAGGCACCGATTCGAACCAATATTGCGCAAGAGCGCGCTTTAAAGTAGTAGGTTTAGTGTTGAAAAGGTCCAACTCAGAATAACCAACCAATTCATTAAAGTAGTTAGCTGATCTAATAAAGAAGGAGTGTTGTCTATAATTAGTTGCACAATGAGGAATATAAAAAGAGAGAGTGTGTTTTCTGACGCTCCTTGTGGGGACACGCCACTAATATTATCTTTATTTATCATTCTTCACTACAAATACCGAGATATTTGTCTCGGGTCTGGGTATAATATGTATGTATTTGCGAACAAAAAGATAAGTAGTATATCAGTCATGTAGTACCCATACACAAGCTCTGCTTACTTTGGGGCTAGATGGAAAGTCCAGCATTATTTATTTAGCTAACATGTTTTCGTCATATTCTAGTACAGTCACGGACAATAAGATGTATACAATCCATACTTTTAAAATTAATATCACACTAAAACTAATAGATGTGGGTTAAAATCAAAAAGCGGAAATTGATTTCACATTGAACTAGTGGCGAAATCAATAAAAATACCAGAACATTGTTGGACATGTTGACCTGTACTGTACATGGGTTGAAACATTATGGAGTGTATACATCTTATTGTCCGTGACTGTACCTACAATATGGACTTGACGCTAGTACTACTAAATAGATAGCTTTACTAATTATTGAAGTGAAACTTCTTTAGGCACGTTTGGCAGTTTTGAGATGAGAAAAAATTCTTGGATTCGCCTCGAAAAGGTCACGTGACTGCTCACCGACACCGAGTTATTTGTCAAGTTCAAGTTTCCACTTCTGCTGGCACTCCTGGAGTGCCACTGTTTTTTATTTTGCCTCATCTATTCAATCTACCGACTACCAATCAGGCTTTAGTACAGTTTGCATCAAAGACTCGCAAAAGTAGAGCGGAAAGTTGATAGGAAGACAAAAACAAAAGACAGCTGATAAAGTTCATCGACCTACGCCAACGTGGCGTAACTTTCATTCTTAAAACGAACCAAGTTAGTAACCTACTTTTCATTAATAAGGCGAGCTAAAAAAATGCACGAAGAAAGTATCAAAGATTGAGCGAGCGCGAACTTCGCGAACAGCTGGAGAAAGAGACTTGTGGATGCGACTATTTATTATTGAAAGAAAATAATAATAATAAATAATAATACTGGACATTTCACACAGCATCATCTAGCCCCAAACTAAGCAAAGCTTGTACTATGGGAACCAGATAACTGATAATATACTACTTATATACTTTTTGTTTGTAAATACATACATATTATACATAGAAACACCCAGACCCGAGATAAATATTTGCAGATCATACAAACATTCCCGCGGCGGGGATCGAACCAAAAAAAAAAAAACGAAAAAGGTGAACAAAGTTTACATGCTTGCAGTTTTTAGGTTATCATCTTTTTTTTTATGAGGTGCCTGAACATTTAAGTTTTTTAGAGACATTAAAACGAATAATGTCAAAGTAGAGTAAACTTTGCTTAAAGATTTTAATATGTATCCCAAAAATTGCATTCATCCAGGATTTTAAAATCGTTACATATCCCTAAGTGTGCGGTTGACATTATAAAAATATTATCCTTTTAAACTCTGCTTATCGTATGCTGTACATGGAGCAAGCCATGCAGCAGCTCTTTCTTTTGGAGAGCACAACACAGATTGGTGAACGATATAGAGGCCATTGAAGGAAAGACCTGGATGAGAACAGCACAGGGCCGATTAGAGTGGCGTTTGAGGGAGGGGGGGCTATTTTTTGAACTGCCAATGATGATGCTGAACACAGATTGACAAGAAACGCGCTTATAACTTGAGAAGTGATTCTTTAGAGCATTGACTTGAAAACTTATATCATACTATTTTTTAATTTATTTTGATTACAGCATCAAGAGGCAACCTTATCCTAACCGGACGGCTGCAGCACAGCTGTAGTACTTGAGTGCAATTAGAATACAAACTCATGTTTGCATCAGACTTTAAAAACCAGCGATTGTTTTCAGACAAAATCGTATCCATACTATTCGACCGTTAATTTTTCCCGGAGTTCCCCGGCAGACGCCGAGACGCTCGGCAAAAAATAATTAAAACGACCGCCGACGAAAGCGAAAGCGCGCCGTCTGCCGCGTAATTAGTACAATGGTGTTTCCTGACTTTGAACTTTTCAATCGCTTTTCATCCTTAAATTATGCAACGGGTTATTTTGTTTTAATTTTTCACGCTTGTTTAGATAAATGATGGTAAGGTCATAAATGGATGCAATTACTTTTGTACGCTTAAAACGAATGGGCCTTACTTACTTTCGCATTACTTAGGGCCTAGTTATATTAGTTACAAAGCTATTTACCCTTCAGGCAAAGTATAGCCATGTTTTCACAAATCATTATTTGTATGTAAGTACTCTGATACTGATTGTCTTGTTCTATGAGTGTCTACAGTGCCTTGGAACAGTTGGCTTTTTATAAAAAGTTAGCTGCGCTTCCGCGGTGTGACCCGCGGTCCCTCGGGATTTTTTCACGATAAAAAGTAGCCTATGTCCTTCCCTGGGATTCAACCTTTCTCCATGCCTATTTTCAGCCTAATCTGTGCAGTGGTTTGGGCGTGAAAAGGTAACAAACAGACAGACAGAGTTACTTTCACATTTATAATATTAGTATGGATATTTTCCTGTAGTTCTGGTAAAAAAAAATAATGCACTTATATTGAACTCGAAAGGTTAGAATATCAGAATAGTTCTCTAGTAACCTATATTATCGTTTTCATAAGCTTATCAATACTTAGTCTGTCGGGCACATAAAAAGTCACTCCAATAGGTAACTGCTAGGTATCGTAATGAAATCGTCTAGTCGGGCTCGTTTGCACATATCGTCATATTGTATCCGAGTTTGTCGCCGTATACCGTCATATTGGCGTATCGTAGCTTTTTATGGACCTCTAGAGCGACGCAAGGTTTCGAGGTCGTTGATATAAACATTTTAGGGTCCATTTTAGTAAATCTTTGGGTTATCGAGCTGTTAGAGTTGCCGTAGTGTGGATTGTTCTAGATTACATTTTTTGTAAGGAAAACGTATTATGTACCTGTATGAACATGACGACCTCTGTGGCGCAGTGGGTGAAAGCCCGCTTGGGACGCAGAAGGTTGCGGGTTCGATCCCCGCCGCGGGATAAAGGTTTGTATGATCTGCAAATACCTATATATCTCGAGTCTGGGTGTTTCTATGTATAATATGTATGTATTTACAAACAATAAGTATATAAGTAGTGTATCGGTTATCTGGTTCCCATAGTACAAGCTTTGCTTAGTTTGGGGCTAGATGATGCTGTGTGAAATGTCCAGCATTATTTATTTATTTAATAACTATTCTTGTCAGTGACTAATTCTAAAGATTCCATGAACAATGGATTTCAATCTGTTCAGTATTCTTGTTTTACATCTAAAGATTAATCTAAATATTGAGAAATTAAAACATCGCGCAATGAAACTGGAGTAGTTGAATAGAAAAAGTTTTGCAAAAACTCTATCATTGAAAACACTAGGTATCGACTTAATTCAAAATTATCTTTTTATTTCAAAAATAAACTTCAAAGAAAAATGATATTCCCATAAAATGAACATAAAAGTAATCACGCACGAATATGATCAGAGAAACCTTTTTAATTTGTAGAAGCCGCATGATCACATAGGCCGTATCAAAACCAATTTTTCCTCCATATTGAAAACTTGGAAAATTAATTCCTCCGCCTAATTTCCTTCGTGAAATATGAGGGCACGTTAGACCCTTACTCACACTCACGCGTCACGCAAATTTCGTTACGTTGCCATAGGGTTGAAACTACCCCCCACCCCGTGGCATCAATCTTCACCCCCGCCACCTACGGCCGTATAATACAATAATATATGTCTAACTTTCGGACCGGCCCTGTAGGTAGTCCTGTCTCGCTCTGTTTAAGGAGATGATGCGTGGTGTGAGCGGGATAGGCGCGGGTGGAGCTAAAGGGTGTAGGGAGTGTGTAGGGGCGCTATTGAAATTGAAGCGGGGTTTAGGCGCGGATGACGCCTGGCTGGAGAATAGATGGAAATTTCCTCAATTTAGCGTTTTCGCCAACAAAGGACGTTGTTTAATTTTTGGTTTTTGGCAGCTCACTATTTGTCTGGCGACTTTGATAGCATCGATTTACAATCGACGTCAATTAGGATTCATAGCTTTGAACTCTGTTACAATTTTTTAAAATTATTATACGTCAAAAAATTAGTTCACTACAGACACAACTGGCAATTATTGTAATGTTAGGAACTTATCCATTCTTTCCAAAATATGAACACGTAACTAAAATTCTTATGAATTCAAAGATAGCGGTAAAAGACCATTTGATCCATTATACTTATTAGGTCGTCTTTGAATACTGCTAAGATAATATAAGAGTTGGGTTTGAGGTAACATTTTTGAAAGGCCCTACTTCAACGCACCTGCTACCAACAATATTCTATCAATCACCTTAAATAGACTTAAGTTGTTATATCCACATCAGAGATAGGTAAAAAAAGACAAACATTGCTACTAAGGTACCTACGTATATATTTCTCTTTGCAAGTTTAGATATACAAGTTTTCTAAAAACTACAACTTATGTTCAAAAGTATTATAATTTTGAAACTGCATTAATGGGCTTTACAGTCGAAAATACCTCTGAACAGCAAAAACTATATCAGTGACCAAAACAGAACCAATGATAGAAATAACGGTCCTGTTTATTCCAATTCTAAGCCCTGATCAAAACAACCCTTCGAGACAGACGGGTCGAAAACAAGCGCCTCCAAATACAATTAATTACAACTTACAGCTACGATTTATATTCGCTGCGTGTACAGGTGTGGCGCTGCTTTATTTGTGTGAATGTAGCTTTAGGTACTGAGGTCGACCCTGTTGACTTTGAGTATTTATTGGTAACCCGCTCAGCCGCTCACTATAAATCGTAAAAATTTTAAGCTTTTTTTTCATGTTCAATATTCTTAAGAGCCGTGTTGGCCGAATGGGGTTGTACCTCGACTTTCAATCCGAAGGTCGTGGGATCGAATCCCGGCCGTGCATCAATGGATTTTGCGCTTCGTAAAATTTATATGCGCTTGAACACGAGCTCTGAACGGTGAAGGAAAACATCGTGAGGAAACCAGTTAGTATTCGTATAGGCGGCGATGGGCTTGCAACCTGTCACGTATGGAATACTAACTTCTGCAAGATGTGGGCATGTATCAAATATGTATTTGTACATGCCTCTGACTACCCCCTTAGACATCTTCAAAGGATCTGGAGTATAAAGATCTGAGAGAATGTCTACCGCGCCTTGGGGATACAGTCGTGACCCTGTTTACGTGTTTTGTTCAATATTCTTAGAAAGCTGAATGTCATCTCAGTCGAAGGGAAAACTATTACTAATCGAAATTTTATAAGTAAATAGTTTGCATAGGTACTCGTTAAATTGTCGGTAGGATTTTTGAAGTGAAAACTTCTTTAGGCGCGTTGGGCGTTTTTGAGGTGGAAAAAATTTATTAAACTCAGACTGACACTGTTACCGACACCACCGTCAGCGCCATCTAGTTTGGAACTCCGTAACTCAACACGGTAGAACCTTTATCACGACGATGCAAAAATATTTCCTGACGATTCAAAAAAATCCACACGTAAATTGTACATATTTTCACTTCTGTCGGCACTCTCCTGTTTTTTTTATCTACGCCGCGCCGTAATATTTTGTTTTAATAATTCCTCAATATTGTTCGATATAACCTATCTATAGTATGTAATGAAGTAATGTAATGTGAGTGAATGAGGCAAAAGTTGTGTGTCAGGATCGTAGCAAGTGGAGATCCGTGGTCTCTGCCTACCCCTTCGGGCAAGAGGCGTGATTTTATGTATGTATGTATAATCTATAGTAAAAAAACAGACAGGGCTCATGACTGTACCTATCCCTAGGTCACAGATCTTTGGGTATTCCAGATCCTTTGAAGATGTCTCAGCAGGTAGTCAGAGGTACATCTATACTAATATTATAAAGAGGAAAGATTTGTTTGTTTGAATTGAATAGGCTCCGAAACTACAGGACCAATTTAAAAAAACCTTTCACCATTAGAATCCTACATTATCCCTTATGAACATAGGCTATATTTTATCCCGAGAAAGTGAAGTTTTCCCGAGGGACCGCGGGTAACCGAGGGACAGCTAGTCAGTAATATTTTCGATTCGACAAAGGTACTGTCATTGAACTTTAAAACCAAGCATTTGAATCGTGCAAGGTGCGCCCCTCGACTTCTTGATTGATAAGGCTCCCCTCTGGACCGTGCTAGGGGAAACTTACAAACTTTACTTATTGGTACCTATAAGTATATTTTCTACCTTCATAAGAATATTCATGGAAAATATATAGGAAATAGAGTCTACTCGTGACCACAGCGGCTGTAATATCCATCCGAAACGTCGCGGTAAATAAATTAAAGCTACGCAATGAAGTCTCGTAAATAATTTTTATGTTGATAATTGATAGGATCAAGAATAATGTTTGAATTGAAAATTAAAGAAAATAAAATAGATGACTACCCCCTAAGTCATCTTCAAGGATCTGGAATACTAAAAGATCTGATAGAATGTCTACCACGCCTTGGGGATACAGTCGTGATCCTGTTTACGTTTAAAATAGGTACTAGTAACATCAAAAACAAAGTAGGTATATAGTAGAAATATTTATACTTATCTATTAAAAACTCTTTTTTATGCCCTTACAGAATGAATAACAAAAATTAATGATGTCAATGACCTTAGGTTACCGTAATTCAAAGCGTATTTCTACGAAAAATCGGATTAAACAAATCACGTTCACCGTCCCACATAAAGTTCGTAACAAATCGGGCTCACATCCACTAAAGCTCTTCTAACATTATTGATGACTAACCTCCTACAAACTCGAAATACGAAGTGGGGTCAAACGCTAACGTTTACCTACAACTTTAACGTCCGAGCACCTGCTTCGGAAAATTCCACTCTAAGTTAAGAATGTTAGAGTTGGATTTTCTGTAGAACGGGTTTGTCGTATTAGGAGTGGGTGTAAGAGAGTTACCCCCAAGGTGGTCGGCAATTTTACCATGTTAGGCTTGACGCTCTGTAATTTTGGGGCCTAATGCGCCTATTCCTATTTCAAGCTACCCTCGGGTTTAAGTATGGCCTGACGCGAGAGATAAGGCCAGGGAGGCTGTAAGGGTTGTTTGAGATAGTAGATATGTGTGTAGTGATTTGCAGTATGAAGTTGGGATTTTGCGTGTTTTGAGAAAGTCTATAGATAGAGTCAAAGTCAAAAAGCATTTATTCAGTAGGACCGCTGGGATCACTTTGAATCGAGCATAAAATAATTATAATCGCGTCTTCAAAAATCTTTAAGGGCGTCTGGTCGAAGCGTCGTGTGACTCGAGAGCTGGCGATTTTTAGGCACAGAGAATCAGCATTGCAATTCAGCGTGGCAATGCCGCCAGTATTTTTGGCACGCTTTCGACTGGCAGTGACCTGGAGCAGTTGAGCTATCTATAGATCATTTTTACGACGATCCTTAGATAGCTTGACTGATTCTATTGTATTTTGTAATTTTATGTACATATTGTAGTAGCTTAGTTTCTGTAAATAAATGGATAAGTACTATAATGTAGACATACTAGATTATTGAACAAGTTACATAATTACCTACGTAAAATTTCAAGTGAAGTAGGTTCAACGGGTCTTATCGCAGTGAGCGATTTGTTCTACACGATCTATTTGACCTGGTATTTGAATGAAAGCTATCAAAATAATTACACTACTACGATTTCGTTTTCTTTCGCATTTCAATAAAAATGGCAAATGAAAAACGAAATAATTTAATCATAAATTAAGTTGTTCTTTGTACTTTTCTATGTATAAAAATTAAAAAAAAACTTGCAAAGATACATCTCGTTGATGTTTTTTGTTTGGCTACGAATGTGCGTAGCACTCAACTTCGTAGCCATTTTATTTTTATTTTTTTATTTATTATTATCCCTTGATGTCCCACTGCAGGGCAAAGGCCTCTCTTTCACTCTTCCCTATTGCGAGTTATTGAGGTCCAATGTGGAGAGTGAATAAGAATATGGGTGTTAAGTGAGAGTGAAGTTCGTCTCGTAGAGTAATACGGAAAGTAAAATGAAAAAATAAAATAATGTCTTGCTAAAGTTATTGATGATTGGAAACAAAATTTAGATTATTTGACTATTGTAAATATTTAAATTAAAATAAATAAATCAGCCACCCCTTCCTGACTTCGCTCATGTCAATCTGTTGTAGGTATCAATAATTGCAAAGGTGAAAAAAATGTGTTAATTTTTCGGTCCGTATGTTCTGCATAACATAAAAAAAATACAGCATTACCTTTCAGCAAAGTTGAAATAATACTGCAATAAATGTGTTGCGTAACTACTGCCATCTAGCGATTTATTGGAAAGTAGATTCGATCTCAAAACTTTTACTGCTATTCGTCACTAGATGTCAGTACCGGTGGTTTAAAAGTCTTATTGGAAAAGTATTATTATTTTCTATTTGGAATTTTCAGGGTTGTCTTTCATCAGAGGGGCTATTGTGTAACTCAACTGATAATGAACATTGGCTTCATATTGACATTTGAAACCTAGTCTGGACTTAAAAAGTTATTTTCGTATTGTGGGATTGGTTGAGCTCACGGATTGAGCTCTATTGGGATGACAACTGGGAATGGATTTCAAGTTTTCTCAGTAACTTAGACGCGCTCGTGGTCGTGCTTGCTTAGTCGTTCTTGATAGATCGTCGAAGTTAAGCAACGTTCTTACCGGTCTGTAAGTGGATGTATGACCGCCAGCGGGATTTTCATCTGAGCACTTCCGTGCTTCGGAGGGCACGTTAATTTGTCGGTCCCGGCTTATTTTTTAAGTCGTTTAGTCAAGGCCTTAAAGGCAGCCTAAAAACTAAGTCACCAGAGTTGGCCACTGACTCATACGAACTTAGGTACTTTAGTATCCGTGTAGTTACCAAAACTACCTTCGAATAATTTATACAGAGCCCATATACGTACCTCTAAAGCAAACTTAACCGACTATAAACGAAATTACTGAAGCGTTTACGCTACTCCACAATTAAGGGAAAGCTGTTAAACTTGAACAGTTGGGAATAAGTAATATTTCTTTACTACCTCGGTTATAGGTACCTACCTTACCAGTTATGTGATTATCAACACACGTTATCTTGGAGTCAAAAGCTGATAAATCTGAACTGAGCAGAAACAAAAGTGTTTAAGCTCTTTTGAATCAGCTCACGCTGACCTATTTATTTTATTTATTTATTTCATACATAAATAATTTACAACGGACCCCGCTCTAGGCCAAGCTCTTATTAACTAAATCTACACTAGAGGGACTATTAAAAGCTTTCAGGGCCTAATCACTGGATGAACTTCACGATTCTAAGATTCTTGCCAGCGAGCCTCGCTACTTCAAAAGGATAGTACGCGAAGCAATCGAAATCAAGAAGTATCTGAATTTTAATCGTGAAGATAGTTTTAGGCTTCCTGCATCATGGAATCCAGTTATTAGTAGGTGTGAAGTGCGTCGTAACATCACGCAGCGGGGTCAAGATACGGTTAGTGTCGTGTGCGCCTGTGTAAACGTCGTCGTTTAGAAAATCTGAAGATATGTGAGGGTAGTTGTAAAACTATCGCTCATCGACGGGGGCTCCGTCACCTCCAGTTTGCCCGCGACCACGCCTGTTGCAACACAGGCAAAACGTCGGGAAATAATAAAATAAGGTACGCGATAAATCCCGTTTAGTTAATACGTAATTATAATTAGTGATCGCGAAAGTTTAAAAAAGACTATTAAAAGCTTGTTTCAAAATATGATCAAGTCTTGAGAACTCAATATCATTATCTGTTGTCATGGAATTACCGCTTCCTGGTCGGATCAGCTTGAATAAGTTTGTGCATTATTATCTAAATTAATGTACGACTCTTCTAGTTAGAAGTACCATGTAGTACATTCCAATAAGATCATACATTATGATCAGATTTTTGGATATACGAGTAAGTTACGTTCTTTTACAGGAACTTCAGACACACAGCTAACTATCATCCTCATTTGGTTGATATTCCATCTATCAGAACAAAGTGCTTTCAAAGAAATCAAGGAAGCTGATTGAAAGAGCATAATGAAAGAATCATTATGCTCTTTCAATCAGCTTCCAGCGTCTGTATTTCTACTGAGCTACGACCCTGTTGTTTTTAGGCAGAGAGTTAATAGGCACCGTCTAGGTAGGCTCGCTCCATCGTAGACCTCACTCTTGCCTGTGTAAGTTTAGAGGTCAAGAGCCGAACCATTCATCATAAAAAAGTATCTTAATCTAAATCCTGTAATAAATAAATAAAAATGCTGGACATTTCACACAGCATCATCTAGCCCCAAACTAAGCAAAGCTTGTTGTATGGGAACCAGATAACAGATATACTACTTATATACTTTTTGTTTGTAAATACATACATATTATAATAAGGATTTAGATGCAAAAAGCACCTTTGCCTTTTGCATCTAGAGACCCTATAAATAAACTAAGGTTGCAGAAACTAGCGGATCGTTATTCAATCTAACTAAAATATTCCGATTTCAAACAAACAGCAGCGATGCATGTCTCCGACAAGACAAATAGGACCCCCCTCCCCCCACGTTGACAGTTCACCTGCACGGAACCGCCGGAGCTAGGCAAAGTGAAGACGCATTTTTGCATAAAACAGGTTAGGTTCATAGGAACATCTCTTCAAATATAAAAAAACCGTAGCACTCCCGGGAGTGCCGAGAGAAGTTATTTTGGGTCACTGCGCCAAAGGAGTACGTTTATTGTACACCAAAAAGAAACACAAAAGTAACAAAAACACACATTTTAAACTTTCGCGACTCGAAGACATTTTAAATTTTATTACATTTTTAATTTAATTTTATTTTTTATTAATGTTATACCTACGCGATTAGGTCCTGTAATAAAATTTAAAAAGTAACAAAAACAGTTCTTTAGTTACTTGTAACAATGGGCGACCTTATCGCTGAAAGCAATTTCTTCCAATTCTTCAATTAGATATTTGAGCTCTACATAATTGACGACCTCTGTGGCGCAGTGGGTGAAAGCCCGCTTGGGACGCAGAAGGTGGCGGGTTCGATCCCCGCGGCGGGATAAATGTTTGTATGATCTGCAAATATTTATCTCGGGTCTGGGTGTTTCTATGTATAATATGTATTTACAAACAAAAAGTATATAAGTAGTATATCAGTTATCTGGTTCCCATAGTACAAGCTTTGCTTAGTTTGGGGCTAGATGATGCTGTGTGAAATGTCCAGCATTATTATTATTATTAATTGGTCGAGCACTCAAATCTCTTAAGACATAAATTGACTCTTCATATTTCGTCTTTCATGTGCAATACGCAGACGTGCCTCTTCTCTCTGACTACCTACCTTATTAGAAATAAAAAAAAATAAATACAATTTTTACGGTAGCTTGGTTAAGAGTCCTGGTTTTTGTGAAAATACAGCCTTATGTAATCTGGACTGACGGTAAATTCTGTAAACGTTCTTGTGTGTATAAGCTGATACCTGTCAGGAACTGATTGGATTTAGGATGTGAGTTTCTTTTAGATCTTATTAGAACTGAGATTTAAACTTTTAGGCGCTTTGGGCATTTTTGAGATGGGAAAAAACGATCAAACTCAGTCACGTGACTGTTACGACACCATCTCTTATTATACCTAACTTAATTTCGTTATGGTATCGTCAGAATGTTCGACGTGACAGATCTCCGCCTCTGAGTGAGACAGCCCCGAGTTCAAATCCCAGTAGGACAGTAACTTTTTGCACTTTATTTTTTATACTTTTTTGACGTGACAACGTCTTATAATTCGATAGAGCCGGCTGCACGCACGAAAAAATGCAGCGTTACCACGGCGTTACCTCGCTCTGAGGCGTTCCATGTAAGGCTTGAAGTGCAAGCGAGAGCGCGGAACGAGCGACAAAGAAGCACAAACGTTGTCACGTTGAACTATCGTCAGTAAACCGACTTTACGGACAACCAATTTTTTTTAAGTTTAGAACCGTTACCAAAACCTTGTTCAAGTTTTCACTTCTGTTGGCACTCCCGGAATGCCACTGTTTTTTTAACACACAGAGATCTGAACTCTGTTTTCTATCTATAATTAGATTCCTATTTGTCCAACTTTATTTAGGCCGGATTCGACCAAACTAGTTGCACTATTATATTATTTAGTCTTATACTGCGAGTAAAATCAAAAATTTCTAGAGTGATTTATTGATTTTAATTGGGCAAGAAAAGCAGGATGATGATGATAACTTAGATTCTTATTTTTCCTCCTTTATTAAATTTTTCTGTACTAATATTATAAAGAGGAAAGATTTGTTTGTTTGAAATGAATAGGCTCGGAAACTACTGGACCGATTTGAAAAATTCTTTCACCAATAGAGTCCTACATTATCCTCGAGGTTATATTTTATCCCGGGGAAGTGAAGTTATCCCGAGGGATCGCGGGTAACACCGCGGCGGCCAGCTAGTATGATTTAAATTTAATAATGTTACTGTGTGATAATATGTCTGCAAATTGAGCTTTTAAGCGCATGTTGCAAACTTATCTGCAGTGAAAATGGATAGAACTTGAGCCATTTGGGATCGAAGCTAACGGTGGAATTACTTGCTAATGCATCCCGTTCATGCTTGATGAGTGTTGTAGTTCAGATAGTATCAGAATATTCACTATGCTGAGTATTTTGGCTAGTGGCATTACAAGTAGGTATGCAAAACAAAAGTATTAAAAAATCGAAAATACAAAAATTATTGGAATGTTGTTTTAAAACGGAGGTCGTCGGAGGAATCTTGTGTTATATTTACTCTTGATTTCATAAAAAACATGCACAAATATTACCTAAATACCTACGGCCTGTTTTATAAAAAGTTTAACTAGATATCATTATGTTTTGTCGACTCTAATTACTGTCTACATCTACGAATAATACATCAAATTTTCTAAGTGATCCAAGTGATTTGGAATGAAACATTTTCAAGATATTGCTTGAACAGATTCCATCAATCGAACTCAAACTACAGTCTCGTACATATTGTACATTACTTGTATATGGCAACTAAATTGAGCACGTATCTAAGGGGGAGAAGGGGGGAACTTGCTTAGATAATGTGCATACATTAAACTAAGACCAAACTAACGCAGGCGTATCTTGATGAGGGAACTTCGGGGCACGCCTGGAACACAGCTTGGATGTTGCAGCTGAAACAGTTAGGTATGTAAAGTTACAACATATTAAACTGCTTCGAATCATGAAGAGATCCGTAGACGCACTAAAGTCACCGACATAGCCCACATAATTAGCAAGTTGAAGTGGCAGTAGGCGGCACATAGCTCGTAGAAGTGACGGACGTTGGGGCAGAAAAGTTCTAGAGTGGAGGCCACGCACCGGAAATCGCAGTAGAGGACGGCCCCCACTAGATGGAAAGACGATTAGTGGGAGCCGTTGGGTGCAGGCTGCACAAGATCGATCGCTTTGGAAATCGATGGGGCCTATGTTCAGCTGTGGACGCTAGATGGCTAAGATGATGATGATGATGATACCGCTTCGTGTTAATGTTTGATGGATCGATTGATATTTGTTGCTTCGTGACGCTAAAACGGACGTTTTTATGTGGATGGAGGTAGCTAAAAAGTAAGTAAGTTCGCTTAACTTCGACGATCAAGAACGACTAAGCAAGCACGACCACGAGCGCTTCGGAAGTAGCTTATACCCTGGATAAACGTCTATTTAAAGAACAAAATAACTTTTTAAATTTTCCCAAAGAGCTGAAGTTGATATTGGGTTACGTTAATTTTTTATTATCACATTCTCACATGACAATAGTAATTGCACTAGTAGAGAAAATGGACACGTTAAAGCATAATCATTATCACTATAGCTGCTACAGTAAAAGCTATAGTAAGTACTTCAAAAGCTTTCTTATAGGTGTAAGAAATGCTTACAAAAAGAGACGAACATGAGAGGGTTTTAAAAAAGCTAACTAAGAATGAAACAGCTGTGCTATTCCGACTGTGGTCGAGTTGTAATTATGGGGAGATTGGGCATTTGCTATGACGGAATTTAATTAATCCAGCGAAATCCTGTGAGTGGAACGTTCAATAACACCACTTTACGTGACGTTCCTGTTATTTTATACCTACTTATGGTATATTTATTGATAAAATAAAGATAACCCTGTCTAACCTTTCCTATGCATACATATTTTACAAATTCTTTCAGAGCAATGGATGAAGCAACGTAATACGAGAGCTGGTGCATTTTGGCTCAACAGATCAAGCAAGTTTATATTTTACATTTGATAATATATATATTTTTTAATGATTGCTTTCGTCTATGCAACTTATGCATGCATTTTCGATAGCTATAATCATGGACAAAAAAAATCAAAATGTATTTTTTCGTCCATGTTACAACGTATAATTTTAAGTTTATATAAATTGTATTTTTTTCAATAAACTCTATTGAGCTTCTATACTTTCTATGTTACATGACATAAAGTTATTATAATTATAAAATTTGGTTCAATTCCTTGAATAATTCCCAAAACACCGCCCTAAATAACGGCATTAGCTCTCAAACAGTTTCATGTTTGGAACACTGACAGAGCAATAAATAATTTACATAAACCCAACTCATATACGAGTACATAGAGTAGTCCGCAGTATACATAATGTAAAGCCGTATTGCCCACCGAATTCTAAGACTTTCTGTGGCGCAAAGCTCGAAAGGCTAGCGTTTATGTATTATTTATCCTATCCTATTTAGGCTTACGAATTATATCAGGCAGTAATAATTAACTTGGATCAAATTGCTCACTCTGGGAAAACCTTTGTACCATTTTAACACCGATTTCAGCAAAAAATTGCAAATACTCAGGAACCATGACATAGTGTTTTTGGATTATTAATTTTATGTTGAAAATAAACGTTGACATACAAACACAAAATCGAAAGAGTTTTGTATGTATGAAAGTTCAATTCAAGTAAATTATTTCACAAAAAAAAACTTGAAAACAAATTTTCAAGTTTCAAATTGAAAACAAGTTTCCTTCCAAATTTTTACTCTTGGCTGGACTGTGCAACCACCCTTACTATTTATTTATTTGAGACAATTATGATTCTTGAAAATATCTTGGGGATACAGTCGTAGTTTTGTATGTAGTCTTTATGTAGAGTACTGCGGTTTTCCGAAAGCGGAACGATGTCTGAAACAAGCTGCAGGTGTAAACGAAATCAATACACAGCCACATCTGCATAAAAACGCTATAACAAAAAAAAAAACCATGTCACTCCCGAAAGTACCTACCGGGAAAAGTGAAAACTTGAACAATAAGTGCCCTAGTTTATGTTTTAAATCCTCAGGTAATCGAAAAATATCTAAAGATACTTCACCCGTTTAGTTATAAAATGGGCTCTTAGAATTGCCGTAAAAGTTTACCGAGTACAGAACTAGATGGCGCTACGTGTCGGTGAGCAGTCACGTGACTCGCACGTGACCTTTTCGAGGCGAATCCAAGAATTTTTCTCATCTCATAACTGCCCAACGCGCCTAATGATGTTTTCACTTCAAAAACTACAGAACATTGCAAAACGTTATCCTACAGACTCTTATGCCCCATACCATAGCACACAACAGGCGGGTAAGTAACAAAGGAGGAATTTCAGCAGCGCCATCCGCCCGCAAACAAACGACGGGCGCATTCCGTCCACTGGCTGCGTGACGGCGTGATCTCATTGTACCCACCTACCCTCATCCACCTTATATTAAAGTCTTACGTCTTACCTACGCACAAAGAAATTACCTACGCAAAGGATTCGATTTCAGCCGCAGTAAAAATATTTGAACCTGGAAATATTTTTTGTAATTATGAGTATCTTCCCGTTATAATTATAAGCTTTGCTTACTTTGCATACTTACATGATTAAAGGTCTTGTCTTACGCAAATTGTAATCCTGTGTACCTAAGCAATTTTTTTATGAAATAAATTATCTTATCTTATTTTAAATTCAATAAAAAAAGTATAAAAGTATTGTTAAATTATTTGTGCTACTTGATTTGTTTTTGAAAATCGCGATATCAAAGGTAACCTTACCTTATAACAAAATCAAACAAAAACTCTTATTAATTATAACTTTATAGTGTATATACTATATACTGAAACTTTGTACTCTATACCTCGATAATTTTAATATCCTTTTCGCAGGAGCCTTGTACGAGTAGTAGAGATATTCCTAGAAATTGAAATGTGTTGCGTAGAAGTAGGTTAAGTTTCATGAAAACCTACAGAAGTTTCAATACTACTTAGCGTAGACTATAAAGTTTGCTAATAACAGACATATTTTGGTATCTGTAGAGAATGTAATCAAGTTAATATAGAGACATAAAGCTGTATGTATGTACCCTTTAAAATATGAATGGTAAATCCAAATAAAATAAAAGTTGACTCTACTTTCGGGTCATGTCACCCCCATGCACCCCAACAGGTGGGCCAAAGGGGTGACTGGTTGGACCCTGGTGGATGGCAGGTGACTCCAAAGGCCTAGAAAGCGCTGGCGCAATGACCTAGACGCCATTAGGAAGGATTGGATAGAATTCGCAAAAGATCGCAGAGAGTGGAAAGTGACGGGGGAGGCCTTTGCCCAGCAGTGGGACAGCGATGAGCCTATACAGGGTTATTTGTAAAACACCTCTGTAACCTTTCAGGACTGTATTACTATCATCATAAACAACAACTTTTGTTCTATGACTTTTTACAAAACATAATATCAAACAAACATTCAAGATCTCGTTTTCCTATCTAAAACATTGTCCTAATATCGAACACATTTCGGCCCTGCCGCTCTAACACCGCTCCCCTCGCTTTGTGCACTTGCTTTCTTTTTTTTCGCATAGTTTCGTAATATTTAGAGCGTTCAATTTTAATATTTTTATTTTTGTGTCAAAATCTGATGAAATAAAATAATTAGGTATATTTTTTTTAAAGTGATAGAACAAAAGTTGATGCTTATGATGATAGTAATACAGTCCTCGAGGTTACCGGTGTTTTACAAATAACTCTGTATAAAAAAAAACTATTTTCAGACATCCACAGAAGACAGACATCAGAGTCTTCAGGGTAACACGCTATAATACAGAACAACAGATCATATCTATCTACATGTTACTTTTAGAATATCTGCAAACACAGCATCTAACTAAACATTTCCTAATTCCACCGAACTACGTAACTAGCGCAGGCAAATGAGACCGTACGTTCTGCCGGCCACTTTATCAAGATCCATCGTTTACCACCACACGCTCTCATCGACCTAGTAAAGTAGAAGGGGTGTGAGCTGAGAGGGGTCTTGTTCGGGTGGTGTTGTCATGTACATAGTACATGGTGCTGTCGGCTTAACATCCAACTTATTAGACGTTTCGGAAATTCGGTTTCGCCCCGCAAGCACCACGGGCTACGGATAGGGATGGGCGATGGTTATCAGGTATAGATGCGACTAAACTATCGATAATCCACTTAATTATAAATATTTAAGTTTGTGAATGTTGCTGTGATTTAACTACATAATTATGTTTTTTAACCTGATCGCACACTTATCCGCGCCGTACGCGCCGCAGTTATTTTTCTATGCAAAAAAGCTGATGACGTCAGAAAATGCTGCACGCTTCCGACGTCAGCAGCATTTTCTCTATTGATTTGACAGTTCGGTGCGGTCGGTTCGGCTGGACTGTGCGACCATCCTTAGTTCTGTCAAATCTACAGATATTTTAGTATCACCAATATACTTTCCCCCCCTTATTTGTAAGGAAATACACTAAATCTTTTAATATAAATCTTTTCTTTTAGCAATAAACATCATAATAATAATTTGGCTATTATATGCGTTCAAGGCTGTATTAAAAAATTCGTAGCAAACCGTAGCACGTAGAACTGTCGATGTGAATCGAAGTTCCTATGAATTATGGTTGTGAACGATATTTCTAATGTATACACCGCTATTTTATGACTACCAAAAAATTTAAGGACAGTTGCAGTAGATGCAGAAAATGATAATGTCATGGTTAGAACTTTTTTTTATTTAACTATCACAAAATTATCGAGGATTGTAGTCAACCGAACAAAATTTTATGAAAACTGTACAGATAAGTACTATAAACAACAATCGCGTACAGACTCGCATTCGAACTATGTTCTCGTATCATCCCCAGTCAGTAAAACCGCAGTAGCTATTATAAATCCATGTCTGACGCGTCTCTTCTCCTTTTGAGGGTATGATTTTTTTTTCTCTTTTTTTGAGTTTAACTACAGAAATGTGATTAGTAACAGACACCGAGACCATGTTTAAAATTTTTTTGGTAATTAAAAACTAGGGGTGTATATTTATTGATAATTCGGGAAAACTATCGATGTAAATCTATATCCCAACTCTACTTAGATATCCAGTTGGTAATGCAAACGTTTGTAACCCGTCTGTCGGCCCCGCCCCAGGCAAATACGGTAAATAACCTTTCTTTACTAGCTACCTAACCCGAATATTTTTTCAGAGCATGAACTCTATTTACACGGTGCGATTAAAATACTCAAAGTCAAAGTCAAAAATCATTGATTCAGTAAGACCACAGGCATCACTTAGAATAGTCTTAAAACTAATTTTACTCCTGTTCTTTCGCGACCAATACCGTGAAGAATCAGGGCAACAAACACGGGCCTATCATTCTTTTAGGTGATCCATGGATCCATTGAGTTGGAGCAAGTCCAAGCTTTTTTGTCATCCAAATAATCAGATATCTTATAATAGGCTTTTTTACAGAGATGACGTTTAATTGAATTTTTAAATTTAGTTATTGATAAATTTTGCAAATCGCTTGGGACTTTGTTATAGAAGCTTACACATTGCCCTTTAAATAATTGCTAAGTACCCATTAAAAAGAAACGAGCATTAACACGACCTTTTAACGGTGAAGGAACATATCGTGTGAAACCCGTAGCTTGTCAGCTCCACACGTAATAACGTTGTTTTTCCTGTGGGTAAGTGAGGGTGATACTATAGGTGCTGGGCAAGCCTATTCCATCTTAGAAAAATCACGGCGTCACCTTAAGTTTAGGCACAGACTGCCTCTGATGCTGTATGAATCATCCAGTTAAGATTTAAAGGCCTAAGTATATCCTTTTGGATAGAGTCCTAACAGCACCCCAAACACATTTTGTAGAGATTTGCATTCCATTTTAGGTTTCTTCACGATGATTTCCTTCATCTCCTCATGCACATAAATTATTATGAAAAAAAAAACATATATTCGAGTTTTGTTTTGTAGAAACAAAACAGTAGTTATTTTGATAAAAAAACCGGATAAGTGTGAGTCGGACTCGTCCACCGAGGGTCTCATGCGGCATAAATGACTGTATCTTTTTTTTGCGTTAACTTACAAGTTTGATTTTTTCACAGCTTTAAGGGATTGTAGACTTGAGTATACGATTTTAATTTCAACTCGATACCTCCACGCGTTTCCGAGATAAAGGGTCTTCACAGACAGACAGACAGACAGACAGACAACAAAGTGATCCTATAAGGGTTCCGTTTTTTTCCTTTTGGGTACGGTACCCTAAAAAACAAAGAAACATGCAGTCATTTTATAAGCATAAAAACTGTAACAAAGACAGTGTTTATCGATGTATTGGGAAAGGCCCCAACGACGCTTAATTCACTAATTAGGGGAGAGTCGGGAAAAGAAACGGAGAATCACTTTCAAGCGTTGAGGTAGGTCTGGGAGGATTTTTACGTCAGTTTTCAGTCGTCTTGCGGAAAGTCGTGCTACTGAGAATTGGCGTCTTTGTTTTAAATGAAGACGATGAAATTATATTAAAGTTTATGTAAGCTTTGAAATGAAGGTTATACATATTTACCTACTGATATAATTGGTGTTAGTAAGACTTGAAGACGATGGGTTAATTTTTAAATTAATACATACTCTAGGGGCTTAAGTAACAAAAGCAGTCCTGTTTTTTTTGAAAAAAAAAATACGAAAAAATATCCTTTTTTTTCTTGATAAGTACTTATTTTAGTTTTTTTAACATAAAAAGTCGGAGAGAAAATAGTGTTAAAAATCATTGGATTAAATTTCAGTCATCTTAAACACCTGCCTAGCTAGACTAGCACAGCCAATTCTTTTGATACGAACAATCTCGTTTCGCGCTTTTGCCGCGTCGAGCAATCATAATGAATATTTTATTTTATCATAGCGCTCCCCCGTCTCCCCGCCAGCCATGAACTTGACACCGAGCGAAAAATTAGTTCACAAGGCGAAAGTGAACTTTGTACAGAGTTTGCACTTTTTGAGACAACCTAGACTGAGATAAAAGAAGTTCCGAGACTTTGCGAGCTCCAGCGCTCATTCATCCCGCTCAATGCCGGCAAACTTGCGGAGTTCTACGCTCGGACACAGCCTGAACCTAATTACCACTTAGAAATATCACAAGCGCGCAAAATCCCCTTTAAACGAACAGTTGAAAGCACACGAGTACGCCTCAGCTACTTGTGAATTAACATACTTTACTCAAAGCTACCAAACTAACCGCGTACGAGAGAAAAAACCTAACGTATTTCACGCATTCACTACGTGTATGAGGCTAATTAAAAAAGTACAGAGGTTGGTTCCGCGAGTGGCGTAGTTCCGCTACTCTCCGCTAGGAGGCGGTGTTCGTTTGACTGGTGGGTGGTTTTTTGTAGGCTTGTGATGTTTCATTTTTTAATGAGGTCGTGTATTCGAGTTTGAGCTCGGTATTGCGGTCCGCCTGCTTTGTGCAGCGATAAGCGACGGCCCGGTTAGGCGTGCGCCACGCAAAAGGGCCCATTCTAAAGTAGCTCTGAAAGAGTTACGTTTGCTGTTCATTTATTCATTGCGTTTCAAAGAGCTAATAATGAGGGGATTTTGTGCTATCTATAACTACTTTGCTTTAGGAAGGGCTGCATGTTGAACAGTAACAACCAATCTCATGACGACGGGAGAGGACGCATGGTCGCTTGAGAGCTCTACGAGATTACGAAATTAATATTTTAATTGATGGCACAGTTAGAAAACTCAAAATTTTTCAAAAATTACTGCATAGTGTGCTTACTTTATTTATTCAGTATTTATGATTTTTTTTTTTCCAAACTACCAACTTACACAATTGCCAATCAAACATTTTTAATGAGAGAATGAGAACCAAGAAAACAAAACGTTTAATTTTAATCAAATGAGCGCTAAGATTCCTAAAAAAGTTTTAATAAGTACCAAAGATCCTTCATTTTAATTTTTAACCTCTACCACACCTCTGCCTCGATTATACTCCTAAAATGATTTTTTTTTATTACATACCTACCTATGTATTTACTTACATTTGGTACATACAAAAAAAAATGACTACTTACTAGAGTATTCTTTTCTAATAAGAATTTTCCAATAAGTTTATACACGACTCATGTCAGCACCTCTATGTTCGCGTATCTAGTTTAATAGTTGAATGATAGATGTCGCTAGTAGCATTCAAAATCACTACTCCGAGCTCCGTAATAATAATATGTTATGCAATTATTGTTATAATGCATTATACTTCTAATAATAATCTAACCAGCTATTAGGTTAATAGTAATTAGGTACTTTGTAAAAAATTATTACTTACTTGATTTAAAGATAAATATTTTAAATTAACTAAGTAGGTATCTACTTCACTTAAGATACGTTAAGTTTATAGTTATCGGAGTTTAAAATCTGAGCTTGGAACATGTGACTGTCACTGACAAAAAGGTTGTTTTCTCTATTTGACGCAAATTGAAGTAGAGTGCCACAAACTTATCTGATCCGTTGGCTAAAAGAGGAACTAACGAATTTTACTCTAAAAACTTTTCTGCCAACACCAAATGCTTTATCAGCGCCCCCTCACCGGATCAGATAAGTTTGTGGCAGTCTACAGATTGCGCTACGAGTATTATGACAATTTTGAGTCTCGATTTCCACGCGCTAGTAAACTATCTACATTTTAAAATATTTTTAACATCATTGATCTAAAGCAATAATGCAAGTCTCTAAAAAGGTCTAAGATCGAAGTGATACACTACCTATTTACATACTTCTACGTTATATTACAGTACAGTTTCATTCAGATCTATTTGGTGACCTGACATTGAACCTTTTTCTAGTCCTGTCAAAATTAAACAAATATGAATTCAAAAAAGTGAAATTCTTGATAGCCGCTGTCAGGTGCAAAAATCTCTTGCCGATGTGAAAGAAAATAAATAATTTTGGAAATAAAATGACAAATTAAGAGTGCTGGGTTTAGTTAGGACGGGTGGTTTTGGTTTGTAAGTTCCAAAATGGTTCGATGGAGATACTGCTTAGTGCTGGCTATGTTGCTAGTTCTGCCTGTCAGAACTGCATCAGATGAAGACGAAGATGAGGAGTAAGTACTCCTGATAACTTACGCTTTAGGGTCTGTGTAGAGAAGATTGTTGATTGAAACAAGAGTTCTAAAAAGTCCTAAAAAATTTTTTAGGACTAGTTTAGTAATTTTAGAGTTGATTTCCTAGTATTTTTATCATGAATGAACTATCAGTTCCAAAAATCTTCGGAAGTCGTTTCTATCAGACCATATCATGAAGAGATCTTGTTATTATGATGTTAGATGTGTAATTAGATTAAAAATACAAAGTCACTTTTGCCACAGGCTGCCAATTGTGGTGATGATACCCTACTCTTATTGGAATGCATTCTAAACTGTTTAATTACCCTTATAGCTATAGTTTACATTTACCATTTGTAGCCAGGACGATGATGCTGAAGACAGCGATATTGACAGCGAAGAAGACGACGATGCATCAGACAAGGAGCCAAGGGACCGGGCGGTAGGGAGAAGGGCTCCTGCCGTGACTTTGACGCCTGAAACGAGTCCTGTCACGAGGACCATGCCCAAGCGCCCTTTAGAATGCTACGTGTGTGCATATAAGGCGGAGACGCAGTTACGATCTTGCTTGGATCCCACAAAACACAGGTGAAGAACCACGAAGAGTTCTCTCGAATGCTGAATATATGAAAATCCAAGTGGATATCTCAACCACCAATGGAATATTATACTGTTTTTTTTTTCAGAGTACACACAATGACGTGTCACAACATGGACGAAAAATGCTTCACCTCGGTGATATCAAAAGGTAAAAACTACGAAGCCATCATGCGGGGTTGCCGGTCCAACTGCGTCGGTTCCCCGGAAATCACTTGTTGTGAGGTGAGCAAAAAAGTCTACGACACCTATTTGTATCTGATTACTCCATCAGCTATCAATACAGTACCTAATTTCTCAGAACTCAAAGTACAAAAGCATATAGGTATTTAGTAGGACCGCTGGGATCACTTAAGTCTTTCGAACTAGGTGATTTTAATGTTCCTTCGTGACCTTATTATACCATGAAGAATTAAAGCAACAAATACGGTTTCGAGCCTTCGCTTTCTTTTAGTCTTAAATACGCTCTAGTGTGGAGCCAGTCTAAGAAAGTGAGGTTTATCAAGTTTATTTCGTACTTGGATATTAAGTCGTGATAACATGTTTCTAACAAAGATCTTTCAACAACATCAACAACAGAATCACAACTGTTTCCCCTCGGTGTGGTAGAAAGAGGATCTATCTCTCATCATCTCCCTGCCCTTTTCCCACATTATGTAGGGTCGGCACAACATGTGTTCTTCTTCCATTCTCCTCTATCAGCCGTCATCTCAACACTCACTCCTTTCTTACTCATGTCATCCTTCACACAATCCATCTATCTTTTCTTTGGCCTACCTCTACTCGTAAATCCATCAACATTCATACCAAGAACTCTTCGAGTTACATGACATTCTTCCCTTCTCATTACATGCCCATACCATGCTAGCCTGTTGCTCTTCATCTTTTCAAGAGGATCTATCTCTATGAATTTAAATAAAAACTATTATTTTTTCAGTTGAATCGTTGCAACAACCAACCTTTTGCGATGCCTGTGGTAGCGCCGCGAGCCCTCACCACCAGCAAATCTAACAAAGCAATACCACAAACGGTCCTCTTCTTCGTCACTGTTCTATTGGTGCTTCAAACTGTCGTCAAAGTTGCCATGGTATAAGCAATTTATGACAATGATGAAACAACTTGAGTTAATATTAAAAAGGTGACCAAACTTGTTCATTTTGGGTCGCGATCATGTAATTCATACCACGCGTTATGAATGGGAAAATTTTCAGTAGTGTTGGTTTTGAGTTCAAAAGTTTAAGTCTAAAAGTGATTTTTGTGATGTTCTGGAAGTGTTTATAAATAAATGTTTTTGCGTTGACATTTTGTTTCATTGCATTTCAAATTTTAAAAGTAATGTAATAATAATGTACTCTAAAAGTAAATTAAAATGTAATGTAGAACTGATCAAAGTTTTATGCTCTTATATTTTCATGGAATCTAAGGCCAATATTTATAAAGTCCATTTTACATTTTATCTATAGACGGTAGAATTTTTTTTCGCTTCGCTCAAGTTGTAACAGAATCAATAAAAGGGAACTTTCTTTCAATGTACCGGCTTTCAACAAAATTAGCTAGTAACAACTTAAAATCACAGCTCGTGAAATCAAAGGGAGTCCTTCACCCTTATAAGAAGCTTTGAGATGAAAGGGTCACTCAACGTGAGGTCAAGTCACCTTTCCGCCCAATTGGCTAGGGCGGGCGGGAAATATATGTATTCATGGTAACAAGCGAGATATTTTTTCGGGGTTATAAATTGAGTTGATGATATTTTGATTTAACTTTTATTTTTGGGTATGTGTGTATCGTTATTCGCCTTATTCACTCTGTATACATTCTTCATACAAGTTCGCCGAATTTGGTTAATTTTATCCTAGCATTTCTCCGAAATTTCGCCACTTTGAAGTATGTCTTAGGCTTTTCGTATTCAGTTCTTCAAAAACAAACAAATTCACCTCATACATCACCACTGTTTCCATAAAGGACTGTTGTCCTCTCATGGCCAAACCATCTCAACATACCTTGCTCGATTCTCATGAATTCTAATTTACTTGGTATACGACTGAAACTTTATTGATGAGTTCCTTACTCTGGTTGCTGGTACAATGAACTCTCTTGGCGTAAGCTCTGTCTCTCAATATTTTCAGTTTACATTGATCCTCAGAATAATACAAGTCTGACCAAAAATTTCATGCAATACACATTCTTATTTAGTAAATAATATACTGAAAAGTACTATAGCAAAAGATAGAGACGCATGGAGTAAAATGCAGGAAGCCTTTAGTCGCTGAGAGGTCTTTACTAATTAATAATTTTATAAATAACAATGATAATACTATACATATACTTACTTGAAATATTTTTAAAATGATTTTATGTAAAGGCATGTTATTTTATCTATTGTAAGTTGAATTGTTTTATTTTATTAAGGAAATTTTAGGAAATATTAAGGAACTTTTATTGAGGAAGAATAATAATACTGAAAAGTTCAAAATCTTTTCCTTATAGGATTGTCCCTTAAGATATCATCCCTACAAAAACCTCTTGATATGATCGCACCGACCCCTAACCGCAACCTTCAAACGTGTGAAAATCAACTCGGGAAATTCCAATAAACCCGACAATTTCCACCCTCAACTACCCTCAATTTGGGGTGTCCAGCGTGTTAGGAAGCCAGTCCACTTGTTTTCAACATATGGACCAAATCACTTGAAAGGGGACCTGACTAAAACTCCACGCAGTTCAGTTGTCCATAGTGCTCTGCGAATAAGGTTAGTTTTCCTGTGATTTTTTGTGACGAATAAGTTTGTGGTAGCGAATTTTTGTGGATGGGAAAATTCTCGATATCCGTACCGGACTTGGCAATTTTTATTGGGCATAAACAAGGGTTCCGGTGTTAACCGAGATTTGGGATCGGTCAAACAATGTGTGAGGGTGAGTTGTTTGATTTAGGGTAAGTTTAAGTGTAGTACCTTTGATAGACGTGGGATAAAAAGCCTACTAAGGGTCGATTCACATCTGACGGAAGATCCGTCGCGGATTATCGGTCGCGGAACGCCAGGACTGACAAATGTATAGAAAAACACTCGACCGTTCACACTCGACGGACTAACGTATCATCCGTCGAGTGTGAACGGTCGAGTGTTTTTCTATACATTTGTCAGTTCTGGCGTTCCGCGACCGATAATCCGCGACGGATCTTCCGTCAGATGTGAATCGACCCTTACATCGTCAATAATTGTTATCTTTGGTATAACATCAAATTTTTTTAGAAGATAACCTCTTCGTCCTTTCAATTGTTTTCAGCTTTTATGAATTTAGAAATAAACACAATTTTAGCATAATTGATCTAAACAATGGAAAGATTATAAAATTAGGTAGGCGTAGTTTTTTTAATACTAACAGGCGTAAAATTGCACACGTGGGTTCCTAAAAAATATCGAGAATCCTAAAATACCCGTAGTTTAAGGATAGTCCACACCTGGTGATGTCACTACACAATGCATCGCAATGATCGATCGAATCATTTGGCACGGTCCATCGGTCAACTGTTTATTCGCAAAATGTTGGTCTACTGGTGACGTTGCGCTATATTCGATCAAGTGTCGATGTTTTGCCATAAGTAAGTGATGTCATTTTATTAATGTTGCTATAATATTTTTTATTACTTAATTGAAGTGTACCTCCTACCTATGCTAGCTATGTTGTAGGTTATTTTCTTTACTAAATAAATTACTAACTACGAACGTAGTGTTTAGACAAACCTAATATAGAAACACTACTAACTAAAGATTGTTAACTTTTGAGGAATAAATATATATCTATCTATCTAACTACTTCATATTTTTTGTCAATGAAACTAAAAATTTACCTTAGGCAATCCAAATCTAACTTTCTAACACTAAATACGTCTCTTTTAGTTAATCCTTATGATATATCCGTACGAAAGAATGATATTAAAATGATTGATTTTATTAAAATTTTCTCAAAATGATTACAGATTTTGATCCAACTTTTGTTAGGTTTTTCTTTCTACCTAATTGAAAGAAAAGACAATTTCTTTATAAATTTTTCGATATCGACAACATCACTCACGCATCACTATTGGTAGACTGACATGTTTAATGCTTATTATGCGACCGATGATCAATGATCCACGGATTTAGATCAATAATATTATGCAAACTCATCGTCCCATTGTCCCTCCATTGACCGATTTGCTTTATTGAAATTGCGTATTATTTGGTTAAATCAAGAAAAAGCTTGCGTGTCGACGGAAGTTTTGCTGTATCACTGGTTAAATGGTTTTGACCTGAGGTTCTAGATAATAATGATTGTAGTATAGCTCTACAATAAATTGTAATATTTAAATAGATTCCAAAATCCCAACCAGATCGGAGAAATTTTAGTCTTTCAAAATTTAATCTTTACCTAAATTTGAATACATATGTTTTGGACAAAAAAGACAAACACAAAAGGTTTATGAAATACGAAACAGCACAATAACGGCATTAACCAAAATTGAATACAAAGTAGTTTTAACAAACAAAATTGCTGAGCCAAAAGCAATTTCTCCAAAAAGTCGAGAAACGCAGTGAGTAACAAGAGTATTGGCCGCGGGGTGGCCGCCGGACAAACAGACGGTATTTGCGTACGTTTTTTGTTGGCTCCAAGCCAGATGACCGTGGATTGCAGTGGCGAATCTGAGTGTACACTTACAGGGTGCATATAATTTTTTGTCAACCTAGGTACCTATTATTGGGCTAGGGAAAGGTTTCCCCCAAAACTTTATCTTGCACAAATCTCGTATTTTCATTTGACGATGGCGGATTAGTCTAAGTGTGTTTGTTGATTTGAAGTGTTCCCAAGCTTACAAACACAGAAACAACAGGCATGTGCATCTACACAATTAAAGGTGGTCGCACAGTCCAGCCGAGCTGAATACGCCGAACTGTCAATTCAATAGAGAAAATGCTGCTGACGTCAGAAGCGAGCCGCATTTTCTGACGTCATCAGCATTTTTTGTACAGAAAAATGACTGCGGCGCGTACAGCGCGATGTGCGAGTACAAGTGTGCGATCACGTTAAGAGCAATTCGCCTTCGTGAGATGGAAAAACTATACATTTCCTTCTCCAGCCCGTCGAGTTCGTACCGCCAACTCTGTCGATCGCCTTCATCATCTTCTCTATTAGCTCGGGCATGAAAAGAGTGATAATGCGTATGTTTATATAGATATAGATTATATAGATATAGTATGTTTATATAGATTATATAGATATAGATTTGTAGGTAGATCTTTGTTACTTTTTCACGCAAAACTAGAAAGAAAGAAAAACATTTATTTGGAAACACACACTTAATACGGAAAACACAAGAACAAGCACGAAGAAAAGGCTAAAACAGAAGTAGCAAAAGTAGATAGGTAGGTACTTACTTACATACAACATGTTCCTACTACAATATCGTGGTAATGGCTCAGACAAATAATTAATCTAGGTGTAACAGGCACCTCCATACAAAATTAGCCCCTCCCGCGTGCCAAACAGCGTGTGTCCAAAAAGGACAATCTCAGCTTAATGCTACTCCCAAACCTGATTGGTGAGGAAGTAGCGCTGGTTTTCAGAAAGTCCTAGGAAAGGCGAGGAAAGGCAACTACTGAATCAACTTAGATGAAATTCGGCACAGTAGAATCTGTCTGGTATACCACAGTAAAATTTTATACTTGAAGATGGTGGAACAAGTTCAAGGTATCTTAACTATGTAATGTTTGTGAGCACCCTGTGTATGTGCATACATTGGTCTGCAAAGTGCATTAACTCGTCCGAAAATTTTATTTTTAAACAGGCAATAAATACATATCCGGATTTAGCCGCCGTTTTAGATATACTTGCAATCTTGTTACAAAGTTGATGTTTTTCATTGAATTTTCAATCATTTTATTGAATCTTTTAACACCAATCGTGACTTTCTTATAGTTCTCGTGGTTGTTTGTGGTATTTTTTACCATACCATTCAAAGCGATTTCTCAAATTTTTACATTGAAATTCTTCGATTAAGATGATGTCTTCTTTAGAATCCTATGTCCCCTCGATGGGGTAAAGGGCGTCCACAGTGACTCTCCATCCCGATCGGTCTTGGGCTTGACGCTTGATTTCGCTCCAGGACTTCCCGATCTTCCTCGCCTCGTCGAGCACCGTCCGCCGCCAGGTTTGTTTGGGCCGACCACGTTTTCGCTTTCCTTGGGGGTTCCAATCCATAGCCTGTTTTGGTATATGGTCGGGACCCCTTCGGAGCGTGTGGCCGATCCAATTCCACTTACGGCGCTTGATTTGTTGGTCTATCGGGGTTTCGTTGCAGCGGAGATGTAGGTCTTCGTTGGAAACTTTCTCGTACCAACAAAGATTTGGCGAAGACATCGGTTAACGAACACCTGGAGCTGATGTGAGATGGTTTTTGTCACCTTCCACGTTTGATGATGTGGAAGATGATGTGGTTATGTCAATTTCCGTTAGTTATTGTTTTCCCAATGATTGATCCAGCTATGAGTTTACGTAATAAATGATATGGACGCAAAAATTTGATAACTATTGTGTATTATTCCTGCTAGGTATGTATATGTATTCATGATTGAGGATAATATTATCACTTAATAATAAGGCTCATTCCGAGCACAACTGCAATTAGTGCTTTGAAAATGGATATTGTTCCAATTTATATAATTTACTTATGGATAAGTGGCCTTATAGTATCTTCAATGTGTCTCCTAGGTCAAATATTTTTGTTCGTCACTGTGCCGTTGTGTATGGATTTGGACCAGAAAATTTTGACGCAACTGACTGTCGCGAGGTTAATGAACTCAATAATGGAATATCTGGTGACAGTGGAAGAACAGAATCACTTGGCTCGAGATATAATCTTCACTTTGTATCTACAGACTGATTCTGCACTAATCTGCTGGATGTTCGTCTTCACAAAGAACTTGTACGATAAAGTGATACAAAATGTGCTCGGGACGGATAACAAATTACGCTTCGTTTACGTGTCAGTGTTAATCTGGTTGGTGTGTTTTATTATAGGGGTTCTATGTCCCTTATTATTGAATATCGACTTAGCGAACAGGAACAGAAGAGTGCTGTCGAATCATTTCGATACCTATTATCAAGTGTATGGTGTTTTAAAATTCATGATTCTTTCGGTAAATTTGCTGTTTTTTGTTAGAATATTCTGGGAGGCGATCAAAAAAAGGACGCAAGGTGATGTGGACGTGAAAGGGATATTAAAAACTTGCGTTGTTTCTGTTCTACTTGTGAGCATCACCAGCTTGCAAGTCCTTATAACTGATTTAACATCATTTTTTTTAGAAAACTTGCAGAAGCTAGGAGAAGCGTTTAATGTGATAAATTCGTTTCAAATTGTGCTTATTACAACAATGTTTGTTATTTTGACTAAAGGGAATTGTAATGATTGTTTGTGGAAGACTGTTGTCTTAAAATGTCGAAGAATGATGTCATAGATAACTTGGTGTCCTGGATCAAAGCCTACTTAGTACAAATTAGCAGTAACATAAACATAACTAGGATTAAAAATAAAAGTCGCATAATGTTACAAGTATAGATCGTTTTTACGGTGATCCTTAGATAGCTTGACTGATTGTATTATATTTTGTAATATGTACATATTGTAGTAGCTTAGTTTCTGTAAATAAATTACATGTATAAAACAAGACTGATGATTGCACGTTTCATTATTTCATTGAGTATTTTTTGCATGTTCCTAGTTGCTTACTGCGAAGCAATAAGTACCTATATCTCTTTTTTTTATATATAAAGTTGAAATTAAAGAATCTATAATGGTTTCCCCCAGCAATTGACTGCACAGTGAACGTATCAGGAAAACTATTGGTTATGTGATTGGTAAGTAGGTACTCTGTTTTCCTGCTGATGTCACACAAATGCAGGCATTATTGCATTTAGGGCAAAGTAGGGAGAATAGGAGAGAGGTGATAAGCAAACCAGCAAAGTTTCTTTATTTTTAGACAAGCGAACCGACCTGGCTTCACACGTATGAGATGTAACACAAAACAATGAAACTTGACGTATAAATCTTCCTCATAAGTCACTGATTGATAAAAACCCTATTATACACAATCAATGTCGTAGTGTAAGAGATCCAAGTGTCCAGAGAGACAGGGCGGGAAATGACTTTGTTTTATACTTTATTTACACTAATGAAGACTTGAGCTGAAGGTCGCAGTGCATCGATCGACTTTCCATTTCGAGAAAATTACTTGCGTATTTTAACAAAAAAACGTTAGAAAACCAGCTACCTACCTATTATTAAAGAAGGGTTAGGAGCGTTTGGACCACATTGCAATTTGCCTAGTTAGCTGTATGACCAGTTCACTATAAGACTAAATATCGATATGACTACATCGCATTTGGTCTAGATTGCATATGACCAGATAGCATTACGACTACACCAGGTGACGTTGGGCTAGCAACTGTGCCAATTATGTATTTGAACGTGTCTTTATCCATCAGAGCCGTATTGGCCGAATGGGGTTGTGAACTTTCAATCCAAAGATCATGGGTTCGAACCTCGGCCGTGCATCAATGGGTTTTTCCTTTCGTTAAAATGCATATGCACTTTAACACGAACTCTCAACGGTGAAGGAAAACATCGGAAACCCGCAGCTTAGTCAGCTCCACACGTATTGACGATGTTTTCTCGTGGACAAGGCTGATTAAGCTGAGAGGATAAATTAGGGTGCTGGGCAAACAATGTCCCAGGCACTACAGCGTATCGGGTATACAGGTCTGCTTCTGTTACGTTTCCAATATAGGCTTATATGAAGTCTAACAATTTGTAGATTGTTTTAGCACAATAATAATAACAAACACTTGATAGTTGGTAAATAGCTACGTCACTATTGTTTGCCAGTTTCCCTTTACACTTTAAAAAAATTATCACAACTGCTTAAATAATTCTTGGTTAAAACAATAACTGTCTATTATACGCAACTTTGCTTGCTTGGTCTCATCGTAAACTTGGAACAAAAACTTCGTTGTTGTATAAAATATCTATGCATTAATCAACTGATCTCTCTCGTAGGGGTTGGATACACTAATTAAAGTTCATGGCATGTTCAAGGTTTTGTGTGTCAAACATTAAAAACAACAATTTTCTTGTTATCCCATTCATAGTTACATACTACAGTGCCACAAACTTAGATATGCCGGTGAGAGAGGCGCTGTTATCGCATTTGTTGTTGGCAGAAAATAAATTTTACTGTAAAATTCAATAATTCCTCTTTTGGCCATCAGTCCAGATAAGTTTGTGGCACTCTACGTTTTTGTGAACGGAAATAATACAATTTTGTTTTATGCACAGCGTTTTATGATGCATGGGTCGGGTCTTGACCTAACATAGGCAAGAATGAGGTCTACGATGGAGCGAGCCTACCCAGAAGGTGCCTATTAACTCTCTTCTTGAAAACAAAAGTGTCTATGAGGTTTACATAATTTATGTGTCATACATTATTACTTTACTTGAATTAATATAAGACCCGTTTACTAGTAGTATGCGTGACAGACAGTTCGAGTTACATTGGAATTTATATATATACTCGTAGTATAAGCAGAATATACATTGAAACAAGGAAAAAATTGATCAGTAGTAAACTACTGGGACTCATTGCGCTTGTGTCGTTGTAATGGAAGAACAAATTACATTTACTCGAGTGTTCTGGCTAATAGGTATTGCTGTCTCAGCACAATGCCTTATCATCCAGTTGTTTTTATACGCAGTTCTACCAACAAGCAGGAAGCTAGATCAAAAGATTTTGACGCAGCTTACGTTTGCAAGACTGGGTAACGTCGTGTTGGAGTACTTTGTGATGAACAGCCCTTATTACCATCCCTGGGTCGGCGACGCGGTCGGCGCACTCTACTTGCAAACTGATGCTGTAATGGTTTGTTGGATGTTCATCTTCACAAAAAACTTATACGACAAAGTGATATTGGTGTTCTCGCTCAAGAAAATCAGCTTTATTTTAGTGTCTTTATCTATCTGGTTATTATGTTTACCTGTCGCAATTTTGTTCATATTCTTTTTCGTTTATGAGGGGGGCATGTATGCTAATACTTTCTATCAAGTGTATACTATTGTGAAATTTGTTATAATGTGTCTGAATTTGTTATTGTTTTGTAGAATATTTTATGTGGCATTATGTAGGAGGACAGATGGTGATATGAAGGGATTATTGAGGACATGTATAGTGTCGTTTATTTTAGTTTGCATCACAAGTTTACAAGTCCTTTTAACGGATCTAACTTCATTTTTTTCTGATTATTTAAAAGATATGTCGGTTACTTTGAATGATGTTTTCAGTGTTGTGAATTCATTCCAAATATTGCCAATTACAGTGATATTTGTTATTTTATCGAAACCATTTGATAGATCAATTTGGAAGACGATCATTTTAAATGTTAAAGGACTGTTCTAAATAATAGTCCTTTAACATTTAAAATGATCGTCGCATTTATGGTATAACGGGTTCAGATTTGATGTTACCTGTTCTCTCGTTTAGTTCCTGCATTGAAAAAACAATTCTGCGATCTCATAGTAAGAGTATTATTATTATTTAAGTTATTTTTTAATATAAATTAAAATACTTACCCATAGTTTATTAACACAATTTTATTTAAAATTACACATATTACATACAATTTCTATGGAACTAATTTATACACTAGTTAAAATGTAAGTAATAGAAGGGTAATGTAGTTTTTAAAACTGTTTACAGCTATTAAAATGTCTATTTCGCATTATCTGGGATTCGAACCCTCACAATAGACCCCTCGCAGACTACAGACTTTATCGGCCGATAGTTGAGACGGGCTATACTTCTCCATACTCATTACGAGCCGAAGTATTCCACGAAGTAGTCTGCGAGGGGTCTTAAGGTCGAGATTTTTTTTAATTTTTTTTGTCCAGCAGTTTTGGAATCATTCTAAGTACCTAGTAGGTATATTTAAAAAGTATAGCAATAAGGTTTTTAGATTAATTCAACTGTGAAGATATTATTGTTTTACCTAAATAAATATTAAATTTTGATACTTACCTAATTGTTCTTTTTCATGTAAGAGTGTGAATATTATACTTAAAAGTAAAAAAAATATTTATTGTTTTTACAGGTAAGTTGCTTGTTCTCGGGTTGGGAACTTTTCATTTAAGTAATATAACTTGTTTTAGGAAAGTCCCCTCTTTCTATTATAACTTTCGAAATAGTTTATTTTCCACGCCTAATTTGAGCTTCGTGATGACGGTGGAGTAGAGTGATGACTGAAGGTGGGCGAGATGTGAATACAGAAACGTAGGTCGTCCGGCGGCCAGATGGGCAGACGATATTGTTCACATCGTGGGCCGTCAATGAATCAGATTAGCACAGGATCATGGTGGTGAAGCTTAAGGAGGCCCCCAGCAGTGGGTGAAGTCGGGCTGTGGATGATGATGATGAAATTAACCGTTTTATTACCTACCTCAATAATGTATGTATTGTGATATACATTATACTCTTATGTCAATAAATAAGTATTGGTTCCTAATGGGTGCAATGTGTTGCAAGGTAAAAATAAAAACAGAGATCCATATAAACTATTTATTATGCTTACTCTAGCTTGCAAGACTTAAATCTTACTCTGCTAACTACTCTGCTCATTATAATTTAGTTAACGTTATTTATAACTAGCTATTGCGCGCGGCCTCGCCCGCGTCGTACCAACATTTTAGCCTATAATGCTATTCCAAATTTCATCCAAATCTGTTCACTAGTTTAGGCGTGGTTGAAACAAAACATACTTAGAAATTTTCGGCTTTTTTATATATCCTACATACAATAAAGCCGAAAATTTGTATAGTTGTGTTTTATAATTATACTAAGATTCAAATACATAACATTGTATTTAATGTTTTTGTACACCTAGTACATTATTACGGATGACGAAGCTATGTGGTCTGTGAGTTTTGTGACGCATTAAACTTTGTTTCTTGGTTTTTCCTTTTACTAAAGTCATATTACTCAATAGGAACGAATAGCCTTGACCAATGGAATGCTTATATAAAGTACCTAGTGACTACATTAAATAAACAGTGGATAAAAAGGATAAAAACACTGGCCCCAGGGAGTCATCATCATCATCATCCGCAGCCTGACTTCACCCACTGCTGGGTATAGGCCTCCCTAAGTTTGTGCCATTTTTTTTTAACATTTGCCCCAGGGAGTACCTACCTATAAATAAGCAAGGGAAGTGGTAGACAATTAGGTCCTCAAGATTCTTTGAAAATATCTAAGGTAAAAGATTTTGAATGTCGGAATCGCACTTGGGTGTTTTTTTAGGGCCCTGTGAGTCAAAATCAAAAATCAAAATCAAAAATCATTTATTCAGTAGGACCACAGGGATCACTTAGAATAGTCTTAAAACTAATTTTACTCCTGTTCTTTCGCGACCAATACCGTGAAGAATCAGGGCAACAAACACGGTCTGGGGCCTATCATTTTTTTAGGTGATCCATGGATCCATTGAGTTGGAGCAAGTCCCAAGCTTTTTTGTCATCCAAATAATCTGATATCTTATAATAGGCTTTTTTACAGAGATGACGTTTAATTGTATTTTTAAATTTAGTGATTGATAAATTTTGCAATTCGCTTGGGACTTTGTTATAGAAGCTTACACATTGCCCTTTAAATGATTTCATAATTTTATCTAATCTAGTAGTGGGAACAGCGAGTTTATCCTTATTTCTAGTGTTTACATCATGATTATCGCTTTTTTTCTTAAATGATTCAATATTTTTACGAACATACATCAGATTTTCATATATGTACTGACAGGGTACTGTCAGTATGAATATATCTTTAAATTTATTTCTAAGCGAATCTCTGGGACCCATATTGTAAATTGCTCGAACAGCCCTCTTCTGCAACACAAACACGGTGTTAATGTCTGCAGCAGTCCCCCACAATAAAATGCCGTAAGACATAATACTGTGAAAGTAGCTGAAATAGACTAATCTGGCAGTATCTACGTCCGTGTAATGACGTATCTTTTTAACTGCGTATGCTGCAGAAGCAAGTCTCTTCGACAATCCATCTATGTGTGGGCCCCATTGTAGCTTACTATCTAAGGTTATGCCTAAAAATGTAGTGGTGTCCACAAGATCTATCTGTTCATTTTTTATTATTACATTGGTTTTTATTGGTTTTACATTTGGTAGTATGAAGCGAATACATTTAGTTTTCTTCTCGTTTAATAATAAATTATTAACATTGAACCAATTTACAACCTTAGAGATTGCATTGTTCACTTCGTCAAAATTAACCTGTTTACGTTTCAACTTAAATATAAGTGAAGTGTCATCTGCAAACAGGACAATCTCGTGGTTGTCTTTTACAAGTTTTGGTAGGTCATTAATGTAAATTAAAAAAAGGAATGGACCTAATATTGATCCTTGTGGTACACCCATTGTCACCACTGACCCCGGAGAACGCTTCCCATTTACGTCAACTCTTTGTATTCTGTCACTTAAGTAGGAAGTGAAAAGGTTGAGAGCAACACCCCTAACACCATAGTGGTAGAGTTTCCTAATTAATGTTTCATGATGTACACAATCAAATGCTTTAGATAAATCACAAAAAATACCAAGCGCATCATGAGAGTCTTCCCAAGAATAAAAAATATGAGATATTAGATCAACACCGGCATCAGTTGTTGATCGTCCCCTTGTAAATCCAAATTGTTTGCTGTCAAGTAAGTTGTTAATATTAAAATGTCTTTGTAATTGAATAAGTATAAGTTTCTCAAAGATTTTACTAAAAGTTGGTAAAACTGATATTGGTCGAAAATTGCTAGGGTCAGAGTGAGTACCAGATTTAAAAAGAGGCGATATTTTACTATATTTCATCAGATCAGGAAACACACCACTATCAATACATTTGTTAAATATGAGAGCCAGTTCAGGTGCAATGATGTTAATCAATGGTTTTACGACGCTAACGGAAATTCCCCAGAGGTCTGTGGTTTTTTTTACATTAATGAGATTGAAAGCTTTGATGATGTCTTTATAATCCACATAATCGAAGGAGAATTTGATGTTACATTCAGGTATGTTATCTTTTAGAAATGACTCTGCGATTATGTGGGAAGAGTTCAAACATTTTGTAGTAGAGACTGGAATGTCAGTAAAAAAAGTTTCGAATGCCTTGGCTACGGCATCGTCTTGGTTTACGATGGAATCACCAATTTTAAGTTTGTAGGTATTATTATGAACCTTAACATTTCCAGTCTCACTATTAATAATATTCCAAGTAGCTTTTATTTTATTTTGACTATTTTTAATTTTATTGCCTATATGCAGTGATTTAGCTGTGCGACACACATTTTTGAAAACTTTTGAATATCTTCTAACTCTTTCCTTAAACTCTTCACTAAAATTATATTGTTTTTCGCTATAAAGTTCATACAATTTTTGTCTGCTTTTATGGATCCCCGCTGTTGCCCACTCACAAAAGTTTGAACCTTCAGTAACCATAATCGATTTAGATGTATATATTGAGTTAAATTGGTAGGTAAATTCATTAAAAAATTTATTGTACAAGTAATTTGGGTTATCATTGTCATAAAATAGGTTTTCTAGTCTGGTTGCTAATTTTGATTTAAACTTTTCCAATCGATTATTGGTCATTGGTACATAAGTAATTTTTCTCCTTACATTTTGCTTTATTTGATTTTGAATTTTAATTAATTGACCAAGATGGTCGGATTTAAACTTACTTACTAAACTTTTATCAATTATTTTAACATTTGTAAAAATATTATCTATACATGTGGCAGAAGTAGCTGTAATTCTTGTAGGTTCCATAAATGAAGGTTCAAGGTTAAATGACTTAAATAAACTAGTTAATCTGGTATTATAAGAGTTATTTTCTAACAGGTTTACATTAAAATCGCCACATACTAGGATTTGTTTCTTACATTTGGTTATTTTAAACAGAATTTCTTCCATAACTTTTTCAAAAGTATTAAATGTAGCAGATGGTGGGCTATAGGCGCTTATAACAATTAATTGCTCCAACTCTACGCACGCGATTTCAATGTGTCTTTCTACAGAGTGGTGGACAATATCTTTGCGTTCTTTAAATTTAAAACTCTTGTTTAATAATATTAGTGAGCCACCTCGAATAAAATGAACTCTGCAGAAAGCACTACCAACCTGGTGATCACTGAAATTAAACATAAGCTCATGACTTTTCAGCCAATGTTCTGTAATACATACAATGTCAATATTATTTGAGGTCATGTACAAGTCCAGTTCTAATTCTTTACCGCGTAAACCTTCAAAATTTTGATGCACCAAGTTAGTAAGATTTACATTTGATTTTTTATTTTGACTCTCTATTTTATTATTATTATTTGACTTTATTGCAATGCTAGAGGTTCTCTCTATTGTCTTAAGATTTAATTTAAATGGCTTGGATAAACTTCCAAAGCCATGTTAAGCATGTCAGTTTTCTGCTCAATAGAAGCAGATTGAATAGCCAAGTTTTTGGCTGTTATACTAAAATAATAAGATAGCGAAACAGCTACCTGTCGTTGGTCAAAATGGGATAGGTAATAGCTACCTTTGGTCAAATAATAATTTTTACTAACAATATTGTTAGAGTCAATTACATGTATTAAATTATTATTGCATGATATTGTATGCAAAGTCATATTTAACCTATATCTAAGTTCGTTTTCTGCTTGTGGCAAGCTGTTGCTGTAGGGGAATGTAAACATTACAATTTTATTTACATTTAATGTACACAGTGTCTCAAAATATTTTATTAATTTAACTTTATTTACATTTCCCCTATTCCCAACCCAAATTACTATGTTGGAGCTATTATTGAATTTATTTTTAGTTATTAAACGCATGATATCATGTAGATTTGACCCGGGCAAGCAATTATTTAAAACCGAGTGTCCCATTCTTATATTTAAGAGCTGGCCCATATTTTTTCCTATTTCATCGCTGTACATGATAGTTTGTTGTGTATTTTTGCACAACTTAGGTGAACTGACACTCAGCGGGGAGGCTGACTCGGTGACACTCACTGGTTCTGGAGTCGCAGGGCGTTGGCAGCCACAAGAGTGGTTGGCCACAAATGAATCATAGCGGTCTTTGTTGCTATGTGAAAGTTGGAGTAGCTCATCCATGGCCAGTGAGTACTCCCGCATCGCCTCCTGGGACTTTTCATAGCGAGTAGTGATGGATCTCAAAGATGCCTCAACGCTGGCCAGTTCAAAGTCAAAGTCAAAGTCAAAAAGCATTTATTCAGTAGGACCGCTGGGATCACTTTGAAACGTCTTAAAACTAGGTGATTTTACTCCTGTTCCTTCGCGACCAATACCGTGAAGAATCAGGGCAACAAACACGGTTTGGGGCCTAGCTTTCTTTTAGGTGATCCATCTTAAATCTAAACTTATGATAACTTAGGTGGTACCTACCTACCAATTGCTTAAATTATATAATACAAGATAGCAGACATTGAGGACACATCAGCCGTCGAGGGGCAGAGCGACATCAGGCCACGCGAATTTATCATTAATATAATCCTTAAGTGAATAATAAGCTTTTTTTATAAGAGTATTTTTTATGTAAGTTTTAAATCTTCGAATAGGCAGTTTAGTCGCGTTTTCAGGAAGTTTATTATAAAAAAGTATCGTATTTCCCATAAAAGAACCTTTTACTTTTTCTAATCTAAATTTAGGCAAATAAAGTTTATTCTTATTTCTTGTGTTAATGCTATGCACATCACTTTTTTTCCTAAAGTTATTGATATTTTTATGAGTATACAAAATGTTTTCATAAATGTACTGGGAAAAAACTGTTAGAATATTTATTTCTTTAAAACGTTGTCTCAGTGAGTCCCGTGGTTTCAATTTGTAAATCGCACGGACAGCTCGCTTTTGCAAAACAAATATATCTTGAATATCGGCTGCTTTACCCCAGAGAAATATACCGTATGACATCACACTATGGAAGTAACTATAATATACTATCTTAGCTGTCTCTTCGTCAGCCAATCTCCTAATCGTACGAACTGCATATGCGGCGGAGCTCAGTCTACCTGCAAGTCTTTCAATGTGAGCCCCCCACTGCAAATTGGAATCAACAGTTAGCCCCAAGAAAATAGCGGTATCGACCAGATTGAGTGCTTCCCCATTTAATTCAATTTTTGTTGCTTTGTGAACCACGTTAGGCAAAGTAAATTTAATACATTTAGTTTTCTTGGCATTAAGTAAGAGATTATTAGCCGTAAACCAGTTTAAAATTAGAGACAGAGACGCATTAACATCATCGTACTCTTCTTTATATCTATCAACTTTAAAAACCAAAGAGGTATCATCAGCAAACAGAACAATGTCACACATGTCTTTTACAAAAGAAGGGAGGTCATTTATATACACTAGAAACAAGAACGGGCCCAATATCGAGCCTTGTGGTACACCCATGTCAATAATTGACCCTGAAGACCTTTCGCCACCTACATCGACCTTAAGGACTCTATTGGAGAGATATGATTGGACAAGGTCTATAGCTTTATTTTGAACGCCATAATATTTTAACTTAGAAATCAGAGTCTCGTGACATACACAATCGAATGCTTTGGACAGATCACAGAATACTCCGATCACGTCTTGTGAGTTTTCAAAGGCTTCATAGATGTGCTTTAGAAGCAAAGTACCCGCGTCAGTTGTTGAACGACCTTTGGTGAATCCAAATTGATAATTATGCAGTAGTCCATGGAGATTAAAATGAGCTAGCAATTGATTCAAAATAACTTTTTCAAATATTTTACTTAATGCAGGCAGAATCGAAATTGGTCTATAGTTAGCAGGGTCGCTTTCATTGCCAGATTTGAATAAAGGAATAAGTTTGCTAAACTTCATAAGGTCAGGAAAAACACCCTCGTCAACACATCTGTTAAAGACATAAGCTAGACATGGTGCAATATCAATGACAATAGTAGCTAGTATCTTCGTTGATATTCCCCATAAATCCTCAGTATTTTTGATATTCAAAGTCTTAAATGTTTTGACAATATGATCTGCGCTCACATAACTGAACTCAAACTCACTGTTAATCTGAGTAACACCAGTTTCTAGATAGGCGAGTGCGCTAGAAGCTGAGGAATTGAGTGACCGGGTCGCAACCTGGGCTACATTAGAAAAAAAACTATCAAACGCGTTAGCTATTTCAGTGTTATTGGTTAAAAGAGTATCATTAACTTTTAAATTTATCTGTTTAAAACCATGTTTTGATTTACCTGATTCATTATTTATTAATTTCCAAGTGGCTTTAATTTTATTCGAAGAAGATTCTATTTTATTTCTCAAATGCATTGATTTAGCTGCTTGACATACTTTTTTAAATATTTTAGAATAGTTCTTAATGTATAAGATATGTGATGGGTTGTGAAGCATTAGTTCTCTAGTAGCATAAAGATCATACAGTCTATTCCTACTTCGATAAATACCTGGCGTTGCCCAGTCTACAAAGCTCACACAAGCTTTAGTTAAGCAGGTCTTTAATTTAAATATTTCCGTATGCTCCTCAATAATAAGATTTGACAAACTGGCAAATAGGTCATTTGGGTTTTCTACACAAGGTAAAAGTGACATTTTGAGTTCTATATTTCTTTGAAACTTTATAATACGACTCACTGTGATGGGCCGATATGAGAACTTTACAGGTTCATTTAATGTGAAATTAGGAAAAACGACACTTTGACCATAGTGATCGGACTCAAAATTTTTTACTAAAGATTTACTAATCGGTAAACAGTTACAGAAGACATTGTCCAGACATGTGGCCGTTTCTGATGTCACCCTAGTTGGCTCATAAAAGAGATGTTTTAAATTAAAACATTTAAATAAATTAGTTAACCTGTCAGTGTCTACCAATATATCAATATTAAAATCGCCGCAGATTATTAGGTTTTTGTTACATTCAAAAATTTTAAGTAAAACTTCTTCCATAGTGGACTCATATATCCTATGATCAGCACTGGGGGGACGGTAGATACTTACAACGATATGTCGCTCTAGCTCAACGCACGACAGCTCAATAGTCCTCTCGATAGAGAGGTTAACAATATCTTTACGTTCCTTGCATTTCAAGTTATTTTTAATAATAATTAGAGAGCCGCCTCTTATGGCGCTCTTGCGTTTATATGAACTTATTACATTGTAATGGTTAAGATAAGGGAGCAACTCATTTTCTATAATCCAGTGTTCTGTGACACACATAACATCTACATTGAATTTATTTAAAAACAACTCTAATTCTAATTTTTTGCTGGGGAGACCTTGCATGTTCTGATGTACAACATGAAAGGTGCCTGTCTTACCCATTGTCGAAGTGGTCAGTTTAAATGTTGACCCACAGTCCCTATTTTTTGAATACCCTGATTAGTAATATTACTAACCCCCGGCTCGTCAGTTAATTGTGTTATACTACTTATAACACCATCAAAAATATTATATGCTAACAATTTAGCAATTATCAATTTACTATTCCTACTATGGTACATTGTACCTTTTGTCAAAATAAAATCACTAATAAAATTATTAGTATCTAAATATAAAACGTCACTATGACGACATGTCAAATTATAAAATAATAAATTAGCTTTATGAACTCTCTGGTTCTCCTTTTCAGTTGAGAACTGAGAGTAAGGAAAAGCACACAAAATTAATTTTCCTAACCCTAGATCTAGCTTCTCCAATAAAGTCTCAACAAGGTTGATTATGTCCAAGCGCTTGACACTACTACTTTCGCCTAAGTGCAATATCAAAGTGGTATTGCTGTCAAGTGATGAATCTCTCTTGATGATTTTAGTGAAGTGGTCAATGGGGGCATTCGGGAAACAATTATTAATTACATTTTGCCTCAGTTGACCACCAAGTAGCCGCCCTAAACCCTCGCCTATTTGGTCTGAGAAAATGACAGTCTTCCGGGTCTGCTGACAGACTTGTTGCTGTCTAACCGAAGACTGTGAGACATTTGCTTCTTGTGCTTCAGTCGGAGCACAAGATGAGGTTTGTTCAGATAGAGACGCCTCATTTAAAGACAGGTTTTCATATATAGGTATATCAGTTTGGGAGCTACTGTTACAAACTTGCACGTATAAACTATCATTACTCACTACATTTACAATATTATCAAATTTTTTGAGGTTATCTAAAACCTCTTGTTCTGATTTTTTGAGTTTACATGTCATTTCATGTAGTGATCGTTCAAGACCTATAATTTTTTCCGCCATATGGTCTAACTCTAAAGAATTGCGGCCTATCAGATTATAACATGCGCTTAATTCCTCTTTCAAATTACATTTATCTTTACAAAGTTTTGCATTCTCAACCTGAAACGCACGTCCAGCAAGTTAGAGTGGTACAAGGAGAAATTGAGGAAGTGATCTTAGACAGTGAATACAATGAAGACAGACTAAGACAGTTTAGGTAGAAAAGGGAGATTTTTAGAAATAAAAAAAAAAAAAAATTGATACAATAGTCAGTAAATGAAATGGAAATATGTGAAAGGAGAATGTACTTGCTATTCAGGTTGCAAGGTTATTATTGATTTAGAATAATCTAGATACCAAAGCCAATTACATAGGAATAATAATGTAAAGTAGTTAAAAATAATTAAAAATCTATTTTACACATTTGCACTGACAGAAAGTTCTTATGTTTGAGTTCTTACTTATTGGTAACTAAGTGTAAGTATACAAAAACGGATTCAGCACTTTATTGCTGTCCCGGTTTCAATAAACTATTTTATTGGTGTAGCCTACTGCTTGTGAAATGTACTATAATAGGCCTATGGAAGTATGGGAACTATGTAAACAGGGAAGGGTTGTATTAGTGGGAATGTATAGTGTTTACTGTAGTGTTTATTGTGTGAGACATTTGTTTTGGACAACAACTCAAGCTTCCACTGATTGTCAAGCTGAGAGTGTAAAAAACTGCGCCTGTGTCGTGTAATGAAAGTGACTCATCGATCCCGGTGAGCGTGTGTAAGATGTTGTGTTATGTTGTGATTTCGTTAGGAAAGAGTTGGTAAATGAACACAAATACTCCCCAGGTTTATCGAAGGCTTCCAATTCGTCAGGATAAGCACAATTTAACAGCGTTCCGCTTCAGACATCAGATTTCGTTGAGTCCGTTGGTTGTTCAAAGTTCAAAACTTCATGTCACTTTATTTGAGTCAATATTGATAAAAAAAACGTTCACAAACACTAGCACTAAGTCATTGTACTATTTAGAATCGAAAGGCATAACTAATTTCACAATAAAACATAAATAAACTGGAAATTTATTTAGCAGCAGCTGATTTTACGTCAGACCGCTAGTGTTGCCACACGGCGAAAAAAAGATGTTTCACTTTGAAGATGTTGAATGTCAGATTCATAATGAATTTTATTATTTTCTAATTGCAATGTGCACATTTGCAAGTTATCCAATATTTCTATTTTATTTGTTTTATTTCTAATCTTATGAACTACACATTTTTGATTTTTAAGCATTCTCTTAGTTTTAGTAATAAATTTGTTGATTTTAACATATTTTTTAAGTTTATTATTGCTCAGTGTATTTCTAGTGCATGCTGCAGAAGCCCTTACTGAGTCATCATTGGTCAAGTCAATTATTACAGTAAAACAAAAATATTCGCGTCTGTCCCTCAGTTTGTTATACAGGGTGTAAAAAGACGTCTACCGAAGCCGCAAGGGGTAAGTACTGTATCCCAACACACAGCCAAATCCAAACGGATTTTCTGAAAAAATCATTATATCCGGAGAAAACAGCGTTTGAAGACAGTGTTTGCGTAGGTATGTACTGGGCGCGTTGTTTCACGTAGATTGCTGGATTTTGAATTTAACTGTTTTTTCTTTTATAAATGAAATTATAAGGTAGGTATGCTCTTATTATGTTGTAATAGTAGTAAATAACCGAAAATAAAAAAATAAAAATTTTCGTTAAATATGTTTAGAATCATGGTCTGATTCCCTCAGTTTTCAGTAGTTGTATTTTTACATTTTGTATAGTGTGTCATAGCTTATTATATTTTCCGTTGCCTTAATAAAAACTCACAGCAATAGGTTCTAATGCTACATCATTTAATTTTAATAGTAATTTTGTACCATTTCACAACTATTTTGTTAGGCACTTGCTTGTTATGATCAAACATTTAAAAAGTTGAATATTTGAACGTGGTTTGACTTGACTTACATAATTTATACACAGCCTTTACCTACGCTCAACGGGACGCTGTAGTGCCTGGGACATTGTTTGGGATGGAATGAGCACCCAGTACCTAAGTCTTATTAGGAAATGACATCGTCTGCTTTTTGGAATGTTACATAAGAACTTACCTATTTTCTAGTATTATTTTATATGGGCTATTAGTAAAAAAATAAAAAGACATTGAATCTGAAAGTTAGGTACAGTCACGGACAATAAGATGTATACACTCCACAATGTTTCAATCCATGTACAGATAAACATGTCCAACAATATTCTGATATTTTTATTAATTTCGCTTCTAGATTAATGTGAAATCAATTTCCGCTTTTGATTTTTAACCTACATCTAGTAGTTTTAGTGTGAAATTAATTTTAAAAGTATGGAGTGTATACATCTTATCGTCCGTGACTGTACTAGGTAAGTTACTAAAATATGTTTTAACTTCACTTCGTACAATCGCGTGTAAAAATGCCAAATCATAAGTCCTTTATTCTAACAACTTAGTAACTTACAAAGCTCAGTGAACTCAACAGTGGGCCCTTACGTGGACTTGCCTCCACTAAAGATGAAAACTTTGAGATTTTAAGCCAAAACTTTTCAATCAAGCCCGTATGAGTGAGAAGGACAAGTTTTGGGAGAACTGCCCTTCGGTGTATAAGTATGGAGAGGACTTTTTTTGAATAATGTTCTAACCGATCGAGTTTACGAATTCTCTAACGTGTTTTTCGTTTGAACAATAGGGCACGATGGACATTCTCTCAGATCAACGTAACATAATAAAATGTTGTACTTATTTGAATCTGTATTAGGAGAGGTAGACTAGTCAAACACAAAAAGTCAAGAAACTAGAGGCAAAAATGCAAAAAAAATGTATAGAGCGTTGTGGGGGCAGATGGTAATAAATTAACGTGTTGGAGTGGGTTAAAAATATCAAATACGAAACAAAATGTTTCAAGTTTACACATAGTTACAAAAGAATCTTCTTCATCCCTTAACTAAACTCTTATTATAACCAAATACACTCTTTCATTCTTCTTAATAGCTCTGTAACGGAAACTTTTGCGACGCAGTTCGGTTGCGGGTTTTTATTCCCGCCGCGGGGACAAATGTTTGTATGATCTACAAATATTTGTCTCGGGCCTGAGTGTTTTCTATGTATAATAAAGTATAGTAGTATATCAGTCATGTAGTAGTAACACAATCTCTGCTTCCTTTGGGGCTAGATGATGCTGAGTGAAAAGTTCAGCATTATTTAATTATTATTTTGTTAAAAATCTTAATCTTACTAAAGTGCATTCCACACTGACTTACCTTTGAAGGAACTAGCATGAACTTCGATCGTGAGTTGAAAAACTTTTCGCCGAAGAAGCCAAAGCGTAGATAAGTGAATTGGTTATCTACAGTTTAAGCCAGTGTTTTAAATGACTACGACAACCACATCAGGCAAACTCAGCCACCTAAATGTCTACTGCTGCAGTCCAACCGGCCCTTAATTGCCCCTTGAGGCAAACTTGGCGAATTTGAAATCATTTCACCAAAGTGAAAAAAATTGTGTCATATTTTGTTTTTGTTTGTTTTAATTTTAATGGTGTGCAATAAAGAATTTTCATTCATTCATCACATCAATGAATGAAAATTCTTCGTTCGGTTGGAAAGAAATAGTAACGTGACAAGAAGTTTTCTTAGCTAATTTTGTGAAACGATAAAAAAAAACTGTCTTTTAATAAATGCAAGACATTTATCTAAGTAAGATTTATTTTTGCAATCTTGTCCAGATAACTTATACTATAATTTCAGGAAATTAAAAATTGAAATGAGCTTCATGATAATAGTTACAATGAATATCTTAAAATAAGTATTACATGAATCATGACTGAGCAACATTCTGTACTTAAGCAACTATTTTAATTACTGAGCTGAGCAATTTTATTCAATTCAAATAGAAATATATTTATTTGAATTGAATAAGAGTTATTATTATTTATTAATTCCTATAATTGTACGAGTACCTACCATTATTGTATTCTGAAAATGGTTTTAACAATTTTGATTTATTCATCAATATGCTTTGAAAAATATTAATAAAAAATATAACATTTTGCAAGTTTATTTACTTAGTAAGAGATCATCCCTGATAACGCAATTATCAAAATCCAAATTTTAAGAAAAAGCAGCGCAATACTTGTATGTCCAGGTACATAATAAGTCATCATCATCATCATCAGCCTATGGCAGTTCACTGCTGGACCTACGTCCAGCAGTGGACTGGGAGGCCTAGTGAGCGCCATTGCGCCGTCCTGTACATACCTAATAAGTACAATAACTATATTTAATAATAGCGTATAAATGCGAAAGTTTAGATAGATAGGTAGATGGATGCATGTTTGTTTGTTACTCCATAGATTTGGATGATTATGTATGTAGCCTTGACCCTGAATATAACATAGGTTACTTTTTATCCCAGACTAGCTGTCCGTCGCAGTGTTACCCGCGGTCCCTCGGGAAAACATCACTTTCCCGGGATAAATATGCCTATGTTTATCAGGGATAATGTAGGATTATAATGGTGAAAGAATTTTTCAAATCGGGCCAGTAGTTTTGGAGCCTATTCAATTTAAACAAACGTACAAACAAACAAATCTCTCCTCTTTATAATATTTGTATAGAAAAGTGCACCAAGTAACCTACAACTGCCTATACCTACTTGTAAACATAATCTTATAAAAAATGCAAAAACGTAAAAAACAGTAAAAACTGCGCTGCATTCAATCAAAATGCGGCGCAGTATCACATTGTGGTATTCACATAATTAGGTCTTGTCTGAATATATTGAAGACCTCGTTGGCAATGTGGGTGAATGCCAAAACGAGGTGCGAGTTCGAGTCTCGCTGCAGAATATGGAAACATTCGTCATGTTATCCTGCAGATATTTGTTTCAGGGTGGGGTGGTGTGGTACCGATGTGACGTACTCGTAGTTTCTGTTACCCATGATGACTTAGCCCAGATAATACAAAACTTATGTAGATCTTGAACCAATCAAAGCAAAGGATTTTAGTAAACAGTGCAGTGAGTCCAAATATTGTTATCAAAAATACATAGACAAAAATACATAATTTACAATCTCTGAAATAGTTTGCTGCCGTTTTTATCTGCACCGCCAACAAGATTTCATGCCATAATTTTGTGCAACCTTAAACTTACAGTTCTTTGAATAGAGTTATGCTCATCTCTAGAAAGGAAAGCAAAAATAACAGTTATAGCGATAACTTGATATGAATTGAGAATCTTAAAACCATGGCCTAAATCACTGAACTTTATCAATAGCAAAAAGTATGTGGTGACATCTACGAACATAACCTCCACCAAGGCCTGAAGACTCGTTATAAACAGCAGCATCAGAGCCACAACACATGTCCTCAACAAACCCTTCAGATCCCTGTCAGTTTTTATAGTTATAATCACCCAGAATATTCTACAAAACAATAAAAAGTTCATGAGTAATATCAAAAACTTAACAATAACATACGTTAAGTAAAACACATTGCAATAGTCATAACTGACGCTCAAAAACACAGGGCATACGATTCCAATAGGTATCGTCACTAGCCAGACGCAAACTGACAATAGAACGAAGTTAGTGTCTTTCAGCGTGAACACTTGAATCACTTTGTCATACAAATTCTTCGTGAAGAGAAACATCCACATGGTGACTGCGGAGTCGGTGAGAAGGTGTATTCCGAGGGTCACGTGAGCGCACTGCACTGCCAAATCACTGATTTGCAAAGTCATCATCACATAGTTATCTATATCATTCACCAATCGTGCTAGCGTAAGGTGAGTCAGAATCATCTGGTCCAACTTTCTGCTTGAAGGCAGCAACGCGTACAAGAATATTTGTATGCAAAGGCATAGTGCAGATGTTGTGATACCACCAAGCCAGAACACTTGCGCGGTTGTGGTAAGAGGAACTACTTCCATATTGAGACTGTATTTCCAAGTAAAGGTCGATGCTCTATATTTTCCTCGTTTTCCGCCAAACACAGGTGTCCTAGAGACTTGCACTCAGTCTACTGACTCTTCACGAATGATTCAGTTTCCTCAATGATGCTGTATTAATGCCTATTATGTTAATTTTTTAAAACTACCTAGTTACTTACCGCTGTGGCTACATGACTGTAGTTATCAACACGAGGGACAGTACCCGTACAAACGTGGTACTGGTATATAGAGTACTTATAAACAATGCTTAAAATAAATCCCAGAGCGTTTAAAACTGGTTATAATGACGGTATGATGATGTAATTGGTTATTTCTACATCAATATAGATTGCAGTACAATACTAGAATTTATAATTTGTGTTTACATGGTGAACAGTACCTACATAATGGTTGTATGTTGTGGATCATCTATCTTCTATCTTGCTTGACAAACATTCAATCTACTTGCTGGCTGCCTGTAGACTTATCTTCAAGGAAGGGGTCATATACTTCATTTTTCTTAATACATGCGGGTCTAGTTGTTCAAAAGATCCTATTATCTAAGTTTGCTTTACCACACTATTAACTGGAATTCAAATCACCTGCTATGAAACAATGTAAATTTATTAAAATTATGCTATTTATCAAATGTAATTTAAGCCAAGGACTCGGTAGGACTACACACTAATTGTTGGTTGTGCAACGCGATATGAGATATGAATGAATTTACATTGCAACCATCCAGGCGCGGAGTTATGGGCATGGTGGGCATGCCCGCAACCTTAATTGACTGAAGTTCCGAGATTGACCAAAATGTGTTTGTCTGTCGGTCAGTTTGAATGTTCTCGCCCGCAGGTCGCATTTTTTTACCGATTTTAGCGAAAACGGGCACATAAACTTCCTTGAGATGAGGGGGAGAGTAACCTATGCACTAAGTATACGACCCAAATATCGGTTTTTTTGAGTTTCGGCGGCAAATTGACCAGAACCGGGCTGAGACTAAAGTAATATTGATTAGGAGCGAGTTCCTCCTCCGACTCACACTTAGCAATCTTTGGGTGGCTGTGCCCACAACCTTTTTTGTGGGCTGGATCCACGCCTGCAACTATCTGGACTGATTAGAGATGCAGTGAGAAATGAACCAATGGCTAAAAGCTCTACATTGAATTGTTGCATAAAAGCAGACTAGCATACTCCAGGAACGATAGAAACGAGTATTCTCTATGACTATCAATGTCCAGGCGAAATAGAAGGAAGTTAATAAAACATTTTCTTAAGTCATCTTTTAAAGCTTATCGCACCTAAGGACGCGCCGTACGAGCCGCAGTCATTATTCTATAGTAAAATACTGATGACGTCTGCAGCATTTCCTGTATTGAATTGACAGCTCGGCACGTTCGGCGCGGATGGATAGTGCGATGAGCTTAAAAGCTGCTGTAAGCATATCGCTTTTCATTTGTTTTTGTGGAGTTCAATGATTACGGCTTCGGATTTCTCAGCCGAACAGTCATTGGGCATGTCACCACCGTTACAAACTTACAGGCTGAATTATTTTATGCTGTCTCATGCAGCAACCAGTCATGAATAATATTTTTAAGACCGCCCTTTGAATTACAAGAATCAAAGACCGTCTATTATTCATCGAAATGGGAACAATCTTACTTTAGTATAATGACTTATATTTTAATAGAATGAAGAAACAAAATCGTTTGTTTTTTATTTTTGTATCGGATGTGTGTCATATATGGGAATCCCTCAGTAATTTGGTTACTCAGATTTCATTATGAAAATAATATACTCGTAATTCTGGACATATTATTACATTGCTGGACATTGTACATTGATTCAAATATCCCCGAAGTAAGTAGAGTTTGTGTTATGGAAACATGATATACGGGAGTGATATGTAGGTGCAAAAGCCGTAGGTGCCAAGTATACTTACATAGAAAACACCCAGATTTGAGAATTATATTTGCAGTGGAACATTTCGCATAGATGTGTAGATACTGTGTGATCCGCTAGGTGTCCTAAATGTATTATCTGGTAAAATAATTCAAAATGAGTTGTTTATGCATCAGATCAATAAACCTGTTGAAGAAATGACTTATGTTCGTGAGTGTTGGTTGGTCATTTGAATTGACAATGGTGGTAAATTATTGTTCACTGAATAACTTAAAGGACTCTAGGTATAAAATCACCTGATTCTAACCATTTGAAATGTGATATAGGTGGCGATGAGCTTGCCACCTATCACGTATGGATTGTCAACTTCTGCAAAGTAAGTAAGTAAGTTCGTATGAGTCAGTGGCCAACTCTAGTGACGGAGTTTTTAGGCCGCCTTAAGGCCTCCGTAATGGCTTAACGACTTAAATAGCCGGGACCGACAATTTAACGTGCCCTCCGAAGCACGGAAGCGCTCAGATGAAAACAGTTAGGCTTTCTGGCCATCCCATTAATGATCAATATTTTAAATATTTAGGCCTTTGCCCTGCAGTGGGAAAATATAGGCTAAAAATAAAATAAATAATATGCCGACAAGGTACAATCTTTAATTAGAAAATATTTTAAATCTACAATAATATGATAAGCAGGAAAGATTTGTTTGTTTGGATTGAATAGGCTCCGAAATTACTGCACCGATTTGATTCTTCACCATTAGAACCCCACATTATCACTGGTGAACATAGGCTACATTTTATCCCGGGAAAGTGAAGTTTTCCCGAGGAACCGCGGGCAACACCGCGACGGACAGCAAGTAACTAATAACTTTCTGGCTTCAGTATCCAAAAGCTCGCAGCCCAAAGTGCACGCACTAAGGCCCCCGCCACACAATGCGTCAACGCTTAAACATTATTCAAGGCGATCATTACCATAATAAATGTTAATAAAGTCTGCGTACATGCGCATTAGCCGGCAGTAAATCATACGTGGTACTATTGGTTTTTAGCATCGGCCGTATCAATTACAGCGGACTATGGCGAGTGGTAATAGCTGGGGATTGAAAGTCTCTCTACTTATCCATAAAAGTCATGAGTTTAGAGCGCCCAAAAAACCTGTAGTGAGTTGCTAGTGAGTGAGAGTAGTCGGTTGCCTGGAAGAGATCGCTTTCGGCGATAAGGCCGCCAGTTGTCTACCTTTAAATTAAGTGTCTTTTTTTAGATACCTTTTTCGCTGTGTGGTATGCAATAAAGAATTGTCTATCTAGTAGTTATGACTCAATCACTGAAAAGGATTAAGTTATTATTTCATGACCATAACTTACATGACTATATTTGGTCTCAATTTAGATGTTGAAGTCATATCATAGAAACCTCATATGATAAAAACTCATAAAGACTTACCTACCCTATGTCTGATTCTATTTTTAAGATGTTATAAGTTCTGAATAACCAGAGAGATTGTAGAGAGAAATAAAGTGAAAAAAAAACTTATTAAAAACAATGATTTACAGCCGTGGGACAAATGTTTGTATGATTTACAGATATTTGTCTCGGGTCTGGGTGTTTCTATGTATAATATGTATGTATTTACAAAAAAATATATATATTTATGTAGTATATCAGTTATCTGGTTCCCATAGTACAAGCTTTGCTTAGTTTGGGGCTAGATGATGCTGTGTGAAATTGTCCAGCATTATTTATTTATTTATTTATAATGATCTTTTTTTAATTTTTTTTTACTGGCCTTTTAAACTCAATCATCGTGTGAGTTCATAAAGCAAGTAGAGCAACTTTCACCGTGTAGCGGGCGTACATAATCGCGAGAAGACGCTCGCCCACGCCAACGATTGTCCTGCGAGCTCGCGACTTCGCGCTCGTGCCCTCATGCATATTCAAGCGTTTTGCTCGTGAATGTAGAAAGGCCTTTATATTAACTTGTGTCATGTGGTTAAAAGATTAATTTTACACGTGTATTTTTTTATTGTTTTAACCTGTTTTTCTTAGACTTTGGCTTAGATCTGTTAAAGGTAGAGTCAGTTATCGCTTTAATGAAAAAAACAGTTCCGTTGAAGAAGTTTCATTCTACCTAAATGCACATGCACCCACAGTTACAACCATCTCTCTCTCTCGCATAAGTATTTTAAGATTTTATGTACGTAATTTCTTTGTGTAATAAAGAATTAATAAATAAGCAAGAGGCTAGAATTGTATGCCATGATGGTATCGTGTAAATTTCGTTTAAGTGTAGGTAATTGGTTTTATGTGACCGTGCTAATTAGTAAATAAATAAATGATGTATGGCCAGGATTTGAACACCCGGCCTATTTCATCTTTTACGACTGCTTATGAATTACTACTGAGGTTAATTAGCACAAATCAGCTTCGAAGCACTTAACAATGTGTTGATCATTGAAGGCAATAGGATGTAGGTAAGGTGCTTAGGTCAAGCGGACAAACTTGGTACGACGCGAAATGTCACCTCACCAACCTTTGAATGGCGTGTGGATGGCATTATTCGAGATGCAGCCTTATACATGCACATAATGCGCATCAATTGTACGAGTACTATTAATACAATGTTTATAGAATACTCACAATGTAGGTAAACATTTTCTAAGAAATTAGAAACCAATTTGCATGGTAGTGTTATAATTCTAAAACACTTCGTATGATGACTTCAGCACAGCACGTAATTCTCTCCAGACTGCTCTATCAGCCGTCATCATTCTCTTTTGTCTTAGACACAGTCCATCCGTTGTTCTTGAAGATGACTCTATAGTAGTGCGTGAAAGCGCGCCTGTATTTCATTATTTACTTCTTCATATTAAACCTTGTACGCACTAGGCGCGCACTCACGCGGGTCGTCAATATTTTGACATTTTACATCAACTTAGGAACGCGCTTGAAACTCGTAGTCCGCAGCTTAACCCCCACCTAGGGCTTTACTCTTGTTAGAAGCATCCTAGGTCAGTCTAAACCTAGGACCAACTTAAATCGGAATTTTGGAAGTTATAGGTAAATAGGTTGATCTTATCGACCAAATACAATATCGTAGTTGGAAACGTCCAAATATTCCGAAACATCGGATATATCACACGAGAGGTAGATAGATAGATAGATAAAAATTTATTTGGGAAAACACACACACAGACGAACATAACTAGGTACACTGACACAGATCTAGGTAGGTACTACAATAAAAAAAAACTTATTCTATTCTATACTACACACAATACAAAAAAAATAATAATAATAAAATATATTAAACAAACAAAAAAAACCACTACAAAAAAAGAAAATAATGAGGCAGGTGAAGGACGTCTGTGTTGGTGCAGTCCAAAAAGGAACAGTCTCAGCTTTGTGCTGCTGGTTTTCAGACTGCTCCTAGTTGGGTGACATCACGTTCTTTAAAAAAGACAGTTAAAAAGAAGAGCTGTTAGTTCATAAATATTTAAATAATTACAGAATAAGATAAGATGAATTATATAATATAATATGTAATGTATAATAAACTTGGATAATTTAGATTTCTCAAAATTTCAAATGACAGTGACAGAAAGAAAATTTAAGGTAGGGAGCTTTTCCACCAGAGATGTGCTATGCATCTTTGATTTGAGGTGGTACATAATCTACAAACTTAGAGTACTCGTTATCATCGTTTCATCTTTGATTTGAGGTGGTTAAAGATAATCTACAAAATTTTACTGTTACCACTGAAATAAGATGCGCTATGTATTGAAACCAGTATGAAACCAGATCACGCATCAAGCCATCTAAAAACATACTTAGCTAAAACCCGTTTCTACTTGTAGGTGCTGTGTGGACCAAAGGATTGGTGGATATCAAACGCAAAGCAACGTAGCATACCGCATTGGTGGAAAAGCTCCTTATAGCCTCTATATAGCCTCTGGTCCTAGTCACGTCTCTTCCTCAAAGGTCGCCGCCTGACCGATAACGACTCCAAACGCGGCTATTGCACCAGCGGATGTGAACTGCTCACACGGATGCACTATAGGTCCTATTGAGACATATTTAAAGCTTGTTATGCCTTGATTCGTGACATATAAATTACTAGCTTCTGCGTGGGATAGAAAATAGATTAAGTTGTATCTTTTCGCTAGGTCAATTTCATTATGAACTGTGTAGTTCAATGACGATGTCACGGTAAATTTTTTCTCATCTTTAGGCATTAAGATTTTTTTCTATGGTAGTTGGTTAGTCAGAGACCAAATATGTACCTGCATATTGAGTTAATAATAATAGTAATAATAAATAATGCTGGACTTTTCACACACAATCATCTAGCCCTAAAGTAAGCAGAGCTTGTGTTATGGGTACTAAGATGACTGATATACTACTTATACACCCCTATTTTTTAATTACCAAAAAAATTTTAAACATGGTCTCGGTGTCTGTTACTGATCACATTTATGTAGTTAAAACTCAAAAAAAAGAGAAAAAAAATTATAACCTCAAAAGGAGACGAGACGAGTCAGACATGGATTTATGATAGCTACTGCGGTTTTACTGACTGGGGATGATACGAGAACATAGTTTAAATAAGAATCGGTACGCGATTGTTGTCTGTAGTACTTATTTGTACAGTTTTCATAAAATTTTGTTCGGTTTTGGTTGACTACAATCCTCGATAACTTTGTGATAGTTAAATAAAAAAAAGTTCTGACCATGCCATTATCATTTTCCGCATCTGCTGTAACTGTCCTTAAAATTTTTTTGGTAGTCATAAAATAGCGGTGTATACCGTTTGTTTGTAAATACATACATAATATACATAGAAACACCCAGACCTGAGACAAATATTTGTAGATCATACAAACATTGGTCCTGCCGCGGGGATCGAACCCGCAACGTTTTGCGTCGCAGGCGGGCCTTAGCCCACTGTGCTACAGAGGTCGTCGAAGTGAGTTATTGTAGAAAATAAAGGCGCCTACTAATAACCTTCCTGAGTGTAAAGTGACAAAATGTATATTCTTGGTTTATTTCGTGCAATAACTTTATGTCACGTTTCATGGTAAGGCTAATAGTATTCGCGACAGGTTGTGTTACTTTGCGTTTACTTTGAAAAATGCAAATACACTACTAAAAATCCAATTTTGGGACCCATGGCTTTCAAATTGAAAGTTGAGGCACAACCGCTTGGCGAAGACGTTTCACAAATTATGTTAAAAAGCCCCAGATATTTTCTATGTGAGTATATAAAAAAGCCCCTGCAGATATGTTTTGGATGGACTAGGCTTACTCATACATCTTCAGAAAAACAGTGTATAATGAGTGACTAAGCTGCGGGTTTCCTCAGGACGTTTTCCTTTATAATTTACAATAATATAGACATTTTCAGAACAGATTTTTAATTTATTTAGGAGTACAGATCATTGAGTTGAGGTAATACATTTTAGTTTTGTTTAATGTACTTAGTTCCTTTTTACGATAATCTTTGCCTTAAGGATACAGTTGTTCATACATATTATGTTTGTTTTTGTTTTTCATTCATCAGCACGGAGCAAACTGTACATACTAAATTACTAATATTTTTGAATTAAGCCGATTAAGCCATCTAAAACCCTGGAGCCGAATTCGCGTTCCATTTTTCGTTCGATTGATGAATATTCGGATGCTTCCTACCACGATTTCTGACTTCAAGGGCCAATTTTTCAAACGTTAAGCGTCCTCGCAAACTGCAGACTTTCTATCGGCCGATAGTTGAGACGAAACATACTTCGGCTCGTAATGAGTATGGAGATGTATAGCCCGTCTCAACTATCGGCCAATAGAAAGTCTGCAGTCTGCGAGGGGTCTAAAACACGGTCTTAACCTAGAACTAAATATTTTATTTCAATCGGTTGCCGTACCTTTTTTTTATGATGAATGGGTCGGCTCTTGACTTCGAAACTAACATAGGCAAGAATGAGGTCTACGATGGAACGAGCCTAGTACCAGTTGCTACTCGTTTCTGTATAGGCTTTAGGATAGTTGTGAACTATCTATTGATAGTTTAACTGATCTAAGTCACATGCTGGAAGTCGATCCCAAAACATATAAGATAAATCATATTGGCCCCATTAAACAAATTCCTTATAATAAATAAAATATAGGGATAGAGACAGTGGCAGGGGATAGAGACCATTGGAGGAGTTTGGGGGAGATAGGTTAAATAAAAAATATACTTCTTTAACTATGTACTTCAAGTCACTCGAAACATGAAAGAAAATAATATTGAAATCTCATTATCAGAGCAATTTAAAATTCCCAATATTATTATAACTATTCAAATTACATTATTGGTAAAATATCTTTGGTATTTACCAAAATAACCGAATCCTAATAGCTTGAATAGAATCTAGCAAACAGATTCCATTATAAAAGTGGAATCACGAGTAACCTTTGGAAATTCTCACAATTATATCTTCAAAACAGCGAAGGAGGATGCAACGCGAGCTCACAGTACATTTTATACAGATGTGAAGCTTTGAAAATTATGCCTTTACAAAAATTTGTGTTATAAAAAACTATCACCATTAGAAAGAAAGAAAGAAAGAAACTCATCATAACACCATCCACTCGATTACTACTCTCTTATCTTATTTACCTATAGTCACATCATCTCCCTGCCCTTCCCACATTATGTGGGGTCGGCACAACATGTGTTCTTCCATTCTCCTCTATCAGCAGTCATCTCAACACTCACTCCTTTCTTACTAATGTCATCCTTCACACAATCCATCCATCTTTTCTTTGGTCTACCTCTACTCGTAAATCCATCAACATTTATACCATACTCTTCTAGTTACATGACATTCTTCCCTTCTTATTATGTAATAAGAAGGGAAGAATGTGAAGAATGGTATGGGCATGTGCCCATACCATGTTAGCCTGCTCTTCATGTCACATACAATTACCTACATTAAAATTGTTAGAGTAGACGGTTCATTAAAAAAATACAATATTTTAAAAACATTGCAAAACACTACAACCAGTTGATACCATTTTTAAAGGACATAGGGGAGTAAGAGTCGCAAATTACTGGGCTAAAAAGATTTAAGGTCAAGCCATTGACACGAGAGAAGAAGAAGAGATTGAATATTGTCATAAGAGATAGTCTTTTTTATTTTAATAGCCATTTTACAAAGCAAGCAAATTGCTCATCAATAGTTTAGCTTCTGTACAATAATCTTCGGAATGGTACAATAGATTTATTTAAATTCAATCAGCTTGGCAATAAATCGTCACAGAAGGCTATCAGAGTAGGAACTATCAGGTGGATGGTCTGTTTCTATCCCATTGTGTATAAAGTATTTAAGGCTGGGTTTCTTAAGATGCTGCAGCCGTATTGGCCGAGTGATAGTGCCTTGACTTTCCAGTTTACACAATACCATACCATTCTTACCTCTTGCCACAGAATTTTAGCTCTTACTCCATTGAGTTTAAGAAAGCATCTTCATTACTAAAGGTCGTTTCTATTGTGAAATGTTCGACGATGGATCTTGCTTCCAGGAAAGACCACGTCAATACGTGTGGATAACCTAACCCTCCTTAGTTCGAATACTGTGCAAGATGATTGTGCTCCATGGTCTGTTCATCTTGAACTTTCTAGATGGGAGGTAATCGTCCCATTCACCTGATTGGCCAAAAAAAAAATTAATCCATCTATCTTCATCACTTTATCTTTCCACACCGTAAAAACGTTATTCTGACGATCGTTTCAAGCCGGGTACTGACCAACGTCACGAGGTGTAAAATCCGATTTGTCAGACGGCTTTCACTAATCCGTCTAGAAACCGCTCTTTGCTCACTGCGAGGGCCTTGTTTCCCCGTACTGACTGCACGAACGCTCGCTGTGTAACACGTTACATTACAACTAGTAACGTTGGTCAGTACCCGGTTTCAGAGGTTGCAGTCTTTTAAGGACTCTTTAAAATATTATGTTGCTATGTGGTACATGAAATGGTCCAAATGCTATTCAAATGGGGTCCCTAATGATTCACATAACGTCTCTTATCCTATTTTTAATTCCCATACTGTATTTGGTACTAATATTAAATTGTCCTAATGATTACTCGACATAACAATACTACACCTAATTAACAATAGTCATAGTATTAGGTGAACATAACATTAAATAGTCATAAAATCACATCTCCTAACATACGGTAATCCTAAAGTTATAAGCCCTAACAATATTTACTCCTAAAGTTATAAGCCCTAACAATATTACTCCTAATAATCAAACATAATAACAATTGAAATCATAATAGCATTAAATCCTAAAAAAATACCATATATACCCAAATAGATTCCTAACTATGTCAACTTTGTAAGGTTTAATAAATTAACTAACATAACTTCGGGTTCGCTATGTTTTCCAATAAACCCACTTTTACTAATTGCGTTTGCTATAACTTCAGCAGCTATAACCGAAAAAACGATTGTATAAATAAAATACTAGACTTTTTTCTACCTATAACAAGTTTAATATAATAAGGTTTAAGAGAAACAAGTCGGTTCTGGCACTCGCCGGCCGCTACCGCGGCACGTTTCGCTCGGCTCGTGCATGGTTTGGTCCCTATTGAAACCATGCTCGTCGCTACGCTCCTCGCAACCTATTCTACAGGTCTGTTAGCCTGTTATGGCAACACGATAAATTTACAGAAAGTTCCTATTTAGAGCAATTATAATTTTATGTAATATTTCAGTTATATTTATAATAATTATATAAACTGCACAATATAGCAATATTAAACTATATTAAATGATACAATTATAACAAAATAACTCAACTTTATATACTATATAATATAACTCAAAATTAGATTCACACATTAACATTCACATCATTCAGAAGCAGGCAGCCATACACACAGTCACAATCATCAGTAAAGTTCTTGGGGATACAGTATTCATCAATCGGGGGGGAACAAATGAGAGTAGCGAGAGGGAGTCTGAGCAACCTTTTCCCTGAGGGTCTCGGGGTGGGTGCTTAGAGTATACCGAGTTTTACTCGAGTAGAAAGAAATTTCACCAAAATATAACTTTATATAACTATAAATAGTATTTATTAGGATAAATAAACATTAGGACGATCAAAAATAGGACAAAATAGTTTATGCAACTTAACAATAGTAATAATAACTATTATGATAACATATATTAGGAGTTGAGACGAATATGTAAATATAATGGTATGTCTTTAATATATTAGGACAAAATATATGTATGTCAGTTTAAGTCTATGGAAATTTAACAGTATGACTACAGTATTTTAGGACTAGTATGTTATGTGTATTTATATTAGGACAATTAACATTATGTAAATCGACAGGATCCCATTCAAATGAATGCCCGTAGCTGGTCGTCGGCAATTTGTGCTCGACAGAGTGTTTTGACACATTCATACATAAACATTATAAAGCTGGAAATGAGTTGCACGCAGCCCTTAACAGACGTTTAAGCGCTCTTTGTCGTGCTTGCTTAGTCGTTCATGATAGATCGTCGAAGTTAAGCAATCTTCGAAACGGTCTTTAAGTAGATGGGTGACCGCCAGTGGCATTTTCATCTGAGCGCTTCTATGCTTCGGAGATCACTTTTGTCGGTTCCGGCTATTTAAGTCGTTAAGCCATGACAGAGGCCTTATGGCGGCCTAAAAACTCCGTCCCACTTTGTAACACTGGGTTATTGCCAATTCAAAATCTGTTGTGAATTATTTTTCTTATATTAGTGTCTATATCTATAAAAAAACTATTTTAGCACCTATGTAAACAGTGTCGCCAAAATCACAATAAATACAAGAGCTCTAAATAACCTACGCAATACTATAAAGTAACCTAGAAGGGTAAACTTAAAGTATTTCTAAAATAGACGATGTAGACATCATCCTGTTGATTTTTTTAAAACAATAGCACCATTTAAACATTCCTTTAACCGTAAGTGCTACTTATCCCACAATGACATAATATATTCCCATTGTGTGCATGCTGCGGTCACCATCTTATTATTCTGTTATATGAATATAATAATATGGGCATAATGTTATTATTATAGGCAGTTGGGACGAAATAAGGAAATGCGGCATCGTAGGATTTCCGCTTTCTCTATATATTTCAGGTAAACGTTATTTAAAGGACTAATATTAAAATGGCCTCTTAAACAAACAACTGGACGACCTCTGTGGCGCAGTGGGTGAAAGCCCGCTTGGGACGCAGAAGGTTGCGGGTTTGATCCCCACCGCGGGATTTTTTGTATGATCTGTAAATATTTATCTCGGGTCTGGGTATGTATAATATGTATGTATTTACAAACAAAAAGTATATAAGTAGCGTATCAGTTATCTGGTTTCCATAGTACATGCTTTGCTTAGTTTGGGGCTAGATGATGCTGTGTGGAATGTCCAGCATTATTTATTTATTTAATTATCCATCTAATCAGACCTCGTCCACTCACCGGTATAGTCTTCCTCATTTTCATGACAATTTTTACGGTCCTGTACCTGTCGAATTCAAATGATTCCCCGCCACGACCACAAAATTATCACACCATAGTCTGATGAGTGTAGTACAAATAAAACTCATCCATTAACCAGGGTATTTAATCTCAGATTTGGAATACCTCTACGTGTAAGTACTCCCTCCTCATAATTTAAGCTTGTCATCGTTTTGTAGCGACTCGGCAAACGTAGTGTAGTACGCTCTCCGGCCAGGTGGAGTGACGATCTGTGAAAGGCTGCTGGCAGAAGCTGGATGCGTCGAGCTGAGTACAGGGTGCAATGCCGCTCATTAGGGGAGGCCTATGTCCAGCAGTGGACTGCTATAGGCTGATGATGATGATCATTTTGTAATAGCTTGTTGTGGAAATCAATTATTGTTTCCATAAAAATTTTAAGTATTATCTTAAACAAGTTGTCCGTCGCGGTGTTACCCGCGTTACCTTAGGAAAACTTCACTTTCCCGGGATAAATATAGCCTATGTTCATCAGGGATAATGCAGGATTCTACCATTGTGAAAGAATTTTTCAAATCGGTCCAGTAGTTTCGGAGCCTATTAATTTCAAACAAACAAACAAATCTTTCCACTTTATAATATTAGTATAGATAGTATAGAAGATACGTGAAAGATTCTATAAACATCGAGCTCTTCGTAATAAGTTCAAAGAAACGTTTTTATAATCCCCAGACTTGACTGTCTACTGTCTAGTCACAAAAGAACAAGAAAAGTTGAACTTCCTATGCATAATATCATTAACTTGTTGCAATCACGTTTTGACAGACATACAATCGACTTTCACGACGTCAGTCAACATCTACTCGACGTGACAACCTCATCTATAGTGAAGTGGAATTCTTAAGCTTAGCGCGATTTGACCATTTAGGATGAGCCAAACGAGTACATTAAAACAACTCAAAAGTTGTAAGTTCCTATGAAATTGTGAATCGTGCTAATGACGTGGGCTCTCTACATATACGCCAATGACCGACGAATACCCGCTATATATTGTCTATCCAATAATAAATAGTTCGGCGAATACTTCGGTAAATGTTCGGCGAATTTGTAGAGATTACATTCGATTTCATAAGAGAGTTTCCTGTTTTTAATAATGGCGTCGAAAAATGACCATAACCACGCGACTGAAAACTAGAAACAGTTAATCTTCTGTTTATAGTTTTCAGTCATGTGTTCCTCATAGTACAAGCTATGCTTAGTTTGGGGATGGATGATGCTATGTGAAATTATTCATTAATTTATTTTAAAAAAAAAATTTGAACTCGTCACTTTTGTATTTCAGTGTGGTCTTCTATTCTTTGAATTTATAATGACGTCCAAAGCTTATCACAGGATGTTTACATAAACTTAGTAATACATTAAATACGGTTTAATATTTTCCTTGAGGTCTTTAACTGTTCGTGTCTGGAAGTTGATTTTAATTTGTATTTGTGAAAGAAACAAATATACATTTTATTAAAATCAACTTCCTCCAAAATTAATTGCTATGTAGGTAATTACAATTCGGGCAATATTATTGGTAAAGCAATACTAGGTAGCCTAGGTAATATAGGACACTACGTGCTAGTAAATAAGTTTATTTTATATAAGTTAGATTAGGGTATTTATATTATAATATGGGCCGTAGTTTTAAGTATTTAACATCTTGTACTAATGTTGCCTGAAATAAATTTGATTTGATTTGAATATAACTATGGGGAAAACTCGTCAAAATTAGGTAATTCATATTTTATGCGAACACTGACGGGTTTGGAAGCCTAAGCCTCAGAATAACTATATCTGTAGCCTCGCTCTTAAAAATACTTGCCCAGTAGTTATTTATTTATTTATTTATTAGTATACCACATCATATACATTAAAACATTTCCAAATATAAATTATAGTAAATACACATTTCTGATTTATATAACAATTTACAGTATACAACAGCTTTCACTATACAGGGCGTCCCAAACTTATGGGACATGAAGGGGAAGTACCTTAAATATCGTAGATAGTGTATTTTGCTTAAAGAAGACTTTATGTTATTTTTAAAACTTAGTAATTCCGCATTCATAGATTTTCTAAAAATTACTTGCTTCGTCTGGGAATCGAACCGACTCAAATGTCAAAAAAAAATCACCCTACTTTTATGATGCCAATCGAAAGAATAGCTAAAAAATTATAACTCTGCTTAGGTAACATTGTATTTTAAAAGAAAGGAACAACGTAAAATTAATCATTTTAATCAACATAAAAACATACATGTAACTGCCGTAGTCAATTAAGTGGGTATTTTTTTGTAAATTAATTAATTAAATGCTCAAAATGTGATCCCTCTTGTCTTACGCAATCTTTTAATGAGTCCGCTACCTGTTGATTTTCTTATCATTTTATGGTGAACACTCGATGTGATATGGCACAATTCAGTTTGAACGTCGTCGACAGCAATAAATAACTTTCTTGAAATTTGACTCATTCAAAACTCATTTTACGTTGTTCCTTTCTTTTAAAATACAATGTTACCTAAGCAGAGTTATTATTTTTTAGCTATTCTTTCGATTGGCATCATAAAAGTAGGGTGATTTTTTTTTGACATTTGAGTCGGTTCGATTCCCAGACGCAGCAAGTAATTTTTAGAAAATCTATGAATGCGGAATTAATAAGTTTTAAAAATAACATAAAGTCTTCTTTAAGCAAAATACACTATCTACGATATTTAAGGTACTTCCCCTTCATGTCCCATAAGTTTGGGACGCCCTGTATATCGCATAATAATATGTTGAAAAAAAAAACAAACTTAAAATTAAACTAAGTAATGGTACGTTCTTTACCAACAAAAAAAGAATTAAAAGGGAGAACTTAATTAGACTACTTGTCTCACTACCATGTCGTAGTTTTTATAGCAATATTCTAGCTATTTCTAGCTTTCATTGGAGCCTGAAATAGAAAGAACACAAGATGACGTTAATTCTTAGAATGATATATGTATTCAAAACCTGACCTAGGGCACACGTTGAATGCATTTTCCCCATATGGGCCTCATTAAATGCACAAAAATAATTAGAAATTATCTAAGACTATATACCTATTATTCATTATCTTATTATGTATGTTTTAATCATATAGTTATATTTTGTTAAGTGAAAAATAATCAAACCCTTGTAACTCAAAAATATTTGTAATAGAAGTAAAAAATATTACATTTTAAACAAGCTATCGCTCGTAACTTGGACCGTGTTAAGATTACTCTTTCTTTGCTCCTATTCCTAGTGCATAACATGACAAATTACCTGAGAGCTGTATACGAGTTCAACTGGTATGATAATATCATTCAGGTACCTGAGTACCTAACTAATTTAACGTGAGCGCTAGTTCAAAAAAAGATTATGAGAAAGGAACCAACGGCCGCGTGGCCTTCCTATAATAAACTTGGTATACATATAAGACAGGCTAATACTAAATATTCGTATTGTTGTTCTTAGGTTATACCCAGAATAACTTATACCACGTTTATCAATAAGGTTGTAACAGTTAAATTGAGTTAAATATAAAACTAAACAACCATTTAAATCAGTAAGATTTATTAAGAAATGAAAAGTCATCAAAATGTTTGATTCCGACGGGATTCGAACCCACATCGATCAGACGATCCTCCTAAAGCCGGAGTGCCTTACCGCACGGCCACAGAATCCTACTTGCCAGTATCCAAATTTTTGATAAGCTCATATTGTTCGGTTAAAAAGAAAAATATAGTAAGATTTATGTTTGCTCAAAAGAATTATAATACTTCTAACCTTGTGCGCACAATGCTGGTTGACAAAAAATACAACAATGTATCAACATGACAATAACATTGACCCTACCGTTGACCCCTGCCCTACACCTTGATGACCTATCGAGTCTTTGGGACGTGTGTTAGCGAACGACCTTAAACATTCTGCCATAGAGTAAGCATATTAAACGGGGAATGTTGAGAGAACGAATGAATGAAGAATGAAATATAGCTAGGGATCAAGAAACGAACGAATGAAGGAGTTAAATTATTTTATTGGTCCAACACGTTTTTTATCGTGTATTCCAATTTCAAATTTGGCTTCTGATTTAGACAGCTACAGGAAACAATGTTTGAGACATTGACAAATTGGATTAAGCTTGCCCAGCGCCTTAATCATCCTGTAAACTTGATCAACACTATCCACAGAAATGATAAATTAGCATGTAGAACAAAAAAAAGTTTGAAAAACATGGCGTCAATTGCATGAACGAAGCCTCTCTGAGGTTTACTTATCTAACTAATCGTCTATCTAATCGAAATAACTAGCCTATGATGACGACATTTCATGACATGAGATGAAGAAGAAGAACAGAAATGCCATGAAGTATCTTCCACATACTCTGTGGAAGATGGTAATATTATTTGTCTTGTTCGGGGAGTTATGGATCTCGCCCGGCCTATGCCCTCAGATTTGCGTCAATCCATACAATAATTATGCCGTATGTAACTGTTCGATGCATTTTGCTCATTACTTGTATGTAATATGAGAGATTCTGTACAGGATCGATTAAGTTTCCCTAGCCTTCTTAATGTAAAGTGCTTGTGGTATCGTAAACATTTGTTTTGCGACAAGTGCTTGGGACAAAACATTAGTTTAGTTCGTCTATTGATGTTTAAATACTCTCTACCCTGTATATCACAATTGGACTTCAAAGGGCTAAAAGGTTAACAATATCATAATCTACAAAGTCAGAAGATGACCTATGCTTTTATTATAGGTGCAGTAGTGGACCAAAGGCTACCTATAGTTCCAGAGACTGAAATAGCTTATTATAGTAGCTTTCTTCCTATTTCAATAAGGAAACTATAAAAGAAAGCGAAGTTAAGGTGAAAACCAAATAAAACGTCTATAAAGTTTATCGGGGAAAGTGCGGAATAAGTTTTACGACTGTTTGACATAGTTATCAGGCTACTAGCTTTTCTTATTTATTTATATACCTATTGATACCAAATAGTAGTTAGTGAATGAGGCGAGTGTGCATGGGACAGCTGGAAGGGGAAGGCCTAGGCGAACCTTCTGGCGAACATTTTGGAGAAGGGCCAGGTCAAAAGTACCCTAAACCGACGAGCATGTATGAAGAACGTAATGAGAGTGCATGAAGCGAAAGTTGTGTGTCAGGATCGTAGCGACTAGAGATCCGTGGTCTCTGCCTACCCCTTTGGGAAAGAGGCGGGACTTTATGTATGTATGATACCAAATAAAATGTTTTGTCGATGTGATGTAATTAAAACTAAAAAAACAGCGACACTCCGGGAGTGCCGACGAGGTGTCGGTAACGATTCTAAAATGCAAAAGTATATGGTCTCTGTAAGCCAAGCTGTTAACGATAAGCCGTCGCATATGGCGTTGATGGTAACGGTTATAGTGTCGCGAGTTCAATGTTTTTTTTCCATCTCATAAATGCCCAACGCGCCTGAAGAAGTTTTCACTTCAAAACAATCGAGAATATATATAGACTTGTTATGAGAGAGACCAATAGTGTCTTCGCAGTCGCATCCTCAAATGTAGAAGTCCTCAAAAGAATTGACATCGAGTTTATCGGTGGCATCTCACGTGCGAGCGAGACGGCGATACCATCTATTCTCAGGGTCTAAATCCACTTCCGAATAAAGGTTTTCTTTGGACTTCTAAAACATTACAAGTACAATTCCTTTATACTTGTCATTGTTTGCAACTTTGCCTGATCTCGTTACTATCCTCAACTCTATGCTATCCTCGTCCATTGACGACCTACGAAACTACACGTTTTACACTAAATTGACTGAAAGACACGTGTCTTTTGCTAGGATTATGATTTCCAGTAGCATCAAGGACTGAGTAGGCTAAGTTTATAAAAGTTATGTTTAGGTCACGGCTAAAGATTCCATCATGGGTAAGGATCACGAACTTCCGAATATCTTGATCCTCAGCTCCATTCATTTATTTATTTATTTATTCATACTTGCTACGCGATCACTATTCATTCTTTCCACATTAAAATCAGGATCACAAATGTGATGCTTCACATTAGATTCTGTGTGCTCCGCAGACTCTTAGGCAAATACTCTTTCAGATCTTATAAGAGAATTTTTGAAAATGTTGGGCATAGTCCAAAGCACTATTCAAAGAGAATATGAATACTACGCACTATTTTGCACACAAACATAAAATAAGCGTGATTTTATGTTTGTGTGAGAGAGATTTCCACTTGCTAAGATTTTCACACTCATTTTCACCTTCATATGGGGTATATTCCCAACGACCCACCTAGCCTCCCCATCAGTGTGGTCGTTGGGAATAAACATCCTAACGACATTGGCTTATGTCAGTGGGGCCGTTGGGAATCATTGGTACATTTTTAAAAGCATTTAATCCACATTTTTTACATTTAATTGAAACAGCTCGCAAGAGGTGGTAATGTAATTGCGAGCTTCAAATACGTGCGATGGGGTATCAGGCGGTTCCCATGGCCGGGATACAAATGACCGGCGCGGGGTCACTTAGATCCTCGTGCTGATGGACATCACTGATGTACTACCGAGGCCACAAGTGAATTGAAAATTAGGTCTTTACTAACAGTTCTTTCTCACGAACGACGGTTGGTCTCTGTGGCGCTGTGGGTGAAAGCCTGCTTGGGGCGCAGAAGGTTGCGGGTACAATTCCCGCCGTGGGATAAATGTTTGTATGATCTGCAAATATTTATCTCGGGTCTGGGTGTTTCTATGTATGTATTTACAAACAAAAAGTATATAAGTAGTATATCAGTCATGTAGTTAGTACCCATAACACAAGCTTTGCTTACTTTGGGGCTAGATGATGCTGAGTGAAAAGTCCAGCATTATTTATTTATTTTTATAACTCTAGTGTGATCCTAAGAGAGCCCAGATATGGTATCAAAAAGGCAAGTTCTTTTTTTTTTAGCAATATCTAGCCCCAACCTAAGCAAAGCTTCTACTGTGGTAACCAAATAACTGATATGCTACTTATATACTTTTTGTTTGTTAATACATACATATTATACATGTATAATATGACTTAAATACCCAGACCCGAGATAAATATTTGCAGAACATACATTTATCGCGTGGATCGAACCCGCAACCTTCTGCATCCAAAGCGGGCTTTCACCCACTGCGCCACAGAGGTCGTCGGATCGTCGAGGTTTATTAGATAAGATTAAATAACATTCAGATGAGTTCTTATTTTATTGCTAATCCATATGCAATAGCCACGTGAATTAGAAACATACATTATCCATTCGTCACACTGACGTCTGTTGGGCTGTTTGTAATTACAAGTCAATACCTATGCTTGTGTGAGAAAACAGCTCTGGAAATAACGTCAATGAATATACTTGTCGATATTGTTAATAGGTAGTTTTGTAGGTACACGTGTTATATTATCTACTTAATCACGGTCAGATAGTCTGCGGATATGGCAAAGGTGGCAGCAAAGCATTGGGTTCGCTTTGCACACATCAGAAAAAGTTGACTGAAAATTGAGTATCAGAGGCATGAACAAATACATATTCGGTACATGCCCACATTTTGCAGAAGCTAGCATTCTACATATACTTAAATTATTATTATTATTATCGCCACCTATTGGAATACTAACTGCTTTCTTCATGATTTTTTTGTATTATTTTTTTTATTTATAATAATAGATAAAAACCTTTAGAACATTTGCAAAGCATCGATTCATCACCGTAATAAGATCTAGAGCAGTAAGCCTGTATTTTATAGATAGAAGGAAGGAAACCGTACCAAGTAACAATCAGTTACCAGATATGTATCATTTGGAAATCTGGTTTTTCCATACAACTAAACCACAGGAGCAAGTTATAATAGACTATAATAAGAAATATATTGTAATATATTATATAAGTGATAGATAATATTATACACCACTATTTTATGACTACCAAAAAAATTTTAAGGACAGTTGCAGCAGATGCAGAAAATGATAATGGCATGGTCAGAACTTTTTTTTATTTAACTATCACAAAGTTATCGAGGATTGCAGTCAGCCAAAACCGGACAAAATTTTATGAAAACTGTACAAATATGTACTACAGACAACAATCGCGTACAGATTCTCATTCGAACTATGTTCTTGTATCATCCCCAGTTAGTAAAACCGCAGTAGCTATCATAAATCCATGTCTGACTCGTCTCGTCTCCTTTTGAGGTTATAATTTTTTTTTCTCTTTTTTTGAGTTTTAACTACATAAATGTGATCAGTAACAGACAGCGAGACCATGTTTAAAATTTTTTTGGTAATTAAAAAATAGCGGTGTATAGGTGATAGTTAGATAATGAGCGAATTTAATGATATAATGAACTGATGGATGTGTGGAGTTACAAGAATGGATCAAGGAATTGCCCAGCACCGAATCTAACTTGAGTTTTATACTCGACAGTACCATGATTCAAACTTTTGTGTGGATGTTCAAGTAATGTTTTAAAAGAGTTAAGATAAGATTTCTTTGACACTAAATTACCTGTTTATTTCAAGATTTACCTACTTAGTGTCTAAATATGAGTGAGATGACTACCTCTTGCTACTGAATCTTTAAGTTAAGTATTCTTTACATTAAAGAGCCGTGTTGACCGAATGGGGTGTCTCGACTTTCAATCCGAAGGTCGTGGGTTCAAATCCCGGCCGTGCATCAATAGATTTTTCGTTTCGTCTTTATGTGCACTTTAACATGAGCTAACGGTGAAGGAAAATGTCGTGAGGAAACCCGCAGCCTATGTTTTTTTCTTTACAAGGTTTTCAGCTGGTAAAACTTTCTGTTCGGCTAAAGCTTCTTCAAAGTCACGCCACTTTTGGTGGTTCTCTTCTACTGCTTCTATGTCGTCGGAAAATCTGGGGGTCTACCTCGAGGCTGCATCATATCTCTTGGTTACTTCGCTTCGACGATAAGTGAATTATTGAAGACCTCTGTAGCGCAGTGGGTGAGCTTGCGACGCAAAAGGTTGCGGATTCGATCCCGCCACGGGACGAATGTTTGTATGATATATAGATATTTGTCTCGGGTCTGGGTGTTTTTTATGTATAATATGTATGTAACAAACAAAAAGTATCAGTCATTTAATACCCACACCAGCTCTGCTTACTTTGGGGCTAGATGATGTTGTGTGAAAAGTCCAGCATTATTATTATTAATAAGCTCGTTTGCTTTCTCGGATTTTTAATGCTGAGGTATTTTTGACTTATATTTTTAGCTTATCCTTCGCCTTTTAGGTTTTCTACACATCTGATGATTGACCAGTTATATAGACCATCATTTTATTTTTACAATGCAAATTCATGCAAAGTGTTAATGTTTGTTACCTAAGACAGAGAGAAATTGTATCGATCACACCCAAACAAATACACGCATTCTTTGAAATCACTTACAACATCAGGCCAAATTGGGTAGCGTAATTACATTTAGAAGTGATAAATTAATTGATTGCATCTAGTACAACCTACAGTTACTCTGACTCATTCAAATTACCATCCCATATACAAAATCACTCAAAACCATTTTGCTAAGTTCGACAAACCATGTCGAAACGTAGAAATAAACAGACTTCCTTATTAATGACGCTTATGGTTCAATCTCGCGTGATTCGGAGTTCAAGATTGGTTCGATTTATTTTGCTAGGGAATACAATGAGTGCGTAGGAGTCGTTTTGTAAGAACAGAAAAATGTCAGCGCTGAATTAAATTTTGAGAAATCGCCATTTAATGTGCCAAAATCTGTTATTATTGTCTAGTAATTTGTATTGTTTTGCTATGAAGATATTATTTTGATCAGGGTTATGATTAAACTGAGCAAATGCAGAGAAAAAAATACTGATGAATATTCATAATACATGTATAGTCAAAAGAAATAAATATATTTGTCATAAGCACAACATATTTTGCTTGTTTATTCACTATGAAAAAACCAAAACAGGTGCTTAGTGGATACTGTTTTTTTAGCTGTATAAAATTTTTCAGATTTCATTCAAAATTATTTGAAGATGTCAAAAATACCTAATATTGATCACATCGTAACGGCCACTCTACACATTTGCCGAACTATTATTTGGATAGAAGGTGACAGGCGAATACAGGCGATGAGGCCCTCTACACGATCGTGAACTTCGGCATTCGTCTATCATCGGCGAATATGTGTAGGGCCCATAACATTTTGTAGAGAAAATGCATTACTATGCAGTTAAATAAACAACTTTACAGTGGTGGATGAGACCAACTCAATGAATTAAGTATGCCTTGACTTAGTGCTCGGCTTATCTAGTTCCACAGAGAATACTTTCCTTATTATTAGAGTATGGTGTAAACATAAACAAAGTAACGTCATTGTGTTATGAAATGTGGTCAGTAAAAACAAGTTATTAATAACACGTAGATGATAATTCATCCCCACATAAAATAAATTGTAAGTATAAGTGACGATTTCGATGCCTTTGAGAAAGGCTGGTGGGAAATGGGCCCGGACATAGATGGTTGGAAGGATATGGTGGAGACCTTTGCCCAGCAGTGGAAAAATATAGGTTGAGAAAAACTAAAGTATAACAAACAACATAACAAAAGCGCTGGACATTTCACAAAAAATCTTATAACCCAAAAATTAGCAAAGCGTGTGAAAAGGGAAGACCATAATATCATTGATACTTACAAGGTATAATCTACTATATAAAAATAAGTCGGGTTTTCCTTCCTGACGCTATAACTCCAGAACGCACGAACCGATTTCCACGGTTTTGCATTCGTTGGAAAGGTCTCGGGCTCCGTGAGGTTTATAGCAAAGAAAATTCAGGAAAAATCTGGTGGCATCTGGTGGCGAAACGGAGTTCGCTGGCTAGTTACTTATAAATCAAAACAAAAATCCATTGATAGACGGGATGTATCAGTGGGTGGAAGCTAGAACAGTAATCGCACCTATGTATGAACATATAAACGGTACATCACAATGGTCGCCGTACTCACGTTACCACCTCCCACTCACCATCCTTTGACTAGTGATTTTACTATTAACTTTGAAAACCTTGATTTTCTAACATTGTATGACCGTAATATTCAATCAAATTAAAACAAAAAATTGAATGTCGCGAAATTTTATTAGTACTAATAGACAAATTCAGAGCAAGAACGATGTATTGTGTCTTACCGGAACTTCACTTGGGCATACAACAGGGATACATTTCTGTTACAAATTGACAAATTGAGAAGTGGAAGGTTGGCGTGCTATGGGCATGTCATGAGGAGGGATGAAATTCATATAACACGACGAGTGATGAGTATGAAGTGGATGGATATACCGGTAGGGGTAGGCCTAAGAAAAGATGGATGAACTGTGTGAATGCGGATATGTTAGTGAAAGGAGTGAGTTCTGATAAGAAGAGTGATAGAGGGAAATGGAAGAAAGAAACATGTTGTGCCGACCCCACTTAGTGGGATAAGGGCAGGAAGACGAAGACATTTCTGTACCTAAAAGTTGAAATCAAAAAAGTAAAATACAAGTACCTAAGTGGCCTACCCTATGATGGAGTATTTAGAAACAACGAGACAACGATTTTTCCTACTTTTATACCTAAAAGGTGGTCAGTTTGCTTACAGATCTCTGTATTCTGTGCTTACGGTACGGCTGTCTTAGAACGCCCGCTATGTTTCAGAGAACAGAAAAAGCGTGGGCGACAGTCACTTTTGTTTCGATGGAAGACTTTTTAGTGTAACGGAAGTACTGATTCATAATTAGTAAATTGATTTTATTCACAACGTTCCTGTTTGTAGACTGTGGTGTATTGACGCACGCCACTGGGAATGCGTTTTTCCTTATGATTTATTCATTGATAGTTAAATTATATACATTTTGTTCTTTACAGTGCAATAAATGTCAATGCAAAAACGATTAACTGATTTTAATGAATTATAAATAAACAAAACGAAAATCATGCGCATTGGCAGAAGCTCATGAAAGAAAATATCGTGAGAAAACCTGCAGCTTTGTCAGCTTAGCTCACATTGTATTGACAACATTTTTCATTCATAAGGCTGCGGCAGTGAACTGCGCTCCAAAACAAAAATCGCGGACGTTGGTCAACAAGTCGGCAAACTAAAATGGGATTGGGCAGGCCATGTCTGCCGCATGTCGGATAAGTTGTGGGCTCGAATCACCACAGAGTGGATCCCCAGAGACAGGAAACGACCACGTGGCAGACCACGGCGACGGTAGAGAGACGAACTTGACTCTTACTCTCCACATTGGACAACATTAGCTTACAATAGAGTTGAGTGGAAGAAAGGAAGGGAGGCCTTTGCCCTGCAGTGGGACATCACGGGCTCATAATAATAATAATAATAAGGCTGCGCATGGTGTGGTCTAACTGGCCCTACCAAAATATGGGCTGTCTTTTTTGACTTTGATTGCTAGGCGCTGGACAAGCCTAGTCCATGTCCCATAACTTCCTACGTCCTGTTGACTAGGCATAGGTCACTGTGTAAATCACCTAGTGAATATAAATGCCTTTACTGGCCAAACAAAATGAAGAAGTAAGATGATTGATTTATCTCCCGGCAAACATCGGTGCGTGCTTGAAGGTAAAACACACAATAATTTTCAATAAACACGCCTCCATTATATTAATCATCCTCGAAGATTATCGGGGGTATCGGTGTCGGGAGAAAGTACCGGCAAGTTCAAATTGTATGTTTGGATTTCATACTAAAGGTGCATTTACACGGTGCGATTTGTCGTCGGATTTGCTAGGCCGCGCCCATTCGGTGTGCCAACTTGAGTTAGACTTAGCGCATTCACACGACAAACTGCGCTTGCGATGCGATGTCGCGTCGTCACTACGATGCGATATCGGAGATCCAACTCGCCATCGCATCGCGGCGAGTAGGGTTACCATACTAAAAATTGGAAACCCGGACAAATGCCAGACAAAATATACGATTTAAATGGAAACGCACGTGGCTTACAACATATTATGTTGGTACCACGTGAGTGAAGCCACGGTGCGTTCCGCAAGCTCACATACCTAAATGTAGACATTGATATTTTAATGTTCAATATAATAGTCTTAATAACGAGAATTTCATTATTTTTCTACATAAAAAAATCTTGTAAGTACTTATTTTGTATCATAATATCTTAGAAAAATCTAAATAAAACGACAGGTCTGGAGAAATCTTAACGTATGGTTACTGTAAAATGGGCGGATTATAGGGGCGTATGCCACAGAATAAGTTTCATAGTTACCTAGACTTTTACTAACTGCGGAAGAGCGTACAATTTTTGGTAGATTGTAGCGTTGTTAAATTTCAACAATGTTCTCAAGGGATCGTTAGTGGAGTGGTCTAGCGTGCGGTTTCCAAGAAGAGACATGCTGGTTCAATTCCTTGCACAAAAATTTTTTTTGCATTTTTTTTTATTTTTGCTTCTCTAGAATTTTTTTTTTATGTTAATGGTGAACATCTCAGTTTCATAAACTTTTTAATAAAAACTAAAGAAAATAAAAGTAAAATTCAAGGTCCGAACAGAGTACTTACTTAATTTTACCTAATACTAGCTGTCCGCCGCGGTGTTACCCGCGATCCCTCGGGAAAACTTCACTTCCCCGGGATAAAATATAGCCTATGTCAAAGATTTAAATCGTTAGATGTCCGGACGCCAAAAACTATGGCGTTGTCTTTACATGTGTGTTATCAAAATGCCGACGTACGCACACACACTAATGATTAGTTAAAAATTAGTGGATTTGCCAATAAACTAAACTTTTATTTCACCATTTATTGTGCAATAATATTGCACGAACTTTCGTGAAAAAATATATGTATGAAATTGAAAAATGTGTGGCTCAAAATACCTACGCACGCAACTTAGCTAATGAGTACGTATAACATATAAATAGTGTTATTGCCAATAACCTTAATTGAAATTATTATCATTTATTGTGCAACCATATTGCACAGACTTTTGTAAAAAACAAAGGTCCTATTAATGCCCTGAAATGGAAAATAATGTACAAGTCTAAAAATGTGCAATCTGTGAGGTACGGTCAGCAAACTCATCAGATTAAGTATGTACGTACTGGCTTGGGTGAGTAAAACCAAAACAATATGAATTACATATTTATTTTATTTTATTTATTAGGGACAACAAACAGCTACAATATACAGCGTATTTGAACTTAATAGTAAGAAATGACCATTAAGTACTTAGAAGGTAAAATATACATGACGGGTAATATAATATTGTAGCCCACAACATTATCTAGACAAAGAGAGTTTATATAAAAAGTGCCACTAGAGGCAAATACAAATTATTTACCTAACACTATTTGTACAAGTATTAGGGTAAAGGCCCCAGTAGTCGGCCCCTCTCCAGTAGTCGGCCATTACTGGCTTTTAGTTTGAATAAATAGCAAAGTAATCCAGATTTCCGCGCCAAATTAATTTTGATTGCTACTATGATTTCTGATTGGTCGATGCAAGACGTTTCCTTGTCATTAGGTTGGTAGGATTGGCAGTAATTTCAGTTCATTCCGCCGGTGTCTCCAAGAGAGACGTCAAGTGCGTTGCGCGCTAATTTTTTACTAACTACCGGCGTCTGGAAAACAGGTAAGTTTATCTTTTTATCTCAAGTTATTTGAAACAACTTGCCGTCTAGGTACTTTATTATGAATTTTTACGTCTTTTTTACAAAAAAAATGTGTTTTTATATTATTTTTCTATATTTTACGAGACGGCCGACTACTGGTTATATATTTTTTTGTTATATATATTTTTTAAGGGCCGGTTGGACTGCAGCAATAGACATTTAGCACTGTTTCAGGCCGCGCGCAAAATACTTCGCGTCGCCGCAGTGGCAGTGAACTCGCATGACATCGCCAGCGACATAGTGGAAATAAGCAGCAGGGTGATTTTATTTGACTTTAAAAATGCATTTTATTATGATCAAACATTGCTTAGTAGGTAGAGTAACAAAGGAGAACGGGCAGGCATGTATGAAGCGCCGCCCAAGTCAAAAAACGATCGCCCGCAGAGTGGACGTATAGTGGAATGGGTAGACCTTCTAAAACACTACATTTGATTGTATGACAGCAAAAAAATCCATCCTCCAGAAGTCGAGATATTTGCAGTTAAATGTGGTGACTTTTACCATCATGTTTTTTGACTTACAGCCTTCCCGCAGATAAGCCACTATGGGCATTCGATAGAACTTTAGAAGCACGACATTTCATTGTATGACAGCTAAAAAATCCATCCTGCAGAAATCGAGATATTTACAGTTAAATGTGGTGACTTTTACCATCATGTTTTTTGACTTACAGCCTTCCCGCAGATAAGCCACTAAGGGCATTCGATAGAACTTTAGAAGCACGACATGTCATTGTATGACAGCTAAAAAATCCATCCTGCAGAAATCGAGTTATTTGCAGTTAAAGGTGGTGACCATCATGTTTTTTGACTTACAGGCTTCCCGCAGATAAGCCACTATAGGCATTCGATAGAACTTTAGAAGCACGACATTTCATTGTATGACAGCTAAAAAATCCATCCTGCAGAAATCGAAATATTTGCAGTTAAAGGTGGTGACCATCATCTTTTTTATCTTACAAGCTTCCCGCAGATAAGCCACTATAGGCATTCGATAGAACTTTAGAAGCACGACATTTCATTGTATGACAGCTAAAAAATCCATCCTGCAGAAATCGAGATATTTGCAGTTAAATGTGGTGACTTTTACCATCATGTTTTTTGACTTACAGCCTTCCCGCAGATAAGTCACTATGGGCATTCGATAGAACTTTAGAAGCACGACATTTCATTGTATGGCAGCTAAAAAATCCATCCTCCAGAAGTCGAGATATTTGCAGTTAAATGTGGTGACTTTTACCATCATGTTTTTTGACTTACAGCCTTCCCGCAGATAAGCCACTATGGGCATTCGATAGAACTTTAAAAGCTCGACATTTCATTGTATGACAGCTAAAAAATCCATCCTGCAGAAATCGAGATATTTGCAGTTAAATGTGGTGACTTTTACCATCATCTTTTTTAACTTACAAGCTTCCCGCAGATAAGCCACTATAGGCATTCGATAGAACTTTAGAAGCACGACGTTTCATTGTCATCATCATCATCATCATCATCAGCCTATAATAGTCCACTGCTGGACATAGGCCTCCCCTAATGAGCGCCATTGCGCCCTGTCCTCGGCTCGACGCATCCAGCTTCTGCCAGCAGCCTTTCGCAGATCGTCACTCCACCTGGCCGGAGGGCGTCCTACACTACGTTTGCCGAGTCGCGGTCTCCACTCAAGAACTCGTTTACCCCAACGGTTATCGGTTCTTCGGCAGATATGGCCAGCCCACTGCCACTTCAGCTTGCTAATTCTCTGAGCTATGTCGACAACTTTGGTTCTATGTCGGATAGTCTCATTGCGTATTCTATCCTTCAGATAAACTCCGAGCATAGCTCGTTCCATAGCTCGCTGAGCGACTTTAAACTGGTGGACTAGCCGTACTGTGAGTGTCCACGTTTCGGCACCGTAGGTCATGACAGGTAGGACGCACTGATTGAAAACTTTCGTTTTCAGACATTGCGGTATGGGTGACGAGAAGACTCGACGTAGTTTTCCAAACGCTGCCCAACCCAGCTGAATCCTCCGAATTTTTTTTCTGTCATACAATGAAATGTCGTGCTTTTTAAGTTCTATCGAAAGCCCATAGTGGCTTATCTGCGGGAAGGCTGTAAGTAAAAAAACATGATGGTAAAAGTCACCACATTTAACTGTAAATATCTCGATTTCTGCAGGATGGATTTTTTAGCTGTCATACAATGAAATGTCGTGCTTCTAAAGTTCTATCGAATGCCCATAGTGGCTTATCTGCGGGAAGGCTGTAAGTCAAAAAACATGATGGTAAAAGTCACCACATTTAACTGCAAATATCTCGACTTCTGGAGGATGGATTTTTTAGCTGTCATACAATGAAATGTCGTGCTTCTAAAGTTCTATCGAATGCCCATAGTGGCTTATCTGCGGGAAGGCTGTAAGTCAAAAAACATGATGGTAAAAGTCACCACATTTAACTGCAAATATCTCGATTTCTGCAGGATGGATTTTTTAGCTGTCATACAATTAAATGTCGTGCTTCTAAAGTTCTATCGAATGCCCATAGTGGCTTATCTGCGGGAAGGCTGTAAGTCAAAAAACATGATGGTAAAAGTCACCACATTTAACTGCAAATATCTCGACTTCTGGAGGATGGATTTTTTAGCTGTCATACAATGAAATGTCGTGCTTCTAAAGTTCTATCGAATGCCCATAGTGACTTATCTGCGGGAAGGCTGTAAGTCAAAAAACATGATGGTAAAAGTCACCACATTTAACTGCAAATATCTCGATTTCTGCAGGATGGATTTTTTAGCTGTCATACAATGAAATGTCGTGCTTCTAAAGTTCTATCGAATGTCCATAGTGACTTATATGCGGGAAGGCTGTAAGTCAAAAAACATGATGGTAAAAGTCACCACATTTAACTGCAAATATCTCGATTTCTGCAGGATGGATTTTTTTGCTGTCATACAATGAAATGTCGTGCTTCTAAAGTTCAATCGAATGCCTATAGTGGCTTATCTGCGGGAAGCCTGTAAGTCAAAAAACATGATGGTCACCACCTTTAACTGCAAATAACTCGATTTCTGCAGGATGGATTTTTTAGCTGTCATACAATGAAATGTCGTGCTTCTAAAGTTCTATCGAATGCCCATAGTGGCTTATCTGCGGGAAGGCTGTAAGTCAAAAAACATGATGGTAAAAGTCACCACATTTAACTGCAAATATCTCGACTTCTGGAGGATGGATTTTTTAGCTGTCATACAATGAAATGTCGTGCTTCTAAAGTTCTATCGAATGCCCATAGTGGCTTATCTGCGGGAAGGCTGTAAGTCAAAAAACATGATGGTAAAAGTCACCACATTTAACTGCAAATATCTCGATTTCTGCAGGATGGATTTTTTAGCTGTCATACAATTAAATGTCGTGCTTCTAAAGTTCTATCGAATGCCCATAGTGGCTTATCTGCGGGAAGGCTGTAAGTCAAAAAACATGATGGTAAAAGTCACCACATTTAACTGCAAATATCTCGACTTCTGGAGGATGGATTTTTTAGCTGTCATACAATGAAATGTCGTGCTTCTAAAGTTCTATCGAATGCCCATAGTGACTTATCTGCGGGAAGGCTGTAAGTCAAAAAACATGATGGTAAAAGTCACCACATTTAACTGCAAATATCTCGATTTCTGCAGGATGGATTTTTTAGCTGTCATACAATGAAATGTCGTGCTTCTAAAGTTCTATCGAATGCCCATAGTGGCTTATCTGCGGGAAGGCTGTAAGTCAAAAAACATGATGGTAAAAGTCACCACATTTAACTCCAAATATCTCGACTTCTGGAGGATGGATTTTTTAGCTGTCATACAATGACATGTCGTGCTTCTAAAGTTCTATCGAATGCCCATAGTGGCTTATCTGCGGAAAAGGCTGTAAGTCAAAAAACATGATGGTAAAAGTCACCACATTTAACTGTAAATATCTCGATTTCTGCAGGATGGATTTTTTAGCTGTCATACAATGAAATGTCGTGCTTCTAAAGTTCTATCGAATGCCCATAGTGGCTTATCTGCGGGAAGGCTGTAAGTCAAAAAACATGATGGTAAAAGTCACCACATTTAACTGCAAATATCTCGATTTCTGCAGGATGGATTTTTTAGCTGTCATACAATTAAATGTCGTGCTTCTAAAGTTCTATCGAAAGCCCATAGTGGCTTATCTGCGGGAAGGCTGTAAGTCAAAAAACATGATGGTAAAAGTCACCACATTTAACTGCAAATATCTCGACTTCTGGAGGATGGATTTTTTAGCTGTCATACAATGAAATGTCGTGCTTCTAAAGTTCTATCGAATGCCCATAGTGGCTTATCTGCGGGAAGGCTGTAAGTCAAAAAACATGATGGTAAAAGTCACCACATTTAACTGCAAATATCTCGATTTCTGCAGGATGGATTTTTTAGCTGTCATACAATTAAATGTCGTGCTTCTAAAGTTCTATCGAATGCCCATAGTGGCTTATCTGCGGGAAGGCTGTAAGTCAAAAAACATGATGGTAAAAGTCACCACATTTAACTGCAAATATCTCGATTTCTGCAGGATGGATTTTTTAGCTGTCATACAATGAAATGTCGTGCTTCTAAAGTTCTGTCGAATGCCCATAGTGGCTTATCTGCGGGAAGGCTGTAAGTCAAAAAAAAATGATGGTAAAAGTCACCACATTTAACTGCAAATATCTCGATTTCTGCAGGATGGATTTTTTAGCTGTCATACAATTAAATGTCGTGCTTCTAAAGTTCTATCGAATGCCCATAGTGGCTTATCTGCGGGAAGGCTGTAAGTCAAAAAACATGATGGTAAAAGTCACCACATTTAACTGCAAATATCTCGACTTCTGGAGGATGGATTTTTTAGCTGTCATACAATGAAATGTCGTGCTTCTAAAGTTCTATCGAATGCCCATAGTGACTTATCTGCGGGAAGGCTGTAAGTCAAAAAACATGATGGTAAAAGTCACCACATTTAACTGCAAATATCTCGATTTCTGCAGGATGGATTTTTTAGCTGTCATACAATGAAATGTCGTGCTTCTAAAGTTCTATCGAATGCCTATAGTGGCTTATCTGCGGGAAGCTTGTAAGATAAAAAAGATGATGGTCACCACCTTTAACTGCAAATATTTCGATTTCTGCAGGATGGATTTTTTAGCTGTCATACAATGAAATGTCGTGCTTCTAAAGTTCTATCGAATGCCTATAGTGGCTTATCTGCGGGAAGCCTGTAAGTCAAAAAACATGATGGTCACCACCTTTAACTGCAAATAACTCGATTTCTGCAGGATGGATTTTTTAGCTGTCATACAATGAAATATAGTGCTTCTAAAGTTCTATCGAATGCTCATAATGGCTTATCTGCGGGAAGCCTGTAAGTCAAAAAACATGATGGTAAAAGTCACCACATTTAACTGCAAATATCTCGATTTCTGTAGGATGGATTTTTTAGCTGTCATACAATGAAATGGAGTGTTTTTGAAGGTCTACCCATTCCACCATACGCCCACTCTGCGGGCGATAGTTTTTTGATTTGGGCGGGGATGCCCATTCTCCTTTGAGTTTCGCAAATAAATGAAGTAACCTCTTTATTCTTGTTTTGTTTGTTTCATTATTATTTGTTATTTTGTTTGTCAGTAAATAAAAAAAGGGTGTCAAATAAAAATAATTTATTTAATTGGGTGACACACATTAAAATTGTCTGGGGAACAAGGGTATTTAGTGTTTAATTTTATTTCCACTTTGTTTTGTCCTAGCTGTTATACATCAAAAGAAGCTAAATGTATTATAGATTTCAGTTATGTAATTAAATAAAAAGCATGCAAGTAAAAAAAATAAGTTTCATAAGGATAACTAAAACAGTACCTAAACTGAAAAAAAAAACAATTTTCTGGAAATAACAAAAACAATTCAATAATCTGTTGGATATCCCAGGGCATTAGCCACAGCTCTAAATCACGCGTGGTATGCTGATATCAAGTTATCAATTGTCGACTGTGGAATAAGGCATCATATTCTAGAAAGATGTGAAAAAAAACAGTCAATCATTTAAGAAAAAAAGCGATAATTATGATGTAAACACTAGAAATAAGGATAAACTCGCTGTTCCCACTACTAGATTAGATAAAATTATGAAATCATTTAAAGGGCAATGTGTAAGCTTCTATAACAAAGTCCCAAGCGAATTGCAAAATATATCAATCACTAAATTTAAAAATACAATTAAACGTCATCTCTGTAAAAAAGCCTATTATAAGATATCTCAATATTTGGATGACAAAAAATCTTGGGACTTGCTCCAACTCAATGGATCCATGGATCACCTAAAAGAATGATAGGCCCCAGACCGTGTTTGTTGCTCTGATTCTTCACGGTATTGGTCGCGAAAGAACAGGAGTAAAATTAGTTTTAAGACTATTCTAAGTGATCCCTGCTGTCCTACTGAATAAATGATTTTTGACTTTGACTTTGAGTGGCACTCCCAGGTGTGCCGACAAAAGTGAAGGCTTCGGTAACGGTTTTAAACAGCAAAAAGTTACTGTACCACTGGGATTCGAACTCGGGGCTATCCCACCAGAGGTCACTCAAACAACTCTACCAATATGACGAAATTAAGGTAGGTATAGTAAGAGGATGGTGTCGTTATATATTCATCTGGGTTGGTAGGTTCCTATGATAGGTACTGCCTACCTATGGTAGGTTTACCTAATGGTACCTAGGTAGGTAGGTACATAGGTATGTATAATAACAAAAATATATAGAAAAAACTCAAAGTAGGTAAACCTACCTACTTACATAGTTGTGTAGAATGTAGATATAGGTATCTAAGTAAGTTCGTATGATGGCCGTATATGGCCTCCGAAGCCGACAATTAAACTTACCCTCCCAAGCATGGAAGCTACAAAGTGACAATGACGCAGTTGCGAGTCTTTCTGTTGGAACTACCTACTATCTACTAGGTAGGTTAGGTACCTAGTAGGTATGTGAAGTTGTCTAGGTTACCTTTTTTTATTGCGTATTGCGGATAGGTAGTAGGTAAGGTAGCGCTCGTGGTCGTGCTTGCTTAGTCGTTCTTGATAGATCGTCGAAGTTAACCAACGTTCGAAACGGTCTGTAAGTGGATGGGTGACCGCCAGTGGCATTTTCATCTGAGCGCTTCCGTGCTTCGGAGGGCACGTTAAATTGTCGGTCCCGGCTATTTAAGTCGTTAAGCCGTGACGGAGGCCTTAAGGCGGCCTAAAAACTCCGTCGCCAGAGTTGGCCACTGACTCATTCGAACTTACTTACTTTTAGTAGGTAGCACAGCTGTAGTAGGTAGGTACCTTCTCGCAATAGTGTAAGGTACCTACCTACTAGGTAGGTGTTGAGATTATCTTTATTGTATTGGAAACATTTCGAAAAACTGAATCTACCTACCTAGCTAGTTGGCTAGCATACCTAAAAGTAGGTACACTATTGCGAAAAGGTACCTACCTACTACTGTGCTACTAGGTACTGCGAGCGATACCTGTGATGTATGTAACTTGGAGGAATAGGTAGTTAGGTACCTACTACCTACCTACCTACTTGCCTCGCATCGCATCGCACGCACTACGCTACCAACGCAACGCCTCTCTGAATTCTGTGCCAACGCTACGCAGCGCATTGTTGTTCACTGTTCAGTCAGTGTTCTGTTCACGTTTCAGCAGTGTTGCCAACTTAGTGGATTTTCCACTAAATCTGGTGGTTTTAAACTTTAAAATATGATGGCAGTAGGACTAGAACTAGGAGCGGTTCAATGGAACTCCTCCTGAATAATAGTATAATATCCATACTTGTCCCTATTGAAAAACCATTTTTCAATAAAACTTATTCTCAATACATTTTGCATGAAAACTAAAATTTAGTATTTTTAAGTGTTCCAATAAAATTAAGACCATAGTTATTTGAAGTATTTGTTTGTAAACAGATAGAGCCTCCAAATACGCAAAAAAAAATTCAATAATATCCTATCTCAAAAAATATTAAAACTTTTTGTTAATGTAGTTCTCTGCATTAAAAACAAGTGCGCTACGACTTCTCCGTGACGATCCTTTTTGTGAATATTATGACGCTAAGTATTTTTGTATTGTGTTTTTGAATTTGTATGGTGGTGTGAATGTGAGATACAAATTAATGTTGAATAATTTAAGTGGTAGTAGTAGCTATAAGTAACGTACCTAAATATTATATTAAAGGTTTATGAATATACTCTGTACATTATACAGTTTAGTTTTAAATAGATAAGACTTACTTATCCAAATATATATTAATACTAGCTGCGCCCCGCGGTTTCACCCGCGTAAGTCCCGTTCCCGCGGGAATATCGGGATAAAAAGTAGCCTATGTGTTAATCCAGGGTATCACCTATCTACATACCAAATTTCAACCAAATCGGTCCAGCCGTTTTTGCGTGAAAGAGTAACAAACATCCATACATCCATACATCCATACTTACAAACTTATATTATAGGATTATAGGATATAGGATATAGGATATAGGATATTACACCTACCTACCAACTAAAATATTAAAATTTATAAATGAAATTATCTATTTCGACTTCCTTATTCAATAACATGATCTATTGAATCTGCTGACGCTACCGACCGTGAGGTTGCGTACTGCACAATGCACAACGCGCTTACCGAGAAAATTGTGTCATCTCTTTTTCTCCCAAGGTAGTTGCATTGCAAACTAAGAACTCTCCATCTCTTTCGTGCACTCGCCATAATTTTAATAAATGGCCAGCTTATCCATACTGGGTCCATACTAATATTATAATGAGGAAAGATTTGTTTGTTTGAATCGAATAGGCTCCAAAACTACTGGACCGATTTAAAAATTCTTTCACCAATCCTTCATTATCCCCGATAAACATAGGCTATATTTTATCCCGATTGGAATCCTTCGGGGGGGACAATAATATACCTACCTACTTAGCTCAATGTTCAAACGCAGTGTTGGAAACATTTCAAAAAACTGTAGGTAGTACCTAACTAAAGTTTAAACAGGTAGGTTGTGGATGTAAAGTTGGCTAGATAACCTAGCAGACTAGGTAGGTAGGTAAGGTAGGTACTTTAGTCCGTCGAGTGTGAACGGTCGAGTGTTTTTCTATACATTTGTCTGTTCTGGCGTTCCGCGACCGATAATACGCGATGGATCTTCGGTCACCTACCTAGTTACCTACCTACCTAAATCGAAAAACTGGACCTACCTACTAGGTAGGTCCAGTTTTTCGAAATGTTTCCAATACAATAAAGAGGCGATTTGTACTTACCTACCTATATCACAATGTAGGTACTTACTTACTTACCTATTTAGGTCAACGGTAGATAGTAGGTAGTTCCAACAGAAAGACTCGCAACTGCGTCATTGTCACTTTGTAGAAACGCTCATGGTCGTCGTAAATGGATGGGTGACCGCTAGTGGTATTTGAAAGCTTCCATGCTTGGGAGGGTAAGGTTAATTGTCGGCTTCGGAGGCCATATACGGCCATCATACGAACTTACTTAGATACCTATATCTACATTATACACACATATGTAAGTAGGTAGGTTTACCTAGTTTTGAGTTTTTGCTTTATATTTTCATGTTATTATACATACCTATGTACCTACATATCTCGGTACCATTAGGTACCACAGGTACCACAGGTAGGTAGGTTCGTAGGTAGTAGCTACAAAAAACAGGGTCACGACTGTATCCCCAAGGCGCGGTAGACATTCTCTCAGATCTTTTATATTCCAGATCCTTTGAAGATTCAAAGGATCTGGAATATAAATGGTACCCCCCTTAGACATCTGTCTAAGGGGGTAGTCAGAGGCATGTACAAATACATATTTGATACATGCCCACATCTTGCAGAAGTTAGTATTCCATACGTGACAGGTTGCAAGCCCATCGCCGCCTATTAGAATACTAACTGGTTTCCTCACGATGTTTTCCTTCACCGTTCAGAGCTCGAGTTAAAGCGCATATAAATTTTACGAAACGCAAAATCCATTGATGCACGGCCGGGATTCGATCCCACGACCTTCGGATTGAAGGATTTGAGTAGCTACATTATCCTTAAAATAAAAAATCTTTATTTCAGACATTTTTGTGTCCCTAATGTTATTACCTATTATTATAATAATAAATGGCCAGCTTATCTATACTAATATTATAAAGAGGAAAGATTTGTTTGTTTGAAATGAATAGGCTCCAAAACTACTGGACCGATTTAAAAATTCTTTCATCAATAGAATCCTACATTATCCCCGATGAACATAGGCTATACATATTTTATCCCGGGGAAGTGAAGTTTTCCCGAGGGATCGCGGGTAACACCGCGGCGGACAGCTAATATTAGGTAAAATAGTATTAGGTAAAATTACCATCTAAGTAAGTACTCTGTTCGGACCTTGAATTTTAATTTTATTTTCTTTAGTTTTTATTAAAAAGTTTATGAAACTGAGATGTTCACCATTAACATAAAAAAAAAATTCTAGAGAAGCAAAAATAAAAAAAAATGCAAAAAAAATTTTTGTGCAAGGAATTGAACCAGCATGTCTCTTCTTGGAAACCGCACGCTAGACCACTCCACTAACGATCCCTTGAGAACATTGTTGAAATTTAACAACGCTACAATCTACCAAAAATTGTACGCTCTTCCGCAGTTAGTAAAAGTCTAGGTAACTATGAAACTTATTCTGTGGCATACGCCCCTATAATCCGCCCATTTTACAGTAACCATACGTTAAGATTTCTCCAGACCTGTCGTTTTATTTAGATTTTTCTAAGATATTATGATACAAAATAAGTACTTACAAGATTTTTTTATGTTGAAAAATAATGAAATTCTCGTTATTAAGACTATTATATTGAACATTAAAATATCAATGTCTACATTTATGTATGTGAGCTTGCGGAACGCACCGTGGCTTCACTCACGTGGTACCAACATAATATGTTGTAAGCCACGTGCGTTTCCATTTAAATCGTACATTTTGTTTGGCATTTGTCCGGGTTTCCAATTTTTAGTATGGTAACCCTACTCTGTTCTCCGACGGCGCGTCGGAGCTACCGATGCCGCATCGCAAAACACTAAGTAAGTCCCGACGGCACATCGCATACTAAGACACATCGCATACGATGAGCGTTCACACGGGAAAAATTGGCGTGCGATGCTAAATCATATCGCACCGTGTAAATGCACCTTAAGGCTGTTGATACAAGTAAATGTATTTTGAAAGAGTTATTGAGTTATTACTCTCTCAAAATTATACAAGCTATTAAGCAGACAGTCACATAGTACGCATACATACATAAACAATCCTCAGTCTGTTTATCAGAAACTATAGATGATTATTAAGACCTTGTATCTACAATATTGTTGATCGAAGGTTCAAGCTTAGTCTAATAAAGCATTATCATCTCAGCCATCTAGCGTCTACTGCTGATAATAGGCCTCCCCCATCGATTTCCACAGCGATCGATCTTGTGCAGGCTGCACCCAACGTCTCCCAGCAACTAGTCTAATGACCCGTTTGATTTTCATGTGGCCAAGAATATCCACAAAATAATGAGTTTTAAGACATAACAGTTCCTCTGAGGTAGTGTCACGGCGTGCGGCCACTCACGCGCAGGCCGCCGCGCATGCGCGACCTCGCTCCGAGCCAATTTGTTAGCGAACTCTCTGTAACTGGATTTGGCAATGTTGACGAGTTTATCGTGATTTCTTTGGCGTATCCATATGTTTAAACCTTTCACAATCAGAATTATAATAAATACTAGGTATCCTTCTTGTATTAAGTTTGGCTGACTATCCCAAGGCGCGATTGGAAAATATGTGGATCGTAGCCTGTAATAGCATATAAGTAGTCTTTAATTACACAAACACATATAAAAAAGTTACTAAATTGGTCTGTTTATTTTAATATTCATAGTGCAAAAAAGCAGATTTCAGTGATCTTAGAGTTATTAGATAACCAATCACAATATACATATAACAATACAAGTAATGTCCAAACCGGTGACCTCAACCTTTACACAGGTCTATCATTGTAATTCACACGTCTCGTAATTGAGGGCATTTTATTTATAACTCGACAATTGCATCGAGCTTGCATAGCTGGAATCGTATGCAAGAACTGTTTGCAATAAATATGTTTATAGAGATGTTACAACGCGGTGTTTTCTAAATTAATTGCTCGAATTTTAAGTGAATTTATTAACAAACAAAGATATGAGTTCCAAAAATTTGAGTGAATTTTATTGATGACAATAAACACTATAATGACAAATTCAACTCATTTGAGTGAATTTTTAAAAGTAGTTCCTCAATGAAGTAGGATAGGATAGGTTTTTGTTGATTGACATAATGATTTCGGCCTTTTTATATCGCATAAAACGTGCTTACTTAAAATATTGTAACCCTTATGTTATGCAATATTATAATATTTAAAATGACAAAACCAAATAAAAATGACACACTAAAATGATACCTATCAAGTTTTCCTATCTACGAAAGTGTATACGAATTCGTGCAATGAAAATAGCATTGCCAATATTAATTCATTGCATCGGTTCTGCATACCAGCTATTACACCTTCTATGGTTCAAATACTAACTGGACTCTTAGCACTGGCTTGAACCTGTCGGAACGTTGACATTGTTAATAGATGCTTCATTATATAAACAACTTGTAAAAAACCACCATAAAAATTATTAATGGTCCTTTAACTTCCGTAAACTCAAAAAATTGTCTATTGTCTTGGAGACAGAGTTGTATAAATATATAGGTATATTTTTTTCCCTTTGCACGATTAATGTCCAATTAGAACTAATGACCAACAAGAATCCTTTCATTACCAACCCAAGCCATGCAACTGCATGTCCTGCAGCTCTTGCTGGGTCGAAGTGCTGTTATAAATTTTTCATGAATTAACAGAAAGAGCATTTTCTGGAAAATGCTAAGTAATTTTTCATTAGCAGTTCTATTTGTACAGTTCCTTCAGCTTTTTTCTAGATATGACTTTGACTTTAGTAGTCAACTTGACTACATTGTTCAAACTGGTGCTAGCCGCTGCAGGATCAGCGGCGCTGGTACACGGCCGTCGGTCATTATCTGCACTTCCTGCGTGCCCTTGTGAAATTCCTCACACCTTGTTTCTTGAAGAAATACTACCGCTTTAATACGTCCACAATTTTACTGACAAAATTATCTACTGAGGATACTCTGCAAAAACAAAATATGATAAAACAACGAGACGCCAGTAGTTTAGAACAACTGTGTCACAAGACAAATCAAAGATGAATTACAAGAATTATCAACAAATATTTCAAAATTATTTTCTTTATTTCAGTAAACATACAATAAAATTATTTAACTCAATACTTTGCTAAAAAAACAACTGTCAAAACTGTTATAAAATGGAATTCTTCGCTTCCCGAGTTTGATTTAAAAAACATTTTATGGGGTACCAGACTGCAGCAGTCCGAATATCGGGCTGCAGCTATCCGGCACCAATAGTCTGATTTGAAAGCGCCCGTGGTGGCAACTTTTATACTATCACCTTCCAACATAGACTTATCACAAAACGGCCAAAGCTTTTCAGCAAATGAAAGCTGCAGCCTAAAGAGGTTCACACGGTTGTTGCTTTTCTTAATTAAGTTCCTTGATTGTAAGGTGTGAGATGTCGGTTTTGTCCTTGGATACTTAGCTCGTTGTTACGTGAAGAACATTTAGGCTTAGCTTCAGATGAGAAAAACGTTTCTGGGTAATTTATTTTAGATTTGCATTTTATACATTTGCTTCTGAAATTTTCATCCAAGCGTAGTGAACAATTATTACGAGTGAGTAGACTTAGATCACTCCACGGTAAGGACCTAGAACAAGGGTCAATGACCTCTTCAGCTATCTAGACTGACTGAAAGGAAGGAGCTTCGTTATGTCCTATAATCAGGAAAGCTGGAGAGTTGAACACGATCTTGTGTAACATATGACTGAATTTGAGACCCTTGTGCACTTGGCGTACTACCTAAGGATATTTCCATGAAATGACCACCTGCTTAAAGTCGTGCTTTGACGGAGCTTCAAAGAACGCGGACGAGCTCGCGACGTTTATTGATGTGGTGGAGGTATTTCGCGACTGCACCAACGTCAGTGAGGCGCACGCGCTGCGAGGGCTGCCGATGCTGCTGACTTTAATCCAAAAGGAAACGCACAGTTGAGAATCTGAGGGGCTCGTAATAAAAAGCTCCTTCTTTCATACTACAAATAGGAGTTTTGGTCGTAAGTTTTATCAAGTAAATTGGTCAGAGGGCAGAAATTGGACCTTATTGTGGAGGCTAACAAAGAGGACACCTAGCAATAAGTGATTCCAGTTAAATCTAGTGAAATAGACTCTTTAAGTTCTAAGAATTAATATTTAGCATTAGACCCGTAATCAGGACTATGTTTATGGGGAATATAAGAGTCGTGAGGTGCAGCGCCTGCAGCTAAGTGCGAACGCGCGTGTAATCTGATTGATAAGTAGCCTCAACGGTGAATTAGTGCATTTAGTCTTGATGACCGGCATCTAGAATGTATTGGATCTTATGGGAGTAAAGACAAGTTTATTGCTAGCTGCACCGATGTATAAGCTGGAAACTCAAAATTTTAAATTGGGCAGATTTCAAAGGCAGATATGAAACAGGATCACAAACTCCCCTAGACATTATCTTAGATTAAGTCACTCAAGATCCTTTGAAGGTTGAGGTAGTCAAAGCAGATCCAATTATTTGACGCCATAATTTCGCAATGTCATCAAAGTCAAAGTCAAAAAGCATTTATTCAGTAGGACCGCAGGGATCAATTAGAATAGTCTTAAAACTTATTTTATTCCTGTTCTTTCGCGACCAATACCGTGAAGAATCAGAGCAACAAACACGGTTTGGGGCCTATTATTCTATACCAGAGGTTTCAAGACAATCAGCGGCTATGAACTGTTTTCCTTAGGATGATTTCTTTTACATGTGCCGTTTGGTGCAACTATCAATGATCAGCCACAACCGTTCTACCATCCAGAAAACGTTCGCACCATTAGCCAACCGTTACTCCCGAGCATTCGTGACATCACTCGACAAGTCCGTTTACTAACCAGTAACCACCTATCGGCCTATTTCATAAGCTCACGAGGTTCTTCTTCAAAGCACAACCTCTCAACATTGAACCTTATTCTTTATGCCACAAAAGTGGAAATTGAATAGGTAGAGTACGGAATAATCGTGTGTTTTTGGTTACCATGACGACCGAAATGTCGGTGGAGCAACGCAATAGTTTGTTCGGGCACGACCACACGAAACCGCCAGCGAAGACCATGTGAGGCCATTGGCTTCATCTTCTTAATCAGACGTTTTAATGCAAATAGCATAATAATATTTGAATCTATTTTTTTTGATTAGATTTGATCGAAATTTTATTAATAATCAATGAAAGTTATTTTCTTTGTCCCTTTGCTAGTTTACAAAATTACAAAATAAAAAAAAACTTATATTTAATTAATTATACTTACTTATTAAAAACTTTTACTTTAAACAATGAAGTAGGTATATCAATCTCAATAAAACATTTATTATAATGTGGTCGAAATTTAAACAGTCGAAATAGTATCGATTCGTGCGAGATCACAAATCATCACTCGTAATTCACTTGCGATATTTATCGAAGGTGCGGCAACATATTTGAAATGTTTATCGAATGCATTTAGCGGACAACCTTGCCATCATACTCGTCACTGCGTTCTCTTCGACTGATGTTTGGTGAAGAAATATCAAATCCACAGAATTCCATCATTCTTTACTAAAGTCCCGAACGAGCGACAGTCGATAAAATCTAAGGTCCCGAACTAAAAAATATTTTTTGTATACTTACCTACCTACTTGTAGAAATAATTTCAAATATAAGTAACCATCTATCTTATACTCGTATAAAAAAATGAATCCCTATATCCCTTGGTCACGCCATCACGCGTGAACGGTTGGACCGATTTCACTAATTGTTTTTATGTTATGTTAGTTTTTTTTCATTTATTTCATTCTTCTGTTCTAGGTGAGAAAATGTTTTAAAGTAGTGTGATTCATACATCTAAAATGTTTCAATTTAATTAAAGTTTCAATACCTGGGTCTTGAATCTGATAACAGTAGCCGCAAACATTTCACAAAGTTACAGTGACAAATCAATCGAACACCTTAATCGTGTTTATTGACGTCAATTTGTTCCACAAGCGAGCGTGCGCGCACGCAACCAATTTACTTACAGGATTTTCGACGCCTTGGAAGACATTTAAGTCTTACGATATATAATTTGGCATAATTTTTAAAGTTTTCAGGAAATTTGTTTAATTATTTCTTATTTTTAGGATACTTTTTCGTAAACTATCAATCAAATTACTTTTCCAATAAATCCCCGTCAAGACTCCTGTCGAAAGATACCTAGTATTCCAAATTTTTTAAGTCATTTTGAAGATTTTTTTTAATGTCTAATTTGTCTTTTTTCTAAGCAAAAGAAAATAAGTGTTTGAAGAAAACTATTCGACGATTCAGTTATTCAATAAGCTTTGCTTCCTTTGAAATAAGATAATGCTGTGTGCCATTGCATTGAGGCATTGAGTAACCTTAGGCTGAGACCTTCTGCGCCTAATATTGTGTGTCATTTATTATTTTTGTTTGATTATTTTCTCTTGTTTTTCGTACCGTTTGTTTAATTTAGTTCTGTTTTATTTGTTTTGTACCTGCTTCCTTCCAATTATTTTGTGTCTGTGTAATGTTGTGTCAAATAAAACTTCTATCTATCGATCTATCTATCTGTGTGAATCCAAAAAGGTTCAATGCTAAATCCATGGTGTGAATTGTCCAGCACTATTTTGGCACAAGTCAATGTTGAATTATTTGATTCTTGTACATAGGTACATATGTATACATAACAAGAATTAAATGATTTTCAAAATGAAAGTCGAGGCACAAGTTTGGCCATCATGGATAAAAATATTGCGATTCATTTTGTTTATTTAAAAAATAAAGGAGCTTATAAAGTGGCTTCAGTAACCGGACAACAAAATCTACCGCTACATATTCCCATGGGCTCCCTTTTACTTTCAATATTAAATGTTAACTATTTTAACCTATCGTTTCAGAATATATTATTTATATGCCAATAACTTCGTTAATGTGTTTTTGCTACTTCTGAGAAGTAATGACGAATTGTATGAAGTACCAAAAGCTAATAAAATAAATTACTATTATTATAAGTTATTGTTGTCCCACTGCTGGGCAAAGGCCTCGCCCCACTTCTTCCAGACTTCTCGATCTTGTGCAAGGCTCTCCCAATAAAATAAATTAGGGGATATTTTTTCATTTTAATTTGTCTATATGCTCTGAAAAAAAGTGAAGCTTGGAATTTCTCTACCTTTTGAAAAAGCATATTAACCTAAGCGTGTTGAGGCTAGTCGCTAGCCATTAATATTTTTATTTATTGTTCTGTTGAAGTTCATTTCATCTTTAAGATAACAAATACTTAAATCCTTAGAAGATTTATTTGTCTAATAATTTAGATCATGAATTTTAATTTTATTTCCGGAGTCACTCATACAAAAGGTATCCTATTATGAATTTTAACTATCAATCCCACAAAAGAACAAATACGGAAGGGAATGAAGCGTTCAACAACTCAATTAAACATGGAATGAGGAACACGGGTTCCTTATAATGGTGTGATCACTGAACAATAACTGTCCAGTATGAATTCTCAGCTTCTTACCGACCATTGTGTACGCTTTTCCTCGTGAAAAACTCACAGGTGCCATTGCACCTTGTATTTAACCTACGGTTAGCTAGCGCTCACACGTGTACTCTTATTAATGAAATTTTACAAACAAAATAAAATGTACACTGATTTATCCAAGAATAAATAGTTGAAACTTTTAAAATCCATATATAAATGTAAAAGTAACTCTGTATGTCTGTTTGTTTGTTACCTTTTCACGCCCAAACCGCTAAATAGAAAATTGGCATAAATAAAGGTTGTATAACCCAGGGAAGGACATAGGCTACTTTTTATCCTGAAAAAATCCCGAGGGACCGCGGGTCACACTGTGGGAGCGCAGCTAGTAATGGTATAAAATATACAATCTGTTAGTCACTTAGCCTTTTTAGAAAATCTTAATAATTAAAGTTTGTTCGTCGATGTGTATCGTGTATCGTATGTATAGGTCATTTGAGTTCCGCGGAAAGTAGTTGCAAGAGTCATAAGTTACAGTAAACCTTTAAAACACACAAAAAGCTCTTTAATTTTTTGTTTTTTTAACCTAACGTTAACCGAACAAATTGGTGCAACTGGTCCTTACCCCGCATATGAGCGGCGTGTAATTACAATCGACGAGCACTCTTCCAACCGAAAAAACAGCCATCTCTCTCATTGTTCCCGCCAATTTTCCCACATTTCGCCTTTTACAGTTACACTTAAACTTCCTGATTTGCGAGCAAAAAGTGCTTTAATTAGGTTCCTACTAATATAACAAATGCGAGAGTTTGCGAGGATGTATGCACCTTAGTCTCGGGTTTATTAAATCCAAATGTATCAACCAAGTCTATCCGGTAAAAAAGTCGAAGTTGATAGAATTATACTGATTTCCTCACTATGTTTTCTTACACCACCGCTTTGAGCTTGTGCTAAAATGCGCTTGATACGAGCAAATAAAAATCTAAATTCAAATATCGTTCAAATACCTGTGAAAATTTAACATCCTGTGTGTATGGGACAGATGAAAGGGGAAGGCCTAGGCGAACCTTCTTGGATCAAATTGGCGACATTTTGGAGAAGGGCCAGGTCAAAAGTACCCTAAACCGACGAGCATATATGAATAATGTAATGAGAGTGAATGAGGCGAAAGTTGTGTGTCAGGATCGTAGCGAGTAAAGATCCATGGTCTTTGCTTACCCCTTTGAGAAAGAGAGAGACATTGATGTATGTATGAAAATTTAATATGTTCCACGAGCTATAGAGTCTTGGGTGGTCGCACAGTCCAGCCGAGCCGAACGCGCTGAACTGTCAATTTAATAGAGAAAATGCTGACGTCAGAAGCGTGCCGCATTTTCTGACGTCATTAGCTGTTTTTGTAAATGACTGCGGCGCGTGCGGCGCGGATAAGTGTGCGATTTAAGTTCGTACCATGCTTCTTTAGATGTATAGGTATACAGGGTGTAAAAAGACTGCTACCGAAAACTGAGGGGTTGCAATCAGACCATGACTCTAAACATTTTAGAGAAAAACAAAACACAAAAAAAAATTTTGACTTAGCTTCGTCATGCTATGATATTTTCGGTTATTTACTACTAGTACATCATAATAAGACCATACCTACCTAATAATTTCATTTATAAAAGAAAAAAACAGTTAAAACTCAAAATCTAGCGATCTACGTAAAATAACGCGCCCAGAACACACGCAAACAGTAGGTACTCTTCAAACGCTGTTTTCTCCTGGTTGTATAACAACTTGACCAAGGAGTTGATGGTCAAGAGGTTTTTTGTAGATAACAGAATTGTAGATGCTACTTATATCAATTCAGTCATCTAATGTTGGATATCGAGTGTTATATAGTACCCACACACGTCCTTCTTACTTCGCTTTTTTTTTGTACGACCTCTGGCGCATTGGGTGAAAGTCCGCTTGGTACGCAGAAGGTTGCGGGTTCGATCTCCGCAACCTTCTGCGCGGGTTTGCTTAGTTTGGGGCTAGATGATGCTGTGTGAAATGTCCAGCATTATTTATTTATTATTTATTTTCTATTTAGATGAGTAAAGATGCGGATTGCCACTAGTTCTTCAAACTTCAATGTGGTTTTTTAGACGGAAAACTTAGTTAGGTAACATTTTGTGTGAGTGCGCTTATTGACTAAGTTTAACCACAGTGTAACTTTTATAAAGTTATAAATTTTTATAAAGATACATTACATTTCCAATACGTAGTCACATACATAGATGGTCCCACTAGGATTGCGTAGATTTGGTTACATCTCATCACATTCAGTGACTTGCAGAACCTCAAAACGGTTTAAGAAGAGTGTTAGCACGTAAGATTATGATGTATAAGGGTCGATTCACATCTGACCGAAGATCCGTCGCGGATTATCGGTCGCGGAACGCCAGAACTGACAAATGTATAGAAAAACACTCGACCGTTCACACTCGACGGACTAACGTATCATCCGTCGAGTTTGAACGGTCGAGTGTTTTTCTATACATTTGTCAGTTCTGGCGTTCCGCGACCGATAATACGCGACGGATCTTCCGTTAGATATGAACCGACCCTAAAGGTCTCGCTGTAATTTAGACTCCTATAATCAGGACTGACATTTCAACCAAGAATCACGAAGAAAAAGAGTCAAATGCCACTTACAACTCTTGCATCTTGGTTCAGCCATAACATATCCCAATAGAACGCAGTAACCTTTCCAAACGATGCACTGCCCACCAAATACGGTCGCTCTCAACTAATTTCCAGAAAATCGTGCTGCGAGGATTCACATGAGAAACGACCACTGTGCACGTGAAACTATCAGTCAAACTACTTAAACATCTGCATAAGTCACGTCTCACGATTCTGGGGGAGTAACAGTTTAATAATGTCCGCACCTCCGACCCGCCGACCCGAGTGAAATACGGTTGAACGGACTAGGGGCCATATTTTCCCCATGCATTGCACTAAGTCGTGTCTTCCTCGGTGGAAATAAAACGCGAGGTCCATCTCTGGGGCCATCGGTACCTCAGATGCGCTATTTAACCTGCACAACCAAAAGGACTCCTTACAAACCCTTGATCACGCAAAATTCAACCATACTACCAAGTGCTTATAGTTGGAATTGCATGGAGCGGATAATACACTTATGACTTGAACTTGTGAACAGTGTGGATAATGTCATGGGAAGAGCTCAATGAACGTGCGGACAGCGCGTGGACTGCCGACCGGAGCGCTCGCTAACTTATTCAAGCAATTATTCAAATGAATTTAGCTCTTATTACAGAGCAATAGAGTTCAAGGTGATTGAATATTGAAATTTAAGGAAGCTAAGTAAGGCTTTTGCCGTGGTCCTCTGTCTTAATAAGTGTAAATCTGTTAAGTGTCATCGCTTTACTTGAATTGAGGTTATATCCAGAGGCGCATCATTAGTAGTTGTTTATGATATGAGATTGGTGAGGTATGGTTTGATTCTTACAAAGATGGGATGCTGCTTCGTATTCATAATAAATTTACGCTCATCTTCATACTTCTTAGATGTCAAGGTTCAAAAGGCTCTATGACATTAGAAAATGTATTAACTTTCTAAGCCTGTGTAGAAAAGAAATAATCTAAACACGATCACGACCAAAATCTATAAGCATTATAGACATCCCCATAATATATTTCTGAGAAGTCTAAGAGATAAGAACCACGTCCAAATACATGTTTGGCACATGCCGATATTTTGTAGTTAGCATCCCTTACGTACCACCTATTAGAAATTACCAATTTAATTTCTTTTGATGATTTACTTTGTGATTAAGAGCTATCATTTCCGAAACAAAAAATCCATTCTAGCGCGGCCGGGATCAAACCCACGATCTTACTAAAACCCCTATCTCTACGTTACAATAGAGTATGTACATAACATTTTCACCTTGGATATTTGTCCTTCAAGGGAAAAAGCATATTATCTACAAACGCGATAAAAACTCAAACTAAATCAATTCATTCTACTAATAAAAGTAAAATGAGTAGGCAGGCTGGACGTGGTAATAACAGCTCTATATAAGTATCGGACGCGTGGCCGCCTGCCCTTTCCCGTAGGAAGCGGCGCGGCGCACTGACCCATTGCCGGGCCACCTTTATTTGCAACCATTTTCCTTATAAGTAGGTTCGTCTGTACTTTGCCTTTGAACTGTACTTTGGAATTTAATTGTTGATGAGTTGATCATGACTTTGTACCAGTATTTGAAATAGCATGTACTATTTTAGGTTGTGATTTACGTGATGTCTTTTAATTTTCGTTTTTTTTTAAGAATGTAATCTTCTTCTTCTTCTTTCGTATCAATGTTTTAAACCATGTTTTGCCAGTATGAAGCCACCCCAACTGCTTTCTCTCTGGCGTTGAGCAGGTCCTCTTGGGTGCAGGTTGTAGGGCACAGAGGACATGAGAGCAGATGTTCCATATCCGGAACGGGAGCCCCACAATCGCACTGTTATAATGTAATAGAATTAATGCGCAGTCCGCAACGAAAGTCGATTAACATTTGATGATTCACAGATCTGGATATCTCCAAAATCCAAAATCGTGACCAAAATTTTGATAAATACTTGAAGATGAGTCTTGGTTCGTAAAAAAATCCCAAGAAAAGTTTACTTTTTCTTAGACAACGAAAACAAAAGCCATTCTAAAAAGCCAAACTGTTAATCGACTTTCGTTGCTGATTGTACCTTTTTTTGTAAAGTACATACAAAGTTAACTTTTTAACTTAACAATATTTATACTTTTTTACTTACTAGGGCTATGCCAATGAATACAACCTGTGGTCAAAATTATCTCATAGCAACTCAAGATCTATTCACGAAACAGACGACTAAATTGTAAGTCATATATAATTTAATCTTATTTCTCCAATATTACCTTCAGTTTTTGAACCTTTACCAAGATGAAACATGGAAGATAGCCGGCATCTAACAGTCACGGCCCTTGCGACACAATCAAATGCCAAAATAAGGTCAGAGGTAATAATTGTTGGTGTAAGCGTTAAAGGTACCGCGTTGATTTATGCAGGAATCCGATGATGCGCGGATTCAAACAATAAAATGCTACAAGTAGAATTAAATCAAAAAGAAGGACAAATACATTGAAAGGTTAAATTTATTTTTTAAGATACTCGTACTTTGTTTGACGACCCCTGTAGCACAGTGGGCGAAGGCCCGCTTGGGACGCAGAAGGTTGCAGGTTCGATCCCCGCTGTGGGATAAATTTTTATATCATCTGCAAATATTTATCTCGAGTCTGGGTGTTTCTATGTATAATATGTATGTATTTACAAACAAAAAAAGTATATAAGTAGTATATCAGTTATCTGGTTCCCATAGTACAAGCTTTGCTTAGTTTGGGGCTAGATGATGCTGTGTGAAATGTCCAGCATTATTTATTTAATTATTTAGAATTAAATCAAAATGAAGGGCAAATACATTGAATGGTTTTTATTTTAGAAGACACTTTGTTTCCATTATCATCATCTATAAGCCTGATTTCCCGTGGAGAACTGTAGTTACCGTGAAGTTACTACTTATAAAAGGATCTACCTAACCTTGTTTATGCCTATCTTCATGGACATGCAGGTTTAGCATGCACGTCGTGAAACACCAGAAATTTTGTCGATGACAGCATTCCCGTTTACGGACAGAGAAGTATACCGAACAGCAAAAATTGTTTTTGAGGTCAACAATGGCAACTTAGGTCGTGTTTTTTTCGGGCACAAACATTCGGGTGTTTCATATTAGAGTAGAGTTCCTGTCCTAAAGCAGAATACATTAAAATGTTCACTGTCCAGTGAAGACGACAAATGCACTGTTACAAGTGGTCAAGGCCAAAATGTTTGTGAATTTTATACCATAGGATACGCAAACTCTTCAAAAAAAGACTAGGTTGAATCCTAAAATTCTTAAATATAAATGGTATGTATGAATGAATGAATGAATGAATGAATGAATTAACACTTTATTGAACACCAAGAAATTAATAAAAACAAAACATTTAAAACAATAACAAGATCTTAGTACAATGGGCGGCGTTATCGCTTTTACCGATTTCTTCCAGGCAACCTTTGGATGGAAAATAAACTAAAGAAGCAGAAATAGGACGTAGGATGTAGTTACGATCACCGTCACCAACTGGTAACCCCCCTGCAGTACAAACCGCTTTATTAAGGGGGTTACCAATTGGTGACGCTGACTGTAGGTACATCGAAACAAGATCGTGAAACGTCGCCTTTGAAAGTGAATTCAATAACTGCTATTTGGATCGATCTGACGCAAGCGTCATAGATCGCACCACAGAACTATATTTAGTTCTATGGATCGCACCAAACTATCGAACAATGGCATCAAAACAAAGTCATAGTTAACCTTTGTATCGATTTGTATTTTATTGCGAGATGGCAACGAATATGGCAATATTTCAGCCTAATATCTATACTAATATTATAACGGGGAAAGATTTGTTTGTATGTTTGTTTGTTTGAATTGAATAGGCTCCGAAACTACTGGACCGATTTGAAAAATTCTTTCACCATAAGAATCTTGCATTATTCCTGAAGAGCATAGGCTATATTTTATCCCGGAAAAGTGAAGTTTTCCCGAGGGATCGCGGGACAGCTAGTATAAAATAAAAATGCAACTGTAGATCAGTCTATATATGTATAGTCAATGGCATTTTATAAATGTATAATTTGTTATGTGTTGCCTGAAATAAATGGTTATTTATTTATACATAATTATTATATATCAAGTTATTTTAAAGTGACTTTATTCTAATTGAGCGGCGAAAACTTAGATCTTATCAACAACAGCGCCTACTGGATCCAAATGAAGCTAATATCCGAAAATCATCATGATGTCCTAGAGTCTTAGAGACCTTTACAATCTTATGAATATTGTTTACAGGTGGATATTTGAGACGAGGCAGTATGGACAGATACCTAAACCGTATAAGTCTAGGCGAGCAAAACTATGACAGTTCAGTAAAAAAATACTAGTTTTTATTTTCAAAACACGAGTGAAGTCATGAGCAAACTTCTTGTAAAATTATTTGCCGTTTTGAACCGTGTCTGCCTGTCAATCAATTTGTGTAAAACATTTTGATCTACATTGGCTTATTCGGAGCATTATGCAAGAGGGAGCCATGAATTTAGATTTTTATCTGATTAGGTTCAAGGAAGGCAAGTCTGGAAATGAAATGGACAGTGGCAATGGCAGCATAAAAAAGGTCAATCTAAATCTAACTGGTAAAACCTTTTATTCTGATTTGCAGTATTTCAACATTAACATTGCTTCACTAACGGTTGATATTTAAAAAAAATCTTTCAAATGAAAGCAAAGCTTACTAAACATATACAACAGGTATCTGTATCCCCAAGGCGTGGTAGACATTTTCTCAGATCCTTTTATGATCCTTTGAAGATGTCCAAATACATATTGCTACATGAATACACTAAACATAATGAAAAAATTATGCTTTATTGCTCTCTTAAGGGTTTTTTGCACATTTTCAAACTCACAAATTTGCAGATGTAGGTAATTATACAAGTCACGTGTAGTTAAAAAATGATTACAATAGATTTGAAACTGGCAATGAAGCTAAATAAGGAAATATAGAGCGTAAAAAAGTCCTGAAACGGTACGGTATAAACCGTCCATTATAAGTGTTTGTCAATGGACCATGGGAGGGTCGGTGTTAATGCTAAACGTGATCCATGGGATGGACTTGTGTAATGTTATTGCACGAAGTAGGTATATGAGGTATTAGGTCAGTGTAGATCTGTGGAATTATTTAGTTTAGTGTAGATACTTATGAAAATCCGTGATGAATATTCTACAAGAAAGTTTTTTAAATTGCATTTCTGCCAATTTTCGCTTTGTGGGAACACTGACGAGGATACATTATCAATATCATTAGAGTATTAGAATACAGAGAGCTGACGGACGTCACGAGTGCACGATCGAGCTTGCCTCAACCGCAGCTTAACACATAGTTAGTACAAGGTTATCACAGAATAGAGTGCAGTTAGTATGATCCAACCTACATATGGTGGGAACCCAATGTGAATGTTTGACCACGGTAATGTGAGGTTTGCTTCTCATATGGCTTGGGATTGTTAGATCGCTATAAAGAGCAATCCTATATAGCTATTTTGATTGTCTAGCGACAACCAAGTCTGTAAATAACGAAGATGCTAAATTGAGCTTTTCTGTTACAAATAAAGCATTCGCCTGCTTTGATATAAGTATTCAGATATGTGACGATAGCTAGACTCAATATAATTGATCATGCCTTGTTCATGTCCTGTACCTTTCTACAATACCTAAGCGATACTTCATCATCATCATCATCCATAGTCAGACTTCACCCACTGCTGCATATAGGCCTCCCTAAGTTTGTGCGATCCACCAACATCCATCAAACTCATAGACTGAGTTCCAAATGTCGAAATCCGACAGACCAAAGTCCGGGAATAGGATAATGGACCTAAAATGGAGCTGGGTGGGACACAGCGAGGCGCGGTGATGACAGGTGGAGTGGAGTATTGACTGAATGGTGGCCCAGATCTGGGTACAGGAATGTAGGACGTTCGCCGGCCAGATATAGGTAGATATTGTACATGTCGCGGGCCGTCAATGGATCTGATTAGCGTAGGATCGTGGTGGAAGCGATACTTTATTATTATTATTAATAGTCATTTGTGTCCCACTGCTGGGCAAAGACCTCCCCTCATTCCCTCCACACATCACGATCTTGAGCAGAATCTATCCACTCCGGCAAGAATTGGTCGAGCTCATCCCGCCATCGCCGTCTCGGTCTGCCGCGTCGCCTTCTCGCTGGGTCGGGGCGCCACTCGGTGGCTACCTTTGCCCACAGCTCACTTGGCATGCGACAGACGTGACCAGCCCAGTCCCACTTCAGTTTGGCGGACTTAAGAGCTACATCAGCGATACTCAGGAAGCGATACTTAGGAAAACTTAATGACCTAAGACTGTTTCTTCTTTCATATCATTCTTTCGCCTTCCTGCCTTTCTGCCTTTCCTGCGCCTCCAAGAGGCTCCTTTCGTGCACTTAGCACGTTTTCCGAATTTTAGTTAAAAATCATCTAAAAAATCAAGTCTATTTTTAAACTTCTAAATTAATAAGTCTCAATCGAAATTTGTACAAAGGATAATAGAATACTTTCCCTACATTACAGTACTATTAAATACTGAAGTCTATCTCCAAACATCACCATAAATCCGTCGATGACACAACAAAGGCGGCCGCTGAGTCGTGCTGGACGCTGGTGTGAATATTGCTTTACCCTTGTGAAACATGTAAACTAGGCTTAAGCGTCAGTTATAATGTTTTCAATCAAAGAGCAAATCCGAATCCAAAAAACAACTAAGAAGTAAGGGCAATGCAATTCGACAAGTAGGATGTTTTCTTATAGGTAGTCTTGCTATCTCTCACGTATGGAATGTTTAGGTTCTTGGGTATAAAAGCGAGATGATTACTGCAAAAATTTTCCCTTGATATCTTCAAATAGATCTGAGAGAATGGTTGTCTACCTAAAGTAAAATGTATTTCTCTTAATATCTTCTTCGCTGAGTGTTTGTGTATTCAATAAAGAATTATCTGTCTATCTATCTATCTAATGTCTACAGTAGGTACTTTTTGGGGATATACTTAGTCGTCATTGTGATGTTGTTTTGATATACAGAGGAGGCCTACTTCAATTTTATTTATAAATGTAGTTAAATCAGCGAAAATCTCACCTAATCATCATACAATCGAACGCCAGTCATTCGGGCAGTCCATGCAACCGCGGCCGAACAACGCGCCATAAACGTGAGTTGCGTTTTACGAGCATTTTCGCTTTCGCGCCATTTGCAATAAATCAGGCATCAGTGGGCGCTGTTCTGTCGCACCGCATCATGGTCATAGATGAGCGTGCTGATTGGCGTTTTTAACGCTACGTTTGTGAGCGTTTTTCTTCCACATTTTTGAGCGATGTTAAGTTAAGGTCAAAAAAACCTTTTTTGAGGTATGAGTTGCATAATGAACGATAAATAGAAATAGAATAAGTACAAATTTTTCGTCGAGTAAAAACCACTTTGTATGAAATCAAATTCAGCAAATCAAGCTACGTTACACAACTCACAAAGCCACAACTTTAAACTAATTAATTTTAACGTTTGCAGCAAAAACAACAACACACCTGAAGTTTTTTGTCAGGACAGTCTAGGACTCTATAACAGTCAATTTCAATTTATTCATAAAACTTAATACATAAGTTTTATGAATAAATTAACAACATTCTATAACAGTCAAAAAAAAACATTATAAAAAAACAAATAAGATCACGACTGTATCCCCGAGGCGCTGTAAATATTTTTGCAGATCCTTTTATGTATTACAGATCCTTTAACAATAATCTTTAATTATAAAATCTATTTGAGCCATAACTAGTTTGGGGATCTTTGAGGTACTTTTTAGTATGTAAAAAATGAAGCAAAATCCGCCCGTCTGCTCGGTCCTAACGGTATAAAATTTTCACTCCGGCGCCTCGTCAGACTATTTCCCATTTTACTGTCAATACTGTGAACGTCTCAATTTAGTTCGAGTCAATGCGGACTATTGTAGGCTGTTGAGTAGATTGGTTTTACAAACGTCTTCATAGTTGAACGGGACGCAGTTTGTAGTGCGTATGGATCCGTCAGTCAGGGATGTCAAAATATCTAACCTATGTTTATGATAACTAGGTAACAGTGAATTGTTATAGCTATTATAATTATTATTATTGTTAGCTAGGTAATAAAAAAAAAAAAACATAAAAATCTTTCTACATTTAAATGATGGGGTAAACGAGTTCTTGAGTGGAGACCGCGACTCGGCAAACGTAGTGTAGGACGCCCTCCGGCCAGGTGGAGTGACGATCTGCGAAAGGTTGCTGGCAGAAGCTGGATGCGTCGAGCTGAGGACAGGGCGCAATGGCGCTCATTAGGGGTGACCTATGTCCAACAGTGGACTACTATAGGCTGATGATGATGATGATTTAAATGACGCGTAGATTTACGAGACGTTTAAGTTTATTTGGTCCGCAGAAAACGTATTAAATTCGTAATTTTGCGCTTGCTACCAATCTGAGCTAGCTAAGGGTCCCGTAGGTCCAAAACGGGTTATCAAAGAGTCGTATGTTTTCATTAGGATAGACGCATGCGAACGAAATATGATCGTACTCGCATTGTTGTAGGTCTTTAGTGAGACTGCTTGTTTGTTACCTATGTTTTATTGTGTGAAACTTTGAATAAGAGAATGTAAAAGTTAAATTAAACCAAATAAAGAATAGTAGGTTTATGAACTAAGGGGATAAAGCAAAACATAGAATTGTGAATTGGACTAAAACGCCATACAATTCTGGCTTTCTTGCCATAAAATATTACCTTGATACGTTGAGTTTAAGAAAGTAAGAGACAAGAATGGTATGAATGTTATCTTGTAAATGGTGTCTATGGGAAGAAGAGCAGTGTTTTACTCAAAGTCAAAAAGCATTTGCAGTAAAACCAAGTAAGTAATTTAGTCCTTGCTTAGACTGAGAAGGAGAGAAATACTCGGATGCCAAAAGCGCTATATTTTTCGAGCGCTTACATTGATTTTAGAGTTAACTTTCGAGAGTAGCGAGGGAGTTTTGAGTAAACTGCCAAGTAAAACACAGCCCCGGTACTTTTTTTAAGTTTAATCGGTCAAGGGTATTGCGCTTAATCTAGTTCTAGTTGGAATATGTTGTGCAATGGGTATCGGTAATAGGATAATAATTGTGATGGATGGACAGCGGCTTAGTATGGATTAGTGGACTTGTCGCTTCAGTGAGCCAGTTATTGAATGTTCGCTGGTGACCGTATAAACATTTTCACCTTACTAGCTCAAAAAGGGCGCTTTTGCCGCGTAAAAACAGTGAGCAAAACTCTACTTTGCTCACACTATGAGGAAAAGTGATTTGAATTTAGAATGCTGCAAGCAACCAATTCACACAGCATTATCTAGCCCCAAACGAAGCAAAGCTTGTACTATGGGAACCAGATAACTGATATGCTACATAAATCCTTTTTTTTTAAATACATACAATTATACATAGAAACACCCAGAACATACAAATATTTATGTGGGGATTGAACCCACAACCTTCTACGTCCCAAGCGGGCTTTCACCCACTGCGCCACAGAGCTCGTCATCTATAATCATCTAATAATCAAGCTTCAAAATCTTTGACTTTGATTTTTAACAAAATAAGTTATTGAATGTTCGCTGGTGACCGTATAAACATTTTCACCTTACTAGCTCAAAAAGGGCGCTTTTGCCGCGTAAAAACAGTGAGCAAAACTCTACTTTGCTCACACTATGAGGAAAAGTAATTTGAATTTAGAATGCTGCAAGCAACCAATTCACACAGCATTATCTAGCCCCAAACGAAGCAAAGCTTGTACTATGGGAACCAGATAACTGATATGCTACATAAATCCTTTTTTTTTAAATACATACAATTATACATAGAAACACCCAGAACATACAAATATTTATGTGGGGATTGAACCCACAACCTTCTACGTCCCAAGCGGGCTTTCACCCACTGCGCCACAGAGCTCGTCATCTATAATCATCTAATAATCAAGCTTCAAAATCTTTGACTTTGATTTTTAACAAAATAAGTTGTCCTCAAGCGGGATTTGAATCCACAACCCAGCCGATCCGTATTACTTATCCAGAAATTACGCAATTTCGCAAAGTTCTTTCACCTCACCAAGTAAAACAATCACAGCCCCTTTGACAAATGAGCTAGCTTCGATCCGATCCGGGGCAGAGGGCACATACAAATGACCAGGGGTACTAATCTACACAATCTTGCTATAAACACGTTTGTTTCGGATAATTTGATTGTTTTTATGACTGTTGATGCTTAATTCCTAAGGTATGATAAACATTTGCAAATTAAAAGAACTCAGGTTGTTATTTTTGGTCACAATCGGGACAGATGTAATCTGTCCCTCATTTCACACAGTATCATCTAGCCCCAAACTAAGCATGTACAGCTTGTACTATGGGAATCAGATAAATGATATACTACTTATATACTTTTTATTTGTAAATACATACATATTATACATACTCGTAGTAAAGTAAGTTCGTATGAGTCAGGGGCCAACTCTAGTGACGGAGTTTTTAGGCCGCCTTAAGGCCTCCGTCATGGCTTAGATATTATACATAGAAACACCCAGACCCGAGATAAATATTTGCAGATCATAAAACATTTATCCCGCGGTGGGGATCGAACTCACAACCTTCTGCGTATCAAACGGGCTTTCACCCACTGCGCCACAGAGGTCGTCGACTCAAGCATGAGTATGGAAACGATCCTAAAAGTCGTGATTAAAAAGCCTGAACTTTAAGTTCCTAAAAAAACTGACGATAGTCAGTGCTGGATTCAACTTAATTTGTGGGAAAAATCTGTTTCAACTCAAGCATGAGTGATCATAAAAGTCCTAAATTAGCTACTCTTGCGGAAAAGATCCTAAATCATAGCTACCTAGATAAAGTCCAATGTCCTTGGTGATCGGTAATGGGAGATACCAGTCCACTTATGAGGTGATCCGCGTGACACGATTCTAGTACACCCGATACGCGCCGGTTCCGACGGGACATCCTGATAACATCGCGTGCCCGCGTCCATGTTGCACTGCGGGACAAAATAATAGACTTAATAAACAATGGAACAAAATTCTTAACAATTTATGAAGAAAACTGAATTAATTGGTATTGTTTAATAAAGTTATTTTTATATGAAGAGTACTTATATTTTTAAGACAAATTTTGAATCACTAATAGCTCACGTTGTTATTGATCTAAAAATGAATGTTTTTTCTAATACAGTCTTATTAGACCGTCGCCAGAGTTGGCGACTGACTCATACGAACTTACTTACTAATTAGACCGTTTCATATAAATCAGTTAAAATTCTGGTTGTGCTAGGTACCTATAACTTTTATCTAAGCATAAGTAGCATCTTTTATAGTAAAATTATTGCGAAGGTTCATTGATTTATGAACCGTAAGGATGTCATCATTTTCTTATGTCTGCATTATTTTGTGCGAATAGGTGTTTTGAAGGAGTGTCTTAACATTTTCGAAAGGTTGGCTTCGAGTGTTGCTGCTGGTATTTTAGTTGTGTGTATAAGTTGCTATAAACGCCTACAAGCCATCAGATGAGCTATAATCAATCCTAATAATTCTTTCGCCCAATGAAAACCTTTCTTTTCCACACGTTTCTAGGAAAGAAACGTTTCTCAAACTCTTTTCCAATAAAAAAAATAAGTACCTAATTAAAATACAGTGTGCCATCATAGGTCAGTCTTCCTCGCACTTTTTCTTCGCTCTGTCTAAACTCTAAATCAATAAGCAATAGGAAGAAATTTATTCTCAATGTCCCCGAGTGTACAGATATAATGGTGCGACCATTGGCGCGCGGTGGTCGCCAATTACCCTATTGGCGGCAATTGTTGTGCGACAGTCCGCGCCGTCCTGTCTATCGGGTTTCGGTCGGTGTAATACACACGATCTTTTTGTTTGTTTCACTGTTTACACTTTGTTTGGCTTCAAAATTATGAATAAAAATAGGTGTATTTTTCTGATTCTCAAAAAAAATGTCTAATTTAATAACTTAATTTGTAATTAACCGACTTCAAAAAAAGGAGGAGGTTCTCAATTCGAATGTATGTTTTTTTTATGTTTTTTTTTTGTATCTTGTTACGCGATTACTCCGCCAATTGTGAACCGATTTTCAAAATTATTTTTTTGTTTGAAAGTGTATACTCCAGAGGTGGTCCCATTTATTCCTGAGGGTTTGATAGTTTTCCCGTAAAACTCTAAAAACCTTCACGCCTAGCCATTGTAAATGGAATCGATAGATAAGTCTAAGACTCTATATGCATTATGTCAAATTAACGATTTACTAATGCCAGGAACTCACGTGCCGCGAAACTTGACATAAAATGTATGCAGTTTTGGTAATTAATGCCCTTAGACGACGGTGGTGCCTAAGCATTATCTGTCGATTTGATCTCTTTTTCGTATTTCTTCCCTGCTTATTGATTCCCTGAGTCACGCCGTGTGTGGAGTCGAAAATTGAAGTAGGTTTTTCTTTTAGTTTTAAAACGTAATTCAATTAAAATTAACCCTTATAAGCAAAAAACCTCGAATCATTATTTCGATGCACTGAAAGTTTGGCGCAAGCTAACATTGACACCTACATAATTCATTTTGCTATGTAATTATTCTGTGTCATTGTTGGTGTTACCTAATTACCTATACGCAAAAAGCAACCTTAATTACATTTTAATACATAGCCTTCATGTTCAAATCAGCATGGATATCGGTCAAGGCGTCCAGGCGATGTAATATAAGTGAGTTAATCCTACCCACGCCCTGTATTGTTCTATGTCCATCCGTCCGTTTGTAATAGCGTACATTTTAATATGAATATTTCTTACCAACAGAATAATCTCTCAACATAAACAATCAATCATAATCAGCCTTATGTGTATAGCGATAAAGTCGAAGATAAATGAGGTGATGTTTTGGGTGGCAAATAATTTGTCTCGCAGTGTACAAATGCGCTCATTGTGAGACGAACGAATTTGCATGAGTTATGAAAGTTTAGGCGTTATAGAGATGCGATCGAGGATTTGCTAATGATGGTATTATATTTATGAGATGAAAATTAAAACGATCGCCTTGCTGATGTGCAAACTTTTTCAACTCTTGCGTCATTTTGCTAACTTAATTTGTGAAGGATAATAATTTTGTTTTACTTTAGTTGATGTTTGTTGTCAGTCTGGTTTTATTTTAAATATTATTGTTATATTAAATTTACAAAAATAAGTATTAGTATAGACAATCAAAAATTAAAACGTAATTCAGTTGGCACAATATTTCATAAAGAACGAAGTAAGTTTTATCCCAGTTAGATTTTTATTGGATTCTAATAGGAACTCATTAAAGTCTCATTAGTTGGATTTTAGGGAGATCTTAGTCCTTGAATATAAAATTAAACTTTGAAACAATATTTATTTAAAAGCGAAATAATACAGTTACACATTACACACAGCGGCCTCCACACTAGGCAAAGCCGTGTGTCGTGGAGTAGGTAAAGGTTTAGTCGAAAAATCGAACTACTTAAACGAAATTGGTAAGTATTGAAATTAAAAATAAAAACAGAGCATAGAAAAAAAGCCCATAAAAAGTCACACATGCAAAAATAAAAAATAAAACCCGGAAATCTACTCATAAAAAGATTAATAATGATAATTCTGATAACATAAAAATCGAGTGAGCTTTTTTACTTAAACACACGAACCCTCGGTCAATATGGCGTTTTAAGTACTATTAAAATAGTATTTCAACAGTTCCAATAAAACTATTCAGTCTGAGTATTGAATCACCGAAGAGGTTTCAATCTCACCTATAAATAAATATCTGCTCCTCTGCCCACGGCTTGCGAAATACATCTATTAAAATTTGATAGATCTTGAGTGAGTCAGCGACGCGGGTAGTGGTGATAGATCTACTAGAAGTGACAACATATACGTACAAACAAGCCATTGCTGTCCCACTGCTGGGCAAAGTCCCTCAATCAGCACTTAATTATTATTATTACTAGCCCGCATCGTCCCACTGCAGGGCAAAGGCCTCCCTATCCCCCTTCCACCTTTCTCGGTCTTGTGCTATTGAGGACCAACTTTCCATGAACGAGTCCAGCATGCTTGATTTATTTTAGGAAAGGCAGAGAGCACACACTCTATCTACTATGATGATGAAATGAGTTAACAAAATTTAAAGTTTCAAAGTTTCATTTTAATCCAGATTCAATTGTTCTCAAAAAGACTACAGACTATTTTTAGGCCAATCATAGTATTACTCGTATCATAGTGGGATGACAGATCAAAATGATGACGATCTTATTAAAACAAAAGAAAGTACCTTTATTACTTGATCAATTCCAGTATTTTTGTTCTGTGTTCGACGCCCGCGCATCTTCTCAGACAGCCTGGTGCATTCAGGGTTATTGTGTACTGAGGAACAGTGCCTATTTACACTGAGAAATAATCAATACAACTTATTTGAGATATATTACGAAGATAATGAAAATTTGCTGGCATTCACTTAGTAGGTATTCTTATAACAGACGGGACAGGGCTAAACAAAATGCGAGAGGGGCACCGGTGTGTTCCGTAGAAGATCCCGGAGCCCCTGGACATGCATGGAGGACGGCAACGCGTCAGTTTTTAATCGATGAGAGTCCGATATAACCCTTCTGCTGTCCCCACGGCGGTATGGTATCCATAATGGTAATAGAAGAGTAGAAACACCTAGTTTCAAGACTATTCTAAGTCATACCAGTGGTCCTACTGAATAAAAGCTCTTCGACTTTGACATAATAGGTATAATGTCAACCGCAATTTGGAGATGTGGTGATGTTCACAGTGGGAGGTAACTTTTGCATTTTTAATTTATTTCATAACCTCTTCTGTTTTTTAATTTTATTATCTGCACTGGTATACCATAGTTGGTCAAAGGTCTGCTTCAAAATAGTTTACTTCTCTCCTCCATCTTATTTATTAGTTTTTCTTTTTTTGCATTTTGTAGAAACTTGGCAAGGACAAATTGTTGACAATGACTTCAGGCAACCTGTTATATTAGCATAGCCAAATACAAAAAACAACTTACAGTACAGTGCTAAAAACTTATCTGAACCAGTGAGAGAGGCGCTGATCGTATTTGGTGTTGGCAGAAGTTACATTTTACAGTAAAGTTCGTTAGTTCCCCTTTTGGCCACCGGTCCTATTAAGTTTGTGGCACTGTAGGTATAGACTATCTGTATTCAGTGGTATAGCTCCATTTATGTAATCTAAAATTTATTTTTACTACCAACACTACAAATTGTTTAAAATTTTAATACACACTTATCTTATTTTTTTATTTACAAACTTATCTGTTTCAAGTTGAACTGATAAATCCTGAAGTTTGTCATAAAAGAGATATAAGTATTGCTATTCTCACAGAACTATTAGCACTATTATTCAGCTGTCAACAACTTGATCTATCACAGAAATAACGGAACGCTCGATCATTTCAATAAAGCATACAAAAAGTGGACAAACATCTGCGTACGCGCAGCGTTCGATATTCAAAAACATTTTTTCACAACAAATGGTAACTTGACGACCACGCGATCAAATGACGTCCTTTTATACTGAGTTCTAAAAAAATATAGAGGTATGCGGTAAAAAATATTCAGGCGTAGATTACTAAGACCGTAGGATGCATGACGTAGACATGGAATTACATGCAACATGCATGCTCGTTAAGAGGTTCTCGAGTGGAGGCCACGCACTGGAAATCGCAGTAGCGGACGGCCCCCTACTAGATAGAAAGACGATCTTGTAAAGGTTGCTGGGAGCCGTTGGTTGCAGACTGCACAAGATCGATCGCTGTGGAAATCGATGGAGGAGGGCTATGTTCAGCAGTGGACGCTAGATGGCTGAGATGATGATGAATAGTTGCAATAACATTGGCATTTTATGCATCAGAAGACCTGCTTTAATAGAACATTAAAATGGCTTCGTAACTATTCGAATTGATGATACCTTTTGTATAGGCTTCTGATATTTTTGGGAGTACTAGGAGTACTACCTAAGTATTTATGTGTATGTATTTCAATCAAGCGCGTACCAGTAATTTGGTTGAAACTTTCAATAGGTTTGATTGTAGCCTGGAAAAGCTTTTGATTAGTTTCTATATTGACACCACGCGAAAATAAACAGCTGGTTGAAGCTGGTAACATCCTACATCTCACTGTCTTTTAATTTGTTTAGCCATGACGGATGCGTTTATGCGGCTAAAAACTCCATCACCGAGTTTGCCTCAAACTCACATGAACTATCTTTTTTAGCCTGTCTATTATCCATATTAGTTGTAGTATACAGGGTGTGGCAAAATTTTACAACATTCAGGGCAGCTACCTTTCTTTTGTAGTTAGAAGGTTTTGTTCTTAGAAAACTATAAGCATATTTTGAAAATAAAAACAACTGCATTTTTGGGTTTTCGAAAAAATGTACAGGCAGCCTAAAAAATGAAATTTCTCAAAAAAACAAGTAGGTCTCAATCGACGCTATTTCCCATTGGGAACAGTTTTCCCAAAGTAACTTAACAAATCAAATCGTAAGTAATGCAGTTGTTTTTATTTTTAAAATATACCTATAGTTTTCTAAGAACAAAACCTTCTGACTACAAAAGAAAAGGTAGCTGCCCTATGTTGTAAAATTTTGCCACACCCTGTATATCTATAGTAGTTGCTGCCGAACTATGGATGTGTGTTGTGTACTGTTCCGCTCCGTTTTCTGTAATCTAACTTTTGGCCAGACTAACTAGCTGTGACCAAACATGCCCTGCATACAAACGCATCGTTAGCCCGCATGCGACCAATTCTCATTTACACGTCGCTTCACTGATAAGCGATAGGACTGATAAGTGATAACATTGTTTTTTTTTTAACTTTTTAACAACAATAATAGACAGGTATCTAAAATTAGATGTCTAACTAAAAAACAAGAAATCTGAACGTTCCATTCTTATTTCAAAAATGGAATTTACTATGTTGGCAGAACTTTATTGTTTTGCAAATTTTGCCGTCTAATTTATGCACAACTAGCTGTCCGTCGCGGCTGTTACCCGCGATCCCTCGGGAAAACTTCACTTTCCCGGGATAAAATATAGCCTATGTTCATCAGGGATAATGTAGGATTCTAATAGTGAAAGAATTTTTCAAATCGGTCCAGTAGTTTCGGAGCCTATTCAATTCAAACAAACAAACAAATCTTTCCTCTTTATAATATTAAGTATAGATATGCTTAGTATGTATAATCGTACACCTACTATTTACATACTCATTATTCCGATCTAAAACGTAGTTTTAAAAATGAACACTAATTAAATTGAAAGAATAAAAGAACTAAAGAAAGAATTAAAAAAGAACTCAAAGTGAATTCAAGATTTTTTTACAAAAAAATGGTTGGAAAAACTTTACTGTAGTTTTCCTTAGATTTTTAATTTAGCAGTTAGAATCTAAACTGGAAAAATTTAGATTTAACACCAATTTGAAATTTTTTACAAACATTATAAAAAAAATTCAAGTAATAAATTGATTGATCCATATGCATCATAAAAAATAAACATCTGCATTAATATTTTCTTATACTCGTGAGAATGTTGTCCGAAACCAATTTGCAATAAGTACCTATGCATATTATTTTGGCCGTCGTAAAAAATCGCACCCAGAGTTTTTGTGCTCACCCCTCAGTTTTTTCTTATTCAAATCTACCCCTGAGTTTTTTAACAAACAATAGTTACTTTTCTTTGGACGGTGTAGGTAATTCTTTTTTTAACGGTCCAGGAATTTTGCGAATAGCCCGGGGTCATAGGTGAGGATAGTTCTCATGTTTTTTTAATGCGTCTTTTTATCTGTACATCTGCTGACTTGAAGATGATTTCGTGGGAATGCGTCTTTTAAAATTAGGTTTTTTTGCGAGCTTTTAATAGAAATAGTTTTATTTCAAAGTCAAATAGTTAAATAACTACCGAGGAGTGCGTACGTAAGTACCTAGGAGTTCAAATTAGGCAACTAAAGCCGGAACCTAATGCTTCTTGGAACAAAGGTGAATTTGACTTTATCGGTATGTCAAAACATGAGACCCGACAGTCAGTTCTTCATTAGTTAGAGGCCCTTCGTCAAATATACATCTAGCAAGATAAATCGTTAAATTATTAAAGACAGGTAATCATCACTGACTATCAGAAGACTAACAGAATTTTCTGTTAATTTTGTATTCAAGCTTTCTTATCTGTATAAATAAAATTTTAGCCCGGGAGTCCACGCACGAAACAAAGGACAGCACACGTGTTCGTTTAGCATTATCGATTGCGTATTGTCCTCTTTCAGCGGCATGCGGGTAATGAGTTATCGCGGATGCGACGATGCGTTTTTTTTAGTCCGACGGACGGCGTTGTTTTAGCCGGTGTGTATTATGCCTTATATTGCTGCCAACATTTCGAAAAATGTCCTTATTCAAACACTCGGCCACACTTGTTTTTGCTATACCACATTCTTGCTACTAGAAAAATTGAAGTTATTGTTCCCATAGTTTTTGTAAGCATTTTTTATTGGACAGTATGATCTCCCTGAGGCAATATCAACTGAATCTAAAAAATCTCCTGTGCAACTTATATCAACAGAACTATTTAATTTAACTCCTTTCAAACCGTCCGCAATTCGGACAAAAGGATAGCCCATGCGTTACACATGTCTTGAAAGAAATCCCTAAAGGATTAGGTCCTTGCAATTTTTTTCCTTTTCTTTAAACCAGCACCTGGTCTTCTTTTTTAGCATCGTCATAGATAAAGTCAGTTGCATCAGATAAAAAATGGTTCGCGAGCCATCAGGTCCGAAAAGGGTGCTTGTGTAGGACAGTTCCAAAAGGGGATTGAATTTAAAGAGTGCCCTTTGATAATGGACGTTTGCGAATTTTGATTTGTGGAGTTATAGATAAGGTATTGTTATGAGTTGGAATCGGGAAAATATTATGGGAGTCGATGTTTTATTTCATTTTAGGAGAACAATTTCGGCCGAATTTCAGGTCTCCGAAATTGTTTGTTTGGTGCTGAATATTTTCACTGAGTAGCAAGACCATTTTAAAATCTGAAGAATATTTTCAAGAGTTTGAGTTATTTTTCTATGTGCTGATTAAATAATACACATACCTACTTTGACAGGCAAGGGTGATTTAAAAAAAATGATCTACGCAACGAATTGTCCATTCATCTGCAATTTTGTATTAGCTTCATTATTACTTTCAAAGTCACCGTTGCTTTTGTAAGTGGCTAAGAAGAGCCAAATCATCGTGCGAAAACTATTCAAGCAATTTAAATATTCAATACATTGCTTTCAATAGCGTAACGAACGCTGGCCAAACAAGTCACGAATGCCGTGACCCCTCATGATGCGTAAAAAATCTCACCCCAGGATTTTTTAAACCCTTTTATGCATATCCTGTGTCAGGCCCGTACACTATTACAAGTCAAATTTAAATAATTTATGTTCTATAGTGGTCTATACTTTTTGCATCTGCGTGTATATTCTGAGATTTAAAAAATCACTAACGGTTTTATTGCGTACACAAAACCCATTGCCTAAAAATATCGGTAAGTACACTCATTATAAAAAAACAAAGTAATAAACCTTTTTAACGTTTTCAAATCGAAATAATATTATGATGAACTTTCAACTTTTCTTCCAAATCGAATAAACAAAAAATAAGACAATAGAGATCTGAATAATTGACACATAGACCGTTGAAAGTGAAAGGGATGAACTCCATTGTATTCGCTGATTGTCGTTTTGCTCTAAAGATCGTGTCATTCTCAGTGCGGTGACGAAATGGAGCATCGATAATGCTGATGGGTCCGCCCTCGGGCATCGACAATTGGAGTTTGGCCTTGGCACTAGAGTGGGTCGACATCACACTAAGATACAACTCTAGCTTTACCATCATCCAACTTTGAAGTAAGTTCGAATGAGTTTGTGGACAACTCTGGTGATCGAGTTTTTAGGCCACCCAAAGGCATTAAAAAAGTCATTTGAAAACTATAAAAGTAAAAAAAAAAACGAAATTCCAACAATCACTATGATTCCTTGTGTTGTATCGACTACAACAATGATCCGGATACCACAACACCCTGAGTCTAAACAAAATATATTATAGTCAATTTTACGTAGCTGCTCGCAAAACTCTGAAACAATTAAAAATTCCACAAAAACATGGCACAGCTATAAAACTCATAAATCAGCTTTAAACAAAATTAACCGCTTGTCTCAAAGCCCAGTTAGCTGACGATAATGGGTCACAGTTTTTTTCTATTGTTTTATCCACCCCTTTATTTTTTACCATTTTTACTCAGTAGCTCCCCTGGTGTTTTTCAGGCTCTTTTTATAACATTGGCCGTATTTTTGTCCTCTAGTTTATATTAAATTACAGTTTTTTTGACGTAATGAATATGCAGGCGCCATTATAATAAGTAATTATTTGTGTGTGACGAAAATGAGTGAATATTATCGCAGAGATTTTTTGTTGGCTTTGCTTGTTGTTTTTGGTGGGATACTTTTTAATCTATGAAATTACAATAGTGTAAGTTTATAAAAAAGGTTTTCCTTAAAAAATATTATTTAATCAATGAAGAGTTATTTTTACAAACGAGGAAATGGTTTACAGTACTTATATTTTTTTGTAAAAAAGAATCAGCGAAACCGGCCACCATTCAAAATTGGAATCTCACAATGTGTTTCCAATTCAAAATTGGAATCAATGATAAAAATTATCATCAATACGCAGTCATACGTGATTCAACAATAACCGCGGATGTATCTACCCACAGATCTGATTCTGAATGGGACTCTGCGTGAGAAAACTTAAAAAACGTTCTCGCACATAAAAAATGCACTTGGAGAATTATTAAAAACCCTCGAAGATGTCCCTTGCACAATGCAGTGCGCACCTTGATTTGAGATACGTGCTTAAAAAATGTGCATATGTTTTTATAAACAGACTCTGGGTGGAAAAAACATGGGGTGCTCTCTCTGGGTACATGTGTTTCTCCAGTGGTCGTCAAAGTTTGAAGCTACGTTTTTTATTAGCTGTGTTATAAAAACACAGTACGTATTATAATTATTGTTTGTGGAAGATATTTGAAATGTACCTTAACCCTAAAATATGTACGGAAAAAAATACAATAAAATAATAATCTTTTTCAGAAATTAATGATCTATTACACAAAATAATGAATTATTTTTCTAAAATGTATATTTATTTATAAATATAAAATTTATGACTTTTATTTCTAATGTATTTTATAAATTAACTTTTATTACATACATTTATACTGGTCACAAAAATTTTGGGAATCTTTGGCCTAATATAAAATCAGCCGATGAAAGAAACGTTTTTGATCACCTCCAAAATCCGTGCTCTCGGCTCTAAGCGGAAGCAAACAGTTCTGACTTCCGGCAGATTTTTTAATTCGTGTTTTATTGTGCCTTAACGGTTGTTGAATTAGAACCTTTTTGACCTGACCACAGCCGATTGGGATTTCCTGGTTTAGATACAAAGTCTCTTTTCTATTTTTAAAAATTATTTAATTCCATATTTTATGTATGTGAGACGCAATTTCACGAACATTTTTGCAAAACTTAACATCCCATACAAGGAGTACCTTACGGTACCTACCAAAAACTGAAAGTACCTACCCACTTACGTAATGAATGAAACCAAAAAAATACTTTTTTTATGAAATCTCACGTATAGAAAGCCTTTAAGATGAGAAAGCAGTAAATCTTTCAAATACATATCCGTTTAACTTTCTTGTGTCACCTCATAGACTCATATTTACACTTACCGTAGCATCCTGCCCTTAGTTTTTTAAGATCAGTTCCCACAGACATCCGCGGAGTTTTTTTATCTATTTTTTAAATGTAAAATTAACGGTAAAAATCTCCCCTAAGGATAGTTTAATTTATTTCTTTAGACACACAATAGGGATGTGGTCTTCTTTTTGTTTGTGTCATGGTGCAAATAAAAAAATGTTGGCGATTTCTGTCTGGTATTGATTGATTTATTTTTTACGGAAGATGTCATGGGAAACTAAAAAATTAATTTCGGTAAGTAGATGTTTTAGTTAGGATTTTTGTATGTTTTTTCTTACAATAACTTATGTCGCCCATAAATGAAAGAAAATAATAAGATTTCGGTCCACAAAGCTTTTAATTTTGTGCAATTGTTTTTGTGGAATAAAAATTGGTATTTACTTAAATATCTGCAAAGAAGTTTGAACTATAAAAAAATATCATTTATTATGATGACGAAATCACAATGAAAACATTCTGCTGCATTTTTTGTTTTAAAGCAAAAAGCGGTAAAAGGCGCGCCCATTTACACATAAAATTTATGCAACTGAAAACGCATAAATTCACTATGCAATTATTTTTTGCGACATCCGTGTTACGAGACTTTGTTTTTGTAAACAATAACTGCACAAAAAACCACGAAATCAAACCCCAAAGGGTTCTTCAAATTAAAGCGTCATTAGAAATTTCTAGAAAAAATCTTCACTAACGTGAGAAAATTAGAACCCATATTTTTTTAAACTGGATCTGCGCAGTATCGCGACCGTTGCATCATTTGCATCTTCTTTTTTATGCATTCGAAATTCAAATTTTGTTTTTTTCTGTAGTGATATTTTTTAGAAAGCGGCACGGTAAGGCAGAGCTATTCTTCCAAGTTCTTTTATTCGCCGGTCAGGTAAAGTGCATAAGTGTTGGATACAACAATACCCGCCGGATTTCCTCTCTTTAATACAAGCACCGACCTTTGCCTCACGTGCAGAATCTGACAAAACCCGATTTTCCATGGGCGTGATTGATTTTGAGATAAACTTGATATTTTTTTGGATCATTGGATCTGCTTCCGATTGTCATAGGATCTAATTATGTGTTATCGATCCATGTGAAATTATTAGACTGTCAAATTTTTTACAAACTAGATATTAAATTTAATTTATCATATTCCTGTTAAAATAAGAAATTTTATGCGAAATGAAGAAAGGTTATAAATTTATTTAAAAAATCATAAGCTGTCCCTATATTGTTATATTTTTATTTGTTCTATATTGACCAACTAAGCAAAACAAATCAAACAATTAATTTAATTACAACATTACACAAAAACGACCGCATACAACAAAAGCAGTCATAAATTGCAAAGATTATGCAACGGCACGGCTTACCGTCTTCCTGGCTTTGGGCCCATAAATATCATTTAGCTGCAAGGTGGTCTGACAAATTTGCGGTCGCTACAACTACTTGCTGCCTTTACCCTATTAGTGGCATAGATTAAAAAAATAGTTGAATAAAAATCGGTTGGTCAAAGTGAATTCCTTAGCAGCGTAGGCACTTTAGTTCAAAATGATCATGATAAAAAAGTTTTTCCATAGCTCGGGGTGATTTTCTCAGTCGTAGATTCAAAAGTCGTCTCTTAAACATAGCCCTTTTGAGCTTTGAAGACGTCCCTCCCGGCTATAAAGTATTTAAGCTCTATTATATGCATTTTTAGGCAGCAAATCCAAAAATGGCTTTCTTATTTAAAAAAAAGTAAAATTTCGTTTATCGACAAAATAATCGTGTACAAGATATTTTGAATCCATTGGCTCTAATTAAAAAAAACTGTATTTCAGAAGTCAGTGGCTGCCAGTAGTTTTATATTGCTTTATTTGCTCAACACACATTATTTTTCAAAAGAATAATTTGTTCTAGTGCTTGAGAATTTGACTAAGATGTTTGAATGAAATAAACCGACAGTAAGAAAAAATATTGCGTTCAAAAAAATGAACGAAAAAACTCACAGTAGTTAGAATGCCTTTGTGGGCGTTGGTCACTCGATTATTACTCGTAAAACTTTTTGTAAATAGAACAATGTATTGTGTACAAATCTATTTTGAAAATGGAAAAATGTGTTGTGTCAATTTGTTTGGACATGGATCCTCTTTTTTGACCATCTTTTGTTATTGTTTTTGCTAGATTTTTTCTTTATTTTGACTGTTGCGACATTATCATTGTTGCCAGTATTTTAAAATGTTGTAATATTTTTATTATTACAGAATGAAAATGCAGTATTCGAATCGAGGTGATGAGGTGTAGAGCCACACCAGAAATAGCTTTGACCTAAGACATCAGTAATATTAAGATACATATAAACGTAAATTTAGTGAAATTGTTCCGCTCTTTGAATGCCGACCGGGGTCAAGCTACGTATAAAAGCTTAACCCGTGATTGGTTTAGCGGCTGGAGCTGACCACAATGCGGTTGTGGGGTGACCAAAGGGTAAACTTGCGAAATAGCCTCGCTTGAACCTTATTACTTGGTACTAAAGTTCCTATCTGCTCATCATTATTCAGCTCATCTTTATTTACAAAATCTTGGAGTGCGCGTGTTCGTAATTCAAAAAATATTACTAGGCTATAATCCACTTTTTTTTCAACCAATGACAGCCTTTGCTGACCTGCTGGGTCTGTGTCTCCTGATCCATAATAAAGTAAATTTTGTTCTCTGTTAGTATCTATAGAAAGTTTTTATTAATAAAGTAAGTTTGTATATGAGTCAGTGGCCAACTCTGGTGACAGAGTTTTTAGGCCGCCTTAAGGCATCCGTCACGGTTTAACGACTTAAATAGCTGGGACCAACAATTTAACATGCCCTCCGAAGCACGGAAGCGCTCAAATGAAAATGCCACTGGCGGTCACCCATCCACTTACAGACCGTTTCGAACAATCATTGCTTAACTTTGACGACTAAGCAAGCACGACCACCGATTATCTTAAAAAAAATCTAGATAAGGCGCAGAGAATTTTCTAGATATTTTCTCTTTGGGTTAGTTATTTTTGCGATACATTTCATACAAAATACTTAAGAGTGTGGGATCCTTTACTGATTGACCCTGCCGATTACCTCGATTGGTCACGGCCTACCAAGGGTGAATAAATTATTTTTCAAAATAAACAACATTGTTTTAATTTGAACCATAAATAATACTCCTGGTAACCTGGTCATTGTTATGTTGATTGGTTATTGATTTTTTCCACCCAACAGTCACATAACTTTGACGACCTCTGTGGCGCAGTGGGTGAAAACCCGCTTGGGACGCAGAAGGTTGCGGGTTCGATCCCCGCCACGGGATAAATGTTTGTGTGATCTGCAAATATTTATCTCAGGCCTGGGTGTTTCTACGAGTATGTATATGTAATGTACCTATGACATAACAAAAAAAAGTATATAAGTAGTTAACAGTTATCTTGTTCCCATAGTAACAAGCTTTGCTTAGTTTGGGGCTAGATGATGCTGTGTGAAATGTCCAAAAAGATAAAAAAAAACATAATCCGTCCAGTGTGATCCCTTGCAATGAAGTGTGACCAACAAAAATAAATTCCTGTTCTCTGGTGTAACCACGAGTCCGTCGTCATCCTGATCCCTAACTAAAATTACAGGTTGTCTGGTAGAGATCGCTATTTACCGATAAGACCGCCGATTGTATGTCATTGTGTTTTTTGTTTAGTTTTCCATTTTTGTTTATTTTTATTATGTGGTGTGCAATAAAGTATTTTCTATCTATCTATTACAGAATAAGTTTACATTTCGCATTGGTCACATTTTGCAGAGGCTAGTATTCTGTATGTGACAAGTAGCAAACCTAAAGTATGTACCTACATAATAAAATAAGCAAGCTGTAGAAACATGCATTCAATCAGCATCGACAGTCTTCATCAGCCAGCGCAGAGTTTGACATCAATTACGAAGCATGGTGGTGGCACGATGGTGTTCTCACGACTGGGGATTGCTTCTAGAACTCCGGGACGGATACGGGCCGGAAGATGTAAGTGCTGCTAGTTTTATGGGTGAGTGGAACCTTGACTTCTGATCTAAAAGATGAATGGGATATTGAATAACTCAACTTTCAATCAAAATAATTATCGAGTTCGAAAGAAACCTCATTCAAGTTTTCACTTCTGTCGGCACTCCTGGAGTGCCACTATTTTTTTTAAAGCATGTAGATATTAAAAGTTAAATACCAGATATAAGTTATATAGCAGACATTGTGAAGAATAAGGATCTTGCAAATCTTATTGGTTGGTTCTGGTCGAATGTTTACTCAGAGACTCGCAGAATGGAGAGTCTTAGTTTGGTATTGATTATCTTGGTGTTATCTTGAAAATAGGCATGGATTTTAAAGGCACACAGGCATGCAAGACTAGGCACAGATCTGGATACTTAACCTTAGGCCTTAGACCGTGCTGGTAGGTTTCTTCGTTCTTGCAAAGGTTTTAGTTACGTCCCGTCCCGCTTGTAAATATTTAGAAGAGAAACCAACCACAGACCAATAACGGACCCCGTAACGTATTGTTTTCTTTATTTATTTGTATAAGTGTTAGAAACCGTTTGACAGAGTTTTGTGGTAAGGCGATGAGAAAGCATGAAATATGATAGGGTTATTAGGAAACTCTTCAGTCTTATCGTGTCCCTTGGTTTCCTTATCACTATAGCCCGAACGATGGATGCGATTATCGACCATATCTCCTAGGAACAAATCCTCATTTTGTTTGCTTTGACTTTGTGATTCTTTGCAGTACTTGTGCTATTATTTTGTATTAGTTGCTAACATAAACGCTCATTGACTTTATTTAGTGAACACACATACATACGAGTAAATTACTTCGAATCTCCTCAACTAGGCACCACCAGTTCTACCAAAGACCATACATAGCGATGCAATTGCTTTAGGCATAATGATTTTTGATAAAATCGCTGCTAAGCTGTGTGACTTCACTAAAAGTGAAGATATGGTGTACCAATGTTCGTTTATTTAAAATGTAGTCTATTTGCACATCGCTTGCATAAGTCTTACGTATGCATTGAACTGCATAGGTAATAGGTATAATAATAACTTTCATCATATAACGCTCACGACGCCTGTGTGTGGTCTAAGGGTGATGCTGTCGGCTAATATTTGTTCTCATATCAGACACAGGTGGAAACTACCACAACAGGGTGGGATGGCGTGACAAGCGGAGCGATAAGTGTTTAAAAACTCGCGATTCTTCCGAAATTTTGAAAATAGTAGAATTTCTAGACTTGAAAAAAAAAACCGGGGACTTTTAGACGCAAATAAAATAATATTTATTTATTCTAAGAGTCTTTGTGCTACTATTCTGCCATAATGCAAAAAATACAGCCAACGTTTTAAAGTAGGTAATTTTATTCTAAATGTTTTTTACTCGTCTATGAAAGTTGTATGATGGTAAATTGCTAAAAAAACACAGAATTCATCATTTTATTTCTTCATTCTTCACTTCATTATTTGATACTTCAAGCTCACTGCTACGTTACCCATCCCCAAACCTGTAACGCTTTACTCTCCATACATATTAGTGGGTGGCTCGCTTCTCTCACCAACATAGCCTTAGTCAATCTGTCGCATACTCAAATGAATTTACAGCCTGGCTTTCCATCACGGCATTGCCTCGCGGTCACCGAATCCTTAATTAAATAAGTCGTACTGTATCTACTCATTACATAGTCCAGTGATAAGATTTGTTTGGGATTCCGTGGCTTTTGTGTAAAAAAAGTAAAATATGTAGGTATTTTGATTGAAGATTTTGTTTTTATTGTTTACATAATTGTTGAATGAAAGTTAATATAATGTTCTGGTGTATGACTGAATCCACTATCGTAAGTAATAGGAGAATAATCAAATGATGCTACATCTGCATCGTGTTAGTTTGAACTCAAGTATGGAAAGTTTTTATTTTATTCATCCAATATGAACTCATATTAAGTCAAAGTCAAAAAGCATTTACTATTCAGTAGGACCGCTGGGATCACATTGAACTATTTTTTTATAGTGAGATAATACCGGTCCGTATGAGAAAGACAATCTAACACAAACTTCGCACAAACTTATTTTTATACGGAACCAATACAATTGCGGCAACTATTTGCAAATAGACATCTTTTCACGGCCACTTTTTACTGTCGTTAAATAATCCGAGGGCTGAGTGCTTATTCTTCCGTCTAAGTAAGTTTCCGTATTGTCTTTATTTACGCACTTAATAACCGTCTGTAAGAAGTTTGGAAAGTTTTTGTAAGTACCTAATTAAATTTCATAAAATGCAAATAGATAAAACAATATAAGTAAGGGTTTTTTTATAATAAAACTACAACTAACGTCATTTATGCCTAAATCAACCACTACGAAGGCCTTCAAGCGAGTTCTTAAAACTCCGTCACTAGATTTATTGACTCTAATCGAGCTCTCTTCCTCAAAGGAATTTACTTGTTATTATTATTATGGTAGTATTTATGGTACCTAGTATTCCACTGCAGGGCTCGTGGTCGTGCTTGCTTAGTCGTTCTTGATAGATCGTCGAAGTTAAGCAATGTTCTAAACGGTCTGTAAATGGATGACCGCCAGTGGCATTTTCATCTGAGCGCTTCCGTGCTTCGAAGGACACGTTAAATTGTCGGTCCCGGCTATTTAAGTGGTTAAGCTATGACGGAGACCTTAAGGCGGCCTAAAAACTCCGTCACTAGAGTTAGCCACTGACTCACACGACCTTACTTACTGCAGGGCAAAGGCCTCTCTTCCCTCTTTCCTGTCATCACTGTTGTAGCCCACTGTGTACCTATCCTCTAAGACCGCTGGTTGGATGGGAGCGTATACTATCCAACTAAACTACCTATCGGCCGATAGAAAGTCTGCAGTCTGCGAGGGGGCCAAGTGGGTATCCATTTCATCTCTATTCAGTCTCTATAACTACGTAGAGCAAAGAAAAATAAGTTCTTATTTTTTGTTATCATGTTTTTTCCATGACGTTTAGACAGGTTTCTAAAACTAAAATTATGCTACTTTTATTATCAGAAAATAGCGAGTAGATAAAGTAATTACCATTTTGTAAGTGCATTGCACCTCGCGACGCCGGCGCCGACGCCGCTTCAGCTTGGTTTTAATTTCAATTTGACGCTGTGTCCAAGCACGACCGGCGGGTAAGGCTGGGTTTACACTAACCCATCCTCTCTAAGCTCTTGTATGTAACTGGCTTTAAGGTCACTTTCACAATATTAATATCAACGAAATGAACCTTAATTTAAACAGGATTGCGAATATGTAACTGAAAACTAAAAATCCATTCCTATTAGTTAAATAAAATATCATTGTTATTTTCTGCCAGCCATCTACAAATGAATTATTAGTTTTACCCTCTAGTTCTTGATTCGTTTGATTTACATTATCTTGACGAGTACCAAGGTTAAAGTGCTTAGCCATTGACTTAAACTTGTTACACGTTTTCATGTCAACCAAAGAAAAAACTGATTAATTAACTAAAAACGGACTCAAGACCAACAGACAATTAACATTATTCATCGTCACCTTTTTTTAAAACAATTCTAAACGATCACGATCGTTCGATCCGACTAATCGGTAAATTGATCGAACGAAGCAAGCCAAGATTTTAGCAGCAATTTGTGTAATTTATCATTATATTGTATTTTTTTTTGAGTAGTATTAAATATCATAGATAAATCTTGATGCTTTTATCAATGATTTGGTTTATGAATGGTAGATTGACAATATGAGCCTGAAAAAAAACACAGTTATTTTGATTTTTATAATCTAGACCATCATCATCTTCCTGTATTTAAAAAATAAATAAAAATAAACTAAAATAAAAAGTTTTTATTTCAGACCCTTCTATGGTCCATATCCTCAAATTATTCATACTGGCCAATCTTACATATCTACTAATATACACAAATTGAAACACATAGGACACTGTCACAATGTAAAAACTCATTGTAATTCATTTTCTATCCAAAAATTGCAGATGACGTCAGAAGCGAACCGCATTTTCTGACGTCATCTGCAATTTTTGGATAGAAAATGAATGCGGCGCGTACGGCGCGTTATAGTTAGGTTTATCCTGCTTTAAGAGCGGGCGGTTCTCTACACGGGCGGTTCTCTCGCCGCGGAAAACCGCTTCTGATCCGCACTAGACACAATTTAATATGGAAGTTGTATGCGGCGAGAGAACCCCGTAGTATGGCCCGACATGTATGGCTCTAAGCAGGGACGGCACAAGTTTTTCTCCTTCACTCTACTCTACCAGCCGTCATTTCAGCATTTTTCCTTTCTTACAAAATCTTTCACAAAGTCCTCATTTTTCAATCTTAGGATATCATAGTATCAGACTGTATCACCGATTCACGGTAGACATTCTCTCAGATCATAATGTATGTATTCCAAATCCTTTCAAGATGTCTCGGAGAATAGTCAGAGGCATGTCCATAAATATATGATACATACATGCCTACATGCTGCTGTTATTATAAATGCTACTGTGCTAATGCTACCTGCGTCTTTAGTGCCATATTTGACATGAGGTGGAGCAGTAGCATTATTATTATTATTAAATTAGCCCTTCATGTCCCACTGCTGGGCAAAAGCCACCCCCCATTCCCTCCATTCGTCCCTCTCCTGCGCTAATAGTGTCCAGTCGGCACGGAATTTGTTGAGCTCGTCCCTTCATCTTGTTCGTGGTAGTAGCACAATAATAAATTTTATTTTTATAGAATCAGTATGTCCCCAGCCTAAACATAATATCAGGAGATAGGATGGACGCAATTAGCTTGCGGTGGCTCCGACTTGCAACACTTGAATTATGTTGTGCCATGGCTTGCCTTTACATCATCTAAATTCTAACTCATTATCATCCTAGCTTTGTAACTCACTATTGGGCAAAGCATCCTCTCTCAAATGCTATTTACATAATCCAGTGCATTTTGCCACCAGTTTAATTCTCTGTATGGCAATAAGGAACCATACGGGCTGACTACCAAGACTTATATCCTCAAATCCATATTTCAACCAAAGGATAATGCTCAATGCTCATGAAGTATGAAAAGATAAACCCAGGCCTGACGCAAACGAAATATACCTCAAATTAGAGACAAGATTGAGTAAATAAATTCTACATCGAAAAGTTTGAAATCGTTATTTGAAATTTCACGGAGGACAATTTGTTGTATTTCTTATTGAGTTTAAACTTGGCACATCGGTCAAGCCCAGTGTACAATTTGAAACAAAAATTAAGCTACTACCTACCTACTATTGATTGCTATAAGTTTGCATACGAGCCAGCGACCGGCAGACCTTCGTCATTTCATAAAAGCTGAGTTTGTGAATATTTGGGGATCGTTCATACCTGTACTTTACCTACTGTGTGTGTGTGTAGGTACTGTGGCTTTAAACAGGTGGAAGCGAGCTGATTTAATGATGGAGTCAGGAGCTGTACAATGCAACTCTTCAGGGAATTACAGTAAAATATCAGTGTTTGGGCTCATATGCATCAGCTCATGGGCAACCTACTCAAAGCTGGTACAGAAAAAAATATTGAATTCCTGAGTTCTGATATTAAAAACTTTTAAACTGCAACTGTAAACATTAACCAGCACAACACAACACTGTAGGACGAAGTCTTAAATGCAACATTGGTAATACGCAGTTGGAGGGGAGAAGGAAATAGTAAGAAATACTTGATCACCGTTGAATTAGTCTATGCCAGACACTTGCCTCTCACTCTAGCACGCATTTGTAATTTGCGTGGATAAATACTAACTTAATAGGATGGACGCAATTATTTTGTGGTGGCTCCAGACTTGCAACTCTTGATGTTGTGCCATTCGTCGCCGTTACATCAGGTTTCAACTAAAATTACTAAATTGGTAGCTTAGCGGAATGACAAAGAAAGCACTAGGATATAATTGACACCACAATGCAGCTAGAGGTTGTATATTCCGTTGTTTTGTGATTGTTTTGACTTAGTAATTTGATTTGAAATAATATTCAAGTACGGTATAGTACTTTGACAAAAAGGTGTTTGTGTGTTGACTTCAGTCTCATGCATGCCTATCCTCCTCCTCCTCGATTCGTATTCCTCAATGCTGAGGGTCGTGCTTCTTTGGTTATCACCTTCTCCCTGATGATGTTTCTCCATCTTCCTCTGTCCCCGGCAGTGTGAAGAGCATTGTGTACCGTGGTGTCGAGTGTGGTGCGAATTTGGTCAGACCAGCGCATCGGACTGCACCCACTAGGTCTTTTCCGTTCTATTTTTCCGGTCACAATCAGCTTCTTGATGTTGTCCCCATCTTTCCTTGCAATGTGCATGCCTATCAAAGGTCCTGTATTCCATGGTCCTGAGACGTTTTAACTTTGGCAAACAAAATATAATAAACAATGCTGTTCATATTATTACACAGGATCCAGTAGCCCCTTAGTAAGTAGAGCTGCTTATGTAAGGGTACCATTATATTACTGTTATACTACCTTTTTTCTCTTGACGTAAACTCTTATCAATTACAAATTAACTTTCAAATTTCGAACATTCACAAAACAAGTTACCCTCGAGGTCGTCATAAAAATAGCCGCTCACATCTAGAGCTGACGTGTTCAGTCCTAATTGCATACATTTCAGTATTACCATGTCTTATCCCTAGAAAGATGTATGTTTGTCAATAATGTATGTATTTAGCACACGGATACAGTGTTCGTGACGGCCAGTAATGTTACTGATAAACGGTGAACTTCGCCTTTATGAAAACGGAATATGGCTTAGAATTCATATGTGCATTTGCTAAGATATGCCGTTTTGGAAGTTGAAACCATAACTACCTCTATTGTTTTAGTTTCTGTTTGAGCTTTTGGTATTAACTACTTCAATGGCAAATGATAATTTAAGTTTACTTATGTTACACGGCAAAATGATGGTAGCCAATTAGTTCACGTAAAGTCTCTTTTACATAGCAAGAATTTCTAAACATCAGGATCACGGCTGTATCTAAAGCGGCTGTTACACAAGGAGAGTTTCTCGCGTGCAAGCGGCGAGAAACTCGAAAGATGAGACTCGCTATTCGAGTCTCGGTTGTTTACATTATGACAGAAATTCGTATTATTCAAGCGATTATCGAATGCGAGTATGACAGGCGAGATTATTTTTTCATTTTGAATAAATCAAATAATATTATTTAGATCGTGCAGAAAACATTAGTTTATCCTGTGGGAGTCACAAAGCGATGTAATAACAGACGGACGGTAATAGTTGGTCTGTCTGTACATCATTAATACGCATTGGTGTACGTCCGAATGAACAGTCATATTTTGTACAATCGTGTGAATAAGTGAAATTCAAAAATAAAAACGGCATAAAAATATTGCATTAAAAAACAACAAACAAACACGCACTTTTTATTATGTTATAATAATAAAATTATTATCATAATCTATAGCCCGAATTCCTGATTTGTCCACTATATTTGTCCTTAATTTGCTAATTGCTTTGATCAGTTTGAATGTAGCTAAAATTTGATAAATGTTTGACAATTATAAAAAAAAAGTTGTCGCCATATTCTTTTTTCAAGCAAGTATGATTTTTTGTACTAATACACTTTTGTACGCAAGTATACCGTATTGTTGACATCGGACCATCATTATTCTATTGATATATCGACTGTGACGTAAGAAAATAGCTTTATTCGAATTATTGTTCCAGTTAGTTTTCATTATTTTACGAATGAACATTAATATTTATTTGAAAAAAAAAATTGCTAGCCTAAAAAATATGTGCCAGCTAGCTATGTTGTACAACTGATTTGTGGGTATTTGAATTTCTCTACTTTGAATAAATCGTAAGTATTTAGAACATACAAGAGTAAGTCATACAAGAGTAAGTCATTCAAGTGAGTAAGTCATTTGACTCGCAATCTTTTTCTCGCACCCAATCACACGCATTTTCTGCAATTTCAAGCTTCAAAACACGCCCGTAAAGTGCGAATTTATGTCTATTTCACGCAAAAAAACAGACATCGCAATTACAATACCTGCATTGTAACTAAATACACGTAAACCGCCAAAAAATCACGAACGCATCATTACATTCGCATTTGGCAAACGTACGTGTGGTCTCGATTTTATGGCGTAAAATACGAACATCTATGTGTTCTATATAATAATAGGGGTACTATTTCTGTGGGCAGTGTTATAATGGTCGCGCAACGTTGGGTGGTCGGATTATAACGCAAAGCCGTGGATTATGGCATCGACACGTGTGCTTTTCTTCCCTGAAGAGCCTTTAGGCGATTGTGTACTTGATTGTACTGGTTTTGATAAGGTTGTATTTATGATAGTCTGAAGTACACTTACTTCCAAAACTATTAAGAAATGTAACTAACCGCCAACAATTAATATTCCTTTTTTAAATTTTACAGCTGCGGTTATCTAGGTACCTATTTTAGTGAAATTGGATCGCAAAGAGTCAACTCTAGTCACCACTCTACTCATTCAGATGATAACGTCTTTTCGTACTTGTTGCCCCGATTCTTCACGGTATTGGTCACGAAAGAACAGGAGTAAAATTAGTTTTAAGACTATTCTAAGTGATCACTGCGGTCCTACTGAATAAATGCTTTTTGACTTTGACTTTGACTTCTTTTACTGGTGATAAGAATAATATTTTATCTAATGGCAAGGAAGTTACTTTTTATTTTCAGCCAAAAGTTATCGATTGTATCATCAGCTGCTAAAACATAATATAAAACGCACTGGACTCTATCAAATTTTAACCAAACATCGTAAGAAACACAATGTATTTTTTTAAATTCTAAGGTGAGCCCACAAATTCGCTACCGTACAGGCATAACATGATTATGTTTTTTCAATCTTGCATCAAAATTCAAATGTTACTCTATTTCAAGGGAATAAGGTAGAGTTTTGCGAGTATTTTTTCTAAAAAGTCCTATTCAATAAGTCAAACGATGCGCAAAATATACCGCCGCCCAATGTTTGCGTAGCGGACATTTCAAAACTGAGGAATTTCTTGAACATGATCAAATAATGGTATAAATTTTTGGCCAAATCGACCCGACATACTATAATAGTGTTAAATTTCGTGGATTTATTTCAAAATGATGAATCTGTCGGCGGTTTCTTTTTGCTGCGTTTTTATTTCAAAAGAATCCGAAAGGTAGGTACTCTACGTGATTGCGTTCCTTTGAAGTTTGATCGATCATATTTTGAGGTTTCATCTAAAAGTGACTCTAATAAATAGTTCGATTCAGTCGAGCAGAGTTGCTCATTATGATATGAGCGACATTTTTTTTTAATGAAATAGTTCAGCATTGACTTCACTCTGCCTGATGTTAAGCAGTAGTGAGGTCTAAGATGGAGCATGCTTACCTAGAAGGAACCTATTTGCTCTTCATTTGAAGACTATATTGAACTTTTCGGGAAATACAGAGCCAGGCAATGAGTTCCACAATTTGGTGGTGCATATGAAAAATGTAGACTCAAAACGCTTTGACTTCTTAAAATGTTATGTAATATGAATAAATACTTTCATAGATACGAGGAAGTCCTTAGGTCACATGTCTATGGTGTTATGGTTTCGTCCCACCCCACCCCCAGAGGTATTTCATTCACGTATTTATTTCGTTCTTGCTAAAGAACAAAACAAAATGACTCTTTTTATGTTAGTTTAAATGTTTTGATTCCTCCTTGTCTTATCCGACAAAGGCGAACCGGCTGAAATATACATTACCAACGTATGATACATTCCACATACTAGTGCCGGTTCTCAATAAAGGTCCTATTTTACCCACGTAGATTTTCCCAGCTCCGTCTTCACTGGCACCCGTTGAATTAGGGGTCAGCGAGGCTCCGTAATCATAGAACCTTGCCCGTGAGTATGGTCGCTCGTGTCATATTATGACACATTAACGCTCTGTGCCGTTGACAGCCGCAATTTGCAATTAGCCATGGAAATAACATCGACGCATGGTCAGGGTAGGGATGGGAATATGCTGAAACTGATATCGATAGATGATTTTTTAGGTTAGGTTTAAAGGAATGTTTCGACGATTTTGATAAACATAGTTTTTAATGTAAACTGCATTTTGTGCGGGAAAACAATCAAATCTGTTATTTAACTTGCTTTAAAGAATATTTTTTTCTATAAATAACGAAAAGAAAATTATTTCAACTACTTAATATGAATACTATAAAAATATGTATTACCTGTTTCATTCATGTTGTTTAAAAGTGTAATGCCTATAAATATTGTAAGCACTCAGTAAACTACAATAAAATTGTTCAAAGCTATGTAACAAAGTGGTTTTTAACATAGAACCTTGGGTTTTCCTGTCATAATTAATATGAATAAACAACCTGTTATTCAATGTGGACACCTTTATTTGTCAGCGAGCAGTTGTAAAATAAATCTGCAAATACTATAAATGATAACGTTTCATTCTGATAACGATGTCAATGGGCACAACTCTAAGCTTCACTTAGAGAACAATTGTTAATGTTTGTATTAGAATAAACAATATGACATTATTAATTTGAATAAACAATACCATCGTCGTTATATAAAATTGTAGAGATAGTTTCGACTCACGAAGACTAAAAAGCATAAATATGCAGTCCGTGTTAAAAAAATTGTAAAAGCTTTTATTAACTTTTTTTGTAAATATTGTACAAGAAAGCTATATCGATGTCTCCGTAGTTCCACATAAGCTTTTCTATTTAAAAGCTGTGCAATGTAGATCACGCAATATTTTTCTTGCCGTAGATATAAACATCCATTGCGTCTTCAACCCATGACATTTTTGTGGAAAGATTATACAATTCAGACACTGAACTGCCTATCGATAAGCCTGTATATACACAGCACATCACTACATAATTGATCTTGTCGTAGGTGAGTGTGTCGCTTATTTCATGATACCTTCAAAATAAGCGATCATTATGTAATTTTCAGGCGTCTCTGCTTCGTTCTAAGAATCTAAGGTCAGATTGCAAGAACTGGTAATGTTGGAAGCATTAAGTTTATATACTTAAAGATATTCAAAATAAATAAATAATGCTGGACATTTATTTTCACACGGCATCATCTGGCCCAAAGTAAGCAAAACTTATGTTATGGGAACTACATAACTGATATACTGCTTAGGTATTTACTTTTTTAATATAATACAAAATGATTAAACCTACACATAGAATACCCATAACATACAAATAGTTAAACATTAAGACCCCTTGCAGACTACAGACTTTCTATCGGCTGATAGTTGAGACGGGCTATACTTCTCCATACTCATTACGAGCCGAAGTATATTCCGTCTCAACTATCGGCCGATAGAAAGTCTGTAGTCTGCGAGGGGTCTTGTTCTGCGCCGATTAATTGAACATTTTCTTAAATTGTAATGCGTAAAGTTTTGTTGCTTTTACTTTTTTAAATTACAAAATACCACATTCAACTTTGAATATATTAAGTTGCTGCAAAACAAGTAAGCATTGTGTTATCATTGACCCAACATACGAATTGGGTACAAATTACCTGTAAAATGGCTATCGTTTAAACCGGTGTTTTATCAGTCAAATTGTATACCGGTCCGCAATACCGGTACTGTATCGGTATCATTAGTGTATTGGTGTCGTTCGTTTCAGGTGGTTTTTATCTTATCTAAAGAGGACGTGCGGGTGGTATATAGGCTCATTGTTTCAAAAATTTTTTTAAAGGAAAATGAACTCTAAATCAATGAGCCGTCATTCTAAATTAGATTGTTTGATATCGATTTTTTTCGAACTTTTCCCAACACTACTGTATTTTCAATTTCACATCTTATGACTTAAGATTTAAGGTTCATTTTCAAGTGATGCTAAATCGCCTTTTCCGGTAGTTTTACAACAAACAGTGTAAACGACAATGGGCAACTTGTTTTCCGATATGCATGTAAATGCGTGGATGAGTGGTCACCGTACAGATAAGGCCTGTCTTTAAATTAGCAAAAGGTTACTTGGGGTTATTGATAAGGTTGAAAATGAACGGGAAAGTAAAGGATGTTTATGAGGTATTAGGTAAATGAAGTTTATGGTCTTTTGAAAATTAAATTTTAGTTTCAACATTGTTTTATCAAATTAATTTATCATGCCAGGTGGCGTCTTGATAAGTAAATAATGCTGGACATTTTATACAGCATCATCTACTCCCAAAGCAAGGCTTGTGGCTTGTTAAGAGTAAAGTGTAAAGAGCTTGTTATGGGAACCACAATACGACTGAATTTACGCTCAAACTTTTAAGTATAGTTCATACATTATTAGATATTATTCCAATACTAGCTTCTGCGCGCAGCTTCGCCCGCGTGGTACCAACATTTTGAATAGCCTATATGCTATTCCAGGTCACTATCTACGCTTATTCCAAGTTTCATCCAAATCGGTTCACTGGTTTAGGCGTGATTGATACACAAACATACAAACATCCAAACACATATTAGGATAGGATTGTGAATGCTATAGGTGACTGGAACAGTTTGGTAGTGGGGCGACATAAGCAAATATCTTACGGCCGCTCTACTATTTGCCGAACTATTATTTGGAAAGACGATGACAGGCGAATACAGGCGAGGAGGCCCACATTCGTGAACGTCGGCATTCGTCTATCATCGACGAATATGTAGAGGGCCCATTATAATTCTTCTGTATTTTACTTACTCCTACATTATCCAATTGTAAAATCGATGCCTACATTATTTTACTATCCATGCTGCACGATCAGCTCACGAATGTCCAAATACTACAATTACCTCTTCAAAACTATAATTACCTCTTCAAAAGGGTGCACTTATAAGTACCTACTGTTTAAATTATCTGGACATCTGTACGATAAAGATCGTCCAAACTGCCACAAACAAAATATAACCACGTATTCGAAATACAAAATTGAATCTGGAACAAAATTTAAGCGAACATTGCTGGGTTTTTTACTGTAAAAAGTTTAAAGGCGATTACAGACGAGCAATGGTCGTTAAAAACGGGAGTATGATGTTTATAGAATCCGATGGGTTCCAGTTCGTACCATTCGCCACTGACCGTCGCGCGTCGTGTGCCCCTTGCGACCTTTCACCTCAGGGGACGAAACAAAAAACGGTTGAGCCGACTGTGCTTACAAAAAATTATAGATTTTTTTTAATATGGCTGTATTAGACAAAACTATTTAGCCTTAATAAAATAAATAAATAATGCTGGACTTTTTCACACAGCATCATCTAGCCCCAAAGTAAGCAGAGCTTGTGTTATAGGTAGGTACTACATGACTGATATACTACTTATATACTTTTTTACATACATATTATACACACTCGTAGATACCAGACCAGAGAAAAATATTTGTAGATCATACAAACATTGGTCCTGCCGCCGTAGTAGGTATATTTTTAAAAAAAATTTTTAATCCTACATTTTTTTAACATTATACCTACTATCTACTGAGTAAAAATTAGAGTGAGCTGTTTTGCAATCAATTAAGGATAGTTCTTTCTTAATTCACAAAAACAATAATATTTATAGAACTTTATAAAACAAGCGAAATATATATATCTATAAAAAACGAAGCGCTCGTGGTCGTGCTTGCTTAGTCGTTCTTGATAGATCGTCGAAGTTAAGCAACGTTCGAAACGGTCTGTAAGTGGATGGGTGACCGCCAGTGGCATTTTCATCTGAGCGCTTCCGTGCTTCGGAGGGCACGTTAAATTGTCGGTCCTGGCTATTTAAGTCGTTAAGCCATGATGGAGGCCTAAGGCGGCCTAAAAACTCCGTCACCAGAGTTGGCCACTGACTCATACGAACTTACTTACTTTTTTATAAAACATCCTTGAATACAATTTTTTTTATTTATTATCCAGAAGATAATTTTAGGTATAACGACACTCCAATCTTTCCCCTGCCAATAAATCGCGTTCAATATGAATAACTATCATAGATTACACCATTGATAAATGAAACGGCAGTCGACCGTGGCAAAAAATACCATGAATATTATTACGTTTTATTGCAAATCTCCGCAACTAGGAACTGACCATTTGGGATAATAGATTTTATACAGGATGCCGCAATATTTTTCCAACATACTTGGGTAGAAATTTTGGAAAAAAAAACTATAAATTACTTATTGTTTTTGTAGACGTATTTAAAAAAACTTTTTGCTTAAATGAAACAGTTTTTTTGAATTTTTTTACTATAACATTAATTTAGTTTTTGGAACACTCTGTAGATGACTTCTTTCTGTGGTTAGAACGATTTAGGGTCCGATTTATTGCATTTTTTCCTGCATGATTAACGGATCGGGCCTACAGTTTCCGTAGGACAATGATCCACATAAATTATGTTGGACAAATACAATGTTTCCGCGTTTGATATGCATAGATTGCTTTATCGATATTTTTGTTTGCTTTTCACATCACTATATTCTAGATTTATTTTGTTTTTACGTCTAGTTTATGTCATTCTACTAGACTTAAATCCCGCGCAAACTTTTTGAACGGAAAAAATACTTATTTCAAGAAAAAATTTAGTAGTTGAATTAAACTAGGTATTTATTACAGGTATATAATTATGGTTTCCATTAAAAGGAAACTGTTTGATACTTGTATACTACCTGTACTTACTTATGGTTGCCAAACCTGGGCAATGAACAAATCCCATGATAAGAAGCTTGAAACTTGCCAAAACTCTATGGAAAGGAGCATGCTGGGAAAGAAATTATCAGATAAAATAAGAATTTCAACCATAAAACAACATACAAAAAGAACAAAGGATGTTACAGTAGCAATCAGAAACTTCAAATGGAAATGGGCAGGTCATACCATCAGGGGAGAGGATAAATGGTCAAAAAGAATTATGTACTGGTTTAATGGACACAGAAAGAGAAAACGAGGCAGGCCACATAAAAGATGGGCTGATGATATGAAAACTGCAACAGTTGGAGGATGGACAGCCGTAGCAAGGGACAGACAGAAATGGAGGGAGTTGGGGGAGGCCTTTGCCTATAAAAGGCACACAGACAAATAACTTTAACAGTGAAAAAATTAACAGTGAAATATTATGTAATGTAGGTACACTTGTCTGCTCGGCGTGGTGCGAGGAGCGTGGAGTCTTGGTCAACAGGATCGGGCAGGATCTCAGTCTGCCAAGCGTAGTTGCAGCTATGCTGGCAGACGACACGGCCTGGAGGGCCGTGGCCTCTTTCTGTGAAGCCGTTCTGGTCCAGAAAGAGGCGGCTGAGCGGGATCGTGAGAGGGCCGATCCCGCTCGGAGAAGGAGGCGGAGGCGGGGTGCTAACGGCCGTCCCGCACCGCCTGCCCCCCCGTGAGGGGGGCGGAGTGGTATCCCCTGCCAAACAGGGGACTTTCCGGGTCCGCGGGTGGTTGAAGTGGGGACTTCGACTGTCCACGATGCGGACCCCGGGAGGGCGGCGGCGCTCTGTGGCGAGCGCCGCCGTAAGCACCGCGAGGGTGCCGGGCGTGGCTGTGGATGCCATTCCCGGGACAGTGCTTAGGCAAAATGCGAGAGGGGCACCGCTGTGTTCCATAGGAGATCGCGGAGCCCCTTGACAAGCATGGAGGCCGGCCACGCGTCAGTTTTTAGTCGGTGAGAGTCCGACATAACCCTTCCGCTGTCCCCACGGCGGTCGGGTATCCATAATGGATTTTCTGACGTTATAAAAAAAAAAAAAAAAAAAAAAAAGGTACACTTGTCTGAATAAAGGCTATTATTATTATTATTATTTATCTGGTTGATTTTATCAGCTCGGCTTGGAAGGCCGGATTATAGTGACGAGCACGGGCCTAAGCCAAGTGCGCATCATTTTCTGTTCGAGATTCAATCTGCAGAAATTTTCTGACGATCCTACAAGTATTGAGGACAACAGCTTTTTGTAATAGGACAAATGTGTGTTTTGGTAAGCCTAACATAGTGAGAGATTTGAATAATTGGGTGGGTATGACGCCTGTGGAGGATATAACAATCGGAATAATTGATACTTTCTCTAACCTCCACATACGAGTTTTATTATTATATAATTATGGTTTATAAATTGAGCATGTTTGTATGCCACCGTCCTTTCTATGTAATTTTCTATCCTATCCATCCAAAGGTTACTTGGAAGAAATCGCTTTCAGCGATAAGGTCGCCCATTGTTGCACATTAATTAAGAACTGTTTTTGTTACTATTGTGTTTCTTTCTTTTTGGTGTACAATAAAGTAATATTCTATTCTATTCTAAAATTTGAATAATTTGAAAAAGAACGTTACTGGTCGTAGTCGTAGTCGTACCTATTATTAGTATCATACCAAATACGATTCGCAACACATAATACAATTAAATTTTGTAAAAAAAATATAATATAATACTCTGACGATGTACAAAATGTTCTAGTAACACTTGTATTTGCTTGTTAGCGTCACTCCAGACGTGATATGAAAAGTCCATGTTCAGTTTCAGATACCGTCTATTTGTGGAAGTAAGGACACTGTGAGGTTACAAACAATGTGAGGTGTCAAATCAAATTGCGCAATCATGCGGACTTATGAAACCAGACGGAACAGTAAGCCTATGTCACTTTTATCTGCTGATAGGTAGGTATGTTGTGACTTTTATTTTCTTGTTTAATAATGGAATCTATCTTCGTAAAATATCATAATCAAATTGTTTCTATGAGAACACAGTTTTTATTGTTAAATTCAATTGTACATTAAGGTCTTCTAATAACTAGATTGCGCTGCTATCATGTAAATGTCGACTCTATCTAAAATTCTTTTAAAAATATTCCATTTTCAAGAAATATCGATTAAAGCCTTGCTTATATTGTTATCTAGGCAAAATACTAGTGAAAGTGAATATTTGGATTTTTTCACAATCAACTTACAATAAAAAGTGAACCTTTCTGGACCTTCTTAGTGCAATGACACATCTAACACATTGAATCTGTCTTTTGAAAGCATTGGTCTACCCAAGTTCTCTAAATCTATACTATAATGGGTTAAGATGAAAACTTGTGTTGGTATTACCCCGTCAACTGCAAATGGGTAAAGACTGAACAAAAAAATGGTAAAAATCTCCTAAAACGCGAGAAATAGCCATATATTAATACATAGACAACGTGTCTTGTAATTAGTACATAAATCCTCTATTTTTAAATACACTGTAAGTTTTGTGAATAAAATAAATTGAAAAAATAAATTGAAATTGAAATTGTCTTTCAAACATAAGTGATGAAGCGCTCGTGGTCGTGCTTGCTTAGTCGTTCTTGATAGATCGTCGAAGTTAAGCAACGTTCGAAACAGTCTGTAAGTGGATGGGTGACCGCCAGTGGCATTTTCATCTGAGCGCTTCCGTGCTTCGGAGGGCACGTTAAATTTTCGGTCCCGGCTATTTAAGTCGTTAAGCCATGACGGAGGCCTTAAGGCGGCCTAAAAATTCCGTCACCAGAGTTGGCCACTGTCTCATACGAACTTACTTTTTTTTTTAACATAAATGAAACTCTCATAGAACAGTGTACACTTATCTGTGGCCCCTAAGACTGCGCAAATACACACGTCTCCACAATCACCAACTAAATAATCATAAAATAAAAGCCTTTACTGTCCTCTATAAATTATCACGTTATCTGACAAACAAGAATGAAAATTAAATAAAGCAATCTGTTATCTAAGAAGACGTAATCAGAACGGACATAGGTCGCTGTGTGATGATGAAATGACTTTCGAGGTATGCGTTTTGGAGTGTCGTTTTACCTTTAAAAAATGAGTTCTTAATTGGTAAAGAAATTTTTTGTTCTTTTCATCTGTTTTCTATTCAAAATCTCCACTGAAGCGTTGTAATTGGTCAATTCAAGTCGCGAAATAATGTTCTCTTATGCCCAGTTTCTATATTCAACGGAAATTCGTTTGACAACTAACAGTTAGCTGTCAAACTTTTGTATGTGGATACGAGTCGTAGCACTTACCTACGACTGTCCGTTGAATATACAAACCGGGGGATAGTAAATCTGAGACATGGTTGTCCAAGATCGATACTACATAGTAACCAATCGATCAATAATAATTTAGAATATTCTTGTAAATTACATTAACTTATCATTGAAAACATAAAAGTTTCTTATTGATTATTTTTCCGACCCAAATGTCGACCAATAGAATTGCACCATTCGACGTCACGTGGTACAACCTACATGGTATTATACTGATAATTTTTTGAAAATTTTCGCTGGTCGTTGCTATATATAAAAAACAAAACATGATCCAGTCAAATTAACCACACGTCAAACTGACAGGTTGAATTCAATTGTGAAAATTGGAGATTTTGCATGAAAATGAAATTAACTGTACATTTCGTCTCATGGTGCAATTCTATTGGCCGACATTTGGGACGGAAAAATAATCCCCCGAATACCACACGAGCTTCAAAATTATCTGGCATTTCCCTCAAGGTTCCCTGCAAACAAATAAAATCGTCAAGTTTTTCAGGAAAAATCTTGTGGTATTATAAGTGATACTTCATAATTCATAACCTTCTTAATTCAAACTTCATAATTCATTTTTAGCTTGACCGTCGTCCCGTAAAATTTTGCTATTGTTATAAAAACTGTCATTTTTTATGGCACGGCAATATTTAGCCTAGTAGGCTCATCATCGTGAGCACATCTTGGCCATGACGGTCCAACGGTAACAATGCGACCCATCTGTGACGGAGGACAAACGACTTCCTACATGTGACCGCCGGCGATCCTGATCAGCGTCGCCCGTGACGAACAGCACGCGTTTTGGTCAATGGACACGAGGTAAGATGCTGCACGAATATTAGATTAAGAAAACTTTTAGTGTGGCTAAGTGGGAAACTTAGGATGTTGATTCAAAGTTTGTAGAGAGCTGGGTTTCACGTACAAAATTCTCTAGAATTTCGAAAATTGATCCCAAGGTATTGTTATTGATTGCAAAGCGTCCTGGGTAAGAAAAGTAGTAAGTGGTCCTGGTAAGGGTAGGAAAATATTTTCTGAAGCTATAAAAAACATCTAATTGTTGGATATTTTCAAATCAATGGATCAGTTTGAAAGGATCTGTGGACAGTAAGGCCTAATTTAGTTTTAGATTTTTTAACTTTAGCATTAGGTAATGACGTAGACATTTTTTAATCTACATTTTAGATTCTTTCTACTTTAAAAGTATGTACAAATATAACCATGATACTTTAAAGTATCGTCTGAGCATTAAAGCATTAAGCTCTATCATAGCAGCATTTTAGCGCTCCCGTGGCCAAGGCATGGAACATGAGAGTAGTAAATTGGAAGATCATAAAAATCGCTCAACGGTACCAGGTATTAGTTCACCTACGGCTGTACCATAGAGAGGTCAGGCTATTCATATGTCGACTGAAATTATGTTTAGAGCATTGCAAAGCAAGGAAATGTTGTGGGTAAGGCAAAAACTTACAACCCGGAAATTTACAACCAGGAGAATTTTAGCTCACGAATGAATCCTAATAATTTATAAAATGAACTGGTATTTTCCAACATTGTCGATTATCATTATCAGCCTATAGAACTGCTGGATATAGGCCTCCCCTAACGAGCGCCATTGCGCCCTGTCCTCAGCTCGACGCATCCAGCTTCTGCCAGCAGCCTTTCGCAGATCGTCACTCCACCTGGCCGGAGGCCGTCCTACACTACGTTTGCCGAGTCGCGGTCACCACTCAAGAACTCACACATTGTCACAAACTGGATTTATTTAAAGCAACGAATGAATCGAAATCTATCTAGCTTTGGTTTCTGTTTGTACAAATGTAATTTTAAAAGCTAGACTTATTATTTTATTCAGGTTTTGATACAATAACAAAAACCGCTCTTTATCATCTAATGACAGGAAACTAGGAGAGAACAAACATTGTACAAAACCAACACCGGCGCTCCTTTGACCACATTAATAGCTTATCATCCCTTTTGAGACAAGACGCGATTGTTCCTTATCAAACAGGTTGTCAAAACAACCTGCATGTTTGTTCAGGCGTTATGCAAAATGGTAGGGACATTTAAAACCAAACAAGTGCATTTGAACTTGAAATATTAAATTACTTTACATGGAACTTTTATTGTACCTATAGGGACTATCATACCAAGAACACTGCATTGTAAAGACTGGCGGATATGTAGGAAGGCATTTGCCCAACAATAGGATGGCATGGGCTACTAGTAATAGTAATCTACTTGGTAGTAGAAAGTATGCAAATTCAGCATACTTTTAATTGACACTACTGGAACAACCAAACCAACACACCTAAATGGCATGACTAAATTTTAACTTCTTTTTACTTTATCGTCCTCTGAGAGTAACTTTTGTTTGCTTCTGCCATAGGTATACCTCTTATCATTTATTTTTTATTTTTTTTAAGATGAATGGATCGACGCTTGACCACGAAACTTACATAGGCAAGAATGAGGTCTACGATAGAGCGAGCCTACCCAGAAGGTGCATATAGCTCTCTTCTTAAAAACAAAACAATATCATATACCAATTTTGTATCTTTAAGTTTTCTAAGTTTCTTGTCAGCGGACAACCGGAACTCTTCAGACCAACACTCCTCATACAAACTTGAACTATTTGTTCTCGATGCAGTTACATTTTTTATAGTTAACCTCTCGCAGTTTCGCTCGAGCCCCCACACTATTACGTCCAAATGACACACGAGATATAACGATCTACACGGTGTGCTGCCTCTCAAATTATCTAAAGACCATTGCTCTGTGCTCCGCGATACATGACAATGGTACCGGTGCTCTATGTCCAAAGCTTCCGTGTTTGCTCTAGAGGTCAGTTACTATGACAACGTCAAATGGCAGTATCTTAAAGTACCATCGTTGTTTCAAACGCTTGTGACATGGTTGAAGCATTTAGGGTTAAGTTTAGTCACTCTTGGTCAATAAAAAGGGCTCTTGTCGGTGCAATGATGCACCAATTTTGAATGACAGTTGAATGACAATTGTCTCAATTTATCTCTCTCTATTGAGTTCTCTTTCACTTCGTAATACGATATGACAGCGACCTCTCAGTCTCGTAATATGAGTAGGAACTAATAACATGAGTCTGATGAGGTCTTACCTTTCGTCTTCTTTACTTTTCCTTTCCTTAAAGATAATTTCTTATAGTCGTATGAAAGATATCGAAAATAGTGACGTTCTCCGCAGTCCCGAAATATGGGTTGTTGCTATTTTGGCCTTTACTTCTTTACAAGACAGCGCCAGATAGACTTCAGATGCAGACTGCAGACTTTCTATCGGCCGATTCTCCATACTCATTACGAGCCGAAGTATGTTTCGTCTCAACTATCGGCCGATAGAAAGTCTGCAGTCTGCGAGGGGTCTTTAAGTTAAGACTTAAAGACTTCTTTAAGTTGAGTCTTAAGTTAAAAGGTCAGCCTCATGAAGTGTTTTTACAGCTACATGGTTAAATGAAATAATCCTAAAATTATCAATTTGCCATAGGTATATTGACTCCCCGTCAAGCTGAGGACAGGGCGCAATGGCGCTCATTAGAGGAGGCCTATGTCCAGCAGTGAACTGCTATAGGCTGATGATGATGATCTATTGACTACTTTCACAACGTACGTACCTAATTCCTGTTATTCAAACATACCATTTTCGTTACTGAAGGACTAACGGGTTTATTCCGGACCTACTCAATCAAACTACACACCATACTTTCAGAGCCGGTTTGTTTTTTTTTTAAGATTTTACAATAAAAAAAAAACTAGTATAAATTGCCGCATAACGAGTTCCTTTATCTCGGTATCAGGAAGTTCTAAAAAACATATCATTTGCACATCATAAGCTCCTCTTTGTTTTTTTTTTATTTTAACCCTTTTGTTATTCTATATGACTTACTTACCGTGTAATTTACAGTTTGATAAAAAACTAAGTAACTATACGGGTTTCTCAAGATGAGGTAACGGGTGTTAGGGGTGATGGTTTTTATGATGATGATTATCACCGTTTTCATTAGAGATTCAACTGAGAACGACCGCGATTTCGCTTACGTGAACTGTATAATTCCCTCCGTAGACGTCATTTGGCTCTTGTTGACAAAATGGTCACCATGAAGTTATTTAAATAACAAGAAAATGCGAAAAGTCAATTCTAAATATTTTTTTTCAATCGTATAAAATCACAAAAAGTAAGAAAAGTAAGGCACTCCGGATTTAGGAGAATCGTCTGATCGTTGCGGGTTCTAATCCCAACGTTGATAAGACGTTTCATTTCTCGTTTAATATCATTTCGGAGATTAGGTACCTACCTGCCTCATACATACAGGGTGTAAAAAGACGTCTACTGAAGCCGAAAGGGGTAGGTACAGCGTCCCAATAGACAAAAGGATTTTCCAAAATATGCACTAAATCCGGAGAAAACAGCGTTTGAAGAGTACTGTTTGCGTATGTTTTGGGCGCGTTCTTTTACGTAGATTGCTGGATTTTGAGTTATAAATGTTTTTTTCTTTTATAAATGAAATTATTAGGTAGGTATGGTCTTATTATGTTATAATAGTAGTAAATAACCGAAAATAACATAGCATGACGAAGTTAAGTCGAAAAAAATTTTTGCGTTTTTTTTCGCTAAATATGTTTAGAATCATGGTCCGATTGCAACCCCTCAGTTTTCGATAGCAGTCTTTTTACACCCTGTATAAAAAATTACTTCTAAAAATATATAAATATAAACAAGTTAAGTTCAAACAGAAAAACAAACCAATTGACACAATACCCATAGCATGCCATCGGAAAATTTTCTTGTACACTTTTATATTAAATGAAATCCACAAAATTATTCAGAAAGTGAAAACAAGTCCACTACAATATTTCATAGTAGGACATCACGCAAACTGTTCCAAACTTGGAGCAATGTCAGCGTATCCGGTGGCATAAGCCTAAGGTGCTTTCAGCCTAAGTAGACGAAGCGTTTAAAACGCACTTTAAATTCACTAATAAGTACAGATAAAGACTAATATCTACAGAGTTCTCTCTTAAAGTTATTGTTTTAACTCGTTTCTGCCTATTTCTACATTCTTAGATTACAAAAAAATTGTTACCTTAGTTAGGCTTTTTTTTCAGTTAGGTTTAATACCAATCTACAAATTGACAGTGACATAAACGACATAAAAGCAGTATTCTTGCTTTTTAAACCTTTTTACAAATGAAGCAACGCTGCGTGGTCACACACACTGCAAGTGGTAGCTACAGCACTTTCGTGCTTCGGAAGGCACGTTAATTTATCGCATGTTAAACTGTAAAGCCATGACGGAGGTCTTCAGGTGACCTTAAATCGCCACTAGCTTCTACAAACTTTTTTTTATACAAACATTAGCTAGATGAAGTTCTTCGTGCAGACACAATCATGGGCTTAGAAAATGCCTAAGTGATTTTTAAGGTGACATGTGCAATGCGCATAAAACGCTTTATGTGAAGAGTCTGGCCGTGGGCGGGCATAGGGCGGGAATAGCCATGGGTCACGCTCGTCCGTACCGGCGCCGCCCCGCCCATAGAACTTAGGGGGACTTCAGGGGGTAGCTTAGAAAATATTTGAACTAGAATGAAAGGAGTTGAATGCTTGAACACGTTTGTCCAGTACGAAGAGAAATTCCACAAGATTTTTGTCTCTAGTTCAAAGAAATTATTCAAACTGAATATAGATTTACTTATAAACGGTGCTTGTAAAATTGTTTCGGCTTATAGCGCTAACGGCTAAAACATGTCATCTAAAGATCGTATGTGACAATCCTCAGAACAAAACTTTTATTTTGTTGCTAAATTGGTGTTAATAAGTAGTAGTTTCTTTAAGTATAAACCAGTGGATACATCTAACCTTGACGCGAGGGTCCGAAGGCGGGGCGGTGATGTCCGTGCCATGACGTGTGACCTCTGGCCTCTCGTTGGTATTTATTAAGCTATCAATATGCTATAAAATATTCAGGATGATCATCTGAGCGCTTCCGTGCTTCGGAGGGTACTTTAAATTGTTGGTCCCAGCTATTTAAGTCGTTAAGCCATGACGGAAGCCTGAAGGTGGCCTAAAAACTCCGTCACCAGAGTTGGCCACTGACTAATACAAGAAGCACACACAACAAAATCAAAGACCATGTTCAAACAAAACAATAACATTGAAAATGGATTTTTATAACGTCCTAAAGTGTGCCTACCATCCTAAAGTTTATTCTAATTTAGTTTAAAAACTTTACATCATTGTACTCTTCTCTAAAACCACGTGGCTACTTCTGTTGGCAACTTGCGGTTATCGATCAAACTGGCTACTGGCTACCGTGATCACTGGCACGGGGCGGCGATGGTGGTACCATGGAGCATGACCTGTGGACACTGCCTTTATCGACTGGGCAATAAACTGACTCACCGCATTCCAAATATTGTACGTCTACGTTCAGACTAGTGCAATTTTTTTTACATCGTCTAATTTTTCAATCTCTTAGATAAAGCTCTATTTTACACGGCCCATGGATTATGCCTTTATCATGCCGATGCATTTGAAATAGTGAACTTAGGATACGTTCACACTATCGCGATTACAATATGGATATGTGACTGAGTGGCAAAAACTACTGACCTTTTTAATGTAAATTCACGAGGCATATTCAGTGATAAGGCCGCCCATTGTACTAAGAACTTGTAATTGTTTTGTTTTTGTTAATGTCTTAGTGTACAATAAAGCGTTCATTCATTCATTCATATAAATGTTAGATTACACTTCAACTATGTCTCAGGCACAACGTAGAGAAACGACCCACATTATTTTGAAACCGATTTTTTACCAATGTCGGGCAACGGTCCTCATAGCTTTCCAAGACTTGCGATCGCCAGCGTCTCACAAGTCAGCCCAGCATTAATGTTGTCACATTTTACCAGATTTAAAAAAAACACCGTTGACCCTCTAATGCAGCCTACTCTGTTATATAAGTATTGATCAAACTGGGCTACCACGAGTCCGTGGGGCGGCGATCGCGGTGCCATGACATGTGACCTGTGGCCTCTACTCTGCCCACCTTAAAATCCATTCCATGATAATGGTACCTAGTATAAAACCGGGCAAGTGCGAGTCGGACTCGCACCATTATCTATAAAAAATGACAAAAAAAATTACGTTTGTTGTATGCCTCATATTTGTTCAAACTATCACGGTTCATGAGATACAGCCTGGTGATAGATGGACAGACAGTTAGACAGACAGACGGACGGACAGCGGAGTCTTAGTAATAACCCTAAGACTCCGCTTTACATCTCCCGTTTTACCCTATGGGTACGGAACCCTAAATGTAAATAACGTATAATTTAGTCCTGTGTTCCCAAATACGTTGTTAATTTCTATTTATTTTAGTTTCTCTGATTTTCTCTATTTAAATTTTGTTATCCATTGTCTAGGCTTGTCGGATGCACGCAATACTCGTACACTAGTGCTAGCACTAGTGCAGGGTCAATTGAATCTAATTTGGTATCTTTGTTGTGGAAAAATAAACTATTTCATAACACAAGACCACATACAAGCTCTGCTTACTTTGGTAATGATGCCGTGTGCAGTGCAACATCCAAAATAGTTTTGGTAAAGATTTGAATTCTGTAGGCACTTTTGCGGGGCACGTGCTGCAATGTTGCTAAAATCTATGATAATACCTTTATCAATATTTATGTCACAACAATGTAAAGATAATCACAATGACGTCATAGGAAAATAATGATAGTTCTATAATGTTCGAACCGTATAACTCGATATAGCGTAGCAGCGTGTCGCACGGCAGACAAGTTAGTCACGAAGGCTGGACTGGCCCGTGCCAATCGTTTTGCACGTAATCATCATCATCACTGATGTTCTGATCAGAATATGGAAGGATCTACTCAAAATTGCGGGAGCATGGCCTTGACTAGTAGCTCAGAAAGGTGATGAATTAATGAATGAACACTTTTTTGTACACAAAAAATTAACAAAAACAAAACATTTAAAACATTTACAGGTTCTAGTACAATGGGCGGCCTTATCGCTGAAAGCGATTTCTTCCAGGAAACCTTTGGATGGAAAATAAACGAAAGAAATTCTTCTTCTTCTAATTTAAGTACTCTTTGTCGGCACAACTGATGAATCCCTCTCCATGTAAGTCTTTCCAGGGTTGCTTCCGTTACCTGAGTTGTTATTAATGAACATAAAATATTTCTACGGTGCAAACTGAACATCGCAAATAAGTACCTAAATTCTAGTCACAATTTTCACTCTAACTGCCTCTTCTATTTGAAGTTTATATAACGAAATTGTAATGACAGACTTGATCCTATTTATTCATGAATTAAAATGTGTTAAGAATTTGTAAAAAGGAAATTACCAAATTGATTAATACAATTAACAAATCTCCCCTATAAATACCGATGCAAAAACAAAACGCATTCCGATCCCCGCATTACCGAAGCATTGAAAACAATCAGAAAGATCCGCTATCGTTCATTCATTCATTCGTTCTGAAGCACTCATTGGCTGTAGAGGTCGGCATCTTTTGAACTTGAAAATCAAATGCAGATGGAATTATTATGAAGACTGATTGTGGAGTTCAAATTGGAGCTTTTTTATGTGTGACTGTACCTAAGAAGTGAAGAAATACACTGTGTGTCAGTATGACGGTATGGCTAAGAAATCGTTTTTTTTTTAATTTTCTATTAGTGACATTAATTCGTTTAAGCTTTAAAGCGAGACTCAGTCACCAAAATGTACATTTACTTACTTATTTACTTCGATCAAATGACAAGTTGATTGAAATTTCGAACCTATGTGCAAATTACATAAATATACTACTTTCCTACAATAAAATCATGTCTCTTTCTCGTAGGGGAACTTTTTCCCTCGATTATTATAATTTCAAGATAATTGGTGCCCACGTAAACATCCATTGCTCAAAATACGTACTTTTGGTAAAAAATAGTTGAAAGAAAACGATATTAAATTTCTAATAGGTTAAAAAAAAACCGTACAAATACCGTTAGGACAATCCGTTTGGTTCAATCAATTTCGTGAGTTCTTTAGAAATTACTAATACGGTAATTCAACATATTGTAAGGGCTAAAAAAACGAGGGCCAGCTTTGTAGGTAAGAAAGGGTCAGGCAACTGTTTTTTGTTTAAAAAAATCCTTGCCAGATGGTCCATGTTTAGCGACAAAAAAGCGTGCGTGCCCGCGCAAAGTACGGATAGAAAATACAAGAACAACATTTTGAGTGAACAAGATCGAAGTGTTACACCAACAGTTATCAAAATTATAATTTCTTATCAAGTTTCTATAATTGTATTTGATACAGCCACGAGACACAGAGCTAACAATTGTAAAAACAATTGTAATCTTGTAAAAACTTGAATTTAGAATCTAAATTGGATGTAAATGTCGATGAATAGATACTCAATTGGCCAAGTAATGCTCAATCTGGAAAGTATATTGGTTCCGTACCAATCCAAAACCTTTTCATTCAACCAAGTTGCCTTTTTTTCTATGTTCTTACACAAAATATAAAGGAACTGTAGACTATATCGCTCGTCAGTATTTAAATTCACCGATTTTATCTACGTAGCCATGTTTACTGTTTAGTCATTTTAAATAGGAAGTCAATTTACCTTTACCTTTAAAATTCCTCTGATCTTTGGCTACTCCCCCAACAATTCTTCGCAAACCTAATTAAAAATATTATCATCATCATCAGCCTATAGCAGTCCACTGCAGGACATAAGCCTCCCTTAATGAGCGCCATTGCGCCTTGTCCTCAGCTCGACGCATCCAGCTTCTGCCAGCAGCCTTTCGCAGATCGTCACTCCACCTGGCCGAAGGGCATCCTACACTAAATTTGCCGAATCGCAGTTTTCATTCAAGAACTCGCTTACCCCAACGATTATTGGTATTAAAAATGTAAGCAATATATTATAGATTTTAATTTTATAAAAACTATTTTGTTATCATTGTCATCTAGTAGGTATTATGAAAAAGAGTTTCTTCAAACTTGTTGATCCCTAAATACGAGTACAATTGTCAGAAAAAACATTGAGCTAAACAGTTACATTATTTGCAGGCAAGTGCTAAATCAATCTGACAATTATTAAGCCAATTATCTCCAAGTTGTTATCTTTTTCTTATTTTGTAAACTCTACTGTGTTCTAAAAACTAAAAACGATTTGTCCGTATAAATTTCTTTATAATTAATGAACCAAAAACTTTGATCCAACAGGATTTATAACAGGTGGTCAACATTTCTGAATTTGCCTCATCATGGCGTCTGTCAAAACGGATAGAATCTTCGAGCCCTGACCGTTTTTCTGGATATTTATTGCGGTTTCATAGCAAAATCTTGTCCCTTTTTATCGGGGAAATCTACGCGGTCATTCTGGGAATTTATAGATGTAGACAAAGGTAGAATATTAAAACAAGTTGAATAAAACAAAATATTATGGCAATCATTGGGCCTTTTTATAAACCAGCATGTTATTTCAATTTTTTTATAATAACCAGACTATTATACCAATGCTCCTACTATAATATAATAAAGCTGGAAGTTTTTGAGTATGTTTTTAAATTTTATCTTAGCTGGCTGAGGAATATAATCAACTTAGAGTCAACTAGCCAAAAAGAAAACTAAAGAATACTGTACAAAAAAAACGATAATGTCAAATTACAGATCAATTAAAACAAGTTTTACTACAAAATATAACTTGGTTAACCCGTCTAAAGGTTATTCGTAGACCATACTATAATTTCTTAGGTTTCTTTTTATGCACTATAGACAAAAACAAGAGCCAACTGTCCTACTAAAAGATCTTTTAAGCACGAAATTTGAATTAGGCAAATAAATCATAGTAAAATAGCCTTGTGAATAGCCTTCGTCATACAGTTAGTTCTTTTGTTATAAGATATGAGCACACGTTTCTAATCAAATGGGACATTAGGATGAATTATTACTTTATATAGTTGTCACGCTATGAATGGCAAATCTTTAGATTAATATGGGAGCTTTTTGTGTATAGTGAAATGCTGCTATGTTACTAAAAGACTAAATAGTTAGCCACTTAGGTAGATAATTACAATTTTCATCCGAGTCTGGATGTTATGCTTCGTTGATAAGTAGATTTTGATACCCACGAGGAAACATGTATTATGACTGGAGAATAATACAACACATTACAAAAGAAGAATACAACAAGAAGAATACAAAAATCTATAAATTTATGCAAAATCATTAATTTATAGATTTTTGTATCCTTCTTGTTTTTGCCGTATCAATGACAATCTAGACCCAGTGTGAAAGTTTAATATAAGAAAGGTTATCTTCATAAGTTTTGAAATAAAATCTTAATAAATCCTGAATTTTATTAAAGCATTTTAATGTTTTGTGTTGGACTTATGTGTAGGTAAAAGGCGCGGATTGATGGCGATAGTAGACTATATCGGCGACTAAAAGCGAGTAGGCCCTATACACGATCTTGCTTGCGAGTTATCATCTTACATCGGCAATTGTGTAGCACGTAAATCAGAACAATAGTATCGCGGTATTTTCGTCGCTTTCATCTCGACAGATAACGCGAGCATGCTTGATAACAGCTTGATGGACGATCGCGTCAAACTCCGCTCTCACGGTGCACTTTGTAAGGGATAGAGGTGGCAAGAATTAGAATATACAAGAATAGATAAGTATCAATATGACGAGAAGTCTGCGTTGATGCATCTTTATTAGTATTTTTTTAAACGTATAGGTATTTTCATATAACTTAAATTTGATGAAAAAAAAAACCATAGATCTAAATATAAACTAATAATTTTATACTAATACTACTTTTTACAGACAATAACACAAAAATCAGTATCGCGACTCTTACCCATAGACACGGTCAATATTCTCTTAGATCTTTCACTGATAGATAATATGGTTTAGTTGTAAAAACTCTTTTTTTAACAACTCTTTTACCGCCGAACGAAAAAAAAGTAGAGGTAGTAAAACACATTTCAAGCTGACATTTCTCCTTCGAACCCCATTGAGTAGTTGATTCTGAATTCTTATTTAATCCATTGCCGCCTCTAAAATAAATATTTTATGTGCCCATAGTGGATACTCACTGATAATGCGTCGCAGTGATGGAGATTGATCGCTGTCACTCTGCACACACCTTTATGTACTGCGGGGGAAGCACTGGACCTAGTTACGTGTTTATATCTACTGGACTGATGCAAAATATAATATATGCCAGTCTTTTAAATGTCAACTTCTTTTTAACCAAAAAACTGAGGTTTTAGGTTTGGCTGTAGGTATGTATATTTTTTATGTAAATATGTTCGATATATCCGTAAATACGAGAGCGATTTTTAAAATTTTATTATAATATCGAGGTAGTCCCATATAATTTTGATTCCTGAGAGATTGAGACTTTTCCAGTATAATTAAAAAAACTCATCCTAGCTTGTAGTTTTTCGTTCTGAGTCGAACATTGAAGTCGGTTTTTTCTCATTTTTAAACCATAGTTATTAACCGACTCAGTGTTAGACCCCTCGCAGACTACAGACTTTCTATCGGCCGATAGTAGAGACGGGCTATACTTCTCCATACTCATTGCGAGCCGAAGTATGTTCCGTCTCAACTATCGGCCGATAGAAAGTCTGCAGTCTGCAAGGAGGCCTAAAAACAAAAACAGAGGTGGTTTTTTTTCTGTACCTATGATCGTTTTTTTTCCTTGAATGCTCCTATAGTTCAATGTTCCTAGATCCTGTCAAAAACCGCTTGATTCACCGTCACTTTCTACTATAATTCAGTGCGACACAATTCGAGGCGTCTGGCAGCTGCAATAAATTGGTCTCTCTTTACGAGAGGCCAGCACGTGACCGAAGGAGACGTGATCTTGCCGCTGTCACCTCTAACCGTTACTTTGTTATTTAAAAAGCTTACTATGTTTGTATTTAAAAGCCGTGTTAGCCGAATGGGGTTGTACCTTGACTTTCAATCCGAAGGACGTGGAATCGAATCCCGGCCGTGCATAAATTTATATGCGCTTTAACACGAGCTCTGAACGGTGAAGGAAAACATCGTGAGGTAACCAGTGAGTATTCATATAGGCGGCGGTGGGCTTGCATACCGTCACGCATGGAATACTAACTTCTGCAAGATGTGGGCATGTATCAAATATGTATTTGTACATGCCGCTGACGACCCCGTTAGACATCTTCAAAGGATCTGGAATATGAAAGATACAGCCCTGTTTCTGTTTTTTTTTTTACTTTGTTTTGTGTAGGCTTTACAGACTTAATGATAAAAGAATGGGTATGTGTTGCTACCTAAACTCAGATCAACTGTCAGATTTTGATAAACTTAAAAAACTATTCACGCTTGGACACTCTCAGGAAAGGAGTTCTTCTCAACTATAAAACTTTACTTTTAACAACTTAATAAAGAAATATTTAATTTCACAAATTAACGACAAAACTTTTTTCAAGCTACTAATCTAAAACACGCTAACTAGAAAGCAAAATTTAATTATAGACGGCCAAACATCCTTTGGAGACAAACTTAGGACCTCACAAAAAACTCCACCGATCTTTCCCACATGTGGTTAGAGAGTCAACTTTACCCTTCCAACCGACAAAACGACTCTAGTCTTTATCATCTAGGTGGTAAAGTTCAAAATTCTTATGAGACTTTCGTCAGGGGTGATAAACATTTTTGGTTTTCTTCTAGGTGTTTTTTGATATAGGTCGCAGGTTATTTGCCGATGCAAGGTGCGTCCTGTAACGGAACTTTGGTGCTAAAATAAACGAATAACGTTTGACACATGAGTGCAACTGAGATAGGAAGCTATTGTTTTTGTAAAGCTGTATTTGCTTGGTCCTGGTGGGAAGTGGAACAAGGAAGTGAGTTACTGTGGGACACAGTTATGTTTACATATTTTTTTAAATGATATTTAATTTCTTCGCATGAATAATCTTTATTGGTTCAGTAGTTTTGAATATTATTCTATTATACAGACTTTACCTAAACGTATGATTTTGTTTTGTTTATTATTTTTTAGTATTACGAATATACTGCCCAAATAAAATCTTATTCAATACTATTCATAATTTACTATGTAGCTTTCAAAGCTGTAATTAAATACGTAGATAATTTTAGTTTAGTTATCATTTATATAATTATGTTATTTATTATGTTTTATAAGGTATTTATTTTATATATAGTTAATATATTGTTATAATATTTACTCTAACTGCCGCGATACAGGCTTAGCCTAGTGCGGAGTTGGTGGTAAATTATTTATAATAATTGTTATATTTATGTTTTTATGAATAAATTGAATTGAATTCAAAATACAAAGATACAAAAGCAAAAATATTTAAATTTTTCACAAGTAATTTTGTGCAATATCCCACAGTAAACAGTTTTAAATAGACACGGACAAAAAATGTTAGCTCATCTGTGGTCCCGTAAGCTTCATCTGGTGTCTCAATATGGGATTTGACCCTTAACCGACGGATATTTGTTTTATTACAGACTTATCCTGTGGGATTTCGGTGTGGAATTTCACCAAATTGTGCAGTTGGATAACACAAACATTTTTCAGATTTTAAACGGATGTTTGTTGTGTTTGTTTCGGATGGTAAAGCTTAAAGGCAGCTTAAATCAAGGTATGTTTTTCATTAAAGGAAGGTAGCACAGTCCAGCCGAGCCAAACGCGCCCGACTGTCAATTCAATAGAGAAAATGCTGCTGACGTCAGAAGTGAGCCGCACTTTCTGACGTCATCAGAATTTTTTGTATAGAAAAATGACTGCGTTGCGTACGGCGCGGCTAAGTATGCAAAGGTTGATGACATGAGTAAAATAATAAAGAAAAATATTGAAAAAATATTCCTTTAAAGTAGATCTAGAATTCGTCTCTCTGATCGTGTCTAGTTGTTTCTGGTTCAAAAGCTCCTTTCATGCATAACTTGTATAAAAATCAAGCAATCAAGTTTATTGTAGTAATAAAAAGGTTTTAGCGAAATAAATTTCAGTTTTTTTGAATTCACAGCGGCAAGTCTCTGATCAAGATACAAAACATACACTTCCCCATAACAGACTCATAGAACAATGACATATAAAAAGGTTTGCTATAGTTTCCGTGGTTCCGTCTCATTTCTCCTGCAAACTAGCGATAACTACACATTATGACTTCTATTATCTAGAATACACACGTTTTTTGCCAACACCCAGGTCAGAGTTAACGGTGAGAGCAGTTATAGTGAATATGTGACACGCAACAGAAAACGACCAAGCATCAGCCAATGCACGCAAGATTATGGAAACATCTCGAAAACAAGACTGTATTTCCTAAGGCATAGTAAATTTTCTGATCATATTTTCCGACACTATTTTGTTAATAAGATCTTTCAAAGGCGTAGTAAATATATATTTGGCACATTTCCACATTTTGCATGAGTTTTTCGAGAATTTTGTACGTGATAAGTTGCAAGTCGATCACCGCTTATTAGAATAGGTACTATCTTTTCCTTACGATGTTTTCTTTCAACGTCAAAAGCTTTTGCGCATTTTATATCTCCTTTGATAAAAATTTGCCAAAACCAAACTATTGTGATTGTTAGTAGGTATAGTTGAAGTATTTTTTTTTAATAATATCAATGAGTTGAAGTCGCACTAGTCGCATGTAACTTTGACGTCACACACTATGAACAGGTCACAGACAATGCATCAGTTAATACAGAATAGAAATGGTTACCAGATGCGCAGACTAGCGGTATTTCAGTGATTTTTTGCTCAATTTCTACGCAGCGCGACCACTGTGCGTGCGGTTTGGTGGGAAACGACAATATGGGTTCAGTTTTAAATATGTCACGGTTTTTATGATGCTCGTACAGGTTCGTGGCAAGTTTTAGGGCGCCTTCAAATTAGCCGCAAATTTTCGCGCGGAGGCAGCGCGGCTGCAGCGCTGCGGCCGCGCTGCTGTCTAAATCCATATAAATTAAAACGCGCGACTGCAGCGCTGCAGCTGCGCTGCGGCCGCGCGTTTTTAATTTATATGGATTTAGACAGCAGCGCGGCCGCAGCGCTGCAGCCGCGCTGCCTCCGCGCGACAATTTGCGACTAATTTGAAGGCGCCCTTACTGTTCGATATTATTCTAAAATTGATTTGATTAGACTAAGAAAAACAAGTTTCACGATTGTCAGGCTATAGCCTAGCCGCACTGCAATACTAAAGGAAACACTTTTAAAACTTAAAGCAGTAAGTTAATAAACGAAGTGAAAAACTACGAGTAGAATAAAAAAATCTTATGGGCCCTCTACATATTCGTCGATGATAGACGAATGCTGGTCACGAACGTTTAGAGGGCCTCATCGCCTGTATTCGCCTGTCATCTTCTATCCAAATAATAGTTCGACAAATAGTTCGGCGAATGTGCAGAGTGACCGTTATAATGTACACTACTTATAAGTCTGACTCAGTCTACTTCAACATCTTCAATCGTCACTTTAGTACATTAATGCATACAAATTTTAGATGTGCGCTAGTCGTAATCTTGTCTACATCATACAACTTAAATATGAAATGATTTAGTTTGAGAGTTCTTTGTTCAAATCTAATCCTATTTATAGAACTTACATCAGACAAAGATCCGTAGCCCATGACACCATAAAGCATCGGAGTGACCCATCTGGTCAGAGCTAATAAAAACATAGCTCTTTGTGTCAGCTTTGTACAATCGTTTACAAAATTACTTAAAGTAAGAAACTTACCGGTGCTTAACCGATAAATATGAGCTTATAAAGAATTTCAATTGCGACGACTAAGGGTTCCGTGGCCGAGCGGTAAGGCACCGGCTTTAGGAGGATCGTCTGATCATTGCGGGTTCGAATCCCGTCGGAATCGTAAATTTTGGTAAGACTTTTCATTTCTCAAGAAAATGTCAGTACATATGGATTGAAGTATTAACGTCTCTGAATAATGACATTATGCTTTTTGCTCTGTTACTCACTTAAAACAAGAAAAAACATCCATTGGACCTGCTCATTGTGTTACCGCCATTAGTATTAAGTTTTGTAGTTTTCATTACAAAATTATTTTCCTACAACAATAAAAAAGCTATCTTCCAGCTTCCACCCGCTTCATACATTCTATTATTATTCCTAGCTAGCTGTTCGTCGCGGTGTTACCCGCGTTCCTTCGGGAAAACTTCACTTTCCCGGAATAAAATATAGCCTATGTTCATCAGGGATAATGTAGGATTCTAATGGTGAAAGAATTTTTCAAATCGGTTCAGTAGTTTCGGAGCCTATTCAATTCAAACAAACAAACAAATCTTTCCTCTTTATAATATTATTAGTATAGATGGTCTACCCTACTATCTGATCCACTATCTACACTTATCATCATCATCTACAACCTCTATTCGCCCACTGCTGGGTGAGTGCACAGACAGAGCTCTGTCTTTATGGGTATTTTTGCGGTCCCGCAGGATAATAAATTTATTACCTATAGTATCTACCTACAATTATCTTTTCAAATCGACTGTCCGTCATACAATACGACAACATAAATTCTCATACGACACTGCCCACAATATGGCGATGGGCACATGTGGCCCTCTGGCAGCCACGTGTGTCCTCCGATGTATTGAAGAAAGGTCAGGATCTCGACTCGACCAAATTAGATTTAAGAAGCTCAAAATATTAAGATCCTTTGAATCACTAACTAATCAGTTTGTTACATAATCATTGAATGTAAAAAAACAATCAAAAAGCTTTTACTAAAAGAAGTACCTACTTAGCTTCTGGGATCAATGTGTACTTACATGGTCGAAATTCCCAGAGTTCGTACAAAGATTTTTGAATCTACATTTTTCATACGCACCGCCAAATTGTGGAACGCATTGCCGGGCTCTGTATTTCCCGAAAAGTACAATATAGGTGTCTTCAAATCAAGGGTAAATAGGCTCATTCTAGGTAAGCATGCTCCATCTTAGGCCTCACTACTGCTTAAATGCAGGCAGAGTGAGGTTAAATGCTGACCTATTTAATAAAAAAAAATTGGGTTGAAACAGAAATACCTACACCAAGGAAGTTCGTATAAGCTATTGGCTAAAAATAAATAGCTAAACTCTAGTGACGGAGTTTCTAAAAGCCTAAAAGGCTCAGCCATGGCTTAACGATTTTATAGCTGGGATCGACAATTTAACTTAAAAACACGATCGATAATTACCGTGCTCTCCAAAGCAGGAAAGCGCTCAATTGATAATTTTATACCACCAAAAGCGAAAGCGCAGAACGTCGCTTATCTATCACTCGTAGCAACTGATCTGAAGATAGGTAGAAAATGCTCTAGGTCCCTTTGCAGTTTGCAAAAATGTGATAGTAGGTTGGCATTTATCCTTAGACCCCTTGCAAACTACAGACTTTCTATCGGCCGATAGTTGAGACGGGCTATAGGTACTTCTCCATACTCATTACGAGCCGAAGTATATTCCGTTTCAACTATCGGCCGATAGAAAGTCTGTAGTCTGCGAGGGGTCTTATTCATCGGAAGGAAGAAAACCCAAGGGCTTATACTTTTTTATGTGGATGCCTCTCGGGCAAAGCATGGCGGACGGGAGGCAGTTTAGTATTTTGATGTTAATAAAGAAAAAGATGGGCATGCCTCTGACTACCCCCTTAGACATCTTCAAAGGATCTGGAATACATAAAAGATCTGAGAGAATGTCTATCGTGCCTTGGGGATACAGTAGTGACCCTGTTTGTTTTTTTTTAAAGAAAAAGTTCTAATATTTTTTTTGTAACGCTCCAAAAAATCTATACTTCTAAATGCAAAATCCATTTTCTGAACAATAGGGAGTTATCGCGCCCCAAACACGTTGAATCTTTGTAGCTATTCATAAATCATGGTCATCTACGTGAGAATCAACCCGAAATGAGATTGACCCAGGTTGTGACGAGACAGAAATACTCAGAAAAATGCGGCAAAATTCTTTAATTTGAAAAATGTTTGCAATGGATTACAGATGAGTTTGGCTACGATAACTACGACTACTTTCACTGGTTTTTTTCTCATAAAATTGTTTTTTTCATTACTAAAACATTTTTTTGTGACAAAGCCGCCAGCCTGAAGTGGAACTGCAATGGGCCGGACACGTCTGCCGCATGTCGAACGATTTGTGGGCAAAACGAGCCACACAGTGGACCCCACAAAATATGACGCGCAGACGTGGAAGACCTAGGATGAGATGGCGGGACGAGCTGGACTCTCACCTGAGAACTTGGCCTGTTGCTGCGTTAAATCGCGAAGAGTGGAAGGACGGAAGGGAGGCCTTTGCCCTGCAGTAGGACGACACGGGCTAAATAATAATAATAAAACAATTTCTCATAATTATGATTTATAACTGTATTGAGCGAGACAAATAGGTACTTGCATATTTTCCATTACGATATACATACCTATACCAAGTATTGCTATAGCTATGTTGAAACCGCGTGATCAAAACAGCGGATGGGTATGGTTTTTAGAAAATATTCATCAATTGCAAATCACGTCACATATTTTCAAAATGGATTCCTACTAGACCCACTTGGACAACGTTGCCATATGAAACCGAACTTTTTTCGGGTCCCAAAGTTTTTGTGAGTCCAAAAAAGAGTCCCGTTATGGACGCCGACACGTTTTGCATAAATCATTTCAAGTGGCTTTTGAGAAATTGCGTTTTTGGGGTTGAAGATTTGGACTTGAAGGAGTTGTTTATCAATAAACAGCATCAAGGATCTCGAGACAGGGTCATTATTGTTATAAGTTATTGGTCCTGTTACTAAAACTAACATACCTACGGTCGGTACCTGCTAATATTTGTTACTCTTCGCGCTGAAACGGCTGAACGAATTTCGTTGAAAGAATGAAATCTGATATCATGATCACGGGACAAAGATCCAATTTTCTTTATTTTAAGTTAATTAATATACCTAAGTAGATTTAAGTACCTACACAGATCTGAGAGAATGTCTACCATGCCTTGGGCATATAAACTTTGGCCACTTTACTACTTTTTTTTGACGTGACAACGTCTTATAATTCGATAGAGAAGGCTGCACGCACGAAAAAATGCGGCGTTACCTCGCTCTGAGGCGTTCCATGTACGGCTTGAAGTGCAAGCGAGAGCGCGGAACGAGCGAAAAAAAAGCACAAACATTGTCACGTTCAACTATCGTCAGTAAACCGAGTTTACAGACAACCAATTTTTTTTGTTTAACTTGGGCTTAAAGTTGTGATCTTGTATGACAAAATGTAAAAAGTAGAGTTAAGTACTTCACCGGAATTTTACGAATATTATGTTTAGTGCCTCTCAGAACTGCAATTTCACAATTTTCGACAAAAGATGGACACAGATTGCCATCAAAATGCATAAACCATACAAACAAAAGTAAAATTACCGTAAACACATAAACAAAGATCAAAAGACTACCGATTTTTTACAACCAAATGTAGGTAGTCACATTTACGAGATGTCCTTAAACTCATTAGTTTGCAGAACATGTGTTGCGAACCATAGACAAGAGATACCATCGACAAGGCGATTAAAAACAATGTTTATAGAGGGCGCTTTGTTTTTGGACAAAAAACTAATTTGAACTGACCGCATCTATGCTTTTAACTTTTGAGATAAGAAATCTATTGGTTTTAGTGAATATTAGGTATTTATTTGTTTTTGTTATTTAAAAAAAAATTTTTAGTGATTATGCCAAAGAGCCAAAGTACCTACTCATATTTTTCGCTGTTTTGTTTGTTTTATGTTTGTTAACATAATTATGTATATGTTGTTCCATACAGTTTCATAAGTAATCTTATCTATTTTTTTTTTTTTTTAATCAAATGATTTTTCATAGTCTATCAATCAACTCTTTTCAATTTAAATTCTTTTATCAACCGGACAATATGGTCCAGGAGGTAGCGGGAGTCTATCAAACAGAGATTAGATCTCGACCAACAATGCCTGTGGGAGTTTAAAATACGATATAAAAAACTAAGAAACATGAAACGAGGAATTATTCGCATCGTTTCCTTTGAGATTTCATAAAACCGTTTTTTGAAGCAAAAAATCTCATAGGGGTAGTAAAAAATGTGGACAAAGGCGAATGTGCAAGGAGGTTTACTTTTTAATACGGCTTTTTTGATGGATTTTTTCACTTTATACCTGTGTGAGCTGTTAGAACAATCTTTGTGATTTTGGGACCCAGAATGTCAGTCCCAGAACAATATACAAGAGTGAAGATGGCTTTAAAAACGATCTAGAATGTCAGTTGCATAGAGAAAAGCTTACCAAAAAAACAAGATACTGAAAAATAAGATAAGCCTTTTTTCGAACGTGCAAAACAATTACTTAAGTTATTTCGTAATAAAAATATAATAAATGTTGAACACATCAACAAAGAACATATTTGTTTATGCATAAGTACAGTCGCGCGCACAATTGACACCTATTTTAAGCGACGCGCCGCGCGTGTCACAATCCAGCGAGAGCGAACCCAACACAATAATTTGAATTTCGAACTGGGTGGATATTGCGCGTCCGGTAATGACAGGCCGCGACGCGCGTGTGTCCAGCCCGCTCATTCAATGCAAATCGAACCGAACGCAAGAATTGTTAGACATGACGCTGTGAAAGATCAAAGATGTTTCATAATGCATCACAATGAAATAATTTACTGTTTACTAATTTGCAGCTCAAGGCTATATTGTTTTGTTTTTTATTATTTATTAATAACTTTAATGAATGTATAGAAGGTATAGATAGACTGCAATTACATATTCGATTTCAAACAACGACATAATATTATGGTTATAGTAAAATAATAAGTTTTATAATATGTTATACTGGTAGAGTACATGGTTGTAAATCCACATTGAGCAGAATATGAACTTTACACAACAAAATAAACATCATATATTTTGGTCTAGATATTATAATCACGTTCCTGGATCAGCTGTGATTAGAATCTTCCCATCAAAACGCACGACTCCTCTATAAAATGCTGCAGTCTTTAACCCGCACACAATGACCCCGCGATGACAGGCCTGCCCACGCGCGTTCTAATCACACCTATCTTAAGTCTCTTTTAGGGTTAAGATATTATGATAAAAGACGGACATGTTAACAAAAATAATAAATTAGAAATAATGTACGAACCCCACATTTAATGCATTTAATAAAATTATACGAATATAAAAAGCTTAAAAGAAAAGAAAAATAATATGATATACTGTGTCATTGCTATAAGCTATGGATATATCCGTTGACTTTTAATTTGACATTCACAAACTAAGCCTCATCTCCGGCCAATTTGTAAAGTCGGACGTTTGACAACCATAGTGTCGGTGTACGATGCTTGTCCATTCATACATATTTGGAACGATTTTTTTTATTCAAAGGTTGAGTGGGCAGACGTTTTGTTGTCCGAGTGTTTGACGTTGATAGTTTTTTTGTTATATGAATTGTAATTAGGAACTGATTTGCATCAAGGTTTTATAAAGAGCATATTCTTTTGTAAAACATTACAAAGGGTTCATAGCTTTGTAGTTTTCTCATGTAAGGTAAATAACCAGTTGCTTTTTTACGCAAACTTAACACTTTCGCAGGCCCTTAACATATTTAAAGGAACGATATTACAAAAATAACATGGCTATTATCAACCTCAAATATTAGTCATAACTTAAGAAACTGTTAAGTAACCACTAAAAGGACGTATGTAAATATTTGAACGAGCAACGGGCGACTGGCCAGTATGCTAATGTGGACAAAACGAAATGTCAAACTCCTCATCCGCGTCTTGGTGATGACTGTACATTTTCGTGGACACTCCCATTTATAAAGCGGTCTGAATGTCTCATCATTCATAGACTTTCGTCCATGATTTGAATGAAATATTTTTAGTTATTCTTACTTTCGTTTCTGTTTGTCATTTCCTTTTCAGCGTTATAAAGAGTTGATAATTTTAGTAATGTTTTAAGAAGATTACTTAGTACTTTGTTTTTATTGATATTATTATTCTCATAGTTTGTTATTATTAGGATAGTGATTGCGCCAGAATCCCTTTCATTTAATAAAGCTGAAAGTTTGTGAGTTTGTTTAGATGTTTGGATATTTGTGTTTCAATCACGCCTAAACCAATGAACAGATTTGAATGAAACTTTGTACAGACGTAGATAATGACCTAGAATAGCTTATAGGCTATTCAAAATATTGGTACCACGCGAGCGAAGCCGCGCGCAGAAGCTAGTGTTAAAATAAAAATAAGCATACTTTGTAACAGCTTTTTGCCCTATAAAGTTTTTTTATTTAATTTATTAATTTTTTAAAAGACTTATCATCAAGTTTGTTTCAGAGATTAATAGTAAGATTGACATTTTGACTCTAATTTTGTTATAAATAATAATTTAAATAGTATTTTGTTCCAAGTTTAAACTTACAGAGCTTTACTGGCCTACGCAGTCAGTGGGCAGAGCGATCGCTCACGAAGCTGGTTCATTTACAGTCTGTAAGTAAATAGCTGTATTAGTCTCATGGATTTGCATATAGTAGTAGGGAGTAGGGGTAGTAGGGCAGTAGGGAGGTATTCGACTTTTATGTAGTGAATCTTTGTGACATTTAAAAGAAGGACCAGATAACTTATATGAAAAATTATAAGAGAGCAAACCAGGCGGTCTCTGCCTACGCCTACACAAAAAAAACTATTTAATTTGAGTTCTAATTTAACTGATAAATAGGTATTTATTTAAATTTTACACTCGTGAAATTATAAAATTTGGCATGAAAACTTTTTCAAATTCACATTTAAACAGTATCAATGTATAGTACACACAAAGTTATCGGAACCGGTGAGAGAGGCACTATTATCGCATTTGTTGTTGGCAGGAAAATAAATTTTACAGTAAAATTCGTTAGTTCCTCTTTTGGCCACCGGTCCAAAAGTTTATGGAACTGTTGCTGTTTAAACGGGACTGTGGCTCATCACTGAGAGCTGTCATTAATTAAACGCCACTTACAACTCATTATAAATAGACAAAACCAATTATAATCTTTCACAACACCGTCAAACTTATTCCGATGATTAATTTACCTTTTTTGTACGCGAGTGTACTTGAAGCGAGCTTTGCGTAACAAATGAATCATAATTGAAAGTGTCTTTTGTTTTTGGGATTTATTTTGACGGAGGTTTAGTAAAAGTGATGGCTTGATGATGTGGAAACGTAAGTTTGTGGTCCAACGCTTATCAAATAGTTCTTGTTTTTTCAATCATATTGCGGGTCTCTATTCTTTGACGAGGAGTAAGGTAAGTAAGTTCGTATGAGTCAGTGACCAACTCTGGTGAGGAGTAAGGTTGATTTGAACTTTTATTTTACTGATGTTGTTTGAGAGAGTGAGACAGAAAGAGAGAAAGAAAAATTATTGTCATTAATCTTTCGACATTGCACTCTCTCTGCTTTTACTGCCACCCTGTGAGTACATCCTCCATCCATGTACACCAGTTCGATTTTATCATTGTAGATACAGTGGTAATCTAGGCAAGCGTAGCTAGCCACACAGCTTTCCAATGGTTGACAATTACCTCGCTGAAGATCGTTTTCTTCAGCGTTTCAAGACATCGTTACACCACGCCTTAAAGCGCTTTATCGAATGACACACTCGGTTTCAAAGCGCTTAACAAAGACACTCAGTTTCTGGTAAACAAGCGCCCAGGTTATTGGCCCCACCTGCTGTCACGCCAAAAGCAGCAGGTGAAAGCTTGACCACCTAAATACTCAATCGACATGCATGACCGCATGATCGGGGAATTATTTGGAATTACCCTGTAACCGCACCGTGGGTATAATCCATATGGCTTATTGCGTAGCTTTGGTTTTTAAAATAACGTTGACAGATATGACGGACAGAAGTAATTTTTCTTACGGGTTGGCCCGCGATCGCGCCTATTGAAACCTAGATGGATGAATGATGAGATGAAACGTAGGGAAATAAAATAAGGTACACGATCAACGCCCGTTTAATAACAAATTAATACAGAAGTTTTGCAACATTTTTATGCAAAGAGCTCCAATTCTATGTCTATGATAAATGCCAAAGCTCTTCATCATCATCATCATCATCTTAGCTCTTAGCATCCACTGCTGAACAAAGGCCTCCCCCATCGATTTCCACAGCGATCGATCTTGTGCAGCCTGCACCCAACGGCTCCCAGCAACCTTTACCAGATCGTCTTTCCATCTAGTGGGGGGCCGTCCTCTACTGCGATTTCCGGTGTGTGGCCTCCACCCGAGAACATTTCTGCCCCGACGGCCGTCAGTTCTACGAGCTAAGTTCTTAGACGCTTGAAAATCATTATTCCAATGCAATATTTAACTTTGTAGTAGAGACTAGAGCTGTGTGTGGAGTACGCGTAGCTTGCAGCAACGTAGGATACATTTTGACATTTAACATCGACTTGCGCATGCGCAGAACGCGGGAACGCGTAGCCTGGAACGCCGTACAAGGCTTCAGAATTTCACCACGAGTGCTTCATCTAAAAGTTTCTTTTGACCACATACATACTTTGCCTGTCTAGACATCGTTAGGTCACAATATTCCCGTGTAAACAATGATTTCAAAATCGCAAATCGATTACCCATAGATAGTTTTGCTGATTTGAAGCTGAAGAACGCTACATTACGGTCAACGCTTTTTAAAAAACAAAACAAGTAAATTGATGAGAAACAAAGTTAGATGTTGCTACTGGACTTACTAAGTTCATGTTCACAATAATTTATTTTTATAAAAAACAATTGGGCAACCGAAAGGACTTCAAGGAGGTCTCTATAATTGGCTCACGCACACTTTAGCATATTGTTTTTAAACCCCCATAATATTATGAGAAAATTTATTAGTGATGACAAAAGTGATTAATGATGCAATGCGTTGCAATATGATAATCGCTTTACATGTCAATGTAGCAAAATATAGAGATGATGTTTTTTGTTTTTTTTTTCTGCCGATGAATGAGATTGCAACTGATTTAGCAGACGAGCTATAGGAAACCTATGAGTCCAATATATGAGTAAACGTTTCAAGTGACCTATCGTACCGCACGGCTATTTTTCATGTGCATTGTACAATGTTATTGCAAGTCAAGAGGCCGCCTAACACAAAGTATTGTATTTTAAAATCAGCTCTACATATTCCAAGTTTCTCTTCTGACCACACTTCGAAAGTAACATTTGGCAGGACCAGCTTATTGAAACCTGCATGCTAATAACGTGTGGACACGTGTTATTGAAAAAAAATGGACTTGGAGGTATTTTATTCACAGTACGTGAGTGTTTTAATCACGAGTTGCATACTAGGTTTACTTTAGACATACCACAAATAATTATATCATACAGATAAATCTACGAATCTACGTTTCTAAGAATATGAAAGAGGCAATTTTCGCCGATAGTTGAGACGGAATATACTTCGGCTCGTAATGAGTATGGAGAAGTATAGCCCGTCTCAACTATCGGCCAATAGAAAGTCTGTAGTCTGCGAGTAGTCTTAAGGTTACCCAGCTTGCCATCATCTGCATGCATCACTGATTACCTACTACTTTTTAGCCTTTATAAAAACTAAGACTTATTAAAAACTACAAAAAAAAGCAGTAACAGACGAGTAAGGTAATGTCTTACGGGTTAGGTCAAGAGAGAACCAACTACTGAGAATTGAGTGTGTTTTGCGACCTAATTCTTTGGCAACTCGTGACTACATCACGTGAATATGACAGAGTAAGTTCTTGACTTAATACCTTGGCATTTTCGGTCTAAAAGGGGTTATTTTTCCGTAATAACTTTGTAATATCTTCATTGTTATATGGAACAGTTGTCTGTTGTAGAATGGTAGTTAAGTCATTAAATCATTTAAAAATAATTCAATAAAGGTTAATAATTTTCTCTTTGTAATGAAGATATTTAAAGGATTCTCTGGCAACTGCTATTCATATGAACTCTTAAGTGATATGGTGAAATTGTAAAAAGCATTCTGAGGTTTACAAATTATGCGTTTTTGGGGTTCCGTACTCAAAGGGTACCCTATTACTAAGACTCCGCTGTCCGTTCGTCTATTTATCTGTCTCTGTCTGTCATCAGGCATCTCATGAACCTGGGATAGACGGTTGAAATTTTCATAGATGATGTATTTCTGTTGCCGCCATAACAACAAATACTAAAAAACAGAATAAAAAGAATATTTAAGGGGGCTCCCACACCAAACGTGATATGGTACCATGATGAAACCATCTAGCATCAATTATCATCTACTACCAACATAACAACTGTGTAGTTTTGGCTCTATTATAAGTTAAGTTATATCTATCTATCTATTTCTTTACCTATCATTTCCGATTGTACCAATTTTTCACTGAACTAATAAGAATTTGATTAAGTACAAACATATTTCACTCAATTTTGCCTATAGCTCCTGCCTACACGTGTCACATGAGTTGTGGGCATGAACCACAGCACTAGTCTTGTGTAGTTCCGGAAGTAATAGTTCAATTGGACTACTTCTTTTGCGTTTAGTTCTTCCTTCACTAGTTCAATTTCAATCCAATCATATCTCTAGTTCCGTAGTTCAGCGCGGCGAATGAGCGAGATGAACGTTTCGAGCGAGAACGGTGATCCTGCCTGCCTCTATCGTTCTCGTAGTCCAATCTACTACTGATGACTACTGAACTAAACTATCTATCTAGTTCAAAATATAAGCTACGAATGAATACCGGTTGGAGCAATGAGAATGACATAGGCAATTGAACTACGGAACTAAAAGATAAATATACTTCTTAGCGACCAAAAGATATATATCTATATTTTTAATTAGGTGACACATTTTGCGCATGGCTACAGTAGACTTGATCCCACAGGACATGAAACGACTACGCGGCAGACCGCGGTGCTCCGTTCACCGTGGTCTGCCGCGGTTACACGAACTCGACTCTCACTCACCACATTATTTCAATTGGTATAGCCACTATTATTTTTAAATGGCTAAACTGATTGAATACTACATATTGTTCAAATGAATCAGCTAATCTGCATCATCAATCCGATGGATGGGATAACTTACGCAATAGACTTCACCTCAGCACTGACCTCCAACCCACATGACGGCCCACAGCCGATTTGCGATTCAGGCCGCATGCAGCCTATTGTTTTACTTTTATTCCCAATCCCAGTTTCAACATTGAAGGCTTTTGGTTTTATTAAAAATGTTTGACTGTTTGTAACCATTGAAGTAAATAAACTGACGTCACCGACTCATAAGCTATAAACACTCAACAAGATAATTGCATTATGTCTGTCACTCTTATTCTCAAAAAGCTACTCACTTAAATAATGAGAAATGAAAAGTCTTATCAAAATTTTCGATTCTAACGCGATTCGAACCCGCAACGATCAGACGATGCTCTTAAAGCCGGAGTGCCTTACCGCTCAATGAAATACCTAAGTGTGGCACTTTAAAAAGAGTTACAAAAAATCACTTAAATATAGAAAACAAATTCTTACCCCAGCTTCATATTTTTATTCTAACATGCGCGCAGATTTAAAAAATAATTATGCACAGAAAAATTAGTTAAAGCCGCGTGTGTAAGTAGTATGCAATACAAAACCATACTTGTAAGATCTGTAGATTAACACTAAGATTAAACAAACAGGGCTCAACATAAAAAAGTTGCATTTGGTCAGTGTTAAAACTTTCTCCTTCTATTGTTTTGATAAACTATTTGGCACTTGAACAAGAGTTTCGATTCGTCGTATATTTGATGCAATACACAATATATTGTCAGTTTGCCAAATACTTTCAATACATATGACAAGTAGTGGACAATCCTACTATCACAGTTTTTATCTTTTACAAACCAGTGGAGTAAAATGATTTTAAATGTGCCTCAAAAGCTCGAGAGCCGTGTTGGCCAAATGGGGTTGTACCTCGACTTTCAATCCGAAGGTCGTGGGTTCGAATCCCAGCCGTGCATCAATGGATTTGGCGTTTCGTAAAATTCATATGCTCTTTAACACTTCTGTGAAGAAAAACATCGTGAGGAAACCAGTTAGTATTATTATAAGCGGTGATAGGCTTGCGACCTGTCACGTGTGGAATACTAGCTTCTGCAAATTGTGGGCATGTATCAAACATACATTTGGACATGCCTCTGACTACCTTAGACATCTTCAAAGGATCTGGAATACATAACAGATCTGAGCTATGTCTACCGCGCCTTGGGGATACAGTCGTGACCCTGTTTTTGTTTACGTTTACAAAAGCTCGTGCATTTGACACAATACATGTTTTCGACTAACTATTCTACTACTTAATCTATATATCTTCTATATAAATAAAAATGAATTGCTGTTCGTTAGTCTGCCTAAAACTCGAGAACGGCTGAACCGATTTGGATAATTTTGGTATTGAAATATTCATGAAAGTCCAGGGAAGGTTTAAACGGTGAGAAAAATAAATAATAATTAACAGAAAATATTAAAAACGATAATTTAGTTTTCAAGTACAAAATGTCCTGGCTATGAAATGAAGCCAAACAACGTTCTGCGGGTCAGCTAGTAGGTAATAAATAAGATACAGTTGTACCCATAATAGTATCCAAAGCGGCATTTTCTATTGAACTTACACCAAATGAATCGGTCTAGCTGATCTAAAAGACCCAAGTGTCAAACGTTTTGCCAGCAGGAGTTCCGTCACTTTTTTTGTTGTTTTTTCAGTAGCAACAATTGTCCTTTAAGTAACTCAATAACGCAACGCACTATTGTCACAATATTTACTCTACCCGTCGATATTACAATAGGCTCTTAACGCTAATAATGCCATTTGTCCTTTAAAAGGCATTTTGTCATTTTAATTTCTGCCATAGGCCTTATCCTGTTCAGAATCGATTGTTGCAGAATCGAGATGGATCTTAAGATAACACGGCTCGAATTACTGTAATTTTATCGATACATTTTAATGTGACACCCATTCTTTCTATCTATCAATTCTATTTATCTATTCAGCCCGGTTGCTGAGTATAGGCCTCCTCTCTATCACGCCACTCTTTTCAGTCCTGTGCAGTCCTTTCCCACGCTTTCCCAGCTACATGAACAATGTCATCTGACCATCGGGAGGGTCTGCCTCGTGGTCTTTATGCATCTCTGGGCCACCGCTCCGTAATTGCTGTAGTCCATCTTCCATCTTTACGTCTAGCCAGGTGTCCTGCCCATCTCAACTTGAGACTTGCGATGCGCATACCTACGTCTACGACCTTGGTTGACGTCGTATTTCTACGTTGGTATAATTCACTTCCAGATAAATAATTATTTTAGTAAGGTGTTGAAGAAAACATTTTCATGCGAGCTAATGTTTTTTCTCTTTGAGACAAGTAATATATTCTGCATAATATCCTTAAAATTAAGCGTCAGAACGAAAACATGTTATACTTACAATGTTAAGAGTAAACTTCTGAAATAAAACACAATCGATTTTCACTCCTATTACAACGCCATAAAGATCTGTACTCATACTTAGTGAATGCATGTTTTTATGCATAATTATAGTAGTCGACAAAAAGTGACCCACGTCGAACAAATGGTCATTATTCAAGTAGAGTTGTTCCATCTCACGAAGGTAACAGATTTATATGGGAAATATTATAAAAATGTAAATGCTATAAGTGAGAAGTATGTCTAAAATAGCTTTCTGAATTAAGAATACCTATTTGATTGTTATTTTTGGATCAATAGATACTATAATATTAGTCTAAGCTTTGATAAATCTTTATTGTAAAATATAAACTAAGTTTGTAGTTGTTTAATAACATAAATGTGTGGAATATTACTTTTAAATCGGTGATATCATAGAATTGTTCTTAAAATATAATTGTAGATAAAGTATTCAGTTTGTAACGAACGTTCATTACCTAATATGGACAGAGTGTCTGTTTCAAACTCTGATACCATCTAAGGTAATGATGTAACGTAGCCTGGTAGTGGGGTTTCGTAGCCTATAAAAACGGCTGAGCGTTTGAGAATCTCTCTCTTATCGACTAGCCGTTAGCCAAGCTAAGTATTTGCTCCTGTTTATTATTCATAGTAGTTGTGTGATATTACCTACCCTTAAAGTATTATAAATGTATTTTATATTTTATTTGTACATAAATTGTGTTCGAAATCTGGTTGTGTAAAATAATGGTGTATTGTATAAAAGTATAATTCTTTTAATCTGTGATTCTTTTCTTTATTATCCACTATTAGCTACCCTATTAGGATTTAATATTATCTTTATAAAGGAAATAGATCCCCAGGTAGTTAAATTAGGGTTTTCCAGGGATCTTATAACTTCTTCTAATGAATAGAGCCATCCTAATCTAACATCAGAAGAAGGGATATGAACTACCTACATTATGTGCCTTACTAAAATTTTACTTATTTTAGATGGACGACGCCCCCTGTCTTACAACAACTTCTTCGAGCCATCAAACATGCCGTTTTCGGCAGCCACCGAAAAGATGACGTTGTCCTGCCGACATTCGACCTGACCACGAGTCTCCTGGGCACCGCGGCATGGTGCAACAGCATCGAGGCTTTCTCGACAGAAATTGGTTGGAGCAACACCGCAGCCGCCGCAAGGGCGGGTAAGCTTCTGAAAATCATAGTTCTAGACAATGTGATCCTACAGAGGGTCGTTCGTGGCAAAATTTACGCACCGAGTTGTCAGCTTTTGTACACTTCCGTTTCTGCAAATTCATATTTTAAACATGCTAAGAATAAGATTTGGTAATTTAGTAACATAATATTTATAGCTTTTGAAGAGTTGCAATTCAAAGTCAAAATAGTAGGTTTCTGATCTAAATGTAAAAAATGGCATGTTATAACAGCAGTGTCAAAACCACTTCCGAATTTAATAAGCTTCTTCACGTCATACGTACAATCTAATAAAAAACGTCCATTGGAGCAAAGCGGTAGATCAACTTATTGATACGGATAGTAGCATAACTATGGAGTCTAGCAAAACGTTGTGGTTGTAACATTACTTCGCATTTTTCTCGTATATGGTACCATAGATGAATGTAGTTTGCAGGTATTTGCTAAAGTGAAGGTACCAGTTCGATTTCAAGATTGATGTATTGAGCTTGTTATTTTCGTTGTTAGGGATACTGATTGCTATTACGATTCTGATACATAGATTTTGTTCGATATCCTGATTTAGGAATGGTAAAAAAAAAAAAAAAAAACACTACGTTCCATCTTGTAAGAATACAATTTTATAGACTGATTTATTTTTTTACCAATAATATTTTAATACCTAAATGCACAAGTCTTTCACAGTCTAGGTACAGTTCTTATGATATTATGCGAGGCAATTGCAATTCTTATTTCAATCGTTAAGATGGATTTCAGCTCTGTGCATCATTGAATCTACTAAGTAGATAGGTATAATGCACGTCGTAATGTGACGCAAGTGTGAAATTTCGGTTAGTGTAGTATGCGCCATACTGCAGTCGGACTGCGACCGCGCCTATAAAAATATTAAAATTGAGAAATAAAATAAGGTAGGTACATACTTGCGAATGAATGAATAGTGATCATGAATGTTTGGGAAGACCAGTTCACATGCTGTCAAACCTAGTCGTACATGTAATATATGTCGTATAGTCGTAACACATTAAGATTTATATATTGGTACTTATTAACCATACGATCATTCCTCATAGGCCAATTAGGCCATTAGTATTAGACCCTCCGAAAAATACGATCATTACTGATTGAAATGTGGTTAAATCAACAACGTCTAAGGGAGATTTGTCAAGATTAGCCCACTGGTAGATGTACTACGTACAAATAGCCTGTTGAGAGGCAGGTTGGGTGACCAGTAGAAAAACTGAAACTGATAATATTTGGGATTCACAGAGTACAGTTAACGGCAATTTTTAACATAAATAATAGTTTGACTACTCTAGTCGCCGCGCGTTTTCGTCAGCGCGATCTAGCATTTGACCATTTTTAATCACGCCATCTAGCGGTAAATTTTTGAACTTATTATAGAACATTTTGTTACAATGCGTCAGACAGTAGACTTTTAAGACTTGCAAGACTTCCAGTTTGAATCTAAATAAAAGGGCAAATTCATTAGTGAGTAGAAATTAGCATTTGCAAGCAGAGATCTGATTGAGTCCTCAACTACATAGATTTCTAAGTTTATTCTCAGAAGTAAATATCATAAATGTGTCCAATGACACCGAGAGATAACATTCACGGTTGAAAAATGCTGAACCACGTCTCACTGTAGAAACAGATGATTTACATTCTAACCAATATTTATGAAAAATGATTAAGTAGTTACATTACAAAACAAACCCCAGTGCTGAACGTAGGAAGGATGTTTATTCCAAGAGTATATAGGTTGAGTATATCCAAATTATTCCATTATGTAGGTACACCCAATAAATAAAACAGCTGTAATAGGTACCATTTCATAACATACATTTAGACTGTACTGGGCCCTTTTCATTAAACAATGAACAGGTTGAACATTACGTAGCAATATAAATTAATATGTTATGTAGGTACTACTTATCTGTAATGATTCGTCAGATTGGCCAAACGAACAATTTAAGGTAGGTACCACAGTCTTATCAATACTAATGTCCAAAATCTACTGGGTTTTCTCCGTTAGATCTTCAGGTAGTACTTAGGTAGTGTTTCGAAGCCTATGTGTTATGTTTGTCCGAACACTAAGTTCATTATTGTGTTTATATTCGTGGCGTTTATTAGTTGTTGTGGAAACTAATAAATAGCTGTTGTACAAGCCCGTCTAAATGAGGTTCGTGTCAAAGGTAGCTTATAACCAGGTATAGGATATACTTACGTTTTGATCAAGAATTTATATTGTAGGTAATTTAGTACTTATACGTTAGTCAAGCAAGATCATATTAGGCGTAATGAAAAATTAGCACCGAAATTCAAGTGACCTTATGCGATTATTTCAACTCACCTCGATGACCGCTATGCTCTAAAAGGCTTAAATAATTGAAGAAATATAATTGTAGCAAAAGAGAAATTATGGTTTTGGGCAGGAGAATGGTTGGAAGAAAACATTGCTGTTAAAAACGCCATGTGATTAATACTAGGTACTAGGTACCTACATGTAAAATTATTATTTAAGAAAGAGTTTATGTTCAGAATTTTAATTATGAATATTAATATGATCTACAGTTATTTTGTATCTGGTCTGGGTGTTTCCATGTATAACATGTATGTATTGACAAACAAAAAGTATATAAGAAGTAGGTATATCAGTCAGTACCCATAGCACAAGCTCTGCTGACTTTGGGGCTAGGTGATGGTCCAGCAATATTTATTTATTATTTCTTATTACTACTTAAATTCGAGGTATATAATAGGTATGTATGTACAATGACTACTGTTTGTGAACGATTACTTTTGTGCTGAAAAATCTCATCGGGTAAAAATCCGGGCCATTTTATGGTGAAAAGAATATTACATGTCATATTATTTATATTTATTTATCGCTGTGTGGCCTCTTGCTGGGTGCTAATCAGCACATCGACAGCGGATGGAAGTGAGAAGCACGTTCGGTAGTTGGCTACGCTGTGGGCTTCGAGGCTCGGCTGAATCAGCTCATTGTACAGCGGATGATGGTGTTCAGCAGGAATAGTAGTTGCCCCGCTGTTCTAGCCTCCAATTCCGGGTACTTGGCGCTCCATCAGCAGCGGGTGGAGGTACGCAGTACAATACAGAGTAATTGGCCAGTAAACAAATAAAGTAAAGGGATAAAAGGATATAAAAACGGGATAATCAGACACTTGTAAATCGTATATACCTAATTAAAATGCATCTATCTCATGAAGTGAGATCGATGTGTATAACTGACTAGTATTAATTACCTATCTATTTTGTGTACCAATGTAAAACATAAAGTAAGTACTTTCCTATTAAATACCTCGTATTACATTGATAAATTCACACACACAAACATACACCACACACAAATTTTATATACTCCTTACATATACACACACACATAAAATATGTATACACACTTACACATACACAAAACATTTGATACCTACCACTAAAATACACTTAACAACGATATATACCCTAACGCTTTTGTCCTTGTATAAAGGTGAAATTTGAAAATGCACATCACACCCATGTAATTAAAAGTACCTATCACTATCGAACAGTGTAGCTGTGGTAACTGTAATATAAATCCAATGTTGGTCACCACGTCACAGGGTGTCCTAATGTGGCGACCAAAGTTAGCGTAAATTATACGTAAGTAAGCCTAGTTTATTCATACCTTAAGATATATACCTAATGTGTATTGTTTACTTTGTATTCTGCTGTTTGGAAACAAATAAATAAATCATTTATATATTTATAACTATATATATAATATTATAATAGCTGTGAGTAAAAATGTACTCGAATGATGACCCAAATTGAAATCTTGTAAAATAGTGGCAAGAAAAATGATTGTGTATACTAACTATAAAAAGCTACTTCGAGACGAAGTATAGGTCAAGATTGGCCGTAACAGATTTATATGGGAAATATTATAAAAATGTAAATGCTATAAGTGAGAAGTATGTCTAAAATAGCTTTCTGAATTAAGAATACCTATTTGATTGTTATTTTTGGATCAATAGATACTATAATATTAGTCTAAGCTTTGATAAATCTTTATTGTAAAATATAAACTAAGTTTGTAGTTGTTTAATAACATAAATGTGTGGAATATTACTTTTAAATCGGTGATATCATAGAATTGTTCTTAAAATATAATTGTAGATAAAGTATTCAGTTTGTAACGAACGTTCATTACCTAATATGGACAGAGTGTCTGTTTCAAACTCTGATACCATCTAAGGTAATGATGTAACGTAGCCTGGTAGTGGGGTTTCGTAGCCTATAAAAACGGCTGAGCGTTTGAGAATCTCTCTCTTATCGACTAGCCGTTAGCCAAGCTAAGTATTTGCTCCTGTTTATTATTCATAGTAGTTGTGTGATATTACCTACCCTTAAAGTATTATAAATGTATTTTATATTTTATTTGTACATAAATTGTGTTCGAAATCTGGTTGTGTAAAATAATGGTGTATTGTATAAAAGTATAATTCTTTTAATCTGTGATTCTTTTCTTTATTATCCACTATTAGCTACCCTATTAGGATTTAATATTATCTTTATAAAGGAAATAGATCCCCAGGTAGTTAAATTAGGGTTTTCCAGGGATCTTATAACTTCTTCTAATGAATAGAGCCATCCTAATCTAACAAAGGCGGGTTAGTTTTAAATGTGTGTGTAGATGCATATACACGTTGTTTCTGTGTGCGTAATCTCGGAAACGCTCCTAAACGAATGAGCGCTCAGTTTCACTTACAGAAGCCAATCTACACACACATTGAAGACCAAACCGCTTGAGATGGAACAATTATAATCTGTTTGTATGTTAATTCTAGGCTTCTAGCGACCTTGACTCCGAAGTCATCAGGAATGAATTAGGAATCGAACTTGACCAGGGGTCAGGTCCATAGGTGACGCTTGATTGACAGTCAGGTGATGCTAACGATGGTTTTTGTTTCCTTACTGGTAAAAACTATTGTACTGCGCGGTATTATTGTAAATGAAAAGATGAGGAGCAACAAGCTAGCATGGTATGGGCATGTAATGAGAAGGGAAGAAGGTCATGTAACTTAAGTGCTTGGTGTGAATGCTGATGGATTTACGAGTAGAGGCCAAAGAAAAGATGGATGGATTGTGTGAAGGATGACATGAGTAAGAAAGGAGTGAGTGTTGAGATGATGGCTGATAGAGGAGAATGGAAGAACACATGTTGTGCCGACCCCACTTATGTGGGAAAAGGGCAGATGATGATGGTATTATTGTATTTATTCTTGATATTTTAGAGAAGGATCTGACTGGAGAGTATTAAGCCTTGTACTACGCGTTCCAGGCTAGGAGTTCACGATTACGCATTAGTAATATTTGGTCCTAGGTTAGGACCGTGTTTTAACGTTTAAAAATTGGCCCTTGAAGTCAGAAATGGTGGCATCCGAATATTCATCAAACGAACAAAAAAAGGCGTATACGGGCCCTGGAACGCATAGTCCGTACGCAGTTTAATGACAAGTCTCTACCTACTCCTTTGGAGAAGTCTGATTTCATACGTCACTTGTTTTACCGAAAACCTTAACTATATCACGTCGTTCTTGGTTCAAATTCTGGACTGGATTTCGCGTTTCGAAATTTGAATTGTGCGTACAAACCAAATAGAATGGTGGTAAATTGAGAAAAATATAGTTCGTGTGTATTTCACCTGGTTAGGCGGTCAATACATGGTGCCAGTTTGTACCTTATACCGGTTTTTTAGGGTTGCAATGGCCACCGTCACCCCTAGCCCTAATGTCATGGATGATCACCTACTATCACGGAATAGGGCTGTCAATCTTATTTGATGATCATTTTGATTATAATTGACACAAGATATACCTACCTATAGATTGTGTAAATGCTTTTTACGAAACCTACAACACCGAAATATAAATAAATATATTGCGTAGATTTTATCTATACTAATATTATAAAGAGGAAAGATTTGTTTGTTTGTTTGAAATGAATAGGCTCTCAAGCTACTGGACCAATTTGAAAAATTCTTTCACCATTAGAATCCCACATTATCCCTGATGAACATAGGCTATATTTTATCCCGGGGAAGTGAAGTTTTCCCGAGGGATCGCGGGTGACACCGCGGCGGACAGCTAGTTAAGGTAATATAGAGACTAACTTTAAACAAAGTTGAAAACAAATCTTGTTATATCTTTGTTTTCAAACCATCGACAGTTCTCGTTGGTATTTAGTAGGACCTTTGACTCAAACCACTTCAAACGAATAAGGAAATACAGCTTATCGCAAATCTAAAGTTTTAATCGCAAAAATGTATTCACCTGACAAAACAAAAATTCTATTATCTGAAAAGGCTCTTGTTGGTTATTCAGAGAACGTGCCACCAGAGCGAAGTGACCCGTGACTCAGGGCTGACCGATTTTTTATCGATAACTGAGATTGAAATATCGATTTAATGCCGCGATAAAACAACACTGCTGATTAAAATGCAAAACTTAGAGGTTCAGAATCACGTAGCGATAAATCAAAAGATTTGTTTTTTTGTAAATTGGGTCTGGGTGTTTCTATGTATAATATGTATGTGTTTACAAACAAAAAGTATATAAGTAGTGTAACAGTTATCTGGTTCCCATAGTACAAGCTTTGCTTAGTTTGGGGCTAGATGATGCTGTGTGAAAAGTCCAGCATTATTTATTTATAAATATTATTGATCACGATCATTGATACTCATTCTTCAGCGTTTTCACAGGTTAGCGATTTTGTTAAATGCATAAACTTTATTAGGTAAGTATGCTAATATACTTTTTCATTAGTTGGTTACAAGAAAGAAACATTAAAAAAGATTAGGTATTTACTTTCTATTATAATCACCAAATAAATCCATATTGTAAAGTTGTAATTTATTTAAACTGTACCATTTTTGACCATATTTTTTATGCTCCAACACATTCATCGATATTATCTACACATCATCGATATTTTTTTATTGATATTAATATCGAGTCAACAAACATCCCTATCGTGCTGTACCGTGCTTCGTCCGGCGGTCAATAACTGGTGCCAGCCACCACCACCCCGCATTGAGGCCACCGCTGATTCCGTGATTAGATTAAAAAATATTTCGAAAATAATTTACCAACCCCGAGCTAAAGAAAGAGTTTTATAATTGCCGTAACGTTTGCTTTTTATTTTTATAAGAGACACTGTTTTGTAAAGTTTATTAGAATGGGGAGTGGAATGGGGTAGGATATCGGAAAATGATTTCCTTTGTTTTGATCGCCAATGGGTTTCAACTTTTATTTTTGTTACAAATGCAGCGAGGTTATGACATTTATGTAATTGTATTACTTGTGTATTACCAAGGTTGTTTTGCTAGTTCAAAAACCATACTACATCATCAAAAGTAATTTTTTTAAACTTAGTATTAAAATTTTTAAGAATGTATTTTAAAACTCTGAAATATTGAGTATTTATGGGTTTTAAAATGCATTCTTTATTATTCAGTGTACTTAAAAATATAAGTTAATGACTAAGCTAATATTATATTTTATGTAAATGATCACTAAATAATATCTAAGTTACTTAAAAATACTGCCTAAATTTTTACAAATTATAAGTGGCCTTTATTGACCGCAAGATTAAACAATCCTCGTTGAGTTTTATTTAAAAAATAAAAAGTAAAGGGTACTGATGCTATCGCTACTCGTATCGCTGTTGGCACGCGCCCACCTTCGTTTGTAAATCGGACCCTCTCTATTGTCGAATTCGCATTGTTTTACGCGAGTAGCCTGATAAGAAAAAATGCTGGCCAGATTTTTGAACACAAAAAAAAGAAATAAAATCAGTTCGAATTTTAAAAACATAAAAGTTCAGTTTTTAAACATAAATAACTCCGTTTTATAAAATTTAAAAACAGAACATCCAAGAGAGGTTTCAATAGCGTCTTCTATTGTTTAATACAAAATGTTTTACTATGGTAAAGGCATAAAGTAAGACTTGGGTACGCATAAACTTGTTTTCTCTAGTTATGCTCCTGTTCTAGTACCTAAGAATCGTATTTTGTTGCAGATATCAACTAAAATTAATTTTTGCCTTAGGAAATATTATAACATGATAGGGTAAAAATCGAAGATACGTTGGGAATAGTAAGTGAAGAGTTTATAGCAAGAGCTCAATATATTTCTCGACTGATTTTAAGTTTACATGTCTCATCATCATCAGCCTATAGCAGTCCACTGCTGGACATAGGGCTGCCCTAATGAGCGCCATTGCGCCCTGTCCTCAGCTCGACGCATCCAGCTTCTGCCAGCAGCCTTTCGCAGATCGTCACTCCACCTGGCCGGAGGGCGTCCTACACTACGTTTGCCGAGTCACGGTCTCCACTCAAGAACTCGTTTACCCCAGCGGTTATCGGTTCTTCGGCAGATATGGCCAGCCCGCTGCCACTTCAGCTAATTCTCTGAGCTATGCCGACAACTTTGGTTCTATGTCGGATAGTCTCATTGCGGATTCTACATGCCTGTATATAGATAGCTTTAAGTACGACTATAAAATATCATTCAATTGTATTTTCTGCATTACAAAATGATTTGACCATTAGTAAGTACAAATAAAGTCATCATCTTTTATGGTATTCAATGACCTTTGACAATCCTAATGTATTAGCCATAACGGATTTAACTAGTTAAATCAAAGTTCAAATAGTTATTTCAATAACAAATTCCTGTGTGAGTTATCCATGCATTTTGTACTAAGACTATCTATAGACTTTGTTGATTGTGTGGAACCCACATAAATTGTGCTAATACATGAAGACTATTATATTAAATGCACTAGTTGTAATACTGGGTTTGCTCAAGTGTAAATAATAAACTTTAGAAATTAAAAGTAAATAACGTACACTATTGGGTGCAAATTTAATGCCAAGTTAATGATCGTCATTGGTTATAAGTATTACTCGTAAGAAATATAGAGAACATTATGAATACTTATAAAAATTACATCAAACTTTTTGACTGCACAACATTATCCTCAAATATTTATTTAAGACACTCAAAGATACAGCAGGTTTTTTTTAATTCCTGAAATCAAAGTTTTCTAGATTATTTTTTAAGATTTTTTAATAATTGTTAGATAAAAGAACCGATATTATGAACCTTTAAATGATGTAGATTTTCCTTGCATGTTTACAGACAGACAGTTGCACACTTTCGCATATTGAGAGCTAATGATTTTGCAATTGATGAGTAACGCTGTGAGAACAGGCGTGGGCGACGAGTGCCCGCAATCGCCCCTGGCTGTTTCACAATAATTAGCATCGTTTATATGACGTTTAGACAAATATGTCTACTGACGAATTCTCTGACAAATGACCATGAATATATTAACAAAATAAAGTGAGAATTGCAATCCTTGAGAGATTGCATTAAAATCCTGAATTTCCTACAATATATCCTAAAAAAATATCCTAGATAAATGAAGTGAAAACTAATATCGGCTTAGGAATTAAAATACCGTCAAACGTCTATTTAAAACCCAAAAATGAAGCCCTGTCAGTTTGTATAGTTTAAAATGAAAGAACCTGTATATGTTTACTTATTTGCAGATGAAACAATGAGTCTGTTTGCGTTTTCCAAACCTACTGATAACGCCTAAATAATACAATTTTATTTCACACATTACTTTGAATATCAACCATCGCTGAACCTCATAACCTATCCGATTTGCCCAGCAATTTATGCATAACTGACATATTATTTGTGTTAAACTTATCGATTTGTGGGACACGATTGACATTTTGATCAATAATTCGATAATAGGCATGGCTAAACCACTGGATTACACAAACACGTAATAAATATTGGAATTATATTTTCTCAGTGAATGTAACTACAAAATATAACATGTATTCTTACAAGGTAATCATCATTCATTTCGAGTCAATGGTGCTCAGTCGTGATTCGAGAGCTGGCGATTTTTTGGCACAAAGAATCAGCATTGCCATTCAGCGTGGCAATGCCGCCAGTGTTTTGGGCACGCTTCCGACTGGCAGTGACCTGGATCAGTTGAGCTATCTATAGATCGTTTTTACGACGATCCTTAGATAGCTTGACTGATTCTATTGTATTTGGTAATTTTATGTACATATTGTAGTAGCTTAGTTTCTGTAAATATATTTTAGGTAAAGGTACTCATATAACTTTAGACCAGTATTCAGCCACCGCTACGGCCTCTTCTTTTGCTAGGTTGAGCTGTTCCCGGGTGCAGGTGGGGCACTGTGGGCAGGAGAGTAAGTGTGATATTATCTGTGTAGGGGCCCCACACTGGCACTGGCCTTTGTTTGCGTCGATTAAGTATACCCCACTTGGCCAGGTTACTTCTACAGCGACCAACTTAGGTACGGAGTCTGTTGAGCGACTTCCAAGTCAGCCACTGCAGACAAGGTAATATTATACATTCTATGGTGTTGATCGTTAAAAGTACTCGTAAAACCTTCTATAAAAAAAACGTTAACAAGGTCACGACTGTATCCCCAAGGCGCGGTAGACATTCTCTCAGATCTTGTATGTATTCCAGATCATTTGAAAATGTCTAAGGGCTTAGGTTAGTCAGAGGCATGTCCAAATACATATTTGATACATGCCCACATCAAATAAGTTACAGGTTGCAAGCCCATCGCCGCCTATAAGAATAATAACTGGTTTACTCGCTATGTTTTCGTACACAATTTAGCACATGTTGAAGCGCATATAAATTTTACGAAACGCAAACACATTGATGCATGGCCGGGATTCGAACCCACGACCTTCGGATTGAAAGTCGAGGTACAACCTCATTCGGCCAACACGGCTCAAAACCTTCAGAATCTTCTATATGTATATCATCGACTAGCTGTCCGCCGCGGTGTTACCCGCGATCCCTCGGGAAAACTTCACTTCCCCGGGATAAAATATAGCCCATGTCCATCAGAGATAATGTAGGATTCTATTGGTGAAAGAGTTTTTCAAATCGGTCCAGTAGTTTCGGAGCCTATTCATTTTAAACAAACAAACAAACAAACAAATCTTTCCTCTATAATATTAGTATAGATTAACAAAACATCAATTACAAATTACATGTGCTGGGCTGGCTTTGAACCTCAGACCATTAGAAAAGTGGTCACTACCACACGACCCAGCAGCTTCTTCAAATTAATGCAGGCTTCGCAATTTATTGTTTACGTTGGCGGGAACTGCATTTAGCGCTTAGCTACCGAGCTATTAGCTTGCTGGAGACAGGGATTTGCAGCCACGTGTAGTGTTGTGTGATAGCTCATTGATATCGATATTTTGGTTATATGATCAGAATATTATTTTTTGGAAATAAATAAATAAATGTATTTCTTGAACGAATTGTGGTAAGTAATTGAAAATGCAATAAAAAAGCTTTTGGCAAAAATGTGAAACTTTAATCTAATCAAACCATTTATTAGGAAAATAAATACAGTGTAAATGCATATTTTTTTGTTGTTATTGTTCTTTAAACTTGAAATGAATCGTAGTACTGAGATCGACCATGTTTTATAAAATTTACTAGCGACCCGTCCCGGCTTCGCACGGGTGCAATGCTGATACTAAATTTCTCTACTATATTAGCATGTATTATACATATAAACCTTCCTCTTGAATCACTCTATCTATTAAAAAAAACCGCATCAAAATCCATTGCGTAGTTTTAAAGATTTAAACATACATAGGGACAGAGAAAGCGACTTTGTTTTATATAAGTAGTGATAACACTAAAAAGAAGAAAACCTGAAGTTTTAAGTTCTTTCATTATTTAACATTATCATTAATTATTCATTCTCCCTCATTATTTTGCGTAAGCTACGGTCACTATAACTGATCAAAATGGTCCTACTAATTATATAATGGAATGCTTTTTGACTTTGAAACATCGATAAGTATCAAAGTAAGGCACATCACTACACCCGTTGACTTATTTGGCGCGCTACGTGATTAGGTGTGCAATGTAAACGCTGTCATTCTGAATCACCGAGGAGCCAGCATTCATCCTAATTAGTGATGGCGACTATGGGCTTGCAATTTAGAAAATTACCAAAGTCATTTTTTTTAACAAAACGAATATTTTTTAGACTTTGATTAATACATTCAAACAAAACAGGTGGATATTTTTATTTTAAATAAGCTGGTTTTAACGTTGTTTTGTTTCATTGTTTGAAAGATGAAAACCTGTCAGATGGAATTCTACTAACTACTGTAAATGTTACCTAAACTTAGGTACTATAGCACTCTTACGCCCAAGCGGTTGAACTGACCCCTTCATTTTTTGTATTAAATTAATGATAACTTTGGAAGAAATCTTCTTTAATGAGACTAGAACGTTTCCAAGAATTTTCTTTGTTTCAAAGTTTCTGCCATCTAATTCTACCAATTAGTAGTGTTAGAGAGAGGTGCTGGAACCGTGACCGTTTAAATATAACTTCGACGACCCACCCCAACAAAAGTATTTTTGTCGTGGACAAGCTCCCAAAATCAGTTAATGGACACTTCTGTACCCTGAGCACTGGTTAAAATATAAAACAATTTATAGATTTTGAAAGTTAGGGGAAGGCACCCAGAACGTTGGGCGTCGTCACTCAGTGGGTGCCCGAAGAAAGTCGAAGACGACGCGGCAGACCCAGGAAGAGGTGGTGAGACGATCTGGATCCATTCGAGCCAGACTGGCAAACCGTGGCCTTGGAGCGCAAGGAGTGGAAGTTAGAGGGGAAGACCTTTGCCCAGCAGTGGGACATGATAGGTTAAATAAAAAAAAGTTAGGGTAGCTGGGATGAAAAAAAATTGCTGGACTTTTTGAACATGAAAATGGGTAGAGTAGAGGAAAAATCACTGTTGCAAGTCGTGGAAAGCAGGAAGCAGAAAGATGATCAGCCATCTCATACGACATGGCTGTTGTATTAACTCATTATGGGCTAGTTATAAAACCTCTCTAGAAGCCATAACCAGTAAAAGACAGGATCACAACAGCCAATAGAGATCCTCTAAAAAAGCATATTCATCCAAAGAAAATTATATTATCATATTTCGGAAACAGATCTTGTATCCTAACTAGTGCTATGTATAATTTGTGGACACGGACTATAAAGTCATCTAGGATTATAAATCCATGCGCATATGTTTGTGCTACGCACGGTCAGACTATTTGACGGTTCTCTTGCAACAGTATAGCTTTAAACTATTATAATATTTTAGTTATTTAACTTAGTGAGCCATGCTCGGTATCACACTCCTCGACAGAATCCGGAACACGGAAATTCATCGACGGACAAAAGTGTTTGATATATGGGACCGTGTTGTGGACCTCAAATGGAATTGGGCAGGACAACTGGCTAGACGTGGTGATGGTCGCTTAAATCTTGATGGAGTTGTGGCCAAGAGGATGCAGTAGGAATCAGGGTCGTCCAAAAGCGCGATGGGTCGATGACATTGAAAAAGTCGAGGGCAAAACCTGGATCAGGGACGAACAGGGCCGAAAAGTCTGGCAAAAGTGAAAGGAGGCCTATACCCAGCAGTGGTTGATCTCGGGCTGAGATGATGATGAACTTAGTGAGAATGTTTGGTTTGTCAAGAATAGATATAGTGAGGAAGTCTATTCGTATGAGGAAGCGCCAGTGAAACTGAAAAACTTTAAGTAAAACTCGTGGTTTCACACATAATGGCAGTCTGGCAGTTTTTTTATAAGGTTTCTAGGAATACGTAAGTCTCTTCTTTGCTGAAAACAACTAGAAAGATATTATTACAAATGCTAGTTAGGACAAGTTCATTCGTCCTTGCATAATTGCGATCTTTAAATGGCTGGATTGGTTTCAAGCTGAAAAGGCTAGATGGATTAAAGTTATATCACAGATTAATAAAATTAGCATTGATCGATGACAAATGTTTAGGTTAAAGGTAGTACTAAGTAGTAGTACCTACTAAGTAAGCCTATTTTAGATTATAATGAAAAAAAAAATGTGGCACTCCGGGAATGCCAACAGAAGTGAAAACTTGAACAATAAAGTGTGTATTTTTTTATTCGTCAGGAAATATTTTTGGATAGTCACCGAGCGCGGCGGAAAACGCCGTGATAAAGGTTCTTTACCATGTTTAGTTTTCGAGTTTAAAACTAGATGGTGCTGACAGTGGTGTCGGTAACACTGTCAGTCTGAGTTCAATAGATTTTTCCCATCTCAAAAATGCCCAACGTGCCTAGAAGTTTTCACTACAAAATTGTCTACGATGTTTAATTATTTTATAAGTAGTCATAATGAAAGTGTAATATTAGTGTACTATGAGTACGAACAAAAGGCAAAGTGACATCGTTTTCAACACGTGTCGTCTCCTGCCCTTGAAATAGAACTATTTTAAAATGAACTTGGAGGGATGAAAGGTTAGTGAGCTGAAAGTCGACAATTATTTAAATGTTTCAAGTATAATAATGAATGCATAGCCTCTTTAGGCAACTAAGAATGTAATTTAATGTTTGTAAAGTTAGGTATATGTGGATTATTTCATCGAATGGAGATACCCAAAGAAACCGGTCTCTTAATTTTTTGAAGACCTGTAGGTACTCCTATTTGCCACAATGATGTTCAATGTTAGTAATTAATGTAAGCCTGCTTCTCACTTCATAAAGTTCGACAACCACCTTAGCTCGAACACTGGACTCCACTGAAAACCAACACTACGTACAATGTGCGTAGATTAGCGCTGAGTCCAGTCCAATTGCCAACTATCATATCTATTTTTATTAACTTTGTACTGTGTGCTCTCTTTTTTGGCTGTAAATGTAATTGTATTTAAATTTTTAAAAACCTTGACAATCTTTAAACACTTCAAATCAAATCAAATAGTTTATTTTCCAAAAGTAGGATACAGGTTACAATTTAAGATTCAGTGGAGCCCGCACTAGGGCTAGCCTGTATTGCGGGCGTCCGACGAGCCAGGTTAACATTATATATATTGTCTCGCAATGGATGAGGAAGGCGAGACAAAGGGACATATGGAGAGATTTAGGAGAGGCCTACGCCGTAGAGGCGACTTTTGCTGAAAAACAGTAAAATAGCAATTAAGTATAGTATAGCAACAATCATTTGTAATTTAGGTAAGCAATAGGAATAAAGGCTTTTTTATTTTATTTTATTTTTATTTTATATTGTCTCGCAGACAACATTTGAAAATTAAGTACTAAGTATTTTATTTGTGTGTTGTTAGTACTTCAAACAACAAAACAGGCACAGAACAGACACACAGGGGCAGGGAGAACGTCTGAATTGCAGTCGGTCATAATCATAATCGATCCACCATTTTTGTTTTCAATTTAACCAACCGTTATTTCTATTTTAAGACCAAAGGCGTAATGTATGTCAATTGTCAAAGCTTGTATTTTTTGCTAATTTAAAGAATTTAAATATATGAAATATCAAGATGGCAAAGACATGTCAACACAGAACTCGATACTTTCTCAGATATAGCGTTACGTCTCGGATTGAGCAATTTTCTATATCCTGTGCCACATCTGTCGCAGGATGAGAAAAAACTGTCCGTTAGTTACATTCTATTGAGAAGTTATGTTGCATTTGTAAAAGAATGTGATATTGATTCGGATAGCGTAGAAATTAGGGATTTTAATGCACTTATTCAAGCTGTGGATAACTTAAAATAGTCATTAGAGCTAAAAAGGAGCAACCACTCCTATTCTGACACTTTCAATACCGTGAAGATCTAGGACAAAAAACACGATTCGGGGAAAAATATAAAATTATAATTTTACATAAGATTTTTTGTCTTATATATTCCTACTTAAACTAGAACCTTTATAATAAAGGTTCCCGAAACCTAAAACCTTAGCAATTTTCCGCCACCTAGCGGCGAGTAGCGTCGGGAAAGCAGAAATTTCCACACATCCCAGTCTACAAACCATTACACCATCCCTTTCCATACACCGACGCACCCCTACACATGAGGGAGACGGCAACCGTCCGAACACTATCCCGTGATTTCCACTCGTGAAAACGGACAACCCTTTATCTATCTCTGTTTTCACTACTCACATGTGATAATTAGAGAAGGACAGGTAGAGGTTTTCATCTTGCTGGACACAAGATGACCATGGGTGTAAGTGATTTTTTCACGACCTATCCGAGCATGTTTGGTCAAGCGATGGGTTATTTAGGGAGGTGTTAGGCCGTGTGCAGATGGCAGACTTGATCAGTATTTTTTTTGTGAAATAAATAAAACCGATGTTTTTTGTGAAAAAATTAAAAAGGGAAAAATGTAAGATGTTCAATTGTCACAGCCTTGATTAAGAATAATTAAAAACAATTAGTATAATTTTTCAATTTTAAAAAAATTACATGCAATTTCTAAATCATACAGCGCTTTAAAATCGCAAAAAAGCGCAGTACAAACATCAAAAGAACACAAACAGCATAATTAAATCAATAGACAATCAATCAAACGTTCCAACTTTGAAATTTCAATAATCGAACCATTCCAAAGTTGGCGGCAGTTTGGAAACAATTATGAAAAAGTTCGTTTTTCGCCAGTTCGCGCGCCCGTTAAGTCCCGACTGACACTCATAAAACTTATTAAAGTCAAGGACCGACCGAGATAAGTTCGTCTTAAGTAAAATAACGTCGGGGAAAAAAGCGAGGAAAAGTTCGTAGTGAGAGTGAAGATCTCGCCGTCAACGTGTTGCGCTCTTACTTGTTTATTCCGCGTACTTTTTCGTGTTTATGTTTATATTTCAGTGTGATTTGTAAACATTGAAGGTAAAAGCGCTATTTTGAAAACTAGGTGAACTTGGATTTCGTCTAAAAATAGGGAACGTCATTGGTTTTAAAGTTGAAATAATGTTTAAAAAAATTGAATTCATTATTTTTAGAATCATTCGCAATTTACAAACTAATTTAATGAGAAAAGCAATCGGCTACGAAAAGCGTAGCATACGTAGCGCACTGCTACGATCGAGTGCTTTTTTATTCTACAGCAGTTTGGTCAAACGAATTAATTTGACACAGTTGAAATATTTTTTGATTTTAAAAGTTAAAACGCAATGACGACACTGTGAACATTTTTCATTAACAACATTTTCAGTAAAATACAAACATTAAATAACCACCCTTAACCGAAATCACAAAAGATTCATTTTCATTTACACGAAACAAATTCATTTTCATAAAATCAGACGACTGATTGGAAAACGAGTGACCGCGCTTAGGTCCATTCAATTAAAAATTCCATCTCCTAATCGAGTCATGAAATATGCAAGCAAATATTATCCCTTTTCTTTTGTACGCGCTGCATCTTCGCCCCACCCGCGCACGCACACCGACGCACGGCACTTTCAACGTATATCCATCTCGCTCAAACGTGCGGGGGTGGTGGCTGCGGCTTGCGGATCGGTCTCTGTCGATCAGCCGAGGCAATGGCGACCGCGAGTAACCCCTGGCCACTTCGGGTGGACTCGCACGCGCCGCCGTCGGCCGGTGGAGCGAGACGGCGCGAGTCGTGGACATGCGGAGGCCCGGAGCCCTCGTGCGAAGGGACACAGGACAGACGCTCTCGGACATCGGGCGAGAGCGGGCGGCCGGCCGTGCACCTGCTTACCGCTCCGCACGCGCGACGTGCTCGAACGCGACGCTTATAGTAAACACGATACAAAATTTCTATCTCCAAATTTATTTAAAATAAAATAAATTTCTCCAGTTCATTTGTTTCGCTTTCATTTTCTAAAATTCTTATTGGAACTTGTTTTACGGACAGTGAAAAATTTGCAGACTGAAAAGTGATAGAGTTTAACAGATGCCGATAAATGAAGTGTGACAGAACTCGATCGCCAAATCGCAGGATAGCCACTAGGTGCGGACAGATAAGATAAGCACTGAGACGCTCATTCAAGTATCGATAAGACCTCTATATGACCGGTCGAATTTTGGAAATAATTCAGGTGACGTGTGTTCACAACATGAAAAGAAAAAAGCTTTAACTCAACTGTTTCAAATAAATTAAGATGAAGAAATTAAGAAAATGACTGAAGCTACTGAAGTTTACCGTCGGACAGTTAGATTGTGGTAGCTAGAACGTTATCAAAAATTGTTTAGGAATAAACGATAAGCCGCTGGACCGCCGGCGGCGCGTGTGAAGTGAACCCACAAACTGTCGCTGATAGCACACCGTGATAAATATTTTCCGAGGATAAAGAAGATTTCAAGATCTAAAAATAGGTGACCAAATCAAGATGAGAATCAAGATGCCAGCTGTACGCATCGCGCAAGGTAACTTTACATTCCATATTATTTAGTTATTATCTTGTTTCTTCAAATTTTGCAGACACAAATTTTATAAAACCGTTTTCATGCACTTTTATTCTGTGATCTTTCTTTTTAATACCAACGTTGTATAGCAATCTCTTTATACTAGAAAACTGAATACTGGCACAAAAGAGAATTCGGTTTTTAAATTTAAACTTTTTGCTCGAGCTGTCAGTTAAAAACATGACATAAACAAACACGCAACTCTATGCGCCCGGCGACTCTATTCAACCGACGAGCTACTTATACTGTGCAAATATTGACCAACCCTGGTCATCTTGTCCGAGGGTAGATGAAAAGTAGCCGCTTTTAAATATTTAAAAGGCTTGATGTGAAAAGTTCGGGCAACGAGTATAGCGCCGGAATTATTGTCTGGGGGTCAACTGAATCTTAATCTTTGTTTTAAAGTACTTAGCGTTTTTAGTGACACTTTTGGGAGAGCAAGTTTGGACGCGCTCTGAAGCGATTATATTTTTATTTCATTTTTTATTTTGTTTTTATTTACACTGAACTTATTTAAAAAATCGCTAAAATAAACAGCTGCCTTAACAATGTTAATTCACCATTTTTCAAAAAAAAAATGTTAATTTATCTCTGGACACAAAATAGACACTACTCTGATAAAAATTGTATTATTATTCTTAGTATTAAAATATCAGTTATGTATTCCAACTTAAAATAAAACCGTTGCAAATTTCATGAACAAAAGGAAAATAAAGATAAGGAGGAACACGTCGGTCACGTTTGCTGAGTTAATAAAAAAGAAACGGTCACTAACAGAATAATTGCCATTAATTTTTTTATAACGTTAATTATAATTATTTTAAACTTTAATCCTGTGATGTCATTCAAGATAAGTATTTGCATCGTGGTTATTTAGTGTCAATGAAATAAAAAAAATTACTATTGTTCAATGTAATACAGACGACAAAAAGACTCAAATATGTGTTAACGAATGTCTACTATACACCCATTGATGATACCTCTGGTTTTATCTATGACTTTGTAAAACCTACTTACTACACCCGATTCCTGATAAACCTATGATTACTCAAATAGTACTTATTACAAGTCTATCAACTTTGTAATTCATAGTTGACCTACAAAAACTAGACATGACTTTTAGGAAAAACTATATTAAAACTGTCAGCTAATAAACGCCATTATGGTTCACTAAGAAAAACCACTAATTATTGACAAAGATGATAAAAGTAGACAAACAATGAAATGTAATGAAATTGTTTTTGAATTGCCCTAAGAGGTATAAAATGAAATAAACTTTACACTCTTTAAAATTCACACTAAAACAAAAAAAAATTACATCAACTGGTGTGGTGCTAAAAGCCGGGGCAGACCAGCAGCCAGGTGGGTGGATGATATAGAGGAAAATGCGGGAAAGACATGGATAAGACCAGCCCAGGGCCGATCAGAGTGGCGTTTGAGGGAGGCAGTGGGCTATTATTTGAGCTGCGAATGATGTAACTTCAGTTTCTGTAAATATAAAAGTGTAAAATAAGGATTTAAACCCACTTGCCATTTATCAAGTTACAATGTTCTGCTATCAATAATGTTGCATGGAATAAGTAATAATTATTATTAATTTACCGTTTGGTCGAATACAATTATTATGAATCACTGTCTTATAATTCTTGCAGTAATTGCTTTAATTCCATCGTGGATTGACCCTTCATTCCATTGCTATACTTTTAGCAATTCCATTAATTTTAACTACCAACTTTAGAAACTGTTTTATGAAAACCTTTTCTATTGTTTGTGCAAGTTCACTTCCCGCGGTTAAATATAATTAATTATGAGCAAAAGTGTAAGTTAGATGATTCACATGCTTTACTTAAAACAATGGGATGGTCAGAAGTGTTTTTGGGGCAAATAGCTTTAGATGAAAGCAACACTCGTCCAATGATAATCTTGGTAACAATTATGATGTGACTATACGAACATTGAATTGAATACTGTGGTCTTGCGCCTATTTTATCTTTATGAGCTATAAAACTTGGATATTTCTAGTTTATTGAACCAAGGATGTCTTCTAGGGTATTGTTCATAGCATTGAATAACTTCAATCAGGTTTCATACAACGTCTCACGTGAGTGTGTGCCGTGTCGGCGCGTCAACTCACGCGCACGGATTCCTCTCAAAACTAGCGTTACAGCACACATGGGCAATTAGTCCAAAGTGACCGAAGGCGATGGGTCGATCTCATTGGTCGGTGGTACGGTGACGTCACCGTCGTCTGCGGCCGTCGCGCCTGATTGGTCGACACGCGTCATTTCATCGATGACATGTTTGTTCTTATTTTGAACGTAAGAAGTTTAAGGTACCCGGTTTTTGTTGTCGCTAACAAAGGAACCCCTAGTACTCGCGTACATGAAATTGGACGCCTTTATGTGGTCGCTACCATATGCAGTAACATGCGTATAATTACTGGTTCCAACAAAATTACAGTACAGTTGATCCAGTCAAAACATGTGCGAAAATCCAGGATAAGTGTATTATAAATTAAAAAGGTCAATTACTGTAAATCCAATTACGTGTAGTAGAAAACCTTCTGGCTTTTTAAAACTCACAAAAGTGTGAATTAGGGAATCGCAAAATTACTTTATCAGGTGCGAGGATGGATGGACGGGGGACACCACAGGAGTAACTTTTGCGCTAACTTTTAAAAATCCAAGTTAACTTTTGCTCCGTGCCGTCGCTCGCCGCTAAATAAAACATGTCGCGTTTGTACTAGCGATTACAATTGCTCTACTCTAAGAAATGTGGAATGTTGTATAGTTATAGTATAGCAACTTAAATTTGAATTGAGCGTGAATAGAGATTTTTATCTTGAAGGTCATGGATTCGAATCCCGGCTGTTCAGCAATAGGTTTAACGTTATGGAAGAAATACTCGTAATACTAAACTGAAATTGAGTCAAGTATTATTTTTTATTTTAATTTAATGAATTATCTAAGGTGAGCTAATAATTGTGCTATTTATTTTTAAGGCAATAATGGCAAAACATTTATTTATTTATTCTTTATTGCACCAAAACTTACATAAGTACATAAAAAAATCTTAATTGGTTAAGTAATGGCAAAGAGTTTCCTTCCCCAGGAAACCCTTAAAGGAGAGAGATGGGGTTGTAACAGTGGGTGCATGTGCATTATATAGAAAAAAGATTTGCAGATTTGAAGAAACATTTGCCTAAACTATTGGTCATTAAGACAAGGCAACTACAACTTCTTCCATTGTCTCAATTCATTGCAACAGAAACAATATGTCTAATCCAACTCAGTTGCTGAAAATTGCCCGTCTGTCGTCAACTTAAATAAAACATTAGCTACTCACTGTTCCGCTCCAACTTCGCCATGTTTGTCACTAATTGATATGGGTTTCGTGTCCTGTCAACTTTTTAATTTAAATAGCTTTTCTATACGTGTCTGCTTTTATTTCGAACATTGTAACTTTTTAATCCTATTCTGCTCTTTAAACCTGATCGCACACTGTCCCTGCCGTACGCGCCGCGTTTCTATACAAAAAATGCGGATGACGTCAGAAAATGCGGCTCGTTTCTAACGTCAGCAGCATTTTTTCTATTGAATTGACAGTTCGGCACGTTCGGCTCGGCTGGACTGTGCGACCACCATTATCTTGATTCTATATCGCTGCGAACGTCTTGATTTCAAACCTCATGAATCATAACATCATAAAAATGTGCAAATATCTAAGTAAATTGCGCTTAGTTCGCTTTTAAACTTACAATTGATAGTGTAATTTATTTATCATCGTATAACACTTTACTTTTAACACGAATAAGAATATATTTATTTGACACACACAACACGGTTACAGGCAATAAAGACAACACACATACAGGCATAGATAACAAAGAACGAGACGGGGAACAAAAATCAATTACTATATGAAAAACAATAAAAAAAGAAGAGATAAAAAAATTATAACCAACAATGTACCTATGCTGTGGTGCCAAATAGGTCCAGTCTCAGCTTTATTGCTGTTCCTAAGGGAGACAGCGCTGATTTTCAGACTGGGCCTAACAGGGTGACATCACGCGGTGGACACCGACAATAAAGTTACAAACTAAAATACAGCTAAATAACCTCAGACAAATAATTAAGCTAATAAGCTGGAGTGTTCTTTATATTTATTAAAACTTATAACGCGCACTAATGAAGGCCTTTCTTGAAGGCCTCTATCAAGGTTGAAACTTGAAAGGACACTTTTCGAACAAAATCAACAAAAAAAATCAATCGATCGACAATCTAACGTTACCATGCCCTCTGAATAACAGAAGCGCTCAGCTGTTCTTCATTACAATGTAACCATCTAGAACGTCACTAAATATCGATGATCAAGATCGATCAAGCTACGCTACTAACGTTAGTAGGCTTAAAAATATAACAGAATAAAGTATGTAAATATAGCGGTGACCGCTATTAGTAAAACCCGGGCTTAAGCGGATGTACAAAGGGCCTGCACGTCAATTTAAGCATTGCCTATATCTTGTCCGCTTTGCGATTCAATATGTCTTCATTAGCGAAGCCGAAGAGCCTTCCATCGTCTTTGGTCAAGAGTTATTGGGACATCATTTACATTGAGCTGTATATCTTTGGATCCAAGATATGCATCACAAATTATGGATAGCTTTAAATAATATTTTTCAATATGAGAAACTAGAGAGAACCAAAGAGACGGATGAAAGAAGAGTGCATGTTGCGGAAATGCGAATGTTGAGATGGATGTGTGGATTTACAAGAATGGACAAAATCAGGAATGAGTATATTAGAGGAAGTTTGAAAGTTGCGCCAGTGACGGAAAAGTTGAGGAGTAATAGGTTGTCGTGGTATGGGCATCGAGAAGAATGTTAGGTTTGAATGTGGAGGGATGTAGCAGAAGAGGCAGACCAAAGAAAAGATGGATGGACTGTGTGAAGGATGATATGGGTAAGAAAGGAGTGAGTGTTGAGATGACGGCTGATAGAGCGGAGTGGAAGAGGAAAACCTGTTGTGCCGACCCCACATGAAAGTGGGATAAGGGCAGGGAAATGATGATGATGATGATGAGAAACTAGAGATCTAGATAGACTGGTTTTTACGTCAATATTTAGATTCAATAATTGAATGGATGATATTTTGTTACAATCTATATCAATCAAATTAATTCAAACTAAATGAGCATAAAATATAATAATTGAGAATGATTCTTAGTTTTACGCGTCAAGCATCAATGGCGGACGTAATTTTAGGACAAACACGACATCAATCTTCAATATTACATTTTAAATTTTTAATAGGTACGTGAAAAAGATGTATTGTGATAGTAGCAGAACTGTGCCCAAAGTCAAAGTCAAAAAGCATTTATTGAGTAGGACCGCTGGGATCACAAATAGTCTTAAAACTAATTTGACTCCTGTTCTTGCACGACCAACACCATGAAGAATCAGGGCAACAAACACGGTTAGGGGCCTAGCATTATTTTATGTGAAAAGAAAATTCAAATCAAGCAAGCATTTCTCCTAGTGACAGACAAAGAAAGGGTTAGGGATTATTATATTATTTTGTATTAGGTAGGTATTACTTAAGCTTACTTTTTTTTGTAATTAGTTTTTGCATTCTTAATTTTCTTTATAGTCTACAATTACTCTGTAACGATGACTGAGTTCGTAAAGGTACTCTTCTGTTTGTACAACTCGGTTTCATGCGATACAGGTTTACACCTCGTGCGGGTTCAGAAAGTTAATTTAACTAGTATACTTTTTCGTTGGTAAAATAAAGTTATTTGTATACAAAAGACGGCCGTGTTATAACAGACGCTGCATCTCAGAAAACCGAAGCCAAAACGAAGATCCAATAAATTGAATTCGCCAATAGAACAAATAAATAACAATTGACATCCAACGTCCCATTACCGAGACGAAAGAGTACCGAAAGACTTCTCAAGATTATTCAAATTGTGGGAATCAAGTTAATTTTGCTTACTTAGAATAATGAGTTGGACGCGGCGGCCACCCGACTGGACTTGTGGACGTTTTTTAGATCTCATCAGTTGATTCTGAAGATAAAGACGTATGAATTAACATATGTTATGTCACTGGAGGTCCGGGTAACATTTAAATTGGATTTATTAGTACAGCTACGTTGGAGGCATTATTAAAATGATACTTAACGAGTCTGAAGAACAATAAAACTTATGGCAAAAAGTTTGGACCTTTTCAAGGGTTTGTTTGTATTTACACTAAACAATCCGATCTCTAGGAAGGGATTAGTGCATGGACAAACAAAAACAGTAGTTTTGTCAAAGGCTTGAGATTCAATGAAGATAAACACTACTATCGGTCATGGGTAATCTCTATTGTGTTATTCTGAATATTGATTCAAATCATTACTTGAAAAATTGGAAATGAATAAGAGCAAAACAGCTGGTGTCTATTAGGCTATTATAATGCCTTAGGTAGGTACTTAAAAGAAAGAAAAGTGTGACATGATTCATCAGCAAATGTGGCAATATTGAGAATTTGCTCTTCAATTTGACGACCTCTGTAGGGCAGTGGACGAAGGCCCGCCTACGCAGAAGGATGCGGGATCGATCCCCGCTACGGGCTAAAGTTTGTATGATTTACGAGTATTTTTCTCGGGTCTGGTGTTTTCTATGTATAATAATATAATTTATATGTATTTACAAAGAAAATTAAGTGGTATACCGCCCATAACACTAGCTTTGTTATAGTTATTCGTACATAGTAGGTATATATTTATTTATTTATTAGAATTTATTTATTTGTTTTTATAAACATATTTTATTTACACCGCCTTCCTTTAATCCAGTTCATCCTAAGGTTGTCTGGAAGAAATCGCTCACAGCGATAAGACCGCCCATTGTACTTCGCTTTAAATGTTTTCTTGTATCTTTGTTTGTATTTTGTAATGTCCATGTGGTGTAAAGTATTTTCTATCTTCTATCTATCTATCTTTGTTATATTGGAGCTAGATGATGCTGTGTGAGATGTCCAGTATTGTTTAATTTATTTTAATGAACATAAATTAGTTCAGTGGAAAAAATTAATATTACGAAAGCGTTGTCTAATAGTAAACTAACGAGCTTGAACGAGCCCACAAAGAATCTATTCAAGTTATTCATCGCTTTGGTTCCTAAATCTCCTTTGACCAATGTCCGCCCATTACCTATCAACGGGTAAAATAAATACTCCAATAAAATACAATGGAATAAAAAATGCTCATAACAAGAATTAATTTATTGTGAGCACTGAGGCCACGATCAATAGAAAGGGAGTGGGTGGACAGTTTCTCAAGAGTCCATCTTTGTCAGGCTTTGATACCAATTTGTTATTGTCGGCCTTTCAACGTAGACGATTTAAAGTTTGGTAGGTGTTGCCCTACTTTGGATTAGTAAGGAAAAAGCCTCAAATTGAACCTCTATCTATAAGTTGAAACGTGAAGAACTTTATAAGTACCCCTTTTTGGACACATGCGCAGTTGTGAGGCATGGATATTGGATAAAGTTCATATGGATAAAAAATGCGAAAGAAAATAAAAATTAATAGCGGAATCAAAACTCTTTTGACTAAAAACAAAATGAATAAAATTAAATATAATGAATAATTCTTAAGAAATGTGAATACACTTGTGTGATACACATGAAAGAAAAAATGTGTATACACTTAAATATCAGAATCAAACAAAGCTGCAAAGATTTTGTCAATGATTATGGACAGGTTTACAATGGCCATGCATCCGATAGGCACCTGAATCTCCGATATTTTCCCATGGTCAAACTTCGATAAACACTTGACAAAAAATCATAGCAGCCTCCTTTGACAAACAATTGGTCAAAAGGACTTTTTTTTGTACAAAACAGGTCCGCACCCACATGAGAATCTATAATATTCCAACAATACGTATAGGGTTGCTTACCGAAAATAAGTATTGTGCGTTTATCAGACACCCTTTCATCAATTTTAACAGAAAAGGGCTTAGTAGTGTCACTTTCCTATGGCTCTATTGAATCCTTGAATCTCTTATTGCGTTCGTAGCCGTTGGGGATATTCGGCATTTTCTAATCCTTATCTTTATTAAAGATAAGATAAATTGGCTGGGATTTTAAAAACAAATCACTATCGTATCGTAATCATTGATAGTCTTATTATCTATTGTACAGGTAATAAGATCGTAATTGGTTGAGTGGTATAGTATTTTGATTATGATTTTGACGATACCAAAGAATAAAATACTAGCTGTCCGTCACGGTGTTACCCGTAATCCTTCGAGAAAACATCTCTTTCCCGGGATAAAATAAAGCCTATGTTCATCAGGGATAATGTAGGATTCTAATGGTGAAAGAATTTTGCAAATCGGTCCAGTAGTTTCGGAGCCTATTCAATTCAAACAAACAAATATACAAACAAACAAATCTTTCCTCTTTAAAATATTAGTGTAGATAACCATAATAATGCTGTTTTTTGCAGTATTTTTAATATTGACAACCTCAATGATCTTTAAGTGGGTCTAAAGCATCGATAGTCTTCGATAATTTCCCGTCAAAAACAAGAACAGAACATGTTTTACCCAATTTCAATGGAAGCGGGTTGAAGCTAGTATAATTTGTGCATCGACTGAGTTGAAGGGATGATTGCAACATGTCAAATCTACCTGATGTTAGTACCATTATTCATTTTAGCTGTCAGTCTTTTCGTGACCATTGTCCAATGACTTTGGATTCGCGTTTATTCGAAGTTTTTTCTTTTTTTCTACAGTCCGCCATACGGCATACATGTCAAGTTTGAGTTCCTTTTAATAGAGCATAGCGTCTATTGTATTGATAAACCTGTTTTATTTTATTTTTTAATTTTTATGCGGTTTTATACAATACTCTATACAAAAAGCGCTCGTGGTCGTGCTTGCTTAATCGTTCTTGATCATCGAAGTTAAGAAACGGTCTGTAAGTGGATGGGTGACCGCCAGTGGCATTTTCATCTGAGGTCCCGGCTAATTAAGTCGTTTAGCCATGACGGAGGCTTTAAGGCTGGCCTAAGGAATTGGCCACAGACTCATACAAATTTACTTTACTTACAATACTATAGCGTCTATTAGCGATGTAAAAAACTTTCTTATTGACTTTTCCTGCGTATTTTTTTCTACGTAAAATTTAAAAAAAATGGGTTCCTCTAAATTTTACAGATAACTGTTGCGGTAAACGAGTTCTTGAGTGGAGACCGCGACTCGGCAAACGTAGTGTAGGACGCCCTCCGGCCAGGTGGAGTGACGATCTGCGAAAGGCTGCTGGCAGAAGCTGGATGCGTCGAGCTGAGGACACAGCGCAATGGCGCTCATTAGGGGAGGCCTATGTCCAGCAGTTGACTGGCTGATGATGATGATTTTATTTTTACTTTTGAAATCCTAAATTGAATGTTCACAAAATCACAAACGTATAATCTTATCTCATCCATACACACCTTTTAATATCAACAACAAAGACTTAGAAACATACAGATACGGCACACCATAAATCGCAGCTCATCCAACAAAGTGTCGCAATATTAGACGGCTCATTGTTTCATTCAAAAGATTAAGTGGGTGTTAAAAATCATAAGACACAAGACTAAAGCAATGAAAGATGATGGTCTAGCGTTCATAATGATTTACAATGACTTGTCATGGAATAAAAAACAGTTTATTTTCAGAGAAACCGTTGCACACCCGATCACATAAAAAGTTTAACCTTAAAAAGTTTAAAAACAAGAGAATATAGGTTAGTAGAAATTGATTTTATTACTAGAACAATAAAGGTCATTTCACATTGAAGCTAATTTAGAGCGACAGAGACATTGTCTATGATATACGTCGTGTTGCATACGTCATGTATTGTTTGAAGGGTCTCACTTATGTGGGCGTTCTGTTAGATTTATTACAGATTACTCTTTGACTAAACGATCTTTGTTATTATATTTTATTTTTATTTATTGAAAATAGTATAATCTAAAGAAATTACAATTAAGGTGGAAATCAAGTCTTTAGTTCGTAAGCTCGATTGCTCTTTAACTTTGTTGCATTTTTTCCCGATCACAATCGACAGCTTTCAACCTTCAACGGTCTGTTCGCCGCTTGCCCCCTCTTTCAGATTTCGTCTACTATTTCTAGCCATCCATAGAAATTGACGATCTCTGCCCACTTTTCTATGAATTCTGATGAAAAGCTGTAAGTTATGAAATGCGCGCTTAAAAATGTCAAGCGTCCATTGCTCATTAGCTCGGTAGAGCGTCGCCACGGGTCAGCGCATATGTTCAAATCCCACATTGGCGCATATTTTGGGAAGTCGAAGTTAAGCAATATTCGGAACGGTCTGTAAATGTGTGGATGACCGCCAGTGGCATTTTCATCTGAGCGCTTTCGTGCCTTGGAGGGCACGTTAAATTGTCGGTCCTGGCTATTTAAGTCGTTGACTCGAAATTAATAAATTTAAGTCGTTAAGCCATGATGGAGGCCTTGAGGCGGCCTAAAAACTCTGCCAGAGTTGGCCACTGACTCATACAAACTTACTTTTGGGATGCACTAAAAATGATTTCTCATTTTAATAAACCTGGTAAGTAACTACTACTTACTTATCACTATTAGGTTTAAGAGTAAGACCCCTCGCAGAATATAGACTTTCTATCGGCGGATAGTTGAGACGGAATATACTTCGGCTCGTAATGGAGTTTTGGCATTCGAGTATGGAAAAGTATAGTCTCAACTATCGGCTGATAGAATGTCTGTAGTCTGCGTTGGGTCTAAGGCCGTTAGTGTTTTGTCATAAAGAATACCGTCTTACCCCCGTTCACACTAGTCGTAAGTCGCATAAGACTAAAAGTCGAATGCTCTGGTCACCATACACTTTATATGGAGCTGTTCACATTGGATGAGACGCGATTTGTATGGTGACCAGAGCATTCGACTTTTAGTCGTAAGGACTTACGACTAGTGTGAACAGGCTGTTAAACTTTGGCTCGTCACACGGAAGCGTACCCATCAATTAACACATTTCCAAGCAAATAAAGATCGACACGCGAGCGCGAGCATATTTGCAATGAAACGGTTCTCGCGAAAAAAGCGCTTTGTTTACTACTTCACATAACCTCAATTAAACAGTCATCGCTCAAACGGATGTAAGTGCATAATCTGAGGCGGTCAGGCCTGTATCACTTCTATCGTAACTCTTTAATACTCATAAAAGTTACCTAAGAGCCTTTTGAGGAACTTCTTTTTAGTCATAGAAGAGTCTCTTGAGGCGCGTTTGAAATTCTTCCATCACTGGTTTGAGAGAACTACTGACACAACATAGTGCCGTAAACTTATCTGGACCGGTGGCCAAAAAAGGAACTAACGAATTTTACTTAAAAAAATATTTTTCTGCCAACACCAAATGCGATAACAGCGCCCCCCTCACCGGTACAGATAAGTTTGTGGCACTTTAACATTAATATTGGAGAACGTCATACAGCGCCATCTATCTCCAAAACTTGACTGATCTTAGCTCAGTTGGTAGCTCCTGCCGTCCGCTCTGTAGGATGTTGATTCGATTCCCATCCAGGAGAAGTATGTGTGATTGATCTGGATGGTAATAAAACCCACGACATTTATCAGCTAAGCGCTTTTGTACTTCGCCACTTTCTACAGGGTGTGAAAAGACGTCACTACCGAAGCCAAAAAGTATTTTGTGGTGTAGTGTAGTGGTTGTGTGTTGGGATGCTCTACCTACCGTACAGCATCCCAACACACAAACAAATCCAAAAGAATTTTCCGAAAAAAAATCATTATTTGCAACCCCTCAGTTTTCGGTAGTAGTCTTTTTAATACTAAGAGCAAAACCTACAAGACAAAAAAAAATATCAACATAGTTCTGACACCACATCCAAAAGAATTCCCTGATCATGCGTATCAGAAACTAGTTCCATGTTACCACATCATCCTGACCCAAAATAACTACAGCTTCAACAGATTTTTTTCAAAAATCGAATGCAACTCTTGCCTTTCAATGTGTCGTCGTCAAAGTATAAAAACTTACTTCAGTGAATCATCCACTCATAATACTATTGCTGCATCTACGTTCAGGTCATCGTTAACAAGGCGAGCGGTCACGAGCTGCCCGGTATGGGAAAGCTCCCAGCATAGAATTGGATATACGGCCTTTTACCGGTGGAGCAGCCGGAAATGAATGACACCTACGTATGGACAGTGATTTGATTACGTATCATCCGTTTTGGGAGTCATTTGCATGTTTTTAATTATTTGGATTTAGAATTTAATCATCTCTATTTTCTCTTTAAAATCTTAATTTATTCCAAAATATATCAAATCGTTAAAAATTAGTAAGATGAGTAAAAAAATACGTTAATACAAAAAGTATTATTTTTTCTAATACAAACTTAACTTAATCTACTCCAAGTAAAATCTTTGAAAAAAACCTAATCATTTACCAAAACTCAGCTTACTGTAACTATCCCAACAAACCATCTTGTCACTTTAAATTAAATTTTCCAAACAAACTTAATATGCGTGCACGCAATAAAATCTCATGCCATAGACATAAGAAGTAACTGTAAACGTAGAGGTGTACGGCGATAAATTCGAAGTCGGCCGCAGATCGGCTTTCCTCGATCAGTAGATAACCGCGGAGTGACCCGCGTGCTAGCTAGTCGCCCATTGTCTGCGCGGGAGTCGTTTCAAATGCGCTCTTGTAAAAGTTGCGTCAATAGAAGTTATAGAGCTCTTAGCAATTATTGGTTTGCAATTAGCTTTTGATTACATTACTGATCGTAATTTTGAGTGAGGGAGACGCTGATTGAATTTTGGTAATAATTATTAAGTTTCCAAAATATTATTTTTAAAATTCTCAAAAGAATTAAGGTAGGAATTTTTTACATTTTCTATTTAAAATGGAATTTGGGTTTTTATAAATAAATAAACTTTTTTTCATTATAGGATAGATAAAAAAAATTATGGGAATATATTTAATGTATTTATGGAATGCCAATAGTATAGTTTAAAAACCCAAGCTTGAATAAATGAACACATATGTACACAGTATTTAATTAAATTGAGCCAACAATTTTAATAATAAATTACTTTATTCGTACGTAGGACCTCTAGCTCTTTGGAACTCTATAGCTCGAGTGGTATAAACCATTAAACTGTGCGACTTAATTCACGCCACACATAATTGGTTTCATCAACGAACCCATAACAACCATCATAGCTTGATCCCTCGTATCTCCACTGGCCTTTGAAACAGTTGATAAGCTTGGGAAGTGTTAGAGATCTAGATAAGATGGTTAGTTGTATGGGCAAGAAATTATGGGAATAAGATCACAGTGCACTAAGTTTTTTTATGGACTTAGAAATCTTTCTATTGGTGATATACTAAAGATAGTGTGTAATTCTGATGTATTTCTCACATACATGTGGATTAGGTTTATAAAAAAGTTCTGACAAAACTAGACTGGTTAGAAAAGAAAGACTTTTGTCTTATCTATTGTTTATTTAAATTTTTGGGCACTAACTCATAAAACTTACTTCATATTTAATCCGTTCCTTAGTTAATGTTTGGTATGAAAAATCAATAGGTAGCTATAGGAACTTTATGTAACCTTTAACGACTCTGAGTCCGCACTTTTAGTTACAAATTGAAAAAAATTGCCTACTTTCAAATAAAAGGATGTTTGTTCCATATTTTCTCTATCATATTTTTGACATGTAGATTGTATCCCACGCTGTCATTCTTTTCGGCAAAGGTGTATCAACCCTTTGGACGAAATCCACCGAAATCACACAAAGCCGATACAATGGATGTCTTGACCAGAATCAGTGCACATTTGTGTGAAACTTTTTTTCGTTTTGATAAATTGAGTCGGTCACGGCTACCAAATTCCATTTCTTTGACTTCCGGGCATATTGTACGATTTTAATATGGTTTTATGAGACACAATGGTAGTTAGATGTGATTGGATAGTCATATTGACCTAAGTCAAAATTAGATCAAATTCTATGCATAGGTATGCTATGATTGGTCGTTGATATCATTCTGCTTTCTGAGGTAACCTTTTTGGTACTTCGTAGGGTCTTTTCTAGATTTTTCCTCATCTTTCTTTTCTTACATGTCATGAATGAACCTACATCAACACCTATTATGTTTGACCAAAAAATGCCTACATAATGTAATTTAAGTAAAATGTAAAAAAATTGTGGTTAAAGACATTTTGAACAACAGCAGTGTTTTTACCATTGATGCAAAAAATCGTGACCCAAGAACAAAAAGGATACCGTTGTCCAAGATCCGCTTTGGGTTCCGTACCTGAGCGTGTGAAAACGGAACAGGTGTTGTGTTCCGTAATTATGGATGGACAATGGACGCGTGATGCGCGGGAGTCGATCCGCGATCATCTTTCGTATTGTCGTGAGGAGTTTTGTTACTATTGGATTTTGGACATGCGAGATTTTATGATGTCGAATACAATTTTCAGATCAAATTTAGGTGTAGTACAGGTAGTACAACAACATAGTCTGCTATGTTTGGTGTGATATGAGATAAAGATTTAGGTATGAGTTTATAAACCTTCTTTTTTACTCACGTTGACTATATCGGTTATCAAAGCATTTTGACTCGGTTCTATTGTTACTAAGAAACCTTGCACACGTAATTTTATAGTCGTAAATGATCATGAAATATAATATTTAGGCAATATCCGAATATCACGCAATTTGTCGTCCGATGTGAGTAAAAATCGAATTATATTGTTTGCCCTCGATTATTTGCGTCAGCCCAGATGTACACTCGATGTCAATCTGTCTGTTTGTTTACTCAGAAATAGCAAACATTTTGCTTCTAGGGTCACTACGCTTACATTTTGGTCGTCAAATTTGATTGTCATAATTTTATTATGAGCAGTTTCCCGCAAATCTCAGAGGCAATTCCGTAACTTAATCATAAAGTAGAGAGTATTTTTATTTCCCTCCATCACTTGTATCATGGGTCTATGATTCAAACATCAAATTTGCTTGAATTCACAACAAAATGTAAGCTTTGAGCTTATCTCAGGTTCACGTTACTAAATGCTCGAATTGTTATTGGAGTGCTTTAGTACAGTTACGAGGGACAACACAAAAACCACGTCAAACCAATAATTCATGCTAAATATAACGCGGAACAATTATAAGTCATCCATTGAGATCTGTGCAGAATCATATTCATCCACTAATACCATTTTCGCAGTGACATGCACTTTTTGCCATTCAAATGGGGGACAGTCACATTTTTTCTATATAGACTCTTGGTCCGTCGCACCCATACTTTAGATCGTCGCATACTATTACGCATATTTTTGCTCGTACATTATTAGGGGTGCCGTGTGAGAAAAAAATATACTATTATAAATAAAAGGAGCCTAACAAAGGGATGGGAGAGCGATCGGGGTCACTAGGAAACGGCGGTTTTGATACGGGATTTTTTTACCTGGGTCTTGTGGGGGTCCCTTTTTTAATTCGAGTCCCGAATTTTATCAAGGTAGCCAGTCAGTCTGTGTTCATCTGCGAAGATGATCACATGCTTTGCCGTCTTGCGAACTAGCCACTGGTCTTTACAACTTTGAAAAAATTCTACCAATTGTCCATGGGACTTGGAAGATTTATACCTAGTCCTTGAGGACTTTAAAAATTTACTTCTGTTTGAGACTTTGAAAAATTTTCATGTGCTTTCAAGTGCGTTCACTAGTGACTCTGTAGTGCTGTGAAGGATGGATCTTTCATCGCGCAGTAAGTCAAGATTTTTCGACTCCGGCATCTTCTTGCGACGTAAAGGTATTTCCATAGGACAAAATATTTTTTACTTGTTTATTTGTATCGGTATTCGAGTTAATGGGCCGGTCGGGTCATAAACGAAGCAATAACCAATATTGGAGACAAATTGGAAAGTAATAAGGCAGTGAAAATGATATCTGGCCCTGAAGATATCTTTGTCTGAATCTGAGGGAATAGTTGCCGTTAGCATTAACATATAAATGAGTGAGTAAGTGGACGGGACGTTATAGTTTATTTATGCTTTTCTATAGATTGGCCTGTATCTCCGTAAATTGGTGTAACGTTCGGATTGATGCCACAATAAATTGTATGACATTTTCTCAATTTAGCTTAGTTGTCACAAAGAGGCAGTAGCTGGGCATCTTCACTTTATTAGGCTTTTTCAATTTTTTAATGATTTAAAATCATCAAAAATGTGTGATAAATATTTGCTGTTATAAAATCAGGAAACGAAAACCTCAATATCAACAAAGAGCGATATTTAAAAGTATATTTCAAATAAAGCTGCATTCCTCGGTTGCATTGACCGCAAATTTCTCGCCCCGAAGGCTGTTTGTCAAAATAATGACCGCCATAGAGAGGAGTTGTGGTGCACCGGATATTTGCCTTTTTAAAAAGAAAATGGAAATAGTTACATTTGAATGAGATTCCTATTAGTTTTATAAACTGACCAGACAGCCGTCCTAATTCATGTTATGGAAGTTTGTTGAGGTAGTTACTAACTCTTGCTACTGATTTATTTAGGCGATTTCAAGGTATACTTTTAGACGGTTTAAGTTCTCAAAATAATCAAAAGTACGTTCGCATTTCATTCGTGCTTTGGAATTGTTTCCAACATTGCCATATCGGTCTAGCCGTCCTATTGAATCTTACTGAACACTTTTTCATTTATATTGATACAGATTTTGAGTCCATGATTCAAAACACGTCATATATTTTATTTATACAGAAAAAAACTAACTACTAATCATCATCATCATCTTTCTGCTCTTTTCCCACATTATGTGGGGTCGGCAAAACAATGTGTTCTTCCATTCTCCTCTATCAGCCGTCATCTCAACACTCACTCCTTTCTTACTCATGTCAGCCTTCACACAATCCATCTTATTTAATATAACTATTAAACATATTTTAACTTATAAAATGCGTAAATAATTTGCAAAAGTTATCCCAAATCGTTTGCTTATTTTAAGAATGCATTTTATTTTCCCCACAATTTCCATGCAAACTAGTTTTCACATACAAAGTGCAAGGGTAGCTGGCATTCGTCCACGCCGGACGTTCCAGTAGGTTTACGACCCCACTTTTATAGCTTTAAACGCCATTTACACAATACCACTCTTGCCTCGTGCTTTCTCAAATTCAAAGGAGCAAGAGCTTATATTCTGTGGCAAGAGACAGGAATGGAATGCAGAATAGTATCGTGTAAATGGCATTTTAGGAAAAACCATATCTCTCATTTTGTGTTGTATGGAAACACAATACGAGTCTTTCTTCAAAATTGTATAGAATTTTAAAGCGCTTTGTTTTCTGAAAAGAAAGGTGATGTTTTATAAACGTGACCCATACAAGACAGACTCTAGAACAAAAATGATCAAGTCACCTATCTTTCTATCTATCCAGCCGGTAGCACCCACTGTTGTTATCAGAATCTAAACTTATTTAACGAGCCTCAATTTTGTTTGACTGGCTCCCCACTTAGTTTGACTTTATAGTTTTAAGATGGATGACCTAAAATAATGATAGGTCCCAAACCGTGTTGGTTGCCCTGATTCTTCACGGTATTGGTCACGCAAGAACTGGAGTAAAATTAGTTTTAAGACTATTCTAAGTGATCCCAGCGCAGCGGTCCTACTGAATACGAGTAAATGCTTTTTGACTTTGACTTTGTTGGGTATAGGCCTCTTCCTTCTCTTTCAAGTCACCTAGATTATTAAAAATTGAAAGAGTGTAGTAGCACACCTTTACTAAAGTCATGAATAACAAATAATTACTTTCTTATTCAAACAATCAAACTAGATACCTAAAAAGGGTCACGACTATATCCCCAGAGCACGGTAGATATTCTCTCAGATCGTTTATGTATTCCATATCCTTCGACGAATATCTAGTGGTAGTCAGAGGCATGTCTAAATACATAATTGATACATGCCTACATCTTACAGAAGTTTGAAAAGATAAAATTTTCTCTCATGCCCTTAGAATTGTTCCTCATTTCTCTCATTTCCCACTATTTTCTGTCCTAAACTTCTGTGCCAGTCTAGAACTTAGCACATCCAAATCATGCTACCTACGGCATGCTATATCTTTTTTTTCATATAAAATAAGGCAGTGCCAGTAATAAATACGCTTCTGGCGATAATTACCGGCGGGCAGTTAACGACAGCGTACGAATTAAGATTTTTGCCATAAATGCTGGCACGAGATGAAACTGCCGCCAGGATTAGGGGTTAAGTGTCCGCTTTAACGGGTGCTCTAGTGATGTGATACATATCGGTAGAATCTATCGATATCGACAAACATTTTACGCATTTCGCGCTATCAATGTTTTTTTACTTTATACTTAAATGTCAGTGATTTGGAAGAAACTTTAACCGGCTAAATCGACGTAAATTTTAAATACGTTTTGTTCTAGTAAAATTAGTGCAAATGCTGACGACTATTGACTTAGATTTATTTAACATAGAGATAGATTGTATCATAAAATATTATAATTAAATACTCAGGTACTGTTTGTAGAAAGAATAATAAGAATGTAAGTGATAGTTGATATCATATCTCATTATAAATATTGCTTCACTATGTTATTTATTTCTAGTTATGTGGTGGTGACTCAAGTCAAGTCAAAGTCAAAAAGCATTTATTCAGTAGGACCGCTGGAATTATTTGGAATCGTCTTAAAGCTAGGTGATTTTCCTGTTGACTCGGGTTTGTACCCTAGAAACGATTCGTTAGTTTGCTCCACGAATCTCAAACTTATCGATATATCGATAACTCATCTGTTTCCATCACTAAAGTCTGTAGTGTAGTAGCTGGCAGTCCGGTGTGGCATTTTTATTGACACTTGTACCGTGACAAATATCTTAAGGAAACGTCACCATTTGTGTGGGAGTAACAGCTGTATAAATCTATGTATCATAACATGAAGTGTCTACACATCATTTTATGACTAGACTCTACGACTTGGATAATTAATTGCTTTAGTAATATACTTAAATATTATACTTTACCTACTTATTTAAGTGGACATGTGCCAAATATGTAATGGACATAAAACAATTTGAAGATGAGACCAAAAATAGGACAAACTAGCTTAAAATAAATAAAGCAATATCCAATCTTTACGCAATATTAGAAAAGTATTTGTTGACACAAGTTTTCTATTTCATTCCATCGAACAAAATTACAGCAAACTCAGTCTTATTCCAAACAAATGAGGGCTATTTTAGCTCATCCGATCGCAAAATTTTAATCCCACAGTTAACGATATCGATACCGCCCAAAAATTGACAGTATAAATTTTCATTCTCAATTTTTATACTCCGTTTTTTCTATTAAGGGCTGTCCATTTCCCTAGACAGATATCGAGTTACACACCTAAAGCGAGAGAAAAAGATGGAAAAAAATTCAAATCCCACTAACGAAGGCCTGTATACACCAGAGGCTTGTGTTTTTGTACGCTTATTGCGAAATTCACCCAGTGTTGGGTATCGGTAACACGATTACTGACCTAGCCTTAATTTGATCAGTCACCGCCGTGGTCGATGTTTTTTTGTCTTCCCTGGGGAAATTATGTTTACCTGGCTATGTCTGGAGACCTGTCGAAACAAGGTTAGTTAGATGTTTGATAAACTAGACAGATCTTTTGAAACATTTGCTGAAAATATTGAACATTATTTATCTACGTAGGTATTTGTAATTTTGTATAGACTGACTGACTGACTTCGTTACTACACAAAAAATATTAATCTAATAACCATGTTTTTTACGAGTAAATATTATATTTCTCAAAGTTTAATCAGCCCTAATCCGACACGGACTAATTATAAGTAAAGGAGATATATTTTTAGTTTCCCTAACGGTCATTCATGTAGTTTTTTCGATCAATTTTTTTTTATCTTTTATTATTTAATATTATTTGGAATCATAATCTTATTGCTACTAGCCGATACCAAAATAAAAAAAAAAACACAATGCCTAAGATAAAACCCGCGGACAGTCATCCCTTTAGCCTCTCGGGTAGAAAAAAAACAAGAAGATAATCAGCCGTTTTTGTCGCAAGGAATTACGTCGGATAATTTGATTAGCTATTGGTTGGCGAGAACGTCCCCTTAAGAGGTAATCCAGTTTTATAGTATGCCCCTTAATCTCCGAGTATTTTGCGATTATAATTGTGCTAAGTATTTCTGAGAAATAAAATGAGTGAGCAAGTATAGTAATGATACAGCACTGGTCTTCACGATACAGGCTTGCTAGTGTGAAGAGCGCTGAAATAGAATTAATCATTAAATCTTAAGCTACGGCAACACCATAAAAATTGTTGTTTTGTAAACTGTGTTTGTTTGCTGAAATTAGTATTTTTTTGCAAATAATTTGAATAAAAGAGTTATAGCCACTACTAGAAAATTTCTTCGTCACGTCACTACCTCTTTCAAACCAGTATGGTGAAATTATTGTATGTCTTCATCTGAAAGAGGCTTTCATGCACTAAGAGTAAAGATCGACCATAAACTGCGCATAATAGTCATGAAAATATTGGTACCAAAATCAGAAAGAAAGCTCCAATGTGATTTGTTCATTTGGACCTATCTTGGCTGATTTCTTAAGAATACTTCCAAGTTTTTCTCTTAAGCTCATGAAAAACTAAAATTCGTTTCGATGTTTCCAAATTTCCGCCATTATGACGACACTTTGACCAGAAGTGAAAAAGAGGAGTCCACCGTTTAGCCGGTCAAAGCACACCACGCCCAACATTCAGCTTGGAACACAGACTATAGAATAGTTCTTTGAACACCGTCTCACTAAATAATATTTACATGTGTCAATTTTGACATTAAAATGTGACTACGACATTCGTACGCAAGACGCAACATTGCACGATAGTTGATTTTTTAAAAGATGTAGAAATATTTTTAATATTGAGGATTAATTGATTTAGAAGGTCTGAATGTGTATAGGTATTATATTTTTCATGAAAAAAAAATTAACTTAATTTAATCCAATTTACATCAATGAATTTTCGAGCTTAGTTCTTAGTACCGTCTATCTAGATTTTCGATGACGCCACATAAAATCTAACCAACATTCCTATATCGTTTTAAAATATACGCCATATTGAATTCCAAGGCGGTGCAATAAAGTTCGTTTTACATTGGCATTTGATCTGAAGTGACACCGCCGACTTGAAGGCGGGCTATGCAAACACTGTGCTAATGACGTCATACTTCTCTCGACATGGCCACTCTGCAACCCTTGGCTTACTCTTTTTCACCTATAATTACTTTCAAAAGCCGCGAGTTTTATATAATGACCCGCTTATAATGGTGAAGTGGGTTATGTGCTTTAAATTAAAATGTACTTAAATGATATACTCATATATCATTTAAGTACATTTTAATTTATAAGTTTTAAGATTTTTATTTAATTTAAAATAAAAAAAATATCGTACAAAAATATACCTCCATGTTTAAAATTGATATAATAAATAAAATTGGTCCAGTAAAATTTGTAATAAAAATATTTTCAATATCGTCGTGAGTATTTAGGTACAATGGGCCACAACGTAGAACCAAGGATTCGGTTCACAAGTTCGTGGGCCACAACTTGAACAACCCTTAGTTAACAGTCATCACATCTAAAAATTAAGCTTCATTTTGTTAATCTTGTCTTCAAAATAAAACAAAATCATAATGAGAGCAAATCTCAATTCGCCGACATAAAACGCAAAAGCCTTTTGTACCAACTGTCCATTTCCGACAACTTGTCTTTCAATAGCTGTCAAAGAAGCCTCTGTCAAAATGCTTTGACTAAGATTTGATAAGTTTTTGTTTTGGTCAACAAATGCTCGGTAGATTGAAATACGGTATAAATGGGACTAGGTAACTATTGAATAGAAAAGGATTTAAAAATAGAGTGGAGTGAAAAAGGAAACCCTGACTTATGATTTTTAAAAACGATATTTGTGAATTTTAAATTTAGAAATTTAAGTTTACGCATCGTTACGCATAATCATGACTACTTAAAGCACGCATCAAGGGATCGATAAAACAGTTTTGCGTCATATTTAATATCTCTCAAATAAACCTACCAAATATAAAATTACAATTTTGTGCACAATACACCCCCGCGCATTCATCGGCAATTCTTATTATTTTACTCATTGCATTGTTGTGGAAAACGTTATTTCTACCACGTTTGGGGTGATCCCCTGCCAATTAATATTGGACACGGTGGTCAAAATCGTGTCAGATCAGACATATTTTTTGTCCTCAAATTCATCGCATTATTGATGTCGGTTATCAATCAAATTTGTATAAACCATGATTCCAAAAATTTACAGTATTTTTAAATTCCTATACCTACTGTTATTTGTAATTTTAAACACATAGTAAATTTACGACAGTTAGAACACTAACAAAAATCATCGTAACGGCACAAATCAGGACAACTAATTATTAATTTATGCGAAGTTAAAAGTTCGCGCTAACAGAAGTTGCTTGTTTGTACCTTTTCTAGAGAAAAAACAAAACTCAGATATAACTGGCATGTTGCCGTGTGTAACAAGCTAATTTAAACTTTTCGGTCCTCAGTCCTTTTGAGGGTGGCTCCCCCTGACGTCACCTGAGGCGTCGTATCTTTGTGGCTATGCTTTCAACACTAAATCACACGTGCATTGATTTGTCCCATGTGTCAACCGTTTGAGTCGATACTTCTTTCATTTTCTTTCTAGAACAGCATTTACACGAAGCAATTTTTAGCTCGTTAAGCTGAGCGTCGCGCTAAGACTTTTAGTAACCTAAGACCGTTTACACGTAAAAAATTTCAGGGCAATACGGTTGAAATTCTTCTTTGTAAATGCTCTTTTCAATCGTCTATACATAACACCTCAATATAACAATTGTACAGAACAACCCCATATAATCACTTACAATGGTCATAAATTACCATCCCTTTGTGTCAACTTTACACAATTGTGGAAATCACAGTGTGGGTGTAAAATTTATGTCTAACGCGCATGACTCGACTGACCACTGTCCAGTCGCACGCGGTGGGTGTGGCCACGAGATTTTGTTTGACCCACTGTGATCTTGAATGGATTGGGTTCGATCAGGTTTAGGTAAACGCATCAATGATTGGCCGTGACGCGTAGGTGGAAAATAATACGAATCGTGCGTGTTTATTCTGTGGACGTTTGAAAAATTCTTTCACCATTAGAATCCTACATTATCCCTGATGAATATAGGCTATATTTTACCCCGGGAAAGTGAAGTTTTGAATTACCGTGGGTAACCCCGCGACGGACAGCTAGTCGTGAATAATTCGGTTCTACGAATTAAATATCAATTATTTTTACTTATACACAAATGTTTTTAGATAACAAGCAATATGATAAAAACTTAACTTTGCCAAGGTAAACGTTTTAATTATAAATATGAAAAGTTTCATAGTGTTTTAAATGGTGGATCATTCATTTCACCAGAATTAAAACAAAAACAAAAGGAAGTAATCAATAAAGCAACGAGCGCTCCCTCAAACAAATCCATTTGCCACGAGCCATCATCGTTGACTGAACAAATCTGTAAAAAAATAATGTCTACCTACATTTACATAATATACCCCTAAGCAAACTAGGTACGGCATTGTAAACAAAACGACCGAATCGCGTAGTTTTTTGCTATATTAATTTAGTACTCAGGTTACGGTGAACCCCTGTGTACATTATAAAAGTACGGCCTACTTTCTTTACAAAGAAATTGAAGGAAAAAATAATAATAGCAAAGGAATGTAAGGGCGTTTGCATAGTACTTATGTGAAATTAGCTCGCGAACCTCTTTGATGTGCGCGGGCAATTGTGCGAGACTTGAATGTGAACGCGGCTTAAGTCGAGGCGACGATGCCTGTCGGTTGGTTTATAAGGCTATGTGCATGCTTGCGATGTCAATCAATAGATTATTGCATTCATCTTGTTTTCGAAATGACGCGTGAATTTTTATCACCCGTAAACGCAAACATTTGAATCGTCATTCAAATGAATAAAGTACCTAGGGGTATATCACACAACATAATGCTGCAAAATTGAACTCCTTCAAGGTTGTCATTGTTTTCAAAATAATTCATTGATTTACACTCTAATTATGTACACTACAACATTTGGTAGAGTGCTCGGAGCAAAATTGTAAAGTTGTAATTACAATCCAACAAAAAATAACTGCAGGCTATAATAATACAACAAAAAAAAAACAAAGTTTAAATGCTAAAAGTCAAAACAATCTTTCATGCCACCAGCAAAGAAACACACAAAATATTAACGCATCTGTTTTAAAAAGACAAAAACGTTTAACTTTCTTGTCTTCAATAGACTGAAATTATCCCTTTCAAAACCGGACCGCAAACATAAGACGGTCAATTATTGGTACGTACCCCATAAGTGGACAATCCCACATCTGACACTTAAAACCGTGACTGCGACATCGTATAATTAAGTGCAATTTTACACTTAAGGGTTGAAGTGTCATTGTCCATATGTTGCGGTGTCCAAATGTTGTGATGCATTGATACTCTGTAATTGGCTTCAAACATCTTGGAATAAAAGATTGAGAAAGGGTGCACCAGCTGCTTTAATACCTTTTAAATGACTCCATGAATTTGTATACAATATGGCATAAAAATGTAACAAATTAAATTCATCAGAAAAAGATTTCTCTACTGATATAACGATAAGCTTGATGTTTTCATTCATTAAACTTCAACTGTTGACTGGCATATTCTTTACTCTTACACTCCATAGTCCTACGGTACTAACTATCCAACTCTACTCAACTAAGTCTTGTGACCAACTTTGGTGATGTCACCATAGTTGGTCACCGTAAAATGGATCAATAATTTTACAATCTTAAATAACAAAAATCCATGAACAATAATTAATTGTCATTTTTATTGGTTAGCTTAAATGATTTATACAGACTGCCCGATTCCGGATACAATCTATGTTTAAACTTCTCTTCTTCCCTAGCGGATGCGGACAGCGCGGCAGAAGGCGGCGGGTCGCCTACACCCGGGGTGCCGGCAGACACCCTGACCTGCGGGGCTTGCAGACGGGCCTTTGCACTGGCTGATATCGTGCGGTTCATCCAGCACAAGGTCTCGAGCTGTGATAAGGATCTCACTTCTTATCATTGTTATAGCACAGGTAAGAGTATGACATTTATCTCGCTGGGCTATGGCTTAAGTTTACTTATCTATAGTTTTCTTGATCAAAATATAAACTGAGCTATCTTCAGTTGTGTTGCAGTACTTAACCATTACACTTCATATCATATACTCTTACACTCTTCGACTCCGGTACAAAATCACGCTGTGAATGAAACTGTTGGATCTCTTTTTTTAACCTATGTTGTTGCAATGGTCTCCCCCATTCGTTTCTAAGGTTTGCAATCGCCAGCTTCGTCCAATCAGTCAGTCTGTCGTGGATCTCTTTTAGATCGACAAAAGATAATTAGAAGTCATGTCTAAGTTAAAAAGGACCCGTTATAGATCTCGAATTGCCCACACAATAGGACATTCAAGGAGGAACAAAATTGTAAACTAAAGCTCATTACCCCACCAGGACCCAATTCCGATCCTGAAGATGGCTCACGACCTGGCCAGGTGTCCACTGGGAGTGCGCGAAGACCATCTCTCCTCACGGCCAGGAGGCCACCTAGCAGCAGAATTCATACGCCACCACTCGCCAGCCCGTCGATAGCTCCACCTGACTTGCTTGAAGATGGCGGAGCTTCAAGCACACCGAAGAGACTGTTGGATGGTGAGCTTTTGTAACCTTTTAAACAGGGTGTATTGCATAGTATACAACATTTACGCTGGTAGAGCAAGTAGGGCCGTTTGTAGTAATTAATGAGTAATATAATAATGAAAATCATGTTAGCCAAGAGTATTATTATTTGAGTTGTAATACGTAGCGAGTTTCAATCCCGGTCGTTCATATTTTTATTAAATTTTACGATTTATATTACTTGAAGCGGCTGTTACACAGGTAGTTTCTCGCATGCGAGCGGCGATTTCTTCTCGAGCCTCGCCTCTCGCTTGTCATACTCGCATTCGAGAATCACTTGAATACGAGTATCTGTCATTATGTAAACAACCGCAGGCAAGACTCGTATGGCGAGTCTCGCATTTCGAGTTTCTCGCCGCTCGCATGCGAGAAACTTTCCTTGTGTAACAGCCGCTTAACAATGCTTGTTTTCAACAGAAGCAGATAGAGAGACAGTGACGCCTAAGAGAAGAGCGTCAACCTCCCCGATGCCGTCAAGCTCGCCTGACGAAGACATCAAGCCTAAGATCAAGCAAGAACATATGGACACGTCAGGCTCGCCTGATGACGTCAAGAAGAGGACCTGCGCTGACGCTGAGTCGAACACTATGCATAGTGGTAAGTGTTTTAATGAATTAAACAAAGCTATGGATTTTTCGTACTTGCAATAAGTGGGGGCGTGTGAGCGACGCGAAGGAGTTTTATTGGAAAGGCTGCCAGTGAAGTAGTTTTAAAAAAAGTTTTGGCAGCTGGCTGTCTTCGATAAAAAATGGTAAAGAATAATGTCTAATTAGTTGTTTACAAAAATATATTTGAGTCTTTTTCGGTTTTCATGTTTTGTTTATTGATATTATCACCATTTATATAGTGCACCGCCAACATTGAATCCCCCCTTAGACACGTCATCAAAGTATCTGGAATACTTAAAAGATCTGAGATAATGTCTACCGCGCCTAGGGGATACAATCGTGACCCAGTGTTTATGTTTCTGTGTGTTTGTAAATAAGTGGAGCTAGGGAATGACAACTGTACCTAATATTCAATACATTAACTTGTACTAAGTGACACAAGAGATAGGAAGTAAACAAATAGATTTATAATTCTATTAATCTTTTAAATCTTACGACAAAACGGACCTTGACAAAAATTTCCTGTTACGAAATATTCGCAAGAATTGAAAACTTTACTTTTACTCAACTCGTGTCAAAGTATTAACAAGGTAGTGATTCAGGCATTTTCTCGGAATATTCCTTAATCGGCCACCAAAACACGTGCGACAAGATGTTTTCGTAAGTTACGTCACGGTCTAACACCACAGAATAATAATAATATTACTCAGAACATCGACTCATTGTTATCGCAATCATAATCAGTCCTAAACTGATGATAAAAATCATATTTTTTTTTCGAAAATACTTAGAACCATAAACCACTACGTAAAATTATAGGTCTCGTGCAATAAAATTCGAAATTTGAATAACTCCATAGCCTTCTCAACCCAACTTTGAAAATCGAATGTCTAGTACGAACCAACTATTCGAAATTTGAAATCACTCTGCAGTGACGCAGTGGTCCTGTCAGTATTTTGTGATTTTATTAATGACTGTATGACGAAGGCGACATTTTTATCTTTCCGTTGTAGCTTTTGTTACTGCAAGATGTTGTGCAACAATGGGCAAAAATGCTGCGTCAGGGTGCGTACATCGGAGCTAATCCTACAACTTAGCTGATACAGGATGTTCGGTGTATATTTTTGTGTACAAAGTATCTATAGGAAAAAACGTGAAAATCATCTCAATCTTCCAAAATTAAAAAAAAATGTTTTAAAACAACGTGTAAGTAATAAATATATAAATATATAATACTGGACATTTCACACGGCATCATCTAGCCCCAAACTAAGCAAAGCTTTTACTATGGGAACCAGATAATTAATACTTGTATACTTTTTGTTTGTAAATACTACATAGAAACACCCAGACCCGAGATAAATAATTGCAGAACAAACATGTACACACAACGGCGGGGATTGAACCCGAAACTTTCTACGTCCCAAGCGGGCTTTCACCCACTGCGCCACAGAGGTCGTCTAATTTCGAATATTCTTATAAATTCTTACACTTATTTCTTTATATAAGACTTTTCATTTCAGTGTGGTTTAACACTTTAAGAATAAAAAAAAAATCTTATACATTCTCGTAAAATACACGCTAAGATCAAATACGAAAAACATCATTTTGTCGAAGAAAACCGGTAGCTCCAAACTGTTTAAAAAAATTAAAATCCTATAGAAACCTCTGTATAGCAATCTTAACCACCCCCGAGAAACAATCTATCGCAACCCTTTGTAAGCAGATGTCCTGTCATTCGACACTTTTGTATACTGCACAATGGATCTTACCCGAAAATTGTGCAGTCTCTACCCGCATTGAAGCTCTTTGTTCAACAGTTTGAAAATTGCTGGACAGTTTTAATTTATCAGTAAAAATTTGATATAAATGATACAAGCTCCCAACTCCAACATTTTTTTGGCTTAGATAAGAATGATGAACATAATATTCATGCGTACCAACTATTCTGTGTTATAGCAAATAGATATAACGAATTGGTGGTAACTGTAATGTTATATTTTATCTGTATGTAAATAAATAAATAAAATAAATAAATAAAAATAGTTCCGTATTGAATTTAAAGTGTATACACGAGCTTCCTATACGAGCCTTAAAAACAGCTAAGATAAAATATAACTTTACACTTTTTTAATATATACATATACAATTTTTATATTTGTTTTATTATGCGCACTGCAAAAATTTGGAATCAGCTTACAGTGTCTGTATTTCTGCTGAGCTAAGACCCTGTTGTTTTTAAGAAGAGAGTTAATAGGCACCTTCTGGGTAGGCTCGCTCCATCGTAGACCTCATTCTTGCCTATATAAGTTTCGAGGTCAAGAGCCGACCTATTCATTATAAATATATATATATAGCAGTAGCTTTAAATAAGTGTATTTCTCGTACGTTATATCAATCGATTATTTATTATTTGTACCAAAAATATACCGTCCAACAGTTTGACACCCGTCATAGTACCCGGTTGCGCAATCACGCCCGTCAATAGCAGGTTTTGCAAACACCAGTTGTTTCAGCTTATTGAGATATCCTAAACGTTAATATTAACCCCTTCGAGCTGTCAAACCGATTCAATACCACCCCGATGCAATAAAATATCACATAAATTGATATTTATAAACAAAAGATGCTTATCCATAAATCTATTAAGCTATTTAGCTAAAACCGCATCTATTGTTTTTTTTTAAACGTCAAAACAAGGATAATAATTTTAATGGTGACAGTAAGTCGCGACCTCGTGCCTAAAACTTAAAAAAAAAACAATTTGAATTGCATTTGAAACGTAATAATTAACCCCATCTTTTAAAGGATAGATAAAGGGGATGTTTTGGACGAAAAAAATTATTTGCATGAGCGCACGATTGACGTGCGAGCATTGTTATCATCTGCTTTGTGATGACCCTTATGTTAACTGATGAACTTCACTTTGAAACGACCAAGGTGAATTCTAACTCATTGGAAATTCAACTTTACTGGATGTTTATAAAGTTGAAAGTCAAAGGTGAGGTTTGGCGTAAATGACGTTCTGTTGTTACTGCATGTGATATTATAATTGTCAAAGATGCTACCGAAGCCTATTGTACGAAGCGGTCTTTTATAATTTTTTCAAAGATAAAAAATGTTTGGCGTGTTCCTGACACGTGGTACGTTCATGCATCGCCGTGACCTATGGAACTTCTTTGAGTGTGACACAATGGACGGGTATTTTTAGTTTTTGTAAGGAAGGTGGCTAAGTAGCGGGTTCAGTATAAGTAAGTTTTAATTTTAGCCGTGACGTCTGCGACTTTGGAAGGTGAGGGGAAGATTGTCTCGTGCCTATCACGTGTCTTCTCAACGGAATATTTTTAGATATTAGAACAGATACAGCAATGAATTCCAATTACTTGGAATTTCTTATTTATAGCAAACAAAGAATATTAAAGAGTCTGTGTCCACACTCCACATCGCTACATTTACATCACAAAAAGTTCTTGAACCGATGGCCGTCATGTATTTGTATAAAAACAAATATTGGACCAAGTGTGTATCGGGTCCAGTGTTTGGTCTCTTTGTTTGGTTTACAAATTAATGAAGGATTGTCGCCAGATAGGTGTTTCGTATTCAAATTATGTGTATCCTATTTAAACGAGACATGAATATCCAAATTTTAAATTACCGTTTTTTAATACTTGAATGATAGGGTTGAGGACAGTGGAATTATATCGATTGCATGAACCCCAGATGAATTATCCTTTAGCGTCGAAGCGCACGGTCCACTGCGCCTCAAAACGGTTGGTCAGATGGCTAAACAACGCCGCTTTTATCCTCCACTCATGCCAAATAATCGTCAGCAAACCGTTTCCGAAGAAATCTTTTCTATTCGCAAGCTAATTACGCATTCGCAGACCGTTTTCTTGATAAATGATCGCCCCCGCGAATGATTCCTCGATTAGGCCCGAGATATTTCCATATCAAGACATGTTTTCTTAAGGGTCGGCCACAAAAGGGCCATCTCCGCGCCCAATCTTTAATCCTATCTCGGGACCTTTGCGGGCGAATTTAAATTTCTTTAGAAATATCGTCCTTATTATGTACGTGCGGGTTTCTATTCCTTGTGACGTTCGTAGGCGAGATAACGTAAGTTAAGTCCGAGAGGAGATTGTTGTGAAAAAACTACCGCTAGCTTTGACGAGATCCCATCTGCATCGGTGCGTACATTCGAACTTCGGCCTTACCCCTTCACCCTTAAAATCTATTATCAGTTTCTTGGTATGGGATTAGAAGAACCTTATTTTGTATATGAGGTGATAAGTCTTTATGAGGGGTCAACCTTTTCTATAGTGAAGCTCACCCTTTTAGTGAAAAGAGTCCGTTGATAGCTGATTTAGGAACGGTGATAATGTACACTGGTAAATACATCATGGGTTTATTTTGATGTATTGGCTTGGGCCCTTGACAATGCGGTGAATTTATCGATTCGGCTGTAGGTCAGGAATGTGCATTATGTTCGTACGTGACCGGTTGCATTGGATAGCTGTCATAGTTGCTTTACATAGGGTTGGCTGACCGATCGGAGGTATTCGTTGATTAAAATTTGCGGTACGATTGATCTCAGTCGGTGCAGTGTTTTATTCCTAAAGCTAGAAACATATTATCGGACGCGGATTACGGACGCCGCTGACAGCCGCGATAGGTATGCACAGTACAAAAACATCCAGCGCGCCAGATCGTTTTCGGACGTCCGAAAGCTCGAGGACACGTCCGCGACTTACGTCTCATTGTACAATCATTATGTTTCTACCTTTATCCATAATATTCGCTTTGACTTAATAAAATTGATATAATACCTACCTTAACTAATAAAAAAGTTCTCAAGTAGGTTGTCAAATTTGTAAAATCTAGAGTGTTAACAACCCCAAAACAGGACAAGACACTTACTCGCATCGGACGCCAAAAATCAATTTTAAACCGGCGACCACGCCACCCCAACCGTTTTATTGTTTTTCCTACATTTTTTGTAATATGTGATAATGGTCCACACATGTGTCGTTGGGTTATGAGTTTAAAATAGCCCCACACATCTTGTGGACCAATTTTGAACATCACTTTGTGTCTTGTTGTGGGACATTACTTTCGTCCCTCCAAGCTTGAGAGGCACGTTTTGACGTTCCTTATTTTGAATAACTTTGGGAGATTTTTTCTTACTGTGAAAATTTTGTCTGATTTTCGTATTCAATTAAACCATAGTACTAAACTATTTTTTTCGTTTCATATTCAGAGTGTAGATAAATCCTTATTTCTCTTGGTCACGACGACATTAAAAACGACTTGGCTATTTTTATTAGCTTCATAGTAGTCAGGACAAGATTTCTAAGAAAGAAAACAAGGGTATTTTTAAAATTCATAATCAATTTTGTGGTTACACTCAGCGCAAATAGGGGCGTAACTGATTTGGGAGGGCGATGGAAACAATTTGTGAAGTAAGGTGATAGTTTACTTAAATCAGGGTTTTAGTCGCGCGCGGTATTTAGTGGGTGTGGTAATTTGTCACGCAATTTTCCTATAGTTTCAATACCTGACCAAGTTTAATGACCTTGAAAATATTTTCTTTCCATTTAAAACGACTGATTTATCTAGTTGACTGCGACATAAGTATTACAAAATTTATGAATTTCCTTTTTAATTATGGAGTGAGTTTGAGATGACGGCTGATAGAGCGGAGTGGAAGGAAAACCTGTTGTGCCGACCCCACATAAAAGTGGTATAAGGCAGGGAAATGATGACGAAATTATGATGAGAAAAAAAAATTATAAGATTTCATAATTTTCGCCGCATGGAAGTATAACAGTTATTTTCCTTCAGTCACAATCCATGCCAAGAAAATAAGAAACATTCCGCCTACGACAGTATGTATTCAAAGAATAGCAGCAATAATATAATAGAAAGTACATTAACATGACTAATGGGTCGGGGTCACTTCTTGACTTATAAAACAGTCTGCAATTGCATGTCTTTTGTTCAGAACACATGTGTATTGACGGTCAAATCGGTCAACTTTATACAGTACAAGATATTGTGAAGCATCCAAGCTGAACAATAAGACTCAAATTATTTTTTTCAGTTGTGTCCTTATTGAACACGACCCAGACAACATTGAATTTGTCATTGAAGTGTAAAGGGTTACTTGATTAATTTTATTAGTTTGTTACCAATCAAAAATTATATGTATATACCTAATTTAATAAGTGCAGTCATAACAAAATAACATTAATTTTATCAAAGATGATAAATAACGCCAAAACCATTAAAATATGTATTCCGAATATGAATTTTGTATTCTCTTCTTGGTTCAATTCCAATATCACGTTACCGGCCAGCACGAATGGCGTTCTATTTTCAAATTTTATTTTTCTCTCCAGCCAGCAACATGTCTCGCAGTTATGGGTCACAATTTGCACCATTCGGGTTATAACTTCGCACCACTATAATAGGGTTTGTTTATAGTGATTATAAGTAGCGTATTTAAAATATTTGTTTAAGATACTAACTTACCTACAATGATACCTACTTATCAGAGTTTATCTCTACTTAGTTCTTTTTAACCAAAGTTTTAGTGACTCTACATATTTTAGGCACCCTAACAATTTTACTTTTTTACTTCGATACAAATTCGATGAGTCAAAATCTGTAAAGTTACATTCATTGGGTAGAAAATTCAGAAAATGTAAAGTAATTTTGAATTAATAAATGTTTTTGTTCGTCAAATCAGTAGGTATTTATAGTGATCTTTATTTCAATCATGGTTCGCTAAACGCTATCACAGTAACCGCGGGTTAAGGGGTAAGCGCGGGCGGCGGAAGGGGAAGGCGGTCATTCAGCGCAGCGGCGCGACGGACATCCGCCGCATAACAAGTCGATGGCGAGTCTCACTGGAACGAACGTTCTTATTACAAAATTTTGCATAGATTCAAAAAAAGAATGCAATTTTTAATTGGTCGCATACTGGCTGGTAAGAAAGAATATTGCCAGATTATTTTTTATTGGACAGCACGCAATGAGGTTTTAAACCAGTAGGTGTTTGTTACTTTTCATTTGTTTTATTATTTTTACTATCACTGCACTATACCACTAATATAATAAAGCTGAAAGTTTGTGAGTTTGTTTAGATGTTCAGATATTTGGATGTGTAGATGTTTTTATGTTTGTGTTTCAATCATGCCTAAACCAGTGAACCGATTTGAATGAAATTTGGAATAGGCATATTTATAGCATAATAAAGGCTATTCAAAATGTTGGTACCACGCGGGCGTAGCTGCGCGCAGTAGCTAGTTCATAATAGTATAAGCACTATTCATTTCAAATAAGATGCGTTCAATGGTTTCTGCTCAACAAAAATAGTATTTTAACTATTTCGCTGATTAGATGCACTAACAACAAGGCTTGAAAACTTTAAAAAGAATTGCATCCTCTGCGAAGTACACCTATTCACACTTGGCTGGTTGTATAGCTTACTTCAGTGTCCGCGAGAGGCGCTGGGGTGCGAACAACTGTTGTCGTCGCCGGAAGCAGCGCCGTCGGCTTCCGGTCCACGAATGTTCTATATGAGCCGTGGCGGTTTCGTGTTTTCAGTTCTAACTTTGAATTTTATTGTTCGTCTTTTGGCACAGCGTGACGCTTATCAAAACATTTTTTTAAAGAGTTTAAAAATGGAATAAGTAAAGTTATTACATTTTGATTAACCATTCTGATACTGTCTTTTCAACAACATTTTGTCGCCATTCGTTTAAAAAACCATAATAAATAAATGTAAAAAATAAAAATATGAAAATGAATGAATATGAAAATCAATCAAACATAACTACTGCACTAGAACATAATATACCATAGACATTTTGATGACAACAAGTTCACATTTCTATCAAACAAACGCTACAATCATGGTATGACCATTTCACCTAAGACCTACCTATAGAGCTGTCTAAGCAAGCAAATACAACCGGATACGCTTTCCCCGCTCTAAACGCCTCCCTCCGGCGGACAGGGGGGACAGTCTGGACTCCCCCCTCCCCCCACCATTTAAAAATTTCACCCCCACTGACTCTTCCACAATGGACCGTAATCACCGATTGCCTTTTGAAATCGAAACGGTTATTAAACATATTTTATCTGTGGGACGGATTTTTCCGGGCACGTATGGCTTTCAACGATGCGTACATCACTATTTCAAATAGAGATGGGGTATTGTCAATTGAATTATGACGAATATTTATAGTGAGTAAATAACTTTATATCAAATTTTTTTATTTGCTAAAAAAATATCAAAATTATCTTCTTTAAACATTCAAGTCTGTTAATGAAAACTAAAAAGGAATTGAATGCTTGAATGTTTGTAGTGTGTAAACTCTGATAAACAGGGTGTAAATTGACTACTACCGAAGACTGAGGGGTTGCAATCAGTCCACGATTCTAAACATATTTAGCGAAAAAAAGTTCACATGACCTTGCTTCGTCATTTTATGTTATTTTTCGGTTATTTACTACTGGTACAACATAATAAGAGCATAATATCTACTAGATAATTGCATTTATAAAAGGAAAAAACATTTAAAACTCAAAATCCAGCAATCTACGTAAAACAACGCGCCCAGTACCTACATACGCAAATAGTAATCTTCAAACGCTGTTTTCTCCGGATATAATGATTTTTTCGGAAAATCCTTTTAGATTTGATGGTGTGTTGGGATGCTGTACCTACCCATTTCGGCATTGGTAGACGTCTTTTTACACCCTGTATTTATATGAGTATACGATGCACAGTTGGTAACATCTAAAAATTATATTTATGCTCAATCATTATTATGTTAAATCATTTGGCAATAAGACCACCCAAACGTAATACCATTATTTCATTAACACCAATACCATCAGATCTCATTGACCAGATCCTATCAATGGAAATTACAAGGCGGACTAAATCCATGTAAGCTGATCAATCGATATGGTTTTTTGCTGTCTGTACTTATGTGACGCACTGTGTTTGTACAGATAGCAAACGTATCGTGTTTTGATTAAAATATAAAGAAAAAAATATATGGAAAGATGTTAAAGGTTTAACTTAAATTTACACGGTCTGATTTAAACCCGATATCGAATCGCACGCCAATTTTTCACATAACTAGCGCTACGCTCTTCGTCGTGGGGCTTAGCTAATCGTACGAAAAATCGCATCGTGTAAATGCGCCTTAAGTCTTTTAAAGATGATTAAAAGAATATGAGTCATAATCTAAAAACTTTTTAACTATCATAAACTTGCTTTAAAATTACAGATACCTATATCTTCTCTCTATAAATATTAGCTTTTTTATTAAAAAAAATGGAGTATTCCCGATGTCCCCACTGAGTTGGGCCAACTGAGTGGGGACATCGGGAATACGCCATAAAAATAATTTACTCCTTGTGTTCCAAAATATCTACAAAACAAGCAATTCTTGCTAATGCATCTAGTTTAGACCAATAATTGAAAATAATCAAATATGTTTTTTTACGATTAGTACAGAATGATGTCCAAAACGCAATACAATGAACAATGGCGCGGACAAAAAGGTCACAATATTTATATGACGATAAATCCCTATACAGGGTGCTCAGTGTTAAACTTATTTCCGTACTCGCAAGTCAATTGAGTGTTTTATTTTATGAATATCTCTTAATAATATTTATTTTCTATCCAAAAATAAGCCTAGATATTTATTTATGCGTTTGTGTTTTTATTGCTAATAAGTAATTTTTTACTAACATCTCTTGAAGCAAATAAAATAATAATAAATAATGCTGAACATTTAACACAGCATCATCTAGCCCGAAACTAAGCAAAGCTTCTATGGGAATCAGATAACTCATATACTACCTGTATACTTTTTGTTTGTAAATACATACATTATTATAAATAGAAACACCTGATCATACAAACATATTTTATCCCGCCGCGGGGATCGAACCCATAACCTTCTGCGTCTCAAGCAGGCTTTCACCCACTGCACCACAGAGGACATAAAAAAAATGCTACTAAAAGAAACCTTCAAACAAACCTGCAAGATACAGACATATTTTTACAGAAATTCAAACTTATTGGCAACAAAATGTTTACTTTTACAAAATGTGCCAAATGTTTACGTCGATGAGCTTCTGACTACCCCTGTTCTAAACACTCTAAGAGAATATCTAGCATTACATGTCGAGATCTTGTTTGGTTGTAAGAGTTATTATCAAGAGCATTCTGTATAAGATTATTTTCCGGTCGGTCACAATCTGACCGTTACATTTCAATAATCATCTTAACAGTTGCGATGCTTATCGACCACGCCTTGATAGTGACGTACCCTCGCTTTATCATCATCAGTTTCCTTGCTGTACTGGCTATCGACTTATCGATACGAAATAATATGGTATCAAGTGTAACGGTTCCAACACAACACTGCACTTAATTGCGTTTAATATAATAGTTAAGTCATGAACAACTTTAACATGAACTGTAATAGTGTACTAAGAAAAACCCACGTACGTACCCACGTAAATTTTAAGAATCTTGCATTAGGTGAAGTATTTTCATCGATAAAAATTTTAATCTGCGGTCACATCCCTATAAGATCTGAGCAGCGATTGCCTCTATAAAATGTGTCTCGGGTTCACAATGAGCAATCAAATTACTGTCAAATCTGGCGGCTGCGCCTTGACCATGTGACCTTATCTTGTATCGTCATGTACTACAAATTGATTTGATTCAACAAATTCATTGATTTTTTAGAACTTGTTTTTATTTAGCCTTTCTTTATTTTGTGTAGCCTCTGTTCATCATAATGATGAGGGTATTCTTTTAAATGGGCCAGTATAACGTAGCTGCAAGTGGATATATAAATGAGGTAATGTGTGAGTGGGTTGGTTCGTGTTTACGCGTATCCGTGACGTGACGTGTAAACGAAACCAACATCTTTTTAACCGCTATAATTTTTCTCTTACCGGTGTAACGTTACCTATAGATTTCAATATCAACAGTCTTAACCCGCGCGTGCGTACGTGATCCGGGCCCGCGTATATTTCATAAGATTTTCGAGGTACATGAATCACGCTGAACACGAAGAGGCGATCACTCACGACGCCGCCCGACCCTCGGACCTTCTGCTTAGCATGCGCGCCGCGCGCACCCTAGGCCCTACAACGATATGTGAGAGCTATTACTAGACACTTTGCCCCAGTTGATATTGCTTTTGAAAGCGATTGGACTCACGTGCGGTTTCCTTGTCCACAGAACCCAGCAACTACGTGTGCTCGACTTGTAAAGCGCGTGTGCACTCAGCGTGGCGGCTGCTGCAGCATGTTCAGCACGTGCACGGCGTGAAGATCTACCAGGAGACCTTACCGCAAAACCATCATAAGCAGAACCACTCATCGTCTAGCTCCTCGTCTTCCAGCTCGGGGTGTTCGTCCAGCGGTGCCCCCCTCCCGCCGCCGACGCTCCGTCACCACCCCCTTTTACCCCCTCCAGATATGCATTCCCCTTTTGGGGTTGGTGGCTTGCTCAGAATGCCGTTACCTGGCAGCTTGCCACCGCTAGCTCATCCGTCGGTACCCCCCGCGCCCCTTTTCGCGCGACCAAACCATCACGACCACCGTTTTAGGATGGAACAGCTCGTGTCTGAGCAGTTCCGTCATCACGGTCTCAACTTAGCAGCGGCAGCGGCAGCCGTTGCGGCAAACTCCATGCCACCTCACCAAGCATTCCCGTCTCCGGCCGACCGGCCCCCGGTCGTGCCGACCTCGATCTCGGGTCGTGACCGACCCCCACCCGTATCCCAGCCCCTCTCACTTGAACCCCAGCTGGATTTTTACTCGCAGCGCTTGCGGCAACTGGCCGGTACGACCAGTCCAGGGGCGGCCACAGGCAATTCCAGCTCTCCTAGCCCCAGGAAGCATTCTCCTCCGTTCGCTTCCCCGTCGCCCTCCCGAGTCGGCCTGACTCCTCCGGTGGGCGCCGGACCCGGAACGGTGGACGCGCCCCGTGAGGCGACGCGGCCCCACAGCTCCACGTCGCCGGAGCGCCGCATCGAGCCGCGAGCCGCTGACGCTCCACCTCCGGAGAGGTCGTCATGCACTCCTCCTGTGAAGCGTAACAACGATGACGCAATCCATTCCTGTGAGTTCTGCGGTAAGAAGTTCCGATTAGAAAGCAATTTAATTGTACATCGCCGTTCTCATACTGGTGAAAAACCTTTCAAGTGCTCAGAATGCGATGAATCTTTTGAAAAAGCGTCAAAACTTCGAAAGCATATGAAAGTTCATCGGCTCTCTGCTACTAATGAAGAAGGTGAATCAGGTGGTGATACTGCTGAAGATGATACTGATGATGAGTTGGATGATGAGGAGTTAGATGGTGAGGAAGAAGAGGAGAATGAGGATGGTGAGGATGTTGAGGAAGCAGAGGATTTGACAGTTTCGAATAGTAGTGCTCCATCCGCCCCTACTAGAAAGCAGGCCCCTCTGATGCCCGCGCACCCACCCTCTGCATCTGTGGTCGGCGAGCTCATGGACAAATTCGGCCTCTCTAATATTGCTCAATACAGTGAAGCTTTCAAACAAGCGCTACAAGAATCAGGAAAAAATATGAACTGGCAGCTGGCCAAAGATCGTGATAATAACAACAGTCTACCCGGTGACAAGCCAAACGGCATGCCACCTGCTGCGCTGAGATTGAAGGAAGAATTTGCTAAGATGCCTCCTCAGCCGCATCCGCTTTTCAACCCTTTTGAAAACCCTTTCGAAGCTTCCAAACGCATGAAGCTAGATATGGAGCGAGGTGAGGGCTGGTGGCTACCTACCTTACATGCTCAAAGACCTCCTGACAATATTTTCGATGGCTTGAAGAACAGCACAAACGGTCTATTGCAAAATCCTCTGCTAAAAACGAAAGAAAGCCGACGGAACGACACTTGTGAATATTGCGGAAAAGTCTTCAAGAACTGCTCAAACCTGACTGTCCATCGACGATCACATACAGGCGAAAAACCGTACAAATGTGAGCTGTGCTCGTATGCTTGCGCTCAGAGCTCCAAGCTCACAAGACATATGAAGACTCACGGTAGGCTTGGGAAAGATGTGTACCGTTGTCGGTTCTGCGAGATGCCGTTCTCTGTGCCATCGACCCTGGAGAAGCATATGCGCAAATGTGTTGTGAACCAAAGTAACGGTGCTCCTCTAGCTCTCTCCGATGACTCCAACGCGTGTCGAGACGAGGCCTCGTGACTCTATCCGTGGGGTGGCCTGCGATTGCCACCGCCCGCTCCACTCAGCCAGATCTTTTAAGACTTAACAGACGTTACGCCGAGATCATAGAAAAAATGCGTGTATATATTTGGACTTTTTTCAATTTCTAGTCTTAAGAATTGAACTTTGATTAGGCACTGCAATTTCGGCCCAAAGCTTGTACGGGCATTATTAGGTAATTAACTTGTATGTGACATATCTCAGTGTGCAGTATGTTCTCGTTGTATTGTTGATGTTATGGAGTTTTCGTTTTCCCGAGGCTGGTGCCACTTTTGTTGTGCTATTCGATTGTTTTGTCATGTTTTTATTTATAAAAATGCGGAAACAAATGCCAAAGTTAGCTATGTTGATTTTACCTGCGATTTATTTAAGCTGTATAGTGTCAATTATTATAGATTTTTTCCAGTATTTCCTAGGATCTTCATAGTTCGTGTAGTTGTGTGTAACGGAGGAGTTGTTTGGTAATTTTAGTGTATCTTGTACAATAAGTAAAATGTTTCCTATCTTAGATAACTATGTACATAAATTTATGTAGGCTGTAAGTGTATTGTGTAAATGGAGTACCTATTGATGTTCATATTTATAGAGGACGTTTTGAAAGTTATAACCAAGGTTCGGAAAAAACGGTGAGATTCCTGTAATCGTTAAAGTTATTTAAGAATTGTAGAAAGCGAAATTGGAATCTGTTTTAAGTGTAGATGTTATTCATAATGCCGTATTTGTATGTTTAACTAGTGGTTAAATTATTCATACTGTTTTGCCACTGTGAAATATCTCTTCATAATAATTAATTTGGATAGTTTTTCGGTATGTGGTAGAAGAGAGATGAATAGTGATTTATGAATTCCATTTTATTTTGAGACTGACAAGTAAGTAATTATTTTCCAGTTTGGTTTCTAAAATTCGTGTGTATGTAACTATGCTCGATTATTTTTGAAAATCATTCGTACCTATCTAAATTTAGTCCAAGCAAAATCTTTCAGTATACGTACTTAATGTAAATTTAAATAGAATTTATATTAGATAATTTAAGTAAATTATAGATACATTTTGTGGTCCTGAAGGTCGTCTGTAGATTTACTTAGGGTCTCTACAAGAGACATAATGAGGTCACTACTTTGTGGGCTAAATCATATAAAACCAATAAAAAAAGGTTTTATATTTATGTCACTTGAATGGAACCTAGGCATCTTCTATAAGTTTTCATTGAATATTTTTCGTGAATGTAATCAAACGAATTTTTCTAAAATTACAAAAAAAATTGTTTTACAAGCCGTTTTTTTTAAATTATATAATTTTCTAGTAAATCTTGACGACTCAATAATGTACAAGACGACATAAGGACTCAAAATAGATAAACAAAACTAAGACAAAATTTTATTGTGTATGTAAGTAAATACGTGAAAGATGAACTGTTTTTATTATTTTTCATTTTTATTATTTTTATTTCAATAAATATCCATGATTTGTTAATCAACTAAGCTGTTTGATTTTACCCCAGTATCAGAATATTTAAAAATCAAGATAAGGTAAGTAAGTTCGTAAGAGTCAGTGGCCAACTCTGGTGACGGAGTTTTTAGGCTGCCTTAAGGCCTCCGTCATGGCTTAACGACTTAATTAGCCGGGAACAAAAATTGAACGTGCCCGCTAAAGCAGCGTTTTCGCATGTAAAAAAAATAGTGTTTTAGAAAAGTTTTCTTAGACTATCTGTAATACTCTTCTTAGACTATCTGTAATATATAATGTGGATGGATATGTAAGTAGAGGTAGACCAAAGAAAAGATGGATGGATTGTGTGAAAGGAGAAATGGGTAAGAAGGAAGTGAATACGAAGATGACGATGATAGGGGAGAGTGGAAGAAGAGGACATGACAGGCAAATGATGACTATCTGTAATACTCATGGTAGTTATACAGACTTCTTCCAGTTTGGTATGCTAAACAGGGTTATAGACATAGTTATAAAAGATAGAGCCGCATATCAAAATAGAAGAAAAAATTTAAGCTTTACTACTGTGTTGACTACAGCTTCAATGTAGCCAACAAAATATAGAATGGTTCGTCAAAGTAAGTTTACTTGCGTTCAAAAAGTGAAAATGTGAAAAGTGAACACGAGCTCTGATCACCTAAAATCGTGAGGAAAACCGAGCTTAGTCAGTTTTTTTCACCATAGTAAATCTATCCTGTGGATAGGATGAACTTGAACTTACGGGCTGGAGAAGCCTATTCTATCTTTAGCAATGTCCCAGGTACTACAACTTCACGATGAGTGTAGGCATAAAAGCACTAAAGATGTAAAGTCCTGGGTTAGTTTACTTGTTTGACCCATTCTTATGATAGAACTCACAATGGATATGATATTACATAGTAAGCAAGTTCGTGGTACAGCTTAAGTTTCAACTCTAGCGATGATTGACCGACCAGTAGTAGCTAAGTTACTAACCAAAACCAAAACTACTACTAACAAAACGTAAGGCCGTATCTAGTGCTATACGGATGCTCCGTACGGACTACCGTTACGGAGCTCCGCAGTATGGATCGTCCATACGGTCAACCATAAACGCAAAAATAGATTTTTAGTTGATACATCCGGACAAAAGAAGTCTGTACGGACCATCCGTATAGCACTAAAAATAGGTATAACTAGCAGTAGGTTAAGTTTAGTTGTTGATGATGATCCTACTAGTTGTGATGATTATAAATACGTGTTTCTGAGGATGAATTTATGGATAAAGTAAGTAAGTTCGTATGAGTCAGTGGCCAACTCTGATGACGGAGTTTGTAGGCCGCCTTAAGGCCTCCGTCTTGGCTTAACGACTTAAATAGTTGGGGCCGACAATTTAACGTGCCCTCCGAAGCACGGAAGCGCTCAGATGAAAATGCCACTGCTCACCCATCCAATTACAGACCGTTCTAACGTTGCTTAACTTCGACAATCTATCAAGAACGACTAAGCAAGCACGACCACGAGCGCTTCATTATGCGATTATGGATGATTTATTCACTCACGCACTAATGAATTGATTTGGATGAACAATATACTAGTCTGGAATAGCATATAGGCTACTTTTTGTCCCGGTAAGGTGAAGTATCCTGTGGGACCACGGGTAACACCGCAAAGCGAAGCTACTTTTGAATAAAATCAAAATTTGTAACAATTTTCTGTTCGGGATTATTTACCATCAATGAAGTTCAAGATATTTTATAAAAAGTAGAAATACTATCTTAATGTGATAGAAATTCGTTTAAAATCATAATTATAAAAATATTTTCTAATTAGAGTAATAGTCAACTGATGAAATTCATTTCCAACTAGAGTTAGGGGCCTTTATTCATAAGTTCCGTTTGTTCGAGGTTCTATTAAAAATATAGGCTTATAATTAAAATTTAATATATTAATGGCATGAATAAAATATGTTATAATATCCTACATACAGCGAAAAAATAGTACCTTATACTCAGACAAAATTAATAATTATTGTTAGAAGTTTATGGTCATACATTACACACAGATCGACTTTCGAACACGTCACTTTTACTTTCTATAAGTAAGTATTTAAAAAACAAGCAAATATATATTTTTATATGTTTTACAAACAAGTACCTACATTAATTCTAGTTTATGAGAGTTAAAATATAGCTGATTAAAAATATGCTAATATTTATAATCCCCATAAAGATAAAAAATAATAATCCTAATAAACATTATGCCATACATTTTCATAACGAACAAAATAATAAGAAACTTAATACATTATGGTCAAACACGCTACGAGTATTTCGTAGCACTACGAATGAGCTACGAGCTACATGCAACGCCATCTATTGACGAGTAGCAGAAGATAAGCGAAAGCTTTGAAGGAGCTTTTGAATATTTTGTAAAAATGTATCAGATCTTCTAACTCTTCAATTTGAACGTTATTATTAATGTTATAATTGTTAATATTGAAAAATAAAATGGTAGTGCTCGAGTCAGTTTATAAGTGGGACACAATATCAATGGACACAACTATATATTGTCTTAATTAGGTCAATAAAATTATTTGATGCAATTTTTAAAATGTCGCAAATAAATTTAACTGAGAAAAATATGTTTAAAATGATTTGACAAATGGTCAAGTATATTATGGTTTTTATCATAAAGTGTTAGAAGATTATATTATCCATTTGATGGACGTAAATCTAATTAGATTTGATGCCTCCAATAAGTATTTCAATAAAAAACCCTAAAAGCTGGCTTAAGAACCTATTGATTTTGAACATGTAGTACTATTTACTAACAACAGATGGCGTCACTAACTGGTTTTATTAATATCGCAAGATGGCGACACTATCGACGCATCAACGAAATACATTTTTGTACCACCACCTTGTAGTTGTATGTTAGTTTTCCTTTTATTTACATAGAAAGATTATTTTATTAGCATTTATAAACTTTAATCTCTGATATTTTTTTTCTTAATATAATTAGGTACATTGATACATAGAAACACCCAGACCCGAGATAAATATTTGCAGATCATACAAACGTGTATACATAAATATTATATGTAAAACACCCAGACTCGAGATAAATATTTTCAGATCATACAAACATTTATCCTGCAGTAGGAATCGAACCCGCAATCAACTGCGTCCCAGACGGTCTTTCACTCACTGCGCCACAGAGGTCGTCAAAAAAGGAATTATCTTTGAATACTTACTAAGTATAATAGATAATAGTGATCCTAAAATGTTTCCCTTCGCAATAGAGCTTAATTATATTGACAATGAGAATGGCTAAAATCAATCAGATTCATATAGAAAACTATTTTTTCTCAAACAAGATAGTATTTTGTACTTTATTTTTTTCCACCAGTTCCCTATAAGAATGATCCCAACTGGACTCTTCTCCTCTTCATACAGGGTTTGAGTGAAGCATAACGTCCATTTTATTTGACCAATGGACAGATTCGGATATTAAGCCACGCCCACAGGTGGACAGTGGTCATAAGGGGTAGTTGGTAGGCGAGTTTGAGAGCACACAAATTTTATTTTTTCGTATTTGTTTTGAAACAGTAGTCTTATTGATAAACCTATGGCTTTTAAAACAGATGATAATAATTTTTAAAACGTATAGAGTGCCACAAACTTATCTGGGCCGAGGGCCAAAAGAGGAACAAATGAATTTTACTTTAAAATTTATTTATCTGCCAACACGAAATGCGATAACAGCGCCTCTCTCACCGGTTCAGATAAGTTTGTGGCACTGTACTTTGGTTAATCAAGCATAAAAACAAACAGATTAGTTCGCACTTTTTACATGTATTGCCTCTAACGAATAAACCTAAGTACAATTACCAGTAAAGCCATCTCAATAAATATTATAATTTCTTATCCACCTACCTATTTTCTATTTTATTTTATTATAATGTACTTTATTGAGGCGTTAGTTCTTTGTACATTATGAGCATTTAAACTTACTTTGACGAGCCTCAATTTTGTTTGACTGGCTCCCCACTGGAGTTTGACTATTTAGTTTTAAGATAGACATCCTAACTTCAGAGAGCTAAAGATTGAGAAATGAAAAATCTTATCAAAATTTTCGATTCCGACGACAATAATAATAGCGACATCTCTTCGTCATTTGATTCTGAATGTAACTTCGGACAATGAGCATGAGTCCACTGAGTAAAACGTGTAGATGGCGCTTACCGGTGCTTAACCGAAAACAATTGAATTGTGACGATGACGGCTAATTTGATAGGCCCCAAACCGTGTTTGTTGCCCTGCTTATTCACGGTATTGGTCGCGCAAGAACAGGAGTAAAATTAGTTTTAAGACTATTCTAAGTGTCCTACTAAATAAATGCTTTTTGACTTTGATTTTGAAAATTATGTTTGATAGATAGATAGATAGATAGATAAACGCTTTATTGTACACAAAAACATAATACAGAGAATACATAAAAATAGACATTGTACAATGGGCGGCCATATCGCTAAAAGCGATTTCTTCCTGGCAACCATTTGTATGGACAGGATAGTCGAATACAGAAATACAGTACATACGTTTGATACGTTTTTTCGATAATAATAACATATAATTTTCATTTCTATTCAGAACTTCATAGCGACCGTTAGATCCAGTATCGATTTTTCGAAGCCATTACAATTTTGGCCATCTGCTTAATGGACAATGCAATTTTTTTGCAATGCATTTCGCAAGTGTAAGGGTTAACAAGAAAAACTGGTTCCTAGTTTGCATTCAAAACAAGAATATGATTCATATTTTTGCAGTGGAGCGTAGTGCAAAAAATAATAAACTTGAAATGATTTTAAGTTGAATGTTGAATTAATAGTGTGGATTTTATTTCATGTTTGATTATGTAAAAGAAAATGTAGATCAAAATTCACCATTGGCAAACCACGTATCGTGAAATAATTTTAATTTATTTCGCTTTATAAGCATATTACGTAAAAACATATTTTATAATGAATTATTATAATATCTAAGCTTCTTCAAACCAATAAATTACTGGCACATCAACACAATCGTAAGTGTGGACATGACATGTGTTACAAAATAAATAATAAAACGAATATTACTAGAAAATTACATTGTTACCCCACAATAGCACGCGCAGGGGCTTTTATTTAACAAAAACGGGGAAATGGGTCGTACAGGTCACATCGGCCCGGCCAGTAAAGGGTTAGAACGCCCTAATAACTGGCCACATGAATTTAATGAATGCATTCTAACCGGTTAAAATATAAAACTGGATATCAAATCTATACTAAAAGATGTTGACGACATGAAAGTGTCCAGAGTCTACGAAGCCGTAGCGATGTAGGCTTAGTGCTACGCGTATTTAATGTGTAGGTGTTATTAGCATATTTTGTTGATGGACGATATTGTTTTAGTTATTCTCAGCGTAAGATTTTAAATTATAATAAAATGTTCGTATTGTTTAATAGTAAGTAAGTTATTTGTAGGTTTGCTATTTTTCTGTGCTCTGTGTAATCTGTGTGTTGTGTGTGTATAGGTAGGTACTTAGTTTGTTACTGTTCTCTTCTGAGATTAACTTTTGTACACCGCTGTATTTCTGTATTCAACTATCCTGTCCATACAAATGGTTGCCAGGAAGAAATTGCTTTTAGCGATATGGCCGCCCATTGTACAATGTCTTTATTTTTATGTATTCTCTGTGTTATGTTCTTGTGTACAATAAAGCGTTAATATATACACCGCCATTTTATGACTACCAAAGAATTTTTAAGGACAGTTGCAGACGATGCAGAAAATGATAATGGCATGGTCAGAACTTTTTTTTAATTAACTATCACAAAGTTATCGAGGATTGTAGTCAACCAAAACCGAACAAAATTTTATGAAAACTGTTCAAATAAGTACTACAGACAACAATCGCGTACAGATTCTCATTCGAACTATGTTCTCGTATCATCCCCAGTCATCAGTAAAACCGCAGAAAATCCATGTCTGACTCGTCTCGTCTCTTTTTGAGGTTATATATTTTTTTTCTTTTTTTTTGAGTTTTAACTACATAAATGTGATCAGTAACAGACACCGAGACCATGTTTAAAATTCTTTTGGTAATAAAAAAATAGGGGTGTATATCTAAAATGATCAAAATATTCAACCTAATCAGTTTTATCTGTAATACAATTTATACTTAAACTAAAACAGAAAACAGAGTGACAACTCTACTTGTAAGCATATTTTTATTTGAAATAACCGTTTTGTATTTTGTAAAACCAAAGCCCTCATTTGCGTGTATAGAATACTTACCTTCCAAAATTAGAGCACGGCACAAAACCAAATGAAACTTTTCGAAACAACTAAACCCTATACTTAGACAATAACAGTACCTACTTAAGTCTCTAAACATCCGAAACCACGCCTTCGACATTCAAAATCTTCATTAAAGACCATTCTGCAGAATGTAATCAAAGCAATAGGCAAAATAGGTGTGCATAGTTACGAATATACCAGGCTATCTTGATCCCCCACCCCTCTCTTACTCCTCAACAATTGAAGTAAAAACGGGAAAGCAAATAATCCGCGAGAGGTCTAATTTAAACGGCCAAGTTGAGCGCTACAATCTGAATCAAAATTCAAAACCGCGCTCTCTCTTAATCCGTGTTGAGGATCACAATAAAAGGTAATACATTTTAACTCCCGCACAGTTGCTAAGCAATTTTAAACCTTATTAGAAAGTGGAATGGATTAAACCGCCTTGGCTAAGGAAAAAATAAGATTATCCAAGCGAAAGTAGAAGGTGAAAGGGAGACATTTTGTTATAAGACGCGACGTACATTGGAAGTTTACCTGACAGTTACAATTTTTATTTCCAACATTTAAGTGTATTACCTATTTTCTGTTGTTTATGAACAAGTTATAATTTAACCGTAGGTATTATGTCTTATATCACAATGTATTTAAATTGAATTTTATGTATCTAGATTGTAAAGGATTTGCTTGTATTTTTATTTATTAGCTATTATTTATCTAATGTAACTAGCCCCTAGCTCAGGTTATCTAATGTTTTAATAAACATATTTCAAGGCATCCAAGGACTTCCAATAATAAAATAAATAAATAAATAATGCTGGACAATTTCACACAGCATCATCTAGCCCCAAACTAAGCATAGCGTGTACTATGGGAATCAGATAACTGATATACTACTTATATACTTTTTGTTTGTAAATACATACATATTATACATAGAAACACACAGAACCGAGATAAATATTTGCAAATCATACAAACATACAAACGGCGGGGATTGAACCCGTAACCTTCTACGTCTCAAACGGGCTTTCACTCATTGCGCCAAAGAGGTCATTTTAATAATCTTTCAGCGATTAGTAAAAATAAGCTCTGAAGGATATTAAAAAAAACAATTAACTGCGTAATATTTCTTGCATATTTATTTTCACTGAGTTGTTTAACATTTGATAACATTTAGGTAGGTATATTCTACAACTAAATTAACACAAATCATTTTCTAATCGTCTTTTTATAAAAGATTAACTAAAAACTATTTAATAACAAAATCTTAGTTTTAAGTCATTTAATAATACATTGATTCAGTAACAAAATAAAAAAAGAACTTACAAACTACAAAATGGCGATACAGTCCTGCACCGATACATCACACAAAAGAAAAATTACCTAAACATTTATTTTACCCATTTCAAAGTCCAAGAGTTACCTAAAAGTTACCTACTTCAATGTCCGCACACCTTTCCCTCAGGTGTCGGTCGTCCGGCTATAACTGGGGTACCTCGCTCCACTCATTTGTGCTCAGCAATTAACCAGCGGCGGCGTGAGCAGCCTCGCCAAGCCTGTACCTACTGTTAAACATAGATGTTGTTTTGGTACAAATATTCCTTTACTCTCAAAATATTGAATTTTTGTGGGAAATTGTAACTTATCTAAGTTCATAATAAATATAGTGAATGTGGATAAATTCTGCTCAAGATCGTGATGCGCGTAGGGAATGGGGGGATGTCTTTGCCTACAGCAGTGGGACACAAATGACTAAAATCATAATAAAAGTTCATAATATGAGCTAGTGTTAACTCCGGTGATGGATAGGCCATCATGCCAGTATGATTGCTTACGATAAAATTTGGTTTATAAAGCTTTATAGTATACTGGTGTTTCTATGTTTGCTTTATTCTATACTAGCTCTATTCTATATTCTCTATGCTATATTCTATACTAGTCATTGTCTCTAGTTTGTCGTTAGGTATCCACCTACTTTTTACTTATTTTTGCTCTTGTGTCTGCGTTGTTAGGTTGCGTCAGATAAATCATCTATCTATCTATCTATCCATCTATCTTATAATTATGCCAGTTCACAATAAGCTACCATTATATTTTATGTTAAAAAATACACACCACACGGTGTCGTAATGGAACTCTGTAACATCATCTAGCTATGAAGACTTTATGTGTTCAAAGGTTTACGTCACACTTCGCTTACATAATACCAGTATATTACATAGCCCATGTATGCTATTACAGTTCACAATCTAATATTATTCTAAGTATCATTCAAATTTTTCCCCTGGCGCGATTGAATCACAAACATACAAACTTTCATATTTTATTATAAGTAGGATAGGATAGGTAGGGTTCACTCAAGTCATAGGTACTCAGACCAACAATAAAACTCGCACATCTAAAAAAGCCATAAGCAATAAGTTGAAGCGTACATAAAAAGCAGGTAACCTACGCCGCGACGCCCGGAGGTAAACAAAGAAATACATAACACAAAAGCTGGGTGGAATGTGGACAATTTTACACGAGTATTTACAACCCCGCTGTCCAACGGTCTAGGGAAATTGCCGCCACTAGTGATGTGCTGGGAAACTATCGATAATCTGTTATTTATGATTCGATAAATTCATAAATATAGTAAAAATCACTATAATTGCCTTCTTGGAACTTAATTGTATTAAAGAGGGAATTAACTTTGATAAAAAATTTATAGCCATAAAATGTTCCATGTCTGCAGAGTAGTAATTTTTTTACTATATACGTCAGCATTTGACCTCACTGCCTGATGTGAAGCAATAGTGAAGTCTAAGATGAAGCATACTACTGCATGAAGCATACTCTAAGATGAAGCATATGAAGCATACTCATTATTATAATTCTCCGAATGTCAAATAAAATTTTAAAATAATTTTGTAAAATGAGGCTCATTTTTTGTACTTGTTGCCCTTATTCTTCACGGTATTGGGAGCAAAAGAACAGGAGTAAAAATAGTTCTAAGTGATCCCAGCGGTCCTACTGAATAAATGCTTTTTGACTTTGACTTTATATTTAAACGAGTTATATTTATTTTAAAAACCAAGCTACTATATATTTATATTTTAAACATGCCATATTTTTTTTCTGTACATAGCTGCCAAAAAAACTATACTTATTTACATTAATTCTTTTTTATCGATAAACCTAGTCGCCACTTTCAACCACTAGCCAGCCGTCATCAACACCGCATTCGGAAAATCTACACTTAACCAGAAGAGCCAGCCCTCCCATTTATCCTTATACTGTCCTGTGGGGGCGGCCCCTAGGGGGGTGCTAATTCAGGGGGTGCAGGGCAATGGGCGCTGGCGCAACTACGCTCAAAGTGTTACTTTTTGTCATGTCCTTTGTTAAGCCGTAGTGGAATTGTGTAGTGTTTTTGTCTGTGGCCGAATTATTCAAAGTAAATGTACGCAGTAAGGCAAAGCTTAAGTAACTTAAGTACACCTTAAATAAAATCACAAAACGCAGCAGGCAATTCATAGTTAAAAGCTATCAGAAAAATATATTTTTTATTTCATTTTGTTTTAACTTCCCTTTGACACACAAAGTAACAAAATCATGACATATAAAAAGTAAATTTTATAATGGACATAGGTAATGTCACGTGTCTAGCAAAATCCGTTCTCACACCTCAACAAAATATTAAAACAAACCCATCAAGAACAACGCATAATTAAAATCCCATACGTAACGGTCGGGAAAGTTATCCCCCTAAGGGGAGGTGGGGGCGTTCCGGGCCATCAGTCTGGCCACGGCAATTCAGATGATGAATTAATCCAACAAATGTGACGGTATCACTTAGCCCTAATGTACGGGTATAATGTTACCCGAAATGCCCCGAATTGCCCCAAATTTTGCGAAAACTCAGTTTGAAAATCTCGCGGGTTTTGTAACCTTCCTTTGTTTCTTTATGGATTGTGTTTGTCTGGGGTGAACGCGTGTTTTTTATTTTGGTTGAGTGTTTAAGTCTACAAAGAAACTATGTATTATGTTCTCTGGACCGAATATAACTGTCTTTATTTCGTGAATAAAGTGTGTTTACTTACAGCTCTACATTTGTGTTTTAAGATTTTAAAACGGTGGTTTTATGATTCAACATTTATTTTGTTATAACAAAATGATCTAATTTAAAAAATAGTAACGTACTTTTGTACATTTGCCTAAATTCAAATTAGCAAAACATTCCAATTCTGAACTAAAACTGCGGCAAACGAATAAAGGTGTTGTTTTAATTACATTATCAGAGACGCACACGCGTGGGGGTCCGGGGTGTTTTAGACCCTTCTCACGGGTTGAAAGACATTCAAATAATGGTCTTCGGGAGAAAAGTGGGCCGCGGAGGCGTCGGTACATTGTACCGAGTACCCAATGTGCCCACGAAAGGGAAGTTTTGATTGCGATTCCCCTGTCTTGGTTGACGGCTTCGATGAATAGTCTTCAAGTTTTGGACTGTTTGTTTTTATGTGATAGTAGTTACTAGTTTGGACTAGTTAGCCGTACCTACTTAACTTTATAGTTTGGCACTGAAAACTAGTTTGATGTTTCAAGCGGTGCGTTCAGGTAGTTTGCTTTGATGGATATAAAATAACATGGCTATGTTATGCCAGATCTATCATCTATTGCTCTCTCTCTCTCTCTATTTGAAATGGTTACGATCAAAAATAAATGCTTTTATTGTTTTTAAATAATTTATCTTTAAAAACTAGTTAGCTAATACGAGTCCTAAAAGCCATTACACTCTGTCACACATGCAAATAACATTAACGCGAAAACTTTTCAACTCACACAAGCGCAAAAGTTGCCGGGGGGTACAGTTGACCAATAGCATGCATTTAACCCTTCTCGAGGATTAGAGAGCATTGTTTCAAATCCCAGAGTTTCGCTTTTATGTTTGAATTCGGAACGGCCGCCATTTTGTTCATTTAAAATGGACGGTGGTAACAATGGTGACCTATTGTTCGTAGCTAGACGGACTGAGTCTGCACTGCAGTACGAAGTTGCTTTTGTTTTGGAGGTTTTCTAAGTTTTTTTGGTTGACGTGCATGTTTGAAGGTAAGGGCTTTTGTAAGAGTGAAAATTTCGGATAGCCTAATGTAAGTGCTTCTTGGTCTAAAAACGGTGACCCCAACAAACTACACTCTTTTTTCTCTTTCTTGTGGTAATCGCCAGTTGGCTTTAAAACCTATAATATATATTAATAAATTACAGCTAAGTAGGTCAAATTTTAAATTAACAGAATAGATTTAGTCCTATGCAAATGCCTACTTATAACATTGTGTTAACTAGTGGCTTTATGTTTAGGTATAATAATTATACCAACCTAAGGTATCTTCGAATCATTAATTTATATTTTTATTCTTCGGTCTAAATATAACCTATTTTTGTTTCTTCTCGTTTTTACACACACTCACATGGAACTGTTTGCTACTCCTTATCATCGAACCATCTTTACTCAAAATTCTAGAGCGTGAATTTGGCAAATGTCATCAAAAGCAGTTTTCATATTGAACGGTTTTTATGCTTCAAACTGATGTTTGACGCAAGATAACAAACTCGATCATTTTAGTTAAGCACCTGTAACGTGTTGAAGGTATTGAGGGTGTTGTCTGAAGTAGAGCTAGAAGTAGCTAAGTCTAGATAAGAAGAACAAATAAAAGTTATAATTATTTTCACTTTGAATTACCCACGAACAATTTGAAATATATGGGCTTAGATTTGTGTGCATACGACTGTTCCTTTTTATTTCAAAAGACTAGACCACAAGCGCTTCTGAAATTTGTTTGATCTATTTTTAAATTGAAAGTTGAAAAAAAATGTATGCGTTTAAAAGAACATATGCCAAACAATATTATAAAAATAATTTAAACCAAAAACACGTAAATCGTAAAACCTGTATATCAAGTTTCATTGTCACCTTTGTAAACAGCATTTTGGGGTCACAAAACTAGATCAAGCCATTGAAATACTCGAACAACTGCGCGGTGGGTTACAAAAAAACTATTGCCCGTTTTTGGGGTAATATTGTCAATTCGGTAATAAAGTTTTGTCAACAGAAGGCGCGATAGACCGCTTGGGTTATAGAGGGTTAACATTGACAAATTATCATTGAAAGTGTTGAGTTTGATGATGCTTTTGACAAATGATAATTTATTAGTTTCGAACTTTCGACTCACGCCGTATAAATTCAAAATAAGAAACAAAATTTTGAATCTGGAACATGTCATACGTAATACGTGTAGGTAAATGTTCAAAGCTCAACAAAGAGTTCCATTTTCAAATCTAAAAGGAAACTTTTTAAAATTAAGCCAATGAAATTCTTGTTCATCAACCAATTGCGTCAATAAGTTTAGCCAATACTCATTAACTTTCAAACGGACCCTTTTCCACTCAAACGGAGAGAGACAAAGAGATCAATCTCAGAACTACCATTACACAAATTGCATTCTAATCTGGTTCCATAGTAGTCCGTCTGAGGCTTTGACGAGCCAATGGCGCCACCTGATGCTTCTACTTGGAACTTAATTTGCTTAGAAAAATATAAAAACATGTGCGCCCAAGTTCGATTTCCGTAGAGAGAATGATTGTTTGTAAAATCTGGACCTAGTTTATTCTATGGTGCCTATAGTTGGTGATCCTATTAACTACATTTTTAAAAATTAACTTTTTTTTCAATAATAAAAATGGATGAATGAACAATTTCTTGTACTTACTCCAAGAAATTAATGAAAACACAAATCATTTAAAACAATAACAAGTTCTTAGTACGAGTACAATGGGCGGCCTTATCACTGAAAGCGATTTCTTCCAGGCAACCTTTGGATAGAAAATACACTAAAGAAGCAGAAATAATCAGACTTTGAAAACGATAACTAGCAAACAAATGTTAAAAAATCCGTAGATCTTTCATGCTGCATTTAAAATTAAATGATAATTAATTTATAAACTAAAATACGGAACAAATTCAGTAAATTTTATAACTAAAACTAATTAAATTAGTAGTATTTTACTTAGTACTGTTTTTTTTATAAGTTTTGTGACACAACAAACGTAAACTGTAGTGTTGGAATCGGAATTAACATACAAACGACCATTCGCTCCGCTATTGGCCGACGGACGCTACGGAGCTGTCACGATAGTGGCTCAGCTTACCATTTACAGCTAGTACGGAAGATGAAGGCAATAATTGTATTGCCTTTATCTACCGTACTATTTAAAAATGTCTTAGTTGTTTTACGTTTAAAAAACGACTTTGATGTTGGACTCATTTAAGTCTGATAATTTTTTTTAATATTTATAAAGTTTAGAGAATATAAAAATTTTGTTTGACCATTTCGTAGTAAAGAATGATCTGCCTCATAAAAAGCTACACAGTCAACATTATAAAGGTAATCGCGCATATTGCCTCTCCGTGCGTACCGTACGCATTTTTCTATAGAAATATGTGCGAGGATCTTAAGTCTTGATTTGTACTATAATCAAGACTATGTTGTGCGTGACTTTTTTCGACCATTATGATAACTCAAGACATTATAGAAGTTAGATAAATAAATTTTATCAAGACAGAAAATACCTTAGTCAACAAATAATCTCCTAAATTTATTTTCATTGTTTTGCCTTTTTCAAAAAAATCTATGACTTTTTCGCAGAGACAAAATGAAATAAATAAATAGTATTTTATCTCTTACACTATTAGGAAGGATTTGAGTTAAAACATTTGGCAAGGCGTCGCTCTTGTAATCTGAATTTGTACTTAATGTGCACCACTGGTTCTAGATAGTGACTCTGAGTCAGGCCTACTAAGATACTGTTCAAAAAGGATTTAGTCAACGTAAATGCCATTTAAACGATACCATTCTGGCAAGAAATGAGATTAGGAGTGAAGAACTCAACACCATTGCTGACCGGCACAGAGGTTGTGCGTCCACAAATACACTTTTCTCGGTAGCGTTGTGTCAGAAACAGGAGGAACTGAAGATGACATCACTTCAAGAATCGGCAAGGTCCGAGCAACTTTCGCGCAGCAGTGACCAGTATGGCAGTCACGGAAACTGACCCGTAGAGTTAAGCTCAGAATTTTCGGATCCAACGTCAAGTCCGTGCTTATACGGTTGCGAAACGTGGAAGGTGACAAAAACCATCTCGCATCAGCTCCAGGTATTCGTTCGTCTTCGCCAAATCCTCTTGATTTATTGGTACGAGAAAACCATATACCAAAACAGGCAACAGCGAAAACGGTCGGCCCAAACAAACCTGGCGGCGGACGGTGCTCGACGAGGCGAGGAAGATCGGGAAGTCCTGGAGTGAGATCAAGCGTCAAGCCCAAGACCGATCTAGATGGAGAGTCGCTGTGGTCGCCCTTTGCCCCATCAAGGGGACATGAATCCTAAAGATTTTGGCATACTATTTTTGCATCTTGGTTTCTCAAACAACGGAGCTCGAGGTAATATTCAACGGCAAGAGGCAAGAATTGCAAGCCAGAATGGTATCGTTTAAATGGCATTTTACACTCTTTTAGTTATCACTAGTTCATTCAAACTAGTGGAGTGAAAAATATATCTACGTTCCTGTGATCTCCCACAGTTTCCTGCAACATTAAGTGGTCCAAAAGTCTTTGAGCATCTTCCTTCTCTCTCCTCGTTTTGTTTGGCCCTGTCCAGCAATTTTTTAACCAAACTTTTTTTAATTAGATATTATACACATCCAATGGATGATACAATACAATATACGACACCTTAATTAGCGTTGGAACTACAGAGTGGCTTCAAGTTGGCACTTTTTCACCGATTGTAGGTTTTTATCGCGTTTCCCTCATTGTGGAAATCACGTGCTGATGCCAATTACAGCGCCTGTATATATCACTTAAACTAACTTGTGTAGGAAAATCAACTTTATATCTTATTATTTAGGTTCAAATTGCTTTAGTAGAGGCAATGGGACATCTTATGTGTGTTTTTATAATCGACTCGGAGCCCGCGGCTTTACTCAGTTGTGTATAGAGTACAGTGGCATAGCGCCATTAGGAACTGCAAATTTTCACCCGCGTTCTTTTTTTAAAGCATATCAAAGCCCTTTTATTTTTACTCTACTCTACCGTCGAGGTAAGATGTCTATGCTAAGAAGGCATATCACTGCACTATAGTTAATAAATACTTATAACTTAAACCCAGCAAGATGAAAAGTGAAAATTCTGTAACGAACAAACTACTTATTTTTTTGGTAGTCTAGTGAAAGTTTGATAGAACTAGTGAAATGAAAAGTCTAATCAAAATTTTCGATTCTAACGGGATACGAACCCGCAATGATCAGACAATCCTCCTAAAGCCGGAGTGTCATACCGCTCGGCCACGGAATCCCTAACGTCGCAATTGAAATTTTTGATAAGCTCATTTATTTATTTATTTACACACACACATAGATAGTACATTGCAGAATTAATTTTTCTAATTCGTAATATCTAGGAATCTAATAATAATAATAACATTTGACAGAAACATTACATATTTATCGCTTAAAGCACCGGTAGCGGTGGTTGATAAGACTTTTCATTTCTCAATGAAATACTTAAGAGTGGTTTAACACTTTAAAAATAAAAAAATATAGAACTAGTGAAGTTCTATCGTTTAAGACAGTAATACTTACTTAATGATAGCCGCCTCAAAGAGGCTCCTTAACATCACACATTTTTTTGAACAATTTTAGGTTCATTACGAAACATTGTGACATAAAAAGTGAAAAATCAAATGGCCGAGTACTTATAACTATTCTGTGGCATGTAGGGGGCGCTAGTGTCGCAATTGTTAGCTGCCTTTTGATAGTTTACAGGTACTAATTAACTGACACTCAGCACGGGATAATGGGAATAGTGTTTTTTTGAGTGTTTGATCATTTTTTCCATTGTTTAAAAATAAGAAAATTGTGATAAGGTGTAAAAAACAGTTTTAATGTTTGATTTTTCACCATCGCTACGCTTATTCTTGTAGTATTTCACATTTTATTTTAGCTTTAAGTCTGTTGAGAATTTTTTGCATAGTGTGGTGTCCTTTAATTAAAGAAACACATTTTTCTAAGACACTACCTTAGTAATACGCATTCTATGAATTAATGAATGAATGAAAATACTTTATTGTACAATGCACACCTTATAACTACAAAATACAGTAGAAAAGAGAACCATAATACAATGCACAATGGGCAGCCTTATCGCTGAGAAGCGATCTCTTCCAGGCCTTTGGATGGTGAGGAGTGTAAATGCATGGAAGATTGAACGGGTGCAAAAAATTAAAGGAACTTAAGAGTAGCCTAATCTATTATCTAATAATATGTGAAGAAAAATATTATAATGAGAGAGCCAGCAGCTAAGTTAGCCACACTTTTGACCATGCTTTTAATACAGGGTGTTTCATTATAAACTACACAAACTGACAAGGACTCCTTTTTGGGTCGTAAATAGACGTTTGACCGTATCAATTTAATTCCTAAGCCAGTTAAATCTTTAATTTATTTTTAGGATATCAGCTTACAAGGTCCACCAATCAGCAGCCAAGCAGCGCAGCTACATCACGTCACACGCTCGAATGGACAATTACAAGAAGCGATAACCAATTGAAAGGATCTTTACCGATTTTCTAGGGATTTTCATAACAAAACAAACAAAATAATTACAATTTTTTTTTAATAATTGTTGAACCCAATTCCTGAACTAAGTTAGTTTAAAATGAAAGACCCTATATAAAAGATGTATGTGAAAACCATCTCAACAATGTCACTTACATTAAAATGTTTCTTTCATGGACGTAAAACGTTTGAATATTTAAGACCAGTCATCGGAAACGTATGTTTCCATCTTGTTCGGCTGAACGCTCTCCGTCGATAAAACCACGTATGGTTTTAAGAACAGCACTTAAAGGGGATGGTGTTATGCAACAATGTGTTTAATAATCATAGAAAACGCAATTTTATTTCACCTGTCAAATAACACATGACCTTTCTTTATACTACTTAAAAAATTAAGAAATAATTCAAAGAATAATGATTAATAATAATTTGTGGTGGGAAATATTATACAATAGTAAATTTAGTAACTGTATATTAGTAGATAACAAAATTAAACCTTCAGATTAAAGTTTGACTAATAAATATCAGGCATTAACATGAAAAAATATTAAGATATAAGATACTTTGTAAGTTTGTAATAACACCTAATTACAAACTTGACTAGTATCTTATATTTAAATAAATACTACGGCCCTACTAATAAACTTGACATAAAGTTATGTCATGCCTAACCTATGAATAACAACACAAACTTTTAGTTTATGCATTACTACATAACTTTATGTCAAGTTTATTAGTAAGGGCATAAGTATTTTAATATTCATTCAAATCCTTCACTTTGTTTCAGATTAGATAAATTATTTCTCAGTAACCATCTAAAGAGTGTAAAAAAATAATCAGCTTCTTTAATTTGCATCATTTCATCGCGCAGAATGCCGTCCACAGCCGAAGGCACAGCGGGCTATCATTAAAAGGCTTTTAATTCTTGATGCTGTTCACATTCACTCCGCCGATACATGGATCTGAAACAAGCATCAGAAATATGAATTGGTCACATTTTATTTTCTTTCAAACTACGAGTAGGTAAATACAGTGTCACAAACTTCTCTGAACCGGTGAGAGAAGCGCTGTTATCGCAGTTGGTGTTACCAGAAAAAAATTACAGTAAAATTCGTTAGTTCCTCTTCCGGTCCAGATAAGTTTGTGGCACTGTTCCTATGTTGCATAAATTTTGCCAAAAGAAACAACAAAGAAGCTATTCAATTCAGTGTGTTTGAATTTAGAAAGTAAAGAATTCAAAATAAGAATTCTATCACAACACAAAAAGCTGCCAGCATTTCTTGAAATGACAACTATTTAAAATTAGAACGCCTCTCATCTTTATCAAGCAAAGAGGTAACTACGCCCCGTTTTTTCCTTTGAAACCATAATGTATAGACCTTTGTTGCGAGCTTGCATTGACATGAGTCTGAGTCTTTCAATGCACTCGAATCAGCTCATTACAGGCTTTCCTCGCATCATTTCCTTCAGACATCGTGTTTTATGAGATATTTTATTGCAATATGAGCTTGTTACGCGCATTATGCTAGAACGTAGTAGTTGGAAAACAGATTACGCTAGTTTTAATATGGTTTTTTAGAAGGAAAAATGCATTCTTTGCATTTTACTTCATTAAAATAGATGATGTCATTCACGGGGTAATTTCCGAATTTGTTTTTCTATTAAACTTAATTTTACTGCAGACCTATACGTACTACTTACTTAGCTAAGTGAAATGCACTCTAGCTCGATTAAATTGATTTGCATATATGTAAACTTTATGATCAACTTTGTACAAACTCTTATGATAATCGAATCGAATAGATTCCTAAGTCTCGTAATTTTTTAAAACAAATCTACCTAACCTTCATTTTTCCTGTTATTTCCCCACCTTTTTTACTTTTCTATATTGACCCTTTTTGATTCATCATTAGTAACATTCATACTTCCAACTATAACTTAAACCTCGTAGCAACCGCCAATCAAACGAGTCTAAACTAAAAAAAAACATTCCAATTACACTCACAAAACATTGTCAAACACACATCTCTAATCCAAACGAAAAGCACAAAGTTCCCTCTGCGATGACACTTTGTGACGACTCTTTTAATTAGCGTATTTTTCTTTGTACCGCGTCGTGTAAATTAGCCTGTGATGTGAAGTGCGGCAAAGGAACGTCTGACGTGGCCCGGTTTGTAGTTGGCACAATAGTTGTGTGGGGCGATCTTGCTGCGGATATCTTTTGGTAGTGTGCAAGTTTTAGCCTTTCTAGACTTTTAATTAATCGCTATGTTTGAATATGGAACCAATTTGCAAAATAAAGATTGGTAGAGAGTCTAAATATTTTTTTAAGAGTGTAAGGTTTTGAGGCTCTACGTTATCGTGCATGAGGACATTGCACGTCGTCAGGATGGGCGAGTGTAAGGTTTGATTTACTTTCATAAAATAATGTCTAATTCTGCTGATTTACAGCAGAATTTATGAAAAAGTTTGCACTCGGTCACTCTGACGAAGGTGGAATGCGTAATTGACGAGTAGGTAAAAATTAAAAAGAAAAAAGGGCGGCAAAACGGAAGGCAGAGCCTAGACACGGGGGATAGATTGGGTTGCTGGATAATATTGTAAATTGATGATTTTGTTTGTATTTATGAAATAAATAAGTATTGTTATATTGGAATACTGTGTTTGGCCATTTCTGAGATATCTTATAAGACAAAAAAATATGCATTTGTGAGCATTATAACACTGTTTGCAAATGTTCACACAAGCTTAGGTTTAGTAGGAAGTTTTTTTTATGATGAATGGGTCGGCTCTTGACCTCGAAACTTACACAAGCAAGAATGAGGTCTACGGTGGAGCGAGCCTCCCCAGCAGGTGCCTATCTCTTCTTAAAATCAACAGTGTTGTAACGGAAATACAGACGTTGGAAGCTGATTCAAAATTTTTGCAGTGCGCATAATAAAAGATTTTGAAAGCAATTAGTTCTAATACGTAGTATATCAACCAGGTGTGGATGATAGTCAGCTGTGCGTCTGAAGTCCCTGTAAAATAACGGTGAAGGCGGAATAAGGTCGTGTAGCTCCTTCACCGTAATACAGACTGTAGAAGACCGACAAACTCGCTACCTCACGACGACGGCTCAGACTGTTGAGTCTTGTTCGCTTGTGGCTGTAAAAAGGACGATTTACATTGGATTGAAGTTTAATTTAAATAAAAAATAAAACTTCATCGAAAATTCTCGCAGATCCCGCTCATATAATAAAGCATATGAAAGTTCGTGAGTTTGTTTAGATGTTTGGATATTTGGATGTTTAGATGTTTGGATGGTTGTATGTTTGTGTTTCCATCACGCCTAAGCCAATGAACCGATTGGGATGAAACTTGGTATAGGCATAGACCTGGAATAGTATATAGGCTATTTAAAATGTTGGTACCACATGGGCGAAGCCGCACGCTGAAGCTTAATATTTTAGCCACTTATCTTTATTATTTTAGTGGCTTCGCACACTTTTGCATTCCCACTATTTTTTATATAATAAAACAAATCAATAAAAATAACACTGCTATTTATTTTCCAATAAACACCACAAACGCCTAGTAACATTAGAATTTTAACACCCGCTCGCATTGCGGGTAGATTAACAAATCCCAATCACGGGAGATTCGCGCATTCATAGCAAAGTTTTCCGCCCAAGAGCAGGACAGGAGATATAAACTGGAACTGGAGTGAGAGGGATGGGTGTTTCGTAAGGGGGTTGCCTACATGGGCCTGACATAATGATATATTAATTTCTGACGCGCGTTCCCATTGTTTTGTTAGGTATTTACGAGGAGACATATGGTCATTACGTTTTCATAGTTTCATAAAGACGCATTCGGCTTTGTGCGTTTAATGTCTACAATATAAAGGCTCTGCGATAATTTGTGATGTTTATTGTGTATTGCGCTTTATGTTTGTTGTTTATGAGATATACTTAGGTTGGTACAATTCTATACGGAGCATTTTTGAAATGAAAACTTATTTAGGCGCGTTTCGCCTCGAAAAGGTCACCGTGTCACGTGACTGCTCACCGACACCGGGCTATTTGTCAAGTTTAGAACCGTTCAAGATTTCACTTCTGCCGGCACTCCTGGAGTGCTTCTGTTTTTTTTACGATTCTTGAATGAAATGGAAATGAGAAGTAGGATTTATGTAGTTGGTAAATTAAGATCCTATCATAAACAGTCATGGATACAGTGGAGTTGTGAAGCGCTCGTTGAGCATGCCTAGTCGTTTATACTAGATCATCGAAGTTAAGCAACGTTCTTTGCTGTCAGTAAGTTGATGACTGTCCGCTGTGGTACTATGAACTGAGCGCTCTCGTGCTTTGGAGGGCACGTTAAATTACCGATTACCGGTCACAGCACATGATACCTATCGTGTGTCACACGTCGACACTACGTGCTAGTAAATAAGTTTATTTTATGTATGTTATATTATACAGGGTGTAAAAAGACTGCTACCGAAAACTGAGGGGTTGCAATCAGACCATGATTCTAAACATATTAAGCGAAAAAAAACGCAAAAAAAAATTTTGACTTAGCTTAGTCATTTTATGTTATTTTCGGTTATTTACTACTATTACAATATAATAAGACCGTACCTACCTAATAATTTCATTTATAAAAGAAAAAAACATTTAAACCCCAAAATCCAGCAATCTACGTAAAAAAACGCGCCCAAAACATACGCAAACAGTACTTTTCAAATGCTGTTTTCTCCGGTTAAAATGCATATTTCGAAAAATCCTTTTGGATTTGGTTGTGTGTTGGGATGCTGTACCTACCCCTTTCGGCTTCGGTAGACGTCTTTTTATACCCTGTATATAATATGGGCCATAGTTTTCAGTATTTTACATATTGTACTTAACTAAAGTTGCCTGAAATGAAATGAAATGAATTTATTTGTTAGAAGAATAGTTACATAAAGTTTTTAAATTAAATAAGTGTCACATTCTCCACCGTATTAATACGGTATATAAATTTTTAGTACCTAAGTGTTTGTGTACATCATAATTAAATAATCAGGTTACATTATGTATCAATACAATTTCAATTCAACATGCGAATAGTAAATAAGTATCGAAATAAAAATTCATGTCAAGCTCTACATTATCAAATTAACTTATAATTAAATTATATGCATATTATGCTCTACTAATTATTGAAAAAATCTGCAATAAATGTTTTTTTTTTCATTGTAGTTTCCGGTTGTTAGGTTAGGCAGCCTAAAAAACTTTGTCAGAGTTGGCCACTAACCCTGCGTCTTACGTGGTCGATCTGGGCGCGAACGCGAAGCGGCGCGGTGCGGTGCGGAAACAACAAACAGTCGATTTACTATTACGCACCGGTGACGTAGGACACATCCTACGTCACCGGTGCGCTGCGGCGCGGCACGACTTGAAGCCAACGCGATCAGAATTTTTGCAAGTTTTGACACTATGTATGATTTGACGTATACTATGTAGGACGATTCGTAAACGTAACTAAACTATGTCCTACGTGCGTGACGTAGGAGAGACTCGCCGCGCCTAAGTAAGACGAAGGGTCACACTAACTCAAACGAACTTAATTTCATAGTACCCATAGTTTGTAATACCCACAGAGAATCGTATGGGACTAGGATTCTAGGTGTTAATTTAGTTATGGTGTTCAAATTTCGTCAAACTCAGCACATCAGCATGAAGAATAAATGATTCATGTCGACCCCCATCAAGGAGATGACTTGCATCACGCCATGTACCAAGGGTGTGGATTTGAGAGGCTAATTATCTATACTAGGGATGTAGCAAATGGCTCAGACCAAACGGGTACACAATTTTTGTCCGTTTATTGTTGCTGTTTTTTTTTTAATAAATTAAAATTTATTAAAAAAAAAACATCATTGATTAACCTTTTTAAACTATCATGGTTAACACTATAAACACAATTAACGGGATATTTACCATGATTAATCATAATTAATCATGATTAATCAATATGTAATCATGGTAAATATCCCGTTAATTGTGTTTATAACATTGATTAAGGTAAAAGCAATGAATAATATTGATGACTGGCGACCGTCCGCAGTTTTGCATGGTACAAACTTTTCTTAATAGCCTATTATTCTATTTCAGGTTACAATATACTTCCCAGTTTTACCTAAATTTTTCCAATATTTTAAATTGCCGGTATTCACCAATTCAACAAATTTTATTCCAATTTACAATCTACTTAATTTCAAGTTTCATCTAAATTGGTCTACTAGTGATTGAAACATAAACATACCAATATACTCACAAACTTTCATATTTATAATAATAGTACGAAGATATACCCTATCGTAAAGAATACCTTCATGGAAGTATATTTTTAAGAAATAAAAAGTCTTATCAAAATTTTGGATTCCGACGGGATTTGAACCCGCAACGATCAGCCGATCCTCCTAAAGCTGGAGTGCCTTACCGCTCGGCCACGGAATCCTTTTAATTGTTTATTGTACACAATAGAACACTGAGAAAAAGATGTTACAAAGTACATGCACAAAGGCGAGCTTAACCCTAAAAGAGTTATCCTCCTAAAGCCGGAGTGCCTTACCGCTCAGCCACGGAACCCTTAGTCGTCACAGTCCAAATTTTCAGTTAAAATATGAGCATTTCAAAAATTTGGACTGTGACGACTAGGGTTCCGTGGCTGAGCGGTAAGGCACTCCAGCTTTAGGAGGATCGTCTGATCGTTGCGGGTTCGAATCCCATCGGCATCCCATCGGTATATAAGTAGTATATCAGTCATCTTAGTACCCATAACATAAGCTCTGCTTACTTTGGGGCTAGATGATGCTGTGTGAAAAAGTCCAGCATTATTTATTATTTTTTTATTATTATTATCCAAAATTTTGATAAGACTTTTCATTTCTTAATGAAGTACCAAGTGTGGATTAACACTATTTTTATCTTTTTAAATTAGAAGCTTTAGCACATCCCTATTCTATAGCCCCATGATTATTATGTAAGTTTCACTAATGGCTTGTTACTATTTTGAAATTTGAAACGAAATTCTGAAAGGGTTTTATGGTGCGTCTTTTAATTGGCTAAAATAAAATATTGGTGTAGATTCTGTTGCTCACTGTCTAAAGTTAACTCAAAGTCAAAGTCAAAGTCAAAAAGCATTTATTCAGTAGGACCGCTGGGATCACTTTGAAACGTTTTAAAACTAGGTGATTTTACTCCTGTTCCTTCGCGACCAATACCGTGAAGAATCAGGGCAACAAACACGGTTTGGGGCCTAGCTTTCTTTTAGGTGATCCATCTTAAATCTAAACTTATGATAACTTAGGTGGTACCTACCAATTGCTTAAATTATATAATACAAGATAACAAAGACATTGAGGACACATCAGCCGTCCAGGGGCAGAGCGACATCAGGCCACGCGAATTTATCATTAATATAATCCTTAAGTGAATAATAAGCTTTTTTTACAAGCTTTTTTTACTAAACTAAAATGCTTCGTTCTTATTTCTTTTATGATAAAGTCCAAAATATAATGACTAATTACAGTGACATTCTAAAAATTACTAATTTTTTGTCAAAATTAAGTATTTAAGTCTTACTACAAAAAATATAAACCGTGTTTAGCGAAGCACTGACAAAAAAACTATCTCTAGAAAAACGATCTTTAAATACTCATACATAGAACGCTTTTTTGTGGTAACATGGCTAAGGGGGCAGTTTTGGTTTGGCGTTGTGTCAACATGGTCACAACATGGTGTTCAACAGACGCTTAACTTTTTAGCAGTAAGACCGCAAATGTTCTAGAAATCTCATACTGACCGTACTTTTCATCAGAATAACATTGAAAGAAATATTTTGCAACATACATGAGCATGTTTCGTAAATAATTTAAGCTTTCTGTTATCACTAATGAGGGATACCATTGTTATTGATATTCTTGTTCCTTTGCGAAACAACCCTTTGAACACAATTTATATTATTTCGATACGGTTAAGAAACATGAATGTATCATCGTTATTAAAAATACCCTTAACCGTAAATTAAGTTTGTATTTTTATTCTAAGAAAACTTAGATTGTTTTCAATACTTATACTAGAAATAGAAACGTTTTTATTATGTGCCACAGACGTAGAATTTATTACTTATCGTTTTTAAACTTTTTAAACTTTCGTGATTTGGTGACTTATCGTTTTTGTTTTAAAAACTAAAACGAATACTGACTTCAATGGTCTATGTAACTAAAAACGTAAACAGGGTCACGACTATCCCCAAGGCGCGGTAGACATTCTCTCAGATCTTTTATGTATTCCAATCCTTTGAAGATGTCTAACGGGGGTAGTCAGAGAGATTTCCAAATACATAGTTAATACATGCCCACATCTTGCAAAAATTATGTTGTATATACCTACGAGAAAGTATTGATTTATTCATTCCGAGAATAAGAAACTCATTTTAGTTAAAATATCAAGTCCAATTTATTTCTTTCATCATCCACAGCCCGACTTCACCCACTGCTGGGTATAGGCCATAGGCATCCCTATGCTTGTGCCATCCACCACGATCCTGCGCCAATCGGATTCATTGACGGTCCGCTATTTATCCATACTAATATTATAAATGTGAAAGTAACTCTGTCTGTCTGTCTGTCTGTCTGTCTGTCTGTTTGTTACCTTTTCACGCCCAAACCGCTGAACCGATTAAGCTGAAATTTGGCATGGATAAAGAGTATACCCCAGGGATGGACATAGGCTACTTTTTTTTGTCAATTACCATAAGGGGGCGGGAAAATAAGGGTTGGAAGTTTGTATGGGGAAAAAAGTTAAGCAACCCTGGGCGCGGTCATAAAAAGGATGGGTGACCGCCGCCAGCCACTTTTTGCACTCTAGATTTTTTTACTTTTTTTTGTATTTTGCATAATAAATTATTTTAAAATTAATGATAAACATGTAACATGTGTATTCCCACCCATCAATATATCCGAACTCCGAATTTATGATTTTTTGATATTAAAATATTTTTTCCTTGGCCATAGTTAGAACGCCATCTATCGGTCTAGAGGTCAAAACTACTTTACACTGTTTCTCCTAGGTGGCGTTTCTAGCGGAGATCGAAATACGAAGGAGTATAATTTTCTTTGATTTTGAGTTTTGAAAAGTTAATGGAGATTTTTGCTTAGAGTTTTCGATATTTTTATACAGACAGAGTTACTTTCACATTTATAATATTAGTATGGATTGCTGACGAAGTCGCGGGTAGGTAATATTAGTTAATCGTTTTATTTCGAAATTCAACACCATACAATACTTGCTAAGTATTCAAAAAAAATATGTTTCGAGTCAATTTCTTCAAAAAAATTGCCGCTCGCTTCAGCGATTCTATACCAATTACCGTATTCGTTTTGTTCTTAGCATTGCAACATCTGGGTAAGATTTTCCCTACCTCTATCTTGGGATTCTTGAGAGAAACATAAATATAAAAAAAATATTATTATTATATCAAGCGACGGAGTTTTATATTTTGTATATACCTACTCTCGATTCACTCAAAACTCCTCTAGGTACTTTGTTCCTAATAATGCGCAGACGAAGTTGCGCGGGTCAGCTAGTTTAGAATAATATCAAAACCTAGCGCAAAACATAATATTATTTAATAAGTTCATAATCCACTATTTGTCTCATGAACAGGCTCACAACTGAATTCCCTGGAACGAGATACATAATAATAATAATTTATAATAATAATCATAAGGAAACTATCCTAAATAGTAATTCATAATCACTAATACAAAACGCTCTCCGTCCGCCCATTGCCGCCTTTAATTACTCACATAATCACCATAAACAAACAAACTAACGAAATATTTCACTAGATATCCGTTCTTATCCAACCCACTTAAAACCTTCGAAGGGCAATGGGCCCTCCGAGTGTCATTCATCAGCCACCAACTTTGTATGTACGGTCCTCTTATTATTTCCCACCCCAGACTATAAAATTGAACCAAACGTGACAACCGAACGTTGAAAACTTTAATCTTTACGCCGTTGGGATAAAGTTCATTATCCATTGGAGAAAAGGGTTAAAGTAGCGTTTTAAGACATTAATTATCGTCTCTGCCCGCTTTGGGGTAAACCCTTTAGGAGTCGTTCCTTGCCGGACACCCCTCGGTCCAAGTCGAGTCATTAGTGCTATATAAATAGGTATGGTGAGAGGTTCTCTTTAATTACGGCCCCGAATATTTGTATGATAATCACCTTTACGAATAACTCTTGGAAAATTCTAATTGAACTAAAAAAAGGATTATGAAGGCTTAGAGTATTGACCAAAATATCGGTACTGAATTTTTATAAGCTTTTAAATTCGAGCATTCACAATACATATCTACCCCTGGATAAAGAAAGTTCGTATGAGGCAGTGGCCAACTCTGTTGACGGAGTTTTTAGGCCGCCTTAAGGCCTCCGTCATGGCTTAACGACTGCCCTGGAATGAATTCAAAATATAAATATTATTATGTGAAATCAATAGAGAGCTGGCGATTTTTTGGCACAGAGAATCAGCATTGCCATTCAGCGTGGCAATGCCGCCAGTATTTTGAGCACGGTTCCGACTGACAGTGTCCTGGATCAGTTGAGCTATCTATAGATCGTTTTTACGACGATCCTTAGATAACTTGACTGATTCTATTGTATTTTTTAATTTTATGTACATATTGTAGTAGCTTAGTTTCTGTAAATAAATTGCCCTAAATCCATATTTATGATCATTGTTATAGCAATTTGAGCATGTGCTTAAATTAAAGAAATATTTTGACAAGCGTTTTACTATTCCCTTCGAAAAAAAGCAACTTTAGTAACTAAATCTAAAATGTCTACTGTGCCTTGGGAGTACATGATCCTGTTTAATTTAGTTCTGATATCAAAATACTGTCGCTACTTCACGATGATCGATGACGCAAACTACTATCATGTAATTCCATTCAAACGAAGTAATGAAGCGTCACTCAATCACGAAAATGAAACATCTACCTGAATTAAGACACACTCAAGTGCACTCAAATACAAGGGTATATAATGTATGCAAAATTAGTTCGCCAATACAAGCCCCTGCTCTAAGCCGTATTAGCTTATCTTTCCACTTGGCACGCTATAAATTGGTCAAAATCTCGTTGGCTCCTTGACTTTGCCACGTATACATTTAGTGGGGTGTGTGTTTTTTGTTATTTTTGTGGACTTGAGTCATTAAGACATTTTTCTGTTACCTGCGACAAAAATGTTGATTTAATGCGACTTGGGAAGATATTTTTCAAGAAAGACAACTTTGAGATTTAACCCCACCACCGCTTGGTACATGTTTTTGAGCTTGTTCTTAGCATTGACTAAAAAGCGAAAGTATAATAGCGATAATTTAAGGAATTTAATGCCGAAAGATCAGAACGAATCTCAGCGTAAACATGGTGTATTAAATTACAAGCATAACTAAATTTTTATGCGTATGAGCGTAAGAACTAGTCCATATGGTCTTTCATTTTAATCTAACTATATTCAAGAATTGGGTTCAACAAATACATAAAAAAATATTTATTTAATGATTTTTTTTTTGTTTTGTTATGAAAATCTCAAGAAAATCGATTGAGACTATAGTTAGATAGATAGATAGATGTTTATTCAAAAAAAGTAACATACATATTCAGGTAGGTAGTGTCTTTAAACTACTTACACTTTATACTTTTAATTGATTGTTGCTTCTTGTATAACTTAGTGCATTCGAGCGTGCGACGTGATGTAGCTGCGCTGCGATTGGTCAACGTATGTTCTCCTTGAAAATGTTATGCAACATGTCATAAAAAATCAATAAAATATACTTTTTGAAGTAAAAACTAAAATCGGCTTAGGAATTAAATTGATACGGTCAAACGTCTATTTACAAACCAAAAAAGAAGCCCTGTCGGTTTGTGTTAAAAATGAAAGACCCTGTATTCTTTGATTAATGAAACTGATGACTTGAAAATCGAATCGATGATATTATGTTGAAATAATTCCACCAATAATTAAACTCACTGTCACCCTACAACTAAACAACGCTGCATCAGTTCTCTCTGTTAAACCAGAAAGATAGTATCACAACTAGCATATGCCGAACCAGATTACGATTAGTTTATATACGCGACTGTACTGATTTATCACTTGTGACTTCAAGTGTACTTTAAGGGCTAATATTATTGTTATGGCAAGATAACTATTGAATATTATTTATCTTGGATTCAGTTCGTTCTGGTTGAATATTATTCGGTAAACAGAGGTACCTACTTTTGTTATTGTAACCGTGGGAAGAGGTTTATTAAAGCTCTACCTGTTCCACTAAATACCTAACTAGAATTTTATTTATAAGATTTTTTTTATATATTTAGCGACTGTACTGCACTGTTTTACTAGTATTCTATACTAAAATAGTGTGATTATTATAAAACTAAAATTTAAAAACTCATCATATCTTTTGATCAGCTTTTATTATAACAAACAAACTAACGTTATAATCTCAAGAAAATGAGCTTCACTTTTTAGGGTTAAATAATATTTAAAAAAAATATTTCTTTTACGTAGGTATCCATACTATCCATACTAATAATATAAATGTGAAAGTAACTCTGTCTGTCTATCTGTCTGTCTGTCTGTCTGTTTGTTACCTTTTCACGCCCAAACCACTGAACCGATTAGGCTGAAAATTGGCATGGATAAAGGTTGTATCCCAGGGACGGACATAGGCTACTTTTTATCCCGAAAAAATCCCTAGGGACCGCGGGTTACACCGCGGGAGCGCAGCTAGTAAGTAATATTTGTAAGGTTTTATGGTTTGTTTGTTTTAAAATAGCGTAAGAAAAAATTTCAGTTGTCAAATAAATAAAACCATAGGTAAAGCCGCCAGTCGCTACTAGTTTATTTGATCCACACTAAAAAAATGTTTTTACCGCTGGCTGAGTTCTCTTGACACTGTAGTCTCAGTGACATTTGTTTGTTTACCTTTTTGGCCTCGAATTAAAAATCTGACTGTTGGTATGTAGTCAGAGTCACGTCAAAATTCATTTGTACAGTCATGGACAATAAGATGTATACACTCCACACTTTTAAAATTAATATCACACAAAACTAATAGATGTAGGTTAAAAACAAAAAGTGGAAATTGATTTCACATTGAACTAGTGGCGAAATCAATAAAAATACCAGAACATTGTTGGACACGTTGACCTGTACATGGGTTGAAACATTATGGAGTGTATACATCTTATTGAACGTGACTGTACGTCTTCTTTTGTAAGCATGTTACAAAGCCCCATTGCTATAGAAATACTAACTTTCTTTTTTTTACTTTTTATTTTCTGTTTTGAGTATTTTGATTCTTTAATGATGACATAATTTATATTTCTCTCCAAACATGAACCGCAGTATACTCTAACAGCTTCAAATAAAAATTGTTATCACGCCCAGGAGCCCAATAATCCCAGATTTTGGACAACACAAACGCCATTTATTATCAAAAAGCACAAACTAACAAACTTAAGATAAGGCGTACCCCATCCCTTACAAAGTAATCTTTACCCTGGCCCCAGAGCGGGAACTTGCTAGCAAAGTTGGAATAACTTTAGAAGACCAAGGGCTGTTTAGAAAGGACCCCAAGTTATACCCCGACTCTGAAATATTAATGTAGTTTCGTAGAATCGTATATGAGAGGTATGCTTTCTAGATATTTGCTAATGGTTTCAAGTAGGTCACGATATTGGCCTGATGTTGCTAGTTCTTAGGGAGTTCTTGTTGGGTGAAGTTCACGTGAAATAAAAATTGAGACATAAAAAATACCAATCAAGTTATACATTTGATTTTTGGGATATATATTAATATTTTGTGTTCTTATTTGAAAAAAATATTCGAGTTAAATAAATGAAGTTAGGTAGGCACCTTTTTCAAAAATGTTATTTACTTACATTTTCAAAACCCGAATCTTCGTTTGATGCATCTAAATTATGAAAATGTATTATTAAATTTTAGAAATCATTTTACATAGTTTTTTACTCTACGAATAATAGTTTTCGTCCTCATAGAGATCCATATTAAAATAATTAGGCAAATAGTTTTATTAAAAGCAAATAAATAATAATTTGAACTCCTTAAAGAATAGTACTTACTCCACGTGTTTAAAACGAACGATAGCTATCCTAGTATAAAGTACGTAAGCACTACAAACAAGGCTGTGTACACACGCGGTCCCACGCACACAGGCACAAATAGTCGGGCAAATTTTCAACATGGCACACCAAGTAAGGGGTGGACTACACTCGTGTCCTTCCTTTTGATTGCAATTAATTCGGGGAGGGTGGGGTAGGGTTGGCTCCGTCCGGCCAATGCAGGGTCGAACTTCGCAAACTTTGGTTTGGAGGTTAGTTTTGAAGTTTTGTCTCCAATTGTTTGTGACAAAGGTTTTGAAAGATATCTTGTGTCTCTTGTTGTTTTGGATTCGAATTTCTGGCTGAACTATTTTGTTTAACCACTAACAACTAGGGAATAGTCAATATTTTTTTTTAAACTTTGGTTGACTAGCTAGCTAGAGTAAAAATCAGAAAAGATTTTGTTTAAATTGTGTATGTAACATATTTTACTAATATCAATAGAACGTATTAGTAAGGAATATTTATAATAAGTTTATAATGAGTTATATATCTGTGGCGCAGTGGGTGAAAGCCCGCTTGGGACGCAGAAGGTTGCGGGTTCGATCCCCGCCGCGGGATAAATGTTTGTATGATCTGGAAATATTTATCTCGGGTCTGAGTGTTTCTATGTATAAAATGTATGTATTTACAAACAAAAAGTATATAAGTAGTATATCAGTTATCTGGTTCCCATAGTACAAGCTTTGCTTAGTTTGGGGCTAGATGATGCTGTGTGAAATGTCCAGCATTATTTATTTTTATATATTTATAAAATTCATGTAAAAGATTACTTTCAGTATTCGTAGAGTCTAAAATTGAGTCGCCTAAATTGCAGAAAAATAAACATCAAATTGTACCCAAAAGAATGTTATGTGGAAAATTGTGTAGAGTACTTTTTAACTCATTTTTTACAAACTTTTTTACTATAACAAAAGTGTTCCGTCCCTGGACGACCGGTCTAGCCCGCTGTTACTCCGTGAAAAATATCCAGACATTTTTAATCTGTAGGTCTCTTATAACCTGTCTCATAGTTTAATTTACTTGCCAACTATGGCGTTGGTTCATTCGTACGTGTATGGATGTATTTGCCGGTAAAAAAACATATTTATGGCTAACACTGAAAATAGTTTACTTAAAAGAAGAAGATAGATACTATAGTCCAATTCCTTTATGAATTCAGTTGCTTAGTCATCAAACAATTCAAAAAAGATAAAGTCGTACTCTTAAAAAAAATATTATGCTAGTTGAATTTTGTCGTTAGTAATGGACAGGTTGAATGAATGACGCCATAATAGGTAAATATTTTTTATAAAGACCCTGTTGGAAATAAATTAGACATTTTGACCTACAAATTGACCTATCTCAATCACAATACAGCATCCCTAAGTTGACCTGAGGGTCGCGACCTGTACGGATTCTGGATAGAACCGGTTTAGGATTTATCTCAATGAGATGTCATGACCATACAGCAAACAATACAGGTTGTTCAGAGGTAAGGGGTAAATGATTTACTTTTACAATAGAAAGGTTTATCTAAAGCCGCTGTTTTAACCGTACAAACGACTGGTTGACAAAAAACTTTTTTATGATATTTGTCGGATTTTTCTGTGTCCCGGGTAACAGAAAATCAATGAACATCGGGAAATTCAAGATAAAAATATTGAATGCAAATACTTTCTAAGGCGGTACGAATTTCTGGTGGTCAGTTAGCTCAAAAATAACCCAAAATAAATAAATAATAAATAATGCTGGACAATTTCACACGGCATCATCTAGCCCCAAACTAAGCATAGGTACTATGGGAACCAGATAACTGATATACTACTTATATACTTTTTGTTTGTAAATACATACATATAATACATAGAAACACCCAGAACAGAGATAAATGTTTGCAGATCATACAAACATTTATCCCGTGGCGGGGATCGAACCCGCAACCTCCTGCGTCTCAAGCGGGCTTTCATCCACTGCGCCGCAGAGGTCGTATGTAATTGTCTTTAAGTGTCTTTCGAATTTTATCATGTTGGTCAATGTTTACCGCATCTTGGGAATACACTCGTCATCCCTGTTTTTTTTTTATACTTTATTGCACAATGCACACCTTATAACTACAAAATACAGTGGAAAAGAGAACCATAATACAATGCACAATGGGCGGCCTTATCGCTGAGAAGCGATCTCTTCCAGGCAACCTGTTTTGTTTACCTTCTTCTGTTTTTGTGATAAACAAATATTTGAAATACAACGTAATAGTAATAATTTTAAGGATAGATGTTTCCAGGGTTGGCTGCATAGCCTCCGGCTTGGCTCCGAGTTCAAAACTGTCTTGGATATTAATGTTTCGGACTATTGTGATCAATGTGGCTGTTCAAAGTATACGTGATACATGGACGAAGTTGTGGGTTATAGGAATAGGCATGTTTGATAAAAATATGAATGTTTATTTTTCATAACTATTGATTGCAATCTGAAAGATAAAAAAATATTGTTCAATTTCAAGCTGCACTTTAGATTAAATTACAAAGAGTTGGTAAATGAGAACGCATCCTATTGTTTTCATAATGTTGGCTACATTGATTAATTTTAGTACGTTGTATCCCGCCTTTTTTGCCGGAACGGTTACAAAATTCAAATGAACCCAGTGCAATTTTTACAAGTTCTTCGTTTCATTGTTCTAATCCAACAACCATCCCATTAAACAAGAAAAACATGGTCAAAAATAATTGTATTATGTATCTAGAAAAGTAATAACAAAACATAAACCATTGTCAATAAACATTTTTGTCTCTGCGTACCTTTAATTTATCAGAAATAATGATTTTAATTTCCAATTTCCAATCAGCCTTTTGGATAGGTAAATAATGAAAAAGTATAAAAAGAAATTCCCATAAAAATTACATCTACAAAGAGAAATGAGTAACAAAACAATTATTATTTAGGTACATCGATTTTTTTCACTCTTAACTCCGCTTTTCGTATCTTTAAACTTACTTTACAAAAATCTTACTAAAATAAGTGTAGGCACTTATTTTAGTAAGATTTTTTTATGTTCAACTATAGAATCTCTTAGAATGCATGTTGACCACGCGTCTTATGTACTAGTACCCCCCGGTCCCCAACCACAATGAGACACCATGAATACTCAACCCTTCAGGACCATGCAGCAATTATTCAAAGAGAATAGTTTAACAGAAAGGATTGTAAGGACCCATTCCATACCAAAAGATCGCAACTCAAAACTCGTGCACGCAAAATTGAAAACAATCAGCCTGCAAACGCAGAAGTTATGGTACAATTTGGTTTGGAATAGCAAACAGTTTTGTTAGGACGGAAATTTCGGGTGAAATTTCAGTATATTTAGAATATTTATACATTTGTCCGTGGATGAGGCCTCCGGTACGTAATAGGTACAGTGATTTAGTGCGGCGCTGTCGGTGATTTTAATGTAATTAGTCTGGACGAATGTTGCCGCCGTTTCGACTAATTTGGGAAAGCGCAATGAATGGGCGAACGGTTTTGTTGTGTCAACTGATTCTTATTATTCACGTAAATCTGTTTGAAATCGAAAATAATACATAGATAAATAGATGTATTATAACTTTATTGCACACCATAAAAAGTAACACAAACAGAAAATAAAAAGCCTCTAACAAAAAAATGTAACAAAGGGTGACCTTATCGCTATAAGCGATCTCTTCCTGGTAACCTATGGACAGGACAGAAATTACCAGAAAAGGACGTTGCCGTACAAAGAAATTAATTAAGCATTTTTTAAACCAATACCTACCTTCAGGTTACTCTTCAATCTTGAAGTAGTAGACAGGCTTGAAACTGGATAATCTGCGGACAAAAGACGAAATACGATTAGATGAAATAAAGAACTAAGCCGTATTGGTCGCTGAGGATAATGCCTTGACTTTTGACCCTAACGTAAATTGTTATGTGCATAACTTAAACCAAACCCCAGGCATTACAACGTCTCGATGAGTGTAGGCAAGATTGCCTCCTGATGATGTAAAATCTTCTATACAGGGTGTAAAAAGACAACTACCGAAAACTGAGGGGTTGCAATCAGACCATGATTCTAAACATATTAAGCGAAAAAAAAACGAAAAATGTTGACTTAGCTTTCTCATTTTATGTTATTTTCGGTTATTTACTACTAGTACGACCTAATAAGACAATACCTACCTTATCATTTCATTTATAAAAGAAAAAAACAGTTACAACTCAAAATCCAGCACTCTACGTCAAACAACGCGCCCAGAACATACGCAAATTACTCTTCAAACACTGTTTTCTCCGGATATAATGATTTTTTCGGAAAATCCTTTTGGATTTGGTTGTGTGTTGGGATGCTGTACCTACCCCTTGCGGCTTTGGTAGACGTCTTTTTACACCCTGTATATACACAGGTCTTGGTAAGCTTTTTTTTTAATCATAATCTTAATTATTTATTCATTCATAATTCCAGGTACATACCTACAAAGATCATAAAACTATTATCCCAGCCGGCAGAAAAACAGAACTTTAATTGTTCAAATGTAATTTTCCTGTATGCATACAAACTTACACAATAACATCGCTTAATTATTCATTTTAGTGTTAGTGCCTGTTAAAACGAGTCGCGTAAAATATCAAGTGTAGACCCACATTCTGCGAATATCTTCATTTGCGAGCATGGAGACGGCTTTTCTTCAAAATATAAAACTTTCTTCTGTTACTGGCAGTTATGCAACAGTATATGTGAAATTGATTTTATCAAGATCCCAAACAGTTGACTAGATTAGATTGGTCACAGCATCTTCAAAAAGAAATGTTCAGACTTCATTCCAAACTTAGTAAGCTCCATATTTTTTTACACTTGCAAAGGGGTGAACCCTCTTACGTAATAGGGTGTACCTAGGTGCCTTATTAGAATAGGGTTCTATTCTTTTGTATCAGAATGTCTTATAAGCAAAATATCCCATGAGCAAAACGTCCTATTAGTAGATTTTTCTTTTGTCACTTTTTCTCTAGTTGGTTTTTATAAGGGTAGAACGTTTCCAACTAGCTGGCATCGTCCTAAAGCCTTGTAGGGACTATGCGTCCCAATGTACTACCTACAGTCCGACAGTTATTCATTATGCACACAGTACTAAAACAGCACACAGTACTTCCATACAATACTGAATTTATTAACAAAAGACGGAAAGATATTGTCTGCCCTCTAAACCCAGAAGGTACAAAACATACATTTGCAACTAGATTTTTTACTTTCAATGGCCCTCTACTGTACAATAGATTAAATTCAATAGGTAATATTTATTCCCTAAATTACAGTATGTGTAAGGCAGCCATTAAGGATGCCTTACTAAGTATGTCCTACGATGATACAGAGAATTTGTTAGTTATTATTGAGTGACTTTCTGATAGCACTCAATGTATTTCAAAGTAATTTTTCACTTATTATAGATTTAATTTATTATGTAGTTTTAGTAGGTAATAATATTAATTAGTATAATAGGTAACCCTTATTAAAATTGTAACATCCCTACTAAAAATAAGTTCAACTAGTGGTTTATTTTGATTATTCTGTTTTATATCTTTTTTTGTGTTCTTTTCGCCTGAAACACAGGATCTACCTAGTTCAGGCTCCTATGTTATATCTACCTATGTGTATGTAAAAGACCGTGAACGTGTAAATTTTTGTGTAATCAAGTTTATGAATAATTTTTTTATTTATTTATTTATACAGGAACAGCCCCCCTAGCCATGTTACTACTAGAAATGAAATAGAAATCGAATCGACAGATAAGGCTGAGACTATACCTGCGCCTAATGGCATTAATTGCAAAAACTGCCTACATTTTATGTCAAGTGTCGCGGCACGTGAGTTCTTGGCATAATGACAAACTGACGATTTACATAGAGCCAGGAACTCACGTGCCGCCATAACTAATATAAAATGTATGCAGTTTTGGCAATTAAATGCCGTAAGACGCAGGTGAAGTCTCAGCGTTATATGTCGATTCAATTTCTATTCTACTCGTATTGCGATTTGTAACATGGCTAGGGGGGCAGCATACAGGAACGCAGCAACTGCAGTGCCGCAACTGACTGTGCGTATATTACGCGTACCTCCTAGTCCGCACAAGAGATCGCAAATGCGCGAAGAACACGTATTGTGATAGGAACACGTAGTCCGTACGCAGCTTTAATGCGGCGATGCCGTAGTGTGTGAGCTTTCATACAGAAAAAAATAAAAATCCGATGCGGTAATACCTATGTACCTCGCACAAATCCCTTAGGACGGCCTTTATAAAGACACCACAGTGTCATTTAAAAGTCTTGTTGGAAACGCACACTCCATACTAACAAACTTACACTGTGATGCTTATACGAGTGAAATTGTGAAAACGGGCAATGACCATGCGGAATAGTGAACATCAAAATTCCTAAAGCGAATTGTACCATTAGGTTCGCTACATTTACACATAGAGGGAGTCTTATTGGTCAATGTTCTTCATTACAAAGATTGTAAAATTTTGTAGGGATAGGGTAGCGGCAATGGGCTTGCAACCTGTCACAGAATCCTATACTGCAGTGAGTTGAGTGCCCCAAATCGAACGAAAATCAAAACTGAATAAGTTAGAGTGCCGCAAACTTATCTGAACCGGTGGCCAAAAGAGGTACTTACGAATTTTATTTTCTTCCAACACCAAATGCGATAACACTGCATCTCTCACCGGTTCAGATAAGTTTGTGGCACTGTCAGGTTGCTGGGAGCCGTTGAGCTACAGATGATCGCGATGATGATGGTGTTGAAGCCCAGCAGAAACCTCAATCCTAAGATTCTATTGAACCCGAAGATAAGACAAAGGCAAGTTTTTTATATCCATTTCTTTTCATAATTTAAACACTCAACTTCGCAAATTACGAAGAAAATTCCCTAAAACAATTTCACGTACCATGTCATCCAGTAGAATTATGACCGGGGATGACCATGCAGAATGTTTCCCGCCAAAATTCCGGGGAGGGGGTAGTCAACCCACACCCTTCCGCCGCCTAGGTATGTACGAGTTACAAATGCAATGGTGGTATGTTTTCGTTATTATTTTCAAAACTTATGTAGATACTATTTGATAAAAACCAAATAGTAATAAAAGTGAAATGAAACTCTAGTAGCGTGGGTGTGAAAAGACGTCTACCGAAGCCGAAAGTGGTAGGTACAGCATCCCAACACAAAACCAAATTCAAAAGGATTTTCCGAAATAATCATTATATCCGGAGAAAACAGCGTTTGAAGATTACTATTTGCGTATGTTCTGGGCGCGTTGTTTTACGTAGATTGCTGGATTTTGATTTTTAACATTTTTTTTCTCTTATAAATGATATTATTAGGTAGGTATGGTCTTATTATGTTGTACTAGTAGTAATTAACCGAAAATAACATAAATTGACCGAAGCTAAGTCAATTTTTTTTTGCGTTTTTTTTTGTAAAATATGTTTAGAATCATGGTCTGATTGCAACCCCTTAGCTATCGGTAGTTGTCTTTTTACACCCTGTATATGAAACGCAGAAAAATAATTAAAAAAAAAGAAAAAAAATCTTACGTGGTAGGTACTTACACTATTTAATTTTAAGAACAAGAAAACACGTCCGTTTTTTATATAAATCTTTATACATTGTCATATTCATATTCAGGCCCCTCCACACGTATACACAGTATAGTACACACCTACACAGTACATACACAGTAAGCACGCACAATGCGACGTATTAATCATACGATACAGGAACGGCCGCTCGTTAATCATTGGCGGTTGGCCCGCCCGCAATCTGAACGCGGCGTGTGTAGCGGCCCTTTTTGATAATTAATCTGTGCTTATGTATTGCTATGTACTGTTTTGACAGTGTAAATCGGCCTAATGGGTACCCTTACGATCAGCAGGAAATAAAATGAAATTTATTTTCTGAGACACAAATTGTAAATCTATGCTTGAGATGAAATTACCCATGTACTTGTACAAAATAAATAATAAAATGACAATCATAGAAAAAAATGAAGAGACGATGAATTGTGTGAATGATATGAGTAAGAAAGGAGTGAGTGCTGAGATGACGGCTGATAGAGGGAAATGGAAGAGGAATACATGTTGTGCCGATCCCACATAGAGTGGAGTAAGGGCAAGAAGATCATGATGAATCATAGAAAAAAAAATTTAGAGAATGTTTTTTACTATAGAGTTACTCGTAAAAACATTGTCTCAGCTGATTGTTCAAAAATTTTTTTGTTTCGACAAGACCGGCCTATTTGATTGGCCGAGACCAGTTGGTGATCTATCTATGCTGTTGATCGTTGATTTAATTCCAAGAAAAACTAATTCAAACTCATGACCAGAAGGCCTTTTTCATGCAAAAATAAAAAATAATATTCATGAAAACTCTTTGACTACTTATAGTTAGGGAGGCGAGGTAGCTAAATGGCGTAATTCAACGGCGCCGTCGAGACCTATCAAAATCGAAAGATAAAATAATTTGGGAAAAAAAGCTCGTATAGTAAAAACCATTTTAGCGGTGGGTTTGGCGTGTACGGTTTTTCAAAAATGTTAAAAAAAACAGTTACTTGGGCATTCTCGAGCGCGTCAGATATTCATACTACGTATGCCCCAAGTGCCTCTGATAACAACGGTATACTAATCTGCCGGTTTGCGTGGTGGGGGTAGGCATATAAAGTAGTCAAAAATGCAAAAAAAAAAGTTTACTCGTGCGCGTCAGATTTTCGGAAGGGGTGTTAAGTAGGCCCCAAGGAAGCTACCTTTAAAAAAACTGACGATTTCAGCGTGACGATAAGTTACGATGAATTTTTGAAAATGCAAAAAAAAAAAGTTTTTTTGAAATACTCGAGCGCGTCAGATTTTCTCGGGGGAGGTTTATCTCGGTATACTGAAAGCATATTTTCTTAATCTGACAAAAATGTTGGTGGGTTCTCTTAATCTGACCGAAAAAGGTTTTTTGGTTTCTTTTTTTCCTTTCTTTCTCCTTGATAAAACTCCTCCTTCATATCAATTTTTTTCAACACCCTCAGTTTTCGAGATATACTCAAAAAACCGGGAGTTTGAGTTTTGTATGATGCTTTCTTTGGACAAAAATGTAAAAAGACCTTTTTTGTGTAAAATAAAATTACCGTTTTTGTTTATTCAAACTTTTTTTTTGTAAAATGTATCGTTCGCGACTTATATGCCGCAACGCGTTTTTCGGAAGACGAAATGGCTCCTCCACACTCCCGGTCATGCGGAAACCGGCAGATTTTGTATTTTTAGTAAGATTTAGATTATATTCTTCAAAATAAAAAAATAAAAATCGCGCTCGAGAATGCCGGATTAACGTTTTTTTTTTACAAGTTCGCGACCCTATAACTCGGCGGCGTCAAGGACTTATCGTCAGATTAGTTAAATTTAGTCTTAAAACACTAAAATCAACCCCCAATATCTTAATCTGACGCGCTCCAGTATTTCAGACTATCGATTTTTTTTTTACTAATCTGATCGTCTATCCTAGGTGCGCGTCACTACATATAGAGCTAAATACTTTACAAGGTTGTTCTATTAGGTCTAAGGTATCTCTCATATCTTAAACTGCCACGCTCGAGTATTACCGAAAATTCCCCTATTCGCCTCCCTAACTATTAGGTAAGTTCAGTACAGTATAATGTTTTCATATCAAACATTTTTCCTATTACATACTCATAATAAAGGCACGTCTACACGTGATACAATAAATAGCCTTCCTACATGATTAATGTACGCGGCCATGATGGAGGTGTGAGCAGGGATGATTTTATTTCCGTTACAAAACTTGACTGATGGACCTTGGCTTTTGTGTTTAGCAAATTGTTTGTTGTACACAGTTATTTACAAAATGTAAGCTTCTACATTGTAATAAGTACAATAAGTTGAGACATCTAAAGTTAAAAACGGTCTACAGATAGATCAACTGATCTTAGTCACTGGAGGAAACGTGCACAAAACACTGTACCTATACTATGTTATGGTACTGAAATTGACTCCTGCTTATTTTTTGACGTGACAACGTCTTATAATTCGATGGAGCCGGCTGCACGCACGAAAAAATGGTGCGTTACCTCGCTCTGAGGCGTTCCATGTAAGGCTTGAAGTGCAAGCGAGAGCGCGGAACGAGCGACAAAGAAGCACAAACGTTGTCACGTTCAACTATCGTCAGTAAACCGACTTTACAGACAACCAATTTTTTTTTATGTTTAAACTAGCTGTCCGCCGCGGTGTTACCCGCGATCCCTCGGGAAAACTTCACTTCCCCCCTATGTTCATCGGGGATAATGTAGGATTCTATTGGTGAAAGAATTTTTCAAATCGGTTCAGCAGTTTCGAAGCCTATTCATTTCAAACAAACAAACAAATCTTTGCTCTTTATAATATTAGTAATATGTTCCCCGATTAACCACTCAACCTTTTTATTTTACCCATTTTACTCAACCGATTTTGAAAAATATTTCGATTGAAAGAGTAAGAAAAGTTAAAATCTATACATGAAGCTAAATGTTATTACTCAGTAAAAGAATTTTTCGAAGATAAAATCTCCTACGATCACATGAATAGGTAATAATCTAGAATTTAATATGTTGACTTTTTATTGTATATAATGTAACTTCTCTCTTTGTTATATCATTTATGCATCATACCTACTCGAAATCCAATAATTTTTGTAATATTTTTTTTTCTGCTGTCACCACCCTGTATAATCTTGACATACTTTATTAATCCATGTACATTAATTAAATATTGCACGCCATAACATGGCAGAATACAATGGACATACTATGTAAAATAACATCTTTGTAACATGACATGTAGGTATTTCTAGCAATAAATGATACTTTACTTTACTTTAAACTACTGCATCCTTATTGTCTAACTTAAAATCCATTGCCAGTTATCATCCCAATTGAGCTCAACCAATCACATAACACGAAAATGACGACTTTTGTCATTTTCGTGTTATGTGATTCTGGTCTACTATCTCTACGTTTGAAATAGATTTTCTTTTTAGTTTTTTAAACATAATTACTTTCTAACACAAAACAATACATATTAAGTCGTACATACCAATGGTGACGCCATTAGTGTCCATCCATTAGCATCTCACATCTCCCTCTTAACAACCCTCTCACTCCCACCTTCCCAAGTACGGGGGTCGAAAAAGGGCTATTATTATTATTATTTTATTTGCATTAGGTGTCTGGAATATAAATTTTAGAGACATTGACCTTTACTAATAAACTTGACATAAAATCATGCATAACCTATGAATAACCATACAAATTTTTAGTTTATGCATTACATAACTTTATGTCAATTTTATTAGTAAGAGCCATCATTTTGTTATTAGCAACGAAATTTTATTAAGGTATGTAGGTATTGGGTATAATGTGCCGACGAACGAATAGTTATACAGGGTTATTTGTAAAACACCGGTAACCTCTCATGACTGTACCATCGTAAACAACAACTTTCTAATTTTTAAAAGTCAACGTTCTATGACTTTTAAAAATTCATCATATTTAAGTTCATCAGATTTTCATTCATAAATAAAAAAATTAAATTGAACGCTCTAAATGTTACAAAGTCTATGCGAAGCAAAAGATTGTAGAAGGATTGTACAAAGTCGGACGAGCGGGGTTAGGGCGGTGGGGGCCGAAATGTTTTAGATAGGACAACGAAATCTTGAAGGTTTGGTAGGTAGTGATAAATGTATTATGTTTTGTAAAAGTCATATAACAAAACTTGTTATTTATGATGATAGTAAAGTCCTGAGAGGTTACCAGTATTTTACAAATAACCCTGTATAACTAGAAAAATATTAATTTAAAACAAGTATAGTTTGATAGTACTACTCTTTCTTTAAAAAACTTGTCAGAACCTCATCGATATTCCAATGACTTAAATATCAAGGAGCTTTGTACGGCAAGTAATATCTTGTTTGAATAAAATAAAAATGAACAACCTTTCAAAGAATATATACAAAACTTAAGACTAGGGCAGGAGTCCAAGCAATCCTTTGAAAATAGTTCTTTCTTGTCTCATTATTTCTGCGCCCTCACGTGAAAAATATCACTTTTAAGTTCGCCGAGAAAATTCTGGAAACTATGTACAAAGTGCTTTGATATTATGCTTGAAATATTTCAATATTTATTTACAAGCTCTCAAAACATTTTCTTTGAATGGTTGTGTAGGCACCTGTTTATCTCACTCATAAGAGCTGAATGTTCGTGAGTTCGTTTAGATGATTGGATATTTGTATGTTTGTGTTTCAATCACGCCTAAACCAGTGAACTGATTTGCATGAAACTTGGTATAGGCGTAGATATGAGCTGGAATGGATATAGGCTATTCAAAATGTTTGTACCACGCGGGCAAAGCCTCGTGCAGTGCCAGCCAGTGTAATTTAGATTTTTGTAACAAAATGAAAGTGTTAGGTATGATTCAATAGCTAAATATTTGTTGAAAATGCATCCGAAATATTGTATCCAATGCTGGATTTGAATCCAATCTCGACGCTGCGTGGCAATTTTCAAAAAATCGCTAAAATAATACCTATATTCTTATACGAGTAAGAGTACTGCGTAAGTAAAAACGTAAAACGTAAACAGGGTCACGACTGTATCCCCGAGGCGCGGTAGACATTCTCTCAGATCTTTTATATTCCAGATCCTTTGAAGATGTCTAAGGGGGTAGTCAGAGGCATGTACAAATACATATTTGATACATGCCCACATCTTGCAGAAGTTAGTATTCCATTCGTGACAGGTTGTAAGCCCATCGCCGCGTATACTGCGTAAGTATTATTTTCTAATGGGACCACGTGCACATAGGTACCTAAATTGTTGTCCTTATTATTTGGCCACAAATAACAAATACAAACTATACAAATAATTACTACAGACAACCATCGCGTACGCACTCTCATTTTAACTATGCTCTCGTATCATCCCCAGTCAGTAAAACCGCAGTAGTTATCATAAATCCATATCTGACTCGTCTCGTCTCCTTTTGAGGTTATAATTTTTTTCCTTTATCTTTGAGTTTTTACTACATAAAGATGAGTAACAGACACCGAGACTACGTTTAAAATTTTTTTGGTAATTAAAAAATAGGGGTGTATATTTTCCAATTCAAATGATCAATGGATTCGAACCAACCTTCCGATTGAAAGTCTACCAACTAGGCCAACACATCCAATCCTTATTGGAATTCCTATTAATTAGATTTGTAAGTCAATTCGACATGGAGGTGTTTTAAAGGAAGTCATTTTCCAAAGTCCAACCCTCTCCCTGGGAGGTTGATCAGCATTCAAAACATATGATATTTAACAACTTCAGTGCGAATCACAAACATGAATTTAATATAAATAGATTAAAAAAGTAAAAATTAAAATGTAAGCAGTAATGGTTTCAGTCTAGTTGAACTAAGATTTCAAAATTGCAGCCAAAAATTCACATCTAAGCTAATTTTTGGATGTACTTGAAAATGAAAATGAAAATGAAAAAATATTTATTTAAAAGCGATACAATACAGTTGCATATTTATACGCGGCCTCCACACTAGGCAAAGCCTGTATCGTGGGGACCAGTAAAGATTTTAAACAAACGAAGAATCGGACTACTTAAAATAGATTTCGAAAGTATTGAAAATAAAAATAAAAACAGAGCTTAACAGAGAACAAAAAAGGCCATAAAAAATCACACGTGCAAAAAAGAAGAATAAAACCCGGAAATTTACTTATGAACTTGGAAAATTATCAATTACTATAAGTTTTTAAATGGCATTCCAAAAGCATTCATCCAACTTTTATAAGATGTAAGTGTACATAGGAAATGGTATTAGGTACACCTTTTTAAACTAACTATTATGCCGCCAGTATTTTGGGCACGCTTCCGACTGGCAGTGACCTGGATCAGTTGAGCTATCTATAGATCGTTTTCAAGTTCAAGTTCATTTATTCAATAACAATTAATAATCGTGTTTGGTACTTACATAGTAGTAAATTGGTACTTACATAATATAAAATCGCTTAAGTATAATACAAAATCAGTTACACAATACAATAAAATCAATAACAATTACAATGTCACATAAATAAAACAGTCATCTTCAATAAACAAAATATAAAATTCAAGAAGTCTTGTTAATAATATTAATAAAATCATCACATGAGTAGTACACCCTTTCAACAAAAGCTTTTTCAATTTAATTTTAATTACATTTGTTTTTACGACGATCCTTAGATAGCTTGACTGATTCTATTGTATTTTGTAATTTTATGTACATTATTGTAGTAGCTTAGTGGTTGTGCCGACCCCACATAATGTGGGAAAAGGACATGGAGATGATGATGATGATGATTGTAGTAGCTTAGTTTCTGTAAATAAATGTCGTTTAACTATCTATTTCTTTTATAGAATGATGTGTTGCGATCGGAGAACAATATCAGATGTTTTGCCTAATTATTAGGTTTTAATTCACATAAAGGTCAATTTTCAAGTTGTGCTCAGCCTTAATAAACAAAATAATCCACAACTCTATCCCTGTTATTAATAAACACGAACTTGGTTGGGATTAGAGCTAATCCAAAGCATAAGGCAGTAGTAGGTCAAATTTGTATTAATAAAGAAAGACCAAGGAGGAAATAAGCTAATCCGACGCTGCTCTCGGAGCAAGAGTTACGCCTAGGTGCAACCTAGTCCGCCTTATTAATTAGAAAACCCTAATTCTAGCTAAATCCGAGACTGCTCTCAGAACTGTTACTTCTTGGAGTAACATGATGAGTTTAAGGTTATTAATAAATCGGTAGTTATCTCGAATCAGTAATACATTTCTTGCATCGGGACTAGCGCGTGCGTTATGGCAACCCATAAAATTTAAAATAAAAACGAGTGAATGAACGAATATTATTATCATTTAAAATATTGTCTGTCTCTGTCACTAATTATATGAATGACAGAGATAGACAATAATTTGTATTTGATAATCTGTTTTATTCAAAGAGGTTTGAGGTTTTATTCTTCTCAAAATTTTTGGTCAAGTGAATATTGACAAAAAAGTTTTTAGTCATAAAAAAAGTATTTACTGTGTTTAGTAATTTTTAACTGTTTTTTTGTTTCTTGCTAATGCTAAATGATTTTTTATCTCAAAATCTATACTTACTTGGATTTTAAATTCAGTTTCTTCGAGATCATAAAATGAAATTTTACGAATATTGTAATTTTTCACTCGCCTCATTTATCGTAATTGGTATCCATCCAACCTCATTAAATTTTTCCTCAAACCATCAACATATCCATCCTATTTGCACAACCTTTTTTTGGTTATGACATGAATATTATGAAGTAAAATGTCAAAATTCATGACAGACTATGCTTACTCCATCTCTATACTAGGTTGCACCTAGGCGTAACTATTGCTCCGAGAGCAGCGTCGGATTAGCTTATTTCCTCCTTGGTCTTTATTTATTAATACAGATTTGACCTACTACTGCCTTATGCTTTGGATTAGCTCTAATTCCACCCAAGTTCGTGTTTATTAATAACAGGGAGTAGGTATAGAGATGGAGTAAGCATACTCTATCATGAATTTTGACATTTTACTTCATAATATTCATGTCATATCCAAAAAAAGGTTGTGCAAATAGGATGGATAAGTTGATGGTTTGAGGAAAAATTTAATGAGGTTGGATGGATACCAATTACGATAAATGGGGCGAGTGAAAATTTACAATATTCGTACAATTTCATTTTATGATCTCGAAGAAACTGAATTTAAAATCCAAGTAAGTATAGATTTTGAGTTGAAAAATCATTTAGCATTAGCAAGAAACAAAAAAACAGTTAAAAATGACTAAACACAGTAAATACTTTTTTTATGAATAAAAACGTTTTGGTCAATATTCACTTGACCAAAAATTTTGAGAAGAATAAAACCTCTAACCTCTTTGAATAAACCAGATTATCAAATACAAATTATTGTCTATCTCTGTCATTCATATAATTAGTGACAGAGACAGACAATATTTTGAATGATAATAATATTCGTTCACTCACTCGTTTTTATTTTAAATTTTATGGGTTGCCATAACGCACGCGCTAGTCCCGATGCAAGAAATGTATTACTGATTCGAGATAACTACCGATTTATTAATAACCTTAAACTCATCATGTTACTCCAAGAAGTAACAGTTCTGAGAGCAGTCTCGGATTTAGCTAGAATTAGGGTTTTCTAATTAATAAGGCGGTATAGATATAAGTCCAACACAAACGCAAGATTTCTATTTCCGCAGACTAAGATGCAGACCAAAGCTACTCGTAGTACCTATGTGCGGTTAAGCCACGATCTCTAAACAAGAAGAAAAGAGAAATAACCACCTTTTTAATTAAAGAAATATAGGTGAATGAATGATCCCAACCAGAAGGGCTATTGTGTAACTCAACTGACAAAGGACATCGGCTTCATTTTGACATCTGAAACCTAGCCTGGATTTCAATTGTAATTTTCGTATTGTGTGATTTGTTGAGCTCTATTGGGATGACAATTGGGAATGGATTTCAAGATGATTTCAAGTTAGACAAATAAGGCTGCAGATTTTAAAGAGATTATCAAACTAGAAAAAGGTTTTATTAGATTAAATCTTATTAGATCCTTTTTTTTATATCTTATTTGCCATTCAACGTAATAGTACCGCCAGAGTTTTGTCAATACTTCCGATTAGCAGTGACCTGGATCAGTTGAAAAATCGTAATCGTTTTTGATCATCTTATCTTTAGATGCTTAAACTAGTTCTATTGTTATGTAAATATTGGTACTAAGATTTGTTTCTAATGTACTTTTACTAAGGAATGGATTTAAGTAGCTGTTAACGACTCTGTGTGTGAGCATTAGTCTCTGTAGGTAAATGTGTAAGATCAAATGATAAAAATTTATCAACATTTTGTTAAAATAATTACATGACGTCCGTTTTCTAACGTCCACAGCTTTTCAGCAGACATCCTTGCAAACGCGTCATAACACACTCAATCAGCGCGATTGATCAGCGAATCAATCGGCACGGATATGGCCGCCGCCGCGCTACCCGCCCATTTTAACTGCTCGAATAATCGAGTTTTTGCAGGAAATAGGACATTTTCACTCAGTTGATGGAGTGATGGGCTTAGGTGGACATTCTAGTAGACGTCTTCTCTACATAGTTTAAAACAAAGTCGCATCTCTCCGTTTGATTTCCGTATTTTTCTATGCAACTGATTTTCATACAGAGTTTTATTAATATAAATATACGTATAATTTAATCTGGTTATTATCTTTTTCAAAAAGCTAAGATTTTTACTAAATGTGCATTTACACGATGCGTTTTTCGTACGATTTGTTTAGCCCCCCTCATTTGCCCCCATTTGTCCTCTCAGCTAAATCAATCTCTAAAAAACTTACGGTATTTACAATAATTTTATAAAACACTGAAGTTTAAAGCTTCCTTCAAAAACAAAACTTAAGTGATAACTAAAACAAGGTTATAAAGCACACTTTCACTCAAAGTCGGCTGCATTTTTCTCTCCGCTCGCTGCTTTCACTGAAAACTTTCAGAAACTTTGCAAGTTTATTATTTCGGACTTTAGTGTTGATGAACTTAATTGTTTTAAACGAATAAAAAACTTTAATGTGAAGTGCGCTCTGGCGTGAGGTGTGCTGGCCGGCCCGCACCCTATTACACTGAACGTCATTTTTTGCTATAAAATAATACCTACTCCATAGCAATAAAATAATTCCGTTATCCTCTACCGTTTTTATTACACGTAGACGAAATTTCATTAAAAAAATTTAAACAACCAGCAAATGAAACTGCTTTATGATGAAGATTTAGAGGTAACTTTGTGATTTTTTTCTATCGAGTCAAATGAAGTCAATCGTGTTTCGACTCCCATAACTAATAAACTGATATCCTAAACTATTTATTGTCATCAAAAAAATATAAAAAAATCGGTGTTTTTATGCCTTAGAAATGACTTGACGTACAGTCAAAACGTGAGTTTTGCGACCTTCATCACCTTAAAGACCAACAGCAAAAAGTTAATGCTTTTATGAGTTGAAACATATTTTTTTTTTATACTTCAAGGCGTCAAAATTTGAGAGATAAATATTTATTTATTGCGGATATTATAATAATTTTATTATTTGATTTACAGTAAAATTAATTACTGATTGTTAATATCTTTACAGTACTAACAAAAATGTGCCTCACACTACCGCCCTCAGCGGTGAAAATGCGCAATATCATTTTCCCCGTTTTAATTGGCGCGCTACTCAACGATAGATGGCGTTGTATAGCTTATTTTCTGTTTTCTTATTAGACAAGTATGAGTGTGTATGATCTTTGTTAAAAAATCATCCTAGAGTCGTATGTTCTAATAAGAAAACAACGTTTTAAATGTGTTTGAAACTAGTCTTGATCCATGTAATTTTAATTATTTGGTAAGTTATCAGACAGTTTATAAAAAGTTTTCAGATAAGTAGTTATTCGTTTTTTCTAATCAAACAAAAAATACTGTAGTTTTGCGTTGATGGGCTTGAAACCTAATGCATGTGAGCGTGTATCTGACTACCTCACCAGTCATTTTCAAAAAGGTTTTTTTTTATTTGGCATTCTCACCCTTCCCTTCTACCACTCTTTTCAAAGAGTTGAATTACCAAAAATATCGGAGCGAAGAAAATGTCTACCTTGCATACAGACGTGATATTGGTTCACACATAAGATGTTTTAAAAACATTATCTACAAAAAGCTCACGTCATGTAAGAAAATTTGTTTGTAAATGTCGCAGACAAGACAGCCGGCGAAATATCTATTTCGGACCGCGGTGTGCTGCCGGACCCGCGTCAGCCTGTCACGGCCCAAGACAGGGCTTGGTCATGAGCTGAAGCGATTTAAACATAAGCTTTGCAACACTATCAACGGATCTAGGTATTCATGATATAAGATAAGAAGACCGTTTTGTATCAAAAAGCATTTAGGAATTGGGCATCAAAACGGCTATCTTGACCATGCCTAAATTCAGTGGCCGTTTGATACTTCGTCAAAGAACACATGGTAAATTATTTATTTTGAATAAATGTAATATGTTTTTTTGATTAAAATCGAATTGAATTGAATAAATTGAATTGAATTGAGTGTCTCCAAGAAAGTGTAGTTTTCAGAGTGTCTGTTTGTGATACATGGCGACACAAAATAAAATTGTTTATGTTTATCTTAGAGGAGATACTAGGTACTTACCTTGCCCCCAGATATAGCCTACTTAAATGAAATAGGTAACTACTTATATTTCCTCCTAGGATACCAATAGTATGTATAATAAAAGTAATCACATATAAAATATTGAAATCAAACATGGTCGTGTTTATGGTTACCTAGGTCATGTTTAATTTCAGTTTTTTCAGTTCTTACAAAATAGAAAATCTTGGACCACCCAGCGAAATGTATCCAAAGTTAACGTCTACACATGGGGGCATTTCTTCAAGTTGAGGCGTTAGCTACGTGTAAACACTGCCGATGTCATGTTTTGAAAAGGGTAACGTTTTTCAAGTTTTCCTGCTTTTAATTTGCGATAGAGTAGGCAGACGCAGACAGACTGTCCCTTTACTGACACTGGCTTGAATTCCAATAGAAAAATGTTTTATCTTTACATATTCGCCGATAATAGACGAATACCCGCGCCCTCGGACGTGTAGAGGATCTATTCGCCTGTATTCATCGATCATAGTCTATCCAATAATTAGTTTGGCGATTCGGCAAAAAGTTTGGCGAATATGTAGAGGGGCCAATAAGCGTTAAAAGGGGGTCTAATAAGTAAATAGCGTGAAAAACACAATTAATAATCTTATATAAGGTCGCCCATTGTACCATATTTTTACGTTTGTTTTTAATTTATGTTATTTTTATGGTGTACAATAAAGTTGTATTCTATTCTATAGGTACCTATGTGGTATGTTAATGTATGACATTTTTTGTAAATGGTCAAAATGTAAGTATCTTTACGTGAATAAAGGTCTGAAGGAATGTTTACCGCATACATACAAGAGCTAGTTAATATTCTGATTTTTGAGTTGGTCATCTCGAAATGTCAATTTTTAGCTGAATCCGCTAAAACTACCGCCAATATCTTAGAAATATACCTTTTTAAATGACTTTTATATGCACAAAATATACCTACCAAGTGTCATAAAATATTAAAATACCTATCCCAAAGCCCAAAATTATTCAAATCCCTCCAACCAAATACCCTGAATCCCAGATATTTTATATCAGAACCAATACAGAAATCAAAACTACAATCCTTTAGTAGCCGTGGGTCGATTCGACCGTCCCCCTCACTGCCCACAGTTAACCCTCAGACTGTTTTAATCCTTGTCCATGAGAGAATAAAATAGGTTTTGGTGTGGCGTTTAATGGCTGTTGTGTTGTTTTTTGTTGGGTAGGGTGTAGGGAGGGTGTAGTGGTCGCAGCAGGGTGAACTGCCCGCAAAGGGTCGGCTGTACTGTGCCGCGTTTGGTTGAGGTTAGTTCGTAAGGCGAGTTATTTGCCTACTATAGAAGAATAAGCAATTTTGTTTTTTTATGATGAAAGGACTGGTCGACGGTAGCCCAAAATAGAGATAAATGGAGAGAGGGAAGGGAGGCCTTTCCCCTGCAGTGGGAAACTACAGGCTCCTAATAATAATAATAATATGATGAATGGGCCAGCTCCTTGATCTCGAAACATAAACAGGCAAGATTGAGGTCTACGATGGAGCGAGCCTAGCCAGAAGGAGGTAAGGACTAATCACACACTAATCAAACATGGTGCATTCTTAAAGATTCCTTTTACAGAAGAAAATCTTTTCTCCTAGTCACTGAAAATTTAATATTCTGATGATATGAGCAGTTGATAAAAAATCCTTATTTAAATTAACCTATCTAGGTATTTATCTTATAAGCCCATATCTGTTAAGTAATAGGCCTCCTAATTTTTACTATATTTTCCCGCCATTTTGCCAGTTAAACCCAATGTCATTCCTACGCGGCCACAATATCATCACAACAGTTTCCCTATTTTTGAAGTGAAAATTTCTTAAGCACCTGGAAATTTTTGAGATGTGGAAAAATCTATTGAACTCAGACTGACAGTGTTACCGATACCACCGTCAGTGCCATCTAGTTTTGAACTCTGTAACTAAACACGGTAAAGAACCTTTATTACCGCGCGCCTGGTGACGATTAAAAAACACCCGGAGTGCCACTGTTTTTTTTTAATTTTAAATGTCTTATTGTCTATCTTCTCGATAGGCTTCTGTTTCAAGTAGCAAGTCCGTGTAGACGCAGCAAGGGTTACATCCGGCTTGCATACATTAGGCACAGATATCGCAAAGCTTTTCAAGGGATTAAATTAGTTAAGGCCTGTCCAGCCCGGACTTACGGCTCACATTCGCATTTATTTAATTAAAATTAAGTTTTGACAAATGTTTTTTTTAACTTGATGTAAAAATATGTATAGCAAAATAAAAATTCCCGCCATAACGCAGTGATCACTGATCACTTTCCACTTGCTTTATTCATGACACATAGGCCCTTACATTAGTAAGCTTACATTAGGTTGTTAAGGTTTGCTGTAAAGAACCCTTTTTAGGGTTAAGCTCACCTTTGCCATTACTTCTCTAGATTAAGTATTTATGTATGTTATTTCTTTGTGCAATAAATAATAAATAAATAAATTATGTCGAGTTTATTAACACTTGACATAAAGTTATGTTGGTGGAACGTGGCAGAGGATAGAGACCATTGGAGGAGTTTGAGGAAGACCTTTGCCCAGCAGTGGGACGAGATAGGTTGATTAAAAACAAAAAGTTATGTTATACATAAATCAAAAATTTGTATGGTTATTCATGACATAACTTTATGTCAAGTTTATTAGTAAGGGTTATATTTTTTAGCGTCAGTTTATTCTACACGCTCGTCAGTTTCAGCAACTTGTGACCTGGCCTTAGTTTCATGTGTTATTTCGACGTGCGTTTTTTGTTTCTTAAATCTAGTAGGTACTACTTATTTCAACTTAACTTCATTCCAAGCTTAAAGTGACCGTTTCCTATAACGAAACTGTTTTGTAACCGTTCTGTACGCTATCTACCTTGTTTCATACCGTTCAGTGAAGGTATTGGAACAATACGATTTAGGGTACCGTATTGAAAAGACGAAAACAAGCCAATTTACAAGATTTTTTACAAAATTTGGGTATTCAGACCGATCCATCATTTTTTACTTGTATTTCGTGTAAGTATCTTAATCGTTATTATCATCTTCTCTAATTATTTTTAACAGTCCATCTATTTTGATGCATTAACTGATGTGTTCGAGTCGCGTAAGTTTAAAATGTGTAATAAGATTTCAGGGATCTGTAAAATAGTTTATAAAAATTATATGTACGAAACCATAACATAAGCTCAACACGGTGCAGATTTTTATTGGACCCGGACGAGTGATGTACCAATATTGTTTTCATCCCATCTATTCGAAAAGGACGACTTGGTTCGCCTTTATGTGCACCCAAAGGTGGTGTTTTCTATAAGAAACTTTGAGCGGGCAGTAATGAGTTTTTATTCCTCTTTAAGTGCGCCGCAATTATCTTGGCCGCGCACTTTTTGAATTTGGTACATCTTAGTGTTCAGCGCCAAAGAATTCGAACGCAATTTTTTTGAATAAAGACTGGCTTGACTTCTGAATAAAAAAAAATCAAACAAAAAACGCGCGAACTACAGCCCGCGTTTTCGTCAATTTTCACGGATTGTTAGAAATTCATGGTTTTGTTTTGAAGAATGAGTTCTTCAAGTGACAGTGAAAGTATACAATTAACTCCTGAAAGTATTAGAACTGACGCAAGAAATGTGATGGATAATCTATTAGTTGCCTTTTATTTTCTCATAGAGGGTGATGAAAAGTAGAGTGTATCACTCGGGCGCAAAATATATTTTTGGCTCGGGCGAAGTACTTTGAATCCCTCGCTATGTTCAGGATTCTACTAAAGAATCCCTCGCTACGCTCGGGATTCTACTCTAGAATCCCTCACTTCGCTCTGGATTCAAAAAAACGCCCTCGCCGTAAAAATATTATTTTGCTCCCATAAGATACAATCTACTATTCTTGTATGGACAGAACATAGCAGTACAATGAAATACACAAGAATATTTTTTCTTTAGATACAAATCTTTCAATATTTGACTTAAATGTAATTACATAAATAAAGCTGGACATTTCACACAGCATCATCTAGCCTCAAACTAAGCAAAGCTTCTATGGGAACCGGAAAACTGATATACTACTTATATACTTGACCTAATATACATAGAAACACCCAGACCCGAGATAAATATTTGCAGATCATACAAACATTTATCCCGCGGGATCGAAGCCGCAATCTTCTGCGTCCCAAGCGGGCTTTCACCCACTGTGCCACAGAGGAAGTTAATTATTTTCTTTGATATAGTTTCTAAATGAATTCTTAATCAATATTTCACTCTGCTGGGCAAAGTAAAAAACATACAACATACTTTTACACACAAAAACACATACACAAATCCACATAAATACACATATCCACGACACAAAGGTCAGCCTACATACCATTTCAGTGCGATGCAGGTAATATCGGCAGTCTGCCTCCATGCGAGGATTCTTCACATTCCACTACCAGACTCGGATGTTCCTGAAAATATGCAAAAATTTTACGTTTTCAAATATTACTATGACGGCTATTCTTAAATTGTTTTAAACAACAAACGAATTGAAGTGATAAAATTATTATACGTAAAAGGCTCTTAAAAAATGAATTGCTATTGTATGTTTTTAATTTGGTAACCAATTCTGTCATCGATCGATCTTCGGGGCCTGGCAACTTAAAGACACAACCAATGGATACCACCGCGCCATGCAAGCGAAAGAGAAGACAAAATAAGCTAATTATGGTGCCATATAAGTGTTTCCAGTCGATATTTAAGAGGCTAACTCAGCATACGAATTTTGATAGGACATACTAGAATTTGTATGCTGAGTTACCTTCATAAATTGCAACTGGAAACATTTAGATGACACTTTTACCGTAATTAGCTTCTTTTATGTTTGCTTTCGCTCGCATGACGCAGTGGTGGTGTCCTCTGGTTGTGTCGTCAAGTTGCCAGTCCACCAAGAACGTTCTAATAGAAATGTTAGTGGACAGAATAATGTGGGTAATATAGTTGATTGACCACCTACACCTTAGTTTTTTTAATAATAAGGTCATATAAACTTTTCTATGGTTTTCTTACACAAGCCGTTTTATCATTTCTTCAGAAAATATATTTTGATAAAAGCAAAAAGTATAGTCTTTCTACAGAATTCAAATAATATATAACAAAATGCGTTTGTTTATTCAAAATTCCTTATCAAACACAAACAAGATACCGGAAGACCGGAAGGTATTGTCCCTATAATCCAATATCAAAATGTGCAGTAAAATAAGGGTATTCAGGGTACAATACACGTCTTAAACAAATATAAGAAGGCTATGGCCGGTGACCTTTGTCCCTTTACGTCTGTGTGGGTAAGGGACAGCTGTAGAGACGCACCAACACTTCGAACACGTTGTATTTGCAAATGTGACTTTGTAGAGCTAAGAATCGATATAAAGTGACAACGTGGTTTTACTTACATTACTAGCTTAAAGATTATTTATATATTTTTTTGTTTTTATAAGCCTAGTATGGGTCGTTTTTGGTTAAACAAACAGTATGAAGTGTGGTCGCCCTAGAGAAATATACCATATTATGACATAACACTGTTAAAGTAACTTAAATATACTAGTCTAGATTATTTTATCAACCCAACCGTGACAACTGAAACATATTATGCAATGAAGGATAAGTAATAATAATCTTTTTTATAAATAAAAATGAATTGCTGTTCGTAAGTCTGCTTAAAACTCGAGAATGGCTGAACCGATTTGGATAATTTTGGTCTTAAAATATTCATGAAAGTCCAGGGAAGGGTCCTGAGAAACATAAATGATAAGTAAGAGAAAATACTAAAAACGACAATTTAGTTATCCAATACAAAATGTTTCTAGCTGTGAAATGAGGTTTGATCACTTTGGTCTGTTCCTTCCTAAGTCTGAAATGCTCTTTGGTCTGTTTTGTTTCAGAAATAAAAAAAATCACTCTTCTACCACCCTTATTTTTTAATAGCGATAGTTTGCCGCGGGTCAGCTAGTTATAGATATAATGGAAGACATGTGACACCGTGTCATCTAAACCAAAACCAAGCAAAGTTCTATGGTTCTACGGAAACCCAGCTATCTTAGTTACTAAACATCAATTATCAGATACTAGTATAGAAAGTAACTATACGTGTTTGCTTACGATAAGATCGCTCATTACGAAATGAAATTATGGCATTTACTTGTTTGTTTCTTTTATGTTAAACGTTACACGTTTTGCATAGATTTTATTTGGCGTTTTTGCCAGGTCTATAAGTTCTTAGTTCCCCCTAGAGCGTTAGGAGGCTACCTTCCGATACAATAACAGAACTTAACCCTTTCTTCTGCGACTCGGCCCGCTTATAAATTGCGGTGTCCAACGCTACCGGAGGATTGTCTACAATATTGTAGCTTGTTTTGTATAACATTTTGTATAGAAATATATATCATTTACTTCATCGTATTACATAGTACCTAATGGATAATTATATAAATTAGTAAGTATTCCATTTTAAACTCTTTTAGAAGCTTTTATGCAGCATCAGCAGAAACTAGCCTCAGATCGTAATTTTGAATTAAAGGTCGCATTTACACGATGCGATTTCAACCCACACGATATCGTATCGCACGGCAATTTTTCACGTGTAAACGCTCAAATGTAACGGTCATCGTATGCGATTTCTCATAGCGCGACGCTCAACGGCACGTTCAATGGGCGGAGTTTAGCAAATCGTACGAAAAATCGCATTATGTAAATACACTACTCAGAATTGCACTACCAACTTGATTTAGACTTATTGTTACGTGAATTTTGTTGAATAACATTACTTATCTTATTTACACAAATCTTATTTACTTACTTTAAGTTTCTAAATTTTTTTTGCGTTCCTATAATTATGTCCTTGAGTGCAGTTATTTGCTGTAAAAACTTAAGTTTTAATTTGTCAGGTAAATAGAAGCCTAACGTGGCATCCAGAGGCGCTCAAACGTTCAATCAAAATGATAGGTAATTCAGTTAGCTAACCGCTGGACGAGTACCCTCCTGTCTAGGACAGTCCTATGCACAAGTGTTTTGAAAATTCTGAAACATGCATTTTACGGAATGAAATTTTTAATGATACTTTCAGGAACGGTTGACAGACTAAACGGCATAAAACTATTAAAAATTACAAAAAAAAATATAAATGACATAATTGGTGAAATTCATCACCAATTTTATTTTTAGTTTAAAAACCACAGTTACTATCATGAACGGCGAAGGAAAATATCGAGAAGAAACCAGTAGAAGGTAAGACCCCTCGCAGACTACCAGACTTTCTATCGGCCGATATTTGAGACGGAATCTACTTCGGCTCGTAATGAGTATGGAGAAGTATAGCCCGTCTCAACTATCGGCCGATAGAAAGTCTGTAGTCTGCAAGGGGTCTAAAGGTAGCGATGGGCTTGCTATGCATGTGTGTTTGGACATGTCTTTAACTACCTCTTTAGACGTCTTCACCTTTGAAGACCTTAACTGCAATATCTACATAAGACGATCTGAGAGAACGTCTACTACGCCTTGGGGATGGGTACCTACCTTACAGCCGTAATCCTGTTTACGTAAAGAAGGATTAGTAACTACTAGCTTGCGCTCCCTCTGGATTTTTGGGATAAAAAGTAGCCTATGTCCTTCCCTGGGTGCAACCGTAATCCATGCAAATTTTCAGCCTAATCTGTTTAATGGTATGGGCGTGAAAAGGTAACAAACAGACTGACAGACAGACTTTAAGGCGGCCTAAAAACTCCGTCACCAGAGTTGGCCACTGACTCATAGGTACGAACTTATTTACAGACAGACAGAGTTACTTTCACTAATATAGGAAAGATTTGTTTGTTTGTATGTATGTTTGTTTGGCTTGGAAACTACTGGACCGATTTGAAAAATTCTGTCACCATTAGAATCCTACATTATCCATGATGAACATAGGCTATATTTTATCCCGGGAAAGAGAGGTTTTTCCGAGGGAACGCGGGTAACACCGCGACGGATAGCTAGTTTGGAATATTAGTATGGATTAGAAACGAGTGTACCTATAGGTTGATGCTAACACTTCTGCTATCATCTACCCCTGTCGACCACCCCATCCTTAATTAATCCTGTATCGCCGAGAACCTCCGGAGTTTTGCTCCCGAAGGATGACCCCGCCTTAACTCGTTTATCTGAACTCTGTTTATTTTAACTGGCGGCCGATCAAAGTTGACGTCAATTTGTTATGTTGATCTCTATGTTGGTCTATGTATCAATCAGTAAGACTTAAGATGGAGAACAAGTAGGAGATTTAACTTATTGGCAAAATACTGCTTCTTCAGGACCATAATAATCAATTATAATAGGTACACTATACAGCAGTCCTTTTGTCACAACATGACTTTTGAAACTATAGTTAGTTTACTATTATTACTGTTATTAGACTGATACGAGACTTCCCGCTTGCGTCATCGGCGACGAAAATTAAGTAGTTTTACTATTTTATTTATTTTAAAACAACATAATATTTATAATAGCAATAGTCCTAAACATTTTAATATTGTACATTTATTTTTATTATAAAAAATTCACATAGACGCCCACGACACAGGCTTTGCCTAGTGTGGGGTCCATTGTAATTTGTTCCTATAATTATACTTAAGTGTCCTATGTAATTTAACAATGTTTATGAAATAAATTATCTTATCTATCTTATCTTATCTTTTTTATCATTACTCCAAATGCTATGTTTTGGATGTTACGTTTGGATAATTTTCCATTACCTACCACTTAAAAATCTTCTAAGCATTTTCGGTTCCTGTTTTATTCCTACTAAACTTAAAAGAAGAATCCCAACCCAACAAGTTATTATAATGTAACTAAATAAACAGATTTTTGTTTTTTTTATTTTTTTATTCCAACTTTATTAATGCTTGATAATGTAAAGTAAATGAATATATGTTGTGCCGACCCCGCATGAGCGGGATGGCGGCAGGCCAATGATGAATGTAAGGTAAATGAGAAAGTGATCAAGAAAATCTCTATAGGTAGCTTAGAGCCACTAAGTTTACAATGAACTAACATTTAACCGTATTGAGAAATGAAAAGTCTATCAAAATTTTGGCGGGATCTACCTTGACTTTTATGGTCGATTGGGAGAGCCTTACAGATCGCGACATCTGGAAAGAATGTGGGAAGGACTTTGCCCAGCAGTGGGACAGCAGCGGCTCATTAATAATAATAATCCAAATTTTAATAAGAAGATAAGTCTTTTCATTTCTCAAGTGTGGTTTAACACTTTAGCCTCCTCGCATACTGCAGACTTTCTATCGGCCGATAGTTGAGACGGAATATACTTCTCCATACTCATTACGAGCCGAAGTATATTCCGTACAAAAAAAATATCTAACCGTAATTTTTGTAATTGTTTTATAGGGCTGATCCACACTTGGTATTTCAATTTGGACACCGGCGACAAGGGATTCTGTTGCCGAGCGGTAAGGCACTCCGGCTTTAGGAGGATCGTCTGATCGATGCGGGTTCGAATCCCGTCGGAATCCAAAATTTTGATAAGACTTTTCATTTCATAATATCTAACCGTATTACCACAAAAAAAACTCTAGATACAAGGTACTTTCTATTACCTACTCTTCATGAAATTATTGCAAAGCGGCGACCTCCAACATAATATCAGTATTTTCTTTAACAGAAGAACTCCACACAAACTCAAGCATTCCGAGGACTTCAAATATTCCAAGAACCTTACGTAATACCCAGTAAACTATCGAACAGAGTACTATCAATAAACTACGAGGCGATGGGCAAAGGGCGACTGTGATCGATGGTACTTCTAATTTAACCCAAAGCCCTGAGGCCGTATCGATTACCAAGTTTTGGGAGCACTGCTTTTTGCAAAATTTCGATCTCCTGAGACTATGATAAATTTTAAATGCGTGGGAATAGTTTTGAATGTATCTATAGAATAAATAAATAATAAATAAATAATGCTGGACTTTTCACACAGCATCATCTAGCCCCAAAGTAAGCAGAGCTTGTGTTATGGGTATGGGTGGTTGTGTTTGTGTAGATGACGGATATACTACTTATATACTTTTTGTTTGTAAATACATTACATATTATACATAGAAACACCCAGACCCGAGACAAATATTTGTAGATCATACAAACATTGGTCCCGCCGCGGGGATTGAACCCGCAACCTTTTGCGTCGCAGGCGGGCCTTCGCCCACTGCGCTACAGAGGTCGTCAAATAGAAATAGAAGCTGTGTGTGTGCTGTAAATATGCGCAATACACACTGAGCCCGCCGGGCCGCCGACATATGTCGGCAACATTTTGTCGGCGACATATGTTGGCGGCTTCACTTATTACAAGTCGGAAAATTTGGTCGGCGGCATGTCGGCGGCTTGAGATGAGTTGTGTGGTTGTGTCATATAATTTATGCCGCCGGGCAACTGAGCGCAGGCAACCCAAGCCGCCAACATGTCGGCGGGTAACACGCGCGGGCACATGTTGCCGACATGATTCTTTTCATACAGGCCAGGTTGTGTCGCCGGGCTTTGTCGGCGGCCCGGCGGGCTCAGTGTGTATTGCGCTTCACAAAACTTTCGTTTCTGTGTATGCATTACAAAAGTTGCCTCAATTAGAGTTAGCGTTTTAATATCATTTGTAAAGAGTGTTTTTTTACAATCACACGAGCTCTGCTTACTTTGGGGCTAGATGATGCTGTGTGAAAAGTCCAGCATTATTTATTTATTTACTTTCTATGCAGAGGTAAAAGTAGTAGACTTTGAACTTAATAATTAGCTTGGTTTACCTTTAAATATAAACTCAGTTGGAATACCGACCTGTTCAATAATCCTTTTAAGTATAAAGACACTGCGAAAATGAATTCCATTATTTTCTATCAATTATTTTATCAAAACAACTCCACTTGATCTTATAAAAATCACGCAAAGATTTAATTATTATAGGTATCCTTTTTTTATAATGCTGGACATTTCACACAGCATCATCTAGCCCCAAACTAAGCTATGAGAACCAGATAACTGATATACTACTTATATACGTTTTGTTTGTAAATACATACATATTATATATAGAAACACCCAGACCCGAGATAAATATTTGCAGATCATACAAACATTTATCCCGCGGCGGGGATCGAACCCGCAACCTACTACGTCACTACGGCTTTCACCTACTGTGCTACAGAGGTCGTCTTTGACATTAGGTATGCTATATACCTACCATAATGACGAAAATTTACTTTATGTTGAAAAGTTACGTTACAGTGTGGAGTATGGTCTCATGAGTACCTACTTTTGGTTAGGTACACTGAAAGTACTACTATTGTTATGGCACATTTACCTAAAAACCAGTAGAATTTTTATTGAATTTTTTTAAAACCGTAAAATACCTTAAAAATGCATTTTAATTTATGATTTTTAGTTGTCGTAAGAAAACGCGAGCCGCCATGCTGTTTAGATTTGTGACGTCATATGGTTTGTGAACAATACGACTGTAAAATAAACTCTTTGTTCATAACTGAGTGACGTCACATCGTGACCCAAAATGGCAGACGGCGTTTTTGGTAGCTTGACGAAACCTATGGTATAAATGCATTTTTATGTGTTTTCTTACATGGTGTAAAATACCCTATTGTTGGCTATGTGATTCGTATTCACAGTGCGAACTGAGCTAGGTATATTTAAAGATATCCATTAACGTGTATCCTAACAGTTGGCTGAGCAAGGGTCATCCCACGGGTCATCCCTTCCGTTGGATTAACGAAGTATTAATTGCTTATTAACCAACTATCTTATTCCATTTACTTTGATGAAAGGTGAATAATGGAGGGACTTGGAAATTGGAGTTCAAAATAATCCTTTTGAGGATCTATACATATCCACGATAAAATTCTTCATATAACCTCAAAAGATCGTTTTTCGACGATCCTTAGATAGCTTGACTGATTCTATTGTATTTTGTAATTTTATGTACAAATTGTAGTAGCTTAGTTTCTGTAAATAAATTTACCTCAAAAGAAGAGTACTGTATGAAATACCTATGCTTATTTGACGACCTCTGTGGCGCAGTGGGTAAAAGCCCGCTTGGGACGCAGAAAGTTGCGGGTTCGATCCCCGCCGCGGGATAAATGTTTGTATGATCTGCAAATATTTATCTCGGGTCTGGGTGTTTTTATGTATAATATGTATATATTTACAAACAAAAAGTATATAAGTAGTAATCATTTATCTGGTTCCCATAGAACAAGCTTTGCTTAGTTTGGGGCTATATGATGCTGTGTGAAATGTCCAGCTGTATTTATTTATAAGTTATATTTTTAAAATGTAGAAATGATTATCATCATTTTTGAAGTGAAAACTTATTTAACGCATTGGGCATTTTTGAGATAGGAAAAAACCATCGAACTTGTTTCCGACACCATCTCTTTGGCAAAGATCATAATCATAATAAGATTATAATCATTTATTAATAATTCCAGGTACATAAAAAAGATATTAAAACTATTTTCCCAGTCGGAACCCTTAGAGGCGTATGAATAAAACATTTACGTATTAAATTAATTCAAATAAAATAAAAACACATGAGCTCACGGTTATCTCTTCTCCAATTAAATTAAATAAATTAAATTGATCGACAAACTTGTTCCTAATTTTGTCAAAAATTATAGGTACATATAGAATCTAAACATTGTATACATATAAAATGCAGGTATATAATGTATACAGTATAGAGCTCTACTGTGGCTATACTTCTAAGTGAGACAACCGCGAGTTCAGTAGTAGGACATTAACTTTTAGCACTTTATTTTTAATTTTTGTAAATTTTTTTCATTTAGAACCTTTACCGAAACCTCGTTCAAGTTTTCACTTCTGTCGGCACTCCCGGCGTGCCACTATTTTTTCAATAATTAACTTTATTAAAGTTATAATTATTAACTCAAGATGTCTCAATCAGTCTCAAGATTTTTACCTGAGTACTAACCAAATTTTTTATTACAAAATTGCTACTTAAGTATAAAAATTTAACCCTAAAAATCAACTTTAAAATATACATACATACATAAAGTCACGCCTCTTTCCCAAAGGGGTAGGCAGAGACCACGGATCTCCAGTCGCTACGATCCTGACACACAACTTTCGCCTCTGGAGTCTGGATGGCTGGAGTCTTATTTGTCCAATAGACAACAGTGTGTTGAAATTGATAGCATAAACGTGAATAATGAGGTGGAATCAATTCAATCATCTTTTAGACCAAATGGATACGGCGTACCGCAGGGAAGCGTCCTCGGACCCCTTTTGTTCTTGTTGTATATAAATGATTTACCACAAGTGACCAAAAATCCATGTACGCTTTTCGTGGACGACATTTCTATTTTATTCACATCGAACTCTGACATCAATAATTACAATGCTGACATAAATAATACAATTAAATCTATTATTGAATGGCTTGTGGCAAACAACTTACAGGTAAACCTAACCAAGACAAACTTTATTCAATTTACCAATTCAACAAAGGAAATAGAAAAACTTAAAATTAATTATAATGAACATAACATAGAAGCAGTAAAAGAGACAAAATTTTTAGGTATTACACTTGACCAGAGGTGTAATTGGAAAGCTCATATTGATTGTATAAGAAAAAAAAGTAATTAAATTCGTCTATATTTTATACAGGCTTCGCAAAACTTCTAGTCTTAACACCGTACTGACTGCGTATCATGGATTCGTTACCTCTAACCTAAATTACGGACTTATTCTATGGGGTAATTCTACAGATGTAAATCTCGCTTTCATTGGCCAAAAAAAATGTGTCCGCGCAATAGCCGGTATACCACCATGGGAATCGTGCAAACCTATTTTCATAAAATTAAAATTATTAAATTTGCCCAGTATGTACATTTTAGAAGCCGCAAAATTTGTCAAGGAACATTCGAATTTATTTATTAAAGCTAGTGATATATACCCTAGATGTGTACGTAATCCTAACCGGGTTGTTCTAGCTAGGACAGCTAAGACAACTTTGTATGGAAAGAGCTGTTACGCAATGTGTGGTTCTGTATTCAATAAAATCCCTAATGACATCAAAAACTTACCTTTAAGACTATTTATAAAAAAGTTAAAATTATGGCTCATTGAAAAAGCTTTTTATAATGTGAATGAGCTCTTGAACATTAATTAGGTACTATGGAGATATATTTATATAACTATGACATTCTATTGTGTATTGTTTTTGATGACATCCGTTTTTTTTGTGTAATTTAATTTTTGCATGCCAATGTTTTTTGGTGAAATATGTGTCTGTTTATATAATTATTTAAGACCTTCTTGACCATATTTCGCAATAAATGATTTGATTTGACTCATTCACTCTCATTACATTCTTCATACATGCTCGTCGGTTTAGGGTACTTTTGACCTGGCCCTTCTCCAAAATGTCGCCAATTTGATCCAAAAAGATTCGCCTAGGCCTTCCCCTTCCAGCTGTCGCATGCACACTCGCCTTTACACACTTTAAAATATAGCAAGCATAAGTATAGTAAAAGCACTTAACGTACCTAAAGGATATATTATTGAGGGTTCTAAAAACAACATTTTTACTCGAGCCGTCCGTCGCGCATATTTTATTGCTGACTGTAGGATGACCCTTGGATCTTATAGAGTTCAAAAAATGTAGAAAAGTCAGAAAGTTAAAGGGGTTAAAAAAAATGTGGCACTCCCGGGAGTGCCGAGAGAAGTGAAAACTTGAACAATAGGAACCTAGTGTATTTTTTGAATCGTCAGGAAATCGAAAAACATAAAAAAATAATGACTTCACCCGTTTAGTTATAAAATGAGCTTTTAGAAATGTAAAAATATTGCCCTAAAAGTTTACCGAGTACAGAACTAGATGGCGCTACTGGTAGGTGTCGGTCGGTGAGCAGTCACGTGACTCGCACGTGTTTACGAGGTGAATCCAAGAACCTTTCTCATCTCAAAACTGCCAAACGCGCCTAAATAAGTTTTCACTTCAAAAGTAAGTTCGTATGAGTCAGTGGCCAGCTCTCTAGAAGGAGTCTATGGCTAAGACATTGGTAATAGCTGGGTTCGACAATTTAACGTTCCCTCGTGATATGAACCCATAATTCCCGGTACCAGTGGTTTAATTCCAGGTTGTTTAAGCTATGACGACTTCAGCCTGGACATAAAAGCAGAATCCCAAAATCCTTATGCAAACCCTATCTGAAGTCCTTAGTGTCTCATAACCAATTGATTACTAACCAGTCTCTTACTTCTTTATTTGATGTACTTACTTAATACGACTAATGTGTCCAATTGTACGAACATAAAATTCAATTCTGGATTCCATGTCTTCTGTTGTAGTCGAGCCTTAAATTTTACCATTTTCATGTTTCTTTTGTAATCTGAAACAATTGAACAATTCGGTAAGTTCTAGGTTCTATAGCCCTAGAAACACAAATGAGAGTTCAACAGCCTTCAACTACATTTTCCTACATGTAAGTCTAAGCATCCTCGCAGACTGCAGACTTTCTATCGGCCGATAGTTGAGACGGGCTATACTTCTCCATACTAATTACGAGCCGAAGTATATTCTGTCTCAACTATTGGCCGATAGAAAGACTGTAGTCTGCGAGGGGTCTAAAAGCTTGCAATTTTGATACCGATCTTATTCTCGTATATATACATTTTTGAAGCGATCACTTGCTTAGCAAAGTGACATACTGTGTACTGTGCGGTCACCATGTGGATGGGTGAGCGCTACTGGTAGTAACTAGTAGTGGCCGTTGCAGAAACATTCTCGAGTGGAGGCTACGCACCGAAAATCACAATAGAGGACGGCCTCCCCCCCGGAAAGACGATCTGGTAAAGGTTGCTGGGAGCCGTTGGGTGCAGGCTGCACAAGACCGATCGCTGTGGAAATCGATGGGGGAGGCCTATGTTCAGCAGTGATGATGATGAATGGTAGTAACAAGTGATCGCTTTCGTCCTTCGAAAGGCCGTTAAATTGTCAGTCCCACAGCTGCACATTCCTTCAGCAGCCTTATCGTCTAACTTGAAGTCCATTCCCATTTCCCATTCCAACCAATCACACAATACGAAAATGACGTATCATGACAAAATACGTCATTTTCGTATTGTGTGATTGGTTGGAATGGGAAATGGGAATGTATTTCACGTTAGACAATAGGCCTCCAGGTCTGAAAACTCTGTCACCTCTGGCAACTAACTCATTCGTTCTTTCTCTTTATAGTCTGTGGTGCAGTGAAAGTGCATTATTTATTTATTGATCTTGCTTTTTTACATGCTTTTGCCATTTCGCGTAGTTTCCTACATCTTCCTGTATCTGGCCGGTCCCGCGAGGCCTCAGGGTCTGATGGACGGACTCCAGCAAGGGTTAACCTAAGTCAATATAAATATTTGACGAGCTGCACGTTTGCTACCTGTAGTTTTAAATGTCTCCTATGTTTTAGTACTTTTAGTGGCATTTTATTTCTCGTAACATTTTTATGTATATATGTGCTCGTGTGTCATCGTGCAGTTTTGACAATTAATGCCGTAAGACGCAGGTGGAAGCTCAGCGTTATCTGTCGATTCGATTTCTATTCCATTTCTATTTGTAACATGGCCAGGGGGGCTGGCCATACTCCAAATGTTACCAATTTGGTCAAAGTATTTTAGCTTCGGTCTAAGTTGTAAATATCCTATCATAAATGTAAAAGCCTATGTTATGAATCTATACTTCAGTTATCGTGGATATTAACAAAACATATTAAGTATCGCCATAAAAACAAATAATATCTTTAGAAAACAAGGGTTCCACTGACAAATGCTGGGTAGTACGTGAGAATTACCCGGAGTTTTATCCAGGGTTCGAACCCGGGTCGTCCCCTGGGTAACCACCGTCCGAAAACTTTACCTCTGACCCTGGAAGATAAGGTTTACATAGAGTTGATAATACCAATTTTAGCTTTTTTTTTACTACTCTATCAACTTTTCCTCCTTGTCTCAATAAGTAAGTTTCTATTCTTAATTTCGATGATTTTTAGGCTTTACATATTTTATACTACCTACATGATTTATATTATCTTTCGAAAATTCGAATTAGTAAAAAGCGTCAGGATGTCTACACTCAACGAGACGCTGTGCCGGACACAATTTGTTCATTTCATTTTTCACACAGTCATAATTACATACTATACAAGGAAACCAACTAGACCTGAGACAAATAATGTGCAGATCATACAAACATTTGTTCCGCGGCGGGAATCGAGCCCGCAAAATTCTGTGTTACAGGCAGGCCCTTGCCCATTACGCTACAGAGGTTATTTATCACTAGAGAGAATGTTTTTTTTTAACACAGCTTACAAAAGCTTATTTGTAGCTATTAAGTAACTTTTTTGCTGTACTGCTTTTCTAACTGTATGTGTTTTTTTAGCCGTGTCTTATAATCTCGGGTCCCAAAACTATTGTTTGTATTTCAACAGCTCTATATCCTTCCATGCTTGGTCACAGTCTAACTGGGGGCAGTACCTCCAGTTTTCTTATCTACTTACTCCGCCAAACGAGTCCCGTGGGTACTGCCTCGCCTTTACGGCCTGTCAATGACTAGTAAAATTTAGAACACGCCCGCCATTGATATAAATGTTTTTTGTTTTCCCAAAACGCCGAGTATTGTAATTTAGTGATGCGCCCAAATGAGATGGCTTTTCGAATGGTATTGGAGAGTGTGTAATGGGTTGTGTTATAGTTTTTGTATATAGTTATTTTTTTGCTTTGGACGTATTTTTAGTTTATCTTAGCACATGCGAGTGTTTGATGAAATGAAATAATTATTTAAGATTTGTTTTTTCAAAGAGTTTGATGAGAAAATAAACAAAGTAGAATCATGACGACATGAAAATTATACGAGGTTGGGTAAATGATGGTTGTTTTGTTACAAAAAAAAGTAGTTTTTCCGTATTATAAATAAATAATTTTGATAATAGTTTGATAAATTAATAAATATTTTAGAGGGTTATAGAAAGATTTTTCATTATTTTTTGTTGGTACTGGTAATATTGCGTAAGCTTTAAATCGTTACGCAAGTGAATCCATGCATACGTCGAAGAGTGCAACATATTATATTTCAAACGGACGCATGCATTTGGCACACGCCTGGCTCGGGTCACCCCTTCCAATTACTATCTATCGATTTATGGACTTGGTATTCTAATTTTGTAACACATTGAATTCATTTTGCAAAACGAATGAGATACTGACCTACTACAATTTGCTGTTTTTTTATTTGCTTGAATACGAAATACGAATAAAATAATGAATGTAAAATCCTGAATACTTTCTATGAGTTCAACGAACTTACACACATTCCTATTTCGAACTATTTCTAATTTCAAACATTTTCGCACCTGGCGAATTCGACCAATAGCTGCCAGCGAAGCATTCTCAATTCAAATCCCCCAACTGACCAATGACCGACCGGTTTGTGTCCCCACGGCGCGTGCCCTGTCCAGTTTGTCCACTAAACAAGATAGGGTAGCGTCCCCTTGCCTGACATCGGTCGATAAGCGCAAGCCTGTATCTTTTTCATAGCGTATAAATTGACGATGGACCTCGGATGTTGGTGTTACTTTCAAAGGATCGGTAAACATTTGCCTTTTGTCCATTGGAGACAGGTACTTGTGTGACAAAAAGAAGTTTGACACGGGCTGTATATTTGGCCACTTAGTGGCCAGAAGTTGACAGGGGTATTTACAGATTGCTCTCCCTAAATACACGTTTATTTTTTGTTGAAATTTGGTCGCGTGTAGACCTGTTCTTGAATGATAGTGGTTTGTAAATAATGGGATGAATGGGATAGTGAAAGATTTATTGTAATTTTGTTGGTGTATTTATCTGCGTTGCCGATTGAATAAATTATTGTTAAAGCCACAACAATAACGACTATACTTATTTTGATATAAATTATTGCTATGAAATTGTGTTCAATGCTGAAAACAAGTCTGTTTTCCAAAAATAAGTTCCAAACCTAATCTCTTATTATAATCATACTTTAATAGTACAGCATAACGGTTGAAATAAATAAATGTTAATGTGAACTTGAAGCTAAAAGTAGTGTGATTTATAAAAGTTCAAACCTTTTATTTGACTTTCTAAATAGTAAGCTGAAAAAAGTAATCTGAATAAATTCAATACAGTATTGAACAGAAGCCGGTCCGAAGCGGGAGTGCGAGAGGGCCACATTCCTCATAATCCCGCCCTAATGCCCTGTCCTCTGCAAGGGACATTTCCATTTATTATTGAGCACTTAATTTATGTGTTTTGTTATGGACCGACTACTGGTAAGCTTGCCCGAAACAAACTTGCATTATCCACCAATTTCATTCCATGTTATTCCAAACCGTTTGCATTTGGAATAAGATTCAAAATATAACAGAAAACAAATGGCTATTCAAACATTTGAAAAAGGAACACAAATATTGCTTCATCGGACATTTCAAACTTGGAATCCGCAAGCTATTCTAGCCTTTTTGGTCCCGTTAATAAATTCAAATTTCGAACGAATTTCTAAATGTATTTAAACCTCTTTGGTGTATTTTGAAGTTCAAATCACCTAAATCAATTTGCGATTTTGAGCTTTGTTAAGCAGTAATTATGGTTTATTTTCGAATTTGACTTTGTTATTTCAATATATTGTTTAAGATTGAGTGATCACTTTAGAATCACAAGAATTTATTCAGACAATACGCGACATTACATACGTTTTAAAGCCAGGTTTAGCTATGGGGCAAAATAATTGTAGGAGTTAAGATTAAGGATATCATTTTTCAAAGTTTAAGCACCAAACTGACATTTCTAAGCACTTTTAAGAGTTGTAACTGCTTTGTAGATCTTTGAAAAAATATAAGTAATTTTGTCAATGAAAGGGGGTCCTCCTTTCATAGAGAATTAGGTCTTAGCGTTGTATAAACGCATTCAAAATTACCTCACTAGAGAAGTGCTAGTTTTATCGATACTCAAGCAAAAATAATAAACATAAAATGTAAAATAATATAAAAGCAGGTAATAAAATAACAACTAAATGACTCAGCTCAAAGTGGTTATGATATTCCACACGCAAAGAGCTCTCGAGAGCGTACATAAAGCCTATGAAAGCGTAAAAAATCAAGAAAATTTTCATGTGAACCGAAACACATGTAGAATAAACAGATGGAGTAGATACTTACAAAAATATGAAATTCACCACAACATTTTGTCGGGGACGGGTGAATTCGGGACCGTTGGTGAAAAACTTTTGATTTAAAACCATATAGCTCGCGATTTTTAATAGCGCGATATTTTTGTCGCAGAAATATAACGTATGAGTTTCCATGTCAGAGCGCGCATGCGATAAATAATCGCGGAATTCCGTTTACAGCGCGATTTTACAATCTTGTAGCAAAAAGTTAAATCGTAATGCTTAGGCTAACTAGACGATTTTTGTAGTGAAACTTTGTAGGCGCCTTGGGCATTTTTGATATGGGAAAAAACCATTGAACGCGCGGCGTGAGTCACGTGACCATCACCAACATCTCTGACGGTTTTTTTCGGCAAAGTTTGACAAAATTGTTCTTTTATTGTAATTTTTTATAGTGCTAATCCATACGAGTAATCGGTGTAAATAAGAACTTATCAAGAATATCGAATCCGACGTATACGGTTCTGTGGCCGAGCGGTCAAGGGCACTCCGGCTTTAGCCTGTGCATGTGCCCGTCAAGCTGCTTGGTTCATGTATTCTTTGGCAGGTCTACACCCAGCAAATGCCACGTCACGAGCCCACCTTAAGTAGGTACACACAACCTACACACTACTCTTTGGTACCTACCTATCACTTTCTCACACGTTTTGTTTTTCCGTATGATCCCAATCTAACAGATAGGTATGGAAGGGGGATGGGAAATAGTTTGGGATAGACAATCTCAACTCTTTCTCTGTACATGCATGCATGTAGCACATAGATTTAGCTTGGTACCTTTTTGGTTTAGATTTAACGCTTCTCAGTTCATTAATCGAATCAATCTGACTGACTGATTGCCACAGAGTACTTTACAATTGCTGATTGCTCTGCCTGCTCTGTCTTGTTTTTTTCTTTTTTTGTTCATTTCTTGCCACAGATTAAAATGTGTTCTGGTTAAACTGCGATCATAAATATACCTTTTATTATAATTTAATTATTTTGTATTATTCTTTATTATATTATTTGTATTATTGTTTATTATTATTTTATGTAGGTACTTAGGTACCTACCTATTTAGGGTTCTGCGTGTGTCTCTCGCCCGTGGTGTCACATCATCTTAAGGCTTAGTCTGAAAATCAGCGCTACTTCCCTTTGGGGAGCAGCACCAACGCTGAGACTAGTCCTATTTGGTGCGTACATGCACAAGGGAGGGTCTGTACGTGTATCGACCCACAGTTGTAGCAGTAGGTAGGTACTCTATTAGCGTTTACAGTTGTTTTAGTTTGTTTGTTTTACTTTTTGTTTTAGTTTATTATTTATTATTTAGTGCGAACCTACTTACTTTATTTTATTTTTTATTATTTGAAACCTACCTACCTATTTTTGTTCATTGTTTTAAATTTCCTTGTCTTGTGTGTGTAAAAACCAAATAAACATTTATTCTATTCTATTCTATTCTATTTAGGAGGATCGTGATCATCGCGGGTTCGAATCCCGTCGGAATCGAAAATTTTGATAAGACTTTTCATTTCTAAATGAAACTTGTTCTTAATTTCATCAAATATTGTATCGTCTGGATGGCCGTGAGTGTATAGAGCTTTACTTCTGAGTGAGACAAACGCAAGTTCAAGTCCCAGGTTACCGACGACACCTCGTTCAAGTTTTCACTTATGTCATATATATCCTACATTATCCCCAATGAACATAGGCTATATTTTATCCCGGGGAAGTGAAGTTTTCCCGAGGGATCGCAGGTAACACCGCGGCGCAGCCAATAAAAAGAATGTCACTATGACTTGGGGATGCAGTCGCGAACCTGTTCCGTTTTTCATTACTCGTTGTTTTTGCGCACCATACCTGTTCACTCGTCCATAATGCGAGTTGATAGGTAGATGTATTAAAAAATAGTATACATTAGACTGAAATACGACATAATATTATAGTACGTGGGACTGTTTGAATGTATTTACCTGTAACATGTAATGTGTGGTTTTAAAAGTGATTTTAATAAAATAAGGTGCTTTTGATGTTCAGTTTACCAGATTATTTTAGATATATTTTTTTACTAACTTCTACACGCGGTTTACCAACATTTTGAATAACCTATATGCTATTCCAGGTCACTATCTACGCCTATTCCAAGTTTCATCCAAATTGGTTCGCTGGTTTAGGCGTGATTGAAATACAAACATAATATATCCAAACATCTAAACAAACTCACAAACTTTCAGCTTTATTAGGTATATGAGTGGGATTCCAGGTACATACAAAAGATCTTAAAACTATTTTCCCAGCCGGAACCTGCCCTTACAGCCGTATGAATAAAACATTTACGTATTCAATTAATTAAAACAAAATGATGATAGATGTGGGCATGTATCAAATATGGGTTTGTACATGCCTCTGACTACCCCCTTAGACATCTTCACAGGATCTTGGAATATAAAAGATCTGAGAAAATGTCTACCGAGGCTTGGGGGTCAGTCGTGACCCTGTTTACGTTTAAAATAAAATGGAACAAAATCACATGCGCTTAATACGGTTAACACTTCTCCAATCAAATTAAATCATCCAAACATCTAAACATCCAAACCATCTATACAAACTTTCAGCTTTATTACCTATGAGTGTGTAAAGTGGGAAGTAGGATTAAGTAGTATAATTTTTTTTAATCAAACGGCGTATACATGACTTCATTCTTCTCATTGTCTTCACTAGTCTTTTCAAATCAAGTGTGTTGAGGAGCTCTATAAAAAATTTGCTTACGTTCACTACCGACCTCATAAAAAATTGGCTATAATGAAAATTACCTGATACCCAAATGTTTCTACATACAAAATTGATAAATAATCCAGTCACACCATGCAACATAAAAGTAAGGTATTTTTTCGAAGCGGATCCATCATGGAGGACCATCAGTCCTGGGCTTCCATTAGTCACCTATTGACATACCGACAGACAGATCGGTACGTGCCGCTTGTCTCATGATCTACTATGGAAACTCGAAAGGAACTCGATTGAGATTAAACATTAACATGAATTTGACCGGGGAGTTACGGGGCGTGCATTCAGTGTGGGAAAACAAGACGCTTACAGCGAGCAACACACGGTTTTTAGACGGATACGCACACGGCGTAACTTGTCATGTTCGCTGCGAATTACGCCTCGTAACACCGGTCAGTGCTCACTTAAATGTGTGCCTTATAAATTTTTAACAGAAGTTGGTACATATTTATGATTTTTTTTAATGAAGCACAAGATACTCAGAAATACAAATAGTAGTCGTCATGACGACTCATGACTTTTTTGATGTGCAAACTTCTTTAGGCGCGTTGGGCATTTTTGAGATAAGAAAAATCTATTAAACTCAGATTGACAGTGTTACCGACACCAACGTCAGCGCCATCTTCGACGACCTCTGTGGCGCAGTGGGTGAAGGCCCGCTTGGGACGCAGAAGGTTGCGGGTTCGATCCCCGCCGCGGGATAAATGTTTGTATGATCTGCAAATATTTATCTCGGGTCTGGGTGTTACTATGTATAGTATGTATGTATTTACAAACAAAAAGTATATAAGTAGTATATCAGTTATCTGGTTCCCACAGTACACGCTTTGCTTAGTTTGGGGCTAGATGATGCTGTGTGAAATGTCCAGCATTATTATTATTATTATATATCTAGTTTTGAACTCCGTAACTAAATACAGTAAAGAACCTTCATAACGCTTCCCGCCGCGCGCCCGGTGCCGAGTCAAAAATATTTCCTGACGATTAAAAAAATACACACGTAATTGTTCAAGTTTTCAGTTCTGTCGGCACTTCCAGAGTGCCACTGTTTTTTGTCTTTGGGATATTTTTTCTTTATAAGCTTCGCAAACGTCTAGTAGGGGACTAACTCGAGCAGTCGATAAGATAAATGTGGTTTAGAGTTTCAGTCAAACTAGCTGAGATAGCCATGAGCATTTTTAACCGAATCGATATCATTGCCCGAATTTTAAAATTTTAAAATAACAGAGAGACAAATAATTATGAGTTACTAATTTTATGTTTTTAATAATGGTAATCAATATACTGAAGGCAGGTGGAGTAAGACTTTGACCGAGTGGTGGCCTAGAAACGGACATAGAAGTCGAGGTCGTCCAATTACGCCATGGGTAGACGACATCAAGAGGCACCATAGATTTTGGATATGTGAGGCACAGGACCGGAATGAATGGCGTAAACAGGGGGAGGCATTAGGCCTCACATCTGCTGGGTATAGATCCAGCAGATGGAATATTCTTGGCTTAAAACCCAACTTCAAATTGTGAAACACTTTTCAGTCAGTTTTATAACTCTTTCTTTTTCTGTTTATGTATGAACTTGAGTGTGTGAATTCTAAAGAATATCCCACTATCTTTAAATAAAAGCTCATATATCCTATTCCTAAATAAAATCACGGGTAAGAACCTCCATTTGTACTGGAGTAAGCAGACCCCAGTCATTCGCACATAGTCATGACAAATGACGTCATAAAGCAAAACCCAAAAAACTGGACCCCTATAACTGTTTGTAATTTATCTCGAGGCGAAAACGTCTTCAGTTAACCCAATACACTTCGTCCTAAGTAAACCTTAGGTGGTCTTAAACTGGTCCCTTTTAGCCGCATTCTAAATAAATAACATCTAATGGACGACATTCATCAGTGTTTCCACATTTTTAGGTGGAACTCACTCCCCTTGTCTGTTTTCGGAAAAGTACTTTATGGGCAAATCCTTGAGACTTTCACGCAACTATCACCTTTAGTTACATTAGATTAAAGTTGATTTTGCAATGGGGTTTCGTGTGCACAAATTACGTTTATTATATAGGTGGATTAGCGTTGGCGAGTGCACAGATACGAGGTGGTGGGTGGTAGGGGTCCACCCAACACCCCTTTTTGTTATTTTTTTGTTGCATTTTTTTGTAAGCTCGTAAGGTCCGACTGCATAGGTAACAGTTGTAGTATATTCGAATGGTAATCTTTTGTTAAAATTGTATGGGTGTATATGTATAAAAGTATTGTATTCATGCCCATTTGGCCTAATGTACTCTCATCTTTCAAATCTTCGGACTTGGTTGCTTTTAAATTTCGGCCGTGCACACGGATGTAGATTTTCACGGATGTCTGTGGCCGTGCATCAATGAATTTTTCGTCGATTGTCTCGTAGCACCTCGGCGAAACTATGGTAAATCGAAAGATTCTTTTGAAGCTTTTTTATGTATTACATTTACTTTTTTTTACTTTTTAGTTATAATGCCTAAAACAATCCTCAAAAAATTAATTTGGAGATACTCCCAACAAAAATACTCTTAACTTTTTGTTACAACCCAACCCAAATCTGTCCACTTGATTTAGGTAAGACCGTATTCAAACATTTAAAGCTAAATAATAACTTTCTTTCTGCCGTGACCCTCCTCACAGCTATCATTGGACACACGCAGGACGTGACAGCGGTCCGCCTGCGGATACTACAGCACTAGTTTGATATTCAACACAACGAGTCAACGTAGGTATATAAGTTAGGTTGCTAAGACTTTTTATTTCTCAATGAAATACCTAAGTGTGGATTAATTAATAATTAATTAAAAATAATTAATTAACACTTTAAAAAATATAGATTTAGCTAAAAGCGACGTCTCTTCGTCATTTGATTCTGAATGTAACTTTGGACTTGAGAGAAACGTGTAGATGGCGTTTACGGGTGGTCAACCGATAAATATAAGCGTATTAAATATAAAAAAAAAATCGATTGTGAGGTAAAGGATTCCGTGGTCGAGTGGTAAAGCGTTAATGAAAAGTCATCAAAATTTTCGAGTCCGACGGGATTCGAACCCGCAACGATCAGACGATCCTCCGTAGTGCCTTATACCGCTCGACCACGGAATCCTTAACGTCACAATCGAAATTTTTGATAAGGTCATATTTATCGGATAAGCACCAACTTTTTTTTCAAATGTAATTTTTTAACTGATTCTTCACGTTTTCAAAACCCAAAATGCATCAATGTTGTACAATTTTGCCACACATTCTCTAACACAAAATAATACAAACAACACCACCATTGCCGCTTAAAGTTTTTACACCAGCTAACGAGCTGGTGGAAATGATAAAACCAGTGCTAGCGTCTTGGTTAAAGAATTTTTTGTATTTGTTATCTATAGCATTTTTTCAGTTACCTACTTATTACAACAGGAAGGCTTTGTGGTTCACCATCATTTTCAAATAATGTAGGTATACAAACTATCTTCTTGCCAAACTCTATCTGAATTTGTTCAGTAGCTTAGAGTGAAAAGGCATACTAAGGTAACAAGAGACTTGCGGACAAAAAAGTAAAAAGTAATATCACTAACAAAAGTGCTTCGAAACCTAGCGAGCCCATTCAAAAGAAATTACATACTAGCCAACAATTTGCGAGCGGAACGGTATTACGAATTTGTACTGAAACCGACCGGTAACAAGTTGCGCTGTATTTTAGCAAGTTTCCGATCGCCATTGTAACCATGGTTTTTAGTTAATAACTGGATAAAATTTCTCGGTATAACTTAAATGTTATTTGCAATAGTGTAGGTAGGTACTATCCAGGAAATGTGCAGAAAAAGCCACAAGAACAACTACGTTTTAGTCTATCCAATTAATTAGGACGAAGAAATCAATATTGAAGTGAAAACTTTCTTTAGGCGCGTTTGGCAATTTTGAGATGAGAATTTCTTGGATTCACCTCGGAAGAAAAAAAAAGAGTAATTATAATACAAGGAATAATGGAATAGTTCTAAAAACTTCAACAAGCACGGTTGTATATCAACCAAACTGTTATTTTTGTCGATCTTAATTATTCCTCCTTTCAAGACATCTAAGCAATCAACACGTAACTTTTTGTCATATGCCCAAATTTTGCAGAATTTCACGATAGTTCTAAAAGCATGGACACCCGATTAAACCAGCTGCCAAAGGCTAGAGGAAGCGGTAACTGAATGGAACTAAATTCCAGACGTTACAGTCAAGACCATTTCGAGCCGGACTCGCCGGAATGCTGTTTGTAGTTGTGACGGCGACTGTACTCTAAGATCAATTTCCAATATTTACGTGTATAGCTGTAGGTGATACAGTCGCGAACAGACGGAATAATTAAGTTCGTATGCGAATGACCGGGATGAAAGAGTTTCGACGGTGAATACTGCTTATAGACTTTGCAATTGAGGTATTTTTGAGAGCATCGTTTAAATTAGTGACTTAAAACTAAGTTCGTATGAGTCAGTGGCCAACTCTGGTGACGGAGTTTGTAGGCCGCCTTGAGGCCTCTGTCATAGCTATAGTCGGGACCGACAATTTAACGTGCACTCCGAAGCACGGAAGCGCTCAGATGAAAATGTCACTGGTGGTCACTCATCCACTTACAGACCGTTTCGAACGTTGCTTAACTTCGATGATCTACCAAGAATGACTAAGCAAGTACGACCACGAGCGCTTCTATGAGAAACTGGGTAAGTTCAAGGAGTATTAGGCAATAGCTTGAATGAATATTCAATTGATAAAGATTCAATGGGAATTCAATGGGATATTTTTTAAACAGAATAAATAAATTTTTGCCAGGCTCTGAAGAAATCGCTCACAGCGAGAAGACCGCCCGTTGTACTGCGCTTCAAATGTTTTCTTGTATCTTTGTTTGTATTTTGTAATGTCCATGTGGTGTACAATAAAGTATTTTCTATTCTATTCTCTGTATTTCCCGAAAAGTATATAGGGGACTTCAAATCAAGGGTTTCTTCTAGGAAAACATGCTTCATCTTAGACTTTTTGCTTAACATCAGGCAGGTCATATGCTGACGTATTTAATTTAAAAAAGTACGAAATTCAGTAGGACCGCTGGGATCACTTTGAATTAATGAATATAAGCAACAATATAGAGCAAATAATTTAATGATTATCCCACGCTTCTTTCCCAAAAATATTATTATTCTAAACCATACAATATCATAAAATATACTATCAAAAAAGCGAAAGTAAAAACTGGGAATAAGACACCGCCTTTTGTTTTCATTGTCTGCGTACCTATAACGAGAGACGCGAGGCAACGTAACAAAAACAAAAGAAAATGGCTCTATTATGTGAAAACAACCCAGATACTACTACGGTTATATTCACCCGTGGGCTGAATTTATACGATATACTCTGCATTCAGTCAGCCATCATACAAAGAGCCCTCATACGCCATACAAAAATCCCGTACCAACTTTCATAATAAACGCGGTGCGAAGCATGAAGGGTCAAGTTACGGCGGTGGCGCGAACATATTTCGAATATCCAAAAGTATAAATTTCTCCGGTAAGCTATCGACTTACTTTTTATATTCGAACTGAATCGCGGTGTTGGAATGGGCCACTGTTTTGAAGACAAACATTGGTTATGGCATGTCGAAAAAATAGCGTTTTGCAAAATCTCTGTTACGTGTTTACAGCTCGAATGATATTTGCTTTTGTGAAATGTTTTTGCAGCGATATTTTAGTTCATGATTATTACGCAGAATTGTATTAGTAAAAGTAAGTAAGTTCGTATGAGTCAGTGGCCAACTCTGGTGACGGAGTTTTTAGGCCGCCTTAAGGCCTCCGTCATGGCTTAACGACTTAAATAGACGGGACCGACAATTTAACGTGCGCTCCGAAGCACGGAAGCGCTCAGATGAAAATGCCACTGGCGGTCACCCATCCACTTACAGACAGTTTCGAACGTTGCTTAACTTCGACGATCTATCAAGAACGACGCAAGCACGACCACGAGCGCTTCGTTAGCGATTGTATTAGTGAAAATACATTAATGACTTTTTAGGGTTGTCGCATACTCCAGCCGAGCGGAACCCGCCGAACTTTCAATTCAGTGGAAAAAAAGCTGCTGACATCAGCATTCTTAAATAGAAAAATTACTGCGGCGCGTACGGCGCGGACAAGTACTGAACAGATACTGCCCAGTTCTTTCTTTTTGATTACGTTACCCAAAAACAAAGGCATCACTTAAAATCGTCTACGAACAGAGATGATGATTAGTTGCTCAAAAACAGTGGCAGTCCAGGAGTGCTGGCAGAAGCGAAAACTAGAACAGGTTCTAAACTTGACAAATAATCTGGTGTCGGTGAGCAGTCACGTGTCTCGCACGTAATCTTTCCGAGGCGAAGAATTTGACGACCTCTGTGGCGCAGTGGGTGAAAGCCCGCTTGGGACGCAGAAGGTTGCGGGTTCGATTCCCGCCGCGGGATATATGTTTGTATGATCTGCAAATATTTATCTCGGGTCTGGGTGTTTCTATGTATAATATGTATGTATTTACAAACAAAAAGTATATAAGTAGTATATCAGTTATCTGGTTCCCATAGTACAAGCTTTGCTTAGTTTGGGGCTAGATGATGCTGTGTGAAAAGTCCAGCATTATTTATTTATTTATATAATTTTTCAAAGAATTTTTCCTCATCTCAAAACTGCCAAATGCGCCTAAGGAACTAAAAACTTTAGTTCAAGAAATGTTTGAACCCAAATTAAATTTTATATAGAGTTTAGAACAAAGTTAAAGAACATTACCAGCCATATACCCATCTACGCCTACACAGCTACAGAGTAACCTCAACAAAAGCAGTTTCCTAATGCCTGCGTCCTCCAAAGCCTTAATCTTTTTGTACCTCTAATTAAATTAACAAAACCCAGGAGCGCGGAAACTGGACACACACACATAAAGATACCCCTCATTTCGTTCACAGACACACAACTACATAGATATTTCGAGTCGAGTGAAAGGAAAGCGTGCAAGTATGGGTGGAACGTACATGTATATGTGTGTGTTTTAGTTAAGGGTCGTCATTTCTCTTGGACCCTCCCCCGTAGTGTCCGCAGAAAGGTGAGTTAAGATAGACTTGTAAGGAGTTGATAATACCACTTCAATGAAAAAACTGTTAGCGTCAATGAAATCAACCATGCAGTGTTTCGAAAGCCTTGTTATCTGTTACGTATTAGGCTTAGTTCTGTAAAATGATGGAATGTACCAAAACATATGAATGTGAGTACCCCATAGATCTGGAAAAATGATTCTTCCGTTGTTGTACGAGTAGAAACATTCGTATTCATATCATAACTAGGATTGTATGCCAAAAAAACCACAGTCTAAAGTTTATATTAATTCAAATTACACGAATTTTAAGATACATCTTAAATATAAAGTTGATTTTTTGATTTTTTGTAAAGTCACATCAATTTGTGGTGAACGAAATGAATGAATGGTGAATTTGTGACACTTTTTTTGACTAATGAATTTCATAAATAAGTCTTTTAAACTTCTATAAAGTACTTAAAAAACAAGTACTTAAGTATCGCAAAATATTTCAAAACAGCGACATATTATTCTAAGCATTTATGTGCGAAAATATGAAACTGATAAACTGAATAAAAAAAAATACGATGAAGGTATTATCATCTCTATACAATTCCATCAGACAAACAGACATCCCAGCATCCTCCCTCGGACTTTAATATTGATCAGTGTCCGGTCGCGGTCAGGTAGTCTCGGCCACTGGCGCATGCGTACCTGCCCCCTATGTACTATACTATACGGACCAATTTCGCTTACCTTTGTTATTTGCACAGAAACATGTAGATACTTTATTCGATGAAACGTAAAGTGTGATTCACAATGTAAGTTTGTACGTCGTCATCTGTTTTTTATTTCTGCTATTGACCAACTGTGGCGCAGTTTTCAGGTTGCTCAGATACCATTCAAGGGTTTGTTGGTATAAGTCTTTTTCGTAATTTTAAGACCCTTCGCAGACTGCAGACTTTCTATCGGCCGATAGTTGAGACGGGCTATACTTCTCCATACTCATTACGAGTCGAAGTATCTTCCGTCTCAACTATCGGCCGATAGAAAGTCTGTAGTCTGCGAGGGGTCTAAAGGTTTGTGGTATTCTTATAAGCCTTTTATTGTATGGTTGACACACAAATTACTTACTGCCGTAAAAAAAAGTTCGTATGAGTCAGTGGCCAACTCTGGTGACGGAGTTTTTAGGCCGCCTTAAGGCCTCCGTCATGGCTTGACGACTTAAATAACTATAACAAATAGACTGAGCGCTTGCGTGGAGGGCACATTAAATTGTCGGTCCTGGCTAAGTCGTCAAGCCATGACGGAGGCCATCAGGCGGTCTAAAAGCTCATCGTGTTCACCGTGAACTCTAAAGAACTTCACTATAGCAAAGAAGTTTATTTGGTTAATTGTCTAAGTAGGTCGATAAAGCTACGTCCTTTTAAAAGGTTTTGCTTTCTTAAAGTATCATTATCATTAATTTAATAAAAGTGATCTTAAGATAATTTATTTCATAAATAATTTACACTGGACCCCGCACTAAGAAAACTTATGTCACGGTAGTAACGAGTAGGTAACAGTTTTCATAAGAATACAACTACGATATAAATAAATATAAAATAAATTTTTGGTCTATTTTAAATATAAGAAATGAAAAGTCTTATCAAAATTTTGGATTCCGACGGGATTCGAACCCGCATCGATCAGACGATCCTCCTAAAGCCGGTGTGCCTTACCGCTCGACCCCGAAATCCTACTTGCCAGTGTCCAAATTTTCGATAAGCTCATATTCTTCGGTTAATATAGTTAAGTGATCGTACATACAAAATGATGTAGGTATGATCATCTTATGGAATACTAACTTCTGCAAGATGTGGGCATGTATCAAATACTTACGCATTCGGACATGCTTTTGACTACCCCCCTTAGATATCTTCAAAGGATCTGAAACATAAAAGATCTGAGAGAATGTCTACCGCGCCTTGGAGATACAGTTTACCCTGTTTACGTTTTTTTTCAAAATTATAACCTGCTCTATGTCCTAAAAGTTGTATTATTTATGCTGATTGATCCACCCGTGACCCTAATCTATGTCAGTTTGCCGGACGATGCTCAGCCGAGCCTACGTTAGCTGACTTTGTCGAAGTTTGACCCACTTACTTCATTTAATCATCGTACTATTTATAAATAGACAATAAAAAAAATTATGCTGGACATTTCACTTAGCATCATATAGCCCCAAACTAAGCAAAGCTTGTACTATGGGAACCAGATAACTGATTTACTACTTATATACTTTTTGTTTGTAAAAACATACATATTATATACAATATTTGCAGATCATACAAACATTTACCTATGTATAGAATATAAATAAGTTTAAGCATAGATAATAAGAGCTGTGGAATCTGTTGATAAATAAATAAAAATAAAATAAATCCCGCGGCAGGGATCGAACCCGCAACCTTCTGCGTCCCAAGCGGGCTTTCACCCACTGCGCCACAGAGGTCGTCAAATGACAGCTCTTTCCTTTTCTTTCTTTGGTTTCGTAAGTAGTATCAAGTGTTACGGGTGTCCATGGGCTACAGGTATTGCTCTTCATCAGGCAGGGCGTATGGATGTTTGTCGTCATAGTGATGTCACTGGCTGAGTTAACTGATCAAATTCAGTGTGTTCCGTCACTTGTTTGAACCGCTTTGTCAATATTTGTTCACAAAGATCATAATAATCCGCAGCCTTTTTCATCCCACTGCTGGGCATAGGCCTCTCTTTGTTTGTGACAACCTTCCCTATCTGCGCAAGTTTGACCTGTATTCATAATTTACACTGAATATTTTTTTGATTATGTAAGCAAAAATGCATATTATGTAAACTTGGGATTTTATCGTAATCTAGTTTCTTAAATACACGTATATTATGTTTATTATTAATAGGTACCAGACCATATTTAAGGCCGGCCACATACATGCTGAATATCTTGCTGAAATCAGAATCTTAAATTCTGATTGTTCAAACATTCATAACCTAAAAAAATCAGAATGTGTATGGAAAAACACGTTAATGTATGGAATCCTGGGCTTCAATCTTGGCAAAACCTTCAGCATGCATGTGGCCGGCCTTACACATGTAGTGTACGTCTCGAATCTACATCAAACCATCATACATTACCAAAAAGATCCCCGATTTAATATCACAGAGAAGTCCCTAAATTCCGTATCATGTAAAAGAACACATTCAATATTGGGATGGTATCCCTTTGGCCGTAACAAGGTTTTATTAGATCCCACTAAAGGGCATCCCCACACAAAGGTAGTACTGAAACCCTTTTTCTACCTTACTTCAAATATATTAACTGTCCCGCTACCTTTGCTTGTGGAGTTACAGATGCTGGATAGGACAATAGTAGTCTTGTGTAGTTCCGGAACGAATAGTTCAATTGGACTACTTCTTTTGCGTTTAGTTCTTCCTTCACTAGATAAATTTCAATAAAATCATATCTCTAGTTCCGTAGTTCAGCGTAGCAAATGAGCGAGACAAACGTTGCGAGCGAGAACGATAGAGGCAGACAGGCGATACATTGGACTAGATTCTATGAACTAAACTATCTAGTTCAAGAGATAAGTTATAAATGAATACCGATCAGAGCGATGAAAATGACAGGCTATTGAACTACGGAACTAAAATATAGATATACTTCGCAGCGATCAAAAGATATGTATCTATCTTTTTAACCGACTTCAAAAAAAGGAGGAGGTTCTCAATTCGCCTGTATGTTTTTTTTTTTATTATTATTTTTTTAATTTTTTTAACCGACTTCAAAAAAAGGAGGAGGTTCTCAATTCGCCTGTATGTTTTTTTTTTTTTTTGTATCATGTTACGCGATTACTCCGCAAATTGTGGACCGATTTTCAAAATTATTTTTTTGTTTGAAAGGGTATGCTCCAGAGGTGGTCCCATATAAATTTTATTCCTGAGGGTTTGATAGTTTTCCCGTAAAACTCTAATAACCTTCCCTCCTAGCCATTGTAAATCGAATCGACAGATAACTTTAAGACTCTCTATGCATTATGTCAAACTGACGTTATACACACGCCGCGTGTCGAGTCGAACATTGAAGTCGGTTTTTCTTTTAGTTTTAAAACGTAATTATCAATTAGGTGACACATTTTGCGCATGGCTCGACAATAGGGACTGAGAAATGAAACAGGATCACAAAATATTCTCTTAGATCTTTTTAGAGGATTCAAGATGGACGACTTTTGTGGTTCAGTGGGTGAAAGCCAAGTGGGCTTTCACGCGCAGGACGCAGAAGGTTGCGATTTGAACCCCGCCGCGAGATAAATGTTGTAAATATAAATATTTACTGCCACTTTACGTTACGTTTGATGGGTTAGCTTTCTATGTAAGAAAACTATTGGTTTATATTAAAGAGACTCTTCCAGTTTTTATAATATCTCGAAAAACGTCTGGCTATTTATATCCAACGCATTTTTGTCAGGGAAAATCATGCCTTATAAGCATAGCTATATAGCCTAATACGGCGTTGCTAAGCTATCGTAACGATGGTGACCGATCATAATACTTACAGTTTAGATATTATGATTGCAATCTTATAACAGTATGCATAGAATTCAAAATACAAATAACTATGAGGGAAGAGTTACAATTTTATCCTTAGGCGATCCTTGAATAACTGAATTAAAATCGTTAGATGGAATTGTGTTCAGCGAAAGGCTACGAGAAATACAGGGTGTAAAAAGACAACTATCGAAAACTGAGGGGTTGCAATCAGACCATGACTCTAAACATATTTAGCGAAAAAAATACGTTTTTTTTTTCACTTAGCTTAGTCATTTTATGTTATTTTCGGTTATTTACTATTACTGCAACATAATAACACCACACCTACCTAATAATTTCATTTATAAAAGAAAAAAATCGTTAAAACTTAAAATCCAGCAATCTACGTCCAATAACGCGCCCAGAACATACGCAAATAGCACTCTTCAAACGCTGTTTTCTCCGGATATAATGGTTTTTTTGGAAAATCCTTTTAGATTTGTGTTTGTGTTGGGATGCTGTACCTACACCTTTCGGCTTCGGTAGACGTCTTTTTACACCCTGTATATCTGGTCTGCACGGTCACTAAACGGATGGGTGACCGTTAATGGCAAACTGAGCTTCTGTGCTTCGGAGATCACGTTTCTAATGAGTGTATAAATTGACTCCGTACTAGTATTTTTATGCTTTTTTTATTTGACCGGTATCACTGAAAGTAGAAGGCCAAAAAAAGATTAATTTGTATGAAAAATATGATGTTTTATCATTATTACGGACATAAATATTATGATTATCAGAATAATTACTGAAATTTGTTTGTCCATGAAACTCAAAAACACTAAGCTACAATGAAAACCACTTATCAATGTACACTCTCAGGTGCTTATGGACGTCCGTCCTGCTCGAGTGCCAGCGCACGACCGAGTCAACTGACGAACTGCCGCCACACTTTGAAAATCATTTTAATCAAAACATCACAGTAATCCCGAAGATATTATTAAAATACATTTCGAGTTTGAAGTGTTACAAATTGGAGGACAGAGTCAATAGTATCTGCCCCAAATAAACATGTGTCCTCCGAAAGTTGGAGAAAGTTTCAAAAATCAATGACTCGTGCAAGACAAACAGCGTGGAGTAGCCAGCTTCTTAACTTTTGGACATAGATTTATGAAGATGAGAATAGATATCGATAAAAAGTGAAGTAGTAAATATCGATTCATGAAACACATCACTAAAAAAACTTTCCTATGATATTAACTACATATAGAAACTGGTCACAATTGGAATAGATTTTTTTAAATAAAACACGTCAAGAAAATACCCGTCATTGAATTAATTATAATATGATACTTATAAACTACTAGCTGTCTGCCGCGGTGTTACCCGCGATCCCTCGGGAAAACTTCACTTCCCCGGGATAAACTATAGCCTATGTTCATCGGGGATAATGTAGGATTCTAATGGTGAAAGAATTTTTCAAATCGGTCCAGTAGTTTCGGAGCCTATTCATTTCGAACAAACAAACAAACATACAAACAAATATTTCCTCTTTATAATATTAGTATAGAAAAAAAAAGAGAATTCATTCTCATCAACCACTAGTCCGAAATTGTAGATGGTTTTTCGAAATTGATCATCTTCAAGGGCAATAGGCTTAAATTATCTTAAGTTTTCACGCAAAAACAACATTATAAAGTTAACAACAAAAAAGTTTTGTGCTTTTTGAACGGAAAACTTCTTTAGGCGCGTTGGGTATTTTTGAGATAGAAAAAAATCAATGAACTCGTGACACTGTAACCGATACCATTCGGCAAACTTCGCCAAAAATCGGGGTCTGTCAGCGTTTCTCGCCGCGTCAACCTGCGTCAGCGTTTTTAATTGTTTTTAACCTCAATTTTTAATAATTAACAATTTCAAGTATTCACTTCTGTCGGCACTCCCGGAGTGCTGATTCATGTTAAACTATATAAATCAATATAATTAGTAATCAAATTCAGCGTAATAAAATGAAAACTTCATATAACATGTAGTTCAAAAACTCGTTCGCTTTACCCTACAAAATGTTATTGCTTATCCGTGGCGTAGCGGCTATGCTACGGCGTAGCGGCGATGCTGCGGGTGCTACAAGAGGTGGGGTGGGGGGCACTGACCGCGACATTTGTAGCCGTCCACCCCGCTGTCTCGGCAACTTAATGTGGGGTGTGTATGTATGTGTGTGTTTAATTCAGGGTGTTATTAGAGCAGAAGGAAATTGTTTTTAGTCTGGATTTACTTTGTTACCTGTGAAAAAAATTGAAAAAGTTGTTTGGTTTTACACTTTTATGTATAGAGTGTTGCAAGATAATAACGATATTCAAAATGCAAATAATCTGTAAGTAAAAAAATTTTCTGTAAGTTGTATGCTACTTTTTTCCAATCCATCACTTATGATAAGGAATAGGATGCCAATTGTAGAATTGGCAAATGTTCTTAAGTCCTAAGCATCTAATTAAGCAATTAATTTAAGTCAAAGTCAGAAAGCATTTATTACGTACGCAATGTATATCGTACAGATAGGTACTATCGACAAAATTCCCGCTACACCAATTTTGAAACTGTTTCGCTTGCAAGCAGTCAGCTTTTTCTTTTGATCTGTTATTTTGACCAATAGAGACATGATCATCTGTTTAGTTTTGTGAAAGCCCTTTGTTTTTATGGTTGGGCCCTATTGTCACCGTCAGTGGTCAAAAAAACTTTTTGAAAGAGCCCCGCAATACTTCTCTGATATTGGAAGGCGGAGGTAACTGCTGTCGCTTCACAGAAAATTCACCCTTAATGTGGTAGAGCACAGTAATTGCAAATAATACTTTGAAGTTAGTTGATGTCCTATGCGAAATGTCCAAATTATTATCCATAAATTGTAAAAAAAAACATCAGGCACTATAACCCTAGTGGTCGGTCGGCCGAGCAAGCTCCACTCGCCAGAGGGCGGGGGGACTGACCACCCCACCCTATTTACTGCAGATTTTATTTGCACGACATGGCCGCCTTGCATACTTTGAATTTGGAACACTTATTATTCTTAAAACTTTTTGAAAATGGAATGGGCCGATAGTGATTAGCACGACCAACACAATATTACCGCTTTCTTTGAATTTGGAACACTTATTTTATTATTTTTAAAACTTTTTGAAAAGAGAACGGATGGAAATGTGATAATAATGTTATCTCGATATGCAGGACACAACCGCATTCAATAGTTTGAATTTGGAACACATATTTTAAAATGGAAAGGACGAAGTGTTAAATGGAGAGGACGAAGTGTATTTACTCGTATATATTAGCTTGATACAAGACTGACTTGAGAATAGTTTAAATTTGAAGCACTCATTTTTTCAAATGAAACGAACGAGATGTGATAGTGATAGGTAATTCACGTCAATGATGTTATAGCGCATTGTTTTCCTCGCATGGAATCGCTATGAAAAAGTATCTTTCTAAGCTATTAATTGTTTAATATGTTTAGGATCAAGACTTAAGCATTGTAAAATATTAGTAAAACACGACTGGAGCCCTTTAATTCTTTATTGTACACAATAAAACAAAGAGAAAAAAGGTTGTTACAAAATACATGTACAAAGGCGAGCTTAACCCTAAAAGAGTTTTCTACCAGCAAACCTTTGAGTATAGGAAATGCCATTAACAAAAGTGGATGCGTAGTGTACATACCAATAAAACAGAAAGCTATTAATAGATGTTATTTAAATACTTAAAATAAATTATCTAAACAATATAGTAAGAACCAAATATAAATAAATATAAAATATACTTAAACACCCATAGAATGTACTTAAATAAATATAATAATATAATAAATTTTACCTTAGATTTAAAGAAGATAAGCGATTGACTACTGCCTCGTAGGTTAAAACGAATTGCAAATTCTAATTTCTTATCTAAAAAAAAATCACCAAAGTTGGCAACTAACGTAATCTTGCTTTTTTTTGGAATCGTAAAATCAAGAAAGAAAAAACATTTATTTGGAAACACACACTATGACAAAAAAGAAAAAAGAACATAAGAACAAGCACTCTAAGAAATGACTAAACAAAGGTGGCCAGTGGTTTCGATGTTTTTGAATTAAACTTGATTGTTGACCAGAATATCGTATGGGCTATATAAAATACTGAAATGAAGTTATTACGTACAAGTATCATGAACGTATTCAAATGTATCATGAACTGGCATATAAAGATAAATAAAATAAAATTCAAAAGTTACCTAACAAGGTAATTTGTCACAGAAAATAAACTTGTGTAACAAACTAACATCGTAAACATTCCCATGTCGAGAATAATTGGACCTATCCGAGCAGCTTGAAGAAAAATACCAAGCCATCTCCTCAAAAATATGTTACGTCTCTGAACCATTGTCCTTTGAAAAAAGAATATCGCATAACGAAGTTGAGTTCCGACTTTATATCAAATATCACGCATGACGCGACTCGCCCCCTCCTAGGGAGGGCAATAAAAAATAATATATTGGAATATGTTGGAAATAACAGCGTATCATCCTTCGCATGGATACCGGGCGTATGAGGACATTCGTACTCTGACGAGTCCAGCCTCCTTTTATTGTCTCGAAACTGCTGACGTGCGTAACGGTTTCATGTTTGTTATTTCGCCTCACATGAATAAAATTATGTTACGGCTTTATTACGATTCGGGGAGTAATAAGGAAAGATGTAGGTTTTTGCGATCATTACTAAAAGCGAACGTCCTATTTGGATAACGACGTAAAAGCGCTGACATGGAGACTGGCAATAAAAAATCTGATCACTTACCTACATTAGTCGATAACAGTAGACATTGTCATGTATCAGCGCACTATATCATTTCGCACAACACTAATTCGAATATCGAACGCCACTTTAATTTCAAATCGAACATAGCTTTGATTTTTAAAAACGAACATCGTTTTGAAAATCGAACGTCACTTGCGCACACGCACTCCAGATAAAGTTTAAGAAAGGAATGGATCAGGAAGTAAGGTAGACCCGCGGGGTCAGGTAGCGGGCTTAAGAATTACGGGCGCGTTAAAGGGTTAACACACAAAAGGTGTAATTATTATTACAGGGTTAAGGGGCACACAAAAGAAGCTACCGGTGGGTTTTGGGTAAAGTTGAGGTTGCACGCGTGGTGTGTTAGGTGAGTTTGAATAATTAATTTTCTTAAACACTCTTCGTCCATATCATTTTTAAAATTATTGTTATTCTGAAACTCGAACCAAATAATTTTATAGTTCAATCGCTATAAATTTAATTGTTTCAGATTTTGTTATTATGTTTTTTTTTTAATAAGTAAAGGTACAGTCCACTAATAAAACAAACTTCAAGTAATTGATAAGTAAAACAAACTTAAAAAAAAATTCATGTGGGTTTTTTTTTTGCAAAATTTTGCAATACCTGACTGCACTTTCGCGTGTGAACTTTTAGACTGTCATCTTTGACAGCAAAACCAACCCTTCATTGCAAAATGTACCTGAAAGTAGCGACCCAATAATTCATTACCAAACAATAGCAACTAACTTTTTAGTAATAGTAATAACCCTTTATCGAAGTACCGTTGTCTGTGACCCTTGCGAATTTTGACACAAATAAAACACCCGTTCCAAACACAAATATTTAAGAAAAAAAAACCATTCGATTTTTAAACTTTGTCTCTGGCCATAAATCAGATCGGTTGTAACAAAACGTTGCAGTTATACGTTCGATATTTGAATTGAAGCGTAAACGATAGCTCGTCATAAAAATAAAAAATGGCAATTAGCTTGACTTTTTCATTCTATTTTCAAAAATCTTTTTATTTGTTAAATTTTCAAAAAGTTCCTTGTCTATTTTTCCAACAACAAGTTTGTTTTTCAATGAAGTCAACAACAATAAACACCGACAAGAGCACTTGCAGTAAAAGATGTAAGATTAGATTGAAAGCTAATTTTGTCCTTGACATGTGCCGCGTTTTGTGACTTCAAATTATTCGCCTAATTACCTACCGTATGCTGATCGTTGATTTGCTGATAAGGGAAGTGGTGCTTCAACCTTTTGTACGAATAAAACATAGGTTTATCAGATCATTTGGATTATACTTGAAAACGCATGACGTCTGTTTTTTCTTCCGAATATATTACGTGATAGTTTAGGTAATATTAATGTAAAAAAATATTGTTAGGTAGGTAAGTGTTTCATTCTATATTAAACTATGATTTCCTTTTTTAAACTTTCGATAAGCATTTTTGTTGTGTTTTCAATGAAAGATAATAATTACAAAGCGCTATAATTTATTATGTGTAATTAATTTTTAGGTATTCAAAATCTATTTCAATACCTATGTGTACCTATGTGTGTGTAAGTGAACGGATTGCAATTCAACGTATTACTTTGTAGTTTTCTTGATGTTTGAACGAGAACCTAGTGTTTAGACAAACTAAGTAAGGTTTATAAACACTACTAATCAAACTTATACTGTCATTTACATGGTTAAACAAATAAATAAGCACATACAAAACAGTTCGTTGGAAGACTTATAAACTCAAACAAACAGTATTACAGTCAAAATTCTAACGATTAGAAGCATCTGCCTCTCACCACATTGAATGCAAGTATTATGCGCCCCTTATGCAAAAATTGAATAGACCCTTTTGTCATAGATCAGGTATACGCAAAATTGCAACATTCAAATTAATAAAATAATAAAAGTAGTTCGTGATCTATGCAAGGGTTAAGTCTCCATTGTCGGTTAGGAAGGGTCTGTTGTCTATGCCATAGACTATGGGACTAACGGTCTTTGCTAGAATGCATTTAGAATTCGCCGAATACCGAACGCTGAACTTTTCTGTGAGCTCGTTATTTTTAGTTTTAAGAACTCGAAAGTATAATTATTATTATTTGTTCTAACCTATGCGGTCTCACTGCTGGGCAAAGGTCTCCCCCATCATTTTCCAAGACTTGCGGTCGCCAGCTTCGTCCCACCAGTCAGCTCGGAATGCATCGAGATCGTCACGCCAGCGTCTTCGAGGCCTGCCCATCGTCAGGCACCCACTGCGTCACGATCTTAGCCCATCTATCGGGATGCATTCGGCTCAAACTCAAATTCAACTTCAAACTCGAAAGTATAATTTTATAAAAATAATTTTATACAAAATAAAAATAAAATTTTGTATAAACCTAAAACAGCATAAAAAATTTGATAGCAATAGAAAATTTAAAAAGAAACAGGACCACAATAATTGTATCCCTAAGGCACAGAAGACAATCTCAGCTCTTCAATTAGGTATTCTAAATACCTACTCACCTTAAATATCTAGAATGTAGTGTGCACAAAATATACATTAAATGAATACTCACATTTTGAATACAATTATAATTACCTACTAGAAATCTAGACAGCAAAAGCAGATTAAATGTATTTATTAAATGTCATGGGGTCATGAGAACTCAAATCACATTACGAAAAATTTCACACAAATCGACTCTTGACACCATCAACAACATCGATTGGGCAAAAAATACCCCAATCAGGGAAACAGGGTTAAAGTGCGTGTTTTGGGGTAAAATCGAGTGATATATTATTGTATACAAAACTAATTGTGTTTGTATAGATTGTACTTTTTTTGGGTGTTTTTTTTGCACAGGATGTTCGTATTTTGATGATTTGGAGCGTTTATCGATATTGCTAATGACATTAATTTATTGCTGTCAGTTTTTGGTGGGAAAATGTAACTGCTTTACTTTATTTTGGTGACAAATAATAAAGTTTAGTGCTGATTAGTTAATTTAGAATCATTTTCAATAATTTTGATTTTTAGATAAGTCGTGTTGTATTTTAATCACAGTTATTATTAGTGTACTCTCGGCAATTGGAAATGCTATTAAAAATACGAATACTTACTATTTTTTACAATAGACAACTTTTGAGTTACTACAGATTTTAAACAGACACTGCAATTATTATTATTAATATTATTGATAAAACAAAATAATCGTTTCAAGCCCAATACAACACTTCAAATCCTTTGACAGTGTAAATGTAATAAAAAATGTAACAATCAATTGTACGTAGTATTTCGGTAGCTTACAACGCTTACACTTCGGATCTCAGAGTAAGAGAACTAGCTATATATGAACATACACTTCATAGGGACGCGCAGTATGAACTTTACAGCAAGGGGGCAGCAATCAGCATAAACTACTGATTACAATAAAATTGTATAAAAAAATTGAATTGCATTGCAAGACGAATGAGAATAATAAGAGCACAAAAAAATACAAAGTTTAATAACTCAATGAGCATGTCTCGCGGCCTAGGCTGTTAGGTTGTAAGTAATTAATAAATAAATAAATGTCAAAAAAAAACTGATCTGTGTAGAAAATGCAAGAAAATTGTCAACAACAAAATTGTCTTGATAAATATCAAACAACCAAAGTAATTTGGGGCTGATTTTAAGTTTAACCCTGTTTTCACATGACACTTCACTTTGTTCATACGAATACCATTCATATTAAGCTATAGCTAGCTATAGCTAGCTCCGTTTTTTTATACAGAACCCAAAACTATTGTATCGATTCGCAAAGTCAACGAGACTTTTTTTATGAACTTTTTTCGAAATCCTATTTTTCGGATTTAAAGGGATTTGGACACTTTGTTGTGGCAACAATGACGTTTGTGGAGATAGATATTTGTTTTGATTTAGTGTCTATTTAGTTTTATAATTTCTCACGTTTTTTTTAACTGCGTATATTTTTATGTTCATCGCAGAATCAGTCGAGATATATTTCTTGTTGACTTTCTATACCATTCCTACGCCTAAACTTTATACATGCTGTAAAAAGAAGTCTACCGAAGCCGCAAGGGATTGGCACAGCATCCCAACACATAACCAAATCCAAAAGGATTTTCCGAAAAATCATTATATCCGGAGAAAACAGCGTTTGAAGATTACTGTTTGCGTATGTACTGGGCGCGTTGTTTTACGTAGATAGCTGGATTTTTAGTTTTTTTTTTCTTTTATAAATGAAACTATTATATAACAACAAAATGATGTGAACACAAATGATAATACAATTATCGACTGCATAGTTCTTGAGATATATAAATAAAAGAACTGCAAATGTATAGAATAGTGTCAATAAAATGCAAGTCGAAAAAGATACAGCCAACATAAAAAATTCAAAGCAATACGAAGAGCAATTCGCGACAATCCTAATCACGCGTCCCTCGGTACCCCATCCAATCTCCTTGCCCCAATACTTGGCTTATCAACATTCGGACACCATAACACGACTTTCGTAGCCTCATACATATTTTAGGGGCACGAACCCCGCTTTGGTCAACTGTCAGTAATGATTTGCAGCGCTTTCCCTATCTTACGCCCCCAACTATCAACACCACTCTATATAGACCTACATATCCTAAAATATTGTTCTAAATCTGAGACCAGGTTATAGTAGTTTTTCTGAACCAGGGGAGTTAGAAAAAGTTAGATTATCTACTATTTTTCGGACGCGCGGATACCGGGGTGGGTTTTGGTGGAAAATATGGCTTCCTATTTGTGTTTATTTCAATGTGATGTGATGATTTATTTATTTATATTTATTTATATTTATTTATACATTTATGATAAAACAATTATTTTCAATACAATGACAGACCTTATTTAGAAAAATAGTTCCAATAAACTAAACTTACAATTTGCAAACAATTGAACTTTCACTGGCTGCAATTTCAGATGTATGCATACTCGCCATAGTAAAGTAAAAGTAAGTTCGTATGAGTCAGTGGAGTGGCCAACTCGGTGACGGAGTTTTTAGGCCGCCTTAAGGCTTCCGTCATGGCTTAACGACTTAAATAACCGGGACCGACAATTTAACGTGCCCTCCGAAGCACGGAAGCGCTCAGATTAAAATGCCACTGGCAGTCACCCATCCACTTAGTGACCGATTCGAACGTTCCTTAACTTTGACGATCTATCAAGAACGACTAAGCAAGCGCGACCACGAGCGCTAAATAGCCTATATGCGATTACCTATATTATTCCTAAAATACTGCAAGAATTTTTGACTACTTATCCTATATTGAAAGTGTCGTCGCCAGTCGCCAAGCTTATACAAACAAACATTAAGTTTATTAAGAGTTGTAACGAAATTCGGTATTTTTTCGGCTTTCGGTCAATTTGATAAATTCCTTGACATCTTTTAGTTCGAATATCTAAAGTTATTGTAATAATATTCCGAGCTAATACCATATTATCTATGCTGGCTACTGCCCTCCTTCGGTTAGGTTTGTGGTACCTAGATAAAACGTACCTAGCCTATAGCATTCATTACAAATACCTAGACCCTACATAGTTATTTTTATTATGGCTAGAAATTATTATTATTATTTTTTACTCCTTTGAATCTTGCCATCTGCCTTTCTGGGCATTTAGCTAGAGTTTTATCCTGCATCCGTTCGTGAAGGGCGCGAGTGGTAAGAGCAAAGTGGCCATTCCACATGATAAATGCTCTAATTGAGGGCTAGATAAGGTCTTCAGGGGCTCTTTAATATATATATAGTATATAAATAGTAAATTTTGTGAACCATTTCATTCAGAAAATAATAAAATCGCTTTCAAAATCAAAAAAATTATGTTTTATCTATACTAATATTATAAAGAGGATTTGTTTGTTTGTATGTTTGAAATGAATGTGCTCCAAAACTACTGGACCGATTTGAAAAATTCTTTCACCAATAGAATTCTACATTATCCCCAATGAACATAGGCTATATTTTTATCCCGAGGAAGTGAAGTTTTCCCGAGGGATCGCGGGTAACACCGCGGTGGAGTAATGCACAAAGGGATACAGTGCAGTCAAAGGACTACTAAGTCACCAATAACTTTTAGGCCGTAAATTCGTGCTATTTCGAGTCCCAACCCTAGTATATTTGGCTAAGCAACGTGACACCGGCACTGGTCCACGGATTCGGCAACGCAAATAACATTTGTGCGGCAAACATCTTGCTGTGGCTATCGCGTTACTAACTCAAATATCTTTTATTGCTAATACATTATGTAAAGTAGGTATAGTCATATCCTACAGAAATCTTTGTGGAAATAAATAAATAATGCTGGACATTTAACACAGTGTCATCTAGCCCCAAACTAAGCAAAGCTTATACTATGGGAACCAGATAACTGATATACTTTTTGTTTGTAAGTAGATACATATACATTTTATACATAGAAACACCCATACCTGAAAATGCAAATAAATATTTGCAGATCATACATACATTTATATATTTACAAACAAAAAGTATATAAGTAGTATATCAGTTATCTGGTTCCCATAGTAGGTAAAGCTTTGCTTAGTTTGGGGCTAGATGTTGCTGAGTGAAATTGTCCAGCATTATTTATTTATTGGTATGGGTTACTTACCCCCGGTTGCCTCCTGCTATATAAAAGTCTAGTAAAGATTTTATTCATATCAATTACGAAAAAAAAATCTTAGCAAAACAGAACTTATTTCTTTTGTAATAAGGCATACTCAAAAGTTTGTAGAATTCGTATTACCGTACATTTACAACCCAAATTGGTATATCAATATTGTTTGGTGAATTCGTCGAACCTTCACGAAATAAATAAGTTATCATAACTTGTTATATGAGCGAAGAAAAAATATGTTCATGTTTGTTCGCCCTCAACGCAGAACTACGCCAAAGAATATGACCGGGCCTTGGAATAGATGAGACACTTTGTTTAAAAATACATTTATTAGCTACAAGACAGTCTCATCTAGAGACAAAAGCAAAACGAACCTTAGTTACATTTATATTCGATTAAAAATCAGAAACCATAATCAGACAGGAAAACAATGTCATTACGTGTTACTTGAACTAGTCACGCGTAGGCTCTATCCCACTCGGCCAACCCACACCACTCACTAAAGAAATAAGTTCAAATTAATTTAGATTAGGATTCCCTAGGCCCTAGACAGTGTCACGGTACACATCTCTACCTAATGATTGACTACTACAGTGATATCAGAGTATTAAAAAAAATAAGAATTAATTAAAAACAGACAGACAGACAGACCGACCGACAGACAGACGGACAACAAAGTAATTCTATAAGGGTTCCGTTTTTTCCTTTTGAGGTACGGAACCCTAAAAATATGGTTCAAAGCTGTATCTCCAAGTAGAGAATGTCCACCGTGACTCGGAGATAAAGCCCTCTCTGAAGCTTTCGATGTGTAGGCATTAATCAATGAATAAACCCAGACTCCGCAATAGTCAATCACACACGCTCGTCGCGTCTTTACCTCGCTCCGTCTACCGGAATAAAAGCTTCACATGACCTGCACACAGATATTTTATAGATATCTTTGAATTTCAAATGTGGTGCATCTACGTGCTTCTATCTTTGTCTCTTTACGATGTTTTTCAAAGTTGAGAATGGCTTGAAGATTTATTTATAGGTAGGTAGAGGTACCTACTAGCGGTCTGCCTTGACTTCACTTGGAATATACCTTAAAGTCCCATTCGATAAAACCTTGAATTAAAATATTTTGTTTTGGTTTCCAAGATAAAATGTACAATTAGACAAACAAGTCTTGTGGTTGAGGGAAAGATTGAGGGTACAAGGCTGCGAGGTAGATCTCCAGTGAGATGGACGGACCAAGTGAAGGCAGCGCTGGACAGAACCTTAATGAGTGCACCAGAAAGACCACCATCCGAGACGAATGGCGCAGAATTGTGAAGCGAGCCACACAACTCCCGACCTGACGACCACGACCACTCTGTCAAGAGTGCAACGACTAAGAAGAAGAAGAAGACAAAGAAATACAATTTGCACTCTTTTTATTAGTACAGAAAAATATATTCTATGTATAATATGTATGTATTTACAAACAAAAAGTATATAAGTAGTATATCAGTCATCTTAGTACCCATAACACAAGCTCTGCTTAGTTTGGGGCTAGATGATGCTGTGTGAAAAGTCCAGCATTATTTATTTATTATTTATTATTATTTATATTGCAAGAACTAGAGTTCTTGCAATATTTTTTTAATCTAGAGATTAATTAAATTTTTGAAGTTGGTATTTACTCGTCTTAGTAATTCAATAGCATTAGAAGATAGTTGACCTTTATAAAAACTCAAAACCTTTTTAAAATACCTTTATAACCCTTCGCAAGCCAAGACAAATACAGTTGCTGTCAATTTAACCCTTCAAAATTGCAAAGTCCGTGAGAACTCGGAAGACTTAACCCTAAACACCTGGTTATAAACCGTACCATAACTGTTCTTGCGCAAACCCTTTGATAAAGCGTCGAAAAAACCCGAGAAAGATTTTTCTTTTATAAATCAAGGGTTAAAGCAGGTGTGGACAGATGCTTCCTGATTCGCGTGAAATTATCTTTTTTTTTAATAAGCGCCTGGTTCATCCCACGTTGTCTGATGAAGTGTGAAAATTAATGGTTCCTTTTCAACTTCGAAGACTATTAGATCCCGAATTTATTATGATACAACCCCTACTAATTTTATCCGTTATGTTTAAAAAATATGATTAAGATCCTATTTTTAGGTTCGTTTTGAAACGGGTAAAATATTTCTAACTGAGATTTCTCTTCCTCAGTTTTAGATTTTATGACAGAGTAAATTAAATCGCGGTGCATAAAAACTTTAGGGTTAAACTTTTAAACAGTAGAGTAAAATTTCGTTTGTGAACAAAAATATAGCGAATGATCAGAAACTTTTGAAGCCAATAGTCTACGTAAAACAAAAAAGTACCACAACTGCGACTGAACTAAGCACCCAATTACTTCTATTGATATTAATTAGTTTATTAAAAGGGACAACCACCCACAATTCACGTCAATCCTTTCAAGGGTCCAAATCCACTTCAAATAATTAAAGAACGCATTGGCTTACCCGACTACTCCAAATGTCAAACGAGGCCGGATATAAACTTACCGCCTATTCTTTACGCTTTAAAAAAACCCGACAAAGGCAGAAGGGTTAGTGGTAAAAAAAATACCTTGGCAATGTTACGCCAATTTTATTTTCAAGGAAATTAGATATCCTCTTACAAGGCAGTCTTTTAACCCTTTGTGGATGTGTGGGAATCTAAGAACGGTATTTTAAGATAACGGAATCGTTTTTTATCATTGGCATATGTCAATTTTTTAAACAAGATCGCCGAATAACTGTATTGTAGTCGTTAAAATCAATGAACTATTTGAGAATTTGAGGAGCTATGGAAAGGGCTATGCTTGGTGTCTCTCTACGAGATCGAATCAGGAATGAAGAGATCCGTAGACGCACTAAAGTCACCGACATAGCCCACAGGATTAGCAAGCTGAAGTGGCAGTGGGCAGGGCACATAGCTCGTAGAGCTGACGGCCGTTGGGGCAGAAAAGTTCTCGAGTGGAGGCCACGCACCGGAAATCGCAGCAGAGGACGGCCCCCCACGAGATGGAAAGACGATCTTGTAAGGGTTGCTGGGAGCCGTTGGGTGCAGGTTGCACAAAATCGATCGCTGTGGAAATCTATGGGGGAGGCCTATGTTCAGCAGTGGACACTAGGTGGCTGAGATGATGATGATGATGATGATTTGAGAATTTAAAGTACCCTTTTACAATTTCAATTTAATTATTGCTTGTAAAAACAGGGTCACGACTGTATCCCCAAGGCGCGGTAGACATTCTCTCAGATCTTTATATTCCAGATCCTTTGAAGAGGTCTAAGGGGGTAGCTTGTTTGTTATCATGATAATTATGATATTATAATACATATATCTATCTATCTATTTATGTAGAAGATTTAGAATCATCAAATTTCATCATTCAAATTCATAAACTTTTACTTTCTACCTAAACCGTTTCATTTTTACGAAAAGCATTTTATTTTTAAAACAAAGTAACACACGTTACGGAGCAGTCCGGGCGGACATCAGTCATCCTTGTTGAGAGCCATCCTGAGGGAAATTATAGCATCCGCGACCGCCGCTCCGAACTTCACTTGTATATGAAGCTGGTAATCGGTTCTCAGAGCCGTGATGGCCGAATGGGGTTGTGCCTCAGCTTTCAATCCGCAGGTCGTGGTTTCAAATCCTGGCCGTGGATCAATGGATTTTTCATTTTGAATTATTTTTAGGAAAAAGGCCTAACTTTTTTTTACGTTACATACATACATACATAAAGTCACGCCTCTTTCCCAAAGGGGTAGGCAGAGACCACGGATCTCCAGTCGCCACGATCCTGACACACAACTTTCGCCTCATTCACTCTCATTACATTCTTCATACATGCTCGTCGGTTTAGGGTACTTTTGACCTGGCCCTTCTCCAAAATGTCGCCTATTTGATCCAAGAAGGTTCGCCTAGGTCTTCCCCTTCCAGCTGTCCCATGCACACTCGCCTCATACACTTGCTTTGTCAAACGACTGTCATCCATCCTCTCTACATGCCCAAACCATCTTAACATACCTTTCTCGATCCTCAACACTACATCTTCTTTCACTCCACACTGTTCCCTTATCACACTATTTCTCACTCTATCATTCAACGTTACCCCACAAATACTACGCAACGCTCTCATTTCGACAGCATTCACTCTACTCTGATGTTTTTTCTGCCACACCCAACTTTCACTTCCATACATCAATGTCGGTACCAACACTCCTCTATGAACTGCCAGTCGTGCCTTGTTGGACACTTTCCGGCTGCTCATAAAATCGTGGAGTGCCCCATTCACTCGGTTTCCAGCATTCACTCTCCGTTCGATATCCTCATCGTACTTCCCATCTCTTGTAAACAATGTCCCCAGATACACAAACTCTTTCACTTGTTCTTTCACTTGTTACGTTACATGCGAAAAAAACAAGAAAAAAGACTTAGTGATTCGTTGGTCTGATCAAACGCTCTCTGGAAATAGAGGAAAAAGGAGAATCAGAAGAGAGGAGGTGATACCTAAAGGTGCCTTTTGAATACGACAAGAGAAGACAAGAGAAGTTGGCCATGGAAGCTATTTTTTGATTGCCAATACATTCATAATATTTATTCCTCTTTTTTTTTATTATATAGGTCAGCATTTGACCTCACTCTGCCTGATGTTAAGCAGTAGTGAGGTCTAAGATGGAGCATGCTTACCTAGAAGGAATATTTAATTCCATGCCATTTCTGGCTATAAAAATACAAATCTGTTTACTGTGTAAATGCAGTCTTACATTTTCTGTTGCTCCTCGTTTGGTTTGCGGCTGCGACTAGCTAGTTTTGTAATGTTTCAATGTAAATAAATTCAAGTGTGTATTGTTGGTTCTGACTAAATGTAGAACAGTGAAATTGACTGAACATTTCCATATTAAAATAAATAAAAAGGAAACAGCGTTAAAAAAGCAAAAAGCATTCAGCTCGCCAAAGCGGTAACTGCTCGTAAAACGTCATTTACACAATACGATTCTGGCATACCAGTCGCCTCTTGCCACATATTAGCTCTTGCTCCGTTGAGTTTAAGAGGTGCATTTACACGGTGCGATACGATTTAGCATCGCACGTCAATGTTCCCGTGTGAACGCTCATCGTATGCGATTTGTCTTAGTAAAATCGCATACGATGAGCGTTCACACGAGAAAATTGACGTGCGATGCTAAATCGTTTCGCACCGTGTAAATGCACCATAAGAGGCAAGAATGGTATCATGTAAACGACGTTTTACAAAAGAGTTGATAACCTCAACACTAACTTTCAACATAGGACCTCCTCATCAAGCTTACAAATGATTTCCTTTTAGTCTTCGTGACGTTAGCAAGCCTATCATCACCTTAGTTTGTAATGACAGAAACGAAAACCAAATCATGCAATGGCCGTGATTTGAACCTGCAGCCTTATTGTCTAATTTGAAATCCATTGCCAGTTATCATCCCAATTGAGGTCAACCAATCACATAACACGAAAATGACAAAACACGTCATTTTCGTATTGTGTGATTGGTTGAGCTCAATTGGGATGATAACTGGGAATGGATTTCAAGTTAGACCATAAGGCAGCTGAGTATGGGATCTACCAGCCAGTCTCTCCAACGTAAATCATCTTCAAAATTAACTAATCATTAGGGTCGGTTCATATCTAACGGAATATCGGTCGCGTATTATTGGTCGCGGAACGCCAGAACTGACAAATGTATAGAAAAACACTCGACCGTTCACACTCGACGCACTAACGTATCATCGGTTGAGTGTGAACTGTCGAGTGTTTTTCTATACATTTGTCAGTTCTGGCGTTCCGCGACCGATAATGCGCGACCGATATTCCGTTAGATATGAACCGACCCTTAGTCTCTTGTTGACAGTGTCAATCGGTTTGCAACTCGTCTTGATGAGACCAAGTGATGTCGATCGGTTTGTTTGAATGTAGAAGCTGTAAGTATATCACTCGGCCAACACAGCTTCTAAGACCCCTCGCAGACTTCTATCGGCCGATAGTTGAGACGGAATATAGTTCGGCTCGTAATGAGTATGGAGAAGTATAGCCCGTCTCAACTATCGGCCGATAGAAAGTCTGTAGTGTGCGAGGGGTCTAAAACTAAAGCCTTTGACGGCCTAAAGTCTTAGCATCAATGCATTTTCCACATAATTTCATAGCAAAAATGTAACATGATACACGTCTCTTCAAAGCTCCGCTATGGTTTTAATCTACGATGTGAGGATATTGGTTACGCTTCTCTCATCATGTCGCTATATTATTGAAGTTTTATTATAACTTTTTGGATCTGACGTCATTACGTCAGACCTGGCCTGGCCTGGCGCATGAATTTTAAATTATGAAACGCTTGTGTTATTGTAGATTATGTGCTACTACTATCATTTTTTAAATAAGTGGGTAAATAGTTTTTTAACTTTTATCAAAGAACTCAGGAATTTTATAGGTATGCATACTTCAAAAAATCAGTTAGCTCTCTAACGCTACGCTGCTCAATATTGTTTACTATAGGTAATCTTACCTTCTACTCTTCACATTTTGAACAAAAAAAACAAATCCATATTTCTATCTAAATAACTAAGAAAGAACTACAGTCCATTTTCCAAAATCACTATTTTCCCGCAACATAACGCACGCAAAATCACCAGTCACCGTTCTGGCGACAACCCTACATTCTACCTTTGTACTATAATCCCATAAAACCAATCATACCACATCCACAAAAACCATCGACGCTTTAGCACCGCACACTTGCAAAAAAAGTTGAATTACCCAGCAATGTACAGTGCGCAACTTGGAAAGCCGTAAATATTTTAACCCTAAAAAATCTCAGGGTCACAGTGGCCCATTGTATCCAAAATCGGGAATCCATTAATCAGTCTGTGCTAGAATCATCAATATAACATTATAGATAGTCCGAGTATACGATTCTATATTTTGTATCGGTGATTCGATTATACGTAGGCAGTTCATCATATGAAAATGCTGTCGTCATTATGCTAACGATAGGATCACTATATTACATATATTCATGACTCTTTGTCTGACGTCCGCACTCAGACACTTAAACGGCTACTTAAATCCATTCTATAGTAAATTGCAAATCGAAAATATTTACTAATCGTCTCTGAGTACGTCGAAAATTATTTTACATTTACATATATGAAGCAAAAACTCAAACGTTTTTTTTTATATTCTAGGCAACAATAAAAACTGTTTACCCCTGATTCTGTAAATGCCACTAGGTGGTCATTACCAACCCGTGGTGCTCAATTATCGCACAGTAGGTGATTTTGGCACCTTAAATAATTCTGTTTTGTCACTGTATGGCAAATACTTTCTGATAACTTTCGTTTTTAATGTCATTTTTGAATTAATAAAAACAAGTTTGTGGAAGATCAAAAAAAAATCCAAAACTGGTATATAGCGGATGTAGGTACAAGTACTGCACGTTTGAAGTGGGACAGTAGTTGCCTGAAAACAGTCGAAGACGACGCGGCAGACCCAGGAAAAGGTGGCGAGACGATCTGGATGCATTCGAGCCAGACTGGCATATCGTGGCCTTGGAGCTCAAGGAGTGGAAGCTAAAGGAGATCTTTGCCCAGCAGTGGGGTACGATAGGTTAAGAAAAAAAACTTGTGATTTACATTATATGGATTAGGTGCTTAAGCCTTCAGAACTTATTTCATTCAAATCCAAATTTTAAGATTTCGTTGATCGTGATTTCGTGATGAATAATGACTTACCTACCTGAAATAAATAATACTGACAAAATATTATTGACATAATTTCATTAAACATATACAACTAATTTTATAATTAATTTCCTATCAATAACATATTGATATCTCCTGGCAGTATCATCTCCTAACGCATTTACATTAAAAAAGTTCAACACGCAAGCTGTCGCGTCTAAAATCAATGGGTTTTTATTATTAATGGTTAACCCTTTGTACCCACGGACCCAATCGATTTCCGATCCCTGGAGCTCAATACAATGCACATTTTAAAATTTAAAATCCGATATCTGTATGGAGTTTTTTATGCAACTACGATGCATTTTTAACCCTTCACCGTATGTCTGGGGCAGCGGTGCTCAAACTGAGATTTGATCTGTCAAGGTACAACTCATTATTTAAAAATAGATAGATAGATAGATAATTCTTTATTGCATACCACATACCGAAAAAGATATACAAGAAAAAGACACTTAACTTATAGCTAGACAACTGGCCTATTATTTGAAAAATGCCCTTTGAATAGTCAAAGTCAAAAATCATTTATTCAGAAGGACCGCAGGGATCTGAGATACGTACAGTGTGTTTTTAATTTAAGTAAGAATATCTAACGAATGATTTAGACACAAATCACCTTTTTATTTACAAAAACCTACCTGCCGTTATCGCACTTTTTCTGTAACTGTTACTGTAACTGTAATTAGTCGCATAACAAAGTACCTATGATAACTAAAATTCTAAATTGATAAGCAACCAAATTACACCCAAAAATAGAATGAAATAAATAAAGTTTTATCAGGCTGACAGTAAGTTGCAAAAACTTTTATTGAAAAAAGTTTGAAAACCTGTGCGCTGGGATTGTGTAACCACGCGGTGTCTGTACGTGACAATTTAAACAAATTCTGGGCCATTTGGCTTCTGGGGTGGCGCGCTTTTTTAAGGACTTATTTTGAATAAAAAAACATGCCATTGAACCAGTTGAACACAGATACGGGACGAGTGTGTGGTCTATTTTGCGAGGTATTAGTAAGCGTGAGCTCGATTTGAATGCAGTGAATTTGTGTGTTATTGGAAAAATAGGACAGAAAAACAACGCAAGAGAATTTACGTAAAAGTCCATAATAATTTTTGTAATTTTTGAATAATGAAAAGTTTTATCAAAATTTTCGATTCCGACGGGATTCGAATCCGCGACGATCAGACGATCCTCCTAAATAGGGAGTGCCTTCACCCGCTCGGCAACGGACCCCCACACACACAGAATCTGACGTCAGTGGGTTCCGTGGCCGAGCGGTTGAAGGCACTCCGGCTTTAGGAGGATCGTCGCGGGTTCGAATCCCGTCGGAATCGAAAGTTTTGATAAGACTTTTCATTTCTCAAAGTCCATAATCTTTTTTTATAACTTTATTATCAATTTCGTTTATAAGTTGGCAATTGTACATATATTTTTAATTTATGTTTATTTAGAAATATTTTGTTTCAGACTGACTAGACACCACACAATATCCAAACAGAAATATTTTTCTCGAACAATCGATAGCCCCAATGCTCTGAATATTTTATGAATTTCGCGCCAACTGTTTTTGTCATATGGGCTTGACAATGGCGACTCGATTCCTGAAGAAAGCTCTTTCTTCCTATAATCCCGCTCGGCAGGAGATCGAGTTAACTGAGCCCTCTGGGAGGATTTAGAGACTCATATTTGATAACGTTCCCGATCTGGTGCTGAAGGTTTTAAGGATCAATGGATATTTACTTGGAATGGATTGGACTCGTAAAAGTTAAACTGTAAGATAATGCTTGAACTTTAGATGAAATGTTGGGAAAATGTCCAATGATATTGTGTTGCCACAAAGCATGCTGTTTGACAGTTTTTTATTTGAAATATGTTGTTGATACAATAAACATGTGTATCATCAGCAACGCCTATAGACAGTGATTTAGTAGCTGCTCAATATTTTCGAAAGCAAATATATTTTTTTATCATTGATCCACAAAGCAAAGCAAGCTAAAATGTTTAAAAAAAATTTGTTTTTTGCTTCTTTTCTTTCCATCAACGAACATTTAAAACTATAACCTACACTGAGCTACAACATAGATTGCAATGACTAACTTTCCATTTTCTTCTCAGCAGAAAGAAACATCAATTGCTCCAATTTTCCAAAATGGCCGACGGTCAATCAAGCATTCCGATTCGCCAATAGCAACTATCCATCAAGTTCCACCCACACCATGTTGTAGCCAGATACCATTTATTAGGGAGAGACAGATCAATTTATCTAGAGGGTCACTTATAATTGAATGTAAAAAATTGCCCATTTGGTGCCAACGAAGGGGGCGACACGGCCATATAATTTTAATATTGGATGTGTAGCAGAAGGTCTTTTTCTAATGTTGCACATTTGTTATGTATCTTTAAGCTGCATTATTGATGGAAAGTTTCAAATAATTGAAGCGAAGAAACATGTCTGCTTATAGGTAAATAATATATTTGTATGTGTAATATATTTGTATTTGTTATTTGTTTGTTGTTATCTTGGCCCTTCTTTATAACATTCTTTTTCTTTCTTCCTCTCCTCCCTATCTTAAAGAGCGTTTTGAGTACCTGCATCAGGCAAATGATCGTAATTTGCGATCTTCTGATACTCTGCAGCTGGCTACCCCTGTACATACTACCGCCATGTATGGCGAGTCCTTTACGGTACAAGCGGTACCTATCTCTTTGGAACTCACTGCCGTCTTCCATTCGTTCATCTAAATCCCTTAAAATTTTTAAATCTAAAGTCCATGAACACTTTTTGTCCTCGTCAGTACAATGCTGACATGACCGTGTGCTTATTTTTGTATGTTGTGGTTTATTTATATGTATGTATATATTTACATGTAATATATAATATGTATGCGTAAGTACTATAATCTCATTATTTATTAAAAGTATCTATACTTACTCATAATTATACTTTTAGGGTATTTCTATTGTTATTGTTTTTTCTATTTTTACACTTTTTGTACATCGCCGTTATTCTGTCGTACTTTTCCAGTCCATCCAAAGGTTGTCTGGAAGAGATCGCTTTTAGCGATAAGGCCGCCCATTGTACCTACTTACTTGTCTTTGTGTATTTCCTGTCATGTGTTTCTTTTGTGTACAATAAAGTGTTTTTCTATTCTATTCTATTCTATGTATTTACAAACAAAAAGTATGAAAGTAGTACATCAGTAACCGGGTACCATAGTACAAGCTTTGCTTAGTTTGGGGCTAGATTACGCTGTGTGAAATGTAAATAAAAATTAAATAAATAAATAGTGCTGGATTATTATTTTTTATTTTTTTTTATTTTAATACAAGCTCTGCTTACTTATGGGTTAGACGATGCTGTGTGAAAAGTCCACCATTATTTATTTTATTTAAACTTACTAGAAGTGTTATGCTTGTTAAGGTTGATAAGACAGTGGGGAAAAAAATGTATCTGTAATGCTGTTTTTAAGTTGTCAAATCACCGCGAAAAGGTATCCTTCTCTACCTTTTAAAATATACCTTTATAAACCAAAGTATGGAAAATTCAATAGTGTAAACTATATCTTGAGCAACAGTGTGGGGTATGACATAGGAACATCAATGATACCTCTCGCGACCGCCAACAGTGTAACCGTGAATTGGATATTTGAACAACTTTATGCAACAGACGCACAGAAACATAGGTAATGCTGAGGGTCGTGACCTTTAGGTATCACCTTCTCTCTGATGATTGTTCTCCACCTTCCTCTGTTCCTGCATTGTGACGTTTCTAAACATTCTCATTGATGATGCTCCGACTCGATCATGGACATGCAGATCGAGATTCACAGGGCCTTAAGTAAAAAAAGGATATACCTACTATATGCATTTAATGGATTAGACAGATCGACTTAAATTTTACGATCTAAGGGTGCTCGCACAGTGCAGCCGAGCCGTACGCAGCGAACTGTCAATTCACTAGAGAAAATGCTGCTGACGTCAGAGGCGAGCCGCATTTGCTGACGTCATCAGCATTTTTTGTATAGAAAAGTGTGGTTAATAAGAAGGTTATTAATAAATAATTAGGTAAGCAATCATAATATTTTTATAACAAAAAAAAAACAGGGTCACGACTGTATCCCCAAGGCGTGGTAGACATTCTCTCAGATCTTTATATTCCAGATCCTTTGAAGATGTCTAATATTTTTATATCTTTTAAGATATACAGGATGTCCCGTAATGAGTGGATAATCCATTATCCGGGTAGAGGTCATCATAACGAACCAGAAAATCAAAACTTGTGCCCAGTAAATTACGGGACCCTGTAACTATTGATTAACTTGTTGAAAGTTTACCAAAACCAATCCCTATATCAGTCTAGACATTGTCTAAACTAAATCTCTGTAGCAAAAACATTTTATCAAAATGAAAAGCCGTATAAAGCTTTCTTGGGAAATATCAAACGGTATCTAATAACGTTTCGAACTAATACACATATTGCTCGTATTATTTACGCTTGAAGTATTCTGCTGAATGCCATCCTACCCGGTCCAGTCTAGGCGGGATGGCTTATATCTTTGAAAATCCCATATCTCCCTACTAGAATCACACGGACGCCCGCACACGCCTACGTCACTACCAGTTTAGGAAAAAAACTGGAAACGACAAAGTTTTTATAGGTTTTTTTATGTCATCGGTGGCGCAGTGCGAACGCTCGGCTGCAAGAGTTTTGACTTCAAGTCTCACGGCGGCGGGGCAAATGTTTTTTATCGTTATAATTAGCATTGTTTTCTACAAATAATGTGCTTCTACGAATAAGACGGAATCATAGTTTCTAAGCCCGCAGTGTATCCTTCTGTTTTATAGTAAAACAGCATGACAGTCAGATTGCCAAACAATTGATCCTACGAAAATGTGAAGTTCGGAAATTGCCTCTAGCGGTCATCCATCCATTTTGAGACAACGCAGAAGGTCGCTCAACTCTACAATCTATCAAGAACAGTAAGCAAGCTAAACCACGAACGCTTCAGATTTATCCTATCTCTTGAAGCTTTTTCTATGCAACCTTTTATAACTTGTTTTACTGTAATAAATATTTTTTCATTTTTCATTTCTCTCAGTTATTTTGACTGTGAAAGTGTCACTGCCACATCCAGTAAATCTCACTCTTCGCTACCAGTACATTGACAATGCTACTTTTTATACATTTTCTGATACATTTCTTTAGCAATGCATCTTCGAGGGTGATATTATTTGTGATAGTGTCGCTGGCGCGTTATGAATATAGAGGGGTTTTAATAAAGTAGTTCCTTCTGTTTGTTTTTATTTTTGATTTTGGAATGCATTTTGATTGGCTGTTTTGTGACTTGAAAATGACACGTGATATTTTGTAAGTTTTTCTTGAAGTCAGTTTGATTGATTATTATCGATCCTACCGTATTTGGTTAGACTCCTTGGTACACCAAAGTATTTTTTTATGGAATAAAAAATAAGTTATTTAATAGCTGTTTTTTTCCTTACTTATTCTTTGAATATTTTGTTCCTTAATCATTCCTGTATAATAATGCGTTTTAAATTAGGTATGTTAATCTGAAACAAAGACGCTATAAATTTCAAAACTGCACACATAAAAAACTAAGCATTTTTGTTTGTCTGTCCATTGAAGATAAAAAGCCAAGAAACGACTTTAGGGGACACTGCCATATATCTCTTAGGGAAGTTTTGTGGGGTTAATAGAACTGTGCAGTGTGTAAGGGTGTATTTTTGGATCCGTTCAACTAACTTAGGGAACTAAGTATTACAAAAAACGCAATGGATTTTAAGAAAAAAAGTATTTATTTTATTTTTAATTTTCACATCAAATTCTTATGAAAAACCATTTTCAACATTACACAACTATTCATCGACATAAGTGTGTAGGTACAGAATTAAGTATCAATAAGTAGGTATTTATCACACGGTATAACACTTGTGAGTAGGTAAACACTCGAAGTAAGTAATATGAAAACGTTTGATAAGAGACTGTAAGAGCTGGTACACACACACTAGGCGTTTTTAACCGCGCGTTAGACGAAATTTGCGTTACTAAAGCCCGCGCGTCAAAACGCCTAATGTGTACTAGGGATTATAGTAAGTACACATTGGGCGTTAAATGCCCAATGTTAAACTTTCCTAACGCGCTTACCGTACGGCTCGTCGAACGCCGTGCTAAGCGCGATGTGTGTACTTGCCCTACGATAATGACTTGCTTACCACTAGGTATATAAACACACTTTAAAGTGTAATATTCATTCTGATATAATACATCGACTGTATTTTTGAAGATACGAATATGAGTTTTGCAAACAAGGTAGTGATCGTCACGGGAGGCAGTGCTGGCATAGGAGCTGCGATATGCTTGCATTTGGCCAAAGAAGGTGCACACGTAGTCATCGTCGGCAGAAACGAAACAAAACTAAACGAAGTAGCAAAGAAATGCGCCCAATACAAGAAACCATTACCCCTCAAATCTGATATAACCAAAGACGAAGACGCAAAAAGGATCATAGAGACTACCATCCAAAAATTCGAAAAAATCGATGTTCTTGTCAACAACGCTGGGATACTTGGAACTGCACATAAAATTCTGGATGAAAATCTTGTCTCAGTCTACGATGAGGTGTTCAACACGAATTTGCGTCCAGTGTTTCTTCTGACGAACCTTGCAGCACCATTCCTCGGTAAGACTAAAGGCAACATCGTCAATGTGTCCAGTATTGGTGCAGTTAGAGGTACACCTGGATACGCTGCGTACGCTGCTTCAAAAGCTGCATTATCCCATTTTGGATCAGTCGCTGCGTTGGAGCTATCTGAAGTAGGAGTTAGAGTGAACACAGTCAGTCCTGGACCGGTTGAAACGGAGATCTTTTTAAATTGTCCGGAGTTGAACATAGAGGTGCTGAAGTCTAGAACTATCCAGAACAGATTGAGCCAGCCGGAAGAGATCGCAGAAGTGGTCGCTTTCATCGCTAGTGATAAAGCCAAGAGCATCACAGGATCTAACTACGTCATCGATTGTGGAAGTCTTGTTAAAAGATTTTGAGTTGTTGTAGTATTTATTACCTATAATAAAGAATTGAAATATGTGGTACATAACATTTAAGTTGGTTTCGTTTTTGTATTCGTTAAATTTTTTCAACCAATCACGTCCACCTACTGGGCAAAGGTCTCCCTTGGTAGTCGCAAGGTCTACCCGAACGCGGCAAACTGTCAATGCTGCTGACTTCAGAAGCGAGCCGCATTTTCTGACATCATCAGCATTTTTTGTATAGAAAAATGACTGCGGCGCGTACGGCGCGGACAGTGTGCGATCAGGTTAAAACTCTTACATCAGTCTCTATCTTCTGCCTCATTCCAACCAATCTCATCCTCGATAGCACCGACGTCGTAGTTAAAATAATGAAACATAAAAAAAAGTATAAGTATACTTAAATACGACCAAATATCTTATATCAGGGGACAATACTATACCGTAATGCTTTGATCCTTTACAAAAATGAGAAAACAAGTACTGAATACTCCGCACTTTCAACCCCACATCACGTCCCACTGATACACCTAAAAGCTTATATTCTTTACGAGCAGATCGACAATCATCCTATCGACTGCCATTGGAATCTTACGTGACCAAGCTTTGTTATTGTTGGCATTGTTTTAGCTCACTTTGTAACATGAAATTCGGAAAAATACCTACTGGCATGAAAAACCTTTAATGGCATAGTGAGACACTCGACTTGTGACCCATTTGATTCTCCGTGCATCGATGTTATAATTTGTATCGGAAAACTCATGACGAAACCATTGTACAATAGACTTGCAAACTATCACGTGAAATGCTAATTACATGGATCTGATTCACAACACTCAAGTTAGGTATATGTCTTTGCAATAGTAGGTAATGATGCTTAGTAACCTTAGTAAGCGTGTGATGCCAAGCGAACCATTATTGAGACGTTACATTTAAAAAAAATATTTTGTCAACTAATCAAACTTTCGCTGGAGGTAAAAATGTAAAAAGACAAACGCAAGAGATCCATAAAGTAGTAGACTGATGAGCTTATTTTATTAGATGAGATAAAATTCGATACTTTCTGAAATAAGTACCTCCCCCTACCTGGCGTCACCGTCAACCCTATATTTCATGCTCAATTCATAAAACTCGCAGGTCACCGCGGCCCGTCCAAACAGAGCCGAGGTGGCGTAAAAAGAGGTATATTATTTTATTATCTAAAGGCAGCCAGAAGACGGTAACATCACCGTATATAGATTCGATTTTCTACGTGAATTCGTTTGACGGCCTTCATAATGCTACATATAAAACTGGGGACTTACGGACCCCGAAACCAATTTCGGGTTATGACCCGACGACTCTGTGATAATATTCTCGGGTTATTAGGTACGGATAGGAGTTTTTACTATGGCTATTTTTTCTGCTGACGCCGGATTATTGGGAACCAGTTTACGATGCTCTCGGGCTGGCTTACGTTTGTTTATGACGTCATCGGTGGAGGTAGTTTGTCTGACGTGATCTTCTGAAGATGAAGCACAGGTTTCTACCGCTTCAGTTGGTGACGACCCGACCGAGGAGACGTGAAATGAGTGCTGGTTAATAGAATTCCATGATTTATTTTTGCTGGTGTAGGTAAACTAGGTAACTAGTAAATTTGCTAATGATTTACTCATTGATGCATCGTTAGGAGCGGTATACTTACTGCTTTGCCTCGCATTCGATACATCCCAATAAAAACGTATTGTTAAACGGAAAGCTAGGCGTCAAACTGTGTTTGTGGCCCTGATTCTGATGAAGTGTGTAACCAGTGCTAAGCTATCTGTTTCGTTGGAGGTCATTGGATTTACCTGGTTCAGTCTCATTTCATTGTGGATTTAGCGAACCTGAAGGCTATTTTCTCTCATCGAAATTCCCGACTATTTTATATGATTTGTACAATATAAGTACTTACGCCTTTACCTGCGCGCACCCTTCGCCACGCGAAGAAAAAGAAGCGAAGCTCATCTTATTAATGGTGTCTACTAAGGTGTCCCATAACTTGTAGGAATTAGATCCATATATAGTAGCTAGTTATGAAAAACAGTTGAAAATGGACCAAAGGGTCCATTCTGACTGGACTGGTCGGTTTTCTCAAACTTTTTAAATTGCGAATATTTTGACTGAATACAGCATTGCTATTCAGCGTGGTAATACCGCCAGTTTTTTGGACACCTCCGACTGGCAGTGACTAGAATCTAAGTGTACCTATTATGTATTATCTAAAAGTTAAAATACAGGGTCTTTCATTTTAAACTACACAAACTGACAGGACTTCATTTTTGGGTTGTAAATAGACGTTTGACCGTATCAGTTTAATTCCTAAGCAGATTTTAGTTTTCACTTTTTTTTTTTTTTTTTTTTAATGCTGGACATTTCACACAGCGTCATCTAGCCCCAAACTAAGCATAGCTTGTATTATGGGAACCAGACAACTGATAAACTACTTATATACTTTTTGTTTGTAAATACATACATATTATACATAGAAACACCCAGACCCGAAATAAATATTTACAGATCATACAAACATTTATCCCGCGGCGGGGATCGAACCCGCAACCTTCTGCGTCCCAAGCGGGCTTTCACCCACTGCGCCACAGAGGTCGTCACTTCAAAAAGTATCTTATTTTTATTTTTTTATGACTTGTTGCATATCATTTTCAAGGAGAACAGACGTTGGCCAATCGCAGCGCAGCAACATCACGTACGCTCGAATGGACTAAGTTATACAAGAAGCAACAATCAATTAAAAGGCTTTATCGATTTTCTCTAGATTTTCATAACAAAAAAAAACATTACATAAATATTTTTTAATTTATTTGTTGAACACAATTCCTGAATATAGTTAGTTTAAAATGAAAGACCCCTAGTAAGTGTAATAAGTGTAGAGTAAGTTAGTTGTTTAGTTTCTGTAAACTGTCCTTCAATAATAAAAACTTTTGTAAACCAGGTTATTTGAAACAGCATTTAAATCTGCGAATTTAAGAGCCCCTAGTCAAAGGGGTTCTGAATCAAGAAATATCATAATAGGGCGACGCAGAGAGGATTTGCCCGAGACGCTGCTGCTTCTATTTTTATTTCCAAGGAGCAAGGTGAGCTGGACGGGGAAGCAAACTGGGATAACTCATAATTTGATAAATTTCGAATAAATTTTCAAATAATCGCGTCGACTGCCAATTAGCTCAGAAAGAGCACCAACACGGATCAGTGAGACCCCTCGCAGATTACAGACTTTCTATCGGCCGATAGTTGCGACGGAATATACTTCGGCTTGTAATGAGTAGGTAATGAGTCGTAATGAGTCTCAACTATCGTCCGATAGAAAGTCTGCGAGGAGATCTGTAGTCTGCGAGGGGTCTGAAGGTTCAAGCCCTGTTTTTAGTATGCATTTTTTTTTTACTTTTAATGCTAGTGCGCTTCTAACTTACATTCTATACGATGAAAGTGATGTTTTTATCATCAACGTCATCATTTGCAGCCTGATTTCACCTACTTTGACCCTAAGAAACCGGCAAACTGTCCGATAGTCGGTCCGACAGCAGCTTACAAGTTTTAACTCCGAAGCAAGTACCTACTGTCACGAAGAGCACAGCACTTTATTGCCTCGAAGTAAGCAGAGCTATGGAACCCATATGACTGAAATGTAGCACCTAAAACTTTTTTGTACACACTAACCTACCTACTATGATACGAAAACAACCAGAGCAAATGCAACAGATATTCCAGAATGCTCCGTTTTGCGAGTTACTACAGTTTCCTGAGCAGCAATGGAAAGAGAGCATTATTACCGATAAGTATATGGGACGGTGAGCCCGAGTGTGGATTTTGAATAATATATTATTTTCTTATGTAAAATGCCCGATTACTCCATCTTGGAGATTTTTGCGGCACATAGGAAAGCTCCTTTATGGCACTTTATACGTTTTTGTTCTTAAGTTTCTCTGTTATTTTGTGTGTGGAGGGCAGAAAAAAGTTTCAATGGGGACCCAAATACATATTTTGTGAATAGTATTTTTCTGTGATGGAGGAAATACAGTCTTGACTTTTACTTCGACTGGACTTCATGAATCATCATCATCATTAATCTTAGCCCGTTATCACCCTATCACTACTAGGGCGTTTAAAACATGGTCCGGAATAGCATTTGAATTTTATTCATTTTTACATACATTTTTCTGATTTAGTATTTCCAATATCGAAATTTAGTATCTAGGTAGTACAATAATATAATAGGTACAGCCTAATGTGTTAGTCATAGCCAAAAGACATGGGAGGTATGAAGCACGCGGAGCTGCGACCCGCTCCTTTGGAGAACACAGCAGAGTTGCAAAGGACATGTTAAAGAATTCCAAAAAACTAAAGCCCACCTGCGCACTATAGTGTACCTAAAACCCCTTATTATTTATTAATACAGAAACTGACAGATCCAATAACGCCACATCCCAATAAATCACCAGATCATGAATCTTAAACTAGGGCGCAAATAAAAAGCGCGGTGTGTCCCCTCACTAAATTATGAAAACATCGATAAATATACGAAGTTGAGGCACATGAGGCTTGGCTAGGCTTTGGGGGAATTGGTAAATAATACAGTGTATTGGACGAGAAAACCTAAAAATACCAGATAACATTTTAATAAGTGGTGCTGGGTTTATATCAATGAAATAATTTTTGAAATTATGATCCATTCCAAAAGATTTATTACATAACTAAACAAATTACTATACTATATAAGATGAATTTAGAACAGGTTTTGTAAGTTGCACTGTTCGCTTCTTGCCCCTTTCTTGAATTCTTGTACTCTTCGGCGTTTTTAGGGTTGGTTCACATCTGACGGATGATGCGTCGAACATATTCAACGGTCTTCGTTTATCATCATACGTATCATAAGTTAAGTGTGAAAGGTTGAATATTTTCTCATATCATTGTCTGTTCTGGCGTTAAATAAATAAAATAAAATAAAATAGCCTTTATTCTATTACGTTTACATTTTCATTTCACATTCAATTAATTAGTAGATTATTATTATAAAAAAATATTAAGAACCAATCATGCAATTTATTCATTCAGTGGGTATTCATTAATTTAAATAGGTGGTTAGTAATTTATATTATTGGTATAATTTTTATTTTAACGTAAAAGTCGCCTCTCGGGCGTAGGCCTCCCCCATTAATCCTCTCCAAAGCTCTCTGTCTCTAGCCTTTCTCATCCAGTCTGTTCCGGTTGTTTTACAAAATATGTCATCCCACCGTGTTTTTGGCCGTCCTCTTTTCCTTTTGTTGCCACGTGGGATCCATTCCAGTACTCTTTTTGTCCATCTTGAGTTCTCCATTCTACAAATGTGACCTGCCCAGTTCCATTTTAGTGATCTGATTTTGTTGACAATGTCGCTTGGCTTTGTTTTACGTCTTATTGTTTTGTTGCTGATCTTATCTAATAGTTTAATTCCTAGCATACTTCGTTCCATCTTCTGGCAGACAGCTAGTTTTTCCTCGTCTTTTTGTGTGAGGGACCACGTTTGGCAGCCATATGTAAGACACGGTAAGATGATGACTTCGTATAGTTTCTTTTTTATTTTAATATCGGTTTGTTTATTTTTCATTACCTCTTTTAGGCCCCAGTACTTTTGCCATGATATGGCAATACGTCTATTAATTTCTCTTTGTTTACAGTTTTCGAAGGAGACAGATTGGCGTTACGCGACTGAAAATACGCGACGCATCTTCCGTCACATGTGAACCGACCCTTAGGTGGTCGCACGACCCATCTGCGCCGAACGCGGCGACCTATCAATTCAATAGAGGAAATGCTGAGACGTCAGAAGCTAGCCGCATTTTCTGACGTCATCAGTATTTTTTCTGTAGAAAAATTACGGCGGCGCGTAAGGCGCGGTCATAAATATGTGCGATCAGCTTTAACGGTAGGGGATTCCAATTCATAGGTACCCGGTACCACGGATGAAGAAAATGAGGTACCTACCCATATTTTTATTCGGGCTAAACGGCTCCCTCACTGATTTAAATGAAATGTTTTTTTTTATGGAAGAGGGGGCAAACGAGCAAGTGGCACACCTAATAGTAAGTGATTGCCACCGCCCACAGACAACTGCAGTATCAAGAGGCACTGCAGATGCATTGCCGGCCTTTGAGGTAGGAATAGGCTCTTTTCTTGAAGGCGCCTAAGTCGTATCGGTCTGGAAACACCTCTGGCGACAGCTGATTCCACAAGTCTGAATAGATCTGAATGAGTACCTAACTCATAGCCTGGATAACTTTTTATCCTGAAATATTTGGTGCCGAATTATGTAGTAAATATAATTTCATTATAAATTGGCACAATCGTGTGCAAACGATCTGGGTGTTCAAATTAATGGTTAAATCGCCGTAAGCCGACCGGGCGATATTTCAGCCTCTCACTAACCCCAACCTTGAAGCCTATCGTTTACATAACGTATAAAATGTCCGGAGGTTTTGCCTTAATTTATCGTAGGGAATTATTGAGTAGTAATCAACGTAAATTGAGTAGTAATCAAAAATAATTGTATGTTCTGTTGAGCCGTATTGGCCGATCTTCAAGACACTTTTCCCTCATTCTAGACACTTCACTTCAAGATACTTTTCACTTCAAGTCGTTAAACATCCTTTTTTCATTTCGGATATGTCATTTATAGAAACAGTGATAGAAAGTATCGCGAGGAAACGGAAAATATCACGAGTAATACAAACTTCTGTGAAACATTGCCACACGTAGGTGCTAGGCACCTTTGATATAGGACATCTTCAAAGGATTGTTGTGACTGAGCGAATGTCTACGCATCATTAGTGACCGCCAGAAATCTAATCCAGAACCTAAGAATAAAAAACTGAGGTGGCGTGTTCTACGAATGGGATAAGGAATGGAGGAAATGCTGAGTCGTCAGAAGCTAGCCGCATTTTCTGACGTCATCAGCATTTTTGTACAGAAAAATAACTGCGGCGCGTACGGCGCCAGTGTGCGATCAGGTTAAAAATTATAAATCACTTTGATAAAACCAGTTTTTCCTAGTTTTAATTTATACGTCGCAAGTACAATCATATTAGATCTTGGTACTTTAATAAGCGCCTAATTTAGTGACAGCAAGTGACAAGTGAGTAAACTAGGGACACCTATTTGGCTCGGGACGAGGCTAGGATCATCTCGCCAAATGTAGAGGACAATGTGTATTGGAATATAGAAAAGAGTGGAGTCGATAATTGAAATAAATTCATTTAGGTATTTCAATTTTATCATTAGGCAATAGATACTTATTCAGCCCCCTGGGGTCATGGTAACATTGAACTAATGAAATAGTATTTGTTAAGTTAACTAGGGAAAACCAAAATAAACATGAGAATTTCGGAAAAACTAAGTTGAATAATATTTATTGTGGAGTTTATCCTGTAAGCAGTAGGAATACTTGCCCTGTTTGAGCATTGAAGCTGGTAATCAATTATAGCACTTGATCTACTCAGTGTTATGCCATTTTAGAGGCATGTCAAGTAGTTTGGAATACTAACTTCTGCAAGATGTGGGCATGTATCAAATGTATTTGGACATGCCTCTGACTACCCCCCTTAGACATCTTCAGAAGATCTGGAATACATAAAAAGATCTGAGATAATGTCTAACCGCGCTTTGGGGATACAGTCGTGACCCTGTTTACGTCTAGTATATCATGGGCTGATGATGATAATAAACTCATCGAGTCCTTTGTAACGTAAAATAGACGAACAAATCAAATAAATTACATAATGCCACTTTTGTACCAACATCCACTCCATGGGTTCTCCTGTGCTTTCCATTTCCGTGAGTCCGGACGCGGTGGCGGGTGTTTGGTCACTGCCTGAAACATACATATGACGCGTTTAACTGTAACATACAGGGCTGTCACCTTTGCAGGTTATAAACCGGTTTTTAATCAAATAACAAACCCGTTTTTTGAAGTGAAAACTTCTTTAGGTGCGTTTGGCAGTTTTGAGATCAGAAAAATTCTTGGATTCGCCTTGAAAAGGTTATGTGCCAGTCACGTGACTGCTCACCGACACCGGGTTATTTGTCAAGTTTAGAACCGTGCAAGTTTTCACTTCTGCCGGCACTCCTGGAGTGCCACTGTTTTTATTGTTTTCAAGCGCTATTTGATGAAGACATACGGATGCAGCCAGGTCAAACAAACAGGATTAATATGTCTTTTGCTTGTTTTTATAATTGATCTATTATTATTTTTTTATTCCACCTAATAGGCCAACACAGTTCGAACTATAAAAGACCGCATACAAAGAGAAATAGGGTCCAATTTAAAACTTACCTACCCATAAATTCCACGTAGGATAGGGATGATGTGAATCAAGAAAGGTCAAAGGTCACCTTGACCGGTTTCAAAGATCAAAATTGGATCAAGGGGCTTTACCTTTCAATTATCCATCTCCCATACCGAGGGATGCTGTAAGTCAAAGGTCAAATGGATTGGTTTACTGGACACAAGATCAAAACTATATCAAGGGGAGATTCCTGAAACCAGTTTTAATGTCAATCCACATGTCAGTTTATTGGGGATGCTGTGAAAGGTCAATTAGAATATTTTATTTCCGGTAATTTACATATCTATGGGCATTGACGAACACCTGATTAATAAGTAAGGTCAACTCTCGGTTAATAGATCATCTTCATACACGATATTTTTTACAGACACAACGTTTCTAGATTCTATAGGTATAATGTCTCGTCGAAATGAATGACTATTTGAATGTAGGTTGTTATGTTGTAAATAAAACACTCCTAGGTAGTTGAATGCCTTTGGATATACCTAAAACATCTTTTAAGACATTAAAGAACGATCAATATATAACGACGACCTCTGTAGCGCAGTGGGCGAAGGCTCGCCTGCAACGCAAAAGGTTGCGGGTTCGATCCCCGCGGCGGGACCAATGTTTGTATGACCTACAAATGTTTGTCTCGGGTCTGGGTGTTTCTATGTATAATATGTATGTATTTACAAAAAAAAAAGTATTTAAGTAGTATATCAGTCATCTTAGTACCCAAAACACAAGCTCTGCTTACTTTGGGGCTAGATGATGCTGTGTGAAAAGTCCAGCATTATTTATTTATAATATTTTTACGTTTTTAACGTCCACATTTTGTTTTCTAATCGGTACCTACTAACTTAGAAGATGTTATTTTAAAATAAATTTATATACCTAGTAGGGAAAGTATTTCAAAACTTTTGTTAGTTGTAAAAAATAGAATGTTTTATTGTCAAACAATATTTTATAATGACTCATTCAAAAGTTTTTTTTTTTTTCTTTAACCTATTTAAGAGAAAAAGCGATAATCATGATGTAAACACTAGAAATAAGGATAAACTCGCTGTTCCCACTACTAGATTAGATAAAATTATGAAATCATTTAAAGGGCAATGTGTAAGCTTCTATAACAAAGTCCCAAGCGAATTGCAAAATTTATCAATCACTAAATTTAAAAATACAATTAAACGTCATCTCTGTAAAAAAGCCTATTATAAGATATCAGATTATTTGGATGACAAAAAAGCTTGGGACTTGCTCCAACTCAATGGCCCCAGACCGTGTTTGTTGCCCTGATTCTTCACGGTATTGGTCGCGAAAGAACAGGAGTAAAATTAGTTTTAAGACTATTCTAAGTGATCCCTGTGGTCCTACTGAATAAATGATTTTTGATTTTGATTTTTTGATTTTGATTTTGTCCCACTGCTGGGCAAAGGTCTCCCCCAACTCTCTTCAACCGTCCGTCTCCTTTGATAGGTTCCACCACCCACTATTAAAGGAGTCGAGGTCGTCTCTCCAGCGCTTCATTGGCCGTCCGCGGCGTCGCCTCTCCTCAGGCTGCCAGGTAGTAAGAATGTTGGCCCACTTTTCGTTATGCATCCGGCTCACGTGAATGCCCAGTCCCACTTGAGCTTCGCTGTTTTGCGCCCTACGTCGGCAATGCCAGTCGTTGAACGCAGCGTGGTATTCCGTATTCGGTCAATCCGCTTAAAGCCGAGAATGCTGCGTTCCATTGCTCTTTGGCAAATCTTGAGTTTGGACTTCTGTGCCTCGGTTAAAAAGTTATAATGATTAAAAAAACCGGTTTCTATTTCTTGAAAATTTAAATACTACGTTCCTATAAAACGCGCTTTGACAGCCCTAAACCCTTCCTTGAGATAGAGTCTTGATGTAACTCATTTGTAACGGCCCGATGTAAACAGAGATACGACACCGCCGGCCACCAATCTCCGAGACATCAACGCATGTATGGAAATGGATGCAATATCTTCCACTGATGCCTGTTTTGTTATGGTAAATATTGTTTTAACCTGATCGCACACTTGTCCGCGCCGTACGGGCCGCAGTCATTTTTCTATACAAAAAATGCTGATGTCGTCAAAAATGCGGCTCGCTTCTGACGTCAGCAGCATTTCCTGTATTGAATTGACAGTTCGGCGCGTTCGGCTCGGCTGGACCATGCGACCACCTTGATGAAGGTATACCTACTTTGTGCGCCTTGGAAAACTTCAGGGCATATATTTTGTGTAGGTTTTCAGACAAATTCATTTTCAACAAAGCACGAAAGCAGAGGCCCGCTGGTATTTGTGGTACCTACTACTGCAAACAATACTTTCATTCACGGTGACTTTTGAAGACTTCGGTGAGTGATGCCCCAACTGAGGTGCAAGGTTTGATTCTCGTGACGGTGATTGTCTGCATATTATAGCAGTTATTTAAAAAAAATAGAAAAGTTTCATGATCGATCCATGACTTAGTATTTAAAGTCGACCATCATAACTAGTTAAGTAATTCAAAGAGCTATAACTTTTATCTCTGGGTCTAGGTCCTCAAATCTCCTAAAACATTAAAATCACATAACAAAGCTACATTAAGCTATACTTAGTATAACTTGGGACAAAATCTGTTATATCACTAAGCATCCATCCTTGGACCCGAAAGTTTGGGGACGGCCACAGTAAGGGTCGACCCTAGCAACGCATCTATCTTTGTTACCATCTATAGATACCAGACACAGATAACAATCAAAACATTAAGTAATATGAACTTTAGAAAAGGTAACATAGAATCACTTTGTTAGATTAGCGCCCCACTGGAATCCCACTCGGATGGATGTTTACAGGTTTGGATGTTTGTATGTTTGTGTAACAGTAACGCCTAAACCAGTGAACCGATTTGGATGAAACTTGGTATAGGCGTAGATAGTGACCTGGAATAGCATATAGGCTATACAAAATGTATGTACCACGCGGGCGAAGCTGCGCACAGGAGCTAGTACTATAATAAGGTTTAAGGTTTAATATCATTTATTCACAAAAAGACAATACACAGACACACAAGTGACAACTTACTTGTGAAAAAGTTTACAGTAGAGGTCGTTTTAAGGTGAAGGTGAAGAATCCACCTAACACATTTCATTTGCTAAGAAGTGTTCGATCTTGCAGAATATGATGAGTTAGTTTTTTTTAAAATGTGTAATGCCAAAAACACTTTATGGACCTAGCTGTGTATTTGTTACAAAACTACTACAAAATGTGATTCACTATTGACTACTAAAATCCAATGAAGTAAAACTAATGCCAATATTTTTCCCCGCCCTCACACACACATGTTCATACTCATTGTGTGCAGTAGACCCTTCGTCCAATGGTCAAGCGGTCAGAGATGGAAAGAGATAACTATACAATTAAAGCAAGGGTAGATAAGGATAGACTATAAAGGGTGGCATGAACCCTTTCGCAATAGAAGTAGGGGAAAATAGTTTTGCAAATTTACCTACAAAATAACACCCAGTCTACTGAGAATAATATCTTTCGTTTATTTTCTACTACCTATACTTTTACTTTTATTAAGTAGAAGATCAGTAAGTAGGTATAAGTAATATTTTTTTTTTTTAGTAATGCTGGACATTTCACACAGCATCATCTAGCCCCAAACTAAGCAAAGCTTGTCCTATGGGAACCAGTTAACTGATATACTACTTATATACTTTTTGTTTGCAAATACATACATATCATACATAGAAACACCCAGACCCGACAAAAATATTTGCAGATCACACAAACATTTATCCCGCGGCGGGGATCGAACCCGCAACCTTCTGCGTCTCAAGCGGGCTTTCACCCACTGCGCCACAAAGGTCGTCAATAGTCAATAGACTTTAGTCTTAAATTAGGAACTACCTACATAATTAGTAACCCACCCAAGTGTATGTAGTATATGTACCTAACCTAATTTGTAAATCGTGCCTATAACAATGATTCGAAGCCGTTTCCAATTCCAAAACAAATTAAATTGGTTTATTTTGGCACCAAATCTTGCACAGTTCATTCAATTTTAATCGAGGAAAGACAAAAAAGGACCGCTTATTAGCGTTTGCTAAGTTATCAGACCAAAACAAGCTCCATGAAACCTTTTTAGTAGCAAAAATCAGCACAGCGTATGTTAGAGCAACGGAAAGTGTTTCGTAGCAGTCTTGTAGCAGTCTACAAGACTGCTACGCAAACTAAAAAGTAGTTACCTAGGTATTACCACAAGTATTATCAAAGTCAAAGTCAAGTCAAAAAGCATTTCAAGAACCGCTGGGATCACTTATCAGTAATCAATCATTATCAATGCACGGTAAACTTTCTCTCAGATCATAATGGATCAAGACCCGTTGAAAATGTCTATGAGGCTAGTCAGTCGTACGTCCAATTACCTAATTTGGCACATGCCCATCCAGCTTTCTGAATTTTGGAAAACAGATTGATGGTGTGGTGACTGAGTTAATACCTAATTATTTTATTTACATACCTACCTATGTCTTTATAGCCATTTAAGTTTATTAAAGCCACCAATTTGCCCCTTCTATGTTCTTTTTCCATCAAATACATTCTAGGTTGTATGGTAGAGATCGCTTTTAGCAATAAGGCCGCCCATTGTTTATGTAACAATTTGAATTTAAATTGTTTTACCTTTTTTTGTGTATGTAAAAATGTTTTTATGTGGTAATCAATAAAGTGATTTATCTACAGGAACGCATGTTGTGCCGACCCCACATAGGTAATGTGGGAAAAGGGCAGGAATATGATGATTTTTTTGTGTTTAAGTAAGAATGTTCTAGTGTGGTAGGTAATCAATAAAGTTTTATCTACATATCTATCTAATTGTTTCCGAAACTACATTTTGTCAGTTAACTAAGTTTCGTATTTTTCAGTAGGCTATGGGATCCCACAGAATTACTATTGATTTGGAAGCTTACCCGCTCGACCGCTTTTCAAATGAGCAGACCCTTCATATATCACTAGAGTTGATAGTACAATCTACACTATTCTTATTATAAAAAGCCCTCGATATCGCTTTGCTGGGAAAATGCCTCTGCGTCTCCCACTCTTTCCATTCATTTTTCTCCTATACTAGTGAGGCCCAGTCGTCACTGAATTCGGCGAGGTAATCAACGAAAACAACGGAAATAAATACTTACAAATTTATTTATTACCACACAAATTCATTTAATTTTATTTCCTACTTTAACCATTTTACAAGATCAACTTGTACTAGTATCTTATACCAATCTACAAGTTGGTGACGCTAATTATACAATCGAATCCGCCCGTTGCTGTTTTTATTCGCAAAAGAAGACGAGTAGGCGCAATAGTTAAGAAGAATCCGGCCTACTGGTAAAAAACTACCTACAGTCAATTGGACAAGTAAACCCTTTTTTATGCTATACCAGTAAAATACAATAGAAATCATCTCTATAGAGTTCCACGGGCAAACTTCGCAAAACCCAACCTGAATTTATTAAGCTGGACCCTAGCAAGGTTGCCGTATGCAGATAAGGGATTTATTTAGCGGAAAGGTCCGTCCCTGGGTTAACGCTAAAACGCCTTTTGGGTCGCGATGACCAGGATTGGGAGAATTTATCGCAGGATTTCGGCTTTCTCGTTGATTTATTCAGAGGGACCAACGGATCGTTGATAATTTTAGTAGGTTAGGTACGTATTTTATGGGATTCATTTTCAGTCGGTAGGTAGAGTACCTAATTGTCTTCTCTTGTCTGGAGGAGAGCGCTGACTCTGCTATTTAGTTTTTTAACATTTGCGGAAGTCAACATTTCCTTATTGTATGTTTTTTGTTCCAAATAAATATTTTGAAATTAAAATTTGAAATTGTACCTACTTGTACCCTACAACCAGTGAATTGGTATATTAGTAGCCTATTGTAATATATTTGTCAATTTTGATAGAGATAGCTAACTGACTAATGCGGCTCTACGGGCTCTACCTAAGTAAAAAAGTAAGTAGATAAGTAGATGATTCATACATACTCAATGGGACGCTGTTGTGCCTGGGAAATTGATATTGCTTGAATTTTTGTGTCATCACAAAGTAATGACCAGTTGCGTGTGTGCTTAATCGGGATATGGGTGATGAAAAGTTATTCAAAGACCGAGAAATAAGGCTTTCATCGAAACTTAATCGAGATGTGAGAACTTAATCAAACTCACAAAGTAAACCGTGTTTTTTTATGATAGTTTTTGTGAATTCCCTCTCAGAGCCACATATTGCAGCGGACGTAACGAGTCGACCAGGGGCGGTAAATGGCGCCAATTACGCTTGCCCCGGACGTGACGCGGGTTCAAATGGACCCACGGTAGGATAGTGCGGGTTGGGATAGTGAGGACTATGGATGGAAATATAGGTAATACTAGATTATTTAGGTATTAAATCTAGATTACTTACATTTCAACAGCTCTCCAATGTTAATATACTACATACCCACCTATTAGGTATTTAAGTAGCGATTGGAAAATTATTGAGGTTACCAAATCGTAAGTCTTGCAAATTATCTTGACTGGTAAACGACGACCTCTGTGGCGCAGTGGGTGAAAGCCCGCTTGGGACGCAGAAGGTTGCGGGTTCGATCCCCGCGGCGGGATAAATGTTTGTATGATCTGCAAATATTTATCTCGGGTCTGGGTGTTTCTATGTATAATAATTATGTATGTATTTACAAACAAAAAGTATATAAGTAGTATATCAGTTATCTGGTTCCCATAGTACAAGCTTTGCTTAGTTTGGGGCTAGATGATGCTGTGTGAAATGTCCAGCATAATTTAATTTAAAAAATTTAAAACATTTTATAGGAGAAAAAAAACAGTTTTATAACAAAATGCAGCATTTTAGCGCTGGAGAAACTAACAAGAGTCGCACAGCGTAGCGTTATCATTCCTAGCAGAATCCAGTTGGAGTAAGTCAGCGCCATCTAGTGTCCTGAACACTTTTACTTTACTAAAAATCCAATAGGAATAGGTATGGAATCTCTCTACTCGCCGCTAGATGGCAGAGGTAATCGTAAACTTTGAATATTATTTAATATAAACAGAATAGGTGCAAAAGTTAGAATAATTTTATTGGTAAGGCTGTAATATTTACTTATGTATTTTCGTTCCTAAGTAAAAATATTGCACAAAATAAAAAATATATCCGTATCCACACTATGCCTCAGCTCGGACGGTCCCAAAAGTTCGCCCTTCAAACACATGTAGCGCGGCAAACATGTGCGTTTTACGACTGTGGGTCCGCACCGCACTATTGGACGCGAATAGGTCTATCCCGTCCGTCAGTATTGCCAATAACATCGGTGATTTAATGTGGCCAGGTTTTGAATGTTTTTTTGTCAGAAGACTATGGTGTGACCTTGATTTTAAAATATTCCTAGATCTACCTACTATGAGATGTGTGTGTCACTTAAAGGTACCTACCTAAGCTACTACATCTGTATTCTGTGGAAGGTACCTACTACTGAGGTACTCTGAAACTTACCAACTTCTGGAATCCTATTTTCTTCTGGTATGTTATGTATTACTTAGATATGCATTAGTGGCTAGGTATGGTCGTCTCACTCATTAAGCAGGAAGTAACTTAACATTGCAACCTATATTCAAAGTTATTTACCTAGCCATAACGAAACTACAAATGGTTTCACCGAGCCCTATAAAAAAACAAATCAAATAGCACCTAAACCCTACATTCGTGAAATATGACGGCATCAATCACAGACGGACAAAACGGCTGTCGCGGACACCCATAACGACCGTCCGACCGTGATGTATCACGACAAATGGAATTATAGGAATGGATCTCGGGATTTTATAAAGTTTCAAGTTATTTACTATGAAGAGAATTACTGGTAGCAAGGTCCCGGTATATGGTGTTCCTATTGTATAGATAGAAAAACTGAGTTGAGAGACAGAAAATATGAACTGAGAAATTTGACGACCTCCGTGGCGCAGTGGGCGAAGGCCCGCTTGCGACGCAAAAGGTTGCGGTTTCGATCCGCGCCGCGGGACCAATGTATGATCTACAGATATTTGTCTCGGGTCTGGGTGTTTCTATGTATAATATGTATGTATTTACAAACAAAAAGTATCCATGTAGTATATCAGTAATGTAGCACACATAGCTCTGCTTACTTTGGGCCTAGATGATGCTTTGTGTAAAGTCCAGCATTATTTATTTATGGATGAATTTTGTATATAATAAAAGTCGGTCGACCCACCTTACGATAAGTAACACTCCTTGTAAAGCTCTTTAAAATAATCTTGGTTAATTATTCAAAATGTTCTTGTTACAACAGGATTTCAGGATTAAAAATACATTTGTCATTGGTAACAAAATACATTTATTTCCAAACGTTACTGTTTTTGTAAAATAAATTATCGTAGTTTGTAATATCACTGAAATTATAACAAATATAAATTAATCCATTGACATTAGACGCAGAACAATAAGTAAAATGGAAAGTCAGGCATAAAAAAACTACAAAGTAAGAACTTATAATTGTGGTAAATTTTACTAATATTATGTTTAAAATATTAATTACTGAGAAAATTTGAAACTTGTTGCCCGAATTTCCATTACACACTTTATTTTTAATTTCCGTTATTATAAAGTTGTACACTTAAATAAATATAAAACACCATACCTACTGTTCTAAAAATTATTTTATTATTTAATACAGTAGGTAGATTATTGTAGGTTGTTTTGTTAAAATACATTTTTGTTTAATTTGTGTCTAACATACAAATACTGCTGAATTTTTGCTCAACACAAGGCATATTGGCAAAAATCAGCAGTTTTTTTGTAAATGTTCTAATGTTGTGTATATGCGTGTGTGTTTGCGTGTGTGTTGTGTGTGTGTGTGTTGTGTGTGTGTGTGTGTGTACTAATAGGTCTAAAAATCTCCTCAGTATTTTGACACATACTTTAGTTTTTGAAACTAATTGCAAATAAATATAAAAATCTACGTTTTACGATACGGACGAATATACAATTAGTTAATTTCACTATAATTTTGTGTAAAATCTACTTATAAAGCTAATTACTAATTATTCACCGAAATTCGTTCCATTGCCGTGGAAAGACCAGCTAAATTATTTTGATGATCAGCTTTTTTATTTACAAGTAAATTCAATAGAAACCCGTTGAATAAATATTAAATAATGTTATTGGTATATTTATAAGTAAAAAATTATCTTACTTCATTACAGATTCTACTACAAATTGTGAAAATATCAATTTCACAAAATTCATTCGACTTTGTTTTGTCTACATTAAATAGTGTTTTTAACACCCTTGCTCGTAAAGCTGATGTAATTCCACCGGTTTTAAATATGTAAAGCGGGTCATAACAAACGCGTGTGTTATCAAAGCAAATAGTTATGTTATAGTCCATACAAATTCCATAACAGCATTATTTGCTATTTCAAATATGGAACTGATCGCCGCCGAGCTGGAGTCGTGCCTCCAGCTAGTGAGCAGCGCGCTGTTGCTATTCAAATTTCGAACTAATCGCCGCGCGGCGCCAGTCAGTAGGCAGTCTGTTCAAATGGCGGGAAAGCAACAGTGTGCATTCACAGATTGAGTTTATTTAAATGTTTTTTTTTCTGTTTCCTCGCAAATGTGTTAAAAAACGTCGTACGATATACGTGCGTATTGGTTATAACATGCTCGGCTCAATTACGCCCTCGCCTACGGCTCGGGCTGAAATTCCGCCTCGCATGTTATAACCATCTTTACGCACTAATATCGTAATGTACTATTACATGAATGTATAGTACAGTTAGGGTCGATTCACATCTGACGGAAGATCCGTCGCGGATTATCGGTCGCGGAACGCCAGAACTGACAAATGTACGGACTAACGTATCATCCGTCGAGTGTGAACGGTCGAGTGTTTTTCTATACATTTGTCAGTTCTGGCGTTCCGCGACCGATAATCCGCGACGGATCTTCCGTCAGATGTGAATCGACCCTTAATACCATCGAGCACATACCCAATAGAGTGACGAATTAAATTCTGAAACACATCAGTTATTTGTCACTAATATTTTTAGTGACAAAATATCACTGAAGTCTATGTGCTCTCTCGCTCACTCTCGAACATTCGAGCGAGAGCACATTAAGTTGGCCAATCGGAGTACAGTGTCGCCGCAGTAATTTGGCGGACTTTTTTCAGTGTGTTGCGCGAGTGGGGAAAATCTGGCGACATCGTGTTTCTTATGATTATTATCAAACAGCTGTCTATGGTTTAATGTATGTACGAAGTATGAATCGCTATACTGAACTACTTCCGAAAATATTAACATAATGTAAGTCATCGGAACTTGACAGCATTTGCAAATTGAAATACCTTGCTTTTGAACTAAACACACACAAATAGTCACAACAAAATATCTAAAATCTGCTAATTTGAACTCTACGCCATTATCATAAGGTTCATAACCTCAATCTTTAGTAACAATCTGCACTATAGTTTTTATAATCCTGTTTCCTTTCTCGTGATGTAGCAGGTTCAATCCGGGATCGTTTATTTTCTCTTCTAACAAGTTTATTAGTTCGACTCGTATCGTTTTCAGCATTTCTGCAACCTGTAAACACGAAAATTTTTTACAAAATTTACTTCTAGGGTACCATTTCTTTTACTGTTAGAAGGTTTTTGTTATTTGAGGAAATAAATAGTATTTTAGGTTTCTGAAATTTTTTACGGTCATCCTAGAAAAAGACATTGGCCGACAAAGCAACATCTCAATACACGCTATTTCTCATCAGCCCCTGCTTACCCATTTATCTATACCTATTCTACTATAGTATCGGAATGGGTGAAATTGTGAATGCATTAAAGAGTATGAAATCGGGAAAGGCTGCTGGGTATGATAGGATTACAGCCGAGATGCTAAAGGCTGGACATGGTGTTGTAGCTAGTCAGCTATACCGTCTTTTTAATTTGTGCTGGAACTCTGGCAGAGTACCGAATGACTGGTGCAAGGCGGTTATAGTTCCCCTTTATAAAGGAAAAGGCTCACACCAAGACTGCAAAAATTACCGAGGCATTAGCCTCCTTAGCATCGTCGGCAAACTGTATGCAAAGATTTTGATTGAAAGGGTTGTAAAAGAAACCGACAAGAGAATATGGGATGCACAAGCGGGTTTTCGAAAGGGAATGGGATGTACGGATCAGGTCTTTTCCTTGCGAAGCATAGCCGAAAAGTTTTTGGCCAAAGGTCAAAAAGTCTATTGCGCATTCGTGGATTTGGAAAAGGCCTATGATAAAGTGATGAGGAATGAGCTTTGGTCGGTACTGTCGATGTATGGAGTGAACAGCAACCTCGTTCGAGCTCTGAAATCTCTCTATGAGGATTCTAGTGCTTGCGTGAGGATACATGGGTCATACACTGAATGGTTTAACATCCAAAAGGGCGTTAGGCAGGGATGTGTACCTTCACCATGGCTGTTTAATCTATTCATGGACAGTTGCTTGAAAGATTTGAGAGATGGTGCAAATGGTTTAAGAATGAATGAGTTACTCGTCAAATGTCTTCTCTATGCCGATGACCAGGTTATACTTGCGTCGTCGGAGAATGAGTTGCAGGAGATGGTAACAGTTATGCATGAAGCTTTTAAGCGAAAGGGAATGAAAGTAAATGTGAGCAAGACGAAAATTATGGTTTTTGAAAAAGATGAATGTATGACAGCATGCAATATTCTGATTGACGATGAAAGAGTGGAACAAGTGAAAGAGTTTGTGTATCTGGGGACATTGTTTACAAGAGATGGGAAGTACGATGAGGATATCGAAAGGAGAGTGAATGCTGGAAACCGAGTGAATGGGGCTCTCCATGATTTTATGAGCAGCCGGAAAGTGTCCGACAAGGCACGACTGGCAGTTCATAGAGGAGTGTTGGTACCGACATTGATGTATGGAAGTGAAAGTTGGGTGTGGCAGAAAAAACATCAGAGTAGAGTGAATGCTGTTGAAATGAGAGCGTTACGTAGTATGTGTGGGGTAACGTTGAATGATAGAGTGAGAAATAGTGTGATAAGGGAACAGTGTGGAGTGAAAGAAGATGTAGTGTTGAGGATCGAGAAAGGTATGTTAAGATGGTTTGGGCATGTAGAGAGGATGGATGACAATCGTTTGACAAAGCAAATGTATGAGGCGAGTGTGCATGGGACAGCTGGAAGGGGAAGACCTAGGCGAACCTTCTTGGATCAAATTGGCGACATTTTGGAAAAGGGCCAGGTCAAAAGTACCCTAAACCGACGAGCATGTATGAAGAATGTAATGAGAGTGAATGAGGCGAAAGTTGTGTGTCAGGATCGTAGCGACTGGAGATCCGTGGTCTCTGCCTACCCCTTTGGGAAAGAGGCGTGACTTTATGTATGTATGTATTCTACTATAGAGATAAGTCATGGCAAAGGGAAATTCACTTCCCAAAACAGTTCTATTTGTGGCATTGCACAGACAAACATACTCGTCATAGAATGATAATATTTGTAGTTACAGTTACTGACCTCATGTTTTTCCACTTGGAACATAATCCAGCCATCTTCTAAAGACACTATGAATGTCCCGTTATGTAGCTCCACTCCTAAGCCACAACCTGGAATAAATAAATTCATATTAAGGCTCAATGCACATTGAATTGGCAGGGACTCATATAATAAAGCTGAAAGTTTGTGAGTTTGTTTAGATGTTTGGATATTTGGATGTTTGTGTATCAATCACGCCTAAACCAGTGAACCGATTTGGATGAATCTTGGTATAGGCATAGATAGTGACCTGGAATAGCATATAGGCTATTCAAAATGTTGGTACCACGCGGGCGAAGTCGCGCGCAGAAGCTAATGTAGAATAAACGAGGTCTGGCGGGCAGCGCTGGCTCGAGCACTTTCGTGCGGTTCATTCTACAAGCGTTTCTATATCTTGTACGATTGTTCATAAGGTTTATAATGGCCTGCTATAAAACTAATTGACACGTTGCTTCCCAATTCAATGTGCATTGAGCCTACGACTAAGTACCATTTTTTCTACTTTTATGCATATGTCGTCATATCATGATATGCCTAGGCATATCGTTCAACGCCGCCATTTCACGATCTATTTACCTGAAAATAGCACCAAAGGCAACTGCGGCACCATCGAGCACTCCCGTATAAAGACCCTCGATGTTTTCACCTTCTCCTGGTACACGAGATAAGGGCTCGGGTAGTGACCCACTTGTGCGTTCACAGAGGAAGGGTGTAATGCTACGTAACCATCTGTTTTGGTCTTGAATTTTAGTTCATCGGCCGTCGGCTGGCGGGGGATAGCGCCGCCGGCTTGCATGTGGAATGATTTCTCTGGTGTAAGTACCTGGAACAAAATATTTTACATTAGCTGGTAGAAAAATAATAGTTGAAAAAAAAAATGCTGCACTTTTTCACACAGCATCATCTAGCCCCAAAGTAAGCAGAGCTTGTGTTATAGGTAACATAACTGTTAAACTACTTAAATAGGTTTTTTTTTTGTAAATACATACTTATTATACAATGATGGATGGACTGTGTGAAGGATATGGGTAAGAAAGGAGTGAGTGTGGAGATGACGGCCGATAGAGCGGAGTGGAAGAGGAAAACCTGTTGTGCCGACCCCACATAAATGTGGGATAAGGGCAGGGAAATGATGATGATACTTATTATACACTAGCTTCTGGGCGTGGTTTCGCCCGCATGGTACCAACATTTTGAATAGTCTATACGCTGTTCCAGGTCACTATCTACGCCTATTCCAAATTTTATCCAAATCGGTTCACTGGTTTATTTATTTTATTTGTTTATTCAGTCAGAAATCAGTAGTTAGGCGTGTAATTGATACACAAACATACAAACATCTAAACAAACTCACAAACTTTCAGCTTTAATAGAGTGGGATAGAAAACACCTATACCTAAGACAAAGTCAGACAAGGATTAAGTGTTTATGTATATCATTTCTTTGTGCAATAAAGAATAAATAAATAAATAATAAAAATAAAAAACTTGTAAATCATACAAACATTTGTCCCGCGGCGGGGATCGAACCCGCAACCTTCTGCGTCGCAAGAGGACCTTCACCCACTGCGCTACAGAGGTCGCCAAAATATTTATTGATTGAAAACTCAAAGCACTCCACAAGCTTTACAAAACGCAATAATAGCGTGAACTCGACCTCGGCGTATACTAAGTAGTCAAGTACGAAAAAAAACAGTGGCACTCCAAGAGTGCCAGCAGAAGTGACAACTTGGACGGCTCTAAACTTGACAAATAACCCGGTGTCGGTGAGCAGTCACGTGACTCGCACGTGACCTTTTCGAGGCGAATCCAAGGATTTTTCTCATCTCAAAACTGCCAAACGCGCCTAAAAAGTTTCCACTTCAAAAATTACCTTGACGACATTCGGATATAACGCTGCACACAAGATGGCTGCCAATAGCCGATCATTGTTTCCGTTTGCGTTGAGCTGGAAAATAAAATGAGTAAATTAAATAAAATGTTCTCTTTGTGTATTTGTGCCAATTTTTTTATGTTCAGCATTATAATATACTAGCTACCCGTCGCGGTGTTACCCGCGGTCCCGCGGGAAAACATTTCCCAGGATAAAATATAGCCCATGTTCATCAGGGATACTGTAGGATTCTAATGGTGAAAGAATTTTTCAAATCGGTCCAGTAGTTTCGGAGCCTATTCAATTCAAACAAACAAATCTTTCCTCTTTATAATATTAGTGTAGATTAGTGTAGATAAATAGGAGGTTCTATATTCGGCTGTATGTATGTTTTTTTGTATGTTCACCGATATTTACGATTGTGGATCAATTTCCAAATATTTTTTTGGAAATTGATCCAATGGTTATACCTCCCGAGATGATCGCAAATATATTTCTTTATTCCTAAGGGATTCGTTTTCCAGGAAAGCACAAAATCACCTTCACACCCGAGTCAAACATTGAAGTCGTTTTTCTTTTTAGTTATTAAGTTTTAAAACGTAAGGAAAAAAAAATTTACCTCTTCACCAGTTAAACTGAACACAGAATCCTTCCTCATTTTCCGTCTTAATGCCGGCATGTCGGGCACGAAGCCTATCGCCGCTAACAGACCCAATAACTGATGCTTGATATCAGCCAACATCAGTAATGTCTTGTGGGATAGGAAGTTTTCACTGGCGAATACTAATGCAGCGTGGGTGCTACGTGTCATGGCTTGCTGCCATTTCTGAAAGAAAAAATTACAAAACAACTCTGTAGCTATTTGGAGGTAATTTTCCCCAATCCATGGCAAAGAGGTAGTACTAACCTCACCAAGATCGACACCATCTGGTCCACATACCTTGGGGCCTTGCGGTCAACAGTTTATGACGGATAGTTCTATATAGGCTAATTGCCAAGAATAATGTTACTTGCGAGATCTAGGATTCAAATCGCGTCGGTTGGTAGCACGCCAGCGCTATCTAGCGGTGAAGCTCTGAAGTAGCTAGGTCGCTGTATAATTGGCAGCTATATTACGATGCCCTTGTAGTTCAGGCGATCGCAGTTAGAGGTCGCCACATCTATATTTTTAACTACGATCTTAGTCGGTCTGATGGAGTTGCAAATATAGCCGGCTGCCGAAAAAGCTCTCACAACTTTTACACTTGTCAGACAACTATTCACCTCGAACTTCTCCACTTTTTAATTAAGTAGGTATTTAGGTATTTCCATCAAATTTATTTCATATCAAAATACTATTTTGTTAGATAGCGTCAAATGACTCGCACCAAAACGCACCACGCGTTTAAATTACCTACTCATGCAAAAGCGCGGTTATTTTGCCAAAATAATGCATCACCGGATCACAGTGTAAGTGGATAGAATGTTATGACTCCTAGACGCTACGGCGCCCTAAGAGTTGGATAATTTTCTTGTGTGTTTTGGTTATAGAAATGATTATCGAAATGGTAATTAATATTAATTTACCTACCCGATATGCTCGCAGTGTAGTCAACTGATCACTATTCGAACATGCAAACTCTCTCCTCTTCGCGTCAGCTTCTGTCTGAAAAGTAAAGGAAATAAAGATTATATCGCACTAATATTAGAAATCTGAATGTCTGTTAGTACAATACATTCTCATACAAAATTGTGTTCTGCGCAGACAAACAAACTTCACGAATGTCTAGATCCGTTGAACATTTTGCATGTTTGACTATCTGATTCAAAACTGAGAATACAAATGCCATGTAGATTGTGGACAGCCTATGTAAAATCCTGGTATCACGCGAGCGAAGTCGCAGGCCGGAGTACTTTATTTCTCCTGTTTTTTTTTTAGTTTTGACGACCTCTGTTGCGCAGTGGGCGTAGGTCCGCTTGCGACGCAGAATGTTGCGGGTTCGATCCCCGTCGCGGGACAAATGTTTGTATGATCTCCAGATATTTGTCTCGGGTCTGTGTGTTCTATGTATGTATTTACAAAAAAATAGTAAGTAGTTTATCAGTTATCTGGTTCCCATAGTACAAGCTTTGCCTACTTTGGGGCTAGATGATGCTGTGTGAAAATTCCAGCATTATTCATTTATTATTTTTATTTATTTATTTATTCAACCACTAGATTTTGATTAAGAATTTTGGCTACATTAAATTAGAAGTTAGTTAATATTTCTTACTTTCTTCCCAAAAGGCGCGACGAACGGACTCTTATGACTAAGGCAAGCCGCCACAGTCAACGCAGAGTCCACACAGCAGAATATTGCCCCGAATAACATCAGTTTGCCTATCCGAACATCCACGGGCAACGCGGCCAAATGTTTGCCCAGAGCTGTGAGCGAATGCCGTTTGTCCAACGCACCAACATCTTGTAATCTTGTGAGAGCGCCATCTATGTTTGTTTTCAGTGGCGGTTCTATCGTTTTGCCTGGAAATTTAAAGATTTTTTTACTAAAAAAAGTAAGTTCGTATGAGTCAGTGGCCAACTCTGATGACGGAGTTTTTAGGCCGCCTTACGGCCTCCGTCATGGCTTAATGACTTAAATAGCCGGGCCCGACATTTTAACGTGCCCTCTGAAGCACGGAAGCGCTCAGATGAAAATGACACTGGCGGTCACCCATCCACTAACATACCGTTTCGAACGTTGCTGAACTTCGACGATCTATAATCGACTAAGCAAGCATCACCACGAGCGCTTAAAAAATTGTTTTTTTTTACTTAATATACAATAAAATTATTTTGAATTGAATTGAAATTGAATAGGCCAGTACTTTTTATTGTTATAAGCCCTGATGTTTCCCACTGCAGGGCATAGGCCAATCTTTACTTTAGGTGATCCATCTTTAAAATATGGTAATTGTTAATGGATAGGATACCCATAGGTTAATAAAAAATGTACCTAAAACTTCATGGACGCTCATATGCTGGAACAGAGGTAGTATCTTGATCTTCAATAGTAACTGCTCCAGTGGTATTCTATGAAACAATGGAAGAAATAGATTAGTACTCATGATAATTATTAAATTGCGTATATAGTTGCGTTTTGCGCTATGTAAGTCATTTTAAAGTTTTAACATGACATTGGCGACGATTCTGTTGTTTTATGACTAAAGTTAACTAAACTAAAATGCTACGTTCTTCTGCTAGGGCTAAAATAGAATGACTATTACAGTGGCATTCCTAAAATTACTTGATTTTAGTAAAAATGAAGTATTTGTGGGTAGAATTAGTCAAGACCATTTTACTTACTGTGTACAACAGCTGCTACGCTCAGAAACGCCATTTTGATTATACTTTTAGTAATGCCACTTTCAATGACGTGCCATTTTGGTCTTTAGCGATATCGAAATAAGAACGTTCAAGTTTTAGTTTAATTAGGTTTAGTCAGTCAATAGCAGAATTGACGCCATTGACATCTTCAACACAAAACACATCCCTTCCCCGCAGGCGAATGCGGGGGAGTTATCCATTCGTCTCAGAAAACAAATATGTCATTATGGTTTTTGTTTAGGCCGGTTATTATTAAAAAAAAAAACACGAAAACACGGCGCTGCGGACCCGGTTTAATATGTAGGATGAGAATAGGCATAATAACAGTAATCAAGTTTCGCCAAAATATATAACTGGTCTAATAAAATAGGATTCCAGGATTGAGAAAAATACATTTATTGGCCGGATAATGTCGAGATTATTGAATTATTTAATAAAATAAATCTACAGTATACAACAATCCACCATGATAGCTGTACACCAATCAGAGCGCGTGACGTCATTACTCAATATATTAGACCAAAACTGCGCCTTTTGTTTCCTTTGAGCTTTAGTCATTAGTGCACGTAGTTTTTGCTGTTGCATTGGTGAGCTGTGACGTCAGAACAGCCGCCATGACACCGACGAGCGTTTTGGCGTGAATTTCAAATTTTAATTTTCAATTTTATTTTTATGTTTGAAACCCTTTATTTCCTAGATTTGAAAAATAGTCATCAAGCCTATTGCTATGAAATGTTTACCTGTGTATTTCTGGTACCGGCTGCTCCAACAGATGGCGGTGGTATCTATGCGAAGAGTACAGATGTACACAAACGCCGGCCATTACTCTGCCCGCGCGCCCTTTACGTTGTTTCGCATTTGCGCGGGAAACCCACACGAGATCTAAAGACTCCATGTTGCGATTTGAATCGAATCTGGAACAATATTATTAATATCAGCCATCAATGAAAATGACAAATCACGTCATTTTCGTAGTCCAGCATTATTTATTTACTAGCTTCTGCACGGCTACGCTCGCATGGTACCAACATTTTGAATAGCCTATATGCTATTCCAGGTCACTATCTCCGCCTATTCCAAGTTTCATCCAATTCGGTTCACTGGTTTAGGCGTGATTGAAACACAAACATACAAACAAACTCACAAACTTTCAGCTGGGATTAAAAGTAAGTAAGTTCGTATGAGTCAAAAACTGAGTTTTTAGGTCGCCTTAAGGCCTCCGTCATGGCTTAACGACTTAAATAGCCGGGACCGACAATTTAACTTGCCCTCCGAAAATGCCACTGGTGGTCACCCATCCACTTACAGACCGTTTCGAACGTTGCATAACTTAGACTATCAAGAACGACTAAGCAAGCACGACCACGAGCGCTTCAGTTGGGATTATATCAGTGGGATGAATGAGGTTTAGTATGTCCAATTATATCTTACCTTTTTTCCTTCATCCTTCCACAGTCAATAACGAACACACAGTCGTCTATAGTGACAGAAGTTTCAGCTATGTTGGTTGAGATCACTATCTTCCTTACACCTGGTTTTGGCTTCTTGAAAACCAATGCTTGCTCCTCGCTAGACAGTGTTGAATGGAGTGGCACTAGGATATATTTACCTGTCCTGGAATAAAGAAGGGATATAATTAAAACAACAAATTTTAAATAAAAATGGACAGGACATAATTTTCTTTTATTAAATATAGTCTCTCTTACAACAGGTATCTTCTTTTTTTTTAATTTTAATAATACATTTTCACACAGCATCATCTAGCCCCAAACTAAGCATAACTTGTACTATGGGAACCAGATAACTGATATACTACTTATATACTTTTTGTATGTAAATACATACATATTATACATAGAAACACCCAGACCCGAGATGAATATTTGCAGATCATACAAACATTTATCCCGCGGCGGGGATCGAACCAGGGTACAGACCTATCATGAAACTTGCAAATATACCAATTTTTTTAGTGAAACCTGTGTACCGCTATACCTGTTTTGTGTCACAATAAACTTTATTTTATCTTATCTTAAATACACTTAATATTGTGTGCAGTTTCGATGAGTATTTAGATATCTATCTACTTACTTAGGACTAAACGTATGACTTTCAGCGAGTTGGTCGTGTAGCGCCATAATTTCACCAATGCCTGGTAGGAAAATGAGTATAGCGCCCTCTCTCGGCCATTTGTGATCACCATTTACTATGTAGTCCAGAACATGCTCTACCAGATCAAAGTTTATCTATAAAACAATATAAAAACAAAATTATTTTCATAAAGTAAAGTAAGATTGGGAGAGCCTTGCACAAGATCGAGACGTCTGGAAGGAGTGGGGGGAGGCCTTTGCCCAGCAGTGGGACAGCAATGGCTAATAATAATAATAATAGTAATAAAGTAAAGTAAAAGTTTATTTTGCTAAATTTGTGGTAGGTATAACATATGCATACACAAAGATCTAAGTGAATATCTACCGCTCCTTGGGGATACAGTCGTAACCCTGTTTTTTTTTTTGCATTTTCATAACATTTGTCTGAATCCACTTCGCCCAACAGATCTGGGCATCCGTTGGGCGAAGTGTAAGTTGGTTATACCCAAACTAGATGGCGCTATTCACAATTGGCCTTATTTTTATTGTTTTGAGACTATTTTGATCCAAAGGTAATCTATACATCAGAATCAGGTAAAATATGTAATACCTTTTCAGTATCCATAAGATACATATTTTTGCAAGTAATTTTGGTACATTTCGGGTACCGCGCTAACATTTGGCCGACTGATAGGTTTTCGTCTCGTATCGACTCTTTCGGTGGCTCGGCTGACTCTGATTTGAGGTCGCACGTTTCTAACTCAAGTTCTAGATCTTGCTTCTTTTCACCTGAAACATAAATAGATTATGTGAGACAATTTTTGAAAGTCTCAAGGCCCTCAAAGGCTAAGTAGTTTCCAATATTACCAACTGAAAGTTTGCCTAAGTGTTTCACACACACAGAGGTTTTAAGCTTGCAGAGTAGGGTTATTCAAATCAAAATTATTACCAACCCTTTTTCACCTTCCTAGCGAACGGACCGTTCTCTTCAAGCACATAGTTTGTAAGATCCATTATTTCTTCCAAGAAAAACTGCTCTACCGGGAACGTTCTACCTGAAACACATACAAATCAAGAACTCTACTAATTGCTAAGTTTATTCAAAAGATGGCGCTATTAATAACTTTTGATAAGTGTTATCTGTATTCTGTTGCCATATAAAGAAATATATCTAGACCGTAGACCGCGCAACAATTTCTTGTCCGAAGTCTTTATGTAAAAAATCTCTAAATTAGTAGAAAAATATTGATGCCTGACATTTACTACGGTACTCTGAACGGCGCAACTGAAAACTAGCGCTCCAACAGCCTCTTAGGCTGCTGGAGCAAATGCTGAGGGGTAACCTAGACTTATTTACAGCCACATTTGTAAAACTTTAAGATAAAATTACCTGGTATCTCCAAAACTGGAACCTTTTCAAAGTACGTCGAGAACAATTCAGCGTTCAGCGTCGCGCTCATGAGTATAACTCTCAGGTCCTTCCTTATTTTGACAAGGTCCCTCAGTATAAGTAAGAGGAAATCACTCTCCTCAGACCTTTCATGGACTTCGTCTACTATGACGTGAGTGACGGATTTCAATTGAGGATCGTATTCGAGTCTTCGTAGTAAGATTCCTGTCGTACAAAATGTTAGCCGCGTTTTTGATGATATCTTGCTTTCTAGTCGAATCTAAAAAGATAAATATCTATGATCAAATACAAACAATCAATGTTCGAAATTTAACAAAACTCTCGTTGAAGTTATTGTAAATTACCTACACAGTGCTCAAAGATACTAGCGCCGCTTCGAAAATACTTTATTTTATGATTATTTTGTTTGCCAATGTTCTACATCTCGGGACTATGGAGTAATTATTATTATTTACTTATTATTATACTTCCAACTGTGTTACAAAAGCCATGAATAAGTCTTATGTTAAGAAAAGCCTACTGGACAGGACAACCAGGAGTTAACTCTGCCTGACACTACACCCGCAAACAAATAGCTCATAGTTAAAAAACTGATCGCAAATAAAACTTGGAAAAAAAAGAAAGAAATAATCGAAAAAGTTTATAATGTGGAGTGCCGGCTTTTGCAAAATATAGTCATGTGCCAAATATGGTACATTGCAAGCGTCTTTCAACTTTCTTCTTTTCTTCAACCCCTTAGACACCATTAAAGGTTCTAACATACAAAGATAGGAAACAACTTACTTGATAACCAACAACTTGACCGGTCTTCTCAACTCTTTCATCAGCAACTCTATCCGCGACGCCTATCGCAGATATCCTCCTTGGTTGGGTGCAGATAATCTCAGCATGATCAGCGCCATCTTTTGAGAAGTTTTCTAACCAATGGTCGAGTATGAACTGTGGAACTTGTGTACTTTTGCCGCAGCCCGTTTCACCGCTTATGACGACTATCTGTGGGTGAGATTTATATTTTTTTTTTTTTTAGATTACCTAAAAGAATGATAGGCCCCAAACCGTGTTTGTTACCCTGATTCTTCACGGTATTGGTCGCGAAAGAACAGGAGTAAAATTAGTTCTAAGACCATTCTAAGTGATCCCAGCGGTCCTACTGAATAAATGCTTTTTGACTTTGACTTTTGACTTTAGTTAACAGATTATTGTTTAAAAAAATCTTATATTAAATAAGTAGTAAAGATTAAATAAGTAAGCAAATGAATTGGAACCATATTTAAAAAAAAAAGAATAGATTCTGTCCACTGCTCTGTTCACATGGAACCAAAATAATGCTATTTCACGTCATTTACACCTATTCCCAGTTCAATTATACGTTCACAACAAATCATAGTTGAAATATCTATATATTTAATTATGCTTGATTGAAACAGATATTTCAACGTTTAAGTTCTCAAAAAAACTTTTAAAATACTATGACTGCATAGTTGGTTAAAAATAATACTAACTATTACTGCATAGGTGGGTTAAAAATAATACTAACTATGATTGCATAGATAGTTGGTTTAAAAATAATACTATGACTGCATAGTTGGTTAAAATAATACTAACTATGACTGCATAGTTGGTTTAATACCAGTTTAATTTATAAGAACTAACCTGTGATTTTTTTAATGCATTTAAAATATCATTCCTTTTCTGCCACGCTGGTAATTTCCGCCTGGCAGACATCATTTGTTTGTACCTACTGTTTTCAGGTTTCTCCAAAAACATCTTTGCTATCTCTCTGTTCTCTTTTAACATCTCATCAAGATTGACTTTCGGCCTTTTATCTATAGCAGAGCCTTTTTTATAATGTGAGGGTAGTTTCTCTTTTATAACACTCTCTTCAATCAGTTGAGGAAAGAGTGCCTCACTGGGGTCCAAATAGGTTCTTGTGTCAAATTGTATAAAGTTTTTAATATCCTCTTCATTATTTAGTAGTTCTACTAAAGAATACATGCTAGGTATTCCATCTTGTGCTAGCGTTTTCGCTTCATCTAGCAGTCTCGCTGCTATTTTAAGACATGCCAGCTCTGGTATAGCGTCTTTACGATTTTCTACTTTAAAGAATATTAGAGGAGGTTGGTACGGGTACACACTGTCTTCCGGAAAACGGATCTCAAGTTCATAAACAACTTTCTCTATTGCTGAGTTTTCTGTACTGTCATCGAGTTGTTTCTCAGGCTGAACTTGATGTAAAAATTTACATTTAGCACCAAATCTACAGTGCCCTTTCAAGAATAGCTTGCAGATCTCTTTTGGTTTTGTTCTTTGATTTCTTTGATTATAATTTATGTTGTCTTTTCTTTTCGCAACATCTTTGTTTTCATACAATTTTGTTAAATATTCTAGGTTAAGATTGACGCTCCAAACATTGTTTTCTTTGACGCGGAAGCTGGATTCATATATTGATTCAAGTACTGCAATCTCATCACTCCTCATTTCAAGGAGTTCGGGGGTTGTAGGAACCTCTGTAGGTTTATCTTGAGGGTCTACTCGGAAGTATTTGTAAAACAATATTTCTAATGCCTTGTCTACACTTTCTGCAGCCACATTCAGAGCTTCAGAGCAGTGTGCTTTGTGAAAATTATATCTAAAACGAGAATATTATTAGGTAATTTAGGATTGTGTAAAATGGTTTCGGTAATAAATAAATTAGTATTTTTATAAAGTTTCAACACAATCATAAATATTTTTGATAACTGGAATGTTAAATGGCCAATTTTACAAATTAGCTATGAAAATAATTACATGTAGGTAGCAAATTTATACATACTTTTCTAGTTTTGCGAGTGCAAATGCTCTGAGCCTAGCTTCCGAAGTCTGAATATCTGGTTTTGAAGTTATTGAGTAATCACAGCCTCCTTGGACTACTAGATTGCCTCGCTCCATCCAGTATCTGTTACCAAGGTTTGTGCCTTTATCCTGAAATAGAAAAAATGTTTTACAAATTCCCGAAATATAACGAAATAAAATTTTATACTTTTACAGTAGGAACAATAACCTTGTGCAATATTTTGTTCTGTGTTACTAGCAATTTTATAATATTTTCTAGGATAAAAAGGTAATTTTCTACCTAAAAAGATAAAAGAGCTTTTCTACACCAAAACTGATAACATATTGATATAAAAAGAAGTTGGCTAATTAGACAGGTAAGTACCTTGTAGCCACTGGCACTTCCAAGTTTGAAATCAGGACCATGAATAAACCTCAGCGTATCTAAAACAAGTTTCTGGGAGTCTGGGTTGAGCCGCACTGTCTGCAGTTCAACCCTGAGGGTCGGATGATCCTCCTCCTTCGGTTCATCCTTCTGCTTCCTGAAAAAGTAAAAGAACTTTGATTTGATGTACAAATAACACTGACAATTTGGGTTATGGCATTGAAAAAACACCTTATACGTGCGTCCACAGGCTCCCGAAGAAAGAAATCTCCTGCCAACTGCCTGCTCTCATGGTCCATACTGAAATTTTAGTCAAATTCGCTGACAAATAATCGAAATCAGACGAGAACGTGGACAATTTATAGTAATAATTTTAGTACTACACTAAATAAAATCTTCTTCTTCTTATAGAAAATGGCAACTAACTGTATCAGTAAAATTCTGCCAATGTCAAGTAGGTAGTAGGATGGTAGTCAGTCAGTCAATCCCACAGAGTAAGTATAGCGTCGTCAGTCCATACCTACTCTGTGGATTAAAGAAGACTGAGTTATGAGCGTCATTTGTTTGTTTCACATTTTGCTCAGCCAACTCGGATGATCGAAGTCAGCCAACGGCCAAGCCAAGCCCTAATTTGTTTTGAATTTTGATGCTGGCTGTCTGTTAGGCATGTCGATTCATTTTAAAAAATATCGATCTCCGATTCGATTCAAATTGGACATACTAGAATCGATTCTTGTTTAAATCGAACATTAAAAGATCGATTTTCGATTAATCTAGCCAATTTCAAACATGACTAATTGCCTAATAAAGATACAGGACATTATTGATTACCATTTACTGCAAATACAAGTAATTAGATAGAAGTATTATTAAATTAATAAACATAATGTCACGCATATATTCCTTCGAAAGAATAGGTAGAGGTGGGAATGGAACCCAGGATCTTTTGCTCAGCAGTAGTGCTTGCGACCACTAATCCATAGTGTATTTGAAGGCAATGAACTCCACTAAGAATTTTGCATAGGGCGGAAAGAATTGATTGAATGATATAACCCATCCTAAACTCACTCACAAGAATAGATAGGTTAGGTTTGACACTTGAAAGCCGGATAGAAAAATAAAATGTTTTTATAGCGCAAGTAATGCCACCTTCGGAAGCGTTCATAAATATTTACTCTATGATGCGTTCAAATGAAAGAATTGATTGAATGATATAACCCATCCTAAACTCACTCACAAGAATAGATAGGTTAGGTTTGACACTTGAAAGCCGGATAGAAAAATAAAATGTTTTTTTAACGCAAGTAATGCCACCTTCGGAAGCGTTCATAAATATTTACTCTATGATGCGTTCATATTATTGACCAAGTACTATCAGTTGCTTTTGCGTCCGACAACAGCAAAAAATTAAAAAAACTAAATACCGCTGCCAATTGAGGAATATTATCGCTAGTTCTTTGAATGGATCGGTCCGATTCAGGAGGTTTATGAATCGATGTAGGGTTCAAAATCGATCTGAAAAATCGATTATATTACTCTAAATAATCGATTTTTCGATTAATCGATTTCAAATCGACATGCCTACTGTCTGTCTGTCATCGACTCTAGTGTATGTAACCAGTTTCAGTGTTTATTTTTACGAGTTTTTTATGTGTTTGTGTTTAAATTAAACAACAACACAACACGCAACCCAGTATCCCTAGTACGTCTGTGACGCAACCTAATAAACTCACTAAGTAAGTTGCCATTTTTACGATTTATTTTTGTTTTGAGAGAGTGATTTAAATTGAATAGCCAATGATGTATAGGTATACCTCAGAGTAAAGTAAAAATCAGTAAAGTCGTGATATTTTCGAAGTCCGTAATAGAAAGTCTGATTTTTTATTTGAGGCCAAAAAGGATAACACTGAGACTTCAGTGTCAAGAGAACTGAAAGTGACAATCCAGCGGTTATTTTTTATTTAAATTTAGGTACTTACCTAATAAAAACCTACTTTGATGAATCATCATTATCATCATCATGTAATCTGTGACACAGTCCATCCACTGTACCTAATGTTCTCGTCTCATCACAATGACATCACATTCTGCCGTTCTCATGATATATTATATTCAGTCCATACCACAGTATCCATTACTGGTTGGTACCTAACCTACTTCTTTCAAACTCTCATCTCTCGCATATCTACTACAATCTGATTCATCACAGATCCGATGAATCTAATTCTGTCTTAGTACCAATTCAGTAGGTAGGTACCAATTCTTAATATTAGAATCAGAATTAAAAGTCACTAACATTATAAATTAGTATGCAACATTAGTAGATAGATATATAGATAATTCTTTATTGTATACACAAACACACAACGAAGAAGATATATAATAAAAAAATACACTTAACTTTAGGTAGACAACGGCCTTATCGCTGAAAGCGGTCTCTAAAATAAAATTTGCATGAATATTATACATATCGAACAAAATAGCAACCGGATAATATTTTATCTGGTTTTACTGGTTACTGGTAGGTACTTTACTGTTGAGGCAGTTGAGGGCAGAAAATCTTATTTTATTTTGGAGATGGAGAGAGAGATTATGAATGATTTGTCGGATCCACAGACCAGAAGAAATAACTTGTCGGATCAGTCAGAGAGTCAAGAGGGCCACAAAACATTTAATTATTTAAGTATGTAGGCTTCTTGTAAAATCATAAGACTATCATACTACCTTCCTATGCTACTACTTTTATAATAAAACAAGTATTTATCTATACTTCTATATTAATAATAAAAAGAGGAAAGATTTGTTTGTTTGTTTGTTTGAATTGAATAGGCTCCGAAACTACTGGACTGATTTAAAAAATTCTTTCACCATAACAACACGTTGGTTAGCAGGTAGAAAATGCCTTCGGCATTATGCAAATTTTATGTAAATTTTGTGCAATAAAGTATTTAAATATATTTAGAATCCTAAATTATCCTTGATGAACATAGGCTATATTTTATCCCGGGAAAGTGAAATTTTCCCGAGGGAACGTGGGTAACACCACGACGAAAAGCTAGTTTCCTATAAATAGGTATACCTATGCATTTATTTTCTCAAATACCGTTTAAATTAATACAAATAAAGCACATGTACCTACCTTCGATCATTCGTCCGAGACATGCATGTACCTACCGAATGCAACCAAAAAACTGACAACCTTGGCAGACTCAGCTAGAACCACCTAGTGAAAAATGGTAGGTATGTAGGTAGGTTCAATCTCGGCCCATCTAAATAAACTTTTATTAGACTTGATAGCCATTATTAATAAATGTGGTGTAAAGTTACGCCAGGTATAAACTCCAAAAATTGTATGGTTACTCCTACGTTACACTCGGCGTAACTTTACACCACGTTTATGACGGCCTATAATTAAAAAAAAAATGTTATATTATACGAACAGTATTTGTTTGTTACTTATTATAGTCAATCACATGCAGAACAGCTTAAAAACGTGCGAATGCCGAAGTTAGTGGACATAAAACGCCTCAGGGAGCAGAAGAAAACGCATGGGATGCAAACTAGAAAACAAACAACTTGGTACCTGATGCCCGATGCTCCTTCACGGAAAAAAAAAAGGTTCGATGGTTTGTCTTTTTATGTACTTAGTCTCAAGCTTTTATTTTTGCTGCTAAAAAATCTCAACTACTTACCTATGTTTAATTCTTTTAGGAAATCATCTCCAATACGCGTGCCCTGTCCTCTTCTTCCTGGGGTGCCTGTTACTCCACCCCCCAAAAAAGTACCGGTCCGGAAGAAGAAAAAACTACCTGGTATGAACCAATAGATTTTACACCACTTGCTCGAAATTAGTAACTTAACATGACAGTCATTATTGCCTTGTATGTAGGTACTAGGATGGTACTAGGTAACTAATGGCGGCGGGTTATAATATTGTACTGAATTTCATTATTCCCTCTCCCGAGTCAATAATGAGATTTGAATTTGGAATTTCAACATTTCTGGCTAATAATCTACTACTTATTGTATTGTTTTATTTTTAATAATTTCTTCTTGTTTTCAAGCCCTGAACCCCGCGCCCGCGCCGACTTGCGAGCAAAGGCACAAAAGGCAAGCGGCAAGAGGTCCGTCGAGATGCATAAACGTTGAAGTTCCCGATGGTATATGGATGATATCTTTAAATGCAGTTTTTTCATACATTCGTTTGCATTTGCATCTCACTTTGCTTTTATAATAAGGACCGTTTAATATTACAGATTCAGGACAGATCCATTACGTCGAGGACTTAGATCCAAATGCCCAGATTGTCACGGTGATAGAATTGCAGAACCCCGCGCCGAATTGCGAGCAAATGCAAGTGGCAAACGGCCCGTCGAGATGCATAAACGTTGAAGTTCCCGATGGTATAAGGATGATCTTTAAATGCAGTTTTTTCATACATTCGTTTGCATTTGCATCTCACTTTGCTTTCATAATAAGAACCGTTTAATATTACAGAGTTAGGACAGATCCATTATGTCGAGGACTTAGATCCAAATGCCCAGATTGTCGCGGTGATAGAATTGCAGAACCCCGCGCCGACTTGCGAGCAAATGCAAACGGCAAGCGTCCCATCGAGCTGCATAAACATTGAAGTCCCCGATGGTATGTTTAAATGCAGTTTTCACTTATTTAGGTACATTCGTTTGCATTTGCTTGAATAATATTTACTTATTTATTTTAGCCCATATTGTCCCACTGCAGGGCAAAGGCCTCCCTCTTCATATTCCAATCTTTTATAATAAGGACCGTTTAATATTACAGATTCAGGACAGATCCATTACGCCGAGGACTTAGATCCAAATGCCCAAATAGTCGAAACGGAGATAGAATTAATTGGTTTTACTACACCCAGTAAGTACAATAAAAGTTATACATAAATCACCATCCAGCCATGCTCCGGAGGCCATGCTCAGCAGTGGACGAATGTAAAGCTGGGTACTCACCTGGCAGTGTATCACGTAACGTATCAGATACGGTATCAACCTGCAAGTGTGTACGGCTCGTCCACAGTCCTCGCGTATCTAGCTACGAGCTGCTGGATCCGCAGTGCTCGCAACGACGTCACGCCGCGTTCATATTCAGTTCGTTTGAAGCTCGCGCGTACGTACTCACCACACAAGCGGTCGTGACGCCGTCCACGAGCACACTGCGAGCCGCCTTTGTGTTCGCAGTGAAACCGCCACTCGGCGGGTCACCGCGAGCTTACAGCGCTCCACGCGCGAGCGGCTCGCAGCGGGCTCGTGCCTACGTACTCACTTGATACCGTATCTGATACGTTACGTGCTACACTGCTAAGTGAGTACCCGGCTTAATAGACAATCGTCCACTGCTGAGCATGGCCTCCGGAATCTGACGCCACGCATAGAAATCCTGCCCGATCTCCATTCTTTTAATTCGTCATATTTTACGTTTAAAATAACTATGAAACCACAAATTCATTTTCAGCATCCAGTATTGACCCACTACGCGTGGAACGCTCCACTCCTTCACTGCAATTCAGAGACAACACGAACGACGACGGTAAGACGCGTTTGTTTCTTTGAATGAATAAGCAGAATAAGCACATTTATTTGGTACCTCATAATTATTAGGTACATTCTGTAGTCTTAGTAAGGTTGACAAAAATAATGCTATTTTTACTTATATTATAAAGGTTGATTAGGTAAAAATAGTTATGATTAAAAATTAATATAATAAGTAGGTAATTGTATTGTGTCAAGTATATAATAATATTATGTAATAGTAGGTAATTTAAATTCTTATGTGACTTTTATAAGGAGATCTTCTATTTTATAGAAAGCCTTCTCCACGAGCCAGCGCTTCAATCTGATTTTGAAAATGTTCATATTTTCAGCCGAGGTAACAGTAGTAGGTAGGCGATTGTATACTTCCGGTCCCATGATGTGGGTGAGCCTTTCTGCCTTAGTAATCCTATGAGGGATACCTGCGAGCATGTTCGCCCCTCGAGTGCTGTACCTGTGAGAGTCTCCTCGCTTGGCGTAATCAGCAAGATTATTTCTCACAAAGATCGTCACCTGGTACAACACTATAGACGGTAGTGTTAAGATATTTAGTGATTTAAAGTACGGACTTACCGAGGTTCTACTTGAAATCTTGACAATGGCTCGCACGGCTCTCTTTTGCATACGAAAGACCCCCGTTGTTTGTAAGGATATGCATTTTTTACACCAAAGCTACCAAAACCAATTGAGATTGTAATCCAATGTATTGTATTTACCTAACATTATTATTGTGTTGTTTTAGATAATGATGACGGGACACCAAATGATGTCGACCCTGGCAGTGATATCGACGACGTCAACCTCAGTCAAGCAGACGATGTGGTTGTTGCTGAGTCAATGGGTCCGTGCAGCATGCCTGATACTGAGGACCTCCCACCAAACCTGGCCCATGCCCTCACCGAAATGGACAACAGGGATGATTCTGCTTTAAGGGAGGCAGCATCAGACCCGAATATGCTCCATTTTGACTGGACAAATGATCCTGATAAATTTGCCGGCAAACAAGAAAAATTTACAGGGGAAGCTGGACCTACCTTTAGCGTGGACGGCCTGTCTCATCTGGATGTATTTCAGCGATTCTGGGATACTGAAATTATTGGTGTGATAGTGAGAGAATCGAATCGATATGGGCGTCGGCTGTACGAAAATGCCAACAACGTATGGTCCGATATAAATGCTAACGACATCTGGGTATTTTTTGCAGTGCTCATGCTGCAAAGCATACTGATACTCCCAGTTGAGCGAGAGTATTGGTATCCGTGCATGCCATTGCTTAAAATCGGTGACTTTTATAAAATCATGTCTTATAAAAAATTCTCGCGCATTAAAAAATGTTTACATTTCGTAGACAACAATATGCTGAAGACGGAAAATGGTGAGAACCGAAAATTACAAAAGATTTGGCCCATCATTGCGCATTTGAACAACAAATTTAGCTCTTTGTACCTACCAGAGCAGTACATCGCCATTGACGAGTCCCTTCTGCTTTGGAAGGGACGACTATCATTCGTCCAGCACATCGCCACAAAATCTGCTCGGGTAGGTATAAAAAGCTACGAATTATGTGAATCACGTACAGGGTACCTCTGGAGAATGCTTATATATACAGGCAGAGTCGATAAATCGCATCCGAATAATGATGTTGCAAATCAAGATGAGCCTGATGTAACCCCCACATCAAAAATTGTCTATAATCTGATACGGCCTTTGCTTAACAAAGGCTACACACTGATTATGGACAATTTTTATAATTCTCCATTACTTTCACGATCCTTAAAATCTAAAAAAACTGACACAATGGGTACTCTTCGTCTAAATAGACAATTTGTCCCAGATGAACTGCGTAACATCACCAAGTCAAACACAAGGACAGGTGAAGTTATATTCAGTCAAACTGAGGACATCACCATCACAATTTGGCATGATTCCAAAATAGTGGCAATGATATCGACTTACCACAAAGCAGTAGTCGGCGGAAAAGAAAAACATGGTACGTACAAGTACAAACCACAGGTTGTACTCGATTACAATATGACTATGGGGGGCGTCGATAAAAAGGACCAAATGCTGCAGGCGTTCCCCATAGAAAGAATGCGCAACCTTATATGGTACAAAAAATTTTTCCGCCGACTACTGAACTGTTCGATATATAACGCCTTCGTTATATTCAACCACAAAAAGAACGGCAACCAGAGGCAATTCAGAGTGGCTTTGGCTAAAGAAATTTTGGAGAAGATGGGTCGATTACCTGATCCTCGTGGGGAAATAACGCGGACGAACCATTTCCCGGCTAAAGGCGAGTCTAAACGGTCACGGTGCAAATTGTGCACGTCGAAAGGATTTAAGACGCGCACCGTTTATAAATGCGACACATGTAATGTGAGTTTGTGCGTCATAGGATGCTTTAGAGAATATCATCTTACCGGAAGTGAAGTTTGACTGTAATTATACGAGTCGCTGCATCCGAATATATTTTATAAATACCAGGTTTGTTCATTACGGTTTGTACTGGGCACGAACACTTTTAGAGCTGAAAAAAAACGAAAAAAGCTGAAAAAATTTAAACGAATCGGAAACTACAGGCAACAGGTGGCGCTGCGGAGCTGTCGCCCCGCACCGCCATATTTGCTATAGTTTTACCTTTTTTAAGGTTTTTTCAGCTCTAAAAAAGTGTTCGGTGCCCAGTAAATTAACTAATGGATTACTTTAAATCTTAGGGATGCAGCGACGAAGTGTAATTCAATGTAACGATCTCCTTATCTTCTCTACCTGGTTGGTTGGCTCACGATGTTTTCCTTCGCCGTTTGATCTCTTCATACTTATTCTCTACTTGGTTTTCTCACGATGTTTTCTTTCACCGTTTGATCTCTTCATATCCTCTAGGTACCTGGTTTTTTCACGATGTTTTCCTTCACCGTTTGATGTCTTCATGTTCTCTACCTGCCTGCGTACTATGGCGATTGATTTCTATTCTACCCTGGAAAGTAAAAAAGCTAATTCTTCAGTTGATTCTAATCTACGATCTCGGATACTCTCCGAGCATGGCGAATGAGGGAGTCTAGGATCTCGGCTAGACAACTCCTTTCCATAGCAACGGAGGACCCATTAGTGATGGATTTTTACGTTCATTCTTTTCATCCGAGCAACGTTCCATTTTACGTAATACATTTAATCGAGTGGTTCGATTAGTTACTAAATAGTAAGTAATCGGAAAAAAAACGTAGAACGGAACGAAATTTTGACATTATTTTTGTCATTTTCATGTTTCTTTCAAAATAATGTAAACAAAGCTGCAAAATGTGAAAATCCGCTAAAAATGTCTTGAAAACTAAATATCTACATAAATGGACTTGTTTTTCATGCTGCTAAAAGCAAATATTGTCTAGGAGCTGACTATCTATAGATTTTATAGGTAAGTCTTGTCTAAATTTTAACCTATCAATCGAATCCCGGTTGTTTTATCAATGGATTTTGCGTTTCATAAAACTAATATGTTATCTTAACATTATACGAGCTCTTGACGGTAATGGAAACATCGTGAGGAAACCCGGAGCTGTACTCAGCTCCACACGTATTGACGTTATGTTTCCTGTGGATAAAAGCAGATTTATCAGAGGATGTTTTATGTGCTGGGCAAGACGGATCCATCTCAAACAATGTCCCACCCAGGCACTATTACAGTACCGATGAGTGTAAGCACCTATGCCTACACTCATCGGGGTACTACCTTGGCCTTCTGATGCAGTATAAATCAAGTGAAAATCGTTTATTGTTTCATGTTCTTACATAGAGGTATTAATTTATTTATTTACCAAATAAAAGCCCGGATGGGGCATTGTATTACCACTAGGTGGTACAATTTTATAAGTACTAAGATGTAAAGGCCTACATTATATTATTTCTTTATGTTTCAGGAAATCAATCAAAAGAAGAAATTTAGAAGGTATCAAGTGAATAAGAGACCATTCAGACAGTTCATAAAATCTTGAATTTTTAATAAGGTAAATAAACAAGTACACTGTAATATTTCAAACTAAGAAAAATAGGTTCCCTATGTAGCCATTGGGTCGCACAACATTTAGCAACAATGCTACTGTGTGTAGTCTCCGCCGGTGTGCCAGGGACAGAATTTTTGTAATCTGATCCACGTACTAACCATATCTCCAGTGCATAATATCTATAATCCCCTAAAAATAAAAAAAATACTAATTATTATTATCATTTTGTTACAGATTGGGAAGATCACAGATAAGATGGAGTTTCTAGAACATAAACAAACAATAATTATTCAATCTGATAATTCCCACAGCTGCTGGGTGTAAGTCTCCTCTCGCTCGGTTCCATGCCACCCTTTTACATTGTTGATCAATTCTACGCTTTGTCATCTGACTAAGCAATGGGCTGGTGGTCTGTTCCGAGAAGAAATAAGAACAATAAGAATTTCCAATGTATGTAATAATAATAAATAAAAACGTGCTATTTTTACTGTTTGTATTAATAAAATAAACGCCCAACCAACATACAAATTTCATGTTTCCAGGACTTATGGAGTTAGGCTATAGGTTGCTATGTCAGCCAAACACCAAAGCCCTAATTATAATAGATGTAGGTACCTAGGTTAGGTATACTTAAAACTAACCTAACCTCTCCATCAAAAAGTTTTAATCAACACAAAACCTGCATAATAAACCTAAATAATCAAGGTTAGGTGGATATTAAAATGAACATTACTTCACCAACCTACTAGTAGACAGATTATTAGGTAGGTACAAGTTAAACCACATAATAACAAGTTCTATGTAGGCAGGTATTCAGCGTGATAAATGTTTGTATGATCTGCAAATATTTCTCGGGTCTGGGTGTTTCTTTGTACATTATGTATGTATTTACAAACAAAAAGTATATAAGTAGTGCAGTTATCTGGTTCCCATAGTAGGTACAAGCTTTGCTTAGTTTGGGGCTAGATGATGCTGTGTGAAATGTCCAGCATTATTTATTTATCCTATATGTAGGTACTTCGAACTGGGCTGAGAGGTGCAGAATCCTTATTTCATGGCACAAAATGTATTCCACCGCTTTCCGGTTCACTTTGTTGTTTCTCATTCACAATTCTTTGTCTGGCTTGGAAATGCTCTCTGGCTTACGAACTTTAGTTTTCTGAAGATACCTATCATTTATATTCTTTAAATGATGATGAAAACTAAGCGAAAATATTTTTTTGGGGCTTTTTTAGTAATGTAAATCACCTTTCTAGGTCACTGGAGGCGTAGACTATTTGAGAAGATTGTAGATCTCAAAACTCTAATCCAAAATGTCAAAAATAGAAAGAAACTATTCCCCATGCTCGCACAAGACGGCTTTTTTGTAGGAAGATTAGAAACAATTCTTTAGATTCTTTCTAGGGAACGCCATGCTCTCAGGTTTCTATTCTACTACTATAATCCACACTCTAATGTCATTACTGTCATTTCTTTCTATTCTCCGGTACCTAGACAATCCCCATGCTACGCCGGCTGGTCTGCTCAAGATGTCCTTCACCGTTTTGATCTCTTCATATCCTGTACCTGGTTTTTTCACGTTTTCCTTCACCGTTTATTTTTTAATGTGGCTCACGATGTTTTCCTTCACCGTTTGATCTCCTCATATCCTGTACCTGGTTTGTTCGCGATTTTTTTATTCACCGTTTTGATTTTTTTATGTGCCGTTTGAGAGTACTGGCATGCACGCCGGATTCGAACCCACGACCTTCGGAGGCAGTCCGGACAAACAGACATAAATTTTAAAAAAGCTAGATTGTGTTTTAGTACTTAATAATAACTAAGCACTTAAAAACATTTATTTTGAAATCTTTTAAAAGCAAAATAAATAAATGTGGATTTATTAAAACAACATTTTAAGTATTTATTACACTAAATATAACTCTACGTAAGTAGGTAAGTATGTACTTACCTAAAATATCATAGGTTTGAGGTTCATACTTAGTAGTTTCGGTCATTCCGACCAGTCACCATTTGGGCCGGATAAAGTTCAGTGTAAATGCGTCCAGAATTGCGCCTTTCCTCAAACATTTTGTAAGAGGTCTACTTGAAATGCTTAGTACTTTTTTCGATTCCAGCATAAATAAATTGCTTTGGCATCATTGGAAAAGTGTAACCGATTTTGCTATGTAAACAAAATATCTCAGGAACCGTAAACTGCTAATTTGGTACCATGTTGGTGTTTACTTTCCCATATTTTGATGTAACTACTTATTCGTTTATTTTTGTTTAAGGGCTGAACTGTTCTTTCAGAGAATATTAATATTTTATCTATAGGTACCTACTTGTCAAATTTGTATTTTAACTAAGTAATTATAGGTAATGAGTCAGCGGTAAAAACCGCCTTACAAATTAATATTGTAGTTGTACTTTTTGGCACAAAGAATCAGCATTGCCATTCAGCGTGGCAATGCCGCCAGTGTTTTGGGCACGCTTCCGACTGGCAGTGACCTGGATCAGTTGAGCTATCTATAGATCGTTTTTACGACGATCCTTAGATAGCTTGACTGATTCTATTGTATTTTGTAATTTTATGTACATATTGTAGTAGCTTAGTTTCTGTAAATAAATATATGTTGTACGAGGTTGTAAATAAATATTTTTGTACTATGGTATGTTTTCTTTTGTTTTTTCTGCTTCTAGTTCCCATAGTACCTACTATAATACAAGCTTTAGTTTGGGGAATAATTAGTGTAATCGAGGCGAGGCAGACCACCTGCCCGATGGTCAGACATTGTGTGAGGGGGGGGCGGTGGGAGGACAGTGGATCCGTCCGGCCGGCTGGCACAAAACCGCCAGGAGTGGCGTGAAAAAGAGGCCTATACCCAGCAGTGGATGTTACTGACGGGAATGATAGATGATCATTCAGGCCTGCCCTTATCCCGCTCATGCGGGGTCGGCACAACATGTTCTCCTCTTCCACTCTCCCCTATCACTCGTTATCTCTGTATCAAATCCTTTCTTTTCCATATCTTCTTTCACACAATCCATCCATCTTTTCTTAGGTCTACCTCTACTCACATATATCCATTCACATTCATTTCCATCACCCTTTTAGTTACATGACTTTCATCCCTCCGCATATCATGCCCATACCACGCTAACCTAATTGCTCCTCAACTTATCAGTTACTGGCGCTACTTTCAGACTTCCCCGAATATATTCATTCCTCACCTTATCCATTCGCGTCACTCCACACATCCATCTCAGCATTCGCATCTCTGTCGCATGCACTCTTCTCTCATCTGTCGCTTTCGTGGCCCAGCACTCAGATCCATACAACACGACAGGTCTGATGACCGTTTTGTAGACTTTTCCCTTTAGCTTCAGGGGCATTCGCATATAGTCCCTGAGACCTGTCGCCACTTCATCCATCCCGCATTCATCCTATTATTTACGCCCCGGTCAATATTGCCGTCGTTTTGGAGAAGCGCACCAAGGTACTTAAAATCGGAGCAGACTGGTAGGGTTACACCATCTAGAGCAATCGATGAGAAATTAGAAGAGCCACTAAAGTTGCAGTTCTGTCTAAGTGCGGCTGATCTTGAGGCCTACTCTTTCCAATTTCTCTTGCCATTTTCCCAGTACCTTTGTACCTCGTTAGCATTCTCTCCAAAGAGAACAATGTCGTCGGCGAACAACATGCACCAGGGTGCCTCCTCCTGTATGTCTGATGGTCTGATGTCAGAGCATCCATTACGAGGTCCTCCTCGTACAAATAAGGGCTTAAAGCCGACCCCTGGTGCAAACCTACTGCCACATTGAACTCGTTGGTGACGCCGGCTTCGGACCGGACGTTTGTTCGTGCCCCTGCATACCTACATCGCATTCACAATCCTCACATACTTATCTGGCACTCCCTTCTCTTTTAAAGCCCACCACAGAACTTTCCGGGGGACTCGGTCGTACGCTTTCTCGAGGTCAATGAAGACCAGGACCTGGAATGATAGATAGATTAGGTAATAATTATTACTTATAGGTAGGTACTTATATTTATTTACTTTTAATACATAGTTTATTCCTTCATTATAAAATTACTTAACATTTTATAGTTCGAGGCTTTACGGGCCCTTACTAGGTATTAAACTTGACATAGAATTATGTAATGCTTTAGCGCCAGCCCGGCTAGCTAGCTCCTACTGGGGTTCCTTTTCAATGAACTCGACGCACAGTGGAAGTTAAAACACGTATATTACTTGTAAAACACAGGAACAGTAAAAACAATAGAATAAAGTGTATAAAAAGATAGATAAAATCACAAGAGTTAGAGTCTCTGTCCGGTAAAAACGCACGCCATTTGATCACTGTGTTCCCGCCGAGCCGCGCTCAGAACGCTCGTGAGTTGCGCGGTTGCGGCGTCAGATGGCGCTGGTCGACAAGGGATTTAAATGCGTCGCGGAAAAGTATCTACTTTTATACTGGCGCGACGCGGTCCATTTGAATTTAAAACCAGTACCGCGCGTTATAATGCTCACCAAACAGTTTGTCTGAGTGCAATGAATAACCATAGGTACAAAATTCATGCATGACCTAACTTTATGTCAAGTTTATTAGTAAGAGACACGATGTTCCGGATTTTGAACTGTTTTAGGTGAATTAGTATTTCATAAATTTCCATCACACACACCCTTATCTACCAATTTCAAATGCCATTCAAAGCGCTCACTTACTCAGTCAGATTAAAGCTGAAATTTTGGGGGGGGGGGGTCACTACTGAAATTTTTGGGGGGTCACTACATTAATAATAGACTTTATTGCAAAATAAACAAGATTTTACAATTGGACGTGTACGATTTTGGGGGGGGTCATGTCCCCCGTGACCACCCCCCTCGGACCGCGCCTGGTACCTACCAGTGCATTGGGTTAGGTGGGATACTACTTATTAGGTATAACAATTCACTGATATTACTCAGAGCTCAGACAAGATAGATCTAATGCCCTTAGAGCCCGTTCGCATGGACGTAAAAAATACGCGGTATAACCCGGCGTTGGCGGATTTTTTACGTCGGCGATTAGAGTGTTCATACGAACGCGTTTTTATCACTTTTGTTTCGTCTCTCGCCCGAGTAAGACGTTGAAAAATTAATAGAGCTAAATTAATAGCAGAGCGGTTTGTGTCGCTAGAAGGAAAAAAAGGAAACAAAAGGAATGGGTTCATCCTCTGAATGAACAGAGATACATGAAAGGGCAATTTGTGATACTTCTTCTTCTTCTTTCGTGTCAGTGATACTGTACGAAGACTTGAGGCAGTATCCCATTTTTTTTTCGAATTAATTTATTATAATTTTTAATTAAACAATCCCAGGCCAGAAATAATCCCAGTCGCCTGAGAATATTTTATTATATCTATCCAGGCATAATTCTTTAAAATTTTATGTCAAGCAGGTAGCTAGATAGGCATTGATTTAGCTTAAAGGAATGGATGAGACTTTATTTCTATGATGAGCATTTCAGAATCTACGACCCACAACATCGAAAGTATCGACACGAGACGTTCTCGTAAGCACACAATACAAGAAACACATCCGACCGCCGAGGGAGCACGCGGCACTCTGAACGCTGCGCTGACTTACGTCCGTGCGAACAGCAACGCAAAGATTCGTATGCTCTATTATTTTCACCGCCCAGCGCTCAACGCTGAGAATAGAGCACTGCGCGATAAAAATACGTCTCGTAAAAATAACGCTCTCGTGCGAACAGATACATGGAATTACATTTGTTCTATTTGGACGTAATTTTTACGTCCGATAAAATTACGCTCGTCGTGCGAACGAGGGCTTATGGCTCAGAGTAACTTTAGCTAAGTAGTACAAATATAAAATGTACAGGTCAACATGTCCAACAATGTTCTGGTATTTTTATTGATTTCGCCACTAGTTCAATGTGAAATCAATTTCCGCTTTTTGTTTTAACCTACATCTATTAGTTTTAGTGTGATATTAATTTTAAAAGTATGGAGTGTATACATCTTATTGTCCGTGACTGTACCTACGTATAACTCAATGGTATTAGATAGAGCTCACTCTGCCTCAGATGGAGAATGGAATGACTAAGATAGAAGGGATGTGCCTTACTTTCTGTGAGAAAATAGTATTTAACGTTTCTTTTATAAGTATGACATATTATTATTACTTACATACATACATACATACATAAAATCACGCCACTTTCCCAAAGGGGTAGGCAGAGACCACGGATCTCCACTCGCTACGATCCTGACACACAACTTTCGCCTCATTCACTCTCATTATATTTTTCATACTTAGGTACATGCTCGTCGGTTTAGGGTACTTTTTACCTGGCCCTTCTCCAAAATGTCGCCAATTTGATCCAAAAAGGTTCGCCTAGGCCTTCCCCATCCCATACACACTCGCCTCATACACTTGCTTTGTCAAATGACTGTCATCCATCCTCTCTACATGCCCAAACCATCTTAACATACCTTTTTCGATCCTCAACACTAGGTACATCTTCTTTCACTCCACACTGTTCCCTTATCACACTATTTCTTACTCTATCCTTCAACGTTACCCCACACATACTACGCAACACTCTCATTTCATTATTACTTACTTATTGTTTTTTAACCGCGGTCCCTCGAGAAAGTAAAAGTAAAAGTAAAAATTTCGTTTATTGACATAATAATCATGTACAAGGTATTTTGAATCCATAGGCTCCCAAACTAGTTAAAAAACTGTATTTCAGGAGCCAGTGGCTTCTCCAAAATGAGTAATAACTAAACATTATTTATGTCTACAAAAAAAAGTTAAATATACAGAAATGATAATTCTAAAGTAAACAATCTCTACGCAGTACCTACTTGTGAATAGTATGTTATGATAATAAAATATAAAAGTTAAGTAAATTACTACATTCAAGTAAATATATGTATATATAATAGGAATATATTATAATATATATAAATTTTATAACTCTCTCTTACGGGTAAGTATATATTTTAATTAGTATAAAAAATATATTTATAAACAGAAACCATCTAGCATCGATTCAATCTCATCGTAATCAAACTCCCTCAGCCAGTTTATTAAAGAACGTTTAAACACGTAGCTGTTCTTTCTTTTTACTCTGTGGGCTCTACTAAGTGTGTTATAAAGATTAGGAGCAACCACATTGTATTGTTTTTGCGCAAATCTAGTTTTTACTGTAGGAATAGGAAAGCGATCTACTCTTTTACTTAGGTCGGGTATGTGTGGTACTACAGTTTTATGATATCGGCGTAGGCTTTCGTAGACAAACAGTTTTCTGACACTCAATACATCGGCCGTCTCATATACACTTGTGGTGGGGTGCCTGTATGGTAGATGAAGCAGTACTTTCAATACAGCGCGTTGAGCGCGTTCTGCAATAATTAAGTGCGTTTTTGCTGCTCTACCCCATGCACAAATGCAGTACCTTACGATGCATTCGCAGAGAGCCTGATAAGTCTGTATAAGAAGCTTTTTTTCAGCAACGCTGCGAAGGCACCTAAATACATAAATAAGTTTTCTTATTCTAGAGGCTAATGAAGCAATGTGACCTGTCCAACTTAGCTTATCGTCTATTACCACCCCAAGATATTTAATAGAATTAACTCGGGATAGCTTAGAGCAGCTGCACGATGTAGGTAGCCTATCTCGATTACAGGGATATGTATGTATCTTTAGACTAGCACTTTGCCCAGGGTCTCCAGCAGATGTTATGCTGAAGCACATATACTTGGTTTTACTTGTGTTCAGAGTAAGGAGACTGTTTTCAAGCCAGGTCGTTACTTGAGATAGGCTAGTCTCAGCCAAGGAAAATACTTTTTGCCATGTTTTCGCATGGAGAAGCAAAACAGTGTCATCTGCAAACATCAGGAGGTCCATGCCTGGTATAGCTTTACTGCAAAGGTCATTGATGTAAATCAAGAAAAGCACAGGTCCTAGGGTGCTACCCTGTGGGACACCATATGTACACAGTGCACTCTCACTCAGATGCTCCTCAATACGCACTGATTGGAACCTCCCAGTTAAATAGCTCGCAAACCACTCAAGAGCCAATCCCCGAATACCAACATTCTCCAATCTAGTTAGTAAAATAGGAATTGAAACAGTATCAAATGCCTTCTGAAGGTCCAGAAAGACACCTATACATTTGTTTCCACCATCAAGATAAGTGGTGATGTGTGAGGTTAGCCGCAGAACCGCATCTTCAGTCGATCTCTTTTCTCTAAATCCAAACTGGTTATCACTTAATAGATTATTTTTCTCGAGATATCGCATAGTTCTCCTCTTTACTAATTTTTCGAGTACTTTAGATAGCGCCGAGAGGAGAGAGATGGGCCTGTAGTTTGAAGGGCTTTTTTTGTCTCCCGATTTATAAATTGGACACACTATCGCTTTTTTAAAAACCTTTGGGAAGGTTCCTAATTCAAAACTAAGATTACATATGAAAGCAATAGGTAAAGCCAAGAGATGAATGAATTGCTTAAGCAGAACCCCCGTGATTTTATCCCAACCAGGTGCACTGTGCGTTTTGAGTTCAGAAATCACAATTCTAATTTCGTCTGGATCAGTGGGGACTAAGGACATGGAATTGACGGGGGGATTTGGTATTTTTGCCAGTTCTGCGAGTTTTTCCTCTACTGTATTTAGGGTTTGGAGTGTTTGATTAGCTAATGTACTACCAATAGTGGTAAAGAAAGAATTGACTTGATTGAGTGATTGGATAGGATCATTTTTTGTAATTTCTAGTAGCTCCCGGTTGATAGTCTTGTTCTGTTTAAAATTGCATACTTCTTTCATAATTTTCCAAGTTTCTTTCATATTTCCGCGATTATTATTAAGTTTATTTCTATAGTAATCTCTCTTTAGTTTTTTTACAATGCTATTACACACATTTCTATACTTAATATATTTATCTCTAATCTTAATATCATCTGGTGCTTTTTTAGCTTTTTTATGCAATCTATCTCTTTTTCTAATAGATTTAACAACTCCTCTTGTGATCCAGGGTTTAAGTGGTTGGTCTCGCTTTGAAAAAGTTTTAAGCTCAGTGTTTTGGTCGAGGATAGATAAGATTTTAGTCATGAACAACTCGGTAGCAGTATCTACATCCTCAGTCACAAATAGATCATCCCATGATTCTTGAACCAATAATTCGTAAATACCATTATAATTGACGATTACCTTTTTATAAGTGATTACATTTTTCTTGATCATAGTTTTGTCAACAAAGAGTAGGATAGGAGAGTGATCTGTCAATTGCTGTTCAAAGACTAGAGTTTTCCATGTACAATTTACTTTAACCATAAAGTGATCCAGACAAGTAGTGGCTCTAGTCGGTAGATTTATACCCTGGCGTAACCCATGCGAGGCCATTAAATTCAAATATTCTGAAGCATATTTTGTTATATTATTAGGTAAGATATTTAAATTGATATCTCCGGTAAATATAATATTCTTGCTAGAGATATTTGTTAGTATAGAGTCAACAGAACCCAAATAATTACTAGCGTTTTGGAAACATGGTGGACGATATGAGCATACGATGGTGTAGTCAGGTGATAAAGTCACTACTAGGCAATTGCCATCTAAACAAGGTGGTTCATATGCCGAAGCTTCGAACTCTTGCTTAATATAGGATACAACACCATCGTTCTGATTTAGCTTATTTCTAGTCCAAAACATATTGTAGCCATCAAGTTCAGGAGGTGGGTTCAAACTACTGGTTCTGCATTCAGTCAAAACTAGGACATCGATTGTTATCCCGATACTAGTAATAAACGTAAGAAATTGATCAAAATTTGCATTCACACTACGAATATTTTGTGTAATTATAGTAAGTGCATTAGACTGATCATTATGATTTCGTTTTAATAATTTGAGACATTTTTTGGAGCTTTCTACTGGAATGCATTCTATATTCTGAGAATTGTCAATTTCTTCTATTATAAAATTGTTGTCATCCATTATTGATATAATTAAGTACTCGGGTGCAAGACACTATCCTGAGATAGATCACTAGATTAGATGAGTTGCTTAGATAAGAAATGTGTAGTTGAAAATACGTATAAATCGCGAAATGTAGTAATATCAAGAAGTTACATAAAATAAATATTTTTGTAGTATTGATAAAATAATAAATATTCAGTTGTGTTATTTTAGACTGTGTTAGAATTCGTGTAGGATATAACGAGGGAGAGCTTACGTACATTAATAAAAGAATAAGAATGAGATTAGTATTACCTACATAACCAGCCCATAAATTATGACTGGTTATTAATGTTATTATATGGAGGATTAGTCACTTAGTTTTGATGCTATCGAAGTCGCTCTCTGCATTTACTTTCACCAAAGCAGCTCCATCAGACCTTCTTAGGTATATTTTTCCACGTGAGGCCCAGCAATACTTAAAGCCATTTTGTTTGGCGAATTCTCTGGCCATAAAGAAGAGTTTTTTGACCTGCGGAGGTAAACTCTCCGAAATAAACACTGGTTTCGAAGGCCCTTGAAGTTTAAGATTGCAAGTATTGAATTTATTACTCGAGTTTACTTGATTGTATCTCTTGACATTCGCAATGATTTTTTCCTTCGTCATCACGCTGGAAAACTCGGCGACAATAGGTTGATTGGTTTCGTTCTTCGTGTTAATTCGGTAAACATCTCGTACTTCTGTTGACTGCAGTGGAACACTCAAGGCACTTCCTACCTTTTTTACGAGGTTCATCAGGTCCTCTTTTGTCTCTCCACTTTTTTTGGGAAGAAAACTTCACTGTTTCAGGATAAAACATACAAAATACTAGGTAGTCTTTACTGTTTGTAATATGAGTGTTCACTTCGCCCAACGGATCTAGGCAACGAACGGCTAACTTCACAAATGCCTGGTGGGCGAAGTGTAGTTACCAGAATTTTTGAAATTGGATGAGTTCTTTGGCATATTATTTTATTACTAATTTTGTTTTTTACAGACAGGAAGGAAAATTTCTATCCGGGCATCAAGTATCAAATAATGGTAAGTTTCTAAATCTATCAAAATACAAGAGTAGATAAACACAGCCCAATTTGATGAGGAGAGAATATGGATTACTTTGCCCATCCTCAAAATGGACTTGTTGGTTGTCCCACTGAATTATAAAGTGGGATAGTCTAATGATCGGAACATCAGAGAGTGGACGGGGATAGCGAGTGCTGCGGAACTGTTTCGACTCGCTAAGGACCGGGATCAATACGCCATGTTGACTGCCAACCTTCGCTAGTCGGAGAGGCACTAAAAGAAGAAGAAGATAGTCTAATGATGCAATTTTGAGGATAAATATAGATACTTATTAAAGTTTGAATGTTTCTTTCCATCGCCAACCAGTGGACAGATTTGGGTGAAACTTGAAATAGGTTATAAGTGCTTAGAAAATATTCTGAGAAGCTGTGGGCGGAGGACCTATTTATTATTTTCTGCCGTCAAGGGCTTTGATTGTGATCCACTGCTTCAGACATGATTAACACACATACATCATCATCATCTCAGCCTGGTGTCACCCACTGCTGGGAATAGATATAACAACATATAAAAACTTTCAGATATACTATGATATTAGAAGGAAGTAGAATTTTCATTTATGTTGAACTAAAAAAAATATGATGAGATTTAATATCAACTTGCCTATTGTCTAATAACATGCGACCTTTCCAGGTTACATAGGTTTAAAGTTAATTCAGTCATATCACTTGGCCTTGAAAACTATTATGTTCAGTAAGTTGTCAATCGACAATTTACGAATTCTCTTTGTCAAACGGCGTAGATGCGAAGTCGTGCTCGACCCAGGGTTTCAGTCTTTATAAATAATACTTAGGTTTTGACTAGTCTGAGAGCAAGTTACAAAATCCTTACATGGAACAGGGGAACCCTCACATAGTCACTTATGCGCGAGCAAACGTACAGGACAGCATTCACGAAGTTTTTAGCGTGCTTTTAGAGCTGCAGCGCTATTCTTCAAATTCACTTCGAACCTCAAAAGGCGGAATCAGCGGTGAGATTTAGTAATGGCCAACGTTTATTTATTTATTTAAGGACATGCAACGGAAAAATCACAAAAGTATTATCAATTTCTTAACTAAGCTACTTATAACTAGTGTTCATTGGCGTACTATAATCTCATTGCGTATTCCGCGCTTTGAGCTTCGAAGTGAGTTTAGGTATACGTTAGTAGAATAGTGCTACTAGGTGGCTCTTCACTCCAATGTTTTTTTTTCTCTTCTTCCGTAAAAATCGTCAAAGTTACAGGATATATTTTGCGGTGACTGGCTTGGCTGTAAGTTTGTATGACGTGAATTTTCTTCCCGCTGACTCTTGCTCTAAATCGTAATCATCCACCGGAGTGTCACAAAGTGCTAATTCAACCTGATCATTCCCTGACAGAGTGGCATCGTCACCTTTATCGATTGAATGCTAATTAAGAGAACAGCATTTTTCTGGTTTTCAACCAAATGATAATTTTAATGAGATCCTTGAAATTTGTTGTATTTCGTGCGATCAAATGAAAATCGTGAGCTTTTAATTTATTACAGCTTTGAGAGTTTTCTGAAGCAAGCCATACTTATCGGACGTCGGGCGTCGTTCATTCAAATGTAAAATTCAAACGTATTCCATTTAAATGTAAATATTTGTGCTTTATTTCCATACTAAATGCATGGAAATATAACACTAATTCAATTCGCAAAACAAAAGTGATCGGACGTCCGATCAACTACATACCGTGTGCCCTAGTTTGTGCTTTATTTCCATGCATTTAGTATGACTTTTTAGTGGAATAGGAAGACGCCCGATGCCCGACGTCCGATCAGTGACGTTTGCGCCTTAAGAAGGAAGAAAAATCATACATTGTTGCTCCTTCATTATGAAACGGTTGAACGTAGGTATTTGGATGTGGTAGGTATATGACGTACACTATAACATAGGTAGGTTGCGTTGTGGTGGCCACCCGAGCAGGAATCGGACTCGGACCGTATTTTACCGCTTGACTATGGAATGTAAAAAATACCAATTTTTTTATTCATCATAAGATCATTTTCTAGTACTTAAACAGAAAGGCCTCCTCGAAAATCTGTACAAGTCTAGAAGCTGTAACCTTCATCATTCAGACTTCCGATCTTCCGATTCGATCAGTATTCTGTGTGGCAGTGTTCACGTCGATGCAATAATGCAACTATTAGTACAACTGTCATGCATACGTAATGAGGGAGCGGGGACGCCCGTGACAGCGAAAAGATTTATTTGATTGGTTATTGCTACCTCATAGTGTCTATTAAAGTACCTACCACTAGCTTAGTTGCTAATGGACTGAATAGGAGCTGAGTGAGGCTGTAATTTTTGAACCATTTATCATCTACTAACCATGTCATACGTATTGTAAGTTTAACCACATTGCATTGGGAAGGGGAAGGCCTAGGCGAAGATTTGGTGATAGGTACCTACCTAGTTTGGAAAAGGACCAGACCTATTGTGTAACTCAACTGACATTCTGATATTTGAAACCTAACCTGGACTTCAATTGTCATTTTCGTATTGTGTGATTGGTTGAGCTCTATTGGGATGACAACTGGGAATGGATTTCAAGCAGGTCAAAAATGCCCTAAAGGAGTGAGTCGTCAAGTTTTCACTTCTGTCGGCACTTTTGAAGTCCTTTTTTTCATTTGAAACAGAATTCATTACTATTGTACATCTACTACGACCTGCAATTTCATCAAACAAATACCAATGTCATTTACAACAGCAACTTACAAGATTAAACTTGTAAAAATTAGGTTTTACTGTCCCCATCGCCATCGCGCAGTTACCTTGATAGAAAGGAAAGAGAGAACCTTGATATGGTTAAGCATTAAAAATGATTCATACTACGTCAGTAGGATAAACCAGGCATATAATATGTGTCACTTATACCAATCAAACTAATAAAAGTAATAAGTGACTTATATTTGGTATAGAGACCATTGGAAGAGTTTGGGGGAGACCTTTGTTGAGCAGCAGTGGGACATGACAGTTTAAAAAAAAATCTTAGTATTATAGTCTGTTGTCCTAATCCCTGCACTTCGTCTCTTCTTCAGTTCAAGTCTTTATCGGATGTTTGAAAATGGTTTATCAAATGAGTCACATTTTGATAAGCCATCATCAGACTCCTGGATACGCAAGTCACTAGGTTTGTGGTCAATTTGTTCACAGTCATGGGTAACAACTCCGTATACGTGCCTTGAATTGAGTATAGATGAATAACGGCGGTATTTTGTAGAGTTTAATACGAGCTTACGTGACGCTGTATGAGGTTATGTACCTGAGAATTTACGCATTTGATAGACATTACTCTCATCACGTTTTGGGGATCCGGTATATCCTCTGAGTCTTCTAAGTTGCACCACGTTCGTGCCAAGAAACAAGGTGTAGGTATACAGGGCGTAACATTTAGATCGGTCAGTATGGGAAAGTCTGAAACTATAAGACATACGAAGATTCGTTCTTAGGAACCATGTCATCGATTTCAGTAACAAGGAAAATTGCATTCATACATTAAAAAAAAATGTACTCAGCTAAGGAATGGAACCCGGACGTTTTGAAAAATAAAACCAACCTAAGAACAGATCCTCGTATGTCATAAAGTTACCAGACTCTCCCATACTGACCGATCGAAATGTTACTCCATCTACTTGTACTGCTTACCTGGAACTTCAAAACACTTATAAGAGCATCTAAACTTATTTAACGAGCCTCAATTTGGTTTGACTGGCTCCCCACTGGAGCTTGACTTTTTAGTTTTAAGATGGATCACCTAAAAGAATGCTTGGACCCAGTTTGTTGCCCTGATTAGTAAATTAGTTTTAAGGCTATTCTAAGTGATCCCAGCGGTCCTACTGAATAAATGCTTTTTGACTTTGACTTTCGCGACTTTTCCTACAAGCTTTTTTTTTAAAACAGTTTTGTAGATTTTTGTGAGTGAACAGCAGCTGTTTAGGATTAAGGTAAGGTTCTCTTAAAAGTATGGCCATGTTCTCGCTACGTAACATCAGAAGATCCGTTACCTTCAGACAATTGCGGAAGTCTACGTCTTACGACTTAATCCTGCAAATTCTCCAATGTCAATGACCTTGGAATGCCGGTCAAATTGTCACTGTCAAGTCGCAAACATTTGCCAGCTTATCCTCTTAATCCACGATTTAGGAGATATCGTGAAAGCCCGCGTCACTTAACCATCATCCGATCTGAGGGTTCGGCTTGTGTGTTCAAGGTTTATTGGCTGCAATTCGACTTTACTTGTTTGGGGAGATTACGCTGAGGAAATTGATATCCTTACATCAAGAACGTTCTTTATGAATCTATTGCATCTTAAGCCTATTTCATCTCAAAAAATATCCAAGGCACTATGAAATGACCTTCTGCATCAGATGGAGTGCAAGCTCTATACAGAAAAGTTCTGGAGTTACGACCGGTGTTTGATAGAGAAAATAGAGTCTTCGATAGGAGAAAGCTTATAGTTTTTCTTTAACCTTTCTCCTGCTTTTGTCATGTTTACTTCATGAAACAACCTGCATGCGCATCTACACACTAATATAACCAACCCGCCTTCTTAACCTGATCGCACACTCGCAGTCATTTTTCTATACAAAAAATGCTGATGACGTCAGAAAATGCGTCTTGCTTCTGACGTCAGCAGCATTTTCTCTATTGAATTCGGACAGTTTGGCGCGTTCGGCTCGGCTGGACTGTGCGAACACAAAAACTATACTGAAGGCTTGTGTAAGGATACACCCATCTTCCGTGGTATTGTGATGGAGTTAAGCAAATACATTGCAATGATTTTCCTATAATCGAATGATTTGTATGCAGATCAGTTTTTGTATATTGGCAGGTTAATTTTTCATTCCAACTTCAGAAAAGTGGTAAAACGTTGCGGGTTCGAATCCCGTCAGAATCGAAAGTTTTGACAAGACTTTTCATTTCTCAATTAGTAAAACGGTTGTTTTAAGCTTATGCGCTTACAGTTGATTACAGGAATGCATCTACTCGACTTCATTTCGGAGAGTGTGCACAAGAACTCTATAATTTAGTTCCACCATCCCCATTCTATTATCGGGCCAACAGGTTCCCAGAAAGACGCCACTTGTACATGGTCGACATTCCCAGAGTTCGTACAAAGCGTTTTGAGTCCACATTTTTCATACGCACCGCCAAATTGTGGAACTCATTGCCGGGCTCTGTATTTCCCGAAAAGTACAATTTAGGGGTCTTCAAATCAAGAGTAAATAGGTTCCTTCTAGGTAAGCATGCTCCATCTTAGACCTCACTACTGCATGCTTAACATCAGGCAGAGTAAGGTCAAATGCTGACCTATTTAATTAAAAAAAAAAAAAAAATCTAGTACCTAATTGAAGTCATTATATTGCTCATAAAATTGTTACTATGCTAATAGAAAAAAATTTAGAACATTTTTTTGGAGTTTAAAATGTACCTAAATGTGTTCTTATTTAAAAAAGTACGAATACTTTTACTAGGCCAACACGAATCTTAACTGCAACTGGGTCTACCTAACATAAATAAGTTTAAATTAATCTAGATCTATACTTAAATAATATTATAAAGAGGAAATATTTGTTTGTTTGAATTGAATAGGCTCCGAAACAACGACCGATTTGAAATATTCTTTCACCATTAGAATTCTACATTATCCCTGATGAACATATGCTATATTATTGAATTGTTCCCTTTACGTCGAGTCCCTTTACGTCGAGTCTTTAAGTCTATTGTTATGTTAAATATTACTGTTTACGCTTACTATTCCCTTTATATCGATTTTGGAAAGGTACAATTGAAACAAAAAATAATAATCAGTCAGTTTTAATAAAAATCACAATCGTTTAACATTTCAGACTAAGTATTGGTGTCATTGGTAACATAGACTAAAAATATTGTAATCAAGCACACAGTTAAGGACATCGTGTCTACAATAAAATAGGTAGGTCCTATAAAATAATGTAACACATTATTTTGTTAAAAACAGTTAAATAAAGTCACATAATATAAAAAAATCACAGAAGTCACTAATGTGACAGGAACATCTAAAATAGATTATCACAATCAAAAACTAACATATAAATTTGAGATCTAATAACAACAAGTAAATAATTATTTCTTTAAAATATACCCTATATAAAAAAAAACAAATATCTATTATTTATTTATTATTATTATACTAACTAAAAAATGTATACTTAACGGCTTTCTGTATTATATAAATAGTAGATATACAATATGCATAAGTATAAGAATAGTTTGTATAGCATGTGTCTATCTCTTAAAATTTTACAACTGACAGTCTTTTTAAACATTTTGTCACTTCAATTTTCTTCGTAGTGAAATCTTCAACGATTTTATTAATGCGATTGTCAATAGCCAGGCTTGATTTTTTTCTTGGTTTTTGGTCTTCATCGTATGTGCCCGCCTGCTCTATCCTGAATCTACTTTCTTTAGCTTCTTCTTTAAGCACACTAATTAATGTGTAAAGTGGCGGTTTCTTGTTCAGTTTCCTGTTCAGCCTGTTGTGCCAACCTTCCACGGGATTAGTAGTTCTGTGATGTTTTTATGTATAATATTGTTTAAGTGACATTGTATCGTAAAAACAACAAATTTACTTTATTTATTTATGAAATATTACTACAATATACAATTATTATACAATCACATCATCACATCAAATCTGTAAAAACTTTGCCTTTTCTATAGCTTTTCATTTTACTATGTGACTGTACTTTCGGCACTTGTTGCACTCGACGTTAAGGGAATGAAAGCGAGGAAGAACTCATTATTTGACATTGAGGTAATAAAGATGTGGTGACTCTCACCGCTCGACGTAGAGGGACTCGACGTAAAGGGAACAATTCCTATATTTTATCGTGGGAAAGTGAAGTTTTCCTGAGGGATCGCGGGTAACACCGTGACGGACAGATTTGTTATATTATACACAATTACAAAGACTCAAAAAGTAAACACAGTCTAGACTTAATTAATATACTTTGTGTTGTGATAACCTTATCTAAAATCTATTTATTAAACTCATTTAAAAAATATTCTCTTTCCCATCACGTCTATGACGCCATGAATAAACTTTCTTAAATAATTTACAAAAAAAATTTGCTTAAAATTGTATGAGAATAAAATTCAAAGTGATTTCAAAGTATTATTTGAATTTGAACCGCTAGCGCTAAATTAATTTTAATTACGTATTGTTCCAATCGCAATATCAATAAAAATATTAAGCGTCATCAGTTTGTATGTACAACGTCATTCTATTGTAAATCCCGACAGGTAATACCTTAAACCCGCTATAAAAACTACAATTGTATGAATAAATATTATTCCCATTTAATTATAAACATTTTTCAGTTTTTTTAAGTATTTGTAGACGACGTACGTGCCCAAATATTAGTACCAGCGAAGGTTGTATACTATCAGATGATGTAACGCTATCTCCAACTCTGGCCATTATCATACGCGAAATCCACGTTAATCCCCAGTCGTAAACGAAATCTTTCCTCCCATAGCATTATCACTGCGTCAGTGTCTTATAGTTATGTCGGCAATAACCTCTCTTATTATCCTTTACGAGTTAAAAGTTGTCACTCAAAAAAATTGTAGCATAAAGGTGCGTAAAGTAGGCGCGAATAGTTGCGATAGGCGTGCGCGCCGCGATTCACTCCACCGCATCTCTTACGACCGAACGTCGGGATGCCGCCAGTTTACTGACCGACAGTCAGATGAGGAGAACATGTGCTACAAAAATAAGATCCCATTTAAACACCACTTCAGTTTGAACTCGATCCGATCAATAGCAACATTGACGATGCTGCGTACCGGCGAAAGGACAATATGGATTCCTATGTGATTCAGTGACGCTTGTGATAAACTAAACTGTGATTTAAATTTTAATTTATAATACATCAAGATGATGTCCAAAAAGCAATTGGCGTGTATGCTGGCACTTCATATAATGTACCTGTTGGTCGGTGCCAGTATATTCTACCATATAGAGAGTCCACTAGAAGTGCAGCAAAGGGCCGAAGATAAACTAGAAAGACTTGAAATCCAAAGTAAGTAATGTTTCTATCATGCAACCTGACCTTAAAGCGTTAGGAGGACCCTGCCATTTTAGAATTCAAATGTGAACTCGCGCACTTTTTTCTAACTAATACCTGTTTAATAAATATTTTGTAAAAATGATAGCAAGCTATTTTTGTATCCATATTTAAGGTTTAATTGGCTTAAATTTGCTGAAACCGATTCAGGAATTGGAGCCTTTTAAAAATGTTTAGTGCGTTTTAAGACAGCTGAATATTTACATCAGTTCATTTAAAACCGATGCTTTAAGTATCAATACCGGGAGCCTATCAGATAAGTGAATAAAATGCATTTTTCAATACAGTTTGCAACACTTGATATTTGCAGTATCTAGCTATCGACCCACTTGTAAATGTAAACATGCGTCCACAAGGTTTGGTTAGCGTAGGACAAATCTTAAATTTTAATATTACCTGATGAATTTGTACTAAAACAATTGTTTGAATTCACTGGCCTTGAGCAATTAAAAAGTAGACTAAAGTCACTATTAACGTTATCTATGCAAAGAAGAGTTACAAAGAAAATTATACGTCTTTTTACGTTTTAAGTGGATCAGTAGTTTTTAATTTGATATCTAAAGCTGGAAAATCCACCCGCCGAGTCCGAACTTTTTGAATTGAAACGGCATCCAAATACATGCCTGTACATTTGCTAATACGCCTACATATGCACATAATCTACTCTTATCAATCCATTTGATAAATCATCCTGCAATACACAGATTCCTAAACTAGCAATCTTTTGTATGGCTTCAATTGTTTTGAAAACAAACTTGAATAAAATTAAAATGTTCATTTAAACTCGCACTAATTAGATGGTTAACACTCTAAAGTGCTAGTAAACTCTTCTAGTATTTTAGTTATAACTTCTGCGCGCGGCTTCGCCCGCGTGGTACCAACATTTTGAATAGCCTATATGCTATTCCAGGTCACTATTTACGCCTATTCCAAGTTTCATCCAAATCCGGTCACTGGTTTAGGCGTGATTGAAACACAAACATATAAAGTCCAGAAAAAAAAAAAGAATCACAAACTTTCAGCTTTATTATATGAGGGGAATTTTGTATAGTTATAATTAGGTACATACGACCTACCACATAAAGTAACGGCTTTCCTGTAGTAGGGACGTAAGTATTTTTAACTTAGTGTATTCTGTAACGAAAATGTTTTTCTTAATGACCAGTTAATAAGTATTTGAAGTAATCAACCTTTCCTGTTTTTGAGCAATTGCCTAAATGGTTCTAAACATAAGTACTGAACATTTTCTTTCTCTATGTTTATTTTCGAATTTATATTTTTCTCTAATGGCAACACGATATATTCAGTTGTGGGACTTGGTGTGCTGACATAATTGAAAATTTTTAAAGTCATCTTTCTATAGCTCTTTGTAATTTACAATAACAAACACAGGGCATTGGCAGTAGACTGGTAGATAATCTTTCTGATCAATTTAATCTTAACTTGAATCTATTCTCTTAGACTTAATCAAAGGATCTCCTTTGATTAAGTCTAAGAGAATAGTTGTAAGTTGAAATAAATAAATAAATTATAATTCACCATATAGACAGGGTAATTTGTTAAACGCCGGTAACCTCTCAGGACTGTATTACTATCATCAACAACAACTTTTGTTCTATGAATTTTTAAAAAACATGGAATTACCAAAAATAAACCTTCATGATTTCGATGTCCTATCTAACATATTTCAACTCTGTATTTAATAGGTCAAGTTCAAGCGCCCCCGCCCGCCCTAACCCCGCTCCCCTCGCTATTGTGCTATCGCTTTCCTTTTCTTCGCATAGACTTCATAACATTTAGAGCGTTCAATTATTTTATTTTTATATGAAACTCTGATCAACAAAAATATGATGATTTTTTAAAAGTCATAGAACAAAAGTGGTTTATGATGATAGTAATACAGTCCTGAGAGGTTACCGGTGTTTAAAAATAGGTAACCCTGTATATTATACTTACGGCATTATAAAAACGCTTATTAGAAGCTCGGAATAGCTATTCCGATAACTTATCACTTCACGGGACTCATTTCACGCTTCGATCGACGATCTAGATTGATCATAATTGATTTATCACGAAAAGTGACAGATTATTGTGATAATTTGAATCATGCGACAGACCCTAAATATAGGTGGGTATATGCAGAGGTTATTAATTAGAAACGAATAAGGAATCACGAACATATGCCCAAGGCGCGTAATGGCATTCAGGTTGAAGTCTAAGAGAGAGGTACAATTTTAACCCGCCCTCTGGAATATCTATGTCTTTCAACCTAATCCATTTGTAGTTTTTGCGTGAGAGTAAGAAACCTTTTCATATAAGTATATTAAAATAATTATATTATGATTGTAGGCATGGGCGGATCCAGGATTTTTTTCTGGGGGGGGGGCACAAGAAACAAAAACTGATTCGTCGAAAAATTTTTCGTAGTTAGTAGGTACACAAAAATATCGTCTGGGGGGGGGCACGTACCCCCGTGCCCCCCCCCCTGGATCCGCCTATGATTGTAGGATGTAACAGATTGCAAGCCTATCGCCGCCTGTTAGAATGCTAAACTAGACTTAGTAGTTAGTGTCAGTTCTGTATGAGCTTGTGGACGCGGCTTTATTTTCCTATGTAGAATTTCTCTCAGACTCATCACGCCCCACAATTAATAGTATGTGTGTCATTCTATTGTCTTATCCGTGGTTCTCGATAAAAAAGCAATTGAATGCATCTGTTTACATGCGCTTGCGCCGAGACCTTCGGCTGTAACTGATAGTAAAGGATTTTGTTAAACAATGTTGTGTTCTATCAGATGATCGGCAATAACCTCTTAAACCATATCTGTTTGGTTTATGGACTTGACGTTAGGGACTTTTTAGCTGAGTATTTAAAAGTGCCTTTAAATTGTGAATAGTAGGTATCGTTCTATTTCATAACAAGTTAGAGTCGAGATAAAATGTTGATTTTCCACTGTTATTAAGTAATATATTATGTCAACTCTAACTTTTTATGAAACTCGACGTTATTACCTATGTTTAAGTATTTACTATTGGGCTTCCTTTGCATTTACTCTCTTGACTTAAAAATACTTCAGCTTCATTAAAAGTCGCAGTTCAAAGTTCTCGTATTCCTATTAGATGTTTTTGGTTTTTTATAAAAAAAAATCGTAGGTACAAAGTTTCACACAAATATTGTTTTTTTCAAGTAGTTGATTTTTGTTCATGTAAATTACAAACTGTTACCAAACGAAAAATCATTATGAAAATAAACTGAAGGTATTATATATTAATGTAAATACCCCATTGAAAATGCATACCTACCTAATATTGATGATTTATTTTCTTTTGTATAAATTAAAGACAAAGATAAATAAATCGTTAGATGTTCTTGATAGTTTGTTATATTAAGCTCAATAAATATATTATGGGATTTGTCATAATCCAGATAACATTGATTACGTACGTCTTTAACTCAAATCAACATCACATATTTCTGTAATGTTATAGTTAAGTTTATAAATAAATAAATCACTTCCTGATGATATAAATCTAAGTAGATTTGTATTATTATATTTAACTAGCAAACCCAGCGAACTCCGTTTCGCCACCAGATGCCACCAGATTTTTCCTGAATTTTCTTTGCTATAAACCTCACGGAGCCCGAGACCTTTCCAACGAATGCAAAACCGTGGATATCGGTTCGTGCGTTCTGGAGTTATAGCGTCAGGAAGGAAAACCCAACTTATTTTTAACCGACTTCAAAAAAAGGAGGAGGTTCTATGTTCGGTTGTATGTATGTTTTTTTTTTTTTTTTTTTTTTTTTTTTAGATGTATGTTCATCGATATCTCCGTCAGTTGTGAACCGATTTCCAAAATTATTTTTTTGTTTGAAAGGGTATGCTACCATAGTGGTCCCATAAAAATTTTACTCCTGAGGGATTGATAGTTTTCCCGTAAAACTCAAAAAATCACCGATCTTTCCGAAAAATGTGGACCGATTTCCAAAATTTTTTTTTTAGCTTGAAAGGTTGTCCATCTCGAGGTGGTCCTCATACTTTTTTTTCCTGAGGAATTGATAGTTTTCCTGTAAAACTCAAAAAACATCATTCTCACTACACAATCTGAGTCAAACATTGATTAGTTTGACATATTTAGACTCTCGAGGTGGTCCCATATAAATTTTATTCCTGAGGGATTGATAGTTTTCCCGTAAAACTCAAAAAACCTCATCCTCACTCTAACTTCTTTAATCTTGCCTATTGTAATATCTAACCTAACTTACTAAGTAAGTAATTACTTACTAACCTAACCTACTATATTATTTACACTTACACTTTACACTAAAAATGGAAAAATAAAAATTTTTGAAAAAAAAAATTGAACCGACTTCACAAAACACAAACAGACACTAAGAACCTACACTAAAAAGAGAAAAATAAGAATATACACATGCAATTATTATTTACAGTATTCAATTAATAAATTATTATGTTACCTATATTATATTTGAAGTCGGTGACAACTATTCTATTCTAACTACTCGATACAATTTTGCACTCAAGTTCTAATTGTACTCGTAATTTCTTCTTAGATAGTTGTAAATGCATAGTTGGCACCGACTTCAAATATAATATAGGTAACATAATAATTTATTAATTGAATACTGTAAATAATAATTGCATGTGTATATTCTTATTTTTCTCTTTTTAGTGTAGGTTCTTAGTGTCTGTTTGTGTTTTGTGAAGTCGGTTCAATTTTTTTTTTCAAAAATTTTTATTATATAGTAGATTTCACTCATTTATGACATGTAAGTAATGTCATGTCTTAAATGAGTGAAATTAAGTCGATTGTTCAAGAATCAAAATGATTGTACCTATTGAGCTTTAAACACTTATCGGCACTGGGTGTTTTCTATGTATAATACGTACCTATGTATTTACAAAAAGGACCTATATTAAGTATATCAGTGGTACCCATAACACAAGCTCTGCTTACTTTGGTGCTAGGTGATGCTGTGTGTAAAATTTCCAGCATTATTTTTGATTTATTTATTTAATCAAACTTAATGTAGGCAGTATAAAATGTTGCCTGCCGCATTTAATAAGGTACTCATTCTGATCATGAACGAGGAATATTTACAAAACATTTTATATGAATCTTTCACAAAATAAAAATAACGTATAAGAAAAGTACACTCAAGTGATTATCTTATTCATCACTAGTATAAAACAAAGTCGCTTTCCGCTGTCTGTCCCTATGTATGCTTAGATCTTTAAAACTACGCAACGGATTTTGATGCGGTTTTTTTAATAGATAGAGTGATTCAAGAGGAAGGTTTATATGTATAATACGCATAATATAGTAGACAAACTCTGATAATTTTAGAGGATAATGTGATGTCGTAATTTTTAAACCTTTTTGCTCTCATATTGCAAACGCTGGCTAAACCATTTTATTTAGTATCAGCATTGCACCCGTGCGAAGCCGAGGCGGGTCGCTAGTTATATTATATTTTGATTCTTGTTGAATTAAAACTTGTTTTTTTACCGTTTTGCGATATTTTTCAAAGTCTTTTGGAAATGACTGAATAGCCGAAGAGATCCCTACAAAGAATGACATGTAAACAAAAAACATGTGTAATCATAAAACATGATTCCAGAAACAGGAACAGTGTTTAATCTTTAATTGCTTTGAAAAAAGCAGACACAAAAATATTGTCGTGCTATTTTTGAAACTTAAATGTAAAAACACTAACCTGGATCACAACTGTATTCACCAGAGATAAGAGACATTCTCAGATCTTTTTCTGGTGTTGTCTCGCGGAAATATGCAGAACAAACATTTATCCCGAATCCGGCGTGCGAGACCGGAATCGAACTCGCACGCCTTGCATAAAAAAATTGACAATAATAATAACAATAATGCTGGACTTTTTCACACAGCATCTTCTAGCCCCAAAGTAAGCAGAGCTTGTGTTATGGGTACTAAGATGACTGATATACTACTTATATACTTTTTGTTTGTAAATACATACATCTCTCCATTATTTTTAACACCTTGAGAATGTACTTAACTTTAATTTTAGATAGTTAGCGTTTTGATGTTCTACTGTAAGCTTTCTATCAAAAACTGTTATAAATAAATAAATAGAAACATACATCAAGACAAATATTTGTAGATCTTAAACAATAAAATAAGTTGGAAATAAGCTTAGGTTACTAACAAACACTCTAGGTAGTAAACCAATGTTCTTGTATGAAGTGTCATACAAAACCTTTGCAGAATTAGACCTCAAAAAAGTTGATTGACTTTAAACACATTTACTTCACGAGGGATTGAAGTCAATCCCTTATCATTAGATACTCAAGCTATCGAGTGATAAAATAATTCCACTGTGCTTTCGAGACGCGCAATGGTTTCGTTGGAAAGTCGTCATATTCGATAGTGGAAACTACCCGACGTATTTTAACTGTCGGAGGATTCATTATCGAAAAATACTTACTGGTACTTTCCGATCTTTTATACCAATAGGCAACGTAAACCCGCGGGCCGGATCCGTTTCGATCTGGCTGACCGTTATACAAAAATATGTGAAAACGAAAGAATAGAAGAACGCATGTTGTGCTAGTGCTTTGGCTTGTGCCCCACATAATGTGGGACAAGGGTAAGAAAATGATGATAATGATTTAAAGTGTTGTCGATTCTTGAAAACATATTGGGACGGAGAGTGGTCCCAGGTGGAGAACCTAGGTGGACCTAGACTGATGACGTAATAAATGTCATCAGTCAAAAAATAATAGAACCATACAGTAAATATTTTTTTCCTTAATGCTTTAAAAATCTAAAAGTTACCTATTCAATAGGTATGAATTATAATATTGGAATAAGTTTAAGTAATTAAATTATAGGTGACTAGCTGTCCGTCGCGGTGTTACCCGCGTTCCCTCGGGAAAACTTCACTTTCCCGGGATAAAATATAGCCTATGTTCATCAGGGATAATGTAGGATTCAATGGTGAAAGAAATTTTTAAATCGGTCCAGTAGTTTCGGAGCCTATTCAATTCAAACAAACAAATCTTTCCTCTTTATCTCTTTGAAGGTTAGGTATTTTAGGTGCTGAACATGTCATCCTATCACTATCTCCTAAATAAATCAACCCTTGTTGGTATAATATGATGATCTCATGCACCAGCACTAAATAATTCAATAGTGTTGCTGCCATCGATTAGTACGTGACGACAGTTTATAGTGCGTAATTATATTCGCAAACCTATCTGCCGTTTACCTTATCCGTCGGTGACTTAAATTCGTCAACAAACATAGTTTTCCTATAGTTCGTTTTTGCGGAAAAATGCGCTTGCTCTATTTAAAGGCCGTTGTAGTGGTGGTCAAACTTAGAATATTGTTAATATTTCCTCATTTATGAATATAATGACTGAGGCCTTTGCCCAGAAGTGGACTAACGGCTTAAAATAATAAGAATATAATAATAGTTTATTTTCTCCACAATACAAAAAGTTACACGAATTATTTTGTATTGAAATCTTTTTCATCTATGAACTTTAGGGAACGCCTAAAGTTTGTAATTTTATTGGCTCGTGAATTTCCTAAGAAAAATCTTTTCTTGTTTTGAGTTCCAATTGGTCAATCAGGAAAATAAATTCTGCTCATTCGAGCTCTAAAGTATCATAGGCTATTTTATCACCACGGGAGTGACGCTGCGGGCGATATGCTAGTTGAAAATCAATCAGATATCGAGTGCTTAGGGATCTCTTTCTCGTTGTGTCGATAGTTCCATTTATCAATTTTGAAGAAGTTGAAAGTGCAGGTGTTGGGGCACTGCGGGCAACACAGCAAATGTTGCATGGTCTGTGGACTCTGCAGTCGCACTGTACTTCGTCAGAATATCCCCATTTGACTAAGTTATACTTGCAGCGGCCCACCTATCTTCGGAGGTTTAGAGACTTCCAGGTGGGCTATGGTAGTTGGTGGCCCGTTGGGAGCTTTTCAGTAGGTATAGCGTATTCAGTTGTGGGTGGATATTTCTTAAGCCATAGATGCTTAGAAATGGTAGGCAATTGCAATGTAACACCCATTATCTTAGAATCGACCATAACACATTAACTTTACGATCGTATTTACAGTGACAATAACCTGAACAGAGCATGTTAAACGAGTGAATTTGCAAATGGTTGGGACATAGGAAACAGATGAAACAAACAACAATAGCAGATCAATTAACGCTAATGTACCAGTAATTAAAGTACATATTTGCTACAATCTCATTGAGTCTAGTTATAAATAGCTTAGAATATATGTACCTACCCATATTTAGTGCTTACATATTCTTTGAGGATCGGTATTAAGTCCATTATCTCTAGATCTCGTTAGGGATCAGCTTGACTAAGATTATCTATCACTCGAAGAAAACTTCTTTATCCCGGAATAAAATATAGCCTATGTTCGTCAGGGATTCTAATGGTGAAATAATTTTTCGAATCGGTCCAGGAGTATTCAATTAAAACAAATCTTTCCTCTATAAAATAATATTGTAGATGCAATGTAGATGTCAATCTTTGTAAAACTAGGCAACATAATAATGATTAGAAAACTTTATTATTTTCCCACGACTTCTAGTAAATTGGTATACTTAAATCGTTTTCTTTTTGAGGCTAACTTAAAATCAGTCATTTCATGTCACAGAAACAGAAAATCAACCGATCATTTTCATTTTCATCATTCATCATTTTCTGAAATATGGAAAGCTCTCTTTTAGACTGTTGAATACCATAGGAACTCTATGACGCATATAGTCGTAATATAATTTAGCTAAAAAGACAAATATCTGTTATCAATAACATTTACATAGGTGACGCCGGCGCCTATGCAATATTCTCGAGTCTATAATCTCAAGTGATCATCACTCATGAAACTTGGAAACATAAATAATCGATATGCAGTCAACACTCAGTTATGAGCCAAAGCCAACGACAATCAAGGTTTTTAAAACTAATGAAAAAACGACTTCTGAATTGAAAGACGTAGGAAAACACAAGCAAGCATAGGGTTTCTTAGTTTTAAGGGAGAAGTATCAATCCCTCAGGAATCAAAATATGAGACCACTACGAAATAAAAATTTAAAATCAGCGAACAATGAACCTAAAACATAAAAAACCACCTACTTTTTTGTTCACAATGAACCTAATACATAAAAACCTCCTACTTTTTTGTCTAGTGAAAACTGTCTAACTTATGAAATGAGTCCAAAAAAATCAGCTTTGTATTGAAAAAGTTCTCCAGTATCAACCAAATCTCCGAGTACAAAATATTTTCTCTCACATTTCTATCCGTCAGAACAATCTATCTAGACATAAACATAATCTTATGATAATCCACTATAATTAGGTGGATTGCCTTAAAATTACAACTCGGTCATGAGCATTACTTCAAACAGGTATTATATGTTAGCTTAATCGTCTAATGGCTGTATCTATTGGATTTGAATTTATTATGTCCTATATTACTCTATGATGTGAGTAATAGAGATATCATGGTAAATGGATATGAAATACGAGTATCCTACTAGTATTTTGTGTATGTTTGTACTTCAATCATGCCTTGACTGTGGTCAGATTCGGGTGAAACTTGGAATACAATAAGTACATCGTATTGGCATAGGTGCTATGCTTATTTTGGGAATATATTCTAGTAGGGGTTTTCGATATACAACATACCTATAACTATAAAATTGCCGATGTTACGTAGATCAAATATGGCTTAGGGTTGGGCTTGTCCATTAAAAAAAACCCTAAATGGTATGTACAAATGATTAGCACAAGCCTTTTATGTTTTTTTTTTCAATAAATCAGTGTTTGTAGAAAAACTCAATTTATCCATTCATGGAGCTTACATATCTCATGTGCTTTTTGCTGTTGTTAAGTCTAGCTGCCAGATCAATATCGGACGAACACTAAGTAGGTAAACTAATTTCAGTGATTTTCATTGGCCTTTGATTTTGTACTATTATTTCAAACTGGTAATTTGTACTTATATGGAATTTGTTCTTGCTAATGTGCCGTCTACATATTCGCCGATAATAGACGAATGCCGACGGTCACGAACGTGTAGAGGGCCTCATCGCCTGTGTTCGCCTTGTCCTTCTATCCAAATAATAGTTCGGCGAATAGTTCGGCAAATAGTTCGGCGAATGTGTAGAGTGGCCGTTAGATCGTATAGATGCTTACATGTTTTTGATAACCTTGACAGTTATCTAGGCTTTGACATAAATTTGTATTTATAGACAGCAGGATAAAGTCTTCATTACCCTTTCTCTCTTTGTAATCTAACTCTGTTACTGGTCAAGTTCTGAGATCAGGTTCTAGCTCATCCCGTCTTATTCTGGGTCTTCCACACCGGGACGGAATTTTTTATAGGGGAATTGAAATTTTGTCTAAAGGAAATAGTGGAAAATGACATCCTTATTTACATATTTATCTCTATTACCTTGAAAGTTTGTTTTCAAACCTTTATAGTTCTAAATCATGCCGAAAACCATAACGATCCTCAGCATTAGCATGCTACTGTTGTTGCGAGGAAGGCATAAGGAAAACGTGGCTATATGGCGACAAGTCGACGATGTCCCCGAAAGGTGAGCCTACTGAATCTGTGATGGATGGCTTGCTGTTTCCCTGTATCACGCATTTTTGTTTATTTATAACGTGTTTTGAAGTTGGCACGTGAAAGATAACAGGAGACTGGATATTCGTACAATGAATGTTGCACAAAACGTACTTCTTTGAGGTTCATATAAAATTTCTCTACCACTCTGATTCAAAAAACGAGTGAGAAGACAAGATAAAGAAGCACATAGTATGGCTTAGGGGGTCTTTCGTTACCAGATAAAATGGACGTGAATTCGTTATAGCACATCATCATCATCAAATTTAAGAGCTCAGCTCTTGTCGGTGCAATGACGCAACTTCCTCCACCTCTCCCTTTCCAATGCGGTCTCCTTTACATCTTTATACGACATGACAGCGATCTTCTCTTTTATCTGACTCATGAAATTAATTCTATAGCTCAAGCTGTTGCAAATATGTTTGCAACCTATTGATTGTATATTATATTTGATATTTACGATACTAATGATGATCGTAATAATAGAGATGATGTTTTGAGTACAATAAATAGTTTTCTATTATATTCTATGATGGAAGTAGAATCTGGGGTGTAACAATAAGACGCAGAAGTATCTGATTAGTCAGCAGTCGCTACTTAACATACATCCATCCACTTGAAAAAATATTTACCCATAAATCTTCTATCAGAGATACGGTCTCAAAGTAAACACTGTGAAGCTATTGAGCTAGATATTTTTATGCTTAAAAGCTGTGAAACATAACACCTTGAAACTTTGTGTACATCACACTTAATAAGGTCTTGTGAGAGAAACCTTCATCTAGCATCTGCCAAGGAAATCCTGAATATTCGAGGAAAATCGCTCTCATTACATTGAAGTGTTGTCGCATTTGTGACACTTTTGTGCAAATATAAACGACCTCAGCCAATGGTTTGTCGTGCTGTAGAAATTAGCTCGGAATTAGTGTTACCGACTATTTACACTGTCGACGACAAAGTACTGGACAAATACTTTTGAATATCTCAATACTTAACAGATAAGTACTTTTCTTTGTATTCTGGATTTGTTAATAACGATGTAGTCAGGTGCTATGACCTTCTCAGGGGCTTTAGTTGCAGGCTTGAAATTCTGAATCTCTAATCATCGAGTAAGCAATTCGGATCACGAATGAAAATAATTGATCATTGGTTCATATTAATAAACGAATCGAGGTAAAAATCGGTGTTTGTTTGTGTTGTACAATGCGTTGAAATCGTCCTACTGCCAAAGGCCTCCCAATTATTGTTTGATCGAGAAATATTCGGGATGCTTTTGTCTAGCTGAAGTTTCCATGAGTCTATTAATGATGATTGTAGCAATACCATCTAGTATGGTCACTTGATATAGTACTCGCATCGTACTAAGCATTACTACTCGTAAACGTACCTCGTACCTATAGTGTTCTTATGCAGCGCACGAGTCGCGTGAGTTTGGAACTCGTGAACGCGTAGCCAAACGCGTAGTCCTTAAAAAATAAAAATAAAATAAAAAAGCCTTTATTCCTATTGCTTACCTAAATTACAAATGATTGTTGCTATACTATACTTAATTACTATTTTACTGTTTTTCAGCAAAAGTCGCCTCTACGGCGTAGGCCTCTCCTAAATCTGTCCATATGTCCCTTTGACTCGCCTTCCTCATCCATTCCGGTCCGCATATTTGGGTAAAAATGTCTCTCCATCTTCTTTTCGGTCTACCTTGCTTGCGCTTACCATCCAGTGGAATCCATTCGGTAGTCGTACGCGTAGTCCTTACAAGGTGCTATATAGGTATAGGTGTATATTTATCTTCACTCTTTCAGGTAGAGGTTTGAAATTTGTTTCAACGACAATCTTTATTTTATTACACTTTGTACAGGATAATCTCGTTATTGTTATTCGAAATCAATAACCAAGCATTTTTCCTACTCGTCTGGTGACATTCACGAGTTCAATTGCAACTTAAAGGTTGATTATTGTCCTAGATGTTAACATGTTACTGAGAATCTCTTATCGATTTAGAGATCTGTGCGTAAGTGTCCTCTTGAACATTGAAAACAGATAAGTTACAATAAATATTACTTATTTATAATGACAATTTCTTGTTCTTGTGCAAATATTTGCTACTTGTCTGGGTACTGTACCTTTATTTTTTTTATAACGTCAGAAAATCCATTATGGATACCCGACCGCCGGCGCCGTGGGGACAGCGGAAGGGTTATGTCGGACTCTCACCGACTAAAAACTGACGCGTGGCCTGCCTCCATGCATGTCAAGGGGCTCCGGGACCTCCTACGGAACACGCCGGTGCCCCTCTCGCATTTTGCCTAAGCACTGTCCCGGGAATGGCACCCACAGCCACGCCCGGCACCCTCGCGGTGCTTACGGCGGCGCTCGCCACAGAGCGCCGCCGCCCTGTGGCGTTACCTAGTACTCTGAGTTTCTGATACCCACGACGCAAGGAATCCTAGTGCGGGATCGATTAAGTATGTCACTGATAAACCTTTTTTTTTACATGTCAGTTTCTATCCCTAGTTTCTAGGGAGATCATTCAATTAATGCAGGTATACTTGCTAGTGAGCAAGTATACCTGCATGAGTTGATTATATGGCTAATCTATGACATCTTTTCGTTATACCTAGACTGTAGAAAGTTCTACTACACTACTTATTCGACTCATGTCCACATTTCGCAATAGCATTCCATTCATGTCATTGCAATGCAAGTATAGCATGAACTTTGGGCTAATCTATGATATCCTTGACCGTCCTCGTGTGCTCTTGACAGTGACACGGCCTTGATCAACAATGTCTATTCAATTAATCGCGAATCCGTTTATATCTATTTAATGGCATCATCACAATAGCACCGCGCCCTTTGCTCGCGTTCATTGAACGCATTCAAACCACTAACTGCTTCCGTAACCGCAATATTATGATTTTGATTAAATTTATTATGGGAAACTCGAGAATTAAAATATCTGCCGGTCTATAATACAAAATGATGGGTATGCGTAGGCAGTTCTTCCGGGTATATGTATGCTTTCGTTCCCCAAGTCTTATGTATAACTTGTCAACACTTAGGCCTTTACATCTATACTAGATGATTTTACAGCTTCAGGAGGCAACCTATGCCTACACTTAACGGAACGCTGTAGTGCCTGGGACATTGTTTGAGAAGGAATTAGCTTGCTAGCACATAAACCATCCTCCCAGCTTAATCAGCCTTACCAACACTAGGTACGTTACGCAATTCATAACTTTGGTAGAGACCTTTGCGTAGCTAGTTGGACACAACATGTTAGCAAAAAAAAGTATCACGACTTTATCTCCAAGGCGATTAAGATCATACAAACGATACATAAATTCCAAATCTTTTGAAAATGTATACGGTTGTCAAAGACATTTAGGGCCTTTTCAGAAGTAAGTGCTTCATACGAAAGGTTTTGAACACATTGCCACCATCAACACATAATTTACGAATATCTGACCAGCAATGAACTTGCGTTATTCGCCTTGTTAACTATGAAAGTAAAAACAATTTTACGCGTGTAATTTTCAAGACAACAATAAGATGGGTTCAAACAAACACTTTTTATGTTAATTCCCGTAAAACGATGATCCAGTTGTTAAATGCACAGTAAAAACGAAACAGTAGCGTTGTAATTTGTGTTGAATCGCGCGTAAAATTGTACAAAGCAAAAAATCTCTTTCTAATTAGTGCCCTATATTTTTTGGTCGTGACCAAACTATTATGTACTTTTAGCTACCATTTGTTTAAAGGTTTTTATGTAAATATTTGTTGAGGAAGACGGTGGACTAACAAGAATGTCACGAAAACTGTTAAAATACATTGTTTCACGAAGATGTCTAGTTTACACAGTGTAACTTATCTTGGCTAGCTACAGTTTTAAAGGTTACACAACCAATAATGCGTAACGATGAAACACACTTTAACACTTTAGTTTGAAGCGCTCGTGGTCGTGCTTCCTTAGTCGTTCTTGATAGATCGTCGAAGTTATGCAATGTTCTAAACGGTCCGCAAGTGATGAGTGGATGGGTGACCGCCAGTGGCCTTTTCATCTGAGCGCTTCCGTGCTTCGGAGGGCACGTTAAATTGTCGGTCCCGGCTATTTAAGTCGTTAAGCCATGACGTAGGCCATAAGGCGGCCTAATAACTCCGTCATCAGAGTTGGCCACTGACTCATACGAACTTACTTTAGTTTAAAAAGCTAGCGCTTTAACCAACTGAGCCAATGGGCAATCGACGCTTTGGTTAAAAGTCTTCAAGGTCGTAAACAATATTGGCACAGGATAGACGCCATCAGAAGTGAAGACAGACCCAGCCGTGAAGTCATATCGGGTGTTCTATCCTTAATTCTTATGTATTTACAAAATAATCAGTCATGTAGTTGCCATAAAAGCTCTGCTTTTGGGGCCAGATAATGTGTGAAATGTCCAGCAAAACTTTTTTTACTTGTTATATTTCTCAGCATAAAACCTTTCATTCCAGATCTTCTGTACGAATACTACATTCCCGATGACCCGGAAAAGCAGGATTCGATCCTGCGAAAGCTGTCCGAATACTGCGGAAAGTCCATGTTCAACTACACGACTGAGGATGAGGAGCCTCCTTTCAAATGGGACTTCTACCACTCATTCTTCTTCTCTTATACAGTCGTCAGTACTATTGGTATGTACATAGAGTGCCACAAAGCTATCTGAACCGGTGAGAGCGCTGTTATTGCATTTGGTATTGGCAGAAAAATTAATTTTACAGTAAAATTCGTTTGTTCCTCTTTTGGCCCCCGGTCCAGATAAGTTTGTGGCTTGTACCTATATTTAGGCGATCTTCACACTGCCCCGCATCATGCTGCATATTGCGTGTCGACGCACCTACGCGCGTTCCTGCGGGAGTGCAGATCTGCATCATCGTGCGGGTTTTGGCGCACTCACGCGCGTAGGTGCGTTTTGTAGATTCACGCACGGCGGCTCTCATTTGGCGGCTCTCATTTCTCTGTGGTGGTCGTGCAGTACTGAGCATCACGATAGTTTTGATAAAAATTCAAAATCACGCGCGGCACTGCGGGATTCGGTGTGCCATACCTTGCGTCTCGCCCCGCACCTACGCGCGTGGATGCATTTTCTGTGTGTTGGACTGTGCGTGTTTTCTATACAAACGGAGATACTTACAAGCAACGGAAGAACACGCATCCACGCGCTACGCTGCATCATGCGGGGCAGTGTGATAATCGCCTTATTTATAGATTTTTGGAAATGGCTCGCAACAATTCGAATCAACAATATCGAAGTTGCCATGATAGTAATTTTACGTTACTATGTAATTAAAAAGAGATGTCAACAGGAAAACGAAGAAACTAGAATGACGGGGTTTTCTAATCTGTATGATAAAGATAACTTTTATCTGTTTAATTTCTCTACAATAAAATACCGTGATCCGTTGAACCGCACTGCAAAATAAGGCAAAGGTGCTTGTATCAAATTGGTGGAAACACCCTAAACTGATGAACTGATGATAGTGAATCATGTTCAAGTAGAATTATGTGGATTCTACCAATACGGAAAAGAGGTATGATTTACGTCTAGGCGCGTATAAACATTTGACGATATTTGCGGCGAACCGCGATTGAAAAGACGAACTTGACTCACACTCTCCGCAATACCTATCTTATTACCTCACAATAGAGAGTGGAAAAAATAGGGACCTTTGTCCTGAAATGGAACGTCAACCGCTTTTTATAAGTTGTTATTATTATTATTATTATTTCAGCCTGTATTGTCCCACTGCAGGGCAAAGGCCTCCCTCCCTTTTTTCCAGTTTTTCCTATCCATGGCTGCAGTGGGCCAATCTGGAAGATACACAACTCGCCCCGCCATCTCCGTGGTGGTCTGCCGCGTGGACGTCTTGCGTTGGGCACCCATTCAGTGTGTTTTATAAGTACCTAATAATAAATAATATGACGAGCTGTGTAGTGTGTAGCCTGGGATGTAGGGTAGGTTCATCGACGACCTCTGGCGCAGTGGGTGAAAGCCCGCTTTGGACGCACAAACTTTCAGCTTTATTATATAAGTGGGATGGTTATGGTTTTGGTTAAAGATATTTATTACTCATAAAGAACGTCGTTCACTTACAATGAGCTTAAAAACTATAACTAACAATTAGTTCTATAAAATATATTTTATATTCCAGAGGTTGATTAAAAGATATAGTCGCAAATATATTTTTTGAGTTTACTCTTGAAAACCGGGATTGACTCGCACGTTTTTAGTTCATTTGGCAGATTGTTGAACAGTTGTGCACCCTCAAACACGATGCTTCTTTTGCCATAGTCGGTTCTTAGTTTTTTAAGTTTTAATTTATTTTTATTTCTTAGGTTGTAGCGGTGGGTATTTTTTGTGAATTTTATTTCTGTGTGTATGCTTCCGGACAAGATTTTTTTGATTATAATGTCAAAGACTTTTTGTCCCATAGTATATTATGTATTATTCTTTTATTTGATCAACGTAAACGTATTGTTTCTTCAGGCTACGGAAACTTGGCGCCCACCACGCACTTATCCAGGATCCTGATGATATTCTACGGCCTCTTCGGTATACCCATCAACGGTATCCTGCTCGCCAATCTCGGAGAATACTTCGGTCGTCAGGTGAGATTTGTCTCGGATAATGTGTTTTGTACGCCATATTTGAGTACCTATGATATTCCATGTAAACTAACCCTCAGCTCTTTCACAATCGGTCGAGTAGGTAATCGAGGTGACCTCTATTATTTTTTTATACTTTTTTCTAATAATTTATGAAATGAAAAAACAGCTACTCTAAACGGTAAACGAATTCGTGAGAAAATACAGGGTTATTTGTAAAACACCGGTAACCTCTTAGGACTGTATCACTATTATCATAAACAACAACTTTTGTTCTATGACTTAAAAATTTATCCTTATTTTAGTTCATCAGATATTCATACAAAAATAAAAAGATTTGAATTGAACGCTCTAAATGTTACGAAGTCTATGCGAAGCAAAAGAAAGCGATAGTACAATAGCCAGGTGAGCGGTGTTAGGGCGGCGGGGGGCGAAATGTGTTAGATTAGATTGGACAATGTGTTAGGTAGGACAACGAAATCTTGAAGGTTTGTTTTTGGTAAATTATTATGTTTTGTAAAAAATCATAGAACAAAAGTTGCTGTTTATGATGATAGTAATACAGTCCCGAGAGGTTACCGGTGTTTTACAAATAACCTTGTATAGGATTAAAAGACTAATTATAAAAGATGATATTTTGGGCACATACAAAATATTTTGTTTGAACCATCTTTTGGGTAACTCAGTTTCAGCTCAGTAAGTAAGCACTGAACTCGGCTTAATTTACGTTAGACCACGGAAAATGAATCTTTTCTTCACTATTCAAAATCATTTTTCCTTTTCAGCTCATAACAGTCTACCGAAAATACAAGCGTCGGAACGAGAAACGCGCGGACAAAATGGACTTTTTCTTCAACAACCTCGGCATGTTGGGGCAAATCTTCCTCTATTTAGTGCCAGGGTTCACCTTCTTCATATTCCTTCCTGCTTGCATCTTCGTGCTTTTCGAAGGATGGGATTATGTGGCGTCTGTGTACTACGCGTTTGTGACCCTTACTACTATCGGCTTTGGGGATTTAGTTGCTGGTATGTATTGACTACAGGATCGTGGTAGATAGCATAAGCTGCGTCTTAAGGCGCGAGTAAACGGCGCGCCATAACGCGAGCCGAGGCAGGCTCGGCTTGCGTTATGGCGCGGTTTGGCGCGCCACGCGCCGTCTAGGCTCGGCTCGTGTTAATACGCGCCGTCTAAACAGATGGTACAGAGCGCGCGACGAACAAACCGCATCTCCACGGACGGCTCGGCTTTCGTAGGCTCGTGCTACCCCGCGTTTGTTTAAACGAGCAGGCTTGCGTTCGTATTTAGCCGAGCCGCATCTCCACGGACGGCTCGGCTCGTGCTATCCCGCGCCGTTTAAACGTACCTATACGTGGGCGAAGCGGCGCGGTGCGGCGCGGAAATAAAAAACAGTCGATTTACTATTGAAGTGTCAATACGCGCCGCGCCGCTCAAGTACACTTCAATAGTAAATCAACTGTTTGTTTCTGCGCCGCACCGCGCCGATCGCGTAATCGCCCGCGTAAGACGCAGCGTTAGGGAGACCTATACCCAGCAGTGGGTGAAGTCAGGCTGTGAATGATGATGACTTACGGAACATCAGTAGAATCCCCTAGTTTTCAGACGATTCTAAGTGATCCCAGCGGTTCTATTGAATAAATGGTTTTTGACTTTGACTTATTGTAAGTGAGACAAGGGTAGGAAGATGGGTGCTCGCATATTGCAGCCGAGCCGTACGCGGCAAACTTCAATAGAGAAAATGCTGCTGACGTCAGAGGCGAGCCACATTTTCTGACGTCATCAGCATTTTTTGTACAGAAAAACGACTGGCGCGTCAGTGTGCGATCAGGTTATGAAGATGAAGCCGCTGAATAGAATACTTGTTAACTAGTTTTTGATGTTTTTCTTCACCGTGAAAATATTCTTAACTCAGTTTTAGCTAAACTAATGCGTCTAATCTGTATAGTCATGACCTGAATACTTATGAAAATTTTATGCATTTCACGCAGCCATGATGACAAGGTAACAGAAAATAGATATACGTAAATTAAAATATCGGTTAACTAGCACTATAACGAGTTTGCAATACTACTTTGCTCAATGATGTTAAAAAAATATAGATAGGTATTGAAATTGTCATTTTTTTCTTCAATTAGCGTCAAACATGGCGACGTTTTAGTCAGTGACAGTCACATGTTTCAAGCGCGAATTTTAAACTCCGATAGCTATGAACAACATAAAGGTTAATTTAAAAAATCATTGTAAGTAAAGTGCCACAAACTTATCCGGACCGGGGACAAAACCGGCCAAAAGGTGAACTAACGAATTTTACTTTAATATTAATTTTTCTGCCAACACCTGTTTGTGGCACTCTACTTTGCTATATTGTATGGAAAACAGCGCCTCTAGCGGTTGCTACACTGAACTAAAACGTGTAGACCTTTTGGAAGTTTTTTCGACTTGGTTTGGATACCTTTTAGGGATACTTTAATCATAAATTAATTTGAACAAAATCAAAAAAATCTATTCGGAAAAGGGTTAAGTTAAGCAATAAGGGCGAATGAGGCGAGGATCGTTACAAGTGGAAATATTTTAAGTAGTATTTTTATTAAGTCTCTGCCTACCCCAGGAAAGACGTGACTTTAGTCATAAAGCTCACAGTTGGAGGCTTTTTGTATTGAATACTTAATTTTTTTCTTCAATTTCAGGCACAATAAACAATGGCTTCAAGTCAGGCTATTTCTTCACGTACCAGATATTTCTCATCATTTGGATCACGTTCGGACTTGGATATATTGTGATGCTGTTAGGTAAGTTATGATTTTGTACTTATTAATGATTTATGAGTTTAGTATTTAAGCGGCCTCATATATACCTAAGCGAGGAAGATCGGGTAGTCCTGGAGTGAGATCAAGCGTCAAGCCCAAGACCGATCTAGATGGAGAGTCACTATGGACGCCCTTTGCCCCATCGAGGAGACAGGATTCTAAAGAAGAAATATACCTACGCTATTGAATAAGTTGGTAAAATACAAGCAAAGCTGGGCAGAAGCTATCCCACTATAGTCTTTTTCACGCCGGAACGTATGCATGACACATTGAACTTGTTTCGTTTCACGTTGTTGTAGTTCACAATAATTTTGAAACAAAAAAATCAAGAAAAAGAATTTAACGATAAAACATACAAAAAAAATGTTTTTGTCTATTTTCTGTTTAATTATTTCATAAATTATTATAAACGAGCCATAACATATAAATAAATAAACAATAAACATTTTCTAAAAAACTCCGCCAAATAACAGTACCTACTGAGTAAACTGGAACGTAACCTATTAGAGAGTGCGAAAATTAAAATCGAAACAATCGATGTATCGATAAGTAAAACAATAATCGTTGGTTTAGTAATTTTGTCTATAATGAACCTTATGATCGAATGAGATGAATTGATAGTAGTGAAACAAAAATCGATTTTGATAATCTCGATTAAACTTGAGGACATTACTACTTGACTGATTTTGACATCATCTCGAAGTGTCATGCATACGTTCCGCCGTGAAAAAGACTTTTTTTTTTTTTTTTTTTTTAATCAACCTACGTCGTCCCACTGCTGGGCAAAGGTCTCCCCCAAACTCTTCCAACGTTCTCTATCCGCCGCCACGCTCCACCAATCTGTCTAAGTGTCTAAAGTCTGAAAAAGACTATAATATAATAAATCTGAAAGTTTGCGAGTTTGTTTAGATGTTTCAATCACGCCTAAACCAACAGATTTGGATGAAACTTGGAATGGATCTAGATGGTGACCTAGAATAATTGTTTATTAAATACCTACATCTTTTTCTAATTTTCCAGGTTTTATAACAACGGGAATGCGCTCCGAAAGGATTCACAAGTTGGAGCAAAAGTTCGCGTCTCAGTTCAAAAACACGCAGAATCGGATACTGCAAGGATTTACTAAGGATATCTCGGCGATACGCAAGATTATTAATGAAGCTAACTTGATTAAAATAAAGGTGAGTTACTTCAGCTATAGTGTGCAAAAAACGAACGCAAGAATGAATGAACGAATGAAAAAATCTGTCGTTAAAAAGAACGAATCTGGACGTTAATTTTTTTTATATTTTACTTGATTGAGAAATTAATAACACCAAACTCCAGATACTCCTACACAATAGATTTCATAATTAAAAGTTTTCCAGCTTTTTTGCTGCTGTAGAACACAGATACATAGCTTTCTGTGTTTTTATTTTTTTCAGCTTTTTGTATGTTTTTTGTTAAACAACTTCTTTATTTTGTAAATCTATAAAATTTTCAAAGACGCGATGCTTTTTTACACCCACTATTGATTTTAAAAAGTTTTTTATAACACCATATTTTACTGATGTTACGGAACCTAATAGAAATATTATTTATTTCCAGCCAGTGTACGTAGAAAACATTCCACATCTAGTCCGAAGTCAAAGCTGCCCCATTCTCACTTACGACGTCGAACCGAGAGGACCTATCTACAAACGAAAGCGTGCGAACTCTGAAAACATCCAACTCACCGCTAAAGACATGCTTAGAATACAATCAGACACAGATCTATTAGGAATAGACAAGGAGAAAACATTCACTGCATCTGCCCTTGTTAAACCAGCTGAATTACTCGCTAGGGTAGTCAATGTATTAGGAGGTTTAGATCAACCAATCCAAAGACCGCAAGGGATAAATTTATTCGATGATGAACACATTTTAGCCAATGAGAAACCGCCGTTATTCAGCATAGGTAATGATGTGATTTCTGGTTCGCCGAAAAGGAATCGTGCTATGAGTGTCGCTGTACCGAATTATAAAAAAGAATCGGTAAGTATTGATCATGATTTCACTTGGACCAATGGAGATTCAGCTGAGAAGTTCAGACGTGAAGCTAATATGAGAAGCGGTAAGATATCTCTTCCAGCGAAAATAGAAGATCAACCGCAGAATATTTTGTCTAGAATCTTCTTCAAGAAACCCAGTACAAGTGATAATCCTTCAGAATATCTAAAGAATACTATGAAAGGTAGAGTCAGTGAGCAAGGCGATAAGGAGAGTAAACCTAGACGTGGTAGCATTTTCCCTACATTCGGTTTCGGATCGGAAGACAAAGACGCGGAAACGTACAAAGAGAAGACAAAACGTGGTAGACATAGCATCTTCCCAACGTTTGATTTCAATGAACGCGAAGATGAAGAAGCTATGGCTAAAGCGTATATGGAGAAAACTAAAAGAGGCCGTCATAGCATCTTCCCCACCTTCGATTTTTCTGAAGACGAAGACACAGCCGCTATAAAAGCGTACCAGCAAAAGTCAAAACGTCACAGCATCTTCCCAACATTCGATTTCTCAGAAGATGAAGATGAAGCGAAAGAATATAGAGAAAGAACTAAATCTGGACGACGAAGTATCTTCCCCAATTTCGACTTCAGTGATCTCGATGAAGACGGTGAAAAGTACAAGCAAAGCACAAAACAGGGTAGACGCAGTATATTCCCTAGCTTCAATTTCGGAAGCTCGAATGATGAAGACACAGTAGATGAAGATGAAGTTAAGAAATACCAGAATAGAACTAAAAAAGGACGGCTCAGTTTGTTCCCGACTTTTGGAAAGTCCAAGAAGCATGACGACGATGAAATTCTACCAGAGAGCTCAGACGAGCTGGTAGATTATAAAAATAAGACTAGAAAAGGACGCGGAAGCTTATTCCCTTCTTTCGGTAAAGAAAGGAAGAACAGTTCCCCAAGTAACAGTACTGTTGGGGATTTAGAAGCTAGCATCAGACAGTTCAATTCAAAACGCAACCGCAAAAGCTCAGATGACGAAGAAAGCTATAAAAGTTCAACTCAAAACGGTCGCGGTAGCTTTTCTAGCGAGCTTGAAAACTATAGAAATCGAACAAGCCGTGGACGTCCCAGTCTTTTTGATCCAGATGTGAATATATCAGCTCTACCAGAATCAGAGCAAGTTGAAGTACTGGAGCATACAAGTGTAGCTGATTTGCTTAGAGCGTTGGCAGTTTTAGAGACAGCTACAGGCAATGATAATACTGAACCACCTGGATTGATGGACTTGATCAGACCACGACGCGGTTCTATCAGACCTGATGCATTCAGACCTGAATCCTTCAGACCTGAGCCGTCCACACCTCCTAAAGAAGAGGAAGTAGGTACGAGAAGAAGAAGGGTCTCAGTCAGAGCTGCAGCTCCTCAATTTACCCCAACTTTAGCTACAGTAGTCGCCGGTGCTGAATTACAAATCACAGCGACCGCAGCTAGAGAGAACCGTATGTCATTACTAACCCAACCTCCTCCACCTTACACGGAAACTGAGAACGAAGAGCCGAAACCCAGACAGAGGAGATACTCCCCAGCCCCAGAAACCAGACCCAGTACCGGTCCAGTACCAAGATATTTCTCAAAAATGAGAAAAGATAGCGTTAATGTGGCGATAGATGAAGGGAATTCAAGAAGGGGTAGTCTGACTGATGTTGTGATAGATAGTATGAAAGACAATACGTAGTGTGTAGTGAAATTAGATTATTAATTTATTTAGTTTTTAATTAGTTTTAATAAAACGCCGTCCAAAGTTTATCTGTTTTTCATTTCTAAGATTTTCAAGACCATATTGGTCCACAGTAGAATTTGCTCCTAGCGGACCTACTGTGTAAATTCTGTTTGAATGCTTTCATACTAAGTATTTGCAATTCATATGGACCAATTATAGATTTGTTTTCTTGAGAAAAAGAATTTCAGACAGTAAAATAGATGAGGTATCATCATTGAGCTAGGATACTATAGTTACAATCTGACAGATAAAATGTCCGCGTCGAGTTTTTGTCACTTATACAAGTGAGATAACGTCTACATTCGAACAAATGTCATCAAAGAACAGTGCTCGGACATTTTTTGTGTTGTCAGTTAGAGATTGTGACTCTTTAGGTATCATAAAGAAAAGAAATAGGATACTTATAATTTTTTATTCAGTACCTCCAAGGATAGCCTTAAAATTATTTTGCACTCGGTATAGCCTAGTCTGTCTAGTTACACTAATATAGTGTGGTTACTTAAAGAAAGCTTTTAAACATGTCAGTCGCATTGATACCTTGAAAGGGACTGGTCAGTTGTATTTTAATACATTATCAATCAGTATTTGAATAAAACAATTAGCAAATAAATACAAAAAGATCAATATTACGTGAAGTTACGTATAAGTCAAAACTAAAATAGTATTTCGTGAGAAATAATTCAAAAGTCAGAGATTCTGTACGTATACAACAAATATAACTATTGGTGGTATCACCTATGAGTATTCAAAACTTAGTAATACTATTTACATCAATGTACATCGTCATAGCGTCGAAAATGCAGCAAAACCGCGAGGCACGTCAGTGCGAATGATTTCTCGAATTCTCGATACATCGAAATCAAGTACCCAAGCTATCGCGATCTTTTCCTTCGTAACTTATGTTCCCATTATCATCTTTTACTAAAGATTCGAAAATAGAAACAATGCTGTCAAGTCCTATTAAATACCCGTCTTCATGATTCCCGACTTTCCAGGTAGAATTATGGTCAATATTCACATTGTCAGGTACGGGAACAGTTTTTGCGAAATCTATCATCCAAATGGAGGCTTTCCGTTTGTCGTGGACGAAGAGAAGTGAACTGCCGATGAGCTCGTGTGTTCTGAAGAAGTGTGATTCTTGAAGCGTTGATCTTATGTTTTTTAGTCGTTCTAGATATCGGACCTGGAAAATAAAAAAGTTTGTTGTAGCAAAATATTTTTACGGATCCAAAGTTGGTATACTCGCTCTTATTGTTTTTAAAAGCTTCCTTAGGCAATAGACAATTCGGGCACCTGTGTTTTTGTGGTCTACCAAAAAGAATCGTGCTATCGAAAAAAGTCGAGTAGATGACTAACTCATTTACTGTACACTTAAATGAGTTTAATGCTGATTGTAATGGACTTTTTGTGCACATCTTTGCCAGCGGGTACAACGACTCAACAATGTTTTATTGTAATTAGATGATGAAATGAAATTCAAAACGATGCAAAATGCTCTACGAGTCACGTCTGCGTTTAAAGCTTCTAATGTAGGGACTGAACGGTTCGTCTTTTTGGAAAATCATGTAGTTCGTCAATGGGTCAGGTTAGCGCAATTGTGGTGGATGGCACAAGCTTAGGGGGCCTGTGGATGAATTCTGGCTGTGGTTGATGATTAAATTTCAACTTACCGCGCTATTAGGACAGTTGCTTGTAAAGTCCTTGAAAGCCTCCACAATCTGATCCCTAGTCTTCGTAGTCTTGAAGTCTTTGGAACTGGTGCCATCAGCCTTCTTCACTCCGTCAATCCTGAAGCCGAGAGTCGCAGTGGAGCTGATGGTCTCTCGCCAGATCATGTAGCGTGGCTTCGTGACCCCCTTGCTTCTGTGTTCTTCTTCCGTTGGAGCTTTCGGGTCTATTTGGATCATTTTTTCGTACATGTCCTGGAAAATAGGAAATGGAATGTTAGAATTTTCGCATAATTTTTCCTCTTCTCTCAATTAACAAGATTCAGAACAATCTAAGGTGTACGTAAAGCATCTTCGTCTGATTATCATATGATAGTAGAGTAACTCTCAGATCTTCAGGAATACAAATAAATTAGTTTCATTAATTTGATAACAGAATTTTATCAAATGGATTGGTATCGCAGCAAGTTTAAGTTTATTTAACTTAAAATTAAACGTTCATAGGTATCATTTCAAAATTAATAACAAACACTTCAATCTAAGTGTCTTCAAGTGTGGTGTGGGTCGCGTCGTTTTTGTACCGACCTCATCATTAAAAAAAAAGATTAATGATGAGCTATTTTTGTAATCTAATTCAGATTTAATTAGTATCATCAAATAAATTAAGTTGTTTTCCGTGGACTTGTGACGTAATAGTTGCTATTTATGTTACAGATCATACCAGTTCAATTATCTTAAAGTCTTTGACATTCCTGAACTCAAAGATACTGCTAAAGTCATATTAAGAAATGTTTATTTTTAGATATATTGTGCTATCAATAGTAGGGTCAATATTAGTTTATATATTGGGTTTGTTGAGCCTATCTAGACTTTTGGTCTACTTTCGGATGGAGGTGAAAAAACGAATGCTGAGAACAACAGATTTACTTCGTCAACAAAATAATGTGTATGTGTGTGTGAAGTATTTTATTCCGCGTCCAATGATGTGCGTATACCCTAACTAAGCCAGTCAGTGGACCAACATTGAAAAAAAACTTGGAATAAGTTGATGTATATCGCAGCCAGAAGAATGTAGACTAGGTAGCTATTTAAAAATGTTGGTACCACGCGAGCGTAGTTGCGGGCAGAAGATAGTAAAAATATAAAGTCTTGTACGGACTACGCGATCCAATGTAGGTTCGCGTACCTACCTTACCTACACAGGTACGCGTAGTCCGTTGCGGTAGGTACTGCAGTTCCTGTAAACGCATAGGATAGAGTTCTAAAAAGCGGTCTACTCACTTTTCTGAGCTTAGTCTTCTCCTTGGCTTTGGCCAGCTCCTCCTCCAAGTAAGTTCGTACGCCGATCTTGCAATCCATGACACAGGGACTATCGAAATCGCTCAGTAGGTCTTGCAGTTGTAGGTACACTGTTGTGAATGCGTTAAGGAAATATTTGGAAAATATCATAAAAATGATTTGATTATTTGGAAATACCTAACTAATAAATATTTTGGTCGCTTAAAGAGGTCAGTACCTATGTAGGTTTATTTATTAACCACAGCTCTTATGATTATGATTTATGAACTTAAAGATTTAACCTACAGCCAATAATGGATTTATATTATTTTTAACCAGCTAACAGACAATGAAATGACTTAGGGTTGGTACTCAAAGGTGATAACCTATTAATGGTTTCAACGTAGGTACTCGTTTTCACAGCTTTTATTTATATTATGTACCTAAGTTAAATGTTACTATGAAAATATTAAACTAGTTTTTCTTCATGGTGTAGATAATAAATTGAATAAGAGGAAGCAGATACCTAGGTACTCATTATTTCTGGACTTTTAGAATTCTGTTAGATTTTTTTCAGAAAAACTTATAAAAGTTGATAGCAGTAAAGTTTTATCAAAAAGGATACGTTCTCCATCGTCACAGGTGACTTGGCCCTTGTATTCAGGAACCAGTGGCCTCAGAATGTCTTTCATCAGCAACTGAAAAAAATAGAAAAAACATGATTTTCTTGACACGAATCCAAGATGGCGAGAAAATACAAATTATACTTTTTACTATTTACTATTTCTGTTTTCCATACAATTTTGGTCGTTTTGGTCCACATTTTGGTCTTTCCCCAAACAGATTATCGTATTATGACATGTGTGTTGATATTTCCTGTAACCGCTGGACTTTCACTGTCCAAGTAATAATCATTTGCGGTCAGATCGACTCACATCTACGTTAGATAATGAATGAGAAAAGGACATTTTGGTAATACCACCACATTATAAAACCATTTAAGGTTGGGGAAAGACCAAACTGTGGTTTTTGTATAACGGGTAAATCTGTGACGTTGAATTCATCTAAATATAGAGTTGTCAATCATACCTAATGAGTTACAAATACTCGTAGTAGGTACTCCACTTGCCACAAACCACATTATCCTGTTCATTATACTTAATTACGGATGTTTTGTTGTATACAGAGTGTTTTTAAAAAAACTATGGCAAATATGGTATAATTTTTCCATTTCACAAAGGTGTATGTAGATGCACATATTACAGGTTGTTTCTGTGTGCGTAAGTTTGGGTACGCTCCATGAACGAATGCGCTCTCAGTATCGCTTACGTACACCGAAACAAAATCTACTTACACAATATTAGGTACAACCCGCCTTCTGTGATGGAACAGCTATACTTCAACCAGCATAAACTTAGATGAGTTGTCCGAGTCAGATTCAGAATGGATTCAAAGAATTTCGCAACAAAATACCGTCGCGTGTTAGTCATTTCGATTTGTAATGTTTTAGCTGAAAATTGCGGTTACGAGAATTTATTCCTTTTTCGGCTACGAGCTGAGATACTTTACAGTCCTCACTCTTCAATCAACAATATTATTGATAGCGTTTGTATAGCGTGACGTACAAAATCAAAGCTAAATTCTGTCATTTCAACATTGGCATCGAAGCGCTCGTGGTCGTGCTTGCTTAGTCGTTCTTGATATATCGTCGAAGTTAAGCAACGTTCGAAACGGTCTTTGTTTTGAGTTGCATTTTCATCTGAGCGCTTCGGAGGGCACGTTAAATTGTCGGTCCCGGCTATTTAAGTCGTTAAGCCATGACGGAGGCCTTAAGGCGGCCTAAAAACTCCGTCGCCTGAGTTGGCCACTGACTCATACGAACTTACTTACTTTAACATTGGCATTTTGTATGTTCTTGGCATTATTTTTCTAGTCTTTACCTGAAAACATTTCTCCTCTTGCGGGCATAGTTTCTTCAAAATCGTGCCTTGATCAGGACCTGCCTTGAAGTTTCCTTGATGACCAGCTAGCTGGATCCAAGGGTACCTCTGCTTCTTGTATGTTTGGAAGAAAGGCGTCCATTGCACGATGTTACGAAGCTTCCTCCATCGCTCTGATTGCTGGAACCAAAAAAAAAAAGAGTTTTAGACATATGAATTCAAAATCAAAGAATCTTGACTGTTTTTGAGGATACCTGCGTTTTTTAATTCAATATATCTGTGATTTGCTTAGCGAAGTTATTCACAAAGATTGTATTTGAACGCCTCTAAGACTACTTTAAACTGTAATGGGTGGAACATATCGATGAGTACTTTTTATCGATAAAAATATTAGGTACGAGTCAAATTACAGTCAGTTTATTTTTCGTAATAAAATTTTAATATATGTATAATATAATATACATAATATTATATAAGGGTCATGTAGTGTGACTTGCTCTTGCACGTTGCAGATAATCTCCATGCAAGATGCAATTATTCAGTAATTTCTCACACTAGTTAACGAGCCTGAAAAAAACCAATTAGCCCCTACAAAACATAGTAAACATCTATTGTCTGTATTATCTAGCACCTATTATTACTTCCCACGTTAGCCCTTAGGGTCCCACGGAAATCCTTTTTAACTTAATGACTTGATTATGATTTATCTCTGTATAACGAGGTACTCTATACTTCTAAACGGGTAGGTACAATAGAAAAATAGTTGTTTGTTTTCTTCCCATGTAAAGTAAATCCATGAACAAGAACTATAGGTACTTTTTATCAAATTTTTCAGTCGCCAACATTATATAATTCGGTAGGTAGGTATGGATTACAAATGGTTGTATATTCTGCGTATTTATGCGGTTTTATGACCTCAATACATATGTTTTTCACCACAGTAGTCAACCAAAGTTAACACAAACATATTACATAATTAAACTAGGTTATATTGACGTACGAAAGATCATCGATTTTCATAATATTGTGTCTATCTATCTAGTCTACTGATAACTTATAAGTAAGTTTAGGTTCAAAGTAAGCATAGGAACTTCCTGTGTTGTTAGACTTTGACTTAAACCTAACTGAACTAATAAGATTTTAGACTTCTTACTTTTTAAAATAATAAAATGTATCATAACGGAGATTACTATTTTTAAATTGACATAATTTTTAAATTCACACCCACAGACTAAACACACTTCGGTTTCATTCATTCTATACGTCTTATCAAGGTTTGGTAGTACTTCTCAGTTTTCGGTAACAGTCTCATTACACCCTGTATCTTCATGTATCAACTGCATTGACCAATGTCAATTTTTTTAAGAGAAACATGTGCCGACGCCGCTTGATAATGATGAGTTGCAATAATGACATAACTAATGTGGACGTGCTTAAGCATCATAAACAAGTTTCACACTTCCTAAACCGCGAAGTGAAGTAGATTGGAAAAGTGACGCATTTGCCACGGTAGGTGTCACTGAGCATAACCATTATTGTTATATTACATGGTATATTATATATCTATCTCCCTGTATATAAATCTATGTATCCATGCATAGTTAGAACAATAACTGGTAATATACATATATATAAGTAATTATCCTCTTTAAAACGCCACCCTGTTCTGTTTCCAACGCTCTCCCAGCAACATTATGTAATATTACCGGACCATCAATCATTAGGTATGATAGTTGAGTATATAGGTACTTAAGCCTACGTTCAAAAACCATAACCCTCTTTCAGACGCAGTCGGGTAAAAAGATAAAGGTGTCTACCTTTATCTTTTTACCCGACTGCAAATGCGGATGATTTGGGTCAGTGTCAAATTAATCAAAAGTTTTATGAATTACCTACAAACGACTACCGGGCGACGATTAGAACCTTATTATTAAAAATTAAGGTATATTATACAATACATGTTATACAATACATGTTACTATATTACAATACATGTTACCAAACATTTATTATAACCATTAATTTGACCAAATTGATACATAAAAGACTAAAACAAACCTTTTTTGTGTTCGCTACGTAGACGCAGAACACCACATCCATAAAATTCTCAATTTTGAATGAGGCCGTACTCCGAACTAAGCTCATAGAATACATCACTACAAAACACTTCACTTTGTCCCAACACTAATTTGACACACAAGCTGTCTATGCAGCCAAAGTTTAAGAGACACTGGGCTCATGATAGTATATTGCCAATATAAATGTATAATAACTGACTCAGGATACGACTCGTGACGTCAATGAAACGTCAGGGGCATGAAACAACCTCATTGGTTTACATCGTGGCATATAGATGGCGTATATGGCAACACAACGTCATTTTTTGAAAGTAATTGCTTGACGTACACCGTTAAGTTTAAACGATATAATTGTTTACGTAATTAAAAGTGTTATTGCCTTATACGGTGGCACTTCAAAGGTGCCATGGTATTTTATAAAACACAACTGCATGATAAAATTCATCTTTTATATTATAATGCTGTTTTTTTACGATCAATTTGCATTTCTGTGAATGCACGTCTTTATTACACTAACATTAAATATGCGAAAGTTTGTCTGTATGTATTTTAATCCTTTACTCATGGCAACTTTTGATTTGAGTGAAATTCCCTATGAAGTCTTACCATAGCCACAAGCTGCCCGAAAAGTCAACTTAGTAGCATCGCGGGTTTCAGCTAGAGTACTCTGGATTTGATCTGAGAGAATGTTTACTAAGCCTTGAGGATACAGTCGTGATTCTGTTTTGTTTTTTTTTATAAACTCAATGTCTGCAAATACTTCTCAATGCTCTACCATTTGCAATTATTAGGCTTTTAGTTCAATAATTGTTAGCCTATGATAAGCTAATAGCCAATAAAAACTATGTACTAGGTAATGCAAATTAATTGTATCTGTACATTTATAGACGGTAGATAGATAGAAAATACTTTATTGCACACCACATAATAAAAATAAACAAAAATGGAAAACTAAACAAAAAATACAATGAGATACAATCGGCGGTCTTATCGCTAAATAGCGATCTCTACCAGACGGTAAATGCTCTGAGTATGCATCTTAGAAGGTGTAAACTTAGAACTTAAAAAAAAAAAGAAAAAAATCATTACCTACCAATATAAAACAAGCGTAGGTAATGAACTTGTCAATTTCTGATGAGCAATATAAAATCCTGTAAAACAATTATTTATTTTGTGTACTGTCTTATTTCCATTTGTATAAAAAGGTTAAATGTAAAAGGTGTAAAAAATCTTATGTAGTTTTTCCTCGTAACAGCAACATCCGGGCAAGTCCATTAATAAAATCCGCTACCATGAAGGATGGTTTCACAGTCATCGGTTTCTTGGGCTTGCAATTTAAGAGGTCAATAAAATCATATGCTAACGTTCACCACAGCTTTAACCATCGGTTATCCTTAATAATTAATAATAGCAATAGAGGTACACCGGCAAGAGTGGGATCGCTAGAAGCCTAGGCGATATTTAGACCAAATTGGTGATCGGAAATTAAACCCAGAAAATGCATGGTTTACTTCACTATTTCTAAATATTTCTTGAGTGTAACGTAAAATACTGTGGAAGGTAAATCTCTAGCTCATAATATCCGCCAAGTAACAACCTTCTTTCAATATTTACCTAGTTTTAAAGATCCTTCTGGAGTCACTGGATTGGAATTGTTTAGTTCTTAGAACCATTAGCTTTATATACCTACTAGCTGCGCTCCCGCGGTGTAACCCGCGATCCCTCGAGATTTTTTCGGGATAAAAAGTAGCCTATGTCCTTCCCTGGGATACAACCTTTATCCATGCCAAATTTCAGCCTAATCTGTTCAGTGGTTTGGGCGTGAAAAGGTAACAAACAGACAGACAGACAGACAGATAGACAGACAGACAGACAGAGTTACTTTCACATTTATACATATTATTATATATTATATTATTATTATAGTATAGTATATATAGTATGGATAGTATGGATTTGATCACTTTTGACGTCATAACCTGCGGTGTAATTTGCCTTATCTGCCCTGAATAAGGCAGTAATGATTTTGGGAAATCTCAAGACTTCTTTGGTATAATTTTTTGTTGAAGTTTAAGTGATAAAAAAAGACTCCGATTTTATTAGGCGTGTTGGGCATTTTTCACATGGAAAAAAAATCATTTAATTAGCGACACTATTCGGCATGTAACTGTTACCATTCGGCAAAGATCGTCAAACTTCGGGTCGGGGTCTGTCGGCGTGTATATGCTTGAACTATGGTACGGTCAGCAAAGACAGTGGTCTACCACTTTTGACAACATTACAGGTTCTAACTGTCTTATTAGTAAAATAAACCTTGTTCATATGAACCTCAACCGTAGGGTAGTAGACCACATTTTTTGCTGAGTGTACATAGGTAATTGAACAAACGATAATGTACACGATAATGTTTCACTTCCGTCGGCACTCCGGGAGTGCCACTGTTTTTTTTTTCATAATTTTAAGGGCTCGTGGAATTTGATCAGGCATCCAGGCTAAATTGTACATTTATTTTAATATTAATAATTTAGTTGGTTGTCAGATGGTTTAGTTAAACAAAAATTCGAATTATGTTTTGTCAATTAAATACAGTGGACCAAGTTTCACTACTCGTATGCCCACGCATGATTTTCTTTTCACTACTTTTTATGTAGTTTCTATATAAGTCAAGTATTGTGGTCAGATTCCGAAGGGATAATTGGTTTGACTTTGAATGTAAAAAGGTAGTCGTCCAAGTTCAAGGCCAAAATGATTCAAAATAACCTTGCTAAGGGGTGGGCTGGCTTGAGTGCCAATAATTTTAACAAGACAGGAATAGGAATTCAATTTTTTAAAGTGTTTAACCACACCTATGTATTTAATTGAGAAATGATGAGTCTGATCGTCGCGGGTTCGAATCGCATCGGAAACGAAAATTTTGATAAGACTTTTAATTTCTCAGCGGTTAAAAAAATTATTCAGTAGAATAATTTGTTTTTGACTTTGACTTTGATTTGTTTTGAATATCAAATTCCCTATTCATTCTAAAAAATAACTTTTTGAGAGGTAAGTACCTATGTCAATTTACTAAAATGCTGAACCATGCGAGCGAAGTCTCTAAAAAAGCATACTAGACAGCTTTTTTATATTAGGAATTACCATCAAAAAACTCTGTTTAAAGACCCTCTCACATACTGCCAGCAATATGTGCAATGACCTTTAATTATTTATTTATTACCCTGTTCGAAATTGCGCTTACTTTTTGTAAGCGATAATTTACTAAGCACGTGATAAAAAGAACATGTGCTCACGTGCTTTACAAAAACCGACGTATTAAGCTTTTTACAATTAGCACGAGATGACGAACTATTAATCTGAGTGAATTAATTGGCCATCATTATTTTGCCGGATTCTTTTTTGTACGTCAATATTGAGGTGCGAAAGTCAGATAATTGTCGCTCAATTGCAAAGCGATCGATGCTTTTTTCTCGAATAGTTTTGTAATAACCCCCGTCACAATTATGTTTTTCGCTCGTTTTTTGGTTCAAGCCTAGGGTTAAAAAAGTTTATATACCTATCAATGTTATGTGTGTGATTCAATGATGTTATATGTATACTATAAGTAACTGTAAGTAGTATCCCATTTCTCTGGTGTGATTATTCTGACTCAAAACTTGACTTGGCGACGGCCTAATGGTCAATTTAAGTAGGTAAAAAAGTAAGTAAGTTCGTATGAGTCAGTGGCCAACTCTGGTGACGGAGTTTTTAGGCCGCCTTAAGGCCTCCGTCATGGCTTAACGACTTTAATAGCCGGGACCGACAATTTAACGTGCCCTCCAAAGCACGGAAGCGCTCAGATGAAAATGCCACTGGCGGTCACCCATCCACATACAGACCGTTTCGAACGTTGCTTAACTTCGACGATCTATCAAGAACGACTAAGCAAGCACGACCACGAGCGCTTCGAGTAGGTAATATGACCGAACTAAAAAAGCTTTTTTTGTTTAGAGCATCTAGAGATTTCAACAGAATTACTTTCGAGTGTAGTCTTGATTTGCGCAAAGTACTACACTGTTCTCTAATGGAATGTCCATGCCATGTATGAGTCCATACATGATATTTTCTGATGTAGCGCATTGGCGAATTTTATCGAAAGAGACGTCACTTTTCGAGATTCATCGAATCAATGCATCCAAATGAAGTGTGAATTGGCATGCAGGATTCATTAAAGAAAAAGTAAGGATTCATTGGTCAATATTGACTCAAGTCATCAACTTGAACATTAATTTCACATAAAAAAAATGTCCTATTTCGTGTGGAAAAGGCCGATTAAGCTGATAGGATGGATTAGAATCTGGGCAAGCCTATTTCTATCTCAAACAATGTCCCAGGCACTACATCGTCCTGTTCAGTGTAGGCATAGGTTGCCCCCTGACGCGGTATAAATCTACTATATAAAAATAAGTCGGGTTTTCCTTCCTGACGCTATAACTCCAGAACGCACGAAACGATTTCCACGGTTTTGCATTCGTTGGAAAGGTCTCGGGCTCCGTGAGGTTTATAGCAAAGAAAATTCAGGAAAAATCTGGTGGCATCTGGTGGCGAAACGGAGTTCGCTGGGTTTGCTAGTCATCTAATATAAATGTAAAGTCCTAAGTTTGTTTTTATTGACGACCTCTGTGGCGCAGTGGGTGAAAGTCCGCTTGGTACGCAGAAGGTTGCGGGTTCGATCCCCGCGGCGGGATAAATGTTTGATGATCTGCAAATATTTATCTCGGGTATGGGTGTTTCTATGTATTATATGTATGTATTTACAAACAAAAAGTATATAAGTAGTATATTAGTTATCTGGTTCCCATAGTACAAGCTTTGCTTAGTTTGGGGCTAGATTAGACTGTGTGAAATGTCCAGCATTATTTATTTATTTCACATACAGTTGCATAGAAATTTTGTCAACGTATTATTCCAATGACATACGACACAGTCTACGTGCAACAAAATTGCGTAAGTAGGAAAAACTGGTTCCAATAACTCCCTGTGACATGATATGACACATGACACACGCAAGAGTAATGTTACAGGAAACGGAATGTTTTAGTTCTGTGAAATTAGCGGTTGTGTCATTTGTGCATAACCCTTTAGGCACAGAATAAATAACAATGATTTTATGTTGACTAAAGTGAGTACAGTAGGCACGTACGCACAATCAATCTTTAGCTCTCTGAAGCTAGGTGCACTAAACGATTGCGCAGGTTTGGTAGAGTAGGCGAGATAGGACGATGCAACAAACTAAGCGAATGAGCGAGGCAGCTATACAACGCTGTCTTCGTCTTATAGGCGTCATCAAAAATGGGTTCTGCGCAGCTACTTCAGAGTGCGTGATTGTGTGTGCGTGAGTGTGAGTGAGTGATTGGTTGTGCGTACTGTAATAAACTAGATGGTGTAACTTAAAAAAAAGTACTTAGTTCTCTCTTTTGCGGAATATGACAAAAAAGTAGATGCCTATAGTTTTTCCGTAACAAAAACATTATTGAGAATTTCAAATTTTTATAAAAAAATACATTATAAATACCTAATCTAAGATTACTGATTATTGAATTTAGCAATATTATCACTTTGATCGATGTGGGCTTGATTTGATTGCCGTTGCCGCTCGCCATCAGTTATAGTAGCTTTGATTTATTGCTCGCTTCTAAAAAAACTCCTGTTCGATTGGTTTAGTTATTTCTAAATTTCTACAAAAAAAACAATACAAAATAATCGAAAGTTACCGATTTATTTATTAATTTAGCAATATTAAAACTTAGATTTCGAATTGTAAAATACCATAAGTTTCTTCTGAAATCGACACACTAAAGTGAAGCGCGTTGACATCTTTTGTTTAGAACTTTGGCTGCTTAGGCAGATTTGACTCAATCATTTCAACTTTTGTTGCATTAAGAAAGGGACAGGTATTCTTTTTTATTATATCCTATAATCTAACAGGCTTACCATAGAACGTGACATAAAGTTATTCCGGAGTGTAAACTGTCAAAATGTATGGTTATTCTTGATTTATTCGGTGGAATAACTTTATGTCACGTTCTATGGTAAGCCTGCTAGTCTTTTCAGATATTAAATTAGTTACATTTGCAAGTGCTTATTTTGATCATAGAAATAATAAATTAAACGTGTGGGTGGAACTCCAAAACCACACAAGACTGTTTATGCAACGGTTTAACCAATTTAGATAGTAGGTACTTGAAATACAATGAATACAGCTAAACACGTACTTCAGGCAAATATACTTATCGCAACTTCAAAAAACTCGCGAGGAACTTAGCTTGTGTCTTTCATTTCGCTATTACTATCTATAAAGCCCCAAGGTTCCTTATTAACTCGATCTAACAAAAACACTTCGACGTCATTAAACTTACTACATTACCACATACATAACACAAGCTTTGCTTACTTTGGGGCTAGATGATGCTGTGTGGAAAGTCCAGCATTATTTATTTATTTATTTATTTTATTTGTTCAAGTAAAATAGTATTTTTCTGAAAAAGTAAGAGTTGAATAACCACCAATTTCGTTTTTATTAAAAATTATGTTTTTGCTGAATAAAAAAACACATTTTAAGCGGGTTTCTACTTTTTAAAAGTAAAAAAACTCGCATCTTGTTTTTCTCTGTGCTGTTTTGTTTTTATTTTCTAACCGTCTCACCAATAAAAACTAGTTATTCCGAAGTTCTATCAAATTTACACATCGCATAGCTGTACCTTGCGTTAATTCAGAATAAGTCAGAAAAAAATTCTGACCAATAAACAAGGTGGAACTCTGAGGTAACTGTCCTTCTGTTACGTGAAGATGCACAGATCGGCAACATCGCATCCAACAAGAAACCTCAAAATATGTATCATTTTGTCTATGAAAGCTGACTGAATTGGTCATTTTGTTTGTCATTCTTGTTTTTTTTTCTCATAATGGCTTCGCACTTTTTGTGCATTCGCCAATATTTCACATGTAATTTTTTTATTACAAAATCATTTTTGATTTCCGCGCTCGTTTTTATTATCAAATTACGATTTTTATTTTATAAAACCTTCTCGCCATGCTACCTCTTCTATTGTAATGTAAGATTTGTTCCAGATAAAGTTATTTTTTTCTCCTGTAAATTTATCTGGTCTTCCAGATAAATTTACAGGAGAAAAAAATAACTATATATTTTACTCGTACATACCAAGGAGTTTTTGTTTAAGTTCTTACTTAAACAAAAACTCCTTGGTATGTACGAGTAAAATATATACGAACCTATGAAAATATTTTTACAGAACCTACTAATATGTATTCTGTGGTTACACTAAATTTAAACAAGGGTGCTAGCTGGTGGAACTTCGGAATAGCGTTTGAATGAAAGAAATGTCAAAGTTATGCAAGGTGGAAATCTAAATGGTTTATTGGTTGCCATTTTGCTTATTCTTAAGTTGAACTAAAGAAAAACTTTACATAGTGTTTATTGGTGACACTGTAAGCGTCTTACCATAAAACGTGACATAAAGTTATTCCGGAGTGTAAACTGTCAAAATGTATGGTTATTCTTGATTTATTCGGTTGAATAACTTTATGTCACGTTTTATGGTAAGACGCTAGGTGTACAATAAAGTGGTCATTCATTCATTCTGCAATCATTCCGACTAAATGTCCGACTATAGCTGATGACGTGTTATCAGTTCTTATAGTTTGTGGATCGTGCTCCACTTTTGGAGCGAGACTCCTTAGGCATTTGCTAGCTTCTTTGATCCAGCGTTTGGGTGTCTCGTCTTTTAAGTCTTGTTTGGTAGCTCTGTCGAAGCAGCTGGGCTGCTAGCTGGTTGGGGTGCTGTACTAGACGCTCTTTATATTTTGCAGCATTCGATCTGATTTCCTATTTAATTGTGCTCTTCACTAAATCTAGCACAATTAAATTCATATCTAAAAAAAAATAGATAAAAGTGAAATGTTTGTGTAAGTTTATGAATGACTAGTAGGTAAGTATTTATTGATTTCAAGGATACCAGTTTCAGACATTTTTAAAGTTGACTGTTTTGGAAGCAATTTGGATGTGTGAAGGTGCTATTAAGCGCGTCACACACTACGTGCATAATATTTTATAATATGATGATATAATATTAATGTAACGAGAAGAAAAAGGATAGTGACCACTAATGTGTGAGGCGAGCGAGCGCAGCGAGCGTGCTGCGGTAGCGCCAGAAATCCCCTACTCTCAGTAACTTCCCTGCCTAAAACGGGTATCACACTACACGGTATTCAAGGTCCCTTTCCCTAACTAGGAGTGGTGTAATAAGAGTTAGAGCGTAAGGGTCCCTAATTAGGGCGACCGGACGGTCCCGGCAAGCCTTGCTCCCTAACTACCGGGCCCTGATTACCGTGGTGATACCCGCTTAAAGTCAATCCAGCTCCATTGGTCAAAAGTAGTTTTGACTGCAACATATACATAGATTAGCACATGGTGTAACTTAACATGTTTGCTACGAAATTTACACACATAATAAATCCCAACCCGTCAGTAAGATAGAACTGTATCCTTTATGATTAAAATATCATATAATACGCTGAAGATACTATATCTTCAGCGTGTGCGACGAGCATTATGTCAAGAGCAGTATTGACGCACACGATGGCTTTGGTTTGTTGCTAACAAGACCTCCATGGATATTGTTTGCCCGCTAAATTGTTATGCGAAATATATTTTTCCTTGATGTTTGTTTCCGAGACCATAAATTGAGATTCAAGTCCAAATTATTATGTTTTAAGAACTTAAAAAAAATGTTCTGATACCATATTTTTTTCGTGTTATTTTTTAACGTTTTGGTTTTTAAGAAATATCACAAAAAATAATATTATTTGTAACAAAGAACTTAAAACATGAACTGTGCTTTTCCTGTTTGGATGCTCTTTTGATTAAACTCAGTCATTATTTGTTAACCGACTTCAAAAAAAGGAGGAGGTTCTATGTTCGGTTGTATGAATGTTTTTTTTTTTTTTTTTTTTTAACTAGCTTTATTAGTTTATTGCGCAACTTCGCTCGCGCGGTACCAACATCTTGAATAGCTTAAGCTATTCCAGGTCACTACCTACACCTATTCCAAGTTTCATCTAAATCGGTTTACTGGTTTCGGCGTGATTGAAACACAAACATCTAAACAAACTAACAAACTTTCAGCTTTATTATTTTAGTGGGATATTGGAGACAGTTACAAATATTGGCGCCTACTAATAAACTTGGTATAAAGTTATTCTTGTAAACTGTCGAAATGTATGGTTTTTCGTGGTTTATTCCGAGAAATAACTTTTTGTCACGTTTTATGGTAAGGCTGTAAATGTTTTAACTATAGTTGAAACATGACAATAATAATGAAATAAAATTGGTTCGAGGAATATTTCACACTAAGAAAAATCCACAACAATATCCTTATTAATTCCCATGACGTCAAACTTATCAAACTCAGAACATATGCAGTAACCACATAATCGTATGGAGTATGGACTTCACCGTAGTTAACGTAACGTCATTCATCAATAATAATAAATACTGTTTTGATGACTGTCTAGTTACTAGACATTATAACACGGAAATTACTCGTATCAAAATATAGTTCACTAGCTGTCCGCCGCGGTGTTACCCGCGATCCCTCGGGAAAACTTCACTTCCCTGTGATAAATTATAGCCTGAACATAGGCTATAATTTATCACAATGTAGGATTATATTGGTGAAACAAATTTTCAAATCGGTCCAGTAGTTTCGGAGCCTATTCATTTTAAACAAACATACAAACAAACAAATATTTCCTCTTTATAATATTAGTATAGTATAGTCTACGCTTTCGGCTTTGTCCGCCAAAAAAATATTATTTTGAAAAAAGGAAAAAGTTAAGTAATTTTAAAGTATTTCCAAGTAAGCGTAACTGGTCACATTCATTAATTTTGTCAGTTGATGTTACTGTTAAATGTGTTTTTTTCTTTCCGATTTAATAATATAACCCCTTACATACCTACTGAGATTATGATTACATTTAGTACATATAAATATAATTTTGTAAAGTTACTACTGTAAAATAAAATTACTGTAAAATATAACCTAAAAATTTTCTAAGCAGAAACAAATTATAAGTAATTACCCTATTACATTTATATACCATGATGCAAAAATTGCTTCGCATACCTTATACAATCAACATCTAGTAGGTAGTTATATAGCTATTATAATTAAGTGTTATTACGGTATTTATTTATAAATAATACATATGACATTATGTCAACTTCTATTTTAGGTGTTAGGTCATTTAATAATAAACAAAGATTATTTTAATATATAAATAAAATGATTTGAAAAATACTGCAGGAAAAAAATAACTTTAGCCGACTATCAGTGAGTTCATTGTATTTTTGAAATGTCCTTAGTAGTTTTAACACCATAACAAATCACGTTTATTTTAACCTCTGATCTAAAATAACCACAGAGTGAATCCCACAACATACGGCCCAAAAAAATATGATCTACAAGTATTTGTCTCGGGTCTGGGTGTTTCTATGTATAATATGCATGTATTTACAAACAAAAAGTATACCTATAAGTAGTATATCTGGTTTCCATAGTACAAGCTTTACTTAGTTTGGGGCTAGATGATGCTGTGTGAAATGTCCAGCATTATTTATTTATTTAATCTCTTAAACTACTGATTCAATTCTAGATATTCTCTCGTAGTCTACTATTTAGAAATAAGTCGGGTTTTCCTTCCTGACGCTATAACTGCAGAACGCACGAACCGATTTCCACGGTTTTGCATTCGTTGGAAAGGTCTCGGGCTCCGTGAGGTTTATAGCAAAGAAAATTCAGGAAAAATCTGGTGGTATCTGGTGGCGAAACGGAGTTCGCTGGGTTTGCTAGTATTCTATAGTATTATTCTATCCTACTTATTTTCGAGAACTTCCGTTGGTCAAGCCTTCTTTTTACTGTATATATTTTTTGTAGAACTTACTAAGTAGATAGGTACATACTGAATGTGCTGAAATTATACTACAAATACCAACTGTATTTTTAATGAAGTTTTATCATAAAAAGAAAGTTTTTTATGAGAAAAACAATCTGGCATTTTACATACCTACATATTTGACATTTAAGAGGACCTTTTAAGTAATGCATTTATCGTGCTCTACATACGAATGTTTCTTTAATGTTTCAACGTAGTAGGTACTAGTACTATGTAGGTAACTAACTCGAGATGATCACGCACTCGCTTAGGACGACACGGAAGAATTTCAACCGATAGGTACAGTCAGCGACAGAAGTTCATGAACAATTGGAGATTTTAAAGCTTCAATTTAAATAAATAAATAATGCTGGACTTTTCACACAGCATCATCTAGCCCCAAAGTAAGCAGAGCTTGTGTTATGGGTAACATGACTGATATACTACATATAAATAATAAATAAATAATGCTGGAAATTTCACACAGCATCATCTAGCCCCAAACTAAGCATAGCTTGTACAATATTATGGGAACCAGATAACTGATATACTACATAGATACTTTTTCTTCGTAAATACATACATATTATGCATAGAAAACACCCAGACCCGAGACAAATATCTGTAGATCATACATTTGTCCCGCGGCGGGGATCGAACCCGCAACCTTCTGCGTCGCAAGCGGACCTTCGCCCACTGCGCTACAGAGGTCGTCAAAAATTTCTTCATGTATGTGGGAAAATTTTGTATTTTTTTCTCAAATAGTAGTGGTGTGAAGCAAAGCATCCAAAAGTTTTAGTTACCCTACGAGTTTCGAATACACGTAGGAGATTTTCATGATCAAATTTTCATGAACAAATTTTCATGATCAAATTTTCATGATCAAATTTTCATGATCTGTAGCTGACTATAACGTATCGTACTGCAATTTTATAACCTTAGCATAAACGATAGCCAGCCTGAAGTGAAACTGGGCCGGACACGTCTGCCGCATATCGAACGATTTGTGGGCAAAACGAGCCACACAGTGGACCCCATAAAATATGACGCCCAGACGTGGAAGACCTAGGATGAGATGGCGGGACGAGCTGGACTCTCACCTGAGAACTTGGCCTGTTGCTGCGTTAAATCACGAAGAGTGAAAGGAGGGAAGGGAGGCCTTTGCCCTGCAGTGGGACGACACGGGCTAAATAATAATAATAGCATAAACGGTCATCGGCTGCTATAAGTGTTAGTAGATAAAATTGCACCGTGTAAATGCAAAGTTTTAACTATTCTCGCCCTAGTACTCGTATAATCTAATGGAGTAATGGCCTAGTATCGACATGAACACGATTTGTACAACATGTTCTCGTTGACCCGAATGCAAGTAAAAATGCGATCGCTGCCTGATAAGTGCTCATTATTTGAATACTACCTAAGCTGGTTCTATTACCATGTACGAGTTGGTATTGCCATGTGCGATTTAACACTAGTTCTTATATTTACTTAGATTTTTACATATATTATGCTACACATACTTTTTGCATAGCTCTATTTACGAGACTCCTCTCTCCGCCGTATTAACATCTTGTTGTTGTGTCCGTAGTTTTATTTTAGCCAGTGTGGTAGATAGATTTTGAAGTGCGCCTCAATGGGGCTCTTTTCTTCATTAAAATAGGTCTACTAAATACAAACAAAAAATACAAAATAGGTTATTTACCAACATAATTAAAACATTAAGAAATGTACATGTAGTTACTAATGGTCCCCGCACTAGGCAAGCCTGTCGCGGGAGACCCGAAACTAAATATTTGCTAATAAGTTTTACTATTGTGACAGGAAAAACAAGTAAAAAAGGTAAATAATTAAACAAAAAGAGAAACAAAAACAAAATCAGTTTCTTTAAAATAAAGGAGAGTTAGGTTAGGTTTCAATTAAATTGAATTTACTGAATTTAATCATGAATACAGTTTCATATGAATAGAGAGAGAACCTAGGTATTGAAATAGATTTTTGGTGGGATTTTTATTTGAAAAGTCTTTTTAATTTTTTTGCAATGCCGCGTCTAAAATTCATAAGTCATCATGCTTGGATCACGTGAAGTTCACATTGATACTCTTAAGTCGATTTAACAACAATATAAACTTTAAGAAAACTTTGATTGGACATTTTGTACCTATATGAATTAGATAGTTTTTGTGTCATTTGCGTCACCAAGTTACACCTTATTAATACAATACGTGTTGAAATGTTCAATGGGGTGTGTTGTATTGTGCAATACAAACAGAAAGTACTTATTCAAGTGTGATGTGACTAAGGTCACCTCACCTTATTTTTACGAAGCAATTTTTATCTTACGTCGAATGGTCATTGAACTCAGATTTGGGAACTTTGGTTTATAAAATGTTTTGATACATTTTTTTGAGGTTAGAAAACTATTACCTCTTCTAATTTACGTCATGAATTTTATAAGACTCCTCGCAGACTACAGACTTTCTTACTACAGACTACAGACGGGCTATACTTCTCAATACTCATTACGAGCCGACGTATATTCCGTCTCAACTATCGGCCGATAGAAAGTCTGTAGTCTGCGAGGGGTCTAAAACTACCTAGGTATAATATAGAAAATAATATTCCATAAAAAACCTAGATTTGTAGTCGATGCTCACAGATAATCTATCTTTAGCTATCAGTGAACACAAAAACAGCACATCCAACTGGTTAGATCTAGAAATGGTACCGTCTCTGATATCCTAGTTTATTAATAAAGATAAGCTTCTTATAAATGTTTAATTTATTACTTCACGTGAATTCTATAGCTAGTAAACAAGAGTGCAGAGTGTTAATGCTTTTTGTACGCTTTTTTTGTTACCTATAGCAAAGTTTATCCACTTTTAGGTCGTTGCACATAACTTGTCAGAACAGTAAACTCAAACATAAAACCTGAAAGTATTCCTTCAATTTCCGCTCATGTTGAAATGATCTTCACTTCACGCCAAGGACATTCCTTGCTTCACGAATTTTGTCAAAAAAGTGAGCGTCACAGTAATCAATATAAGGCATAGAATTTTATATAGTTTGTATATAAGTATCACAGTTCCTTGCTTCAAGCACATATGTAAAAAAAAAAATTATAAAAGCGTCCCTCACAGAGGCAAGTAATATAGGTAAGTACCTCAATTCTATAAATGACGAATTAATTAGGTTCCCATCAACATTACATTACATTGTGTTACGGTCACTCTACACATTCGCCGAACTATTTGCCGAACTATTCGGAAAGACGATGACATGCGATAACAGGCGATAAGGCTCTCTACACGTGTGTGAACGTCGGCATTCGTCTATCATCGGCGAATATGTAGAGGGCCCATTACAGAAAGAAATATTTTAGTATAACTGGTTGTAAACCTACGACTTGATAATTATATCTTAGGTAAAGACGGTACATTTTCATTGGCAACTTAACCTGCAATTTTGAGGCCTTGGATACCTGCTTGAAACATTTTGTAAGCGTGCTGACGTCAATAATGCTTTGTATTGTGTGACGTAGAAACAAATGGTCTGATGGTTAAGGTGATATCAAGGAAGTTTTATCCAAGTTGTTGTATCCTAAGTTCCTTGAGTGAAGACAATCTGACATTACTAAAAAACTTAGGCTTGTATAGTGTAGGCATCTAGGTAGGTTTTGTACATTAGAAGATTTATGCAGTGTCAAGAGACAACCTATGCCTTTACTCAACGGGATGCTATTGTTGATATTACTAAAGTCAAAGTCAAAAATTCATATATTCCAGCAAAGTGGACCGCTGGGATCACTTTGAATAGTCTTAGGGACTAGGTGATTCTACTCATGTTTCTTCGAAGTAGTACTAAAAATTTAGTAAGTGAACGCCAAACTAAAAAATTTGTAGCGTAGACATTTGTTCTAATCTACAGGCATATAATATCTAGGAGAGACGCAAGCCTAAACACAAGTTTCGGATATTTTTCGAGATATGTGCAATATTTCGAACCAATTTTAATTTTTCGTGACTATAATATTATATATTGTTTTTAAACAAAGCATTTTATTACAGAAATATTTCGTAACATTTCATAGATTAATATAATCGGTTTTATTCAATGTATTTTACTGTGATGTGACCTATCTCGCCTTGTTCTTCAAAGTTTATAAGCCCTTAGCACAATAATCGAAATACTGTGCTACGTAATTATGAGAACTTCACTTGGTAAGTTCGTTTAATCATCAATTCATCATCAAGGAGTGGCACTATGTATAATGTTTAATTGCAATAGCTTTTTCGTTAGACAATTCTGCTTAAACCTGATCGCACAATTGTCCACGCCGTACGCGCCGCAGTCATTTTTCTATACAGAAAATGCTGATGACGTCAGAAAATGCAGCTCGTTTTTGACTTCAGCAGCATTTTCTCTATTGAATTGACAGTACAGCGCGTTCAGCTCGGCTGGACTGTGCGACCACCTTAGTTCCGCAAGGCTTCGTTCGTGGTGCGGACTCTAGTGTTAAAAGGTATCTTTGCTCTAATATTATTATTTTTTGTTCTAGAAGTTTAAACGGCTGAAAAGAATATTCATGTTTAGATTATTCCAATTGTTTCCCAATGCTGTGTCATAAAATACAGGATTATAACCAGTGATTATTCAGTTTTGTGATAAAAATGTGTATTTGAGACGAACTCAGTTACCGTCGATTGCCTCAAAACTTGTGCTAACCAGCTGCATTACAATAATGTACCTATTTACATAATCGCACAACTGAATATCTTCAATGCCTTGTCCTTACGAAATAGGTCAAGTACGAGCATGACGCAGGGCCACGTGGGAAACCGCTACTCATGTATATTAGGTAGGCTCTAATTTTGCAGGTTGACCAAGAAAATACTAGTGTTATGATAAGCAAGAACCTTTTTACTTGAAGAATAAAATAATAACGCTCACCGCGAACAGGGATGTACAGTCAGCACCACTAATATTTAAGAAATCTGTAACCATGATCAAAATTTTGACAAATGTTTGAAGATAAAGTCTTGGTTCGTAACAATTTCTTATACAAAGTTTCTTCTTCTCAGTTATCGAAAACAAAAGTCATTGTTTCATTGCCGACTGTACCTCGGTTCGAGAGTTTGAATTTACATTTAATCTCTTAAAAAAATGAAATTGCTCGTTATGTAAAGAAAAATATCGTTAAGAAAACCAGTTTGTCTTTCACACTTATGTTCAGAACTTATTTACATTCAACTTACCACGTGCAAACAAAAGTCATCACGAACCACAAGATTGACCAAATCGATTTACCTGTAATAGAAAAATATTTGTTATTCACAATACTGCCAGAAAGACTCTTTTATATCATACTTGCTCAGTAACTAGGGATTACTATGGTGGAAAGTCTCCTTGTAAATTGGTGTTTGCAATTCAAGGCAACATTACGTCGCACTATGCTTGAATTGTAATGTTCACATTACAGTTCAAGCAATGCAAAACTCCTTGGTAAACAATCTCTTTTCTTATAAAATGGTAAGAAAAGTTTTTACTGAAAAAAAAAAACACTGAACATGGCGGCATTTAATTTCCATACAAAAACAGGGTCACCACTGTATCCCCAAGGCGCGGTAGACATTCTCTCAGATCTTTATATTCTAGATCCTTTGAAGATGTCCATACATTTCAAACTATGCAAAACTCCTTGGAACTCAGAGCCGTAAAATTTCATTTTGCATTACCAATGTTTTATTTACCTCGCAAGAATGATATAAAGTAGAATGCTTACCTCGGTTGCAAGTAGCTATTACACCCTCGAACTATATTCACCCTCGCTCGCTGCGCTCGCTCGTGTGACTAAATATCTCGGGTGCACGCGATCCATTAGCGCCCTATGCGAGCTGCGCTCGCACTGGCGCCAAATTGGATCTTGTTCTGTAATAGCTTACTTACGACCCTTGTGTAACAATCTACTATTTAAGCTCGCCTTTGCCATTACTTCTCTAGATTAAGTGTTTTTGTATATTATTTCTTTGTGCAATAAAGAATAAATAAATGAATAAAGACGGCGGCGTAGAGGTCGCCCTCGGAAACGTTGGCGAGATGATATCGAGGCCTTTGAGACAGATTGGTGGAACGAGGCGGCGGATAGAGACCGTTTGAGGCGTTTGGGGGAGACCTTTGCCCAGCAGTGGGACGACATAGGTTGATTAAAAAAAATCATAATGCTAGAGAACTACTATTTACTAACTTAGCTTGCGTGGTAACATACAAATAGAAACGTATTAATAATGTTTATAGGAGAATGTATGTTTCATATACAAAATACAAATACCAAATAAGTACTGCTTAACATCAGGCAGAGTGAGGTCAAATGCTAACGTATTTAGTAAAAAAAGAGTAAAAATTAATTTCATTTCATGTTTACTCTAGCTTGACGAAGGACTACTAAAATCGTTCCTAAAGAAAGGTGCATTTACACGATGCGATTTAAACCCATACTATATCGTATCGCACGGTAATTTTTCACGTGTAAACGCTCATCGTATGCGATTTAGTGCGACACTCAACGCGCTCAATGGGCGGGACTAAGCAACTCGTACGAAAAATCACATTGTGTAAATGCACCTAGTGTACCTTTAGTAAAGATTTTATATGGAAAATCTATAAAGTAGCAATTATTATTTGTCCCTGAGCGCGACCGCACTAAGTACTCGAAAAAATTTTGCGGCAACCAGCCATTATCTATTATTCCGAATGACGCAAATTGTGTGCGGAAACATAACTAGGTAAAAAGTTTATTGAAAACCACTGGAGCGCAACCAACTGTGGCAATGTCAACCTTTGTAATCTAGAGTTTATGCTTTGTTGATTTTCTGTATCTGCCATGTACTATTCGGCTTTTAACAAGCTGGTTATACAATGCACCGTTTTGTAAAATGTAGTATGATAGCTGATCGCACATTATCCGCGCCGCAGTCATTTTTCTATAGAAAATACTGATGACGTAAGAAAATGCGGCTCGCTTCTGACGTCTCAGCATTTCCTCTATTGAATTGACAGTTCGGCGCGTTTCGGCGGTTAAATAAATAAATAAATAAATAATGCTGGACATTTCACACAGCATCATCTAGCCCCAAACTAAGCATAGCTTGTACTATGGGAACCAGATAACTGATATACTACTTATATACTTTTTGTTTGTAAATACATACATATTATACATAGAAACACCCAGACCCGAGATAAATATTTGCAGATCATACAAACATTTATCCCGCGGCGGGGATCGAACCCGCAACCTTCTGCGTCTTAAGCGGGCTTTCACCCACTGCGCCACAGAGGTCGTCAAATTGAGGATTGAGGATGGATATTGCAGAGCCTATACGATACAATTTTGACATAGGTAGGTACCATTTTTGCCTCTTACCACAGAATCTCTTGCTCCGTTGAGTTTTAGAAAGCAAGACAAGAATGATATGCTATAATGGTATCTTGTAAATGGCGTTTTACTGTTAAAACAACATGCTTGTAAACAATATGTTTTGTAAACTAGCGGTGTGTCTGCTCGCGCCGTACGTGCCGCAGTCATTTTTCTATACAAAAAACGCTGATGAGTGATGACGTCAGAAAATGCGGCTCGCTTCTGACGTCAGTAGCATTTTCTCTATTGAATTGACATTTCGACGCGTACGGCTCGGCTGGACTGTACGTGCACCCTAACTGCATCGTTTTCTAAACTCACACTTTTGTACAATGTAATGTAGCATTTTATAGAAAAGCGCTGTTTTGCTTATTTACATTGCAGCTGTTGTATTCTCTTTCCTCTTCGTCTATTTAATATTTAGCTTACAAATAATCCATCGAAGCACTAAACGAACATACGTAATAATATTCAAATTATTATTTAAATATTTCGTATAAACTGTTAGGTAATTTGGTTAATTAAAAATACGGGTCAAGGCAAAATCGGATGAAATTAATTTATGATATCAGTTATTATAGAGATATGTAATTGATGTTATTTACATAATCACTGGTTTATGACCAGAATATGGTACCACAATCACAACACCCATACCCGGAAAAGACAGGTTAAATGATCATGCATTGGTCCCGCCACGAGAACAGAACTCGCTCACGCGTTACTTAATCCACCCTCTTAAACCGATATCTACATAACTTTTAAGTCAAGCTCCAGTTGGAAACCAATTGGAGGTGAGGCCCGTCAAAGTTCTATAATTTATATAAGCAGTTACTTTAATAGACTTAATAGACACATATCATATTATATACCCTAATAATTGAGCCATACTTTATTAGACTGGTTACGAAAGCCTAGTTACAACAAATTCCTGTCATACTGCCCACCTAAATACTTCTATTGAAAATTGCACGAATCAAAATGAATTCTACAGCCATTTGTAACTGACGGCTCTGCAATAAATTATACCAAAATAGCGGAGAATTATGTAATTGATTGAATTGAACACAGATTGTAAAATAAAATATTTATCGCTCTGAGGTTTCTATTAAAAATAATGCTGGACTTTTCACACAGCGTCATCTAGCCCCAAAGTAAGCAGAGCTTGTGTTATGGGTACTACATGACTGTTATACTACTTAAGTATTGTTTGTTTGTAAATAAGAGAGATAAGATAAGAGAGATGTTGTAGATCATATAAACATTGGTCCCGCGGCGGGGATCGAACCCGTAACCTGCGTCACAAGACAGCTTCCATCCACTGCGCCAGAGGTCGTCAGTCCAGGATGTAGGTCTTCAAACGAGTTTATTATTAAAAAAAAAAAAACTCCGACATTAAGAGTTAGCCACTTTACCTATCATACAAGAAAGTTGCAAGTTCTAAAGAACCCCAAAAATCGTTAAGCCTTTAAAATAAAATAAATAAATAAATAATGCTGGACAATTTCACACAGCATCATCTAGCCCCAAACTAAGCATAACTTGTACTATGGGAACCAGATAACTGATATACTACTTATATACTTTTTGTTCGTAAATACATACATATTATACATAGAAACACCCAGACCCGAGATAAATATTAGCAGATCATACAAACATTTATCCCGCGGCGGGGATCGAACCCGCAACCTTCTGCGTCTCAAGCGGGCTTTCACCCACTGCGCCACAGAGGTCTTTGCATTTATTCAATTCAATTTAATTCAATAATTTATTTCAGACAACATTATTTATTCTAGATGATTTATACACAGCGTCAGGAGACAATCTATGCCTACAGTCAATGGGACGCTGTAGTTCCTGGGACATTGTTTGAGGTGGATTGGGCTTGCCCAGCACTTAAACCATCCTCTCAGCTAATCAGCCTTGTCCACAGGAAAGACTTTTCTTGCATCGTAAAGAGCGAACAAGCTAAATAAATGGAGGAATCTCCATCAATTATACAGGCTCTCTACCTGAACATTGCATTTTTAAACCATTTTTGGAACTCTAAAGGAACAAACAACAACTGGTTTTCGGCATTCTTCATTATTCAAGCGCTGTCTTGATAATTTGCCATCATTATTTTTGCCATTGATATTTTCAACTGTATCCTTTTAATGTTAAAGTTTGGTTTTGAATAACAAGATTCCGGTTGAAACCAGCCTATGTTTTGTTACAAGACTATTTGCAAATGCGTTTTACTTTTGCATTAGCACATTCCAGTCTCAGTGCTTGATACCTACTCTTGATGAACAGGTTTAAGGCAACTAGTAGTTAAAACAATAAAGATTTATGTAAGTTTGTAAGATGTTTGTTAAAGCTTATCCCTGATATAGTTATCCTACCTCACGATTGCGAGTTGTCTTCATTGTGTGTGTAGCTGCGTATGCAGTATGCACATGGTTTATGTGTGCGTAAATTCTGGAACGCTCGATGGACGAATCGCTTACGCATACAGAAAAATATCCACACACACCAACCTGCCTTCACTGTGACATAGAACAGTATCCAGCAAGGACCTGCCCAAAACACTGGCAGACCACGCTGAATGGCAATGCTGATCCGTTGAGTCAAATATGCAGCTCTCGGCTCACGTGTCGGCGTAATAACGTGTTTAATTGCCAAAACAACTTTAGTCACGGCAGCTTTTGCGCGTCATGTATGAACAATAGAGCGTTTGTATGAATTAATGAACTCGCGATTCAACCTCGCTTCTCGTGAAAGATTCTCAGATTGAGATCAAAAAAGTATTGCTGATTTTTATCACTCCAGATCACACCCATATGTGACGGATAGTGCCATTCTGTGAGATCAAATCACTCATTATTTTGATGTCAACGAGATAATGACCTAGCATGCCGCAATGTTTTTTTGGATCACTTTGAATCCTTTTTATCTGGATAGATCAATAAAGTTTGAGCCACAAATATAGATTTTGGTCTATTTTTATGTTCGGTAATACAACAAAAAAAAGTTGTTCTAATGGGGTGTTTATTCGGACGAAATAAAGCTTATTACCTACGAAATGTAGTTTGAAATGACGTCAAGTAACGACAGTGAATAGTGTTTCAGTGGAAATATTTAGAGTACTTATGGTTATGACGTACAAAGTTGCACGAAACTGCGAAGTGTTTTTCACAAAAAAATATGTACTCAGCATGTTTTGTTTACTGCTATGCATTCAAATTGTATACGGAAATTTTGTTATTGTAAATACCAAAATCTTTCCAGTGACAAGGTGTTTTCGAAGTAATTTATTACGCAAGGACAAAATTCATCCTTGTAGGAGTTGTAGGCCCTCCTCTACAGTGTACAGAAGGATCGTTGTGTTTTTTGAGTGTGTATGTAATACATGAATGCCTATTTTTTGACGCGTTTTTCAGCCAATTAATTTTATGCTGAGGCATCGTTACATTTTTTGACACGGGTCGGTTCATATCTAACGGAAGATCCGTTTGCGGAACGCCAGAACTGACAAATGTATAGAAAAACACTCGACCGTTCACACTCAACCGATGATACGTTAGTCCGTCGAGTGTGAACGGTCGAGTGTTTTCTATACATTTGTCAGTTCTGGCGTTCCGCGACCGATAATCCGCGACGGATCTTCCGTCAAATATGAACCGACCCTTTAACTACAAACGCAACTACGACCTCTATGGTGCAGTGGGCGAAGGCTCACCTGAAACGCAAGAGTTCGATTTCGCGGCGGGACAAAACGTTTGTTTTTGTTTATACGAGTAGTTCAAAATTAAGTCGGTAGGTAGGTATACCCATTACAAACTAAAAACAAGTTATCTTCACGATGTTTTTTTAACCTACTAGCCATTCCATTTTAAATTAGCATCAACAATAGCCATCTTATCTCAAATTAGCATCACGGAGACTCCTTTATAACTCATTGTGATAATAATATATCTCGTGGGAGACGTGATATCATCTAACTCGTATAAGTTTTATTAAGTTAGGAGTAAGGTCATTTGTCTCACAGTATTAGGATAATTTGAGCGATAGCCTGAGGTGAAGTATCAATCTGAATAGGTTGTATAAAAGTCGATACGGGAGGCGGTTATAGAAAAACTTAGGCCTTTAGGGTCGGTTCACATCTGAGATACGTCGCGTATTATCGGTCGCGTAACGCCAGAACAGACAATTTTAAGAGAAAACATTCAACCTTTCACACTTAACCGATGATTTTTTTTTTTATAAAATGGGTTCACTGACAGGCATTGCAGATGTGGGTGCGAAAACCGCCAAGCTCAAGTAGGACTGGGCGGGTCACGTGAGCCGGATGGACCAAGGAAAATGGGCCCACATAGTTACGCCATGGATGCTAGAAGGACGGCGGCGTAGATTTCGCCCTCGGAAACGTTGGCGAGATGACATCGATGCCTTTAAGGACGATTGGTGGAACGTTGCAGGGGATAGAGACCATTGGAGGAATTTGGGGGAGACCTTTGCCCAGCAGTGGGACGAGATAGGTTAAATAAAAAAAAATAAAAAAATGGGTCAGCATTTGACCTTACTCTGCCTGATTTCACTTTTCCGAGATAACACCTTCTTCCAGGTTAGGTACAAGCTTGAGACAACTTTCACAAATTCATTCATCAAAAGTAAACATTCATCCACACCTATAGGTAGGTACTAACTCACGCATACAAATAGCACACAATAAAAGAAACACTTTAGAATACAAAAATAAAAGATTTTCTTACTTGATTTGATTAGTCCATGAACTTATTTAAATTACAAGTTTTACAACATTCAATTGAAAATTTGAGCAGGTATTTTGACCATAATATCATATCTTTCTAGTTCAGCAATGTTTGCAACATTGTGTGTCATTCTAGCACCTGTTCGCAAAAACACATTAATGTTGGCAAATACAGTTTACGGTCTGTTTGTTTACATTTTGTTTTACTGTTTACAAAACTTAGTGCTGGGTTTGTCACCTAGTTAATAGGTTTACGAAGTTATGGGTAGTAAAATTTTAGGTCGTAATTTTTGGCATGAAACCGCCAGGCAGTGGATCTACTTATTATAAGTAAATCTTAAAAATAAATAATGTTGGACAATTCACACAGCACCAGAAAAACAGGGTCACGACTGTATCCCCAAGGCGCGGTAGACGTTCTCTCAGATCTTTTATGTATTCCAGATCCTTTGAATCAGAATCAGAATAATTTATTGGCAAAGATGATACACATTAACATTTTATAAATAAATTGGTAATTAGAACAAATTCTGCCTCGTCATTTTTTTTAGTAATAAATTAATACAGTAGGTACAGGAGAAGATGCAAAGCATCATCTAGCTCCAAACTAAGCAAAGCTAACTAAACCAGGAAACCAGGTAACTGATATACTCGTACTACTTATATACTTTTTGTTTGTAAACACATACATATTATACATAGAAACACCCAGAATCTTAGATGATAATCATCATTTGCCCTTATCCCGCTCATACGGGGTCGGCACAACATGTTCTCTTTCGCCACTCTCATCTATCTATCACTCGTCATCTCCGTACTCCCCTCCCACTATAGCAACCCATAGGCTAGGTTGCCTCCTAACGCTGTATCTTCAATGAATGAATGAATGAAAATACTTTATTGTACAATGCACACCTTATAACTACAAAATACAGTGGAAAAGAGAACCATAATACAATGCACAATGGGCGGCCTTATCGCTGAGAAGCGACTTCTTCCAGGCAACCGAGTGTAAACAGAGTGACAACAGAGTGTAAATGCATGGAAGATTGAACGGGTGCAAATAATTAAAGGAACTTAAGAGTTGCCTAATATATTATCTAATAATATATACATATATGGATATAGATGTATATGTAATAAATAAACTAAATAAAAATATAATACATACCATAGATACTACAAATACCTATAAAATAATAGTAAATAAAACAAGTTACTTATTTATTATAATAAGTTCAAGTAAATATGTAGGGTGCTTAGGTTGTTTGTTTCTGTAACTATAAATTATGGAAAGACTAATGGAATAATCTGTTAGCGACGCAATAGCAAAAAGTAACGTCTCAATGTTCCATTAAGAACCAGTAAGAGGTCCATTCGGAATGGCGACACTGACCGTCTACAATTGTCATTAGCTCGGCCCGTAATGGGTGTCTAATTAGAGGCACCACACCAATCTATTCTGTAGCACGCTACTGTCAAAACTATAAGATCATTGAATTACACGCATTACATGCTTGCTTAGTCGTGCTCGTGGAGCTGACTAGGCTGCGGGTTTCCTCACGATGTTTTCCTTCACCGTTACGAGCTTGGAATAGGAATTATTCAGGGTTATATGTAAAAGACCGGTAACCTCTCAGGTCTGTTTTACTATCATCATAAACAACAACTTTTGTTTTATAACTTTTTAAACTATCATGGTTGACACTATAAACACAACGTGATCATGGCGTGTGCAACAACGTCGAAATATCGGGAAACTCAAATAATATGTAATCATGGTAAATATCCCGTTAATTGTGTTTATAACTTTTGTTTTATGACTTTTTACAAATTATAATACATTTACCAAAAACAAACATTAAAGATTTCGTTTTCCTATCTGAAACATTGTCCTATCGAACACATCTCGGCCCCCGCCGCCTTAACCAGCTCCCTTCGCTTTGTACTATCGCTTTCTTCGAGGGAGTTTTTTTATCGAGAATATTGAGGGAGCTTAATTAATTTTTTAACACCCTTGCTCGTAAAGCTGATGTAATTCCACCGGTTTTAGATATGTAAAGCGGGTCATAACAAACGCGTGTGTTATCAAAGCAAATAGTTATGTTATAGTCCATACAAATTCCATAACAGCAATATTTGCCATTTCAAATATGGAACTGATCGCCGCCGAGCTGGAGTCGTGCCTCCAGCTAGTGAGCAGCGCGCTGTTGCTATTCAAATTTCGAACTAATCGCCGCGCGGCGCCAGTCAGTAGACAGCGCTAGCGCGCTGTTAAAATGGCGGGAAAGCAACAGTGTGCATTCACAGATTGAGTTTATTTAAATGTTTTTTTTTCTGTTTCCTCGCAAATGTGTTAAAAAACGTCGTACGATATACGGTTATAACATGCGAGGCGGAATTTCAGCCCGAGCCGCAGGCGAGGGCGTAATTGAGCCGAGCATGTTATAACCATCTTTACGCACTAATATCGTAATGTACTATAAAATGTTTTTCTTCAGTGTTGAGTAGATAGACGTTTCCAGTTCATCTTTACTTAAGATATAAAGTAGGCATAAGATAAAAACTACAGTACCTATGAGTTCTTGCTAAACGCCAGGAGTCAAGGTAACTTGTGTTTGCTGATGCATGTCGCTGTACAGCTTGACCTGCCTTCTATCTTTGCTCATGACTAGCCAACCGTATCGGTGTGGATGGTGACGTCAATGTACCACATGATGTCCGCGTGTTAAGACAATTGTTCAACTTTCCATTTCATTTAAATCAAATAAGTAAAGAGCTACCGATCATAGACGTTAGCCACAAAAAAAATCTAGTCTATGGTGTCACGTTTAGTTTTCTAAATAAACAGTACAGTGCCACACACTTATCTGCACCGGTGTCCAAAAAAGGAACTAACGAATTTTAGTGTAAAAAATATTTTCTACTAACACCCAATCCGATAACAGCTATCCAGATTTTAGGCACTCTACAAAGAAACATAAAAACATGGAGTAGGTACCGCCCTGCGATGTAGAACTACGTAGAGAACAAACTTAGATGAGTTTTTTGCGTCCCCAAGCTTTTACTCACTGCGCCACAGAGGTCGTGGTGCCTCAAACCTCAAAAATAAAAGCCTCAAATAAAATTAGAATTTTTAAAATTGGTTTACAATAAAAAGAAACTAAGCTACTACAATATTTACATAAAATTACACAATACAATAGAATCAGTCAAGCTATCTAAGGATCGTCGTAAAAACGATCTATAGATAGCTCAACTGATCCAGGTCACTGCCAGTCGGAAGCGTGCCCAAAACACTGGCGGCATTGCCACGCTGAATGGCAATGCTGATTCTTTGTGCCAAAAAGTCGCCAGCTCTCGAATCACGCGACGCTTCGACAAGACGCCCTGAAAGATTTTTGAAGACGCGATGGGCCCCGGAACCCCACGGACCCAGGGTCTCAACCCCAAATGGTTCAAATATATAAACCCGATCAAGATTTATATATTTGCGCCATTTGAGATCCTCAGCCGAATCTGCCGCCGCGCCAGGCCTAACGGATGTCCCCGGTAGATGTGAAAGCGCAAGGGTATCTACGCAAGTAGCGTCCCATACCAATTGGTTTACAATTGAATGAGATATCATACATCTTTAACCGTCTAAAAAATGTCGGGCCCCGATATATTCTAAGCACGTGCAAATCTCATAAGGCATGTCTTATTCTCAGACCACCTAGGGTGCAGGTACCAGCTAATTGCATTACGTGCCTATCCGTCAAATTACTCAGTAAAATCATTTGAAAGGGCAGTTAGTTTTATAGTTAGACCAGTCAATGTGTATGCGTCCTTTAGATAATTTTTAGGGTTCCGTACCCAAAGGGAAAAAGGGGAACTCTATTAAAGGTACTCTCATGTTTGTACAACTCGGTTTCCTGCGACACAGGTTTACACCTCGTGCGGGGACCATCAGTAAGTTAAATGTAGGTATCTAGTATAGTTTTTCGTTGGCAAAATAAAGTTATTTGTATTTGTATTATTACTAAGACTTCGATGTCTTTCTGTCTATCTGTCACCAAGCTGGAGACAGTTGAAATTTTCACAGATGATGTATTTCTGTTGCCGCTATAACAACAAATACTAAAAAAACACAATAAAATAAATATTTATGGTTGCTCCTATAAAACAAATGTGGTTTTTTGCCGTTTTATAGATGAATTTTACAGAGAGAATGGTACGGAACCCTTCGTGCACGAGTCCGACTCACACTTGGCCGGTTTTTTTGAAGAATGGGGAAAAATTGCACCTTTTAATATTATTGAACCTTTTCTAAGTTAGGTGCAAGGGAAAAGGTAAAACGGGTGACTTGATTTTAAAGATCATCTACCGCTTTGGGGATATAGATGTGATCCTAATTTGTTTATTTTACATACAAGTGTCATTTTATTTGTTTCCTCTATAGTACTTTCCTGTCTATGCTTCCGTTCTACTTTCTTGCCGACGTCACTTCCGCTAGGCAGTTTGCGAACTTCACTTTTTGAGAATAGCAATTTTAAAAATTCATAGGTTATGTAAGTTTTGTAGTCTGTTTTATTGCTATAAAATTTAAACTTACATGAGGTAGGTACATATTTCACGGTGACACACTATTTTATGAGGACTTAAAATTAATGTAGGTAATTTTAAAATTCGTTTTTATTATTTTGACATTTGCGAATACTTAAATGCAAAAATGACATTTTTTATACAAATAGTTACAGTTCATACATAAATTCTCGAGACGTATGTCCACTAAAGCTTAGTAGGTAATTAGGCATCGTAATAATATAAATAATCTACGCAAAAACGCGTGTCTGAAGTGAAACAATTATGGTCTAGCCTGCTTACCATAGTCATTAGCCATTTCGAGTTTAGGCAAAAACATTACGGCCACTTTACACATTCGCAGAACTCAAAGTCAAAGTCAAAATCATTTATTCAGTAGGACCACAGGGATGACTTAGAATAGTCTTAAAACAAATTTTACTCCTGTTCTTTCGCGACCATTACCATGAAGAATCAGGGCTATTCGCCAAACTATTATTTGGATAGAATAATTATGACAGGCGATGAGGCCCTCTACACGTTCGTCACTGTCGGCATTCGTTTTGCCATATAGAGGGCCCTTTTTAATTGAGTAAAATGACATTTCGAGTTTAGGCAAAAGCATTCACTGTAGACGCTATTTTTCTGCACAATGTGTCATATACGTATCTGAACATGCTTCTGATGCTACACAAATTGTCAAAGGAGCTTCATTGCCGTACCGCGGGTAAGGTAGAGACATTTTAAGTAAAAAATACTTGTGTTCGAAGACTAATAAACTTGACATAAAGTTATTTCATGCATAACCTATGAATAACCATACTTTTTAGTTTATGCATGAGCTTTATGCCAAGATTAGTAAGGGCCAAATTTCTAAGGGCATCAATAGCAATTTTGAGCCAGGCACAAATAGCTTCAGAAGACAGATTCCTTTATTTTTATCTCAACATCTCATCGATCGGAAAACGCATTAAGATTTAACTTAACGAGTTCTGTTCAGAGTAAAGTTTAAAGGTATCGGATATTGCATGTTTGTGAATAATTTTAAAATTAACTTGTATAATGAGGACTTACCACACCAGGTAGGTTGGCTGAATAAACACTGATACGTAAAAAGTGGGGGGGGAGACCTTTGCCCAGCAGTGAGACACGATAGGTTGAGTAATAAAAAAAACGTAAAAAGTATGTATACACCGCTATTTTATGACTACCAAAAAAAATTTAAGGACAGTTGCAGCAGATGCAGAAAATGATAATGGCATGGTCAGAACTTTTTTTTATTTAACTATCACAAAGTTATCGAGGATTGTAGTCAACCAAAACCGAACAAAATTTTATGAAAACTGTACAAATAAGTACTATAAACAACAATCGCGTACAGACTCTCATTCGAACTATGTTCTCGTATCATCCCCAGTCAGTAAAACCGCAGTAGCTATCATAAATCCATGTCTGACTCGTCTCGTCTCCTTTTGAGGTTATAATTTTTTTTTCTCTTTTTTTGAGTTTTAACTACATTAATGTGATCAGTAACAGACACCGAGACCATGTTTAAAATTTTTTTGGTAATCAAAAAATAGGGGTGTACACATGATTCTGCAAGTCGCGCGATATGCCGTAGAGATGTAGATAGATAGATAGATAGATGATTTACACAAAGTAACAAATAATAAATAAATAATGATGGACTTTTCACACAGCATCATCTAGCCCCAAAGTAAGCAGAGCTTGTGTTATGGGTACTAAGATGACTGATATACTACTTATATAGTTTTTGTTTGTAAATACATACATATTATACATAGAAACACCCAGACCCGAAACAAATATTTGTAGTATCATACAAAAACATTGGTCCCGCCGCGGAGATCGAACCTGCAACCTTTTGCGTCGCAGGCGGGCCTTCGCCCACCGCACTACAGAGTTCGTCGACGAAGTAAAAATTAATGTACATACAAGATACAATAGAATCAGTCAAGCTATCTATGGATCGTTAAAACGATAGATAGCTGCATATTTTGGGGACGCTTCCAGCACCTGGATCAGTGCAATATTATTATTATTGATGATAGCGTGGCTTTTATATCACTGCGGCCATGAAGGCCTATTGTGATCGCCACTTTCAAGTCGCCCCTTGTGGCGGGGCGTTCATAGTTCACTTCCAAGCCCTACTGCTGACATAAACTGTAGGACCTTTTTGGGAGTGAGTTCTCGTAGCTCCTCTGGGCTTAAAGTGTATTTGCCCAGAATGGCGCTGCGTTTGTGCATTAGTGGCCCACACTCCCCTAGCAAATGAAGGGGCGATTCATCCGCCTCTTTGCAGAACCTGCAGGTTGGAGTGTCGCAGAGCCGTAACTTAAACATGTGCTTGTTAAGGCGACAATGTCCAGTCAAAGCTCGGACCATAATGCGTAGGTTGTTTCTGCTTAGCGCTAAGACTTGGTTGGTATACCGTTTGTCAAAGGCTTTGATTAACAGTTTGGAATGGTTCATGCCCGGAGAGTTATACCAGTATCTGGCTGACTCTCCGAAGCAGGAATCTGTTAGGGTTCTTTTGGCCAGACTTTTCGGTATGCCACAGAACGGTTCAGGACCCAGCTGTGTACCGTTAGATCCGGCCCTTGCGAGTTCATCGGCACACTCATTACCGTGCACTCCAGCATGACCTGGAACCCATCTTAGAACCACCCTGTTTTTTAGACTCAGAGTGTTCAAACGTGTCAGACAGTCCTCTACTAGCTTGGACGTGATAACCTTCGAATCCAGGGCTAGGAGAGCTGCTTGACTGTCAGAATTTATATATATTGTTTGGTTGGAGTAGCGTTTCTGAAGATTAACGTATGCACATTCCAGAATGGCATACACTTCCGCTTGGAAGACTGAGGCGTGTTTGCCCAAGTTAACGCTTGCGCGAAACTTTGGTCGCTCTCCGTAGACCCCGCATCCTACATCCAACCCAATTTTGGAACCATCCGTGTACCAGTTAAGGCACCCGGCCTCGCAGGGGAGCTGGTTGTTGAGCCAGTCTTCTCTAGAGGGTTCTCTAGAGGGGGTTCTCAGTGCAATAACTAAAGTAATTGACTTTTGAATTTGCTTTTAACTGCTCCGTCCTACTTCATAAAGTCCTGCGGCATTGTATACCACACCAAGCAATGTTTAATAAGGCAATTATCAGATAACAGGTGTCGTGCATAGAACAAGATCTAGCGAGAGTAGCGAGTTTTCGATACCGCCCGGTAAGGACTCAGTAATTAGGTATTGATACCGGTGTGTAAGAAAATATAATTATAAGTTGTTTAGGCGTAAAGGAAACTGGCTGGATTCCTGTAAAATGATTTGTCGGTAACACACCAAGAACTCTACTGGGGGATCGTGTGCGTGGTAAAGCATGTCCTTTCTGTGTAGATATTTTAATATTAAAAAAAATTAGGCCTATAGATTTATATAGCGCCTAAGCCACCGCAGATAATTATATTTTAATAAGACAAGTATATTTCAGATATCGTGACATTTAAAAAACCGATTTTTCGGATTTTGATTTTAGTGACTACCTACTGCCTAGTCAAATAGAGATGTAGTCGTAAAGCTCCTAACCCCGGTCAATTATATTTTTTGATTTTAGTTGTCTTGGACTTAGTCAAATAATCGGTACCAAAGGACGAAATTTACACCCAAACAGTTGTAAAACTCTCTGTACAGGTAAAATAGAGTAAAATTTTGACTTAAGACGATTTTGAGTTCGATTGTGTTTGTAGAAATGATTTGCCTTAAAACAAATACAATTTTACTTATCCATAGTATGTAGACTGAAAGTTTGAAAAGCTGAGTGCTAGTCATGATGATGATGACAGTCCGCATCCGCAGTTATTTCCAAGTGACCCATAAAAGTCAGGGTTAAAGTGGTTTGCAAAGAAAGTGCTGGCAAAAAACGCAGCTTGACATTTCGTGATGATCGTCTTTTTGTCGTAAACGCCACAAGCCAGCTTCCACATAAATAAATAAATAATGCTGGACATTTCACATATCATCCTAGCGCCAAAGTAGAGGTTGTGTTATGGGTACTATATGACTCATATTACTACTTTACATACTTACTTTTTTTTGTAAATACATACATATTATAGGTACACTAGGTACACTACTACTACCTACATAAAAAAGCCAGACATGAGACAAATATTTGTATATGTTTCAATTTATTCTGCTTTGGATGGCGCTTTGTTATATAATGTAGATAATTTATTTCATTGGAATACTTTGGACTTGCACCTGATTACTATTATTATATTATATACCTGATTATTATATTCATAAAAACTTATTTAAATAGTCATCATTCATTTTTATATCTCTTTTTATTCATTGATACTAAAATATAACTAAATCAGTAACCATCTTTAAACAGCGTCGTACTTTTGGTTTTTCAATTTTAAAATAACGAAAACGTCTCCCGTCTTCATCAAACCTTTCTTTTGCATTCCAAATGAATCATATCCGACCTTTTTCAAGATTTAGAAAAAAACAAAGTTTTTAGCATGTGAGAACTAATTTCGATCCGTTAACTGAATTAGAGTGTATGAAATATGAGGTTGTATGGATGCTATTTTCGTCTTTATACTCACTCGCCAGTAATAATATGGAATCGCTTCTTTTAACTTGCCTTTGCGGGGGTATAAGGTAACTACCATAACATTTTAAAACTAACATATTTATGAAACAAAACAGGATTACGTCTGTATCCCGGCTCCGAACACTTTAAGTAACCTACTAGCATCTCGGTACTCAGAGTCACCAATGTCTACTTATATCCGTTGCTTAGGAACGGTTTTAAATGGAAAACCTTTGCTTAGTAACCATTTAATGAGCTATTAATGACTCTGTGTGCGAACGAAGAGGAGTAGTCAGAAGCAGCACCTTGGAGCCAAATATGTATTTAAGACATGCATTTTTGAAAATAATAGCATTTTCTATAAGTACGTGAAACAGATCGCAAGCTTGTGGTCAGTCATAGCCGAACCTATAAATGTGATTTATATAAATAGCTGGACAACAACCTCTTTGTACTTTTGAAATAGAGGCCAAAAAAGCAATTAAACTGTCTCGTAGCTATCACATCGTCTGGAGGGAAAATTCCCGTTTACAATGTAAAAAAAACCATTTCTTATTTTAATGAAATAAAGTTCATTTTCGCATCGATTCTCCAAAGTCGGACATTTGATAAGACAGATAATAGCAAAGACAGGGCAAAGGTTATCTGAGGATGCAGACATTGCATAATAACGTACTTTGTCCTTTAACCATCTTCTAAAAATGAGGATACGACTGGACTACTGGTATTACAATGATGGCCTAACCCTTGGTCTTGGTCAAGATTCAAATCTTGGCGCCAGCGAAATAGACTATCTCGCTGGCGCCACGATTTGAATCTTGTAAAGAGAACAAAATCTAAATGGAGTGATTCACAAGATGAAATAGCAGTTGTTAAAATCGGAGGTTACAGGTCTCAAATAACAAAAGTAGATAGGTATGTTTTGGGTTCGATCCCCACCGCGGGATAAATGTTTGTATAATCTGCCAATATTTATCTCGGGTCTGGGTGTTTTTATGTATAATATGTATGTATTTACAAACAAAAAGTATATAAGTAGTATATCAGTTATCTGGTTCCCATAGCAATATACTATATACAAGCTATGCTTAGTTTGGGGCTAGATGATGCTGTGTGAAAATGTCCAGCATTATTTATTTATTTATGTACTATGCGAGCGAAGCCGTGGGCTTAAGCTATACAAATATGTATAATAGAGGACATATCCTCTAATTAAGCAAAATAAGCTTTGCTTAGTTTGATGCTATTTTAAAAGCTATTTTTGTAACATAATTTCTACCGCGTCTTGGGGATTATGTTTTTGTAATGTAAATACATATCATAAAACCTATAATACATATATATAGTTAAATTACTACTTATTTATGTAAACTCAACAGGCTCAATGTATAGTATCCCCTTCAAACCTTAGTGGTTTTTTGGTGCTATAGATATCTAAGTTTATATTTTGTTAAATTTCATTCGATAAATAAATAAAAAAAAAAAATAAAAAAAATAACAGAACTTTATTTTACCAAACATCCATCGCATATACACATACATATTTGTCCGGGATGGGAATGGAACCAACCACCTACAGAGCCTTTACTAAAGCCATTCAATGATGAAGCAAGACTCCAGTTTTATTAATATAACCTTATCAATATTATATGAAATGGCACCCTATTGTTATATTAACCCGTTCTGACGTAAATTACTGAAATCATTGACATTTGTCCTCAATTAACAAGTATTCAGTCGATGATTACTGGTTTTTATGTTTATGTTACGATAAATATAACTAACTGATTGTTTTGTGTTATACGTTTTCTTTCACATCCATTTTTTTAAGTCATTTGCTTAGCACAACACACGTAGACGATTGCGAGATACTCTTCACACACAATCTTTTTTATTTTTATTATTTTACGTTTTTGTTTCTAAGTCGTCTTTAGTTTTGAGTGTTTTTTTCTGGTTTTTTGGTACTTATTGCTGTTGCAAATGAATATTCTTTCTTTCTTTCAAAAATATTTGAAAGCAGTATTGCGCGGGTTCGAATCCCGTCGGAATCGAAAATTTTGATAAGACTTTTCATTTCTTAAAACATCATGTCTTGTAAAATCGGCAACAGAAAATTCTTCCACTTTGCAATTATGGGGATTATTATCCCAAAAACAATAGGCATTTCCGCAAAACTGTAGGTTAATGAAATATAATAAAAAATAAAAAACCGTTAATGAAATGTTTTCGTTAATCGCTTACGCAATAGACACGTGTCCATTTCATAATCGCAGCACGTGTGTATATGGGTCAGACATGACGTTGCCAGGATTATGTCTAGCAATCAAGTCGGATTTCTATTTTGTTTTTGTTGTGTCTGATGCAATGTAGATTACAATTGTCGCTTGAATCTAATCACGAGTTGATAATAGTTACAACAGCTATTTAGTAACATCTTCAAAGATTCAAGTTTTTTCTTAGACCCCTCGCAGACTACAGACTTTCTATCGGCCGATAGTTGAGACGGAATATACTTCGGCTCGTAATGAGTATGGAAAAGTATAGCCCGTCTCAACTATCGGCCGATAGAAAGTCTGCAGTCTGCGAGGGGTCTTAGATAATGACAATCGTAAGGAAATATCTAGTCCGCTAATCTATTCTCAAAGGTTTCTTAAAACTAGTACCTACTCATCCCCACCCACTAACCTCAGCAAAAAAAAAAGATATTTCTTTCTATTTTCAAAATTCCTTAGATCCCTCGCAGACTAAAGACTTTCTGTCGGCCGATAGTTGAGACGGGCTATACTTCTCCATACTCATTACGAGCCGAAGTATATTCCGTCTCAACTATCGGCCGATAGATAGTCTGTAGTCTGCGAGGGGTCTTAACCAAAAAATGGAGTCAGGAGTTTTTGTAATACGAAGACAGTTTTTTTTATGGAAGAGGGGGCAAACGAGCCGGTGGCACACCTGATGGTATGTGATTGCCACCGCCCACAGACAACTGCAGCATCAAGAGGCACTGCAGATGCGTTGCCGGCCTTTGAGGTAGGAATAGGCTCTTTTCTTGAAGGTGCCCAAGTCGTATCAGTGTGCGTCTGTTTGCCACAAGGCTGTATCTATTTAATATGTCGCTTGCAACTTGCTGTGGTGCTCTCAGATGGAGAGGCACATAACACAGCCTACATACAGCATGTGCGTGGGCACTGATAGTGTTAAACCGTGGTAGGAATAGGATAGGCGAAACGACAAAAAATAATAGAATCACGATTGTATTCGCCAGAGCATAGGTAGGGTACACTTTAAAGCTTGTTTAAAGTCCATAAACTGCATTCTATATTATCTGTATGGTGCACATACATCGCTTGCCGATACACATCGATCATCGATACTTTCTCTGGTTCTGTAGTAACTGTGACATATACTGCGCGTTAACCGTTACAGTATGTACTTGGTTTGTACCAGTAACCTCTTTACTTACTAGTACTCGAATAAGTGCTTGTCAACGATTGGTATAATCTGTTGAGCAATAGTTGATACCCTAATTCACATTATGGATTATAAAAACAAAAGTACGAGTACTTATAATTAAAATTTAGAATCATTTCTCCCGCGCAAAGTGAAGTCGGCGCAACATGTTTTCTTTTCCCAATCATTCCTATCCTATTGAATCCACTTATAAAAGAATATCCAGTTCATAAAAAATATTATCGATAATACATAGCATCAAGACAAAACGTAGTTTCAAACGAAGAATGTTAATAAGGTAATCCATAAAAATATTTTCATAATAACAGCCATTTTAGCCTCCGAGAGATAATCTGTATCCAACTTATAATTTAGTAACTTTCAAACGTACACTTTCTCGTTTAAGTTGATAGGTACCTAACCTACCTATCACATTACAACATGCAAAAAAAAAGTTCTTATAATATAAATATAACACTAATAAATATCGAGTTTGTTTGTATTGTATTAGGAATACTCCGAAATGATTCATCCATATAAAAATTTTTAGTTGCAAGTTTACAATATCCCTTAGTAGGTAGGCAAAGTTTTTACCATAAGTGTAGCCGCGGGCGACTTGCTAGTTAGGTACATTGGAAGACGACATTTGAAATCATCAATTTAAATGAAATTAGTAACGAATTTCAGAATAACAAGTATGCATATGTATTAAAAATAGTAAAAAGTTTGTATCTTAGATTGAATATTTATAAATAACACGGATACCTAATGTTTTTGATTAAATTAAGATCCGGTAGAGCAACACTAGTAAATGTTTTGCTTACAACCTATGCATATATACCAATTCTATGTTTTTATTTCGTCTAGGTTTTTGTATTTCTTGTCTAGCTTCCATTTGCAGTGTCACTCGCGTTATCATAATCATCATGTAACAGTCCCTTGTGCAGCAAGACCTGAATGCAGCCACGCATAATGCCATAGCCGTGGCTAAGTATTTCGCGGATAAAATTTGTTTTTTTGAAGAGCTATTAACTCGAAATAAAGAAAAGTCCCTGAACATAGCCTTCTCCAATATTCTCAGACCTGTCGCATCCAGTCTCTACATACGAGCTTTTTCTTCTTTAGCGTTCTGGAAAGACTACGCTTAGCTCGCTGAGCCGTAGCGTCCACATAATAGGTCTTGCTTCGCTCGCGCGGTAGCAGCAAATTTTTAAATCAGAATCATCTTCATTTCAATAGTTTCAGCATTTCAAAATTAGATACAGTTTAACAATATATGACAAGCGGTATCATACTAAAACTGGAAAAGCGGCCTGCCACGCGGCTAGCCGCCGCGGTTGTACCGCGGCAACCGCTAGTGCGTAAGAGCGCTTAGGTACTTACCGACGTTTTTTTTAATATCATTGACTCTACCTGTCCTGTTCTTCTAGATTTATTTGCTATTGCGTGTATTTCAATAATAAAGTACTATGTGCAGTCGTAAATAAGGAATTGTCTCGCTATAATGCGAATCATTTCTTCCCACGTAATAAAGCCATCAGTGGAGCTCGTAACTTTACTTTTTTCTCAAAAGAACGTGTTCATTTAACACTTTAGAGCAAGTTTTTGTTAACGAAAAGAAAGTTGGAAACTTTTTCAAACTCTGTACAATCACACACAAAATTCTTACAATTATAATAAAAAATATGCCTAAAAAGTGTTCTTCATTGAAAATTAGACAATGATAGATATCAGTTAACAAAAATGTATTCAAAAAGGGTTTAGTGTAAATAAAAATTAAGTATACGTAATCAAGAAAATAGTATGCTATTTTTAAAAATGTGATGTTGTAAATTCACATATTTTATGTCCATTTTGTGCAGTTCTTATAATTGTGTAAAAGGTTAAATCTCACTGTTTACGACTTAAGTAATTTATCGACACACAGAACTCCATTAAACGTTTTTTACGAAGTTACATTGTTTTTTTAGTAGCTAGACGCACGTAAATGGTTCTCTGTTGTTTTTTTATTAATGTTTTCTATATCATATAATTTGGTTTTATGTAAAAAAGGACCAAAATTATACTGACGCAGTTACAACTAATAAATTGTTTATAGTGTTGATAAGGCAAGTTCTCGTGTCAACTTCATATGTTATTGAATTTTAATGTGTTCTCTTAATTTTTATTTGATATTAATACATAATATATTTTTATACGAAAAAATAATCTTTATGTACAGTCGATGAGATAATAACATAACCGAAAATAAAAATTATGAAAGATGAATGATTATTTGATACGTCAGAAAATGATAGTCTATGTTGACATGAATGGAGATGAAACTCTTTTACAGTTATCAAATATTGTATTCAGAAATATATTTGATGCTATTTTGAATTTAGGTCAAAGCCACAACGTATCAAAGAAAATAAAATCAAAGATTGAATTCAATCACACACTTACTAGAATTTTAAAATATCCTTCTTCAATTTTAAACAAATAAGGTTGTTGTGTTTGTCTTCAATTTTGAAAACTTTTAAAAAAGGACTAAAACTTGTTTTTACTTATATTTTCATCTGTTATTTTTAAATACCTTGCAAAAATGTTGTACCACATACTTTTATCACAAGTAACATGATATTTTATGCCACATTATATGTCAAGGATGTATATATTGTTGAAAACATTTCAAAAGAGTTTTTGTTCTGAAAATTAACATGTTAATGGCTGTTTTAATTTATTCTCGAGTATACCTACATTGCTTAATTCAACACCGACAAATGAATGAAGGTATTGTCGGAATGTGCTTTTAGATCCATATCTGATATTGATAAATATCTAGACGTAATCAACAGTCAACTTTCAATACAGCTTTAAAATTGCAAATAGATTTACCACTTCATAACGCAAGTGAATTGTGAACTTATAACTCACTTATAAATAATATCGATTGAGGTACCGACAATTTTTCGATTCATCTGTGACTTGTCGTTATTTTTATTCATTTTGCTTTTCATTTGTTTTTGACTTTTATTATTGCCGTCATTCTGAATATTATGCAACTATAATAAGACTTACATACTATTTGTCAAAACTTTACTAAATATAACATTCAATAGATAATGAATTGTCAGTGGGAGAAAGATGATTTTGTCGGCGACTGTATTTTAATCAACTGTAAATATCAATATAGTTCTAGATTTCTGATAAAATCATATTAGTGCACTATTAATGTCATCGAATGTTGACATAAATAAGTTCACAGCCCATGAGTGTAGATTAAAATAGATATACCTAAGAAAAAACCCTCATAGAGAATCAAAATCAAGCTTTCAAAAAAGCCTACCAGAAACGAATGTTAGTACGATTTTAAAGTATATAAAACAAAAAGATAACCGACTTCAATGTTTGACTTATAGGGCGCGTCTGAGGAAGAAGTTTTTTGAGTTTTACGGGAAAACTATCAATTCCTTAGGAATATTTTTTTTATGAAATCACCTCGAAAGTATACCCTATCAAAAAAAAGAATTTTAAAAATCGGTCCATGATTGACGGAGATATCGGTGAACATATATAAAAAAACATACATACGACCGAACATAGATTCTCCTCCTTTTTTTGAAGTCGGTTAAAAATTGAACGGATTTAAAGAACTACATAGCATATGAGATTAGAATCGAGTAGCTTATTTCCTTTTTGGTGGGATTTTTGTTGTAAATCATCTAAATCGAAAAGGACACGAGTAATATACGTTTTTGTATTCAAATTGTTATTAAACACGAGTGAAATCAAATGCTGCACTGAGGGTTCAATATTTGTAGAGGTTTTGTTTGTTCGTCAATGTTGGAAGAAGTAGTAGTGAAGACAGTTGTGTACAATACAATAAGTTAACGTTTTTATTCATCACAAAACAGGTTTAGATGCCTGGGGGCCTAATTAAAAACATGAGTGTTTTTATCAAGGCTTCAAACAAATCTTCCGATAATGTTAGGACAAGTTTAGATAACTTTTGTACATGCTTATTTTAATACATTTTATCAATGCTACCGTATCAGTCGTTTTAGGTTTGAAAGGTTTATAATACGGCAAAAGAATAATGTTATGAATAAGGTAAAAGACAATGAGGACTAGCGCTACTAATAGACGTATACAATAATACACTACATCACACTTCAGTGGACATAGTAAGTGATCCCTGCGGGCAAATGATGAATTTCCTGTCTTGAATTGAAACAGCAAAAGGGCAGGGATATGTCTAAATTACCTTCTGCGTAGGTGGTGGAGGATCAGGAACATCCGAATCCCACTCCGAACTGAGGTCATCACTCGACGCCTCCGTATAATCCTCGTTCCACGGCACTTCCAGCAACGATATCTTCATCTGGTCATAACCAGGGGATAACGTCTGTGGACCATAGCCAGGTGGTAAAGGACTGGATGCCCTACACTCCTCACAGTTACACGGTTTCGGGCCTAGAGTTTCTCTCGGAGGAGAGTCCTCATTCACATCAGAACGCAAATTTCTTCTAGCATCACGTTTCCTGGCACTTCTAGGGGAAAGTCTGTTGTTGCACTGTGGGGGGATGTAGTACCGAGTTGGCTCGGAGAGCCTTCGTCCATTGTCAGGGGTCTCAATTTTCACTGTCGTCACTAAAGACATCTTCTTGGTTAGAGTCTGTCGCTCCTCACTCCTGTCTTCCGGATCCATGGTGTATCGAATGATGGGGATGGTGAATTCGGTACACTCCGGCATGATCACTTCACAAGAGCCTTATTCAACGACATTTTACTTATCAGAAAGTTGCACAGAACACGTGCGCTCGCGACGCGCGCGGAACATCAACTGAATATTGTCTGGCTTTTGCCGAGTTTTGCCGAAGAAGTTGAACTCTAGCGATATACCTTGTTAGCACAATGTTCGTTTGGTTTTAGAAATTGTTAGTCAAAGCCTACTGAATATGCATTCTTTAAAAAAAATACAAAACCGTACATTAACTATTGTATAGCAAATGCAAAAGTTAGACTATTATTTTTTAGCGTTGGGATCTTTTCAGATATTAAAATGCATCCCATAAATTATACACCTGCAAGAATTTAAACGTCCTTTAAAACGAATCGAAAATACTTACTTAATGAATCTTCAAATGCCCTTCGTTATTGAAGTATCATAATTACTTAATTAATTATGATTGATTTTTTTTTTAGTTGTATAACTAAGATATTTATTTATAGCAATAGTCTAAATATTTTTTATTATATTTGTTAATACCGTGTATTTTTATAAAAATCTTTTTACTCGGTCTACCGCGATACAGGCTTGGCCTAGTGCGGGGTCCGTTGTAAATTATTTATCTATGAAATAAATAAATAAATAAAAAAATCATAAAATATTATTTTACGTAATTTTATACTTGCGAGAATTTAAACGTCGTTTGCAATGAATCTAGAATAACTAAATAATCTTAAATTATCCATCTTTATTGTAAGTATCATAAATATTACGTAAATATAGCATGTAGTTGAAAAATAGTTCGCATGTATTTAAGGTAAAATATTAATTTTTATGACTTCATCCGTTGTTTTAGTATACAGTTATCTTACATACAGGCTAAACAAGTATTTAATTACGTGTTCCAGTTTTAATTGACTGTTGACAGTATCTAACTCTAATTAATTATGGTAGTAGACATCTGAGGCTAATACTATTACAGTAAATAATATACACTACACTTATGAAAACACCACAAAAACAATATTACTTGTCTCTGTTCCTCTTATTTTTGTTCACACAATTCATTAAAAACCAAAGGTTAAAGTTACCATTAATAAAGGTTGCCTGGAAGAGATCGCTTCTTAGCGATAAGGCCGCCCGTTGTACATATTTATCTGATTTTTTCTTTGTTTTCTGTATTTTTTATTAATGGTGTGCAATAAAGTATTTTCATTCATTCATTCATTACATTTTAATGCCTTAAATGATAATAATTAAGTAGGTAGAGCGACATAAGTTCATAAACAATGATTTTGAAATAAAGTTGTATTATTTACTAGCTACTGTACTTATTATTACTTATTATTATTATTACTTTATTATTATGGATGTTTTAATAGTATTGATGCAAAAAACAGCATTTTGTTACTAACTAATTTCTTTTAATTTAGTTCTAAGATGTAGAGGGTTAAAGATATAGAATGTGAAGGATTTTCGTCGCTTAAAGTGCTATCTATTAGACCCCTCGCAGACTAGACTTTCTATCGGCCGATAGTTGAGACGGGCTATACTTCTCCATACTCGTTACGTGCCGAAGTATGTTCCATCTCAACTATCAGCCGATAGAAAGTCTGCAGTCTGAGAGGAGGCTTACGACTTATCATTTATGAATGAAAAGCCTGATGAATTCCAAGCTAGAACAAAACAGATGTATTGTTTTGTACTTAATATTCAAAGATAATGTTTAGAAGGACGCCGTACACGTACTATTCTGGCATACCATTCCTGCCTCTTGCCACAGAATTTTAGCTCTTACTCCGTTGAGTTTGAGAAAGCAAGAGGCAAGAGAATGCCATCGTGTAAACAGCGTCTTTTAAATTGCTTCATATAAAAGTTCAACACACAATGGCAATGCGAATTTTGTTGGTTGTTTAGAATTCTAATTACATATTGGAGTTTCATTCAAGGTAAGAAAATCAAGATTTTCAAGGTAATTTGGAGGTGAGGTAGGGACTATTATGTTAATGTGGAGATTTATTCTTAAAATTAATATTGCGATTAGTTTAATAAAAAACATAAAACAGAAGATGATTTGAGTGTGTGAAATCAAAACCTATTAGGAAATCTGTATCCCCAAGGCGCAGTAAACTATCTTTCAGATCTAAAATAATATACAGGGTGTAAAAAGACGTCTACCGAAAACTGAGGGGTTGCAATCAGACCATGATTCTAAACATGTTTAGCGAAAAAAAAACGTTTTTTTTTTACTTATGTTCGTCATGCTATGTTATTTTCGATTATTTACTACTAGTACGACATTATAAGACCATACCTATCTAATAATTTCATATAAAAAGAAAAAAACAGTAAAAACTCAAAATCCAGCAATCTACGTAAAACAATGCGCCCAGAACATACGCAAACAGTACTCTTCAAACGCTGTTTTTGTTTGTAAACACATACTTATTACTCGTATACATAGAAACACCCAGACCCGAGATAAATATTTGCATATCATACAAACCTTTATCCCGCGGCGGATCGAACCCGCAACCTTCGTACCAAGCGGGCTTTCACCCACTGCGCCACAGAGGCTGTCCTATTTAAGAATCTTTGCAGATGTCTAAACACAAAATATTCAGTGTAAAGATGTAATCAGAAACAAGTCTAACACCGGTATTCACAAACATTACTATGAGGTCTCACAGTGCGCGCGGACGCACATGGTCCCAAAAACCTTCTCATTTTGGGACCGTATGCGTTCGCGCGCACTGTGAAACGTCATAGTAATGTTTGTGAATACCGCCCCTTGATTACGGATCTCGCGACAGGACCCAATCCACACTCATGTCGAGTTTTAATTATATTTAACTCAATTTCGACATGAGTGTGGATTGGTTCCTTTACGCATAACTACGTCCGTATAACACAAGTTTGACAGCGGTGACTGCGAGATTAGCCTGTCGCGAGATTCGTAATCAAGGGGCCGGTGTCAGTATTCTGGCTTTTGATGTGCTTTTGTCTACTTGGTTAGACCATATAAATAGTAACTACTTGTTGTTTCTGTTGTTGTTTTTAGCCTGTACTGTCCCACAGCTGGGCCAAGGCCTCCCCTCGAGTTTTCCAAGTTTTCCGGTCTAACGCCATTGCCTGCCCTGCCAATAATAGTCGCATAAGATGTCCAGCTCGTCACTACTTAGGTAAATAAATATCGCAACTTTTGATGTAACCACAACATCATTAAAATGTCCATCAAGATTGACAAATTTAATTTATGATTTTGATAATTTAGTATCTTTTAATGACGTCATTCTAATTAACTCGGCGGTCATCCACTAACGACAATAGACATTAAAATGTAATTATAAATACGTCATGCAATTTATAATTATGTAATAGACAATGATGTTCCAAATTTAAGTGAATCACTGATTTCCCAAAAAAATTAAGTGAAAACTTAAAATAGAGAAAAATCACGACCTCTGTGGTGCAGTGGGTGAAAGCCCACTTGGGACGCAGAAGGTTGCGGGTTCGATCCCCGCCGCGGTATAAATGTTATGTTTGTATGATCTGCAATCTGTTCTTTCTGTGTCTAATATACTAAGTTTGTTCGATTTTTACCTAAATGTATAATTCTTCTGAAGAAAGGTCGCCGTGTTTTATTTGTTTACTGTACTGTGGACGTATGGAATACAGTTTTTCGTGAATGCATTTATCGTAATTGCCAATTTGACCATAAATTATACAATATAGGTACTTTATTTTAATTTTCTCACATCATACGTCAATTCGGTAGTTAAGTAAGTATTTAAGACAATTATAAAAAAAAATGCAATTCTTTCTGGTGTTCACATTATGGACAAAACATTTAAACCTAACTGAAGAACAATATATAATTTTAATGTTTTTTAATATAGCAGGAACCTTTGTATAAAATGCTTCGAAACCAGTTAAAGTATTATCTGTCAGTCAGTTTTAAAAATTACATATATTTTACTCCGTTTTTTTTATAAATAATAATAAATAATAATGCTGGACTTTTCACACAGCATCATCTAGCGCCAAAGTAAGCAGAGCTTGTGTTGTGTTTGTGTTATGCTAGAAGATATTCGAGTAAGAAGCAAAATTACCAAATCTTACGTAATACATCTGAGTGAAGATTACATTAAGGTTGAGCGCATACCCGGCGTAAAATGCCCGTGCCTACATTTACACATAAGTACCTACATTATAATGTTCGAAATGTCCTCGAAATAAAAATTGACATGTTTTCGTTCAACGCCATGTATGCAAAAACTATACAAAGTTGGTACTAAACAACTGATAAAAATATAATTACGATGCGACGTTTTTCCCGCTATGTTTGTGCTAAGACTAACTTTTTTAGATAAAATATATTTGACCACAAACAAACCGTAATTTCTAGAAATTTTCGAAAGTCAACGCCTGCTAAGTGTTTGACCCGGGGAAAACTTCATTAGCATTAGTTTCTTATTTAAAAGTCATAGCAGATTTGAATGTTAAGTTTTTTGTGTACGAAATTTATAAGAGATTTACATCAACCTATAGATAAAAACAGACTCTAATCTGATTACTAGATTTACCGAATCGACAAATATATTGTGCAGCATTAGAAATTTTGAAATTGAAATTACCTATAAGTTGATTCTAACTTGTTATGTGACAGACCATTATGTACTGGGTTATTTGTAAAACACCGGTTACCTCTTAGGACTGTATGACTATCATCATAAGGAACAACTTTTGTTCTACTTATGACTTTAAATAAATAATAAATAAATTCATCATTATTTTTTTACATCAGACTCATACAAAAATAAAAATATTAAAATTGAACGCTTTAAATGTTACGAAGACTATGCGAAACAAAAGAAAGCGATAGTACAAAGCGAAGGGAGCGGTGTTAGGACGGCGGGAGCCGAAATGTGTTCGATGGACAATGTTTTAGATAGGAAAACGAAAACTTGAATGTTTGTTTTTGGTAAATGTATTATGTTTTGTAAAAAGTCATAGAACAAAAGTTGTACAGTCCTCAGAGGTTACCGGTGTTTTACAAATAACCCTGTACTTATAAAGAATAATCAAACAATATTTTCTAAAAATTACAATACAGCGTGTTCAGTTGACGATTGAAAAAATATCGATATAAATGTATCAAATACGCCATCATTTACGAGAGATCGTGTCGATGATTAAAAACTGCATTCAACTTATTACCTTTAATTCGTGTCATTAAAGATTCTTTCTGTTCGCGATTGGCGATTCATTATTCAATGATGGACAGTTTCACCAACTGCTAACCTTTTGTATTTTCCGGGTGATTTACGTATTCTAGGATTGATCAGAACAGCTTGGTAACAGTACTACCTTTGTCTTTCAAACGAACGATGTCTGACAAAAACAGCTGTTGTCACAGTTACTGTCGAATTCGGATTAATTTAAAAAATCATTATTTACACTATATTAATATTATGGGAGGAAAGATTTGTTTGTTACTTTGAATTGAATAGGCTCCGAAACTACTGTGCTGATTTGAAAAATTCTATCACCATTAGAATCCCACATTATCCCTAATGAACATAGGCTTAATTTTATACCGGTAAAGTGAAGTTTTCCCAAAGAACCGCGGGTAACACCGCGACGGACAGCTAGTAAATATAAGAACAAAGTATGAAGATATAGAATGAAAGAGGTGTGTGTGGCCGCTTGGGCAGTCTCGCGCGGTCGCGAGCTATCAAGCGTTTCTATATCTTGTAACATTGTTCATAATAATAATAATAATAATAATAATAATAATGCTGGACATTTCACACGGCATCATCTAGCCCCAAACTAAGCATAGCTTGTACTATGGGAACCAGATAACTGATATACTACTTATATACTTTTTGTTTGTAAATACATACATATTATACATACAAACACCCAGACCCGAGATAAATATTTGCAGATCATACAAACATTTATCCCGCGGCGGGGATCGAACCCGCAACCTTCTGCGTCTCAAGCGGGCTTTCACCCACTGCGCCACAGAGGTCGTCATAAGGTTTATAATGTCTTGTTAAGCGTCGCGTCGCTGCCTATTCAGTCTATTGATCTGATTTCTTAATTAAACCTGGATCAAGTAATGCTACTTAGAACTAAAAAGGCGATGTGATGCCGGGTTAGAATGATGATGATTAATATGCACCAATTTCATTAAATATTTCCTTCTTTTAAACCAACGGTTATCACAGAGTCTGTTTACATTCACTTAAAACAATTAATCATTGAAATTACTATGGAATTCACAATGAGCGAGCATACCTACTTAATATGTTTTTGGTAGCAAACAATGAATAAACGGAAAATAAATATACAGTGTTATTGGTAAAACACCGGTAACCTCTCAGGACTGTAATACTATCATCATAAACAACAACTTTTGTTCTACGAGTATGACTTTCAGGTTTAAGATATTTATTCTCAAAAGAATTACAATAAATTCACTTAGATGATAACTTAAAATTACTTACATTTATTGTGTGCACGAGCATGCAGCATACGTTTTTATGTAGGAAAGTAACATATTTTTACAAAACATTGTCCTATCTAACACATTTCGGCCCCCGCCGCCCTTACTTCGCACCCCTAGTTATTGTACTATCGCTTTCTTTTGCTTCGAAAAGACTTCGTAACATTTAGAGCGTTCAATTTAAATATTTTTATTTTTGTATAATAATCTGATGAACTTGTTGATTATGATGTTAATAACATAGTCCTGAGAGGTTGTCGGTGTTTTACAAATAACCCTGTAGGTATATATTTATTTATTAAAAACAGGATAATAACAAACGCAATTACAATGTCGTGTTAACCACAATGATGACGGAATATATTATAGTGTACATCTACACTAATATTATAAAGAGGAAAGATTTGTTTGTTTGTTTGAATTGAATAGGCTCTGAAACTACTGGACCGATTTGAAAAATTCTTTCACCATTAGAATCCTACATTATCCCTGATTAGGCTATATTTTATCCCGGGAAAGTTAAGTTTTCCCGAGGGACCGAGGGTAACACCGCGACGGACAGCTAGTTAGGTAACAATTCGAGTGGGTATGATACCCGTATGATGATATTTTCATAACAATTAACGTCAGAAAGAAGGTTTGAACTTATGATTTTATCATCATCATCATCAGCCTATAGCAGTCCACTGCTGGACATAGTCCTCCCCTAATAAGCGCCATTGCGCCCTGTCCTCAGCTCGACGCATCCAGCTTCTGCCAGCAGCCTTTCGCAGATCGTCACTCCACCTGGCCGGAGGGCGTCTTACACTACGTTTGCCGAGTCGCGGTGTCCACTCAAGAACTCGTTTACCCCAGCGGTTATCGGTTCTTCGGCAGATATGACCAGCCCACTGCCACTTCAGCTTGCTAATTCTCTGAGCTATTATTTTATGAAACTACTAATTTCGTTTTAGAAACTTAAATACATACATAAAGTCACGCCTCTTTCCCAAAGGGGTAGGCAGAGACAACGGATCTCCAGTCGCTACGATCCTGACACACAACTTTCGCCTCATTCACTCTCATTACATTCTTCATACATGCTCGTCGGTTTAGGGTACTTTTGACCTGGCCTTTCTCCAAAATGTCACCAGTTTGATCCAAGAAGGTTCGCCTAGGCCTTCCCATTCCAGCTGTCGCATGCACACTCGCCTCATACACTTGCTTTGTCAAACGACTGTCATCCATCCTCTCTACATGTCCAAACCATCTTAACATACCTTTCTCGATCCTCAACACTACATCTTCTTTCACTCCACACTGTTCCCTTATCACACTACCTATTTCTCACTCTATCATTCAACGTTACCCCACACATACTACGCAACGCTCTCATTTCAACAGCATTCACTCTACTCTGATGTTTTTTCTGCCACACCCAACTTTCACTTCCATACATCAATGTCGGTACCAACACTCCTCTAAAACTGCCAGTCGTGCTTTGTTGGACACTTTCCGGCTGCTCATAAAATCGTGGAGTGCCCCATTCACTCGGTTTCCAGCATTCACTCTCCTTTCGATATCCTCATCGAAAGGAATAAATAGAAACTAAAAAATAAACAAAAATAGCAAATTGCACGGTAGGGTGAGATATTTGAGTTTTACGGTAAAAAGCACCAATTTCTGAGGAATAACGTACTTAATGTTAGTCACTCAGAGACACCTACCCGTTCAAACAAAAAATGAAATCGGTCCGCAATTTGACTAACATTGTTGCCCTGTACCTCCCAGTGCAGAGCAACATAGAGCTGATACTACTCCTTTATTGGTGACACACACAGACACTATATTACCTAGGTACTTAATGTTAATTTTTATTCTACCAAATTAATTTTATTTTACTGCTTAAGTCTTTTTTGTTCTTTCTTTGTAGATTGTATGTAGGTGAGTAGGTATAGGTTCCTAACTAGATAATTCTGCTGTTGTGTTAATTGTCACCTACTTACCTTATAACTTCTTTTTTTTAACTTGTACCTATTCTCTGTTGATGTAATCTGTGTCTGTGTGTTGTTAAATAAAGTTCTATCTATCTAAAGATAAAAACATACAGCCCAACATGAATCTTCCTTTTTTTAAAGTCTGTTCATATTCGTAGACTGCCACAGAATACATTTTAACACAAGCAGTACCTGCTACTTTCTTTCAAAATTAAGTATTCAAAATGCACACGACGGATGATTCGACAAAAATGCCATCCCAAGTATGGTAGAAAGACTACGAGACAGCAATGACGTCACAATGACGTCCGTAACCTGTCCGAACTCAGCACGAAGCGCGTCGTGACGTCACACGACAGCTGCGACAACTTTATTTAATCACTCCTGAAACTTACTTTCAGCTTTAACCCCTATTCATAAAGTCTAGTTTACTGTAAGATATAGGCAATTTGATTTGTGAAGAAGACAAGAATGTGTGTCATAAAATGTATCGAACCGAATCGACATTAGTCATACAAATTAGGCAAATGAGGTTTTAACTTAAATGTAAGCAACAGAAATGAATAGAGTTTGGTCAACGAACTAATAATCTACTGTAAAATGTATTTTGCTTTAGACAAGGTTAAAACAAAAACAATGACAACTGACTCTACCAGTAAATCAACTCGATGTCTAGAGTGCGTTTCATCAAATAGTTCCTATGCCGTCATGTTGGCAGTAGTGAAAATAAGTGTATGTATTGGTTTATGTGGGGCCTCGTTACGTTTTTTTCTTTCACAAAAGTCCTTCGCCTTCAACACCATCACTCTTTCACCACTTTTTAATGTTTTAGGCATCATTTTCTCAAGAAATTCCAATAAAACCACAGCGGTGCCAACATTACGGCATCGGAACTATTTGATGAAACGCACTTTACTTAATAAATTATTTTATTTGTATGAAGTATACCTACTTAGTATTGGATTATACCTAAATAGCTGTCCGTTGGTGGTGTTACCCGCTGTCCCTGGGGGAAACATCACTTTCCCGGGATAAAATATAGCCTATGCTCATCAGGGATAATGTAGGATTCTAATGGTGAAAGAATTTTTCAAATCAGTCCAGTAGTTTCGGAGCCTATTCAATTCAAAAAAACAAACAAACTAATCTTTCCTCCTTATAATATTAGTATAGATATAGATATTATTAAGTACTTACGTAATATTGGATTCTAAAGATTAGGTACTTAGGTAATCTGTCTCACCAAAAACATTTCATGTAAAGGTAAAAAAGTTATCGAGATATTTCTACTAGTAGAGACAAGCCCCTTGCTCAGCTCCGGTTTAAGCTTAGCGCACGCCTTAGAGCCCAATAAATTTAAAACCATATAAGCCAGATAAATGATACTTGGTGTGTTTGATGAGTCTTCCGAAGACATTTGAACATGACCGAAGCTATGACAGCTCAAAAATACGACAAAACGCTTCGAGAAAGGGTGATAGTGTGCCTCGCGCAGACACAACCTATACCTAAACTCGGGACGCAGTAGTGCCTGGGATATTGTTTGAGATGAAACTACCTGCCATACCACCTTTTCAGTTAAATTGACCTTAACCATAAGAAAGACAATCAACCATGTGGAATTGACTGAGCAGCTGATTTCCTCACAATTTTGCCTTCGCCGTTTAAAACCAGATATTTGTATAGGCGGCGATGAACTTCCAAACTGTCACGTATGGAATACGAACTTCTGCAAGATAGAGCATGTGCCAAATGAATTTGGACGTGCCTCTATCCTCTTAATTTTCATAGCCCCATATAAAGCTCTTTAGAAATCCTAGAAAAGATTTTTAAAAATAGCCGTTAAGTTGTAAAATAATTTGTATTCTGAGAATCACAAGGTTTTCATAATGAACCAATTATCCTAAGCGCCAGTAGGTAGTTGTAGTTCCTCTCTAGGTTATCAACGTTATCTGTGGACCAAATAGCTAAAACAATTACATGATATCATCCATACAATTGTGTTATGTCTACAACCATTAGCTCTACCCACTCTAGGTTAGAAGTGAGTTGAAGTCAATGAAAATAATTTTATGCCCCAACCCGTGTCTGTTGGTTCTGGACTCCTGGTACTACCAGGTATTTATCGCAAAAGAAATACATTTTTGATCACCAAGTTGTACAGACTTGTAGAGTTTAATTAAGCGTTATGAAGTTTTAATGAATGCTTAGTTTTTTAGTACAAGAGTACACCTACACTGTACAACCTATCAAAAATCATGTAGATCTTTAAAAATACTTTATAAATTTTTTTTATATACTCTACGATCACCATAGTCTCAGTTAAAATTTTGAAACATAACACGCCATCTGTTCACTAACTACAGAACTTCAAGCGTACGAGTTAAGTAGGTTCGACAACCGAGTCGATATAGTAGCAAGTTACAAAACGAGATGGCGCTACTAGTCGGATAATTGCTCTACCGGAAAAGCTCCGAGTTCGATACTCTAGGAAGCGCTTTCTAAAGTTATCTATGAGCTAGGCACAAGGTAATGGTGTAGAGCTAATGCAATACGGCGATTTGCATGAGCTAAAAGCTAGAAATTATTCCTACATCCAGACAAGATAAATTCGACCAGAAATGTAAATCTTAGTAAACACGTTGGACTTGGTAGAAAACATGATTTTAGACACAATTCTGCGAAATGCAAAATATGTTATTTTAGAATGACATGAGTATCATATTACCTACTATGTTCTTTTTATACTTAGGTTGCCTTGAAGGCAAATTAAGCTTAGGTCTAAAGCTTACCTTTCTAAACGCCCTGTTAGCATCATCAGGTCCCGGCATATAGAAGTCTACGATGCCCAGAAGACAGTCATCACATCTGCACACGTCACTCGGCAGTGAGGACATTGACCCGAAGCTGCTGCAGCTATCCATCGAATCTGTCCTCACCAGCTTCCCAGTACTCAACGCTTCCATCTTTGCAACCAGCAGAGATTCCATCAAAGACCTTGGCTTTGCAGGAGATCGAGATCTTCTAGCCAAATCGGGAGATAGCGGTCTGTATGCTTCCATTGCATTGGAGGATAAAGGACGTCGGAATGTCATCAGATCGGGAGATAATGTTCTTCTAGTGACGTCTGGCGAGATGTGGCAGAGGGGTAAGGGGAGATCGCTTGATGACGCCCGCGAAAGTGGCGGCGTCACGCTTCTGCAGTGGGATGATGTCATTTTTGTGGCGCGCATTTGGGATATTTTGCCAGATGTGGCGACAAATGTGTGGTAGAAGGTACTTAGGTGATAAACACTAGACTTTGTCAAGAATTTTTGTATTCGTAGAGCGAGATTTCACTAATCACTGAGTCATTGAAGTCGCACACTTTTTTCGAAGCACTTTTGCTGCCGTTTTTGTTATGAAAAACACTGTTTTATTCACTTAGCACTGTATGGCTTTCAAAACCCGCATTTTGAGTACTGACAAGATATCAGTATTTATTGCTTTTCTTGATTTATAGCTGTTTTGTTTGGTAGGTACATGTGTTGGTGCCGTTTTGAAAATGCGATAAAGTACATTGAACTTAATATAATTTATAGTTTTCCGCATTATATTGAATTTAATCCTTATGACGTCAAACTTATTTTATGTCGACTTATTTATGTCAATGAATTTATATTCTCTAGGCTGATAATGCATACTTTCATAACGAAAGTTAAAAGACTGAAATTCTTTTCAATATTAGGTACAGAACAAACTATTGGACTCAACAACAACAACAGCCCAGACCTAAGGTTTACCTAAATGTAATAAGTTCTAATCATTTCCTATACTAACAAAGTCCTACTTAACGAACGTTTTATCAATTTTAAATAATGCTGGACTTTTTTACACAGCATCCTCTAGCCCTAAACTAAGCAAAGCTTGTACTATAGGAACCAGATACCTAACTGGTATACTACTTATATACTGTTGTAATTGTTCAATATCAATGTAATATCAACTAATTTTGCCTGAATAAAATATAATAATTTAATTGCGGCCTAAATTTGACTCAAAATACACAGTTTGTTAGAATATTTCTGACCAAATGCATAGTTTGTTGACATCAGAATCAGGAGGTAGTTATTTATTCTAGCCACATAGACTCAGCCTTCGCGCGCTAGCCTGGCCACACCTGCGTGTGACTTTACACAGAACTTGTGTAACTAGATGAGCTTAGTATTCATATAAAAAATAGACTGATACATATATTTTCAATTTAATAAAATGTGTAATAAACGTAAACAGGGTCACGACTGTATCCCCAAGGCGCGGTAGACATTCTCTCAGATCTTTATATTCCAGATCCTTTGAAGATGTCTAAGGGGGTAGTCAGAGGCATGTACAAATACATATTTGATACATGCCCACATCTTGCAGAAGTTAGTTAGTTATGTGTAATATACCTATATAAAATGACTCAATAGTATTAAGACGAATCTCAAGTGGTTTACAGTGCTATTATAAAACGTATTTTTGTTGTATTATTTCTTGTATTTGATAAATAAATAAAAAACAACAAAAAAAAAATCTTTTCATAGCACAGCAAAATGATATACCTAATAGGTATGTCACGTTTTTTAATTTAATTTGCATCGCACTAAAACTTGATTTGGATTTATCTTTTGATGACGATTTAGGAAAATCGTGAAAGATCATTTTTTAAGTAAGTATTCAAAATCTTTTCAAGTCTAGTGTGCAAAATGGTTATTAGTAGATTATTCACCACGGGGATAAAGCAATGTATTATGTCACGGGCGCCATGTTGAATCCCAAGCGCATCGAAAGATTCTTTAGTTAACTCCCGAGTGAAACGAGAAATAATTACTAGAATCCTGAGACAGCGAGGGATTCAAGAGCTCCCAAGACTAAGAAAGCTTTAACCTCGAAGTGAATACTCTACTTTTCACACATACTGCAAGCCACTACTTTTCACACATGCTAATTTTTAGCCTAATCTGTTCAGTGGTTTAGGCGTGAAAAGGACTTTCACATTTATAATATTAGTATGGATAATAAAATTATAGTATTATTCTTGTATGCTTCTAGTATCCTCTGATCCTTATGTTCTGCGCCCGTAACATATTGTATAATCGGATACTCGGATAATGTACGTTTCCTTCGAGTCGACGCACTCGGTATTAAAATGTAAAGTCGATGATAAATCATTTATGTTCGCATTCATTGATAAACAGTTATAGCTCCGCCATTGTTTATGATATCGCTTTTTAACCGACTTCAAAAAAAGGAGAAGGTTCTATGTTCAGCTGTATGTATGTTTTTTTCTTTACATTATTGTATTATTCCAGAATTATAGGTCTATACAGGGTGGTCCACTCAGTGACGTCAAGGTCAAAAGAAAAAAAGGTCCTCACATCCAGGGCTATTCGGAGATACCACATGTTCCGCGATTTTTTTAAGTTGAATGAAAATCATTCAGTTTTTTCATTGAGAATGTCCTATCGGAACGGTTTAAAGTGATCCCAATCAAAATTGGCTGGCGTTTTCAGTGTTTTTTATTGTTATATCTCCTTGAATTGTAATTTCATGCATACAAAAATCAGCTTTCTAAGTTTGAAACTTAAAAAAGTTTGAAAAGATTTTGTGTTTGAGAGAAACAAGGTTTAGTTTTCAACATCAAATTAAGAATCTACTACCCCTCTCTGTTTCCTGAGTGTTTTTAAAAACTTCCAGGAGCTGTATGCTTTTGTAATTACTAGTTAATAAGGAATAAATAGTTTTTATTGGTGAGACTGTTAGTGTCGGCGTATGCTCTTTAATCACCCAAGTCAAAAGTAACCAACGAGCTTACCCACATATGTCAAACTACAGTACTTCGAGAACAATAATTAATTATCGACTTGTTTGCCAATTTGTTCAGTTTTTTCCAGCAAGTTTTCAACGGCAAAAAGGGCAGGCAAACCCGCGGGGCGTACTTAGCGCGTCACTAATGACAAATACAATAAATCAGAAACATGGCGTCGATACAAGCGCGCCCCGCGGGTGGTCTGCTTTTAGGGCTGACACAAAATCTGCCAACATCGTTGACACAAATATTCAACATCATTCTCATGTTCAACATGCTTGTGGTGTAGCTTAGTCGTTGTTGATAGATCGTCGAAGGTTGATGACCTCTAGTGGCATTATCAACGGAGCCCTATCATGCGGAGAGGAGAATTTCAGTTTCTCCCGGCTTCCATGACGGAGGTCTTAAGACGGAGTAAAAAACTCCGTCACTAGAGTTGGAGTAGGTTGAAGATCTAACTTGAAGATCGTTCTGAAAATTTTAAATTCTGTTAATGTATTTGACTTGATTCAGACTTGACGTTGCAGAAGTTCATCGTTCGATTTTGAAAATAGTAAGATGTTATCTGATTCTTCTGCTGCTATATGCTCGGAAATTCTTTGGTATTTCAAGCCTTTCGGGGGTGAACAGCTGATTTCGAGAAATAGGACATAATAAATATTAATTTATACATAAATAAATATATTCAACACAAACATCAAACTATCTAAACATGTAAACAAACTCAATTAAACATTCGGCTTTATTATATGAGTGGGATAATATGAAGCTAGATGAGGACTGGGCGCTCATTAGGCATATGTCCCGCAGTGGACTGATGGCTGATATGTCATCATCAGCCATAATAAATTATCAGTTTTTTATACTTAAATATTGACAACCCTAACCAATACCCATCCGATAATATGACGAAGTTTGATCATCTCTCGCGCAAAAAGTATTTCCTTATTGTACTTTCTTTAAATGGAAGAAACAAGATTATTGCTGTCATTCGAATAACAAGATCCAGTCGTGACCAGAGTAACAATATTTTGTTTTTACATTATTTATAAAAAAATACAAGTTTACAAATATTGCAATAAAATTTCATCGTGTTTAATTTAAATCTAAGAATCGCCCATCTGCTGGCATGGCACCCATTGTGTAACGACCCCTGCCCATCTGTCTTCGTTAAATCAATTATAAAACGTAAATAATCCTACTAAATATTATCTAACAAAAAAAATTGAATTTTGTGAATGTAGGAAGCGGTTCGTATTATAAATAAAATATATTATATTATAAAATAACAACTCAACTTGCGCAAAACGCTTATATATAAAAAAATACCTTAGACACACATTTTACTTTTCAAGATCATTTTGAATTAATAAATAGAAAGAAACTAATTAAAAAATCTTCACACCAGCGAAAATTAATTTAAATGCTTTGGTAAGAATGATTAATGATACGCATGTAATTATACCCACAACTAAATATTGAATTAAAATGGTCACGCCTCCATGCTAATTAATTTAAAGAAGACACGAAACTACTCACAAGGTTATATTTGCATGGGGGCAAAAAAGTGCCTAATTTCATTTTTTTTTAACCTATATTTTCCCACTGCTGGGCAAAGGACTCCCCCATATCCTTCCAACCATCCCTGTCCCGGCCCATTTCCCACCAGCCTTTCTCAAAGGCATCGAGATCGTCACGCCAACGTTTCTTCGGCCTGCCCCGGCTGCGTCGCCCATCTGCAGGCACCCATTGTGTGACGACCCCTGCCCATCTGTCTTCGTTCATACGACTGACGTGTCCCGCCCAACTCCATCTCAACTTGGCTGTCTTGTCTCCGACATTTGCGATCCCGGTCTTTGCGCGTAAGGTTGTGTTGCGGACTCTATCGATCCTCTTCACCCCAGAACGCTTCGCTCCATGGCTCGTTGGCATACCTTGAGCTTGGACTTCTGAGACTCGGTTAATGACAACGTTTGTGCACCATAGGTGAGGATGGGCAGAATACACATGTCTATAAGTTTCCGCTTCAGAGACAGAGAAAGGTTTCCCTTCATTTTAAACTCAAAAAAATCAAAGTATAATAAAAATAATTTATCACTGGGATCACTTTGAACATAGAACTTATTATGTAATATGAATAAATACTTTCATAAATACGAGGAAGTCCTTAAGTCACATCTCTAGTGTGGTATGGTTTCGTCCCACCCTACCCCCAGGGGGCCAGGGGTATGGTGAGTCCGAAGTGGTTTGGACGTATTTGCCCTAAAAAAATTTAAAGGTATTTTCTTAAATGAAACGATAATTAAAAGTGGTCTGAGAAAGAACGTAGAACTTATTATGTAATATGAATAAATACGAGGAAGTCCTTAAGTCACATCTCTATGGTGGTATGGTTTCGTCCCACCCTACCCCCAGGGGGCCAGGGGTACGGTGAATCCGAAGTGGTTTGGACGTATTTGCCCTAAAAAAAATTAAAGGATTTTTTTTAAACGAAACGATAATTAAAAGTGGTCTGAGAAAGAAAAGTGGGAGATCTCCAAACATACAAAAATTACCAATTTCTCTTAGTAGAGATACAAATTGTTTCCTTAAAGGATAAAACCAATATAGGTGGGTAAGTACAGTCAGCGTCACCAACTGGTAACCTCGTACGAAGCTCACAGAAACAAACTGCTAACAAGGGCGTTACCAGTTAGTGACGCTACATCGAAAAGAATAAAAGTATCAGGCTTTTCCAACTTTTCACGTCTCGTAAACTATAATAATAAAAAATTACCAGTACAAAACTAGATTTGGTTCCGAGCAACCGCTAAAACGAGACAAAAGTATTTCATACCCACATCCTAATACAGGTACAATCTCACCTAAGCGACATATTTGGCATATTTACTATAAAGTAACTAAGGTACAGTAAAGCTAATACCGGACTTTGTTTTTAATCCTATATAACACCAAGTATGTTCGTAAACGAGCGATAAATGGATCAACGGAGTACGAGTATAGTGTATTTTATAAATGAATTAATGAAATGTTTTTATTTTTCACCATTAATAACAACCACAAAAAAACAAAAGAAAAACCAGATAAAAATGTACAATGTACAAATAAAATATAAATCCTAGTTGTTCCCGCGATTTCGTCCCCAATAAATGTCTTGGTGTTTCGGAACCACACTCACGTTGCTTCTGATACCCATTAAACATGGAATCCTATTGGGGATCAGGGTGCCTAAGTATTACTTTTATACACCATGACTCAGTCAGAAGACATTTATTCAGCAAGAATGCTGGGGTCACGTAGAATAGTCCTACGAGCTAAGTGATTTACCTCTACAATTTCTTAGTCATCATCATCATCTCCCTGCTCTTTTCCCACATTATGTGGGGTCGGCACAACATGTGTTCTTCTTCCATTCTCCTCTATCAGTCGTCATCTCAACACTCACTCCTTTCTTACACACGTCATCCTTCACACTATCCATCCATCTTTTCTTTGGCCTACCTCTCTCTCTTTCTCTCTTCTTAGTGAGATGTCGTATTCATTTTATGTCAGTTGAGTATTTTTACTGGTTTTTGTTTACCTTTTCTGTGGCTACGCTACCAGAGGTTGACAAATCTGTGCGCAGCCACAGTGAATTTAACGAATGTCGCATTGTACCGAATGCAAGTATTTCAATAATGTATTTCAATTACAATTTGTTTTTAGAATGGCCTGACAAATTTCTAATAGTTTCTATGCCTTTTATGAATATAGTACTCAATACGATTAGCCTTTACATATTTAATTCACATGTTATGCTGAGAGTTATAATATTCAGAGAACAGTTTACTATAGCATCCGCACTAGGCTAAGGTTTTATAGATATCATCATTTCATTTCCCTGCCTTTATTCCACGCTAAGTGGGGTCGGCACAACATGTCTTCTTCCATTCACTCCTATCACTCGTCAATTGTGCATCCACTCCTTTTACATTCAGATCCTCTCTCACACAATCCAACTTCTTCTTCGGCCTTCCTCTTCTTGCATACCCAGCCCTCATATTCATAACTCTTTGGGTAGCATGGTTTTCATCCCTCCTCATAACGTGTCTATACCATGATAACTCTCGCCTTGTAAAAGTTAAGTCATAAAATATACCCTGAGCAATAAATACTTATTACAGATACAAATACCTATATAAAATGATGTCGTATTGTCTTTCTCATCACGTTTGTTCCCAGTACTGAGTAGAATACCAATGATGAGACCACCTAGATATTAAATACTAGGTATTCATTATACTTATCTGAAAGAAATATTATGGTACAATCAACAACGACAGTCAATAAACATTGGATGTTTCAAAAATCGGAAAAATTCCGAAAGCCGTAAGTAACATCATTATCATCATCATTTGCCTGCCCTTATCCCGCTTTTGAGGGGTCAGCACAACATGTTCTCTTCCTCCACTCTCCCCATCACTCGTCATCTTCGTATTCACTCCCTTTTAGACATAAGTAACATCATGACCGTTTTGACAAAATATTTAAAGATGACATTCCATAATTAGTAGTTTCTTAGGCGCAGTTTAATTTTTTTTTGAAAACGATAAGTACCTAATGGTGTTATAAAAAACCAAATTGTTTATCGAATTTTGTTGCTGACTGTACATTGTACAAATTGTACAGTTTTTATAACAAGTTAATTGTCCTGAGATGTGTTTGAAATGTCATAAAACTACTCTAGAAAATATTAATTGGTAGATATAATGACTGTTTTCCACAGTTATGATACTTTTTTATTGTGCTATGAACTTAGGAATGGGCTATTCCCAGTAGTTCCCACTAGCTTCGTTGGGGGCGAATGGGAAGATTTTTCCCGTTTGTCCCATTTCGTGGCGAATGATACCTAAGTTTACAATAAAACTCATAGTAAAGTATCAAAAATATATGCATAAAAAATATATCTGAAGCATTATTTTTATAAATTTCTATGAGAATATAGTAAGCACAGACGCAGTCCGAGGGGGGAGGTAACAGGGGACATGACCCCCCCCCCCACCCCTCCAAATCGTACACGTACATACATACATAAAGTCACGCCTCTTTCCCAAAGGGGTAGGCAGAGACCACGGATCTCCAGTCGCTACGATCCTGACACACAACTTTCGCCTCATTCACTCTCATTACATTCTTCACAAAACGAATTACATTCGTACTCGTATCGTAGTAAAATCTTGTGTATTGGGCAATAAAGCCTAATTTTAGTGTAGTGACCGCCCCCTAAAGGAGAACGGGCAGGCATGTATGAAGCGCCGCCCAAGTCAAAAAACGATCGCCCGCAGAGTGGACGTATAGTGGAATGGGTAGACCTTCTAAAACACTACATTTGATTGTATGACAGCAAAAAAATCCATCCTACAGAAATCGAGATATTTGCAGTTAAAGGTGGTGACTTTTACCATCATGTTTTTTGACTAACAGGCTTCCCGCAGGCAAGCCACTATGGGCATTCGATAGAACTTTAGAAGTACTACATTTCATTGTATGACAGCTAAAAAATCCATTTGCAGTTCAAGGTGGTGACTTTTACCATCATGTTTTTTGACTTACAGCCTTTCCGCAGATAAGCCACTATGGGCAATCGATAGAACTTTAGAAGCACTACATTTCATTGTATGACAGCTAAAAAATCCATCCTGCAGAAATCAAGATATTTGCAGTTCAAGGTGGTGACTTTTACCATCATGTTTTTTGACTTACAGCCTTTCCGCAGATAAGCCACTATGGGCAATCGATAGAACTTTAGAAGCACTACATTTCATTGTATGACAGCTAAAAAATCCATCCTGCAGAAATCGAGATATTTGCAGTTAAAGGTGGTGACTTTTACCATCATCTTTTTTCGACTTACAGGCTTCCCGCAGACAAGCCACTATAGGCATTCAATAGAACTTTAGAAGCACTACATTTCATTGTATAACAGCTAAAAAATCCATCCTGCAGAAGTCGAGATATTTGCAGTTAAAGGTGGTGACTTTTACCATCATGTTTTTTGACTTACAGGCTTCCCGCAGACAAGCCACTATGGGCATTCGATAGAACTTTAGAAGCACTACATTTCATTGTATCACAGCTAAAAAATCCATCCTGCAGAAATCAAGATATTTGCAGTTAAATGTGGTGACTTTTACCATCAATGTTTTTTGACTTATAGCCTTCCCGCAGACAAGCCACTATGGGCATTCGATAGAACTTTAGAAGCACTACATTTCATTGTATGACAGCTAAAAAATCTATCCTGCAGAAATCGAGATATTTGCAGTTAAAGGTGGTGACTTTAACCATCATGTTTTTTGACTTATAGGGTGAGAGCCAGCGACCGGCAGACCTTCGTCATTTTATAAAGGCTGAGACTTTGTCTGTGTGTAGTCCCAGTATGGTTATGTACGATCCCCAAATATGAAGTTTGGGTCCGGGTGGCTTTGGGAGATATGAGGCATCAAAGGTGCCCAAAATAGCACCCAAGATTCGTCATTTTACCAAGGCTGAATTTTATAATGTTACTTAGGGAGCTATTAAAAGAGGTTTCCCAAGCGGGCAGACACCTGCGGTGGTTCCTTCATCATGTCGGTCAGCCTCAAAGTCTGCCGTATAAAACAAGTATAAAACATGTATGCAACATGTATGCAACAAGTATAAAACATGTATGCAACATGTAGCAAACAAGTATGCAACAAGTATAAAACATGTATGCAACAAGTATAAAACATGTATGCAACAAGTATCAAACAAGTATGCAACAAGTATAAAACATGTATGCAACAAGTATAAAACATGTATGCAACAAGTATCAAATATGGTATGCAACATGTATCAAACAAGTATGCAACAAGTATAAAACATGTATGCAACAAGTATAAAACATGTATGGAACAAGTATAAAACATGTATGCAACAAGTATAAAACATGTATGCAACAAGTATAAAACATGTATGCAACCAGTATAAAACATGTATGCAACAAGTATAAAACATGTATGCAACAAGTATCAAACATGTATGCAACAAGTATAAAACATGTATGCAACAAGTATAAAACATGTATGCAACATATATGCAACAAGTATAAAACATGTATGCAACAAGTATCAAACATGTATGCAACAAGTATAAAACATGTATGCAACAAGTATAAAACATGTATGCAACATATATGCAACAAGTATAAAACATGTATGCAACATGTATGCAACAAGTATCAAATATGGTATGCAACATGTATCAAACAAGTATGCAACAAGTATAAAACATGTATGCAACAAGTATAAAACATGTATGGAACAAGTATAAAACATGTATGCAACAAATATAAAACATGTATGCAACAAGTATAAAACATGTATGCAACCAGTATAAAACATGTATGCAACAAGTATAAAACATGTATGCAACAAGTATCAAACATGTATGCAACAAGTATAAAACATGTATGCAACAAGTATAAAACATGTATGCAACATATATGCAACAAGTATAAAACATGTATGCAACAAGTATCAAACATGTATGCAACAAGTATAAAACATGTATGCAACAAGTATAAAACATGTATGCAACATATATGCAACAAGTATAAAACATGTATGCAACATGTATGCAACAAGTATCAAATAAGTATGCAACATGTATCAAACAAGTATGCAACAAGTATAAAATATGTATGCAACAAGTATAAAACAAACGGTAAACCAAAGTTTACCGTTTATATAAAATTCAGCCTTGGTAAAATGACGAAAGTTGACTCGTAATTTTCCATACTTCGAGGCTGACCGACATGATGAAGGAACCATCGCAGGTGTCTGCCCGCTTGGGAAACCTCTTTTTATAGCTCCCTAAGTAACATATTCAAATTCAGATTTTTTAGCTGTCATACAATGAAATGTAGTGCTTCTAAAGTTCTATCGAATGCCCATAGTGGCTTGTCTGCGGGAAGCCTGTAAGTCAAAAAACATGATGGTAAAAGTCACCACCTTTAACTGCAAAAATCTCGATTTCTGCAGGATGGATTTTTTAGCTGTCATACAATGAAATGTAGTGCTTTTAAAGTTATATCGAATGCCTATAGTGGCTTATCTGCGGGAAGGATGTAAGTTAAAAAAGATGATGGTAAATGACACCACCTTTAACTGCAAATATTTCGATTTCTGCAGGATGGATTTTTTAGCTGTCATACAATGAAATGTGGTGCTTCTAAAGTTCTATCGATTGCCTATAATGGCTTATCTGCGGGAAGGCTGTAAGTTAAAAAAGATGATGGTAAAAGTCACCACTTTTATCTGCAAATATCTCGATTTCTGCAGGATGGATTTTTTAGCTGTCATACAATGAAATGTAGTGCTTCTAAAGTTCTATCGAATGCCCATAGTGGCTTGTCTGCGGGAAGCCTGTAAGTCAAAAAACATGATGGTAAAAGTCACCACCTTTAACTGCAAAAATCTCGATTTCTGCAGGATGGATTTTTTAGCTGTCATACAATGAAATGTAGTGCTTTTAAAGTTATATCGAATGCCTATAGTGGCTTATCTGCGGGAAGGCTGTAAATTTAAAAACATGATGGTAAATGTCACCACCTTTAACTGCAAATATCTCGATTTCTGCAGGATGGATTTTTTCGCTGTCATACAATGAAATGTAGTGCTTCTAAAGTTCTATCGAATGCCCATAGTGGCTTGTCTGCGGGAAGGCTGTAAGTCAAAAAACATGATGGTAAAAGTCACCACCTTTAAATGCAAATATCTCGATTTCTGCAGGATGGATTTTTTTGCTGTCATACAATGAAATGTAGTGCTTCTAAAGTTCTATCGAATGCCCATAGTGGCTTGTCTGCGGGAAGGCTGTAAGTCAAAAAACATGATGGTAAAAGTCACCACCTTTAAATGCAAATATCTCGATTTCTGCAGGATGGATTTTTTAGCTGTCATACAATGAAATGTAATGCTTTTAAAGTTCTATCGATTACCCATAGTGGCTTATCTGCGGGAAGCCTGTAAGTCAAAAAACATGATGGTAAGAGTCACCACCTTTAACTGCAAATATCTCGATTTCTGTAGGATGGATTTTTTAGCTGTCATACAATGAAATGGAGTGTTTTTGAAGGTCTACCCATTCCACCATACGCCTACTCTGCGGGCGATAGTTTTTTGATTTGGGCGGGAATGCCCATTCTCCTTTCAGCAGTGACACCCCCCCAAAATTTAGTAAGCCCATTATTAGTTTAGACCTATTATTAGTATAGATATTGCTAAACCTGTCCTCTTCCTTCTAGTGACCAGATCTCCTTTTAGTGACTAGACTGACAAGTAAATAACATTATCTTAAGCGTTGCTAAATAGACAAGACAAGTGAATATGAATAAATAATGAAGCAACAGCTATGTAGTACTAGCTATGTACAACAGTTACAAGGCAACACAATAACTGTAATACAGTAACTGTTTCCTCGTAAGATTCACCGTTCTTTTACAGGGACTTCAGACGCACAGCTGATTATCATCCACACTTGGTTGATATTCCACTTAATAGAACTAAGCGCTTTGAAAATTCTTTTATGCGCTGCAAAAATTTGGAATCACCTTCCCGCGTCTGTATTTCCGCTGAGCTACGACCCTGTTGTTTTTAAGAAGAGAGTTAATAACCTTCTGGGTAGGCTCGCTCCATCGTAGACCTCATTCTTGTCTATGTAAGTCTTGAGGTCAAGAGCCGACCCATAAAAAAAACAGCATTATGCTGAGTCGGTCACCAATTTATGACGGAGATACTTTTTACGATTTATGTGTTTCTATTTTCTAAGTGTCTGTTATTTTACGATAGATGTCATAAATAAATATTTTGTCTTTTTTTCTTTTTCTTTAAAAAAAAATAGATTTCAAAAGATCATTGAGATTTCAACGCCTATATGTTAATCAAAAGCGTAGCATTTTCCTCATAAATTTAAAATAAACAACTTTCTGTATCAAACATAAAGCGATGTCTACACGGCATAAACACTCAATCAAACTTAATTCGATGGTACAGTTTCGCACAATCACTTTTAAAAGTGGCACAGTTTAAACAAGTTTGTTAAAGCGGCATTCACATTGCAGCCTCAAATATAACAAGGCGGTATTTTTAATTACCTTGATAGTTTTTAATTAATTTAAAAGGTATGATTATTGGTAAGTAAAAAAAAGTAAAAAAAAGCGGAGTGCCGGATAGTGAAAACTTGAACGGTTCTAAACTTGACAAATAACCCGGTGTCGGTGAGCAGTCACGTGACTCGCACGTGACCTTTTCGAGGCGAATCTAAGAATTTCTTCCCATCTCAAACGCGACTACAGAAGTTTTCAATTCAATAAATCTCTTGAAGAGTATGTAGATGGTTCCTGGTGTAAAATATAAATAACTAGCTGCGCTCCCGCGGTATGACCCGCGGTCCCTCGGGACCTAGCCTATGTCCTTCCCTGGGGTACAACCTTTATCCATGCCAATTTTCAGCCTAATCTGATCAGCGGTTTGGGCGTGAAAAGGTAGCAAACAGACAGACAGACAGAGTTATATTCATATTTATAATTAGTATGGATGTACAGCCCCCTTACCATGGCGCTTGTCTAGGTAACGGAGAATAGATAAAAATGACAGTAATGACATTAGAGTGTGGATAAAACGGGTAGAAAAGTAACTTTTTTCCACATTCTACGCGTTCTATCCACATTATAATACGTACACAATCGCCATGGTAAGGGGGCAGGTATTTCAATATTTGGACGAATATAAAATAAAGTAAAGTATAAAATAAAGGAATCCGCATTGGAAAGGGAGAGGTGGAGGAAGTTGCATCATTGCACCGACAAGAGCTGAGCTCTTAAGTTTAATGATGATGATGATGATGATAAAATAAAGTAGCTTATATTTTTAAACTATAGCGGAGCCGCAAACCCTTTCTTTTTTTCCGAATTTTCTGTCACACTTTTTTACGTTTGCTTTAAAACTAAGTATTTCTGTTTTGGTAGTTATGGTATTCCCTTCTTTACTTTAATGAACTCGATAACGTAAACAAACCTTAAGACATGTTTAAATGGGCGGACGTACCGTGAATTATAACATGTTATACTTACCTATCATTAACATTATTATTTAATAATCTTAATCGTAGCCGTGTCGGTATCTGCCACCGGAACATTTAGTTTTAACTGTTTTTTAATAGTTTTTAACATGACTCGTGTATTTACTACTGAACCGGGTATCAACGCCATAGACGTAGATATGTTTATCTATACTAATATTATAAAGAGGAAGGATTTGTTTGTTTGTTTGAAATGAATAGGCTCCGAAACTACTGGGCCGATTTGAAAAATTCTTTCACCAATAGAATCCCACATTATCCCCGATGAACATAGGCTATATTTTATCCCGGGAGAGTGAAGTTTTCTCGAGGGATCACGGGTATCACCGCGGCGGATAGCTAGTGGCAAATAAAATTTATATTTATTTATTTATTTATTTTAGGAAGACCATCGGCACATAAAAATACAATAGGAACTAATATTAGATTACTACGAGGCCATTTAAAGGTCTCCACTGCTAGTGACATATTTGGTAACAAAAAGACAACAATAAAGTAATAGAACCATTCGCTTGAAAAGTATAGTTTTGAGAAATCTGCTGACAAATAACACTGGGAACTGGGATATTATTGAAATGGTCACTTAGACAACATCTTAATCATATTTAAAGTATTTAGATGTAAGTATTTAGATATAGGCCCATAGCGGAGAAGATGTCTTCTCCACTATGGGCCTTATTTGCCTAAAAGACAATGGTCTGATTAATCTCGTTTTTGCACAATGTTATCGTTCAAAGCTAAGAGCTTTTGCTATTGTTTATTTCTTTTTCTGAAACCAAGTATAAATGAAAAGAAAGGAGATTAAAGAAAGCCGAGGCACCATCCCACTCTATCTACACGGCTCCTACGTAAAGTAACCTACATAACATGTAATGAAATTAAACGGTTGTTTCACGTTTTTTATTTGCCTCGTAAAAATTTTGTAGGTACCTTAAATACACGTAAAGTCACTCAAAGTGAAAATATAATTAAATCAATTTTATTGACTCTCGTTAAATCAGAACTGTCATGAAATTATTAATGCAACACTTTAAAGTTCAATACCAATCGTAAAATTAAATTAGCGCTCGCCATTTAATAAAAAATAACATTAAAGTAAAGCCTGATCAAAGTGCCAATTAAGTGAAACAGTTCATTTGTGTGTCTCAGAGGTATAAAAAGGACTCGAGGTAAATATCGAGCAAGAGAATGATTTTTGGTGGGAAAAGATTTGTGAAACTAAAATGGTCCAAAGAACATGGGTCGCTAATGGATAGGACTAGCCACAGACAGCTGTGCTAGTTTCACAGACAACCTAAGTTGTCTGTGGAACTAGCACAGGACCGTGTTGTGAAGGTAGACCATTCAGGCTTCAAAAATCAAAAGTGCCGGCCAATGAAAATAAAGGCTCTATAGAGAATGTCAGTCCAAGTATTTTTTGTTTGCACTAAGTCTCGTCTACTACTTCAATACATTTATTAAGTTGTAAATTCTTGATTTTAATTTAATTCAATTTTTTTACCTTTAAAATCATTTATCTTGAAGTAGTTTACTTAGAGACTTGATGCGCTGATATTGAACTCTCCACACCTTTATTTTCGTTGGCCGGCACTTTTGAGTTTTAGGCCCAAAATGAATGACATCCTTTAATGTTTTTAATTTTAGTTTTACCCATTTAGATACATATCAGGATTACGACTATATCCCCAAAGTGCGGTAGACATTCTTTCAGATCTTGATGCAATCAAGATTTTCCATAAAGATATTAAGAGACTTTATATTAAGGAAGGTACCATAGGCAGTTCTCTTACTCTGAGATGTAAAGACTTAATTTTAGTCTCATTATTACTGGATTACGTAATTCACGATGTATTTAATATAATTACGATACATTTAGTGATCGATTTGTGCAATTGGTGAGGTTTCATGTAAGCATTAATGGCGTGATTATTACACTTAATAAACGTGGAAATCAAGGCAAGGCAGTTTGTACTAGGCCCGGGACTTCTTGAGTACAGATTGGGCCTTTATAGGAATCCTACCTTACAAGCAGTATTGTCAATCAAATATATTTAAAAAAACCTACATTTGAATAACTACTTAGGTAACCGTAACTGTTAGGTTACGGTAACCGTAACTGTTAGGTTACGGTAACCGTAACTGTTAGGTTACGGTTTAGGATTATTATTAGTTTAGTTATTACATACATACATACATAAAGTCACGCCTCTTTCCCAAAGGGGTAGGCAGAGACCACGGATCTCCAGTCGCTACGATCCTGACACACAACTTTCGCCTCATTCACTCTCATTACATTCTTCATACATGCTCGTCGGTTTAGGGTACTTTTGACCTGGCCTTTCTCCAAAATGTCGCCAATTTGATCCAAGAAGGTTCGCCTAGGTCTTCCCCTTCCAGCTGTCCCATGCACACTCGCCTCATACACTTGCTTTGTCAAACGACTGTCATCCATCCTCTCTACATGCCCAAACCATCTTAACATACCTTTCTCGATCCTCAACACTACATCTTCTTTCACTCCACACTGTTCCCTTATCACACTATTTCTCACTCTATCATTCAACGTTACCCCACACATACTACGCAACGCTCTCATTTCAACAGCATTCACTCTACTCTGATGTTTTTTCTGCCACACCCAACTTTCACTTCCATACATCAATGTCGGTACCAACACTCCTCTATGAACTGCCAGTCGTGCCTTGTCGGACACTTTCCGGCTGCTCATAAAATCATGGAGAGCCCCATTCACTCGGTTTCCAGCATTCACTCTCCTTTCGATATCCTCATCGTACTTCCCATCTCTTGTAAACAATATCCCCAGATACACAAACTCTTTCACTTGTTCCACTCTTTCATCGTCAATCAGAATATTGCATGCTGTCATACATTCATCTTTTTCAAAAACCATAATTTTCGTCTTGCTCACATTTACTTTCATTCCCTTTCGCTTAAAAGCTTCATGCATAACTGTTACCATCTCCTGCAACTCATTCTCCGATGACGCAAGTATAACCTGGTCATCGGCATAGAGAAGACATTTGACGAGTAACTCATTCATTCTTAAACCATTTGCACCATCTTTCAAATCTTTCAAGCAACTGTCCATGAATAGATTAAACAGCCATGGTGACGCTACACATCCCTGCCTAGCGCCCTTTTGGATGTTAAACCATTCAGTGTATGACCCATGTATCCTCACACAAGCACTAGAATCCTCATAGAGAGATTTCAGAGCTCGAACGAGGTTGCTGTTCACTCCATACATCGACAGTACCGACCAAAGCTCATTCCTCATCACTTTATCATAGGCCTTTTCCAAATCCACGAATGCGCAATAGACTTTTTGACCTTTGGCCAAAAACTTTTCGGCTATGCTTCGCAAGGAAAAGACCTGATCCGTACATCCCATTCCCTTTCGAAAACCCGCTTGTGCATCCCATATTCTCTTGTCGGTTTCTTTTACAACCCTTTCAATCAAAATCTTTGCATACAGTTTGCCGACGATGCTAAGGAGGCTAATGCCTCGGTAATTTTTGCAGTCTTGGTGTGAGCCTTTTCCTTTATAAAGGGGAACTATAACCGCCTTGCACCAGTCATTCGGTACTCTGCCAGAGTTCCAGCACAAATTAAAAAGACGGTATAGCTGACTAGCTACAACACCATGTCCAGCCTTTAGCAACTCGGCTGTAATCCTATCATACCCAGCAGCCTTTCCCGATTTCATACTCTTTAATGCATTCACAATTTCACCCATTCCGATACTACTGTCACTGCTCACTTCTTCACACGAAGACGTTGAGGTAGGTTCCAGCGTATCTTCTCTCACAAACAAACTCTCAAAATACTCTTTCCTCCTCTTTAATATACACTCTTCACCTTTCACTATACTTCCATTCTGATCTCTGATTGCGTCCAACTCTGAGTTTTGAGCTTTCCCTCTGGCGGAACGAATGGATTTCCAGAAAAATTTTATATTTCTTTGGAAATCTGCAGATAATCGTTGATCAAAGACATCCTTTTGTTCTTCTTTCTTTCTTGCAACAATTTCTTTTACTAAACTTTTCACTCTCTTATATTCATTCTTAGCTTCATCCACATCCTCAATCGTAGCTTTTTTCATTCTCTCATTAGCTCTGACAGCTAACCAATCTAACCACGCTTTCTTCTTTTCACATACCACCTTTTGCACATCCTTATCCCACCACACATTCTTCTCTGTCATAACTTTCTTTCTCTTACTTACTCCACACACTGTAGAAGCCACACTCACGACTTCTTTTTTAAAGGCTTCTTCTTTTTTAGTTTAGTTATTTAAGTGTCAATCGACTTTCGTTGCTGACTGTACCTTCAAAAACCACAAAACTTACAGCCTCGTACACCTTACATACAAAGTGACAGCTCTAAGCACTCACTTTGCCAGAGCAAATAGTTTTTATGATCAAATCCAAAGATAAAACTCACGCGCATTCGTCTTAATCGCTGTTCAGTTACTTTTGACAGCTCACTAAATACTTGATAGAAAAAAATGTATTTAAAAGCAATCTAGGCGTAGAATTATTGAAGCCTTGCAAATAAATTATTATTGATTTGTTTGGAACAGTTTTTTTGTAGGCTTTGATGTCAACCTAGTAGGAAAAAAACCTTCTAAGAATCACCCCTAAAAATCAAAGTTACTTGCATGAGAGTGATAGTAAAGTGCAAAAATAATGTCTATCACAAGAGGCATTTGTTTGGGCATTTTTGTGTAAAGGGGTCTTACTTTGAAAGTTTACATCGGGTCGATCAAAGGAAGACTGTACTGAGGTAAATCTACACTGATTTATAAAGAGGAAAGATTTGTTTGTTTGAATTGAATAGTCTCCGAAACTACTGGACCGATTTGAAAAATTCTTTCACCATTACAATCCTGCATTATCTCTGATGAATAGGCTATATTTTATCCTGGGGAAGTGATTTTTTTTCTACCGCGGGTAACACCACGACGGATGGCTAGTAAAGTAAGTAATTTTGTATGAGTCAGTGGCCAACTCTGGCGACGGAGTTTTTAGGCCGCCTTAAGGCCTCCGTTATGGCTTAACGACTTAAATAGCCGGGACCGACAATTTAACGTGCCCTCCGAAGCACGGAAGCGCTCAGATGAAAATGCCAATGGCGGTCACCCATCCACTTACAGACCGTTTCGAACGTTGCTTAACTTTGACGATCTATCAAGAACGACTAAGCAAGCACGACCACGAGGATGGCTAGTAAAACATAAAGAGAGCATAGAACTTCCTCCTGTTGAAGTCGGATAAAAATATAAAATTCACTGCAGCTGCAAAAAGTTCTTGTAAATGTTGTAATTGTGTCATACCCTATTCAATGAACTAAGTTGATAAAATAATTAAATGATAATCTAATGACCCGCCTATTAAAACCTAGTTAACCGTTTAAGGCGAAGCTATTAATTTGTAGACATTTCGTGTGGTTTACAATTTAATCCTTGCGAATAAACTACGAAACTAATTTTCTTTCAAATAATAAAAGAGAAAAGCCGTGTTGGCCGAATGGGGTTGTTCCTCGACTTTCAATCCGAAGGCCGTGGGATCGAATCCCGGCCGTGCATCAATGGATTTTGCGTTTCGTCAAATTTGATGCGTTCGTGCTTGCTCGTTCTTGATAGACCGTTTCGAAACAACGTTCGAAATCGAAGTAGATGGGTGACCGCTAGTATCTTTTCATCTGCGCTTCCCCGAGGGCCTAATTGTCGGTCCTGGTTAAGTCGTAAAGCCATGACGAAGGCCTCATGGCGGCCTAAAAATTCCGTCATCAGAGTTGGCCACTGACTCATATGAACTTATCAGAATATTTTTTCCAAGCGTTCACATTTCCCACAATTTTTCCTTTTGAACCGCTAGTTCCATAACCGCGAACCGTTTTACGAGTATGTAAAAACTTTATATATGGAGTTATATTTTAATTCAGGCATGTGAGTTTTATTGCTGGTACGTGCTTTAGAATAATTTACCGTTCATGGACTGTAAGAAGAAGTATCTGAAGAATGTTAGAACAAATTAGTTTCGTAGCTTTTATGGTTTATGCATTCAAAAGTGTTTTTGCGTCTAGTTTTGTCATTAAAGAATCAAGAAAGGTGATGAGTGAAGGAAACTATTAGTTGAGGGCAAAAGAGCTGTATTTTTTTGAATTCAGTTTCATAGAAACGTTCTGTTCCGCAAGGCGACGCAAAATGAGTTACGCCTTGTGGAGCACGAGTCCGTCCCCTTTTCTGATTATTCTACTCCTGTGCTTCCGCAGCCACTACAGTACAAAATCAGGCAATACACACAGTATATTGAACTGACGGTCTTGCTGTCTTTTCTTCTTTGAATATCTATTCGAAATACTTTCTTTTATTGCGTAAAGAAATTGAATTTTCAAATCAAATCAAGTTTCATACTCGGTAAATAGATCATCATCATCATCAGCCTTAGCAGTCCACTGCTGGACATAGGCCTCTTCTAATAAGCGTCATTGCGCCCTGTCCTCAGCTCGACGCATCCAGCTTCTGCCAGCAGCCTTTCGCAGATCGTCACTCCACCGCTAAATATAAAGAAAATTTTTGATGCACAAGCTCTTTCATCAGCTAAACCGGATTATTCAGCCTTTTACCAGCGCAATTTCCCAATAAATAGTTACATAATTATTTTCTCTACTAGCCCGCCATACTTGGACTGGCTACGGCTATAAACTAAACTAATGCATTGCAGGACAATAAGTCAAGTTAACAAATCGTTCGGCCCTACCCGTAGTACCCATTGCTAAAGTAAGTTCGTATGAGTGATTGACCCGTTGTGAAAAAGCTTAGATTAACATTTATAAGCAGCCGTGTTGGCCGAATGGGGTTGTACCTCAACTTTCAATCCGAAGGTCGTGGGATCGAATCCCGACCGTGCATCAATGGATTTTGCTATTCGTAAAATTTATATGCGCTTTAACACGAGCTCTGAACGGTGAAGGAAAACATCGTGAGGAAACCAGTTAGTTTCTTATAGGCGGCGATGGGCTTGCAAACTGTCCCGTATGGAATACTAACTTCTGCAAGATGTGGGCATGTATCAAATATGTATTTGTACATGCCTCTGACTACCCCCTTAGACATCTTCAAAGCATCTGGAATATAAAGATCTGAGAGAATGTCTACCGCGCCTTGGGGATACAGTCATGACCCTGTTTTTTTTGTAACATTTATAAGTAAGTTAGTATGAGTCAGTGGCTAGTTTTTAGGCCGCCTTAAGGCCTCCGTCATGGCTTAACGACTAGGGACCGTATTCGCGTTCCTTTTTTCGTTCGTTTGATAAATATTCGGATGCTTTTTATGCCTATTTGACTTACGGAACCCTAAAAAGACCGCTTAAATGTATTAGATACTTTCAATGATACTGAATTCAAGATAATAGGATCGTTTCTCACGTTCTATTCCTTAGTAAATAGCATCGATCTCCGATCAATCGTTGGTAAATAGGCAATGATTGTTCCTACCCGTATCGGGTGAGTCTATGTAATCGGAAACTGTGACTTTATCGGGAACTGGGACTTCAAACGGCATCAGCTGTCAATGGGATAGTTGGACGATAGAACTTCGCAAATTGAATAAAAAGTAAGTAAGTTCTTATGAGTCAGTGGCCAACTCTGGTGACGGAGTTTTTAGGCCGCCTTATGGCCTCCGTCATGGCTTAACGACTTAAATAGCCGGGACCGACAATTTAACGTGCCCTCCGAAGCACAGAAGCGCTCAGATGAAAATGCCACTGGCGGTCACCCATCCACTTACAGACCGTTTCGAACGTTGCTTAACTTCGACGATCTATCAAGAACGACTAAGCAAGCACGACCACGAGCGTGAATTTCCTGAACTTGTCTTACTACTATTCTATAGAATCATGGATGGATGGTTTTTGGCGGCTAAACGGATAAACTCAGGCTTTTTATCCTGGACTTAGGGCCTTTACATTTTAGATTTATGCACCGTCAGGAGGCAACCTTTGCCTACAATTAACGGGACGCTGTATGTAGTGCACCTGGGACATTATTTGAGTTGAGATGGAATAGGCTTGCCCAGCACCTAAACCATCCTCTCAGCTGAATCGGCCTTGATATCCACAGGAGAGACATGGTCAATACGTGTGTAGCTGACTAAACTGCAGGTTTCCTTGCGATGTTTTTCTTCACCGTTAAGAGCTTGTTAGAGTGCATATATTTTACGAAACGAAACATCACTTGATGCATAGCCAGGATTCGAGCCTACGACCTTCGGATTGAAAGTCGAGGCACAATCCCACTTGGCCAACACGGCTTTTATCCTGGAAATACCATTTCCACCCTTTCCCGAGGGATCACGGGTATCATCGCAGTAAGGTATCACCGCGGACGGTATAATAATAATAATAAAAGCCTTTATTCAGATATAATTATACTACAGTTTGACTTATAACTATCATCATCATCATCAATGGCCTTTTACATCTACATGAGATGATTTATGCAGCGTCCGTTTGGTTGGTCCGGCACTTACGGAGATGGCTAGTAAGGCCGATACGGGAGCGACAGCTACGACCGCAAAGTGGACACAGATGTGTTCCCTGTGTTGTAGTTGGGAGTGAGGAGAGTGTGGCGCGCTGATGACGTTGCTCGCGCTTGTGAGCCAGTGAGTCGAACCAGGTGTTGTCGTGAACGACCACTCCATCTGCTATGGCTATCCTCCAACTATCACGATCTTCTGATTTGCTAACCCAGTTCTTGGGGTCAATACCAAAAGATAACATATCCCGTTTTACGGAGTCTTTAAATCTCAGCATGGGGCGTCCGACTGGCCGCTTAGCATTATAACTATAAACACTAGTGAACTAGTCGACAGCTGTATCTGTTTGCCCAAATTTGGCAAAGGCCTCTTCCAACGATTTCCACGCTTCTCTTGATCTGGCTATTCTGGACCATGTGTGTCCCGCGACAGATTTTATGACGTCCTCCCATCTTTTAAATTGTCTCGTTTTCTTTTCTGATCTCTAGGGTACCAGTTCATGATAGTTTTACTCCATTTGTCTGGTCCACGTAGAGTGTGTCCTGTCCATCTCCATTTGTGTTTTTGGTACGGTATATTTAATTCTAAATACCAAACAAAGCCTTCTCATGACTATTCATACCAGTTAAATAATTCTATCAATTTGTCGTGGCTTGTGGAATTTATAGTTCACCCTATATAAGGCTTATTTTCCTCACATTTTGTTCTTATCTTGTAGACCTTGATAACTTTATTTGACGTTTGACCGATTACGAAATGTAAAGGTAAAACCACCCACGTTATTCGTCGAATGATTTGTCTAAAACCACTGTCATAACCCAATTACAAGGAACCAGATAATAGTTAAAAAAAACTGTGGCACTCCGGGAGTGCCTACAGAAGTACTTCAGTACTTACGGTATTTCAAGACCGATACGACTTAGGCGCCTGCAAGAAAAGAGCCTATTCCTACCTCAAAGGCCGGCAATGCATCTGCAGTGCCTCTTGATGCTCACTTGCTCGTTTGCCCCCTCTTCTATAAAAAAAACCTTCTACTGGGACTTGAATTAGCGGTTATCTCAGAAATAGAGCTCTATACACTCACAGCCATCCTGACGATACAATGTGTGACAAAATTAAGAACAAGTTTGTCAATCTTTGCCGAAAATAATGTCAGAGATGGTGTCGGTGACGGTCACGTCACGTCTAACGATTAGGCTTGTGCTTGCTCGGTCAGTACAGAGAGCACTCCGTACTAGTACGATCGTTGTGAAGAACTAGATCGGACTTCTAGTACTATTAGTACATCTAGTACAGTAGATCTTCGGTTCTATAATGAGTCGCTCGGTCGGTCGGTCGGTCCTGAACTACGTACTAGCTTTGTGTTTTGTAGGACATGAACGATGTTCGTACTAAACTAAAGATCGAATGAAACGCCCGCCACCGTGATATCTCTGTCTCTTTTATTACCGCTTACTCGCCTAATGAGTCTATCTCTGTCTGCGCTTGACAAACCAATCAGACACTGACATGTGAATACATTTCTAACAGTTCTTTTTCCGAACGATCGAATGAACTAGAGTCCTAATAGGATCGTGTAGTTCTTTTCATTCCGTCCTAGTACAAGGGTAGATACGCATGCCGATTTGAACCCTATTACAGTGCAGGAAGGCGCAGTTATGATAATTTCCGAATGAACTAGTGTACTAGAGTACTAATAGTCCTATTAGGACCGAGTTATGTGAACTAGCTCAACTAGTACACTTGTGGGAATGAATTCCTATTAGTACTTAGTTCAGGAACTACACAAGCCTACTAACGATGTTTTCTCTTCAAAAAACCTACTACTATAGATAGTTAATAGGAAGATTTTTGTTGCTCAATCATGCTGAAATAGCTAAACCAATCTGGATTGGTCTGAAAGCATATATTATTCAAAGGTCTCCCTTCCTTCTCCACGCATCCCTGTTTTAGATCTGCCCAAAACTAATAAAAAAATACCACCACGGATGATATTATTACTGACTAATAAATGTCACACGCCTTTGATTCTGCCTAATACGGGGACTGTAAGTGTCTATTGAGTGTCTCAAATGGTCTGAAGATCTCATTTGAGTATTCCAAAGTAGCCTTAATGTTGAACCACACGCGGGATGTTACGCCGCGCAACGTTCAATGTGGCCATACGCCATTGTATTGACATGAAGCTACATACGCGTTACGTAGCGCTCTGTAACTAAAGCTAGAAACATACTATCGGACGCGGCTGACAGCCGCAATCTGGTTAATGATTGTACACTGAGCTGCAAACTATCGGACGTGTCCTTGAGCTTTCGGAGGTCCGACAACGATCTGGCGCGTTGGATGTTTTTCTACTGCGCACACCTATCAGTCGAGCGTGGTGTAAAAATGGCGCCTAGAAATTGTATGCAACGCAAAGTAAGCGTGAAACGCAACGCAAGATTTGGCACGTATACGCTGCGTGTGGTTCGACACATACACCCTATAAAAAGCTTGTCGTTTCGGTGGTCTGTTTGTGTCAGTATTTATAAGTTCTCGGTAATTCGTCGCTCGCTGTATCGTAAATTGATTACTGATTCTTCTGCGTATTTAACCAGTCGGTGTTTGGGGTTCCTTGTACCCGGGAAAGCCTTCTGGTGACGTCATAGTACGGTGAAAAGATGTATATAATAATTATATCAAGAAAAAATGGTCCTATGAAATATTGCACCATGCGCGATTGGGCGCATCCACGAATATGTTGCAATTTAACTGGGCAATCGACCGACGCTATGTTTCACGCTTTTTGCCTTGTGTGTAAGTTGGTTAGAGCAATTAAGTTTTATATACAGAACCCACACATTTAATTCCATTCTACCTTTATTGCTTGCATGTTTTGTACGCGCCGGGTCTCCAAGCATTTCATGGCCCACACACAGGTATTCCATTTTCAAATAGTTGAAAATTATGTTGTAATGAGTTGTAATCTTTTAAAACATGCATTATAATACTTTTTGTTAGAGTGTAGGTATGCTAGGTATTTGCAGACCGATACATGACATAAAGAGAATAAGTGGAAAGAAAATAACAGATAGCCATATGTGTTACCGTCTGCCACTGCGTGGGGGCAGTTTGTGAGGGCAGACGGTAATAATATATTTTTTTTAAGTATTCTTAAACTATCTCTGAGAGAATGTCTTCAGTAGTTTAGTAAAGAACCGTGATTTTATTTGTTTTTTCTATTAAGATATTTCAAGTCCAATTTGTTTAATTTATTAGGTATGAGACAAGAAACTTATAAATTATAAGCCAACCGAAATATGAGACTTATCGAAGATTTGGACATCGACAAGTAGGATTTCGTGGCCGAGCGGTTAGGCACTCCGGCTTTAGGAGGATCGTCTGATCGATGCGGGTTCGAATCCCGTCGAAATCCAAAATTTTGATAAGACTTTTCATTTCATAATGAAATACCAAGTGTGGATCAGCACTATAAAACAATTACAGAAATTATAAATTATAATTTTATTTTAGGTACCTACGAGTATATTAAAAGTAAAATGTTATATAATTAGTCATATCTATTCATTTTCCAATGTTTATTTCGAGAAAAAACAATGTATTTATTGATTGAACACTTTGAACCTTTTCCAAAGCTTTCGACACCATCTTGACATTTCTATAAAATGGCGGATGGTTTACACTGCGCTAAGGGGCTGAACTTTCGTGATTTACATATACTTTTAGATAGCGTCGTGAGGAATTTTAACGAAGACATTATACATTGCTGGTACGAATGTTTGAAAAAAGGATCAGGATCACGACTGCAATATACGCGGCAACAATCTCTCAGATCTTTGGGTACCTACTTAACTCAATATTCTGTTGTTCAAATACACTAGCCCAAACCCACATTTTTCTAAACAGCATTCTACACCACAAACTTATCTGAACCGGTGAGAGAGGCGCTGTTATCGCATTTGGTGTTGGCAGAAAAATAAATCTTCATATTATATTCGTTAGTTCCTCTTTTGGCCACCAGTCCAGATAAGTTTGTGGCACTGTATATATATGTGATGGGTAGGTCCATCGACAACTAACATGTTTTTCTTTTGATTGCTGCCTTCATTTTTATATTTTGTGTATTTTTCCGATCATGGTTGCCATTTTGCGATCATGGTTGCCAAAGTAAAAATAAACATGATTTTTTTCGAAATGCGAATTCGAATTTCGAAATGCGTGTGAAACTATTTTCGGCACCTTTGAAGTCTATAAAGGACAAAATGGCGGTTAAAAATGTGCGAAACAGTGTCATCTCGGTATTTTATAAAGAAATATGAGCAATAACGCCAAAAACTGAACGCGAAGATTGAGCGGTTAAAATTGTAGAGTCGGTTGTTGTGGTGAAAAATTTATGACATTGCATTAAAAAACTTTAAAATTTAATAAGATGAACTCATATTTATTAATCAAAAACGCGGTAAAATCATAAATTATAGAAAAATGTAGTTTATACTTATTTTTATAGTAAAGTGTGATGACCTCTGACATAGCTTGGACTTGATCACCTCAAAATCTCTTTTACTTACCTATGTTTAGTCTTTAAGTTGTGTTTTTTTTTCTAACTTGTAAAATTTTTATTTGTATCTCCGCATGCTAAGTAACGTAACGGCCCTAATCATGTTACAAAATTTACGGATTTTTGTAAACGAAGACTAGAGACCAAACATAAAGCAAAATGTTTCTTATTTTAGCATGCCATTTATGTGCTCTACATATAGCAAACATAATCAAAATTTATTTGCAAACCCTGACACTTATCCGTTATCGAATCCTTTCGTACAAATCATCATAAGTAATAAAATCTTATTTTGGTAATATTGTCGCCATTTCATTTTATTGCCGCAACTCACGCCCACGTCCTTACAAGATGGCTTTATCAAGGATAATAACTTTTATAAAGATCGAATCTTTAATTTATTCGTTTTTAATCTTTCTAGGTTGGAGAAAATGTTTTAAAATTCAAACCCAATGAAAAAACTAAACTAGCAAAATGTCATTTAATAATATTTTTAATCATTTAATAATATTTGGCCATGTTTACCTGGACTCTGCTGCGCACAACTAGTTATAAGTAAATCATAAGTTAGGCATAATTTTTAGATTTAATCGTGTGTAGTGTTTAAGTGTCTAGGTAAATAAAAATATTTTCTTTCTTTCTTTCTAATAATATAAGAAAAGTAGCAAAATACCTATATTTTTAACAGCTAATTAAAATTAAACGATTTTTCAAACTTATTCGTTTTTAATCTTTCTAGGTTCGAACAAAAGGTTTCAGCATCAACACAATTCCAACCAAATGAAAAACTAAACTTGCAAAATATAGTTTGATAATATTTTTATTCAAAAGCTAATCATTAAAATGTTATGGTCATTTCATCACTATCACATCATCATCATCTCCCTGCCCTTTTCCCACATTATGTGGGGTCGGCACAACATGTGTTCTTCACTATCACAATAAAGTAATTTTTAGGTCTTAATCCACAATTTGCAAAATGCAAATGCGTTGGAATAACCTCAAAAGAACAACTGGAGGCAAATGGATAGAGATTGCTCAAGAGCGCAAGAAATGGCAAATTATGATGGAGGCCTGCACCTAAAGGATCACAAGTGGCTAAAAACAAAGAAGAAGAATCCACAATTTACTATCCTATATATCCGTTAAAAGGTAAAACTGTCTGTGTGTATTTTGACGTCTCTGTAAACAGCTTGAGTTACTTCTCAAAATAACATAAAAGTAGCCGCTGACAAGATACAGCCTTTTCAATATGGCCGGAGATTCCCCTTCTAGATAAAAGTGAAGGAATTAATAAAATGCCCTTTTTGGCACGACTTGCCGATGTCGATTTGACCATGATTGGATGCTACTGAGCGTTGCGGATTTTCTATACGTTTACCTAATTAGTTTTTATTTTATTTTTTAATTCTAGATATTTCTTGGCAAACTATTTACATGAATGTATTACTTATTCTTTCAAGGACAACTACAAAAAAAATATATAATTCACCCGTAAAAAATACAATTAAACAATTAATAGGGCCTTTTCTTCATATCTATATTATTGTGAACCTATATGATAGAACATACTTAGGTATACACAGTATACAAACATAAACGGTACCTACACGAAGCAATCTATTGTTTTATTCTTTTTTGCCTACATTTTAAGTGATAGTTGAAGGTGTTAACTGCCAATATCAATTCTTTCTAATGTCTATTCCGCCTCCCAGATCTGACAGCGTTAAGGCGTGTCTCGCTATTGTCCCGTGAAACGCTGACTGACAGCCATATTGGAACATACCACGCTGGTATTATAAAAAACAACTATACTTGTGATCCACTCATCAATAAAAGTTCATAATCAATGGTCATAAAATTAAAACAAAACGATACTTAAAAACTATTTTTTGGACTTAATCAATATCTACATAAGAGTTAAAAATTTATTCAAGAAAAGAGATTTTAATAATTCCTTTTTCAAACGTAACCTACGTTTGAAAAAGTCAAGTTCGTAAAAATTGATCCCAAAAAAGAGATTTGAATCTCTTTCTTGGGATCAATTTTTACGGCCAACTTTAAAAAAATTACATTTTCAGCGACTGATTTGGTTAATATTATTGAATAAAAGCTATTTTAAATATTTGTAATAATCTTCTCTCAAATCTTTGTAAATATTTATTTGATTCCGAGCTGGGCTAAGCATAATACCCGCTATAAGTTACAAGCCGCTCTGTGCAGGTCAGGACTGCACCATTAATCCTGCATATGATTTATCTAGGTAGCCAATGCATGTTATTGCTAGATATTAATAACATGTTACAAGCATTTTATAAGGGTCTGAGCTATTTCATAATTTGATAAAAATAATATTCATTTGCCCATTGTACATTGTCTCTAGAGGATTCGATCCCGGCCCTTATTTCTAATCCCGGGATTTCGGGTTTCACTACAGCCAATCTCGGGATCCCGGGATAGTCCCGGGATTGTATTGTAATGAAAAGTGGCAACAAAAAGCCAGTAAATCGTGTCAAAATTCTAATTCATATTCTCAAAAGTCAGTTTTTAATATAAAAATTCTTCAATGAGCCAGTCAAACAAAATTAGAAGTACTTCAAACTTATTATTCTTGTCATATCTCTTTCAGGTAGATCACTGATGGTCTAGTAGTAGCTTTCATCCTAAGGTCGGTTCTCAAACGGCGAAGCAAAACATCGTGAGGAAACCAGCATGTAGTAGAACCTAGAAAGGTCTTCTTCTTATCGGGTCACTAGTTTTCTAGTCACTGGTTCTAAAGAACTAGTGACAGGTGGTGTGTAGTGACAACTGGTGACAGGATTATAAGTGTGCTTTGAAGAGGCTCCTTTCGTGCACTTGACCCCATGTTTTCAAAACAAAAACTGGTTTTACGATATGACGGTTTCATCACTATGTTGTCCTTTACTGTTTGAGTGTGCTGGCAGTTGGCATAGTCAACATTCAATTAATTTTTGATACAATAACTAATTAGTGCACTACTTGATTCAAACCCGCAGCTTTTCGGAAGACAGGGACGCTTCTGCTAGACCACCAGTGCTCCAAACTTCTTCTAAAATAAACAAACTAGGCTTTTCAGCAAATTATTTATAAAACCAACTACATCAACTTTCAGAAAATCAACTTAAAGGTGCTCGTAAATGGGCTACTTTTTGGCAATTTATTGCTGCAATGGTATAGCCGCCAATGCCGATTATATCTCGAAACACAGTGCAATACATACTGTAATATAGCCCAGCGATATTGTCAATAATATTTCTTTAACAAATATTCAAATTGCAAATGCCTGCTGGCTAGATTGCAACTGATTTATCCGGAGTTGCAAATATACTGAGCTATATTGATCAATAAAAATTGCCAGCAAGATGCAATTTTTGTAGCCCATTTACAGGCTTCTTATGAGGTCAACCCATAACGAAAACTATGTTTTATGCTTCAGAGTTAAAAGAATAAGCTCGTACTTACTTTGAATTAAATTGAAATCAAAGAAATAACAATGCATCTAAAGTTTCATGTAAGTTTTACTGACTTATTTAAAGAAAATTGTAATCCCGAAAATACCGGGATTTGTTAATTTTAATCCCGGGATTTTCGGGACTCAAATACGACCGGGATCCCGGGATCCCGAGATTCGGGATCCCGGGATCGAATCCTCTAATTGTCTCGTTGGGTTCTATTGGTTCATGTGTACCTATGTTTTGTAATTATTGTGTATAATAAAGAGTTTTTCATTCATTCATTAATAAAACCTTTAGCCTAAAAATAAATCTTACACATTGACATTATTTAGAAATGTTGCTATTAAAAAAATGTCATGTCATAATTATTTTTTATTCAAAAATTATGCAAGTATTTTTGATTAGGTACAAGTATGAAAGAATATGTCAAAGTAAATATTTTAATTGAATTTAAATTATACCTATTACATTATGCACAAATCCTATCACTATACAGACTCAAGCTGTGGCCCGTAATTCAACTGACGATGTATCTATGAGAATTGAATGTAATAATTGTATTTTATTGAGCCTGGAGTAAATGTCAGCTGGTTTGTTATGAAATAAATTGTTATTATACAAATAAGTCCCTACCTACCTAAAATAAAATAAAATCACTATAGAAAAAATGTATCCTAGCATTTTTTATAAAAAAACTTTTTGAAAAAAGATTGAAATCAAATTAGATATTACCTACTAGAGATAGAGAGGAGAGGAGTCCTATACTCAGCAGTGGGTGCAACCGGGCTGAATAGATAGATGAAACATAGACTAAAGTATCATTCACAAAAAATGAAAGCTTTTTGAATAAAGAACAATACGATACGATGAACGCGATTTATAGTCAGCGAATTGCGATTCGATTTTCAAATTTTGCATCTTTTAGAATTGGAACAGGCGTGTCTGAAACATATTCATTCATAGTATGAATGAATGAACATGTTTCATCATGTTTCATACTATGAATGAATGAACATGTTTCAGACAAAAACAATCATTCCACGATAAGCGCAACGATCTCATGGCACCAATTGCGGTATTTTACCTAGATACAATCGAAGAACGTTATTCATGTCCGTTCAAAAACAGGATCCACTCTATCAGAGCTTCGAAGCTCACATCTGCTGAGCATGTTTCCTATTCGGTCGGTAAAGTTATAAACAACGCTTGTTTGTTTTGTGACGCAAATGGAACGAACTTGTATGGACGGCTATGTCTGTCATGATGAGTGGGGTGATAATTAAAGTGACATCACTAGCTTCTGCCTGCGGGTTCGCTCACATTTAAAAAAAACTTAATTAATTAAGTTAGATTTAAATGCAGTGACTTGGATCAGTTGATTTATCTATAGATCTAGAAAAATAAAATTATTATTATAGTCAGGGGTCGTCGTTGAAATAAAAGAGGTGGAAATTATATTTTTTTTACACGAAACGTTAATCATTATTCTAGGACAAAAGTATCATAAAAATGGACATACCTCTGACTACCCCTTAGATATCTTCAAAGGATCTTGAATTCATAAAACATCTGAGAGAATGTCTACTGCGCCTTGGGGATACAGTCATGACCCTGTATTTTTTATAATCTAAGATAAATTAGATCCCCGTTATGTTTTTTTCACACGCCATATAAAATATTTATTGCTAATATTTAACAGTTAATGAGTCAATAGATGACATTTTAATACCTAATTAGAAGAACTTTTTTGCTCTACATCGTAACCTGTTGAGCTTCCAATTTTTTTTAAATACATTTTTAGTTCATCCATTTATTTCGATAGATTTTTTTTTTGTTTATTTTATTCACCATTTGACAAGTGGTCACTAATTTGTTAAGTACCTTCCATCTATACTAATATTATAAGGAAAGATTTGTTTGTTTGTTTGTTTAAATTGAATAGGCTCCAAATTAAAAAATTCTTTCATCATTATAATCCTACGATTTCTCTGATGAACATAGGCTATATTGTATCCGGGGAAAATGATGTTTTCCCAAAGGACCGCGGGTAACACCGCAACGGACAGCTAGTAAATAATAAATAAATAATGTTGGTCTTTTCACACAGCATCATCTAGCCCCAAGGTAAGCAGAGCTTGTGGTACCTACTACATGACTGATATAGTATACTTTTTGTTTGTAAATACATAATTATACATAGAAAACCCCCAGACCCTAGACAAATATCTGAAGATCACACAAAAGTTTGTCTTGCAGCGGGGATTGAACCCGCAACCTTCTGCGTCACAGGAGACCTCGCCCACTGTTCTACAGACGTCGAGTTCATGCCAGAATATTATTTATTTGTATGATTTTATTATACAAATATTATCCGCTATATGTCACAATAATTTATTAATGCTAGATATTTTACCTCGTGTCTTAATAATATTTGCAAATATTACACTGGCCTGATACCTTTTATAAATTGACTACAAATAGGTATGTGCAGTCAGCAACGACAATCGCTGAACATTAGACGTTTTACAAATCTCAATATGTCCAAAATCTGTAAGATTATCTTTACTATAAATATAATATTATAAAGAGGAAGGATTTATTTGTTTGAAATGAATAGGCTCCGAAACTACTGGACCGATTTGAAAAATTCTTTCACCAATAGAATCCTACATTATCTCCGATGAACATAGGCTACATTTTATCTCGGGGAAGTGAAGTTCTCCCGTGGGATCGCGGGTAATCGGCGGACAGCTAGTGACCAATATTTTGACAAATATTTGAAGAATAAGTCAGTCCATGTTGATTTCCCGGGAAAAGTTTATATTTTCTTAGAAATCTAAAACAAATTGTGTTTTAAGAAATCAAACTGTTAATCGACTTTCGGTTCTGATTGTACTAGTTGATAGACAACGCGTCAAAATATAGGCAGCTACTTATAAAGCATAGTGTTATATTAAAATATTGTCTCGAAAACATTAATAAAATCCCAGTCAGCCTTATTTAATAGTTCCTAGATCTACTCGTATACCGTAGGTATATAAAATGTATATCAGATGATTTAATTCTGTTGATTTTTCAAAATGGTAGAATATGCATAAATTCATGTAGCCACTAAGTAGTCTCTGAAAAAAATTAAGATGAAAATAGAGACTTGAAACTAACAAATGCAAATGTATCGATAAAAGTGTAGATCGACGTCGATAAGAAATGTGGCAATTAGCGTCACGGACAGCGTGAAGATCAATTCAGAGATTATTTCAATCAATTCAGATCATATTTTAGATCTGACACGCAATAAACCCGATTATCGATAGGTACAATTAAAATGTTTGCATTGTTGTTGTAAATTGTTTCTTGTTGTCTATTATAAGGACAATAACAGGAAAGTTGAAATGAAAATGTTTCCGTTACTAAATCGGCGCAGATATTTAGTTGGCATCATTTTAAATTATAAGGTTTTTGTGAGCTAAATTAATAAATATTTATAAAAGGAATTGATGCATGAGAAACCTACAACAAACTTTTTCTTTGCTGTTTGTTTAGGATAGTAGGTATGTATATAAATTAATAATGACAGCATCCTAATGAAGAAATTTTTTCTTGACAGTTATGTAGCTAGCTTAATGTAAGCAATTAACTGATTATCGCATAAAAGTAGATATAATAGCACCAACACAAATACCCTTTCCAAAACACAAGCACCGGTGTTCACTGACGCTGTAACAATCCAATTCATCAATCTGTCACTTCACTTTCCACAGTTTCCACTGTTCCAATTTTAAACAATCATCGACATCGATATCACGATCATCGCGTCACTACGGATTCCATTTTTGAAAATCTAGTCGCGAATTCGAATATCGAACGTGTAAACGGCCCACGAGTTGTTCAACTACTGAGTTAGTACGCGGAATAAGTAGTAGCGGCCAGTGTAGTGACTTCGTCGTATTAATTATCCGACTTCGCGAAATGGAGGGGTTACTATTTTTGCACTAAGCACAACTAACTGTCTTTAACTAGATAACATCATAATGCTTATTTGAGGTAAAATCTCAAAGATGTCTGTGATTTTTATTTTTATTTAATGATAAGCAACAATTTTTTTATTGAATGTAACTAATAAACTATAATCTGCGTTCATTCATTAGCTCAAGAAAGGAAGATTAGGTATCATACCCTTTTATAGAGCAATACAAGTATGGGAATCAAACTAGACAATAAAGTGATTATAACAAGATTGTTCGTCTATTATTTTTAAGTTCATTGTTGCACGTCAACCATTTATCTCTAGATAACTGCAAAGACGGATGGCAGAAAATTCTTGGGCGTCATCCTTTGCAACTTTGTATGCTTTGACGCAAATACTAGATGCCGCCATTCATATTATTTTATTGAAGTGATCACTTCTTTAGGCGCGTTTGGCAGTTTTGAGATGAGAAAAATTTTGGATTCGCCTCGAAAAGGTCACGTGCGAAGCACGTGACTGCTCACCGATACCTGGTTATTTGTTAAGTTTAGAACCATCCAAATTTTCACTTCCGCCGGAACTCCAGGAGTGCAACTGTTTTTTTAGTCACAAAAACCTACCTACAGGCCTTTCTGTATACAGGGTGTCCCGTAATGAGTGGATAATCCTTTAACTACAGGTAGAAGGCATCATAACGAACCAGAAAATTGTGCAAAACTTGTGCCCAGTAAAAGTCTCACGGTTTTCGAGTTTTGGACATTTAAGTAATTTTACATTTTTTCTACCCTGGTCCATTCTTTTCGATGCCAAGATCACAAATGAAGTAATTTTCTCAATCTGTTTTCATGTGCAAAAGTCCTGTCATGAATGATGATGATGCCTATGTACAAAAAGTGTAGGTACCTAGATCATTAATAAAAATAAGCTTTCATAAGCTGAGTGATGGCTCACTTAGCGTCTTACTTATCAATTGAAATATTTTAATAGGACAGATCTAATTGAATATCAATGTTATTATACTTAATCCTGGTTAAGTGATGAAAATATACTTGACTATGACGGTGGTAGTTCAATTTGTCTGGTAGAGATCGCTTTTTAGCGATAAGATCGTCGATATCATAGTTTAGATTTTTTTTTTGTTTTATATTTTTGTTTTACTTTTTATGTGGTGTACAATAAAGTATTTTCCATTCTATTTGAATAAATATATTTATGTAAAATAAAGGAGAACGGGCAGGCATGTATGAAGCGCCGCCCAAGTCAAAAAACGATCGCCCGCAGAGTGGACGTATAGTGGAATGGGTAGACCTTCTAAAGCACTACATTTGATTGTATGACAGCAAAAAAATCCATCCTACAGAAATCGAGATATTTGCAGTTAAAGGTGGTGACTTTTACCATCATGTTTTTTGACTAACAGGCTTCCCGCAGACAAGCCACTATGGGCATTCGATAGAACTTTAGAAGCACTACATTTCATTGTATGACAGCTAAAAAATCCATCCTACAGAAATCGAGATATTTGCAGTTAAAGGTGGTGACTTTTACCATCATGTTTTTTGACTAACAGGCTTCCCGCAGACAAGCCATTATAGGCATTCGATAGAACTTTAGAAGCACTACATTTCATTGTATGACAGCTAAAAAATCCATCCTGCAGAAATCGAGATATTTGCAGTTAAAGGTGGTGACTTTTACCATCATCTTTTTTCGACTTACAGGCTTCCCTCAGACAAGCCACTATAGGCATTCGATAGAACTTTAGAAGCACTACATTTCATTGTATGACAGCTAAAAAATCCATCCTGCAGAAGTCGAGATATTTGCAGTTAAAGGTGGTGACATTTACCATCATGTTTTTTGACTTACAGGCTTCCCGCAGACAAGCCACTATGGGCAATCGATAGAACTTTAGAAGCACTACATTTAATTGTATGACAGCTAAAAAATCCATCCTGCAGAAGTCGAGATATTTGCAGTTAAAGGTGGTGACTTTTACCATCATGTTTTTTGACTTACAGGCTTCCTGCAGACAAGCCACTATGGGCATTCGATAGAACTTTAGAAGCACTACATTTCATTGTATGACAGCTAAAAAATCTATCCTGCAGAAATCGAGATATTTGCAGTTAAAGGTGGTGACTTTAAACATCATGTTTTTTGACTTATAGGGTGAGAGCCAGCGACCGGCAGACCTTCGTCATTTAATAAAGGCTGAGACTTTGTCTGTGTGTAGTCCCAGTATGGTTATGTACGATCCCCAAATATGAAGTTTGGGTCCGGGTGGCTTTGGGAGATATGAGGCATCAAAGGTGCCCAAAATAGCACCCAAGATTCGTCATTTTACCAAGGCTGAATTCTATATATGTTACTTAGGGAGCTATAAAAAGAGGTTTCCCAAGCGGGCAGACACCTGCGGTGGTTCCTTCATCATGTCGGTCAGCCGCAAAGTTTACCGTAGGATCGAGCTCGGGTGATTTTAATAAGGAAATCTATAAGGTATAAAGCTCATTTTGATATATTTGGCTTGAAACAGTATTAGAAATCACGTCGTCCTTTGTCAGATCCCTAGTACAGTTCCAACCCCCTGAAAGTCACCCTTAAACAAAAGTAATTGTAAGTATGCTTTCGTAGTAACGAAACTTTTGTTTGAACTTTTGTATACTACTGTATAAAACCTGAACTTTGTGTATGTTACTTGAGGAGCTATAAAAAGATGTTTGCCAAGCAGGCAGACACCTGCGGTGGTTGCTTCATCATGTCGGTCAGCCTCAAAGTCTGCCGTATAAAACATGTATGCAACATGTATACAACAAGTATAAAACATGTATGCAACATGTATCAAACAAGTATGCAACAAGTATAAAACATGTATGCAACAAGTATAAAACATGTATGCAACAAGTATAAAACATGTATGCAACAAGTATAAAACATGTATACAACATGAATGCAACAAGTATAAAACATGTATGCAGCATGTATCAAACAAGTATGCAACATGTATCAAACAAGTATGCAACAAGTATAAGACATGTATGCAACAAGTATAAAACATGTATGCAAAAAGTATCAAACATGTATCAAACATGTAGGCAACATGTAGGCAACAAGTATGCAACAAGTATAAAACATGTATGCAACAAGTATAAAACATGTATACAACATGAATGCAACAAGTATAAAACATGTATGCAACATGTATCAAACAAGTATGCAACATGTATCAAACAAGTATGCAACAAGTATAAGACATGTATGCAACAAGTATAAAACATGTATGCAACAAGTATAAAACATGTATGCAAAAAGTATCAAACATGTATGCAACAAGTATCAAACATGTAGGCAACATGTAGGCAACAAGTATGCAACAAGTATAAAACATGTATGCAACAAGTATAAAACATGTATACAACATGAATGCAACAAGTATAAAACATGTATGCAACATGTATCAAACAAGTATGCAACATGTATCAAACAAGTATGCAACAAGTATAAGACATGTATGCAACAAGTATAAAACATGTATGCAACAAGTATAAAACATGTATGCAAAAAGTATCAAACATGTATGCAACAAGTATCAAACATGTAGGCAACATGTAGGCAACAAGTATGCAACAAGTATAAAACATGTATGCAACATGTATCAAACATGTATGCAACAAGTATAAAACATGTATGCAACAAGTATCAAACATGTATGCAACAAGTATAAAACATGTATGCAACAAGTATAAAACATGTATGCAACGAGTATAAAACATGTATGCAACAAGTATAAAACAAGTATACAACAAGTAAAAAACATGTATACAACATGAATGCAACAAGTATAAAACATGTATGCAACATGTATCAACCATGTATGCAACAAGTATAAAACATGTATGCAACAAGTATAAAACATGTATACAACAAGTATCAAACATTCATGCAACAAGTATAAAACATGTATGCAACGAGTATAAAACATGTATGCAACAAGTATAAAACATGTATGCAACAAGTATAAAACATGTATGCAACATGTATGCAACAAGTATAAAACATGTATGCAACATGTATCAAACAAGTATGCAACAAGTATAAAACATGTATGCAACAAGTATAAAACATGTATGCAACAAGTATAAAACATGTATGCAACAAGTATCAAACATGTATGCAACAAGTATCAAACATATTGTATGCAACAAGTATAAAACATGTATGCAACATGTATCAAATAAGTATGCAACATGTATCAAACAAGTATGCAACAAGTATAAAACATGTATGCAACAAGTATAAAACATGTATGCAACAAGTATAAAACATGTATGCAACAAGTATAAAACATGTATGCAACAAGTATCAAACATGTATGCAACAAGTATCAAACATGTATGCAACAAGTATGCAACAAGTATCAAACATGTATGCAACAAGTATCAAACTTGTATGCAACAAGTATCAAACATGTATGCAACAAGTATAAAACATGTATGCAACATGTATCAAACAAGTATGCAACATGTATAAAACATGTATCACAGCTTTGTGTTGCTCTGCACCGGGGAGGTAAAGAGCAACGCTGGTTTTCAGACTGCTACTAGTTGGGTGACATCACGTTATTAAAAAAAGACAATAAAAAAAAAGAGCTGTTAGTTCATAAATACTTAATGAATTACAGAATAAGGTATGGTTACAGATTAGATTATTATTATAATTATTATTAGATATTAGATTTCTGCAGGATGGATTTTTTAGCTGTCATACAATGAAATGTAGTGCTTCTAAAGTTCTATCGAATGCCCATAGTGGCTTGTCTGCGGGAAGCCTGTAAGTCAAAAAACATGATAGTTAAAGTCACCACCTTTAACTGCAAATATCTCGATTTCTGCAGGATGGATTTTTTAGCTGTCGTACAATGAAATGTAGTGCTTCTAAAGTTCTATCGAATACCCATAGTGGCTTGTCTGCGGTAAGGCTGTAAGTCAAAAAACATGATGGTTAAAGTCACCACCTTTAACTGCAAATATCTCGATTTCTGCAGGATGAATTTTTTAGCTGTCATACAATGAAATGTAGTGCTTCTAAAGTTCTATCGATTGCCCATAGTGGCTTGTCTGCGGGAAGCCTGTAAGTCAAAAAACATGATGGTAAAAGTCACCACCTTTAACTGCAAATATCTCGACTTCTGCAGGATGGATTTTTTAGCTGCCATACAATGAAATGTAGTGCTTCTAAAGTTCTATCGAATGCCCATACTGGCTTATCTGCGGAAAGGCTGTAAGTCAAAAAACATGATGGTAAAAGTCACCACCTTTAACTGCAAATATCTCGATTTCTGCAGGATGGATTTTTTTGCTTTCATACAATGAAATGTAATGCTTTTAAAGTTCTATCGGTTACCCATAGTGGCTTATCTGCGGGAAGCCTGTAAGTCAAAAAACATGATGGTAAAAGTCACCACTTTTAACTGCAAATATCTCGATTTCTGTAGGATGGATTTTTTAGCTGTCATACAATGAAATGGAGTGTTTTTGAAGGTCTACCCATTCCACCATACGCCTACTCTGCGGGCGATAGTTTTTTGATTTGGGCGGGAATGCCCATTCTCCTTTAAATATATTTAATATTTGAATTAAGAATTAAAAAGAATAAAGTATATTTTACCATAGACTGCTGATATTTTTAGCGGATTCGCTCATTTATTGTTTTATGTTTTTTTTGTATTTTTATTATTATGATACTATTCAATATTCTAAGCCGAATACTTAAAAAACACAAACTAGGTTTTATTATTTTTAAAAGTTACTTATAATATTAATAGTTTAGTGCTTGTCACCTAAATTAATACATCAGCCTTAAAATATTATATTCATTACCTACCTAAAAATCGTTAGTTACTTTAATAAAAAAAATAGTAAGTAGCAATATAATGATAATAATGTCAACTGCCTAAAGCAATGTAGATATTCTCTCAAATGTATATTCAGAAATATTTTGGGCTGCCCTTTGTTGCAAAGCATTCTCTACTTTTCTTATTTTTTAATTATAAAAAATGCAACCGTTTCAAATTCTTCGCAATAAATACTTAATTAAATTTGTGCCGTACTCGTAGCTTCGCCGTAATAAATTCCAGCTTCTTACTTTCGTGCCTTAAACAAGTGGCCACTTTACATTATACAGGGTGTGGCAAAATTTTACTACATGAGGGCAGCCTTTTCTTTTGTAGTTAGACGGTTTTGTTCCTAGGAAACTAAAGTTTTATTAAAAAAATAAAAACACTGCATTTTTGGATTTTTAGAAAATTTACAGACAGATTAGAAAATGACGTCAAAAACGACAAGAGCAGAGATTTGCTTGGCGTTGGTGATGTTTTAGATCAGTTGTTTGTGTTAGTTACTTTTCTGTTTTTAATTTACAAAATGTATTGTTACTTAGTTGTTTTTGTTAACGTCCACGACCTTACTGTATCCTAAATTGTTTCTTATACGTGAAAACCTGTTATTGGCTTTCTGCTTCTATCTAAGTGATCTATTAGTTATTGTAGCTGTTGGTTTTCCTATAAATAAATAAATAAGTTGGTCTCAATCGACACCATTTCCAATCAGGAACACTTTTTTAAAGTAAAAAAACGTTAACAAAAAACGTTTTCCATACCATTTCTTCCTTAATAAGGGTAGCTGTTGTAAAAATTGTCCACAACCTGTATACATGATTGTACAGGCTGAGCATTATAATTTTTTTATTTAATTACCTACGAAAAAAATACGGCATAATCTCAGCCTCTCCAATTTAACTTTTTAACTTGTATCACCCTGTATACTTATTTTTAGCGTGTCAAGAGGCACGCATATAAATCACGCGTTGACACTTCATATATCACGGCGAATATTGTTTTATCGATGCGGTTTTATCGACAAATTCTATCGATACCGCGCCAGATATCGATCAATGGCGGATTTGGTAGTCAATCTCTAGCGGTGCGTTTAAGCTGGTACACCCAAACTGTTTTTGTATCCTTAACTATGTTCTCGTGTACATTTAGTGTGTGTGCATATGAATAACTAAGTAATAGTAATTTTTAATAAAAATAGCATTTATACAGGGTATAAAAAGACGTCCACCGAAACCGAAATGGGTAGGCATACCCACACAAAACAACCAAATCTAAAAGGATTTTCCGAAAAAAATCATTTGTTAGGTATTGGGATTCTTCCAGGTGATTGTAATTAGAAACACGGAATTCCTACTTGCTAACAGTTTATAATCAAATAATATACAAAATAATATTTATCAAACGGGCGTGAAACGGCTTCCGAATCAAAATTGTAATGGCGTCCGGCCGGATGTCCGTGCGCATAGGGATGGGCTGGTGTCCACGTAAGGATGCCCATCGACCACAGATAAGGTATTTGTTTCCTAAACACATTATATCTGGAGAAACCCCTTGCAACCCCTCAGTTTTCGGTAGTAGTATTTTTACACCCTATTCGGTTTATCCGATTAAGCTATAAAGACACTCCAACTAAAACATGTGAAAATATTTAAAAAACTTTTAAAAATTATTTTCTGTTTGTTTTTACCTGTTTTCAAAAAAATAAATAAGCAAGCTAACTTATTTATTTACACAGTGCGCTCTCGCCTTTATGAGCCCTAATATGAGCTATGACGAGAATTCACTTAAATATTCCTTATCCAGTTTTTAATTCGACAAGGTACTTGATATCAGGATTTTTCTAAGAAATAAGAACCTTGTCTTAATGAATAAATTATGCGAATTGAATTGGTAACAAATTGAGAGTGATTGGTTTGAAATGTAAGGGTATGTTTCGTAACTCGTTTCAATTTTAAATTTTGGTCTATGAATTATTTTTATTTTTTGTTAAACGCAGCAAGTTTATAGTAGGTATCTAGAGATATCCAGAAGCTATGTTAAACCTGAATACCAATTGTTTACAGCTAGGATCACAAACAATAAATGATTTCATTTGATTTGAAGGTATACACGCTAAGACAAAGATATAGGTATGTTTAGCAAATGGACCTGTAGTACCTATTGTTGTAGTGCAAACATTGAAAAATTCAAAACAGTGGCATTCCAGGAGTGCCGCAGAAGTGAAAACTTGAACGATGTTTTGGTAACGGTTCTAGGCTTAAAAAAAATACAAAAAAGTGCAAAAAGTTACTGTCCCACTGGGATTCGAACTCGAGGCTGTCTCATCAGACGCGATGACTCTCACACTTCGACCGATGTAACGAAATTAAGGTACCTACGTATAGTAAGAGAATGGTGTCGTAACATTCACGTGACTGAGTTTGATATCTTTCTCCAATCTCAAAAATCCCAATGCGCCTAAAAAAGTTTTCACTTCAAAAAGCTACCTCTAATCAAACTAACTTAGGTACATACTTACCGCTATAGCTAAAACGAACTTACTTTTTGGAAAAAAAAATCTCGTAAGGACTCGTAGTTCTGCTGCATTGCTACTACATAAAGTTCTCATTTTGTTTGGTCTTTAAAAAAAAGTGGCACTCCGGTAGTGCTGAAAGACGTGAAACTTGAACAGATACAGATCCTTATATACAGAGGTGTCGGTAACGGTGTCGCGAGTTCAATGGCTATTCCCATCTCAAAAAGTGCCCTAGGCGCGTTGGGCACAGCCAGAAGTTTTCACGTCAAAAATCTCGCCTAACAAAATAGAATCATCAACACGTTTCAACTATTGCTATTATATTTTGTGAAGGAGTGCGTGTTTCATTTCAAGGCTTTGGATTCGGCAAACTTCAAGAGTAAATAACCATACATTATAAATAAATATAAATAGGTACTTATATAAATTTGTTTTATAAAAATTGTATGTAATCTGTGTTATAATTTTAATTTGTGCTAATAAACTATAACTTAAAAAAAGCTTCGAATCTGACTCTAAATCATTCAAGAAAAAACGGACTCGCGCACGAAGGGTTCCGTACCATTATCCATAAAAACGACAAAAAAAATGTTATATGGGAGTCCTTTTAATCTGTTTTTTTGTATTTGTTGTTTTAGCGGCAACAGAAATACATCATCTGTGAAAATTTCAACTGTATATCACGGTTCATGAGATACAGCCTGGTGACAGACAGACAGACAGACAAACGGACGGACACCGGGAGTCTTAGTAAAAGGGTAATTACACCGACTATCTGCATTCTTTAATCCTACATCGTTTTACCGTTTTAATATCATTCGAACGCTGACATTGGCAAAATTGTGACACCAATGATGTTGTATACTATAATTGTGACACATACCGTCATAAAAGCCAGAGAAAAAAAAGAAGAAGAAGAAGTAAAAGGGTAAAAATGGAACAAATTTATTCAGATTAGTTTTATATTATTGTCACGATAGCATTTATGTATCGATTAAGTATATTATTGTATATTTATTTGCGCTTGAGTGATGTAATGTTTATGTACCGACATACATAAGTTCCTATTGTTTCATTACACGCATGTTTGTTTACCTAAGCCATTGTCTAGTAGGCATATAAATACTGTATATAAATTGGTATTATGTGAACTAGTAGGTTTATCTAGAAATGGTAAATGCAATGAGGTTATAAACAAAACAATAAGGTAACAGTACAGGTAAAGTTTATTCCAAATTATTATATTATTTAATATTATTATATTTCAGCAGCATGAACTAGCAAGCTATAAATAATTAAATAGAAAAGTATACTTTAGAAATATCATATTATTAAGTTATCTATCTATCGTATTTTTCAGGAATTTTTAACGTCACGTTTTTTGTCAGGTTAAATAAATAAATAATGCTGGACTATTCACACAGCATCATCTAGCCCCAAAGTAAGCAGAGCTTGGTTATGGGTACTAATATGTTATGTTATGTTACATGACAAAAAACGTGACGTAGTAAATCTTACAAATTAATGGTTTTCAAAAATAAATATTAATGAAATAAACTAATTTTATTAATTACTAGCTGCGCTCCTGCGGCGTGACCCGCGGTCCCTCGGGATTTTTTCAGGATAAAAAGTGGCCTATGTAATGGGCATGGATAAAGGTTGTATCCCAGGGAAGGCCCTGGGATACAACCTTTATCCATGCCCATTTTCAGCCTAATTCAGTGGTTTGGGAAAAGGTAACAAGCAGGCAAATAGATAGACAGAATTACTTTTTTTTTTGTTTGAGTAATAAGTTTTAACATTTTGAGTGACTAAAATCGACTAAACGAGTGTTAAAAATCTTAAGGCAAGAATTCATACTAATATCTTCTAATACTAAGAAACTTAATAAATTAAATTAGTCAATTTAAATCTAAAAATGATATGTTATTATTCTTTGTTATTCTTGATTGCTTGAAAACTCTTAAATCTAAAAGAAAAATGATTTGAATGTGTTGATTAATGAATTCGAAAAAAATTACGTATCGTTTATTTTTTTTAATTTTGTTTTTATATGAATCGAAATGGAAAATCTAGTCTACAGAATAATACTTTCTTGGTAAACAAACAGCAAACAAAAATCTAGCCACAGAAATAACCATAAAAAAACAATAAATTAATGACAATATCATTCGATAATGATCTAAACAATCACTAACCTTACATTAAATCTATTAAAATAAAAAACATACTTAACAAAATATTATAATTACATATATTTTGGAACGACAGTTTTTTGCGCCAATCAGGGTCAAGTATTTGGCCTTGACTTGAATTTAGTATTATTGGCTGTCAGCGTCCTTGATTTGAGTTGCCCTAAATAAAATTAGCCTCCATGTTATTAATACATTTTTTAAATTATATTATAAAGACTTTTTATCTTAAAAATACACTGGAATGTTACAAATTTGGTATTTCCTTGGTAAAGAAATTTGATATTTTATTTTAATATTGAGATTTTTGGTACTCCACTATAGTACATTTTATTGTAAATTCAGCTTTAAGTAAGAATTTCATTCTTTTTCGGCCCTGACTTTCAATACTTAATTGTGATTTGTGTGTAATATAGGTATAGACCACTTTAGCACACTTCCGATCGAATCATTATGAAACTAAATTTGAACTTACGAATTTACGAGTATAACCAGCCAGTCAAACCCAAGAATTTCAAATTAAGAACATTTTAAATGACCACAAATTTCAAATTACGAATAGGGGCCAACAACACCCAATTTCAAATTTCGAACATCATAAACAAAGGAATCCTCGGACAAGCTCTATGAAGTCAATCTTGATAGTCCACAGAGTCCTAGCAGCTAAATGCGACATTGCGGGGCGTCTTCAGAAATCGCAGGTCGCTCAGGCCTCCGCACCCTCAATCAGCGTTTATCATCTGGAACAATTAAATTTTTCTCTTTAGTTTCACGGTAAATAATAGTTATAGGGTAGCGGGGGACACCTGAGCGACCTGGATACAAAAAAAACAGTGGCACTCCAGGAGTGCCGGCAGATGTGAAAACATGAACAATTCTAAGCTTGGCTCGCACGGATACTTTTTGAGGCGAATCCAAGAAGTTTTTCTTATCTCTTTTCACTTCAAAAATGGCAAACAAAAAAGCCGCCGCCGGTTTAGCTGAAATAGGCGCGAAGGTTTTTGAATCTCGAACGGTGTCAATGTTTAGCTAAAACATTTTTAGTTCATTTGGTTGGCAAGTCTGGTAGCTATCAATTGAAACAGAATCCCCCCAGGATAACACAGTAGGTAATAAAACAAGAGCTGTATGCACACCCACACAGACACGGTGTGTACTCTCTGTACGTAATGGTACGTAGCGATTTGACACTTGCTCAATAATAGTAGGGTTGGTGCGTGATTTTAATTCGTAGTGGAAATGCGAATTGGGAATGCGGAAGAAATTCTTTATAACGAATACCTACTGCAGTTAGTAATTGGTTCATAGTACATTCACTCTCACTGAAAAATAGACACAACTTGAAGAATTGGTCGTAAGCACAGACTAGAAGAAATAAGATTCTAAGTGATCCCAGCGGTCCTACTGAATAAATGCTTTTTGACTTTGACAAATAACCCGGTGTCAGTGAGCAGTCACATGACTCGCACGTGACCTTTTCGAGGGGAATCCAATAATTTTTTCTCATCTCATAACTGCCACACGCGCCTAAAGAAGTTTTCGCTCCAAAAAAAATATAAAAACGAAATCCAATAAATAGTTACTATCCCGATCGAATTCTTTAACAAAAGACTTAAACGCGCTCCAATGGCATTGTGCTTACAGGTATCAGGGAAAACATTGTGTTTATATTGATGATGGATATATTCCAATCCTTAAATACAGAAGAATTCGGCTTCGAGCGTCTGTGTTTCCGGTGAGCTACGACCCTGATGTTTTTAAGAAAAGAGTTAATAGGCACCTTCTGGGTAGGCTCGCTCCATCGTAGACCTCATTCTTGCCTATGTAAGTTTCGAGGTCAAGAGCCGATCCATTCTTCATAAACAAATGCACTACGAACGCAATTCTACGTAATCATGCTCTAGTTTCGAATAGCATTGAACAGTCTAAAACTATGCCAAATCTTATCTACAACTAAAATTAAGTCGAACGTCGAGCCTGTTCTTTCTTCACGGAGATAATCTCAATACATAATACTTATATTATCTACCTCAGTGCTTATTTTCTTTTTTGTAAATTCAATAATAAACCAGGCACGTGACAACCCTAGTGAAGTACACACACAGGCACACGTGTCGCGCAACCGGTCGATTGACGTCAATGGCTGAGTACGAGGATATAAAAAAATTAAAACTATCGGCTTACTACGGTAAACGAGAGAACCATAACAGGCATTGTTTCGCTACAGTAAAAAATGTATATTTTTTACCACATTAAAGCTAGAGAGCTTGAATGTTTTTTTTTTAACTCAATAGGTACGAATCTACATACATACATAAAGTCACGCCTCTTTCCCAAAGGGGTAGGCAGAGACCACGGATCTCCAGTCGCTACGATCCTGACACACAACTTTCGCCTCATTCACTCTCATTACATTACGAATCTATTTTGCTATTAAGTATTACTGGCCTTACAAATAATCGTGGTATTTTATTCTAGGGTGAAAAAACTCATTTTGTATCTCTATTTATATTTTACTTGCAAAAAACGCAAAGATAGGATAGGTATTAGTAGGTACAGATATTTGGGTCAAAAGCTGTAATCAAGTATACGTCTTTAGCTCTCTAGTTAGGTGCACTAAACGATTACGCAGGTTTGGAAGAGTAGGCGAGATAGGACGATGCAACAAACTAAGCGAGTGAGCGAGATAGCTATACAACGCTGTCTTCGTCTTTTAGGCGTCATCAAAAATGGATTCTGCGTAGCTGCGCAGAACCCCACTTCAGAGAGCAAAAGTTCGGTTGTGCGTACTGTACTTTGTTTGTTTTATTTTTAAACAAAATAAGCCTGTCACTAACATATAACCTAAGGTGGTCGCACGACCAATCCTCGCCCTGTCAATTCAATAGAAGAAATGCTGAGACGTCAGAAGCTAGCCATTTTCTGACGTCATCAGTATCTTTTCTATAGAAAAATTACTGCGGCGCGGAAATATGTGCGATCAGCTTTATTCAGTTGGTTAATTTTTTAAAGCCGTAGAAACTTGCTCAGAACAAAAACTTCCAACTATGTAGGTAGTTGGCGAGCTCTAGTTAAGTGGCCACGTTATACCTTCGAACTAGGATTTGATTTTTTTTAATTAGCCCCACTGCTGGGCAAAGGCCTCCCCCGTCACCTTCCACACCTCGCGGTCTTCTGCATTAAAATCATCCTAATTTCATTAAAATCCCATTTGATTTATAATAACAAATTGATATAGAAAAGTATTTATATCAAAATAATAAGGCGCAATGATTACAGCTGCCTGATTATATTAATTAACTGAAATTTTAATATTAATCTAGTAACGAGGATATTAAAACTATTTACCCCAAACAACATGATTAAAAATAAAAACAAAACCCAGCCAAGTGCGAGTCGGACACGCGCACGAAGTTCCGTACAATATCTATAAAAACGGCAAAAAAAATCACGTTTGTTGTAGGTATGGGAGCCCTCTTAAATATTTATTTTATTATTTTTTAATATTTGTTGTTATAGCGGCAACAGAAATACATCATGTGTGAAAATTTCAACTGTCTATCATGGTTCATGAGATACAGCCTGCTAAAAGTAAGTAAGTTCGTATGAGTCAGTGGCCAACTCTGGTGACGGAGTTTTTAGGCCGCCTTAAGGCCTCCGTCATGGCTTAACGACTTAAATAGCCGGGACTGACAGCCTGCTGACAGACGGACAGACAGACTAAACTGACTAACCCTTAAAATTGTATCAATGTAGGTAATACTTAGATTTAAAAAATTTAAAGACTCGAAGAGTAATTTTTATAAAATTATATTAGAAGCGAATTACAAAAGTGTTTGCACTACATGGTTCGAACGAACTGACATAACAGGAAGAAGATTATTTTTTCTAGACTGCTCCCACACAAACACAAATCCAATATTTTTCCAATGCCAATTTGCAATTTATTTAACTTATTGTGTCCTACTGATTTTCACTAAAGTCAACATTTTTCACTGGCCTCTATCTTTGGCGATCTTCCACTCCCACCATCTTTATTTTTATTTTCCTCCCCAAACCCGTCGAGATTGTCCCGCCAACGCCTTCTCGGCCGGCAACAACTCAACAATAAAATTAGCAATGTTATTTTAATCTATAAATGATAGCTAAGTCACTCAGTGGGTGTCTGAAAACAGTCGAACACGACGCGGCAACCCCAAAAAAGGTGGCGAGACGATCTGGATGCATTCGAGAGCGCAAAAAGTGGAAGCTAAGGGGGAGACTTTTGCCCAGCTGTGGGACATGATAGGTTGAGTAAAAAAAATGATAGCTATGTTTTTGTATCAATTTTCTCTCTTAACTCAGTTTCATGAAATTCAAACATTGAACCAAATGATTCAGTCGGTATTTACACTTGCCAAGTTTGCCCCACTTTTGTTCAGAGAATTGATTTATCCTCAAATGTTAGGTACTAACTTTGTTTATTTTTGGCTAGCTTTAGGCACATAATGAATGAATGAAATGAATGAATGAACACTTGTCTTTATTGTACACCAAAAAAACAGTGAAAACAAAGACATTTAAAAACAACTAGCTGTCCGTCACGGTATTACCCGCGGTCCCTCGGGAAAACTTCACTTTCCCGGGATAAAATATAGCTTATGTTCATCAGGAATAGTGTAGGATTTTAATGGTGAAAGATTTTTTCAAATCGGTCCAATAGTGTCGGAGCCTCAATTCAAAGAAACAAACAAATCTTTCCGCTTTATAATATTAGTGTAGATAACAGAATACTTTATGTCAGATTTTTTTTTTTTTGACCTGAAATTTTTATTTATTTATTAAGTTTCACCATAATGAAAGACCATTAAATTGCACAATTACCGCCTTAAGTAAATCGCAAAAAAATACCCAAAAGCGATTTCAAAATAACTAAGGTCGATGTGTCGTGATGTTACAACCCTTAATTGACCCTTAAGTGACGACCTCTGTAGCGCAGTGGGCGAAAGTCCGCTTGCGACGCAGTAGGTTGCGGATTCGATCCCCGCCGCGGGACAAATGTTTGTATGATCTACAAATATTTGTCTCGGGTCTGGGTGTTTCTATGTATAATATGTATGTATTTACAAAACAAAAAGTATATAAGTAGTATATCAGTTATCTGGATCCCATAGTACAAGCTTAGTTTGGGGCTAGATGATGCTGTGTGAAATTGTCCAGCATTATTTACAAAAAAATTTACAAAAATTATGTTTTCCCACCACCCGCTTGAAAAGCTTACTTTTTTCGTCATGGCAAGGTTTTTTTTCTGCTTCCAAAAAAAACAATATTCCCATAAACAATGATGAAAATGAAGCTTTAAAATCTCAAACTCCGCTGTCCATCCATCCGTCTGTCTGTAACTCATGAACTGTGATAGTTAGACAGTTGAAATTTTCACAGATGATGTATTTCTGTTGCCGCTATAACAACAAATACTTACTAAAACAATATTGAGGGAGCTCCCATACAAAAAATGTGATTTATTTGCCGTTTTTATAGATAATGGTACGGAACCCTTCGTGAGCGAGTGCTACTCGCACTTGACCGATTTTTCGTATATGCGTGAGCAGCTGGGATCACTTAGAATAGTCTCTAGTTTTACTCCTGTTCTTGAGCAACCAATACCGTGAATCAGGGCAACAAAAACGGTTTGGGGCCTAGCATTCTTTCAGGTGATCTATCTTAAAACTAAGTCAAGATCCAGTGGGGAGCCAGTCAAACAAAATTGAGGCTCGTTAAATAAGTTTTCACACCCGGTCATACATTTTTTCGTCTCATAGTCCTAATAGAAAGTAAACCATTTCTCCCTCCTAAAAAACAAAATGGCCGGCGGGAGGTAAAGTTGTATGGGATTTCATTTCTCCCTCTGAACCTCATGTGAACAGATAAGTAATGAGATTTGAATTTCGAACTTCAACATTTCTATTAAAATTTTTACTATTGAGTTCACTCACACCCAATAGAACTTATATGAAAAAAAAAGAAAAAATGTGGCAACTAATCTTTTTCTTCCGAATTGATTTTTGATGTTTGCTAAAATATTTTTTGAGAATAAACGGACGCCCTCAATAAAATATTTTTTGAGAATAGACGGACGACCTCGACTCCTTCGATAGTGGGTGGTGGGAGCTATCGAAGGAGAGTTGATGGATTTGGGAGACCTTTGTCCAGCAGTGGGACAGTATAGGTTGAATAAAAAAAACGAATAGATTATTATTATTCTACCTATAAAACCTGTTCATTAGACTTGCTTGCTATTTTATGGGTGTAAGAATTCACTATTTTTCTCGCAGTACCTATGTGTGAAAAGCAGAGTATTCACCTCGGGGTCAAGCTGTCTTAGTCTTGGGCGCTCTTGAATCCCTCGCTGTCTCAGGATTCTAGTCATTAACTCCCTCGTTGCACTCAGGAGTTAACTATAAACACCCTCGCTGTCGCTCGGGAGTTAACTAAAGAATCCTTCGATGCGCTTGGGATTCAATATGGCGCCCGTGACATAATACACTGCTTTATCCCCTTGGTGAATAATCTACTATTAGATGCTCATAAAGTACAAGAAACTAGCACCTCAACAAAGTACTACGTCATTAAAAACACAACCGAGAACGCGAGGAGTAAAAGAAGTATTAATATCGTTCTATGGTAGAGATCTCGAATGAATGAATGAACGATTGACCAAGATAATAGTAAAACTCAATTGGTGCGGGGAGAGGAGATTCCACTCTATATGTAGTGTTAGGTTCCCTCTGAGTATAAATATCAGTGTGAACTCACACAGGATAAGCCGGTCGCGAGCTAATAGTTTAATTGTCCCACTTTATTGGGCGTTTCAATGCCACTTAAGTACTTTACTACAGCATGGAGTAATAGAAGTTAATACATATGATATTGTTGACGTATTTTTTTAAACGAGCTTTGAATGATGAAGGACAGTGTAAAAAACCCGCAACTGCAACATTAGCTCCACATGCATTGTCCTTTCATATAAATAAGACCAAAGAGCTATAAGGTTAGTTTTAAGTGTCAAATCTATTCGAAAAAAATTTATTTGCACCGCCAGTGGCATTTTCATTTGAGCGCTTCCGTGCTTCAGAGGGCACGTTAAATTGTCGGTTAAGCCATAGCGGCCTAAAAACTCCGTCGACTCATACGAACTTTTAAAAACATGATCAAAAACCCTTTGCCGTCCCGTTAAGTGTAGGAAATTTTTTCTTCGCACTAAATCTTTGGTTTTTATACATTTTATTTTACATAAAAATTACTAGACCAGCACAATTGCTATTACGGTATTTACAAAGAGTAATATGCAGTTAATAAACCATAGCACAATAGTTCCCTTAGCAATGCGAACGTTCAAATATGTGCCCAGTGGGTCGAGGCAATATGACGTCAATACCGTCCGTGAGATGTGGTTTATGTCTTTATGTCATACATAGATGTCAATGTGACAGTTGTATTGTTGAATCGACGTTTTTATGCGCTATTTTACTAATGAAGGCTTGGATACTTGGCAGAAGATTTGGAAAATGGAATGTATTGAAGAAACAAGCCGCCGTGTTTTATTCAAAACCAAATTGACAGGACTGACTGACTAAAGAATTAAGGGTCGATTCACATCTGACCGAAGATCCGTCGCGGATTATCGGTCGCGGAACGCCAGAACTGACAAATGTATAGAAAAACACTCCGACGGATGATACGTTACTCCGTCGAGTGTGAACGGTCGAGTGTTTTTCTATACATTTGTCAGTTCTGGCGTTCCGCAACCGATAATCCACGACGGATCTTCGGTCAGATGTGAATCGACCCTTATACATTATTTTCATACTTGACATTGGCAGAATTATACTGATACTACAGTTAGTTGCCATTTAATAAAAGAAGAAGAAGATGCTTTATGCTACCATGCTACAGTGCCACGAACTTATATGGACCGGTGGTCAAATGAGGAACTATTGAATTTTACTTTAAAAATTCTAAGTTGCGTTCAAAATAAATAAATAAATAATGCTGGACATTTCACACAGCATCATCTAGCCCCAAACTAAGCAAAGCTTGTACTATAGGAACCAGATAACTGATATACTATTTATATACTTTTTGTTTGTAAATACATACATATTATACATAAAAACACCCAGACCCGAGATAAATATTTGCAGGTCATACAAACATCTATCCCGCGGCGGGGATCGAACCCGCAACCTTCTGCGTCCCAAGCGGGCTTTCACCCACTGCGCCACAGAGGTCGTCAAACTGACAACCGATACTTAAAATTTCCAGCCTTATTGTCTAACTCGACTGGAAATGGATTTCAAGTTAGACAAGGCTGCTGGTCAAAAGTACCCGAAAGGCTTGTATGAAATGTAATGAGGATGAATTATGAGTAGGAATATCAGGATCTTAGCAAGACGTGTAAAACTATGGTCACCCTTAGGCCTTGTACGCACTACGCGTTCCAGGGGGCCCACTTTAAAAGTTTACATCGGGTCGGTCGGGCCCGATCGAGACACATACATTGTACCAAATGTAAGAAAATGTTGGAACCTAGCATGGTGTGAATCTAGTACGATCCATCACATAATATCGTTGGTCGAACACAGTAATAAAACATTTAAAAATTAAAAATAAATGTAAATTTTGAGTTTTTGAAAAAAGTATAAATTAGTCAAACTTAAGAAAACCACTGCACAGTTAAGTATAACTAAATACAATTTAAGAGATGACAACGTTATAGACTATGTTGAAAAAACTTAAATCAACAGACATACTATATTACGTTTAAAAACTAAAAAGAAACCAGACTTCATTAAACTAAGGTCGAAAATTACATGTGAGGTTTTTTTTTTGCGGGAAAAGTATCAATAAATAAAAAAAATAAGGGACCTATGTGTACCCAACGTAAGTAATTAAATAATTATGGGACCTGTGTGTACCTTTCAAAGAATTTTCCAAATTGGTTCAGGTCAATTGAGAGCCTCCTTTTTGATGTCGGTCGAAAAAAAATGTGCCATTCATTATACCCGAGTACATTACCGCGACAATAGACCGTTCATTCATAAATAATGGATGTGCTTTCTCAATGGAGAGTCGTCATGAAATCACCGACCTACATGTCTTTCAATTAGATCTTATAGAACAAACGGATATTTGTGGTCTTTCTCATAACAAGCGTGAGGCTAACACGGTTTGGACTACTTTAGTAATTTAGTCGCGTAGCGAGTATACTGTTGCTGAACGTGACCAACTTAAATTTTATGTAACGTTCGGAATATTTTAAAAGAAGAATTATATCTGATTCCCCCTTGCGAATGCCCTTAAAGATCTGACAGAATGACCTTGGCGGTCAGTAACCTTGTTGTTTTTTATAAAAAAAAGTATCATCATTCGTTCATCATATTTGTGGTGTTGTCTACGTGGACGTGGATTAGGGGAAGTCTGAAAGTAGCGCTGGTAACTGAAAAGTTGAGGAGCAATAGGTTAGCGTGGTATGCGCATGTAATGCCGAGGGATGAAAGTCATGTAACTAAAAGGGAAATGAATATGGATGGATATGTGAGTAGAGGTAGACCAAAGAAAAGATGGATGGATTGTGTAAAAGAAGATGTGGGTAAGAAGGGAGTGGATACGGAGATGACGAGTGATAGAGGCAAGTGGAAGAAGAGAACATGTTGTGCCGACTCCGCATAATAATAAGCGAGATAAGGGCATGCAAATATGTATTTTGATCCGTAGCCCAGATATAGACAAAATATTAACCCATCATAATAAATCAGGCAATAAATGAGTAGGGTGATATATCAATGTTTTAATCTTAAAGATCAACATGAGTCCGACCACCATTAATTTCGACTGACATTAAGAACAATGGACCGAGAATTCAACCTTGAGGAGCGCTGGTCATAAAGACATTATTCATACGTCATAGTACTCCAATTCTTTTTTCTTTTTCCTTTATGTTTTACTTTTGTCCACGCCTTTGTTTTGCTAGTCTATTACTAAAATTTTAATAGCTTTATTATCTACACCTATTTCAAGTTTCATGGTCATCCCAATCGATCCACTGGTTCAGGCGTGATTGTGCAAGCCTCGTGAAATTTTTCGAGGATAGTAGCGAGAGTGACGAGAAAGTTAGAGACACTATTTTTCTGTCACCCTCCTGTCAAAGAAGAGATTTAGCATCACAAATGTTTTATGGCGTTCGTCCCGGTTTTTCGGCCCACGCGATTAAAAAGTTTTCCTTCCTCCTACACGATAATATGTGTCCATATTCGTCTTGCATGCCAAAATTATTGTACAGTAAGCGTCAAAACTATAATATCACCACGACGAAACAGATTTAGAAGCTCCATCTTCGTTTTTTCAAATCTTTAAAAGAACTTACAAAAGAACATAGGCCTTTTACTTAAAAATAATTTAAAATAGTTAAATGATTTATGCCGCCTCAGGAGGCAACCTATGCCTACACTAAAGGGCACGCTGTAGTGCCTGGGACATTATTAGGGATGGAATAGGCTTGCCCAGCACCTAATCTATCCTCTTAGCTTAATCCACAGGAAAGACAACGTTAATACGTGTGGAGCTGACTAAGCTGCCGGTTTCCTCACGATGTTTTCCTTCACCGTTATGAGCTCGTGTTAAAGTATGCACTTTAAATTAAAATTGATATGCATATATTTTACGATACGAAAAATCCATTGATCCACGCCCGGGACTCGAACCTACGCCCTTCGTATTGAAAGCCGAGGCACAACCCCACATTTGGTCAACACTGCTTAAAGGAAAAAAACTTAAGGGAACTTATATTTTAGGTGTATTTAGAGGCAAGTCCACGCACTATTTGATAGTGAAAAGGTCCCAGAGGACAATGCAATATGTAACAAGCGGATGCCAGCATCCGTCATTAACCCCATGTCATTGTCCATGGTAAGTAGAGCGTGTCCAGATTAGTTACACTGTAGTTGTGTGTGATTGCAATGAAAGCGAGATGTGTGCAGGGATTATAACAGTTTTGATACTTTCATTGCTAAAGCATTCACGATGCAATTTTTGTCTCGTTTTACTTTGCCGATGCCATTTACCGGCCGAGCGAGCGCCGCACTTACTAAAAAAAAGCCTGGTTTACATTGCGAGCGGAGCGGACTTCTTGTGTTTCCAACAAATAATTGAGCGGAAAGGACTCGAGCAGAATGAGTTGAAATGAACTTTTTTTTATGGAAGAGGGGGCAAACGAGCAAGTGGCACACCTGATGGTAAGTGATTGCCACCGCCCACAGACAACTGCAGCATCAAGAGGCACTGCAGATGCGTTGCCGGCCTTTGAGGTAGGAATATGCTCTTTTCTTGAAAGCGCCTAAGTCGTATCGGACTTGCTCAGTTCTAAATTCAAAAGTATGGAATCTAAAGACAAAACTTCTTGGTGGAAATTAAATCCTATTTTATAAAAAAAGAAGTCCGTTCCGCTTAGCCATTACTCACACCCTTTCGCGTTGTAAACCGGGCTTTATTGTGGGTGTTATTTCCTTTCACAGTGCCCGTATGCCAGTGAATCAGCTTCAGGGGTCACGTTGAATAGTGTAGTTTTATCAATTCATCAGTGGAATGTTTTATAAGCGCATCCTGTTCACGACAAGATAAGTCCATCACAGCGTTGTTTTGTAGTTTTTAGGTATCAATGTTTGTAACCTTAGTATTTTAAACTACATGAAAACTTCATTGTTGGTCATTTAACCTTACTTTAGATGCTTTAGTTAAGATAGCAAGTTTGTTAATTAGTTCATGAGATGATAACATTATGAGTGACTATAGATACCTATTGATCGATATTATAAGGATGTTCTTTCAACTTTCGAAACAACGTTATCTGACTGATCAGTACATAAACACAATATTTACTTAGATCTAATGGCTATTGTCTCGTTAGTATTCAACCAACTAAACACATGTTACTATTCCTTGTAATAATACATATGACTGCAAGCCTATGAGCACTGAAGATATACAAATACAAACATCGTTCATGATCTTTTGTCCCTGATCGTAATTTTTACGCATTTGTATTTACATGACACTAGCTGTCCGTCGCGGTGTTACCCACGTTCCCTCGGGAAAACTTCACTTGCCCGGAATAAAATATAGCTTATGTTAATCAGGGATAATGTAGGATTCTAATAGTGAAAGAATTTTTCAAATCGGTCCAGTAGTTTCGGAACCTATTCAATTCAAACAAAGAAACAAATCTTTCCTCTATAATATTACATTAGTATAGATAGATGTAACTAAAGTTGTATGGAATTTTGTTGAGTGTCTGAGGTATTATTGCGAAGACCACCTAGGTCGTTGTGTTTACGTTGTAGGAATGTTATGAACTTATACAAAACAATAACAGATCGGAATCCAGGACAGTAACATTGAATAATTGATTTTTGTCGTCAATACATTAAAAAATATTAACATTAGTGAGAGCAAGAATATTATATAATATGGAAATGGAAGTGACGCAGAAAATATCTCAGTATTCAATAATCACCAGTAAAAATTAAATGGTCAAATGTTGTGGCCACATAGTGTGGGACAAAAGCAGTTGTGGTGGTAATCCTAGGAGTAGGACCATCATGTGGGATGGTATTGTGACCATAAAAATGAAGCACTTGATGCAAAAGGCACAAGCTCAAGTATGGCGTCTAAACGGAAAGCTCATTAGAAGGACCGCTGGGATCACATAGAATAGTCTTAAAACTAATTTTACTCCTGTTCTTTCGCGACCAATACCGTGTAGAATCAGGGCAACAAACGCGGTTTGGGGCCTATCATTCTTTTAGGTGATACATCTTAAAACTAAAAAGCTCCAGTGGGGAGCCAGTCAAATAAAATGGAGGCTCATCAAAGTTTTTTTAGAAGCTCATATAAAAAAAACTACAAATTATGATCCTACTGATACTATAAATTCGAATGTTTGTGAGCATGGATGTGTTCATGTTTGTTCCTCTTTATCGCAATAACTACTTAATGGATTAAGCTGAAATTCGGCACAGATGTAGATTATAGTCTGGAATAACACAGAAATTTTGCAGGTAAATACCGTGGAACACAGCTAGTTATGATATAAATGATTCAATTGATCATGAATTCGTGAATATCATTTTAATATTATTATTATATTGAAAACAGTAGTTAATAAGAAATTAATAAATCACATCGGTCCAATGCCGTTTTTATAATTGTTCGATCAACCGGTTACTCTCGGGGTTAAAATTGACGTCACATTGAATATTATCCTATTGGTTAAAAGTGGTTCAATAGGCAGACCGTAACAGCTGTTTTGAAAATTCGGTTTCATCATCATTTCGTCCACTGCTGAACATAGGCCTCCCCCATCTAAAATTAACGTATTCTTAGTAATATTTTCGACTTCTCATGCTAACCTGGCTTAGCTCAGAGGCCTTTAGTACTAGAAAGGTATAATTTGGCATAATTATTGGAAGTGGTATTTGATAATGCTGAGAAACTGATTTTTTTTTATATCCCATGCTGTCCTGTTGCTGCAAAAGCCTCCCCAGTTATCGTCCACTCTGCGATCTTTAGGTCAAATCTTCTTCTTCTAACTTAAGGGTATACTTGTCGGCACTACTGATGCATCTCTCTGCACGCAGTTCTATTCAAATAAGAACTATTTATTACCACCCCAACACGTAACCTCTTGTCTTCTCAAACCAACGCAACGGAGCTAGAGCTTCCTGGGGCGGCAAGTATGGTATCGTGTAAACGGGATCGCTCATGGACAAAACACCAAACAGTGAACAATATTTGTAAAGAACTATGACTTATGTGTAAACAAGATATACGAGTACTTGATGCATAACAAAAAATGTAAACATTTGCATAAGGAAGCGATAAACCAAAACAAACGTCAATTGTTATTGTTACAACAATAGGATTAAGATTGTTGTTCAAAGTTCATTGTTATTGATTTGGAGTTGATAGAGTTTGGAAATGAAATGAGATGTGATGTCCTTCGTTCGTTGATTTATGGTTCAAGATCAGTTTATCACAGCATCTACACCAACACAGCTACATCTATGTAGGTGTGTGATGACATTGATGCAACTCTTGTCGCCTAGTTTTAAGGAAGCAGTGTGTTGAACAGGATTCAGTGCTCGTTGCGTGCATATGACACAAGTCTTCTAACTATTTTAGGTTCTAATACATCGGTTTCCTTACGAAGTTTTCCTTCACCGTTAGGGGTTACTAGCATAGTCAACACTTTTACAGAATCTCTTCAACGTTTAACCTAAAACCACACCATATAATAAAAGTACCCACGCAGTTCAATGTTATTCAATTAAAAGATGTTATTCAAAAATTTGAAGATGTTATTCAATTAAAGGATCTAAAATTCCGCTTGAGCAGTTTCAAAATCTGGGTCTCATGTTAGTAGGTCTTTCTTGTCTTCTTTTAAAATACGATAATATTTGCAGGGCTTTGTGTAATACACTCGTAATAGATTCATTTTCAATTCATATTACGAGTAGGTGCTATTCAAATCATGCCTGAATAATTTCATAGCATCATTGATCTAATCTCAAACAAACGTATCTAAAATATAATTATGGCTGTTATTGTTTAGGTAGATAAGTACCTATATCAGTCCAATTAGGTAACGAGGGGTTCCATGTGGTTTAATTTTGTATAAAATAACTGCTTCTAAACATATCACTACTGCGAATAAGCACATTGATCTGTTCCTTTATCAACAGGACCCTACTGAAGTAAATAGAAAATGAACTAACCTTTTTTGGCATGGTAGGTGACTCGAACTCCTCTTCATCTCGACTGGAGAGTGTAGAACAAGACGAACAAGCAGAGTCAGCAGACAGTGACCTGGACCTCAGCCAGTTAACCTCCTCCTCAGTAGCTCCAACAGCAATACCATCGGAGTAGTCACTGACGACCACACTGGGAGTCCGGACAGTCCTACCCCTGGTCTCACAGCCCTCGCTGCCTCTCCTCCCCAGTTCCACAACGTGCGCCTCAATAAGAGTTCTTTCTCTTCGTGGTGACATAGCGTCGGGTGGTGGTGTTATATCCCTTGGATGGGAGTGTCGTCTTCTTGTGTCTAGTTCGACTGCAGAGTCGTCCGAGAGGTCGCGGCTGCGGCGTCTGACAGCAGCGCGGTCATCATCGTCTGAAGAGGAGATGTCTTCGCAGGGGGAGGAGGCGCGCGGGGGGCGGAGGTACTGCATCGGGGAGGGTTCGAACCGGCGCAGGAGCTCGGAAACACGCGGCTGTGTTTGGCGAGCGGCGCGGCCGTTGTGCGAGGCGCGCGCGGCCGCACTGTCGCGCCTCGCGTGCGCCTGCGCCGGTGCCCCCGCGCCTGCGCCCGAGCCCAGCTTCAAGTAGAACAGGCTGTGGGATAGAGCCTTCTCGCGGAGCACGCGGCGGAAATCCTCAGGGGCTGATTGTTCTAGGCGCGGCATTTTTAGCTGGAATTTGGAAAAAGATAATTGTTAAAAAAAGGTTTATATGCTTACTTAAAAATCCGCTTCATAAAAAACAAAACATGATCAAAATTTAAATTTTTTTATTTTCTTTTACTCGTATAAATGGTCAGCTTTTAGGTAAGAAGAGCAAATTCATTCAATTAAAGAAAAGTCATTGGTTGTCAACGGGATATGAGCTACCTATACCTAATAATATTGAATTTTTCTTTATTTTTGAAGATATTATTATACATACATACATACATAAAGTCACGCCTCTTTCCCAAAGGGGTAGGCAGAGACCACGGATCTCCAGTCGCTACGATCCTGACACACAACTTTCGCCTCGAAGAATGTAATGAGAGTGAATACTCTCATTACATTCTTCATACATGCTCGTCGGTTTAGGGTACTTTTGACCTGGCCCTTCTCCAAAATGTCGCCAATTTGATCCAAGAAGGTTCGCCTAGGTCTTCCCCTTCCAGCTGTCCCATGCACACTCGCCTCATACACTTGCTTTGTCAAACGATTATATTATTATAATATGTGAAAATTCATTCATAACAAACATAAATATTTAAAACAATCTAAAAAATATTGCTGACTTACCAAATTTTATAAACGTTTATTCACTGGAAATCACCAAACTCTCATAGCAGTTTATCTGAAACAAATAAAAGAGAACTTTAATAAAAAAAAAATGCTGGACATTTCACACAGCATTTTAATTGTACAGCTAGCACGACCCTTGATCATTATTGCCTTTAAATTGAATAACTTTTTTACCAAAACTTTCGCAATTTCCAAAATGCATTCCGAACAAATCAAGAAGATGTCGCACACTGACTCCACTCGCACCAAACCGGCCTGGAACCGGCTGCAGTCCTTGATGGTATCAATGGTATGCGTAAATTCAAATTACATATCACCTTGGTTTCCTTAGCCCTTACATATTTAAACTACGTATATATATGTGAAAGTTTGTGAATGAATTAATAAATGAAAACTTTATTGTTTACTAGCTGCGCTCCCGCGGTGTGACCCGCGGTCCCTCGGGTTTTTTTCGGGATAAAAAGTAGCCTATGTCGTTCCCTGGGATACAACCTTTATCCATGCCAATTTTCAGCCTAATTTGTTCAGTGGGTTGGGCGTGAAAAGGTAACAAACAGACAGACAGAGTTACTTTCACATTTATAATATTAGTATGGATATACAATAATTGTGTTTATTAATTTACTAGCTGTCCGTCGCGGTGTTTCCCGCGGTCCCTCGGGAAAACTTCACTTTCGCGGGATAAAATATAGCCTATGTTCATCAGGGATAATGAAGGATTCTAATGGTGAAAGAATTATTCAAATCGGTCTAGTAGTTTAAGAGCCTATTCAATTCAAACAAACAAATCTTTCCTCTTTCAAATATTAGTGTAAACAATAAGGTTTTTAAAAGCAGGACAACGAAGCCTGAATTCAGCAGTGGATAAAGACTTTAAGGGATGATGATGATGACCTGTATAATATTTACTGAGTAAACTATTTCTAGAAACTCTTACTGTAGAAATCCATACATCGCAAACTGAATATCTTATCTAATTTCATTATCATGACTGTAACTGAAAAGTTAATGAATAGATACACCTATCAAAGCATGTTCCGTAGGTAAGTAATATCTAACCTAAACATTGATGAAATATTTCTCGAGCGTCATTTATTTCTTTCAGAGTAATTTACTGACGTCTTGATGAGTCAGGCAGACGTAACAATAAGACACCACTACCCCAAAGACGTCAATACTACACCAACTGTGCTAGCAAATCATATTTGCCTAGGAAGATTGATTCTTGAAAATGTATTGAATTAGCCTAAAATTTTATTGTTTTTATTTTATTAGGAATAGATTCTGGTGTATTTTGGTCTGAAGCTGAAAACAAGGAAACCAGCAGCTATAATGTCTAACTTGAAATCCATTCCCAGTTATCATCCGAATTGAGCTCAACCAATCACATAACACGAAAATGACAAATGACGTCTTTTTCGTATTGTGTGATTGGTTGAGCCCAATGGGGATGATAACTGAGAATGGATTTCAAGTTAGTCAATAAGGCTGCTGGATGCTTAGTTTAGGATTTTTGAAGTGAAACCTTTTTTAGGCACGTTGGGCATTTTTGAGATAGGGAAAAAACCATCAAACTCGAGTCACGAGTAACGTGACTGTTACTGACACCATCTCTTATTCACACACTGACGATACAATGTGTCGTCACACATTGTATCGTCAGAATGGTCGATGCGACAGAGCTCTACCTCTGAGTGAGACAACCCCGAGTTCAAATCCGAGTAGGACAGTAACTTTTTGCACTTACTTTTTTTATACTTTATTTAAGTTTAGAACCATTACCGAAACCTCTTTCAAGTTTTCACTTCTGTCGGCACTCTTGGAGTGCCAATGTTTTATTTGTAACCAGTTTGTCATAGTGCAACAAAACAGCCTCATTGAAAAGCACTTAAAAATCTTTTCCCAACATTAGTTCGTCATTGAAACGTCAAGAAGAAGATCACATAACAGCCTCTTAGCGGACTAATTAGTATATGCTCGACAATATTAGTATAGTTGTAGTAATATGAGCGTTGAGGCGTCATGACGGAAACGTGGCTTACCCCCGGTTTCTATATTCAACGGACATTCGTTAGGTAAAAGCTACGACTCGTTTCCACATACAAAAGTTTCACAGCTAGAAACCGACGGTAAGTTAACTGTCAAACTTTTGTATGTAGAAACGAGTCGTAGCTCTTACCTAACGAATGTCCGTTGAATATAGAAACCGGGGGTTAGTCAGCTCAATTGTGACATACATGAAATTATGAGACCTCTTTCCCGCTAGGTATGGCAGAGACAACGGATTTCTTACTGCCTACGATCTTAAATTTTTTTATAGGCTTCTAGAATATATTTTAAAGGGATTCTATTTATTTCGAGAGTTTCCCGATATTTCTTCGGAGTTACATGCGAGTGACAGGTTGTAATATCTTAAATAAATAAATAAATAATGCTGGACATTTCACCCAGCATCATCTAGCCTTAAACTAAGCAAAGCTTGTACTATGGGAACCAGATAACTGATATACTTTTCGTTTGTAAACACATACATAAATAAATAAATAAATATTATACGTAGAAGCACCCAGACCCGAGATAAATATTTGCAGATCACACAAACATTTATCCCGCGGCGGGGATAGAACCCGCAACCTGCATCACAAGCGAGCTTTCACCCTCTGCGCCACAGAGGTCGTCCAAAAATCTGTCATTGAATGTTGGGTTTTTTTTATTTTAAAACACTTGTAAGTACAATGTGTTTGGCGCACTCACTACGCACATCATCGAGAACAATAGGTACATCGAACGTTGCATTTGACGTATGTAATACCAGATGGTGAAATGGAAAACCCTGATAATCATAGTTTTATCAAGGATCATTTATAAAATTGTCGTTGGTTTTATTAGATGTCGCCGGCAGATCGATGAATTAGACATGATATGCCTAGGCATATCGTTGTGATAGGACAAATACAAAGCGGAATTTTTCATTTCCAGCGCTTCGGCAGCCGCTATCGCGGCACGCTCGCTTTGCTCGCTCGCCTCGCGGGTATTTTTTTCACTAGCCTAACATAACCCACTAATTTCGATCTAAGTAAATGTTGAAGTTGACGTTAAGTATTGAACGATATGGCGGGTGTAACTTAGGCAGATCGTGAAATGGCGTGCACGATATACCTAGGCAAGTCATGAAATGTCTAATTGATCGATCTGCACAAAATGGATCGACGACATTGTAAAATCCTCAGATCGAAAAGAGCAGGAGACAAATGGCCGAAGCTAAATGGCCTAATGCTAACTTAAGTTTTATTCCACCACTCCTACCACTCGTCAGTGTGTATCCACTCCATTCACATTCATATCATCTCTCACACAATCCAACCACTTCTTTGACCTTTAACTTGCATTGCATACATTCCCGAGGCGCAACTAGTGTCAATTAATAAAAACTTTAAAAAAACAGTACATATTATCGTGTGGGACGAAAGAAGACTTTTTAATCGCGTGGGCCGAAACACCGGGACGAATATGGCATAAATTAATTACCTAAACTGACCGTAGGCCAACAAAAACTCATGAGAAACAATTTAATTCTCCGTCTGCATTCAATCAGAATCATGCTAACTGCAGTTCAATTACGTAGCTAAATACTCTAATGACTGCCGCGTTTCCACGAAAAAAACAAGTAATCACAGATAATAGCTGGTACAGTCAGTACCAACTGGTAACCCTGCAAGAAGCATGCTGTTCCAAACGCCTAAAAAGTATCGTTCTAATAGAACGCGAATGTGCGATCATCGCAAGTTCTACGCTTGTTTCTCCGCGACCAATACCTGTGCAAATACTGCGAAGAAAAACTACTCAAATAGTTTTTTACTTTCATAGACCCCTCGCACAGACTACAGACTTTCTATCGGCCGATAGTTATACTTCTCCATACCTCATTACGAGCCGAAGTATATTCCGTCTCAACCATCGGCCGATATCTATCTGTAGTCTGCGAGGGGTCTTAAAACTATATATCTATCTAAAGAGTCATGCTCCAAACATAATTTATGTCGAAAGTGTCCTTATTTGACGTTAAACTTTCGTGATTTGGTGACATAATTATTATTTTAAACCGGGTATTTATCACGTACCGCCGTACATACGCTCGTGCATCAGTTCATCCGTGACCACGGACGCTGCAATGCGTCCGAAACGTCGGAAAAAAGAAAAAATAGCAATAGGTACGTGATAAATACGCGGTTTAAAATAATATTAATTTGACGTTCGCGCGATGATCGCGCATTTTTAGCTATTTGGACGATGCCTTATAATGGGAGGGAGTTACTAATTTGTATCGCTAACTGTCCATTGACTAGTTCCCATTGCAATTACGTGATATGGATGCTCGTGTTACTTGCATCAGGAAGCAGTTTGTAAAACAAACCTGGTTGAGTGACGAGCTCGTTCGAGAAGGGGACCGCTATATATAAAATCTCTCTTTCCCGTAGGGGCAAAGACTACTGATTTCTATCAGCTACGATCCTATGCTGGTGCTACCTTCATAACTGATATTTAATCCATTCAGCCATTGCAGTCAGTCTTTAAGTTAAGACCTTTGTATATTTTGAAGTGAAAATTTTTATAGGGCATTTTTGAGATGGGAAAAATCTATTCAACTCAAACTGACAGTGTTACCGACACCACCGTCAGCGCCATCTAGTTTTCAACTCCGTGACCAAACACGGTAAAGAACCTTTATCACAGCGTTTCCCGCCACACGTCGTTAGGATTGACCCGTGACGATTCAAAAATACTTCCTGACGAATCAAATAATTCACGTACCTTATTGTTCAAGATTTCACTTCTGTCGGTACTCCCGGAGTGCTGTTTTTTTTAGTAAAAATATTGAGAATCGAAACATTGAAGGGAGGAACAATGGACTCTTCACATAAACTCACGTATTCACGATGTACCACAGATAATAACAGTTAGTATAGCGAGTGACGTCAAGAGCAGCCTTGTGAAGAACAAGTCTCTTTTGACATTAAAGTACCTATACTTATTTTAATAAATAAACTAAAAAAGTGAGTTCATTTGAGAGCCACCTGGTGACAGAGTAATTATACTTACAATATCTTGATAACACCGTAGCCACTAAATCAGTTAACTCATTGGAAAACAAACACTTTTTGTAAAATAAATACGCCAGTCCATAACAATAAAGAATCAATTGATTTATGATTTAACTTTCGTTAATTTAATTTGCATTTAAAGAAATAAAGTTAATCTATCAATATTAATTATCACCTCATAATGCACGCAAACTAATTAATCTTTCACAACAGTCAGCTTTCAAAACTTTAATAACAAGTAATTGTGAAAACTGCATTGAGATTGTAGATAGGGACGCAACAGCGCGCAACTGCCAAGATCATCTAGATTGTTCTATAACGAAATAATGCAACATTTTCGTGGAACATTCACTAAATCTATTGAAACTACAATAATATGTTCAAGTTATTTCATCGTCAATCATTTGACAATCCATTTCAATCAAAAACTTTAGAAGCTCACAGCGTAATCGGCCTTATCTACATAAAAGACGTATCTTTCTTAGTAAAAGTTTTCTCAAGTCGTTGACATATTTTTTACCAAAAAATCTGGTGTTTATGCAAGTTTGAAAGACGATTTCATGATGATTCGTGCATAATAATGGGGGTGAATGCTACAAAATAATTCGCTCTCGTCCCTTCGGGGGTGAAAGAGAACAAAATTCCCGCACGTCCCCGATAGGGACGAACCGTGGGGGTCAGAGGGAACAACCCCAAAGTTCAAAGTGATCCCAGCGGTCCTACTGAATAAATGCTTTTTGACTTTGACCCCAAAATTTGAGGATTGAGGAGAGATGAAAAAGCTCATATAAACATATAAACTGAGAAATTAATAATGAAAATAATTCATTTAATTTATTTACAGAAACTAAGCTACTACAATATGTACATAAAATTACAAAATACAAGTCAAGCTATCTAAGGATCGTCGTAAAAACGATCTATAGATAGCTCAACTGATCCAGGTCACTGCCAGTCGGAAGCGTGAAATAAATAATAAATAATGAAATCAATGGATATTGAATTAAGCAAGAGGTAAAACATGGCGATCCCATTGAGAAATGTGTTTCATTCATTCCTTACAGAAACGTAGCAAGTGGAAAATACGTGGTCCCTGTCTATCCCCTATGGGAAATAGGCGTGATTTTTTTGTATGTTCTAGCTAGACACCAGGCGCGGTCCGAGGGGGCAGGTCACAGGGGCCATGACCCCCCCCAAAATCGTACACATCTCATAGTAAAATCTTGTGTATTGTGCAATAAAGTCTAATATTAGTGTAGTGACCCCCCCAAAATTTCAGTAGTGACCCCCCCACCCCCCAAATTTCAGGCTGCGACCGCGCCTGCTAGACACACGGTAATGTGGCATGTGAGATTTTTACGTGATTAATTCCCTATGTTATTTATTACATCACAACTCATGTATTTATTTATTTATATTCAAAACCTACAATCTACAATCTGCATTGTTTGGTTGAGCTCATTGGTTTTTACATAATTGTATCATATAATTAGATGTACCTACACGTAAAATCCTAAGTTCTGATTTGAATGTAATCGTGTTTTTTTCTATTGAATAGGTTACCTTATTAAAATTTATTCTTTTCTGTTTCGGAAAATATGCATATGCACAAACAGTGAGGGAAAACATGTTATTACGCAATTTTACGATTTTTTTTTATTTGACGACCTCTGTGGCGCAGTGGCTGAAAGCTCGCTTGGGACGCAGAAGGTTGCGGGTTCGATCCCCGCCGCGGGATAAATGTTTGTATGATCTGCAAATATTTATATCGGGTCTGGGTGTTTCTATGTATAATATGTATGTATTTACAAACAAAAAGTATATAAGTAGTATATCAGTTATCTGGTTCCCATAGTACAAGCTGTGCTTAGTTTGGGGCTAGATGATGCTGTGTGAAATGTCCAGCATTACCTACTTATTTTTACTTATTTTAATTTAGTCGCCTTCACCGTATAAATTTATTTTTCCTGTAGCGAGCCGTGACTCAGTGGGATGATTGCAAGTTTGAATCCCGGTCGAGCATCAATGAATCGTTCATTCATAACTTTTGGTATAGTAAAACATCACGAAGAAACCGGTTAGTATTCTTTACGCGTCGATGAAATTGCAAACTCACAAAACGATGAAAATGGAACTTCCGAAAATGTGAGCATGTTCTTTGACATCTACAAAGGCTCCAGACCTGAGTGGATGCCTTCTTTTCCTTTACACAGTTGCAATACTGTTTTTTTTTAATAGGTCAGGGTCTAAGACGGAGCATGCTTACCTAGAAGGAACCTACATACTCTGTCCTATGGAGGTGAGTAAAGTAAGTTTGTTAGAGTCAGTGGCCGGAGTTGACGGAGTTTTTAGGCCGCCTTAAGGCCTCCGGCATGGCTTAACGACTAAGGTGCAGGCCACATCTAAATGGCGTCGTGTGCTGGCGACTTACTATTTAGAAGACCTTCCTATCGGACGTCCGATAGGAAGGTCAACGACATACCGTGTGTCCTAATTTGTGCTTTATTTCCATGCATTTAGTATGACAATTTGAATGGAATGGGAAGACGCCAGACGCCAGTTAGGTGGGGCTTGCGCCTGGTTGGTCGTACAGTCCAGCCAAGCCGAACGCGCCAAACTGTTAATTCAATAGAGAAGATGAAGCTGACGTCAGAAGCGAGCCACATTTTCTGACGTCATCAGCATTTTTTGTATAGAAAAATGACTGCGGCGCGTACGGCGCGGACAAGTGTACGATTAGGTTAAATAGCCGGGTCCGACAATTTTTTTTTGGAGGTGAGTGTTTCGTATAAACACTTCTAGCTAGGTTAGCTGGTAAATGTTAAACATCTAATGCTCTGTGAAATACCTAAGGCACTTCTACAATTATTTTAGAAACCACTAAGTATTAAATGCCTACACTTTTATAGATGTGAGATTTTTTATCTAGATTTTCCGCTACCTAGAACTTAAAATGATGGATGAGTAGATTAGGTCATTGTTTGGTTTTCAACGCCTTACCTAGTAACCTAGTAACAGTTACTGCGATCTAAAGATTAAGATACTTGTCATACAAATAGAGGATAGATTACTTTGATACTAGTTGAAGGCCAAAATATTTAAAGGCTGAAAATGCGATCATCATCTGCAGCCTTCCTCATCCCACTGCTGGGCATTGGCCTCTCTTCGCTTTTACAAACCTTCCCTATCCTGTAAAAGACTGACCCATGTACGACCTGCTGAAAATGTAAAAAGAAATGCGTTGACTTGCAAAAAATATCAATCCTTAAAAATTAAATGATTTACGAACTTTATTTTCTACTAGCTGTCCGCCGCGGTGTTACCCGCGATCCCTCGGGAAAACTTCACTTCCCCGGGATAAAATATATTATTATAAAATATATTCATCGGGGATGATGTAGGATTCTATTGGTGAAAGAATTTTTCAAATCGGTCCAGTAGTTTCGGAGCCTATTCATTTCAAACAAACAAACAAATCTTTCCTCTTTATAATATTTATTTTCTACTAGCTACTGCGCACGGCTTCGCCCGCGTGGTACCAACATTTTGAATAGCCTTTAGGCTATTCCCGGTTACTATCTATGCCTATTGCAAGTTTCAGCCAAATCGCTTCTCTGGTTTAGGCGTGATTGATACACAAACATCTAAACAAACTTACAAACTTTCAGCTTTATTAGGTAGGTATATGATCTTTAGTTTAATTCAAATATATCGGATACCAATTAATTTAAAAAAAATCTTTATTCCTCACTCTGGGTTCATTTTAACGCTTTAGTAAGCATGCTTTCTAAATCTAATTGAAAACTCATGTATGATCGTATCTCTCAGCATCTCCGCATGCTATCTGTCAACTATTGCTGTTCCTCAACACGAACTTGTCAATAACATTGTGGAAAGTCACGACTTTTCATCGATGTTTAGTAAAGAGGGCAAATAACGAAAGTGGGCGATGAACTAATAAAAAGTACAATTTCAAAAAGTGGGCAAAGATCCACAATTTCTATGGATGGGTAGATAGATAGATAGTGTTTATTATTGAAAAGATTACATTTTGTTCTGGTTAGTAGTGTCTTAAATACTATGTTAGGTTTATCTTGACACTAGAGTTCTCTGATATATTTTATGAACACGCTTAATTAGTTAGTACCTATTACGCACACAGGCACAGCGGTGTCACCGTTTTGTGTTCTAGCTATGGCGCGGTATGGTAGAAATAGTTAGACGAAATCAGAAAGGGGGCAAGCGGCGAACAGACCTTATTTCCCTCTTGCCACAGAATTATTAGCACCTGCTCCGTTGAGTTTAAGACAGCAATGGCATCGTGTAACCGGCGCCTTCTTTTTAGTTTTAGACCACGGATCTCCACTCCATGCTCTAGTATAACAAGATATGGGAGGAATATAGGAAGGAGTTGTTACAGGAGGATTATTACAGTAGCTAAGAGATAAAAATGTAGAACAGCCAAAAATTGCATATCGATTAATGTATATATTTTTATGACAAATAACATTAGGCGAATTAGGTATAGGTCACCGGCAGAACTAAACTTCAAAATACGGCGCGTACGGCTCGGCTGTGCGGCTCGGCTGTACGGCGCGACTGTCATTCATCATTTTGATCACTCCCAAAAAAAGTTACGAGTCGCGGGATAAAGGGTATTTCTAAGGTTCTGTACTCAAAGGGTAAAACGGGACCCTATTACTGAGACATCGCTGTCTGTCTGTCACCAGGCTGTATCTCTGAACCGTGATAGTAAGACAGTTGAAAATTTCACAGATAATGTTTCTATTGCCTCTATAATAACAAATACTAAAAAACAGAATAGGTAAAAGGGCCCATATCACAAACGTGATTTTCTTGCCGTTTTTATAGATGGTACGGAACCCTTCGTGTGCGAGTCCGACTCGCACTTGGCCGTTTTTTTAACATTTCATGTCCTTATTTCGATATTAAATGTGTTTATTTAAATAAATCAGTTAACGAAAGCATTAAGTCGGGTAGAAACCGTAACGTATGAAAATTAATGCATGAAGCGCATGATGGATCACATACGTTCATATTCAGAGACATTAAATACAATATAATGGTTCATAAAACTTTGTTTATTGCAACAAAATTACAAATTCGTATGTCGGGATTTTTCAAACACTTCAGCCAGTTAGGGTCGGTTCATATCTAACGGAATATCGGTCGCGTATTATCGGTCGCGGAACGCCAGAACTGACAAATGTATAGACAAACACTCGACCGTTCACACTCAACCGATGATACGTTAGTGCGTCGAGTGTGAACGGTCGAGTGTTTTTCTATACATTTGTCAGTTCTGGCGTTCCGCGACCGATAATACGCGACCGATATTCCGTTAGATATGAACCGACCCTTATAGTCTCAGCGTTATCTGTCGATTCGATTTCTGTTCCATTTCTATTTTTTTTCGTGAGGAAACCAGTTAGTATTCTTATAGGCGGCGATGGGCTTGCAACCTGTCACGTATGGAATACTAACTTCTGCAAGATGTGGGCATGTATCAAATATGTATTTGTACATGCCTCTGACTATCCCCTTAGACATCTTCAAAGGATCTGGAATATAAAGATCTGAGAGAATGTCTACCGCGCCTTGGGGATACAGTCGTGACCCTGTTTTTTTTTCTATTTGTAACATGGCTAGGGAGGCAGAATGAGAAAGCGTATGAACAAGTGTGTAACATGCATCAACATCTACTGCTACACGCCTGTACAATATACCTCTTGCTTTCTCAAAATCAAGGCAAGAATGACATACGAGAATCATCATCATCATCATCAGCCTATTGCGGTCCACTGCTGGACATAGGCCTCCCCTAATGAGCGCCATTGTGCCCTATCCTCAGCTCGACGCATCTAGCTTCTGCCAGCAGCCTTTCGCAGATCGTCACACCACCTGGCCGGAGGGCGTCACTACGTTTGCCGAGTCGCGGTCTCCACTCAAGAGCTCGTTTACCCCAGCGGTTATGGGTTCTTCGGCAGATATGGCCCACTGCCACTTCAGCTTGCTAATTCTCTAAGCTATGTCGACAACTTTGGTTGTATGTCGGATAGTCCCAGATAGTGTATACCAGAATGGTATCGTCTAAATGGCGTTTTAAAATAAATTGAGGACGCTGAGTATGGCATCGAGCCTAGAAAGTAAGTGGCGATTGTATCATAATTAATTGTTAAGTTACTTTTGTTCTGGCCTCTAACTTTAGTGGTTATTTTATATACGTTAGAACTGTTGTGGATTTTTTGTGGCCATTATAAATATAAATTTGGATATGCCTCTGACCCCCTTAGACATCATTAGGATCATGAATTCATCTGAGACAAGTTCTATCGTGGCTTGATTTTGGTGTCCTACTATAACAAACCCATAAAAGAGTCAGTAGTGGCATTGAACGTGTTAAAATACCTACATTATTATCTGGAAATCGAAAAAAAAAAACATTTATTTCGGTCGAGCTCGAGAACTAGACTCGAAGTCAATTTAATTAAGCGATGTTTTTTGTACCTCGGTAATTAAGAAAAACGGGGTGCGAATGCTTCGAGTAGGTAGGTACCTAGACCTAGTAATGCTTAGTTCAGAATATTTTTATATTCATGATCTAAACAAACAATTCATGTAGCAATACCACGTTTTTGATAACCGTGTAAAATTGAATAAATACTAGTACTTTATTTTAATGGGAGCTCGAGGCTAAAGGAAATAGTTTCATAACTACCTTCACGGTTTATAAACTAATATACTTTTACGAAAACTAACGTTTCAATTTTCGACATTGGAAGGGTCTGATGAAACGAGGTTATAAAAACAGGCTGTGCTTCGCTTTACCCGTGGTTCCCGGGATAAAATGAAACCTATGTGCATTGTAGACTATAATCTATCTCTGTTCTAATTATTATTATTATTATATTAGCCCTTCATGTCCCACTGCTGGGCAAAGGCCTCCCCCCATTCCCTCCATTCGTCCCTCTCCCGTGCTAATAGTGTCCAGTCGGCACGGAATTTGGCGAGCTCGTCCCTCCATCTTGTTCGTGGTCTCCCGCGACGTCGTCGCAACGTAGGTATCAGGGCACCACTCCGTGGTCAATTTGGCCCACTGTTCTCCCGACATGCGGCAAACATGGCCCGCCCAGTCCCATTTGAGCTCTTTTCTAAATTTCATTTAAATCCATTCAGTAGTTTTTGCATGAAAGAGTAACATACAACCATCCACACATCCATCTATATTAATTTTCGCTTAAATAGTAGAGGATTTTAGTATAGAAAATTGATAGGAAAACTGCTGGGAAAGCGACATTGGTGGATGATTGTCTTCTTTAGAGTCGATATATCACGCTATTCAGAGCCATTTGGACCAGTAGGAAGTTGCTCGAGCAAGCCATGAGGTCTCCCAAAGTACAGGTTGGGGCATAACGGACACACGAGCACGTGTGATGTAGATTGCTACTGGGTGCCACACGGGCATCGTGTGTCGTTTGGGCTGATCATGCCCCATCTGCCGTTACGCCTACAGCGCCCAACCTGTGTCCTGAGCCTATTCAAGGAATATGGAATATAAAAAAACCCGTATTTCATTATTTACTTAAGAGTTTATTTGTACCGAGTTTGGATTGAATCGGACCAAGGAATATTTTTTTTCCATAGAAACTTTAACAACCTGTATAACACTCTTAGGGGTTGATTTTTGAAAATTTTATACGCCTAAATGTTATTCCAGTATTTAAACAATCGATGTTCCAAATTTCATTACCATCGGTTAAGTCGTCACGGAGGTACGTGGCAACAAACATTCGCACACACAGACTTTCGCATGTATAATATTAGTTGTGAAAAAACCCATTGCAATTATAAATTAACAATTTCAAAAATGATTATGAAAACATTACATAATTCCACTTATCTCTTCCTGAAGCATATTACGCATATCAAACGGATCCAAGCGAATGTAGGCGGTTGCACAGAATAAAGCAGTGGTGAAGCACAATGTCCTAGGCAGTTTTTTTAGTTATGTTTTCCTAAAAAATCTACTTTTAGATAAATAATTGTAAGCATAGTACCTACTGGGAAGGGCACTTCATCTGTAATACAGTAGAGATCTGGTAGACATCGCTATTTAGCGATAAGACCGCCGATTGTATGTCATTGTGTTTTTTTGTTTAGTTTTCTATTTTTGTTTATTTTTATTACGTGGTGTGCAATAAAGTATTGTCTATCTTTCTATCTATCTAATACAGTTTATACTTAAACTAAAACAGAAAACAGAGTCACAACTCTACTTCTCAGCATATTTTATTAGGAAATAAATGATTTTTTTTGTCCTACAGCGCCCCGTTGAGTGTGGGCATAGGTTGCCTCCTGACGCTGTATAAATCATATACCTAGTAGATAAAGGCATAAGTTTGAAGCACAATAAAATAAGAGGCAGCGTAGCACAGCGTAGAAAAATGCTACGTAATTTCGCGCGTAGCCCCCGCCTATTTTGAGCTTTTGACGTAGTATTTGTAGATTTCAACGTATCTGATGGCCTTTTATCCACCCACAAAACCACGTCTATTGCTCGAGAGATTCTATTTCAGAGACCAAAGATTACGGTGTGAAATATTTTTTTAGTTTTGGATCCGCAACTAGTTTCACCTCTACTTTTATTCCATTCTGTGCGCGGAAGGTAGCAACTATTGCGTATTCTGCGGTTCGTGACGTCAATTGATAAGGGAATTCACGGACCACACAGGATAATACAAAACATACGGACTGTCTGTACCTACTTGGCAGTACTTCCTCTATGACTAAAAAAAAACAAACATCCCCAAAACGCCGAAGACTCTAGGGGTCGATTCACATCTGACCGTCGCGGATTATCGGTCGCGGAACGCCAGAACTGACAAATGTATAGAAAAACACTCCGACGGATGATACGTTAGTCCGTCGAGTGTGAACGGTCGAGTGTTTTTCTATACATTTGTCAGTTCTGGCGTTCCGCGACCGATAATCCGCGACGGATCTTCGGTCAGATGTGAATCGACCCTAGATCTTATTGTATTCTACATACTTTGATCATTTGATATTGGATAGTTAGAGGCATGTCCAAACATTGGCACATGCCACATTTTGCAGAAGTTATCTATCCTTGCGTGATAGGTTGCAAGTCCATCGCCACCAAGCCAGACGATCAGAATAGCTGAGCCATCACAACGATGCGACTTTTGGCACGATTTGCTCAACCGATGTCAAGTATCCGAGCGAGTGTCGCACTTATGAGCGTTTATACCTGGTTAACACGTAAAAAACTGCAGTACGATATTCAATCGTAACGGTTGAAATTCTTCAGGTGCATTTACACGATACGATTTCCACCCATACAATATCGTATCGCACGGCAATTTTTCACGTGTAAACGCTCATCGTATGCAATTTTTCATAGTAAGCGCGACACTCGTCGGCACGTTTAACGGGGCTTAGCAAATCGTACGAAAAATCGCATCGTGTAAATGCACCTTTCCGAGTAACAGAAGCGCGAGCCGATTTATGAACTACCTACCTACAAAACTTAAAGTACCTACTGAATTGTTTGGTAATATCCCAGATCATAATAAAGGTAATATTTTTTACTAATTACTACACACTATTAACCGTCAAAAAAATAGAGCGTATAAATTAAGTGACGTAAAAGTTTTATCAGTTTGTAATTAATAGTTAGACTGGTTACACTGCCTTATCACGCAACCACAGTACAATACTTACAATAAAAAACATATTTTATGACCAAGTCCTTTCAAACAAAAATACTACCTGCTCATACATTCAAAATGCGTTCAGCCGTTTCAGACTCACGTAACGCATAATTTTTACCGAAGGCAACTGTTTTTTTTTCATTAGAATTTGTAGAGCGGAGTAGGTTCCTCATCATCTTCCTTTCCCATCACACTCCTGTGAATCTTGCAATGGCTTCTAATTCTGAGTGTTGTCTAAGACCCCTCGCAGACTTTCTATCGGCCGATAGTCGAGACGGAATACGAGTATACTTCGGCTCGTAATGAGTATGGGGAAGCCCGTCTCAACTATCGGCCGTAGAAAGTCTGTAGTCTGCGAGGAGTCTAAGTTGGACATTTTTATGCATGCTATAAATGGATTTTTTTATGATTGGACATTTTTAGGAATTATCAATTGGATTTTTTTATGAATGGACATTTTTAGTCTATTTGACTCGTTTCAATTGGATAATAGTCGTGCAAAGGGATCTAAGTACAGTCAGCAACGAAAGTCGATTAACAGTATGATTTTTCAAAACGCCCTTTATTTTCAATTCCTAAGAATAAACTACACTTTGCCTGGGTAATTATTAGTGACTGAGATCCAATCTTTTTTTTTATGATGATGAATTGGTCGACTCTTGACCTCGAAACTTACATAGGCAAGAATGAGGTCTACAATGGAGCGAGCCTACCCAGAAGGTGCCTATTAACTCTCTTCTTAAAAACAACAGGGTCGTAGCTCAGCAGAAATACAGACGTGGGAAGCTGATTCCAAATTTTTGCAGTGCGCATAATAAAAAAACCTTGAAAGCGCTGAGTTCTAATACTTAGTTCTAATAAGTGGAATATCAACCAGGTGTGGATGATAATCAGCTGTGTGTGTGTACACGATTTGTCACTATTTTGGACATGATGTTACGGATTACGGAAATATTCAGACTTGTGAAACATCATCATTTCCCTGCCCTTATCCCACTTTCATGTGGGGTCGGCACAACAGGTTTTCCTCTTCCACTCCGCTCTATCAGCCGTCATCTCAACACTCACTCCTTTCTTACTCATATCATCTTTCACACAGTCCATCCATCTTTTCTTTGGTCTGCCTCTTCTGCTACATCCCTCCACATTCAAACCTAACATTTTTCTCGTTACATGACTCTCTTCCCTCCTCATAACATGCCCATACCACGACAACCTATTACTCCTCAACTTATCCGTCACTGGCGCAACTTTCAGACTTTCTCTAATATACTCGTTCCTGATTTTGTCCATTCTTGTAACTCCACACATCCATCTCAATTCAGACTTGTGAAACATCGGATGTTATTCGACTTTAGTTCCTATATGACTGTACCTATATGTACTTTACAAAAGCATCGATCCATCTTGACGGAGAAGGTTACTCTGTTGTTTTGTGGATAAAAATATTTTCATCACGTGTGTTCGTGTTGTGAATAAATCCGTTAGGAAACAGTTATTGGTGTGATGTCGTAAGCTATTGCATAATTTTGGCACATGCGAACAATTATGACACCCACTAAACCTTATTGTTACACAATTGCAGACCATACAGTTCGTAAGCCGATTGCAGGAATTTGTTTGAGGACAAATGAGGATAGTATAATTTGAGGATCAACAATTTGTTTTTGAATAACGGTAGGCATATAACAACCTATTTTGATTTAATTATTTTGAGACATTTGTAACGCATTTCATAGTTTGTCACTAAGCATCTGTGACACATACCCAGCTGTGGGTGAAGTCAGGCTGTGGATGATGATGATGATGATGAAGCATCTGTACATGGGGGTAGATTCTATCTACATCTACCTTTATTTCTACACGCCTGTAAGTTTAACCTAGTCGCGAAGGAACAGGAGTAAAATCACCTTTTATAAGACATTATAGGACAATTCAAAGTGATCCCAGAGGTCCAAATCAAAATCAAAGTCAAAAAGCATTTATTCAGTAGGCTGAATAAATGCTTTTTATATTTGAATATTTGATTAAATAAATTTTGAAAAAAAAACGTTTTATGTAAGTATGGAATGCATCGGCAAAATGTGTTTACTTACATAATATGTAATTGGATGGACGGCTGACAACCAGTGCCTTTGGGGATACAGCCGTGACAAATAGGTACTAAAGACGATACTGTTACCTGTTTTTATACAAAAAAATACGCGCGCTCTTGGAGTAATTTCCATATTTTGTTGCGTTCACTGTTTATTATCCAAACTTTTACTATTTACAAATGTAACTGTGAGATTGAAGGCATCTACAATGAGATGAGAAAGTAAGATCTCATAGTTCCCATGATTTGGAGTTCCGTTATCACTAGAAAATTGCTGCGATAGTGACATCCTGAGTTTAATTGCGTTAAAACAATATTAATTGCTAGTAATTAATTTACTACTCAATTCAAGTAAAAGTAATTTACTTGGCTCATTCAAGATACTTCGAAGATGTATAATGTGATGACTCATCATACTTGTGTTACAAGCAAATAGTCGAGCAGAAAGAGTTGAAATGAACATAGTTCAGTTCCAAATTCCAAAATGTGGAAACAAAAGAAACTCTTTGTTGGTGGAAATCAAAACCTAGCGTCTTACCATAGAACGTGACATAAAGTTATTCCACCGAATAAATCAAGAATAACCATACATTTTGACAGTTTACACTCCGAAATAACTTTATGTCACGTTCTATGGTAAGACGCCTATTGTATACTCGTAAAGGAGTCCGTTCCGCTTAGCCATCTCTCGCTAATTACCCTTTTGCGGTGGAAACCCGGCTGCACCCACATTTTGCAGAAGTTAGCATTCCAGATTCCATACGAAAATTGTTGCAAACGCATTGCCGTTTTTTGGAATAGTAACCTGTTATCCCGATGTTTTCCTTCACCGTTTAGCAAATAAAGTCGCTGTGCCAAGACGAAGGCGTTCAGACCACTCGCAAACTTACAGTTCTTATATGTTTTTTTAATTTTTTATGCAAGGTTGAGATTTAAAAGCCACACACAAAATTTACTTTTGATAATAACGATTAAATTTTTTATACGAATGACTTGATTCGAAGAACTTCGAATGAAGTGTGAATCGGAATCACCTTTTCGGATATCATTGAAGATCCGATAACCAACGATCTTCCAACAGTTTCATGAGAGTAGTTTCCGATATCAAGCCATACTGATTTCCGACGAATTAAATAAATCTCCGGACGTCTAGGAAAACAATGGAAGTGTGTAGTAGATCATCACGATCTGATAAGCCATGTTGGGTAATTATTCGCACTTTCTCGAGCACAATGAACAACTAAGGCAGTTAGCTACTGAATTAAATTTAAATTGCGTTTACGTCCGGTTTAAACACATTTGGGCTTTTTAGTAATACGACTAAGTAAGAGGTGCGAGAAAAACAGAAAACTACAAAGCTTTTTTAAAGCAACCAGTGCACCCAGCACTGGTTAGCGAGCGGCGAAAAATCGTATGCGATTATACCTTGGCAAAACTTACCGTCTCACGGTACATCATCATCTCCCTGCCCTTCTCCCACATCATGTGGGGTCGGCACAACATGTGTTCTTTTCCATTCTCCTCTATCAGCCGTCATCAACATTCAATCATTTGTTACTCATGTCATCCTTCACACAATCCATCCATCTTTTCTTTGGCCTAATCTCTACTCGTAAATCCATCAACACTCATACCAAGTACTCTTCTAGTTACATGACATTCTTCCCTTCTCATTACATGCCCATACCATGCTAGCCTGTGGCTCCTCATCTTTTCATTCACTGGCGCCACTTTCACCGTCTCACGGTACGTCCAGGTAAAAGGTGTAGATGCGCAATAGACAATTTAGTAGGTAAGAAAAAGCTTTTGTGTTCCTGTTATGTTTCTTCTGTGTACAATAAAATGTTTGTCTGTCTATCTCTGTGTACAATAAAGTGTTTGACGACCTCTGTGGTGCAGTGGATGAAAGCCTGCTTGGGACGCAGAAGGTTGATCCCCGCAGCGGGATAAATGTTTGTATGATCTGCAAATATTTATCTCGGGTCTGTGTGTTTCTATGTATAATATGTAAGTATTTACAAACAAAAAATATATAAGTAGTATATCAGTTATCTTATCTGGTTCTCATAGTACAAGCATTGCTTAGCTTGAGGCTAGATGATGTTGTGTGAAATGTTCAGCATTATTTATTTATCTATTTTGCATAAAAAGGCCCAATGCCAGGCCGTGCAACAAACAATTTTGCGTTTCTTAAAATGTAAGTGGTTTAACACGAGTTCGAAGAAGCAGCTAGAAGAAAACATAATTTGGAAAACCCGCAACTCAGTCGGCTGCATACGTTATCAATTGGTGCAAAATTCCATCTCAAACAATATCTCAAGCACAATGCGTCCCGTTGAGTACTTTTTGGCATAGGTGACCTCTGTAGCGCAGTGGGCGAAGGCCCGCCTGCGACGCAAAAGGTGGCGGGTTCGATCCCCGCGGCGGGACCAATGTTTGTATGATCTACAAATATTTGTCTCGGGTCTGGGTGTTTCTATGTTTAATATGTATGTATTTACAAACAAAAAAGTACCTATATACCTAAGTAGTATATCAGTCATCTTAGTACCCATAACACAAGCTCTGCTTACTTTGGGGCTAGATGATGCTGTGTGAAAAGTCCAGCATTATTTATTTATTTATAGGTAAGGTTCCTGACGCTGTATACCTTAAGTAAAGATGTAGTGTCTATGTCTACTCGTATAATTTTTTTCTGTACGTAGAATAGATGCAAAGCCTAGAGATTGCATGTCGCATTACCATTCAATGGATGACACAGGGAAGCACAATCGCAGTTCCGTTGAGCCCAATCAAAACCGCTCCACTTTGAGTCGCTGTCGGAACACAATTTCCAATATTCGACCACTTCCGTGCGGAGTCACGCAATCGATACGGACAATATTTATTTGAAGAAATCATTGCACGTCCGGGCATAAAAGGTGCATTTACACGATGTCATTTTTCCTACGATTTGCTAAGCCCCGCCCATTGAACCTCACGCTAATTATGACAATACGATGAGCGTTTACACGTGAAACCTACGATACTGTTTGAAATCACATCGAGTAAATGCACCTTTACCTACCAGACTGCGCAGAGGGTTAGTAGGTACCATTGAGCTTGAAGCGCTCGTGGTCGTGCTTGCTTAGTCGTTCTTGATAGATCGAATCTAAGCAACGTTCGAAACGGTCCGTACGTGGAAGGGTAACCGCCAGTGGCATTTTCATCTGAGCGCTTCCGTGCTTCGGAGGGCACGTTAAATTGTCGGTCCCGGCTATCAAGTTGTTAAGCCATAACGGAGGCGTTAAGGCGGCCTAAAAACTCCGTCACCAGAGTTGGCCACTGACTCATACGAACTTACTTACTGTTATTGAGCTTGAAGGTACTACCTATGTTTTTCGTTATTCATTCTTAGTTGTTGTTTGTCAAACAATATCCCAGGCACTAGCACTAGGTACCTACTGCGTCCCGTTGAGTGGTAGGCTTATGTTGCCGTGAGGTTTCTAGGTAATGTCGTTATGATTTTCCAGAAACTTGCAAAGCTTAAAAAAAATCAAAAACCAAAAATCAAGGCTAAAATGAATGCTACCAGCGAGACCTTTGTTACACCATCGTCATCGTCAGTCAACCACACACTTACAGGCAACATGAGTGAGTATTATTGTATTCATATATGTTTTAAAATAACCGTGGCACTCCCGGGAGTGCCGAGAGAAGTGAAAACTTGGACAATTAGATGCTTAGTGTACCTACTTATTTTTTTATGTCGTCAGGAAATCGAAAAATATCGAAAGATAATGACTTTACTAATATGTGCTTTTAGAAATGTAAAAATATTCCCGAAAAGTTTACCGAGTACAGAACTAGATTGCGCTACTGGTAGGTGTCGGTGAGCAGTCACGTGACTCGCACGTGACCTTTTTGAGGCGAATCCAAGAATTTATTCTCATCTTAAACATGCCCAATGCGCCTAAAGAAGTTTTCACTTCAAAGACCTTCCGTCCGTAGTATCTATACCTACTGGTGGATCTGGATATACCAAAATCTTCGATTGATTTTCAACTTTATTCCCTCAAAATAAAGTGCAATGATCTAGGGAACAAAAACAACGAGCATTACTTGATTGCTATGACGATTACGAAGTCGATGAAAGTTATTGATATATTATCATAATTTTTTAGGGTTCTGTAGTGAAATTTTAGGGAACAGATCGTATGGAGCTAACTACCATAACCTGCATACAAAGTCTAGGATGATGTAAAGTGTAATTTAGAGGTACTTATCTACATATTTTATTTAATATTTAATTAAAGATAAAACTATTTGCATTTCTGGTCTTATTTACAAAAACCTATTAATACTGTGATAACGTTTTATAACATAAAATCTAAAGTTATTTGAATTAATCTTTTCCTGTTGATAAAACAGATATATTTTTAATTGTTAGAAGTAAGTAGGCACTAACAATAATAAATAAATAAATAATGCTGGACTTTTTACACAGCATCATCTAGCCCCAAAGTAAGCAGAGCTTGTGTTATGGGTACTAAGATGACTGATATACTACTTATATACTTTTTGTTTGTAAATACATACATATTATACATAGAATAATAATATTTGGCAAGTGTCCACATTATAAAAAAAGTAGTTGTGTATCAAAATACTATTTCACAAAGTTTGTTACTTTACTTGCATAAAGCAAGTAAAGTAAGAAAGAACAACTACCCAGAGCTTTCTAATAGAAGCCACAGATAGTGCTATTTTTTTTATTAAATAGATCAGCATTTGACCTCGCTCTGCCTGATTATAAGCAGCTGATTATAAGTGAGGTCTAAAATGAAGCATGCTTTCCTAGAATGAACCTACTTACTCTTGATTTGCAGACTTCTGTACCCTCTTGACCACAGAAATAAATCTACGGAACCAGACCATTCTACGCCTATTCACTCTTGACCGATATAGTAATTAAACCACCAATTATGTCGTGAGGTGACGTGATAACGTGACTAGTTTTTGCTAATTGACTATGAACGTAATATTTTTTGTTGTTACAGGACAGGACAGATATCACATCAATCATTATAAGGGACCCTGGAGGAACAATTTCTGGTGTGGTAAAGAGAAGACAACCAAAGAATGGAGTCGGTATAACTATAAGGCTCATTGGCAGCGACGAGACGTAACATTATAAACCTTATGAACAATGTGACAATACGAGTATATAGAAACGCTTGAAAGAATGTGAAGAGCCGTGTTGGCCGAATGGGGTTGTACCTCGACTTTCAATCCGAAGGTCATGGGATCGAATCCCGGCCGTGCATCAATGGATTTTGCGTTTCGTAAAATTTATATGCGCTTTAACACGAGCTCTGAACGGTGAAGGAAAACATCGTGAGGAAACCAGTTAGTATTCTTATAGGCGGCGATAGGCTTGCAACCTGTCACGTATGGAATACTAACTTCTGCATGATGTGGGCATGTATCAAATATGTATTTGTGCATGCCTCTTGACTACCCCCTTAGACATCTTCAAAGGATCTGGAATATCTACCGCGCCTTGGGGATACAGTCGTGACCCTGTTTACGTTTTGAAAGAATGTACGACGCGCGAGCGCGCGATACTGCTCGAGCTTCGACACTTCGTTCATTCTAATACTTCTATATCTTGTTGCATTATTATAAATTGTCTCGACACGTCGCGTCGCTGCCAATCCAATGTGCATTGAGCCTAAATACCTACCAATCGTTTAGTTAGTTGTGGACCCACGAGCAACTTCGTCTGCGCATTTTCCATAGAAACTTTAACACCCAGTTTAAAACAATAGATAGCTAGAAAATACTTTATTACACACCACATAATAAAAATAAACAAAAATGGAAAACTAAACAAAAAAATACAATGACATACAATCGGCGGTCTTATCGCTAAATAGCGATCTCTACCAGACAACCTGTGGATGGATAAATGGACAAATTGAAATATATATAGGGGTGTGACTAGAGAAAGAATAGGTAACAATTTGGGGTTCGTTTTCGAAAATAAGATGAATATGCGTAATTCCAGGACATACCTACACCAAATGTCAAATAAACGTTCATTCTATTCTATTCTTCTAATCTATTCTATTTAGGTATATCTTTAATACCCAAAACGAAGTGCTCAATCGATCACATAGATAACGCTTTAATTGATAACATGCTACTCTACGTAAAAGCTTGTTAGCTTTATCAATTATCTACACTATAGCTCTCTGTATACTGTGACTATAGCGTATTGTTTACTAGCTGCGCCCCGCGATGTTACCCGCGATCCGTCGGGCATCATAATCTTAACTTTTTCGTAGGTAATAAAAAGTTGCCTACCTCATGTAGGTTCTTTCATTAGGTAGGTAAAGGTACACAAATTACCGCTATATGTTAGTTGTTAAGCCATGACGGATGTTACCTAATTTGAAATTTTGAATCTTATGCCCAAGTAGGTAAGAGCTACTTTTCTTTTTCTCGTGTCACTTCTTTTTTCGAATCAGTGTGATGACAGGATTCAAGAAGGCTCCTAGATCATACGAGACCAAATTTTTTTCAAACCTATGTTGTCCACTGCTGGGCAAAACAAGAAATTCATCCGCGAAACTCTTCAAACTCCATAGCCATGCGTATTGTAAACTTAGCCAACTTATACCAGGTAAATAAACTCAACAAACGGAACTTTGCCGACTTCCGAATCGGAACTCTATGTTTCTTGGAATAAGGTCGGGATTCAGACCGTAGAATGCAATCACCGTGACCGCCCCATATCTCACGGCACAATGGCCTGACCGTTTAGAAAAGCAGCTTTACATAGCCTCTCATCACAATTGTTTTTCTTCATCATTATAAAATTATTTAGGTAATGCCTCTGACTACCCCCTCAAAAATTGCCTATCTGAAACTAAGAAATATTAACAATATTTCTTAGTTTCAGAATATAATAATGTTGATGCTTTTGTAAAAAGCTTTAACAATAATGATTATTAGGTTAGGTAGGTACCACTTACACCCTACGTTTAGATAGTAGTACTCATACCTACCCCATATACTCGTAGTAGGGTAGGTAGGTACCTAAAGTTGTTGTTTAGTGAACACAACAATTGACAGGTCCCAATTATATATTATGTAGGTAATTTCAAGATATTCAAGCATTGCGCAAACAAAATAAATCCGTATAAAATTGAACTACCTACCTTTATCACAGAACCTGGAGGACTACAATAGATAGTAGCCTCTTTTGAAAATTAGGACTGCCAGAAGAGGTAGGAACTGAGTATGGTATTCCAAGTAGCGCGAAAAACTGACCCGCGCAAACGATGTTACATTTCACGCAACACCAAGACCTGTGTAACATAACACAAACGGTTTATCTCACCTGAATTTTCCTCTGCTTCAAGTCACTACACTCACTCACAGAACACAACCGACAGTCTTGCACGTCAGAATCCGACTGCTCACATTCGCGGGTACCTTAGATAGCTGAATCAAGATAATAGTAAAAGTAAAGGTGGGTGCACATTAGCCTGCTACTGACGAATGACTACCCATCTACTACCGTCCTTTTTCTAACCACTCAAATTGAGATGTGGTCCAAACGCTCCACCCTTTTTTTAAGTTAGAATACCTACAACCTACAAGTAGCCTTGCCTTGTGTGCTCAAATGTGATATTCGAGTAGTAAGCAAGGCATATTGCTAAAACCGCGATAAAATTCAAAATTGTCTTCAGGTACAGTGCCACAAACTTATGTGGACCGGTGGCCAAAAGAGGAACTACTGACTTTAATATCTAAAAATTTTCTGCCAACACCAAATGCGATAACAGCGCTTTTGTCACCGGTCCAGATAGGTTTGTGGCACTGTAGAGATAACTGATAGGCTACCGATAGGCTGAAAAACATCTACCTAGTAGGTCGTATGTTAGTAAAATTATTAAATCAAAAGCTTTCAATTTGTTCGAGGTTAGAAATCTGAACTGAACACGACTTTGTGTTTCAATTAAGTAAAGACAGTTCATGTTGATCAATTCAATTGAGGCCGCGCTATTCCTACCCAAAAGTATAGGCAGGTGAAGTCAAGATGTGGATTATTCAATTCTTAAAAAGACAACGTTCGCACTAACGCGGCCTTTGTTTACTGTGATGATATTGGTGATTTAAGTATACAGACAGAAGAAAGTAAACTTGGCCGATTAGTCTCGGGGTCAGTTTGAATCGCTGGAAAGTGGAGTAGGTACGGCACAGGCAATGTTTATATCAATTATTTCTTGATTGTAGTTATTTAGCTTTTCATTTCATTTGACCGCATTTTTGTTCACCCAATGCTAAAAAAACGGAACATGTTTCGCATTTGTATTGATTAACGAAGTCATTCCTGGTGAAAAAGGTTATATATAGGGTACCTACTTGCCTCAATGCTCTTTTAACCCTTAAACAAACGCGAGCCCCTGGCCATGATATTTTAAAACAAGGTGTGGTTTCTGGGTAATTAGGGGTCTCTGATTCCATTTCTTTTGGAAAAAATCAAAAAAAGGGGGTGGAAGGGGGTGATTTTTTGGTGGTATGTATATTACCATTGTCCATGTAGGACTTGAATTTTTTTTCGTTGGTGGTACGTATATTACCATTGTCCGTTACGGTCTGTTCATAACTTTAGACTAGTTGTTTCCCGTGACTACAGTTGTAAAAAATAATTAGCCTGAGAATATGAAAATAAATAGGATTTTACCTACGTAATAGGTTTTTTCCACAATTTCCCATTTATTTATGATTGTTATTTTAGTTTTTGTTCTCATCTAGTCTAATTTTATATCAAACTTGTTAACTTTGGGTCTGAGATGCCATTTAGAGCCCTGCTGTGGTTTGGAAGATGTTGTTTCCTTGAAAAATGATTCTTTTAGGTTTTTTAAACATGGTTATTTACTAAAACAAACAATTTACTTTCAAAAGTCACACTATACTTACACAAATTTTTATGTATACAATTCGATTAAGAACTTTACCTATATGGACAATGGTAAAATAGATACCACTTACAGTCTCTACTTTGAGTGATCAAAAACTATGCAAACCTTGATAATATTCTCATTATTATGCATGTAGGACCTCTTAAATATAATAGAGTTTACCTATTTGAACTCCAAGAGCACTTAACGAATTCTTCGCCGAACAAAAATTCCAAAAGTTTGAAAGTGACACGCAAAAATTCGAACTAAATGTCAAATTTGGCGCAAAAAAAAATTTGACTTCATTTTTCACTGACAGGCAAAAGTGACAAGGATAAAGTTGCCAGCCTAATAGATAGCAAAAATATCAGAGATTACAATACTTTCAAATTCAAGTCCTGCCAAACAATAGAAAATAGTTTTTTTTGTTATCAAACTAAGTGGTACGTATATGACTTTTGTTTGATTAAGGGTTAAAAGATCATTGACTTGCCTACTTCCAAAATGAAATGTTCAATGACCTGTTAAATAGTTACGCCCCAAGCCAATCACTGAAAAAAGCCAATAATTATCGAAGCCTCCTTTCACTACTGTTAAACTTAATTCCAGTGATCCAGGTTTTGCCCGTGCCCTTTTCGATGTCATCGATCCAACCAGATTCATAGGAAGGTAGGTACCTACCCAACACTGGCCAATGGGACACAAGGGGTGTAGGCATAGACCAAGCCAGATGGCATTGTGACCAAACAAGGGAAAAACTGGATGCAAAAGGCACAGGATCGATTGAAATGGCATATTTGGGCGAGGAGGCTTAAGCCCAGCAGTTCGTGATGGACGATGATGGACCCAAGACTCTGGAATGACCACGCTGAATGGAAATGTCTTGATTATTAGAATGGAAAGAGTACTTTTACTTTGTTGAATTTTAAATCTGAAATGTTTTATAATTATTGTTCTGAGTTTTGTAAAAATAGTACTTAATACCTATTCGGTAAGGAGAAAGGCCATAAAAATTTGATTGCAACTCGTAAAAAATCATCAGTTCAGCGCCCAGAGACGATTCGTCTGTGTCAGCGCCAAACGAACTCATGCTGCCACCACCAACCAAGGTCTCTTAGATATTATAGTCAGCGTCACCAACTGGTAACCCCCTGTACGAGACATTCATAACGTCTTTTCAGGGGGATCGCCATTGGTGACGCTTACTAAAGTACCTACCTACTATCCAATTATATAAAAAAATCCGCAGTTTCTATTAATTCTGGCTACAACGCAATTAACTTGGTAGGTAAGGTACCACTGTTTGCCTGTGTCTTGTCCGCCTTATCTACAGTCAACACTGTTAGTAGAACGCGTGGAAGATTCCTCTACCATCTGGCCCTGATGGTAGAACCTTCGGAATTAGTGATTCCCCAACCAAATCACCAATTCCGAATGTTGAATGGGTAGTATTTTGTAGGTACCTACCACAGAACAATAATACTCCTGTCGAGGTACCTACAGTCATGAATGAGCAAAAATATATTTACTCTGTCACGTTGGAAAGAGCTGGGATGTAAATACCTACTCTCGACTTTCGATCCAAGGTGAGTTTAAAATTCCAATAGATTTTTCGTTTCGGAAAGTCCTCTTGCACAAGTTTAAGGAAAACATCGTGGAGAAACCAATGAGTATTCTTTTTAAGTGGCGGTGGGCTTGCAACCTGAGTGGGCAAATATTTAAATTAAATCTGCCTTTAACCAAACCCCCTGTATTTTTTTATATAAGTACCAGTTATGTAATTGGGAAGTTGACTTGACTATATCAAATCTGTAGGTATCATTGACCTCGTATTTGGTTCTGGGAAATCTCATCCATCAGTTTGTCAGCAGATTCTTGCGTGGTACCGGATGACGTTTTATTTCATGTTATAACTACTAACTAGGAACCAAATGAGTACCAATCTATAAATTATCTGTCTACATACATAAGGATTCAAATAGGAAACTAGGGATATCCACAACACATTGGCACCCGTACGTTCTATGACTGATTGAAAAATAATGTCTGTGCTTACAAGATACCTAAGCATGAAGATGAAACAGATGCATTGAAAGAAATTATAACTACCCCAATAAATAAATAAATAATGCTGGACTTTTTCACACAGCATCATCTAGCCCCAAAGTAAGCAGAGCTTGTGTTATGGGTACTACATGACTGATATACTACTTATATATTTTTTGTTTGTAAATACATACCTACATATTGTACATAGAAACACCCACCTATACATTACTTACCTACTGAATAATAATAATGATGAACCAGCCGAGACATTAGCTTCCTAGATTGCATTGAACTGAGTTCTACGATTCCTAGAGAGGAATTCCATAGGCCATATCCATAAAAAAACTCTGCAGATAGCATAAAGTCTAGATTATTTAATTCACAATTTCTAAGTACCTTTACATTCCGCGAAGCATCACCGCGTTTGTTTGCAAGGTACAATAAACAGAGATAGGTGTTATCAAGACAACGACGTAGGACGTATCACCAAACAAATATAATTTTCATAATCGTCAACACTTAGCAGCCTTGATGAAAATTGTTAAACAATAATAAAATGAAAATATGTAAAACATGACGACCTCTGTAGCGCAGTGGGCGAAAGCCCGCCTGCGACGCAAAAGATTGCGGGTTCGATCCCCGCTGCGGGACCAATGTTTGTATGATCTACAAATATTTGTCTCGGGTCTGGGTGTTTCTATGTATAATATGTACCTATGTATTTACAAACAAAAAGTATATAAGAAGTATATCAGTCATCTAAGTACCCATAACACAAGCTCTGCTTACTTTGGGGCTAGATGATGTTGTGTGAAAAGTCCAGCATTATTTATTTATGAAGACCACTATCTTTACGGTAGAATATAGCGAAATTACATTGAGCTACTTCGAGTTTTATGTGAACAAAAAAGATATATTGCATAAACTAGAGAAAGCCATGTAGTTTAATACTAGGGTACGACTGTACTAACTTTTACTTTGAAAAACAGATATAAGTTGCCAAAAACACAAATAAGAACTTGGATCAGAAAGAAAACAAAATTTCAGTTTCAAATAAGAAATATTTATTACTTAAATCGTATCTAACAGATCCCTAAGCCCCTCCCAGACCACCGCAGCTAGGAAAGTTCTGATCGACAAAATCAGGCGCAATCAGGGTTCAATAGACCATCTGCAACTAGCCCATAACATAATGAGAGGGTTCCGTCGCATTATTTGCCAAATAGGCCGCGGTATACAACCGCGTTGGTTTCATAAATCCCTATAACATGCGCCCAAGAAAAGAGAACTTTTATTCCGTAATACTGCGGTGGTATCTTCCCAAACGATAACTAATATTTACAAGATTCATAGGAATTTGATTTCTTTTCTTTTTTTATTTATTTTTTTCATATTTTTGAGTTGTTTTTTTTTCTTTTGCCTTGTCAGTACAAACAGTATGTTAGTAATAATGTGGTTATACTATAAAGTAATTTGAACATTGATAGCTATTCCCAACAATTTTTACATAAGTAATAACATTAAAAAAAATTTCTATGCAATTATTTTTGAAATACAAAGTCTTCAGACTACTTATTGAGAGAAATCATTTTTTCAGATAATTTTTTTATATTTTCTACATACTGTGTTTATTGTATTACAAAACTGTTTCTGATCTTAATTTGAGAAAAACCCTATTATTCATATTCACTTGTATTTATCAAGGCTTTAGATAATATTCATTTTTTGAAACACTTGTTTCAGTAAAATGCGTTGGTAACATATTCAGCAGATTATGAGTAATAGGGTTTACTTTAGAATTTAAAGTTACAAATCATTCGAAAAAAGTAAGCCAAAAAAAAAATACCAGAAATAATCAACAAAATTACTAAAAATAATCAGTTATGGCGGCTAACCATTAAAAAACATTTACAACGAAAAATCTATGCAAGAGTTATATAAAGATTTATCCGAAGTTTTATAATTCTTGCATAGTAACAAAATCAAGCATTACAATAAATCTAAATTTGACAAGAAACAATTCGATTATATTGAAATGCTAAATAACATTTTAAGAACATTGCATATTTTATGAAATCAAGACAAAGAAATAATCAATTTACATACAGATATGTAACAAACTAAAAATAAGTACTTATGGTAACAATCTTCTCTTGATTTTCTTCTTAGTTTTTTTTAAACGAATTCTTCTTTAGTTATCTTCTATATCCGTGACACCATTATCACCATACACAATTTGTGTTCAAATTATTCATGTGTTGTAGCATTCAGTTTGAATGATTCGCTCATTTGAAGCTATCATTTTATTCTCTGGTTTTCTTTCATTGTTGTCTCAGGGATCAATAAAACCAAATTAACAGTTATCCATATTCGCTGGCAGTAGACATTCCAAATGCTATTTAATTGGGCAGTAATTCGTCCAAAACACCCATTTATGAATTTCAAATCAGCGAAAACAAACTGAAGAAATTCTCAAAAACTCGTTTTCAGTCTTTCTCTGTCACTCGCGCACAAAAATATACATCTCTCCTTATCTAGTATGTACAAGGCCCAGCCCATTGTCGATTGGTGTTCACTTGATGAACGCTTCTGGAGGTATCTTCCCCGTTGATTGGAGCTGATTGAAGATGAATATCGCTCGCTGGAAGTCCCACCCGGTTTCTTGAAGACAGCTGAAATAAAAGATTCATATTTAGGTATTTATATTTATCTATTTGCAGCTCCATCTAACTAATAGAATAATATTGGAATTCTTCTTCACCAGATTTAATTCAAATCAAAAACTAGTCATCATTACTAGCTCCATTATTCAAAAGTAGTTTTGACTGTTATTTCAGTCAAAACAACTGTGACCAATCTGCTCAGCCAAAACTACTTTTGACTCATCATCATCATCATTTCCCTTATCCCACTTTTATGAGGGGTCGGCACAACAGTTTTTCCTCTTCCACTCTGCTCTATCAGCCGTCATCTCAACACTCACTCCTTTCTTACCCATATCATCCTTCACACAGTCCATCCATCTTTTCTAAAAAAAACTACTTTTGACTGGTTAAGAGTTTTGATAGCAACACAATAATGATGAGAAACTTACTTGACGCTCCAATGCTCGTTCATGCCGGTCTGTTGTGAGAGCATCAATAGCATCATTTTCTTGGCCTCGTCGTCGGGGGCCGCCGTAGGCGCGGGAACGGCGGCGGCCACAGGAGCCGGCGCAGGTGATGTTATTCCTGTTGAGAAGGCTTTCTCCTCCTGCAAGGATATGAATAGAAGAATAATGATACAATTTGAATACGGAATGGAGGATAATATTAAACTACAACAGTTTGAGCGCGGCCGTTTGTGGCACAAAATAAACTTTTTTTCTATTCTATTCTATAATAAGATAAGGGCACGTTACCTCGTCGGTCCCGGCTTTTAAGTCGTTAAGCCATGACGGAGGCCTTCAGCTGCCTAAAAACTCCCGTCACCAGAGATCAACTCTTACTTTTAGTTTGACTTGACTTTAACATATACAGATTGGGTAAAAGTGTGACTACATTGTATTGCGACACCTATTATAGAAATTCCTTTAATGGGGATTTCGAACTTAAGTGTAACGATGAATTACTAACCTGCACTTTGGTAGTGTTCGTGACGAAGAGCATATCATTCATGATGGAGAATCCACCAGAACTGTTGGGCACTATCACGAACGTGCGGCTGAATGACCGCATCGGTGTGTTCTGTACCGACGTCTCATTGAACACTCCGTTCATTGAGAGGACAATCATCATTGGCTGTAAGGAGATTTTATAAGTTAAAAAAAATGTTGGGCTAGAAAATTGCAAGCTATGATGAGGTCACAACGTGAAGCAATCAAAGTATTGAATTGAATTATGTACAGAGTGCCCAGTAAGAGTTTTCTAACTTTTGATCGCTTTTTAGCGTTGCCAAGAGATGGCACAGCTATTTGGTCATACAAAAATATATATGCGTTAGACGCGATCAAGTAAGAAACTCGTACTGGGCACTCGAACGCTCAACGGATAAGTATTTATGAAGTTGAATACGCAGTCATCCCTTTTTCATACAAAATTATAAATCATTATATAATGCTGGACGTTTCACACTGCATCATCAAGCTCCAAACTAAGCAAAACTAAGGGAACCAGTAACTGACATACTACATACATACTCTTTGTTTATAAATACATACATTATTGTACATAGAAACACCCGAGATAAATATTTGCAGATCATACAAACAGTTATTCGGATCGAACCCGCAACCTTCTGCGTGCCAAGCTGGCCTAATAATACTTACAGTGAACACTACCAGATCAACCGCAAAGCCAATAAGGTCGTGTGTTGTCTTGGGCAGGTCTGAGAGGAAAGACACGACTTGCAATCTGCCATTGCGCAGGTATCTTCGCCGAGCGTCTCTGTCTGTGATACGTAGGATGTTTCTGCTGTTTGGAATGTACGCGTTCAGTCTGAAAGAGATGGAATATAACATATTAGGCTATATTAGGTATTTTTTTTTTTTTTTAATGAAAGACTTTTCATTTCCTAAAAAAAAAATTGACCTAAGACCTAAGCCAGAGCTTATCAAGAATTTCGAATTCGACGTATGTGGTTCTGTGGCCGAGCGGTCGAAGGCACTGCGGCTTTAGGAGGATCGTCCTATCATCGCGGGTTCGAATCCCGTCGGAATCGAAAATTTTAATAGGACTTTTCATTTCATAGTGAAATACCAAGTGTGGATTAACACTATAAAAATTACAATAAATATTTTTTTATTAGGAAAACAAAACAGTGTTACAGAAATTGTATGTAGAGATGAGACTAAAGACTAATTTAATTACAGTACGCACAACCGATGTTTAGCTCTATGAAATAGCTGCGCAGAACCCATTCTTGATGAAGCCTAAAAGACGAAGACAGCGTTGTATAGCTGCCTCGCTCACTCGCTTACTTTGTTGCATCGTCCTATCTCGCCTACTCTACCAATCCTGCGCAATCGTTTGGTGAACCTAACTTCAGAGAGCTAAGACCCCTCGCAGACTACAGACTTTCTATCGGCTGATAGTTGAGACGGAATATATTTTGGCTCGTAATGAGTATGGAGAAGTATAACCCGTTTCAACTATCGGCCGATAGAAAGTCTGTAGTCTGTGAAAGATAAATCTCGAAAAATCCACTCAAGCTTTGTGATTGGTCAATTCAAGTGCGCGTGATGTCCTGCGCAAGCAGCTAACATTATAAGGTAGAAAGAGTCACTTACTTGGTACTAGAGACGTTTCTGTTGTCTTTATCACTGGTGAGATAACCAGCCGCCATTGAGAGCGAGGCGTGCTCATGGTAGGCGTCCAACAAGCCTTGGCGAGACTCTGAGTCGTAGATCGCGAAGTATTGGGTGAGGAAATCCCTGGAAAACGTAATATTTTTAACACAACCATATTTTTTTTTAAATTAGTAGTTTAGCATTTGACCTCACTCTGCCTGATGTTAAGCAGTAGTGAGGTCTAAGATGTAGCATGCTTACCTAGAAGGAACCTATTTAGTCTTGATTTGAAGACCCCTAATTGTACTTTTCGGGAAATGCAGAGCCCGGCAATGAGTTCCACAATTTGGCGGTGCGTATGAAAAATGTGGACTCAAAAATCATAAACCACACCTCTTTTAGGGATAGGCAGAGCTCAGGTATCCACTTGTTGTAAGTGTGGGGTTATTAACACTAAGGCTTGCTTCACACGGACCACAACCCAGGCGCGGTCCGAGGGGGGTGGTCACGGGGGACATGACCCCCCCCAAAATCGTACACGTCCAATAGGAAAATCTTGTTTATTGTGCAATATACTCTACTAGCTAATGCGCGCGGCTTCGCCCGCGTGGTACCATCATTTTGAATGGCCTATATGCTATTCCAGGTTATTATCTACGCCTATTCCAAGTTTCATCCAAATCGGTTCACTGGTTTTGACGGGATTGTTACACAAACTACAAGTACGTACAAACTACAAACATCTAAACATCCAAACATACTCATAAACTGTCAGATTTATTATATTGTTAGGATTATTAGTGTAGTGACCCCCCTCCCCAAATTTCAGTAGTGACCCCCCCCCCAAAATTTCAGGCTGCGACCGCGCCTGCCACAACCACGCCACATCGTCGTCGTAGCGACAAAAGGTGGTCATGCAGTGGTTACGTGTGAACAGTGTCTTTGCAGTATTGTGCAGTTGCGTTGCGGTTCAAAATTTTTGCTTTGTGGGTTGGACGCTAGTTCTCGGTGTCGCTGGTGGTTGCGTTGTGGTTGCGATGTCGTCGGTATCAATCAAGTGGTCGATAATGACGGTAAAATGTGATCCGTGTAAATTCTACTATTCATTTTCAATACAAAAATGCGCCCGCTCACGTGGTGTGGTTGTGGTGTTGTTGTGGTGTGGTTGTGGTACATGTGAAACAAGCCTAAAAATATATTTATTTTCCAAAGTCTTACCTCACAAGATTCTGTCCAGCTGGATCAACGAGGAACGATTGCTGCCGCGGTGGAAGTGCCACGTCTTCAGACACGTCGAAACCGATGGCTGGTGGCAGCTCCATTCCATCCTATTACGGGTTTTTAAGAATTAAAACACACCCAACAATTATACTGTCCAGACTCCCTAGGACACCATGGTCGTGTGTCGTGTGTGGTGGACACGTCGTCGTGTGTAGATGCACGTGCAAGTTCTTTCTGTGTGCGTAAGCTCGGGAACGCTCCATGGACCAATAAACGCTCACTATCGCTTACGCACACAGAAACAATTCCACACAGTTAAAACAAACCCTTCGTGAGATCGAACAATTTGTACTTATTTCTGATACTTACATACCATAAATGTATCAGAACTAGTAAATCAAATGTTGCTGGTCATTTCACACAGCATCATCTGTGTCCTTAGTATGAGTGTCACCACGTTCGACTTCATCGTTACGTACCGAAGCCGTAAACGCGGATTTGTACTGGTTTTCATTAGTAATGAGCGAGTACCAAAAGATGGCGCTGCTAATTTCCCATACAAATCTGCGTTTACGGCGTCGATAACGAACGCGTAAAAAACTAATACTAGGCACCCTGAATGACTCCTGCCGGTTTCTCGAGCAAATCATCTTCAAAATTGAACAATAATTGGTCAAATCTCTTGAAAGTGTAAAATCTGTGTCAAACTATGCAGTAGGTACGTGACCGAAGTTCGGCATGATTACGCCTGCAATGCTTTTTGGATTACTGACACATTATGCCGAAATTACGTTGCGTTACTTATGAACAGCCGAACTTCGGTCGGGCGTAAGTTCAGCGATAATTCGGCGGCAACATATTCTGTAGAGCACACAGTATACACATGATACACACACAAAGTTGCGTAACTGAATTTCTGCCGCGTAAGTTCGGCACTTAGGCTGAGGCCAAACGAGCGTAATTTTGTGAGTCCTGAGTCGCAGAATTTCGTTCGCAGAAATTCTGCTGCATTCGGTTTCATACAAAAGTCCTGTTTCATTCACACGGCGACGCAAAATGAGTTGTCTGCCGACTCACACGCATTATTCGGACCGAATTGAGTTTGCGGGGGGCGAGGGGGCCGACGCGGGCCGGGCAAAGCGTCAGTCAGGTACATTCGTTCGTTCGATAGTAACTGAATAGAATGCGCTCTTCTGGCATCCCAACACAATTTCTGCCAGGCAGAATTTCTGCGAACGAAATTCTGCGACTCACGACTCACAAAATTACGCTCGTTTGGCCTCAGCCTTATGGTATGTCATAGCCGAGTACGTCGGAACGTAAAATCAGCATAGTGTGTTCTGACACTAAAACCAAATGATACTGATGCTGTCAGGATGGAAAAGTAAATTAGCAAAACTTACGAAAAAGGAAGTCAGTAATCCAACCCGCACCTTTCTCATCAGCACATGCCATGATGCCACTCAACCATAAATTAACAATTACACAAGAAGTTTTGTACAATACTTTCAACGGATCTAGGTACGTGAAGATAGCCGTTTGTCTGCGCAATACATACTTTTGTATGAGAAAGCGCCGCTGCGCAGACAAACACACGAATGCCTAGTGGAATGAGTATCCGTGGAACGTGGCACAAACTTATCCAAATCGGTGAGAAAGGCGCTGTTATCGCATTTGTTCTTGGCAGAAATAATAATTTGAATACTAAATTCACTAGTTCCTCTTTTGGCCACCGGTCCAGATAAGTTTGTGGCAATGTATTGTAATTGTAAACGGACAATTCCAAACTTACCAACTTGACCAGCTTCGGAAACTTCTTCCGGACCTCGCTGGAGAAAACAAAGAACATAGCAACACATGTCGAAATACTCTGAAACTCACAATTACATGTTAGCTTCAGCACACGAAATAGTTTTTATTCATAGGGCAACCCAAAACATTCTGATTTAGGATATCTATTGAGTTGCACGTTATGTACTTACTTCTATCGTTTGGAAATAATTAGAATGAAGTAGTATTTAATAGGAAAACCATTATTTATTCTCAAACGATAGAAATATGAATAACACTAATGATATTCAAATGAAAGGATAGTCAGTTTAAAACTAAATTGTGGCATTTTTCTTGATTTAGTTTAATGGAGGAAATGTTTTAGACAAAGTCAAAAATCGTCATAAAACAAGTTCAATCTCAGAATTCAGTTTACATAAAGTCAACGTAAGCTTAATCAAGAAAATTGCCCGATAAAGGTACCCGTTCATTGGCCCGCACCCCCCACCAAGTCAAAGTCATTAATTATAAACCTTATGAACTATGTTACAAGATATAGAATGAACGAGGTGGCGAACCCTTGCACAGGCTCGAGCAGTCTCGCGCGGTCGCGCGTCGTTCATTCTATCAAGCGTTTCTATATCTTGTAACATTGTTCATAAGGTTTGTAACGTTTCTATATCTCGTAACATTGTACATAAGGTTTGTAATGTTACGTTTCTTGTCTCGAGTTATGACATTGAGAAATAAATCCAAGTGACTGTAATTTTGGTGAAGATTGAAGGCAATTGAGTCTTCAATCTGCACACGATATGGAATCGGTACAATCTAAAACAGAGTCTAATTTCAAGGAAAAAACCGACTACACTTTTTGTGCTAGCGAATTGACCGAATTAATATTTTTTGGTGATAGATTTCATTATCTTAGTGTCCAAATCTAAATGAGAGTTGAGACACATTCTAGATTTTCACATTTGCCAATATAACTTTAGATATCAAATGAGTCATACAATTTGTATAGGGAAAATTGTATAAGTTGGTTGACGCACTGTTTATCAATTTATAATATACCGTTAGTCAACAGAGTTTTATACAATCAAACGAAAATGAATAAACTTTTAGTTTTGTAAAGCTCTTGAATTCATTAAAACAGTTGATGAACATAGATAAGGACATCCACGATCTTTCTTAAGCTGAAAACGATCAAAGCTTTAAAAATCAAAAATGTTTATCGACTTTTGTATGGCGACTGTAAAAATATTACATGATTCCCTACCAGTAAGGATAGATTAGATATGTGGAACTAGCGTTTTCCGTCGCCGTGGATAACATTTTACATACAAAAAAGTTAGGCCACGCTCATATTTTGTTCGATGTTTGATGTTAGGTGTTAGAAAACACAAAAACTTTACAGTCTTTTTTAAATATTCTCTCTTTTAAGAGTAACAGGAAAATTACTTTCCTAAAACGTTTTTTTTTTAATACATAAACACATACTTACTGTTGAAATATGTAGATTACATAATAATAATGACTTTATCTGAGTAAACTATAGATGACAATGTTACAGATTTATATAACAAAAAAAATAACTCATTTTCAAAACATCATTAAACATCAATGGAACTAACAGACATCATTTTTCGTTATGGCCTTAACTTTGGAGACAAAGTTTTCCTGATTCAATAATAACAAAAATAGTTAAAGATTCTAGCCATGTTTAATTTTGCCAGACTCAATTTTAAAATCAATTTTTTTTTGTCCTTTCTTTTTCTGAGATCTTACCAAACCACTTTTGGTATTCAAGCAAGAGTGAAGAGTTTATATCCTCAAATAACAAAGCTTCTCCATTTGGTTTTCAAACCTGCGAATAACATTACCTGATGTAGCTGTCGCTATCACTTAACCTTTTCTCGAATGGGTTCCCTTTCAGGTAAATCTCCACAAGAGGCAGGTTTTTCAGAGGCTCCAATGCTCCAATATGTGGAATCTAGAAAGAAAAGTTTATTTATTTATTTATCGATGACTAGCTGTCCGTCGCGGTGCTACCCGCGGTCCCTCGGGAAAACTTCACTTCCTCGGGACAAAATATAGCCGTTCATCAGGGATAATGTAGGATTCTAATGGTGAAAGAATTTTTCTAATCTGTCTAGTAGTTTCGGAGCCTAACCTCAAACATACAAACAAACAAATCTTTCCTCTTTATAATATTAGTGTAGTTAGATTGTTGAAGCTAAGCAAAGTTCTAAGCGGTCAGAAACTGAGCAGTGAGCACTTCAATTCTCCGAGGGCACGTTTAATTGTTGATCCCAGCTATTAAGTCTATTAAGATAGGCCATGGAGGCCTTTAAACTCCATCCAAAGTTGGTCACACACTTTTACTTATACTAATACTTTTACTTATTAACTCAAAGAGGGCGCTTTTGTCGCGTAAAAACAGTGAGCAAAACTCTACATTGCTCACACTATGTGGAAAAGTGATTTGAATTTAGTACAACAATTTAGTTATAATGTACTATTGACTTATAAAGATCCTCTACTGTTATTTTTTCCACTGTTAAAACTCAAGGCACTCTGGGTTTCTCAACTTCCATAGATGCTAAGTCATATTTGGACTAACTATAGAGTTAAATACGTAAACGAGGAAGACAGTTTAAGAGATGGACGGATGAAATCAAAGTTGCAGGCGGGGTCTGGGAGAGGGTGGCACTGTCAAGGGTGGAGTGGAAAAGGTTGGAGGAGGCCTTGGTTGCAAGACCAATGGAGAGTAGAACTGAATAATTAAGAAGTGTTTTAGATTTAGGTAGCATTGTAAATTTTTCCGTAATTATTATCCATACTAATGAATGTAATGAGAGTGAATGAGGCGAAAGTTGTGTGTCAGGATCGTAGCGACTGGAGATCCGTGGTCTCTGCCTACCCCTTTGGGAAAGAGGCGTGACTTTATGTATGTATGTATGTATGTATCCATACTATCCATACTATCCATACTAAAAGATACACGCCATTTCGAGTTTATAACAAAACTAATCTTTATTCAAGTACCCACAAATCACAAGTACAAAACTATTATTTAATCAGCTGTCAAATACATAACATATCTCCCTTATATAATTCAGTCCACATAACACAACTTCACAACTTAATAATACATAAATAATAAACGAATCAAGATCAAACAATTTTTGAATACTAAATTAACTATGGACAAAATCAAAGATATAACAGTATTTAATCTGAGGTGTTAGGTATGCCTATAATGTCTGGCCACATCTCTGGTGGTGGTATATTCATAGGCAACTCATCTGAAGTTCGAGTATCTGACGAATCTGCCCTAAGCTCTCTGCTCTGAGTCAATCGGGTCTCGGCCTGTACAGTTCTCGCTAGCATCTGATCCGCATGTCGACGGTGAAGTTCGCCATCTTCCGTCCTCACTGTATAAGAGCTCGGTCCCTCTACCATCTCCACAGTGGCCCTCCGCCACTTGGGGCCGGGTCCATACATGTGTATGAGCACGGGTTGGTCGGGCTGGAAAAGGCGCGCGGGCGCCCGCTGCGCCGCCGCCTGCAGCTGCTGCTCGCCGCGACTGGCCGCACTCTCTGGGTGGAGAGATGACATCGCCGTTCTGTACTTACGCCCGTTGAGCATCTCAGCTGGAGTTTTGTTAGTCACGCTATTCGGCACTGTCCGCATATAATAGAGTACCTTGCTCAACATTTCGCTCCAGGGTAAATTCATATTCTCCATTTTCTTAATTTTATTTTTAAAAGTCTGTATAGCCCTCTCTATCTGCCCGTTGGTCGCCGGATGGTATGGTGGAGATAACAGGTGCTTTATACCATTTTTCTTCAAAAAATTATGAAATTCATCAGAAATGAACGCTCTGCCATTGTCTGATACGACCACCTCCGGTAAGCCTTGTGAAGCAAAAATTCTTCTCATCACAGTTATTACAGCTCCACTACTCATAGTGTTAACGATTTCTGTTTCCATCCATTTACTGTGGCTATCGATTAACACAAAAAATGTTTTTCCATGGAATGGTCCAGCAAAATCAATATGTACCCGTTGCCAGGGTTTTTCAGACATTATCCAGCTCTGTGGATCTCTCGGAGGGCTATTTCTCACCAATTGACATTGTTCACAGCTGGCCACCATCTGTTCAATTTGATTATCCATTTGAACCCACCATGCATAGCCTCTTGCATATGCTTTTGTTTGGACTACACCCGCATGAGGAGCGTGTAAAATTTTTAATACCTGTTCTTGTAGCTTCGCAGGTATTATGACTCTGTTGCTCCACAGTAAACAGTCTTTACTATGTGAAAGAGCCTCTCTTCTGGTCCAAAACGGCTGCAAGGCTGGGTCTGTATTCTTATTTGGCCAACCATGTAGAACATGGAATGAAACTTTCTGAAGTATAGGATCTCTTCTTGTCTCTGCAGCTATACTTTCTACGCTTAAGTTCCATCCCCGAGGTTGTTCTTCTAACAATATAACTTCTTTCAGCCCTTCTTCTTCCACCGTCCCAGTAGATGGAGCAGTCCACCTACTCAATGCATCTGCATTTCCAATGGATTTCCCTGGCCTATGCTTGATTGTATACTCATAACAAGCTAGCTTCAAGGACCAACGCAACATCCTTGGTGAGATCTGGTCAGGTATAAGTTTTGCTGGATTAAACAAGCCCACCAAAGGCTTGTGGTCTGTTATAATGCAAAATTTTCGGCCCAACAGAAAGTCGTGGAATTTCAACAATCCAAACATGATCGCCAGCGCTTCTTTATCAATCTGACCATACCGCCTTTCATGTGTCTGTAGAGTGCGCGACGCCATCATGATTGGTCTCTCAGATCCATCTTCCATGACATGAGCTATAATAGCACCTAACCCATATTCTGATGAGTCACAAATGAGGAGTAACTCTTTGTTATGGTCATATCCCACCAGCGTAAGATCCGATGATAGTAACAGCTTCGCCTTTTCAAATGCCATTTGCTCGCGTTCTGTCCACTTCCACGGCGTCTTCGACTCCAGCAACCGATACAGAGGCTCCAGCAAAGTCGCTCTATCGGGTAAAAATTTTTGATAGAAATTATATAACCCAAGGAAAGCTCTCAAGGTTTCCTTATTCGTCGGAGCTGGTTTTTCCTGTATCTCCTTAACTTTTGCAGGTGCTGGGTGCAGACCTTCGCCATCAATCATGTGTCCCAAGAAGGAGATACTCTTGGCAGCAAAAATACATTTCTTGTTATTAAGACGAAAGCCCATCTCATTTAACTTCTCCATTACTCGTCGAAGCCGCTGGTTGTGTTGTTCAAGTGTCGTTCCGGTCACCGCTATGTCATCCAGTAGACATGCCACGCCTTCCATACCGGCCAGCGCGGATGACATCACTCTTTGGAAAATACATGGTGCTGCATTCACACCGAATGCCAGTCGATTCATTCTCATGAGACCGATCGGTGTGTTCAGGGTCAACAACTTGGCCGTCTCCTCATCAACCTTTAACTGAGTGTACGCTTGCTTCAAGTCAAGTTTACTGAAAACTTGACCACCACTTAACTTGACAAAAGCTTCTACTGATGTTGGAAGTGGATATCTATCTACTTGTATGGAAGCGTTGACTGTAGACCGATAATCCCCACAGATACGCAGAGATCCATCTTCCTTCCTTACAATTCTCAATGGAGTAGCCCACTCTGAGTGTCTAACCGGAGTCAGTACGCCGGTGTCTACCAATCTGTTGAGTTCTGCTTCCACTTGTCCTTTTATTGGGAAAGGCACTGTGCGGGCTTTTAGAAAACGTGGTATGGCGTCCTTTCTCAGATGCAGTGAGACTTCCGGTCCTTTGTATGCACCGAGTTCTTCCCTAAACAAATCAGGGAACTCCTTCATGAAAGGCACCAAATCATCTTTCGTCCAGTTCAAGCCAGTCACTTTTAGGTCTAGTAGTTCAAACCAGTTGCGACCTAATAGGCTAGGTCCCTCGCCAGATACGACCACTAATTCACAGTGAGCTTCTTTATCGCCTAAGACCACATGCACATTTGCCACTCCGACTATTTTAAGAGAGTCCCGCGTCCAAGTGACTAGCTTCAACGTAGTCTTCTGAAGTGAAGGAGGCGTCGACCACAACTTGTTGAAAGTCTTCTCAGATATGATACTGCGAGACGCTCCTGAGTCTACTTCCATTATCAACCTCGCATTATCTAGGAGTACACTCGCTTTTATAGGAGGTCGATAACTATCTGAACACACATAGACCCCCATCATATCTTCACCGCCTGTAGAAGGTTCCTCATTATCTACCACCTGGTGTACTTTCGTTTTTTGGTCACAGGCTCTTGCAATATGTCCGTATTTCTGACATTTGAAACACTTTGCCTTCCAAAAAGCACATCGTTCGCCCGCCTTGTGCGTGCGTGTAAAATGCTTGCATTCATTGGACTTTATTTTTCCAATATCCATCGGCTCAGCTGACTCAGGCTGCGTCGCGTCTTGGCTGCGACCGGGGTACATGTCTTCAAACGTCGCTTGATGATTGAGGCACATCTGCACCGCTGTCTCGTATGACAGTCCTTTGGTTTTCAATAGCTCCCGGCGCAAACGTTCATCACGCACCCCTAACACCAGTCTATCACGTAATTGGCGTTTAATGTCGGTAAACTTGCATTTAGCACTCAACGCACTTATTGCGGCCGCAAATTCTTGCACGCTTTCCTTCGGCAATTGAACGCGTTTATGAAATTTGCCGGCTTGCAAAATTTCATTCACTTCAGGTTCATAAAACTTGTCCAAAACCGATAAAATGTCATCAAATTTCACTTGTGTAGGACGTAACGGCACTAATAGGGACGCAATTAATGCGTAAGTGTCCTTTCCACATTGCGACAAAAACAATGAGCGCGATTTATCATCGTCTTTTGTCTCGCCACGCACGAGACCCGCCGTGTCGAGGGCACATATCAATTGGTCCTTATAATCACACCACACATCAGTTTTAGCGTTAAACGGTCCCGGTAACACAAGATTTGTCAAATTGAATGCCATTTTAGTCCAATTGCAATTTTAATTCCGCAGTCGCCACTAAAAGATACACGCCATTTCGAGTTTATAACAAAACTAATCTTTATTCAAGTACCCACAAATCACAAGTACAAAACTATTATTTAATCAGCTGTCAAATACATAACACATACTAATATTATAAATGTGAAAGTAACTCTGTCTGTCTGTCTGTCTATCTATCTGTCTGTCTGTTTGTTACCTTTTCACGCCCAAACCACTGAACAGATAAGGCTGAAAATTGGCATGGATAAAGGTTGTATCCCAGGGACGGACATAGGCTACTTTTTATCCCGAAAAAATCCCGAGGGACCGCGGGTTACACCGCGGGAGCGCAGCTAGTTATTAATATATGTTGAGATAAAACCATGAAACAGTCAAGATGTCAAAACTTTAATAAACATTTTAAGATTCTTACCCTGTTATCACCCATGTACAAGATCTTAAGATTCTTGAAAGTGCTGGCCAGTGTCTTCAGATGGTCGATGCTGTGGAGCTTGTTGTCATTGAGGTTTAATGCCTCGATGTCCGGAATGTTCTCTGCTATGATGGAAATAGCCTCCATCATTATTGCCGGCCGGAACAGCGCGCAGAAAATATCAACAAGGTCTGAAATTGTATCATTGATTTATAACCCGAAAGTAATTAATATATTTGTAAGTTCTTGTTGTATCAGTCCTTTCGAACCAATGTAGTGAAAGGAATATAAGTGAGCAAAAAATAAGTAGGGCAACAGATACTGTGATCCTAGTTTGTAGAATAAATCTGAAAGTTGGTGTGTTTGCGTTTCAATCACGCCTAAACCAGTGAACCAATATGGATTAAACCTGGAATAGATGTAGATAGTGACCTAGAATAGCATAAAGGCTATTCGATACAGCGCGCGGCTTCGTTCGAAGCTAGTAATACATAAAAATCCCTGAGAAACAAGTAAAAAGTAAGTTTGTATGAGTCAGTGGCCAACTCTGTCAAAACAAGTCTGTTTTTGATCTTACCTAATATGATAAAATACATAAAGCATGCAAAATACTTAATTGTAATAATTATAACATTTATAACCAACTAGCTGTCCATCGCGGTGTTACCCGCGGTCCCTCGGGAAAACATAACTTTCACAGGATAAAATATAGCCTATGTTCATCAGGGATAATGTAGGATTCTAATGGTGAAAGAATTTGTCAAATTGGTCCAGTAGTTTCGGGCCTATTCAATTCAAACAAACAAACAAATCTTTCCTCTTTATAATATTAGTATAGATAGGTATCCATCAACATAGTTTGATGAATAAAATAAGATAAATCCTGACTCCAAAACTGATAAGTTGTTTGTCAATAGAATTTTCTATTGCAATTAAGAAATAAACCTTCAAACACCTTAACTAGAATGATTAACAAAATCTTACCTGGATCAGCATGGAATTTCGTCAAGTCTAGAGCTTTGGTCGCTGCGTTATATCTCTTCGCCATTGTCAGTTTCATTTTCTCCTTCATCTCAGCGTCAACCACCACATTCGGGACAGCATTTCTCACAATCACCATTAGCTTGAAGCCATCGGACATGACAATCTTTCTATCAGCATTGAATAACTTCTCTGCCAGTTTCGCATCATCAATGTAAAATATCGCAGCATTTCCGCTAACTCTGTAGTAGTGTGGGATGAAGATATCTGGCGAGACGAAGCTGAGCAGAGTTTTCAGAATGACTTCCTTCTCATGTTTCGCTCCATATGGCACTATCACTTGGTACCACGGCAGAACACCGGCTATAAACTTTCTTCTCGGGATGTGTGACCTTGATCCCATAGCGGAGGACACAATTCGGCCACCACCGCGGCCTCTAAATGCCCCTCTACGATTGGTACTCTGAGCTCCCATATCGATGTCATCATCAAGCAATAGCTTGGGATCATTCCATGCTTTGTTGAACTTGTTCTTTCCTTTGTTCGTTCCAGCTTTGAAACTAACACGTCTTGTTGTAGACGGTGCGCGATCATCATGCTCTGCAATACAAATTGTATAATCAGCATGATTGCAGTACAGACATGAGTTTTCCAACACAAAATCAAGTAGGTTACTTACCAAAATGATCATTATCTCTCCATTGCTTTGCACGTTGTCCTCCGCGTTTAGGCATTTTGAACGAAATGTTGATGCCTGAGTGAATTCAGAGAATAGGGTTATCAAGAAATGACGCAGATAGCTCAGGACTCGGGGGGGGAGTCGTAGCTACCAAATGTACCAAATTCACGCCACAGACAGAAATCAATCACTCGACACGGCTAAACGTTTTATTTATTTATCACAAAAATGTTGTATAAGTTTTCTTAGGAAAACCTAGAATAAACTTGGCAGCTTGGTATTTTCCTGCTCTACAAAAGAATCCATACAACGAGGGAGAGTACGAAACGAACACGCAAGGATTCAATCAATCAAGGAAATAATTTGAATTTTGAATAGTGTTGTACTATGTACGCACGAGCCACGGCCACGAGGCACGAACGCACGAAACAAACGATCTCAGAACGGATTATACGGATACGGATCGCATGTGTGTTCAGTTATTCAGTTACTAGCTGACCCGCGCGACTTCGTCTGCGCATTATTAATTAGGAACAAAGTGCAGGAGTTTTAAGTGAATCGAAAAATATACAAAATATTAAACTATTTAATGTGTTGAATACATGTTTCATTACTTACGTAAAGTTTAATTTAAGCGAGTTTGGAGTGAATCAGACCAAGAAAATTTTTTTCTATAGAATTTTTAACCCCTTCAGGGGTTTATTTTTGAAAGTTTTATACGTCTACGATAATTCAGAACTTAGACCATCTTCAAATTTAATTACAATCGGTTTAGTCATCACGGAGATACGTGGCAACCAGGGTATTCAATCTTAAAGCATTGAAACGTTCTCGCTATAGCTACATTAAAAAAAAAACGACCTTTGTCCCAGACTAACATCATTATTTACAAGTTTATTTGTACCGAGTTTGGAGTGAATCAAAGTAAAATATATTTTTTTTCTATACAAAGTTGAATACCCTGTATAACACTCGTAGGGGTTGATTTTCTGAAATTTGATACGCTTAAATGTTATTCCAGAACAAAAACCATTTACATTTCAAATTTCATCAATATCAGTTTAGTCGTCACTGAGATACGTGGCAACAAACATTCGCACACACAGACTTTCGCATTTATAATATTAGTAAGATAAGAAGTAAGATTAATTTAACGGATCGCAAGTGTGTGTTGCGGCCGGCGCCCGGTGGCGCAGCTTCACAATGATGCATGCTCTCACTCATTAATGTACCTACCACCTACTGGTAATTGAGTAGTAGGAAACTCTATCGAACCGAACACCAATACATACATCAATCGGAGCGTTTCACTCTCACTAGTATGAAGTAATGAATTCTGATGTTGATGCCACCGAAACGATCCGTATTAATTCCACAATTTTACGGATCAGCAGTAAATTGAAATCCCTACCCTAGAGTAGAAAGAGAAACTTATATGAGAAAGAAAGAGGTGAAACATCAGTGTGGTAACATTCAAACGAAAAAAATAACATTGTTTTATTTAATTTTACCCCAGCTTATTATAAGTTGTTAAAAGATCATTGGTTGCCCCAGCTTTACTTGGGTAAAGCTAGGAAGCATTATTATTTTAGTACATTACGATATTAGTGCGTAAAGATGGTTATAACATGCGAGGCGGAATTTCAGCCCGAGCCGCAGGCGAGGGCGTAATTGAGCCGAGCATGTTATAACCAATACGCACGTATATCGTACGACGTTTTTTAACACATTTGCGAGGAAACAGAAAAAAAAACATTTGAATTATACTCAATCTGTGAATGCACACTGTTGCTTTCCCGCCATTTGAACAGACTGCCTACTGAGTGGCGCCGCGCGGCGATTAGTTCTCCTTTGAACAGCAACAGCGCGCTGCTCACTAGCTGGAGGCACGACTCCAGCTCGGCGGCGATCAGTTCTATATTTGAAATGGCAAATAATGCTGTTATGGAATTTGTATGGACTATAACATAACTATTTGCTTTGATAACACACGCGTTTGTTATGACCCGCTTTACATATTTAAAACCGGTGGAATTACATCAGCTTTACGAGCAAGGGTGTTAAAAATTTATTTATTTACAAACTTAACTATAACATCACAGATAACTCCAAACCGTTATAGCTAATAAATACAAGGTAAACATAATAAAACTAACGTAGTGACCACAGACCGTGTCTGGGGGAAAAAATTTACAGTGAGTAATTTTTTTTCAGTTATGAGAAAATATCAAACTCAGTCACGTGACTGTTATAGATATTTATGATATGTTTAAGTTTTAAAGATCTCACTAGGATAACGCGGCGTTATCCTAGTCTTTTAAGGCGTAACGCCTTAGAAAGTATTGTTCTGTAATGTTAGCCTAAGTTGTAATACATAAATAAATTACTCTAAATAAATAAATAAATGACGACCTTTTGTTACAATACCTACCTTATTTTCGTCGCTCATTGTCGATACAATGTGTGATTTCTATTAGTCAGATGATTACTAATAGTCTGTGTGAGACCAAAAATCACTTATCTGCTCTAAGGGTGAGACGGACTTCGCCTCTGAGTGAGACAACGGTTCAAATCCTAGAGTAGGACAGTAACTTTTTGCAATAAATTTTTTTGTACCTACTATTTTTATTTTGTTAAGTTACCAAAACAAAACCTCGTTCTACTTGGTACAGTATATGCGGTGCTCCAGCACAATCTATGCCGCACCTACTGGTGTGCCCCTTGTACCCTAACATCTGCACACAGGATTACCTCAACGGAGCCACAGATAGTGGAGTTGAGGTGACCACCTTTTATTCAAATTTATTTAAAAGAGTGGGCATCGACACCATAAGAAGCAGTACAAAATGTATGGGGAAAGTTTTTGACGATTTCAGATTTTTCCAGTAAGTACTCAAACCTTAAATGGTCTCACAGAGACTTTTGATCACTACATTAAACTATTGAATTAATTAAGAATCGATTGGTATATTTTTTTTATTTCAGCGTTTTTTCGAAGCCAATTATTCGAATAATTGTTAATTTAAGACGGGTATTTAACACTGCCTTTCATTCCCGCCCGTCTCTAAAATCAAATCGCTTTGCTCGCTCGTTCAAATTTATTTAAGACTAGTTTGTTTGTAGGTAGGTAGGTACCTAGGTACATAATAATAAAAGATTTTGTTATAAGTTTATAATAAAATTAAGAGATCTCATCTAAATTATCGCATCAGATAATTTAGATGTCTGTAATGATAAAGTACATAATTAATTGAATAACTGAAAATATACCTATATAAAAAAAGCCTTTATTCTATTACGTTTACATTTTCATTCCACATTCAATTAATAATGAAAATGAAAAAAATATTTATTACTGCAAAACAGAGTATCTTGGAAATTCTTAGGTAACTTACAATATAAAATAATAGGAGATACATAGTATATCAGAACACTCATATTCTGCAGAGAACTTATTCTGATTCGAAGCCATATTATTGGTTCCCTCACTAGGCAAGGCCTGTATCGAGGGAGCCTGTGTCGTAATTCGCAGTTTAACAATACACAGTATGATAGATTATTATTATATTTTTTTTTTATTAAGAATCAATAGTAAAAATAATATTTTTATTTTTACGTAACAGTCGCCTCTCGGGCGTAGGCCTCCCCCATTAATCCTCGCCAAAACTCTCTCCGGCTTACCATAGAACGTGACATAAAGTTATTCCACCGAATAAATCAAGAATAACCTAGGACCAAGTATCATACTGGACAGAGTGATTTCGTTTTACGCGTGTCCATTTTTTGCTAGTGTGCGGTTGCAGAATTGTATTAGTGTGCGTGACTAGAGATGTGACTTTGCTGTCGAGCCTATCGATAGAATAAAGACGAAATGAAAAAAAAAGCATTTTAATTGGTCTTAATCAAGTCTAAATCTTTATTAAACTTTCATTAAAATTGATATGTACAATAAATATAATATTTTATATTATTAAACAATCTTATAACACCGGAAAACAATTTATCTATCTAACTAAGCTATTTATTAACAACATTTTCAGAAAATTTTCTTTTACTTTACTGTAGGTACATCAATGAGAGATTATAACAGTTAGTTTACAATGACTTGACCTTTAGTGACCTTTAAATAATATTAATTTTGTATACATATTTCAGACGCTGCTTTCAGCGACTGCATTCTTCATTACAAATATCTAGGAGTAATCAATTGAATTTCATCTCTGCGCTGAGGTGGTTTTCTTTTCTTCGCTACCTGCAACATTTATTTTGAAAATCTATTAACCTGACTAAAGAATAATCTATCATAGACCCGCAGTAGGGCTGTGTTAATAAACAGAGAGTAAATAAATAATAAATAATGCAGGACAATCCATACAGCACCATCTAGCCCCAAGCTATGCAGAGCTTGGTTATTAGTACTAGATAACTGATAATACAGGGTGGATTTTTGAGATGGGCCACGGAGGACAGGTACCTTAACCGTTATAGCAACAGGAAAACGCTCTTAGGGGATCTGACTATAATTTTTTTTCAATATCTGTGAATGCAGTTCAAAATATCTCAAAAAGTTAGGGAAGGTCTCATAAGAGCGTTTCCCTGTTATAGTTCCCTGAATGTAGTTTATTTTTACATTTGAAAAACTTACCGGTTGATAGTATACTGGATATCCTTAAAAAATGGTTGGTACTCTTGAGTTTTTTAATTGATAAGCCGTGGATAAAACAGGATTCATCAAAGTGTTTTGAACAAAGCTTGGAATGTTTTGCAGGCTCCCAGTTATCACGTCTAACAGCTTTGATCCACTCGGTTCTTATTTCTGGGCATTTTGGGAACCTAAAAGATAAAAGTTAAATTTAACAAACATGAAAGTTGAATACTATCGATAAAACTAGATTTGACTCTACGCGCATCACTAGCACAGAAGCTAAATTTATTTAGGCTTTAAATTGGTGGTTTTTACATTATTTTGAATCAAAATCACTTATGAACATAATAACTAGATTGCTACAATGCTATTACTACTGTTTTTATAGTCATGAACTCATTATTTTAGCATTTTTATCGAGGGGAAATGTTATCAAAAACTTACGCATGAAATGACAATTCCGGGTCTTTTACTCCTCCTTTTGTAGTTCTTGATGAACAATACACAGCTGAACATGACATAGTTTCAATTTATCAATTTAATTTAAGCCTAAACACAGTAATTTTTAAGTTTTTCTTGATTTTTCTCCAACGATCTCACACTGTTTTGACTACCAAGGTAGTCATAAACTGACACGACTTACACCTACAGTGCTGCGTTGCCAAACGTACACTAGCTATCTCTTTTACTCGGAGCTAAGCTCCGTGAGATAGACAAAGATACATGACTACTAGGTTTGTTACACAGATACAAGAGCGGCAACGTCGCAGGCTCTGTCCAGTGTGATTCTTGGTCCGAGAGAATAACCATACATTTGACAGTTTACACTCCGGAATAACTTTATGTCACGTTCTATGGTAAGCCGGTCTGTCTCTAGCCTTTCTCATCCAGTCTGTTCCGGTTGTTTTACAGATTTAAAAGAATAAGAATATATTTATTTGACACGCACAACACGGTTACAGGCATAGGTATAGACAACACACATATAAGCATAAATTAAAAAGAAGGAGACGGGGAACAAAAATTAATTACTATTTAAAAAACATTATAACGATATAACAATATATAGAAAAAAATTATAACGGACCATGTACGCTGTGGTGCCAAATAGGTCCAGTTTCAGCTATGTCATCCCACCGTGTTTTTAGGCATCCCGTGTTCTTTTTCAGTGAATCGAATGTTGTGTTATAGTGTAATAATACATAAAATTTTTTTTTTTTATTTTGTTATTTGATTTTGTTACTATACGATTTGAAATACTTGACTCATTTTGCATAATTCAGATCTCCATTATTTTACTAATTTTATTTACGCTGGCAATAATGAATCACACTTCTCTATGGTTCATGCCACCTAACTCGCTTCGTAATACGCAGATCAGTTATAATTTCGACAAATTATTTTAAAACTATCAGAGTAAAGAATTTATTTTAAAACTTAGAAAAAGAGATAAGCTGTTTTTTGGTAATGTAACTAACTTAACAAATAATTGATTTTTGGTTTGCATAGAACTAGTAGCACAATGAATATTAATTCAGAACGAGACAAAGCGTGAAAAGGAACGGTCTAAATACAAAGTAGCATTTTAAAAATAAAAATACCACAGACAAAATTCTTGTGCTTTTCTTTCGAGTCTGCCATGTTTTGTCCTATTTGTCGCGCTTGATCAACGCGTTCGCGTTTAGTGCTCCGAATTGTTATTTTATGAATGCATTACGGGCTGTGTTTTGTTTACCAATAGTGTAATAAACAATGGTGTTACGATTATGTACTTGAAACTTTCTTAGTCTACCATTTTTGATACTGTTGTGTGCAACGGTGTAGTTCGCATTTCATCAAATTTTATATTCGTTACCTGCCTTACGACAGTGTATTCAGAGAGATTTTGTCGCAATTTTCGTAATATTCTCTTCAATAACTGCGATTTCACAACATTTCGTCTCTTCAGCCAGTGACGCAACCCACGTGCGCATGATATAGCGAGATTCTCATGCACATTTGTTATTATTTTGTTCGCGAGTTCGATCAGGAGAAGCGCTCGGGATTGGATCGAGGCAGGGCGACCGCGCCGCGCGTCTCGCTCGCTCGTGTCGTTTGTCTTTGAATTATTTTGATCGCTGAATTATCTAAGGGTGTTTAATATTCGGGTGTGTTTTTAATATCGAGTGCGGGATAGTGCGTGCGGGGCGCACACGTGAGCCGGGCCAGTGTTTGGGTCGGCGGGGCCTGCAGTGCGGAGCGCGCCGAGGTGAATCACCGCGGGTGCCGTTGGCTTGTTTACCTGCGTGTGCAGAAGTGCGTGTACATCGGAAGTGCAAGGCATGTGCGCGCTCGTGCGTCGATGACACCGCCGCTAGAACGATAGCTTCTCTGTTCTCGTGTGTGTGATACGTTATGTTTCTTGGGTTATGAGTGTGTGACAAAGTTTAGTGCATTGAGGACACTGGAGCCCCTAGACGGAGTTGGGCCCGCCGGGGCGGCCCTGGTGCTTCTTGGGGCTCCTCACGAAGGCAAAATGGCTGCGTGGAACAGGCACCACCACTTCAACATGCTCATGGATGAGAATGCCAAAAACAAGTGTGAGTACACAACTGTATCTTTATTCCAGGCTGCCTCCTGAAGATTGTCCAGAATGCTTACAATCTCATAACCACTATATTTTTAAAGTATTTTACAGAATAAAAAGAATAGAATAAAAAAGGAATTAAGGAAACAAACAGAAAACTAGAATTGCAAAAAAATTAACATGAAGATTCCTGTCTATTAAATTAAGTCTAGTTGAAGATAAAGTATCATAGCAGCAAAATCATAGAAAACTTATTAATATCAACATAGCTTACAGAATAATCTACTGACCGGTCTATATTGTTAAGGTAGTCTGCATTTTCCATGTCAAGAATTCAGCTCGTTTTACTAATACTGCTCGAATTTGAACCAGACCAATGCCTGGCATACTTAGTACGTGCATTGCACCTAATCTATTTCTAAAACATTTTATTCAATGAACTCGACTAACAGTATTACTGCACCACATAACCATCAAAGTGTTTTACACGGGTCCTCGAGTAACAATGCAATTTTCCGTTCCACCACCTCACTCAGTGCAGCCAATTCCCAAGGGTTTGCGTACTGTTGAATGCACACAACCCTTCGACCTACAAAACCCACCTGTGGGGTAGATGCTGGCCTAGAGCCCTTTGACCTGATAATTATAGAACAAATAACTAAACATCAACAGCTATTTATAAATCTGGTTATTGTATACTTTAAATGGTGTACCAATGAACTGAATTGGATGAAACTTGGAATAGGCGTAGATAGTGACCTGGAATAGCATAAAGGCTAATCAAAATTTTGGTACCACACAAGCAAAGCCGCGCGCAGTAGCTAGTCTGAAATAAACATAAGATTTTGTAGTATTACTTAGGAATTACATACTAAAAGATATAGAAATTCATCTATTTTTATCACACATAAGTAATAAGTGCCCCAAAGGAGCCTATCCGAAGTTGAAACCATATTTATGACTGATTTGTTTGTGCTGCAGTTTTATCTGGCATAGATCAGAATGAAGAACAATAGTCATTAGAATTATGACTATTTGATTTATTTCAGCCCACCTTCCCTTTGTAGGTAAGGATTGTAATTCATGACATTCAAAGTACTTTGGAAAATTGTAGCTTCCTTTGAGCATGATTTTTTTTTACACATTTTCAACTTTCGCGACTATAAGACATTTTAAATTTTTCGTCGGGTCGTGCGTGATAAAACGTCTAGTACTCTACTACTAACTTGGATGTTGTCAGTGTAGTGTGTCGCGACCCTAATGTTATTTTTTGTTGACCGAATGAGGGTAGTTTCTCATCGGACGAAGAGGCGAACGAGTACCGGCGGGCAGTCTTCTCGTGACCACGGTAGCTGTAACGCTACTGAAATGTCGAGATTTATTTATAAACAAATGTTATATGCGATTAAGCCCCGTTTATGAATTTAAAATTATTATTTTTTGCTTTGTGAAATTCTACAGACTAAGTAAATGTGAAATATTAAATTATACGTTCTTGAAAATTGCAAATTTATGCATTTGGTTAACCTAACACACATAACCTTTGATGCAACATTGTGAAATAAGTGGCTCTGAATGGTCATCATTATGACTCACCTTTTTCGAGATAAAGGAAAGGTTGATGTACCTTGATGACGTATTTGGGTGGATCAACTTTTTAGTGTAAAATCTTGTCCCCGAAGTAAAAAAAATCATAAAAGGTGCCGAGTTACATTAATTGTCGGTTTTAACATCAATCAATAAAATCAGATCCTTTACCATTGCGCTTGTTCATCAACATTTTAAAAATATTTAGTCAATTATATTAAAAATTGTCGTGACCCAGTAGACGAAAATTGGTTTTCATACAAATTTCACTTGTCCCCAACGCAAATTACGCACATATGCAACGCTGCTGTGTAAAATTTTTCCTTGACTTGTCTTTATATTTTATATCTACATTGTTCCTTGATGTACCAGTATTCTAAAATATTGATTTTCGAAACAAAATATTAATTTTTACTATAAAAAAATACAGTTTGAATAGTTGTCCCCGACTTTTACCCAAATCGCGTTGTCAACTGGGTAACGATAAAAAATTACAACAAAGTGTATGTAATATAGACAATAAATGGCTAGGCTAATAGGAAACTTATCTGCATGTCGTAAAATAAATATTGCTGACCCCTGACCATTTTGTGGACTCTGCCATTACGTTCGTAGTGCGCAGCGGGACTGTGTGTCTTTGTTTTTCATCCGCTAACTCACGACGAAATTTCTACAAGTAAACTACTTATTAAAGTAATTTGGTTATAATGTTTTGACATTTGATTCTGAAATGCTTTGCATGTACGTATTTTTTTATTTTAATAAAATTCGTTGAAGAAAAAGAGTAAAAAACCGTAGTTTGTATCCTGAGTCACCGTTCCACTAGCTCACAAAAACTGTGACCCAAGAGACAATTTTTAGTGACCCAAGAGACATTCTGCATAAAAATTTCCTTAATTTATACAATAAACAATCTGGTGAGTGATAAACGTGTTAAATACATAGAGATTCATTGCACATTTTCAGTTTCGAATAAAAAACACTCGTATTTAAGCTTAAAATAACTTTAAATATGATTTAAAAAACAAATCACATATATATATAATTATGTATGCACGTATTTATTATATTTATAATTATGTCTTTATTAGTATGTAAGTTTATAAGTCGTTGTTAGTAAGTGTATATAAATATATATATATCTTTTATATCTTCAACCTATTCTTTATCTAGTCACACCCCTATATATATTTCAATTTGTCCATTTATCCATCCACATGTTGTCTGGTAGAGATCGCTATTTAGCGATAAGACCGCCGATTGTATGTCATTGTGTTTTTTGTTTAGTTTTCCATTTTTGTGTATTTTTATTATGTGGTGTGCAATAAAGTATTTTCAATCTATCTATCTAAATCATTTGTGGGGTCGATACAATACACCATACTTCATTCGATTCTGATTTTACGCATTCCATCTTTCTTTTTTGGTCTATTTTTACCCACACTCAATATCGGCGACGGAGAAGATTCAAGAAGTCACTGGCTCATATGAATGGCTTTCGTAGGTGGCGAAAAAGAGATTGTTCTATGCTTCTTATCGCTCTCATCATCTCTCTCCATCGCTGTCAGATCGTTTTTAACTATATGGATATACTGCGGATGATGTATACCACCATACAAGTACGGCTCCATAGCAAATTTCTCCTAATCCTCATTTAAAGAAGAAAAATAATAGTACCTTGACAGGGAGACACCTTATCACCCAAGCTTTTTACGGCTGTCCTAGGAGACGTCGTAAAAGCGCTTGAATCAGACAGCTCGGGAATAAAAGTCTGCCTGTAAGTAGGTGTCTTTCTGTAGCACCTTAAGTTTGTAGACGACCTCACCTCAACCTCATCCTATTTTGGTGGAACTAAAAAAAGATCTTCAGAAAGCTTCAGGCCTACTTTTAGAGATGCGTGATGACATCTTGAAGATGAATATGGCCACCTAAAATTATATCGAATCTCCAGTTCCTCGGTTTCAATCATTGCCATTGGAAATAAGATCTGCCAACTATAACATCAGATGCTGAGACATTGACGCTCATGAAGGAGACTGTGCTGAAGATCAAAGTCGCACCGAGAGCTATAGAGCCTGAGCATTCCTGGCTCTATAGCTCTCGACACGATCGTATCAGTGTGATACTGATATCACACTGATACGATCGTGTCCCCAATACCAAAATTCCGAATAAACAAGCCAAAATTTCGAGCTGCACAAGTGGTTATTGGGGCTCAAATGGTGTTGGTTGGGCAGGACTAGCCAGACGCGGTGATGAAAGCAGTAGCAAAGTTGTAATTGAGTCCGCTAACTATGAAATTATGGTGCCAAGACATGGGCACTCACGAATGAGACTGCACAAGGTCAGAGTCGCACTGGAAGCCATGGAATAAGCAATGCTCGGTATTACACTCTTAGATCTATCGAGCCCACGATACCGAAACACACACAAGTGGTTATTGGGGCTCAAATGGAGTTGGTTGGGCAGGACAAGTGGCCAGGTACGGTGATAACAGAGGTGCAAAGTTGTAAACGAGTGGTGGCCCAGAGATGGTAAAAAGAGTGATGGTCGTCATCACATAATAAATAGATCGACGGCATCGTAACAGGACAGAGACAAATGGCAGAATTGAAGAAAGGCCTATACCCAGGCTGGCCAGACTGACTACAGCTGGCACATCATTTCCCATCCCACGGGATGAAAGGCTGAGGATTTTGATGAATCTACAGGTAGTCAAATTATTATTTTTGGCCTTTTGTTCTAAAAGATATCTGCAGTCTGTAAGTTAGTAGTAAAATAACTACGCTCAAGACGAGCCACGATCCAATGCGCCAGAAATTACATTTCATCTACAAAAACCTTCCTTGGTCTTCTATTAAGCGAGATTTAAGTTATTTTGTAAAAAATGCGATAGAGGACTGGTTTACTAAGCAGATGACTGTCTATATAAATGAAAACCACCATTTTCATTAAATTTTATCATTAATTTTAGAGAAAAGTGAGTTATTTGTTAGGTTAGGGGTTTATTTTCTATGTTAACTATTAAAAGTAAACTGGCTGTCACATTTCAAAGATATTTTTGTACCTTGTATGGTTTATCATACTGTAATTTGCCTATGGCATTGTACCATTTATGTCTCTGGAGTCACCAAGTATGTCTCCGGGCTCACGTAGTGTCCCCAAAAATTTTGACATTGTTAGCAAGATTACTAAAAAAGTAAAGGTTATTACACAAAATGTTGTATGACAAAAGTTTGAAGAATATCCAACAATAGTGATGTAAAAAGTGCATTTTTCTGACGTTCCTAGAAACAGAATTACAAGAAAAGTAAATAAAATTTCTTTCATTTAGTGACCCCAGAGACACAATGAGGTATATTTTTAAAAAATTGAGACAGTTTATTCCAATTTTGATTAAACCAGATTGATTTAATTGAATTATAGTTCACATTAAAACAGATAAACTTTTCAAAATATTGTTTTTTGCACTTTTTACCATAATACGTCATTGTTAGTTAGGTGACATTTTTGGGAGCCGCTTTTGGAATAAGGGCATAAAAATCCATGAAAACGACAAAAATTTTTGGTGCTTGTAGTAGATTTATAAACTGCAGAATTTTATTTAACAATATTAGGTGAAATTATAGCAATATTTCAACATTTATTTTTTTACACAAAAAGTTGACTCATGACACTAAAAAGTTGATCCACCCATTTACTAAGTACCTACCATCGTTTACCTTACAATAACATGTTTTTCTTTATGAATGTTGTATAACGTTTGAACCTAAATATTCGTCAAAAGGAAACAATATTAGTATACAATTTCATTTCCTAAAACGTATACCTTTGTCATCATTTGTCAAAGTTATTTCGAGGTGTAATTTTGAAACGCGCAAATAAAATGTTCGCCACTTTGTCTAGTTCTCACAGTTTAGACAATTTTCTATTATTGTGCCAAGTAATTATAGCTCGGAATGACTGTCCCTTGTTCAGTTCCCATCAATCAAAGACAAACAATTATTACTGTCAATTATCCAACTTACGAAATGGGCTAGACAAAACTAACGGAACTTCAAAAACACAGCACCATAACATTAATGAAAATGTGCGAATAGAACTGTTACTGCATCAAATGCCACGTGGCGTTTGTTTTGGCGCTTGTCTCGTGGTACTTTTCATCTGGTGGCGGCGCGTAGCTATTCTTTACCAAGTCGCACATTTTTCAATGCTTCTATCATTCCTATTTTAACTAATTCTTAAAACATGCAAAACAATTGCTTTGCGGTTTATCTCATAACATGAATTTCTCTTGAATATGCTTGACATACGGTTAACTTTCGAAATGTGGAAGTTTTGCTTTTATAACAAACTGGACATTTCACTCCACGAGATCGTGTGAAGATGATTGTTTTACGACATAATTTGTAGTTTATTTTGGGGCGAATTATGAGCGGTCCATATAGTCGCGACCCCGAAGTTCGACCTCCCCAACCTTTAACCTAATTCCACGGTGCCCTCACAGATGGATGCTTACATTGACGCTTTTATTAGATAAACACCGCGCGTCACTGCACTCTTGTGAACCAAGCTTTATTTAGGTACCACCAATATAAAAATTGTTCTGTGTATACTTCGCTGTTTTAGATAAGCTATCTGTCATGAATGCTAGATTGCAAATGCTAGTGCAAATGTTATATTAGAAGAGCTTGAAAGCGGTCTCGTTTTGCGGTTTTAGCAATCGGAAGCTTGTTCGTAACCTGAGCCCCAATGAAACAAAAAAAAACGGTAAAGTCAAGCTGGCATAGTTTAGCTCAACCAAAAGAAAGAAATATTGTTGTTCGATTGAATGTTTCACAAAATGTTTCTTGAATGTGCAGTATTTTTCTGGTTGCGATGCGAGCAATGACTCCCACGCTCTTGGCACACCGATTGGGTTCGGTGCATCGGCCGGTTCTAAAATAAAATAACACAATATACCTGCTCTTAATACCTAGTTTCTCAGAAATCCGGGGCATGGCCTGTACTGTATTCGACCAGAAGTAATAAAATATTTCGATGTTTCGGGTCGTCTAAACAAGGATAAGATTTGAGCGCAAAATGTCGGCTTTGTTTGACTTTTGTCTCAGGTAGCTAAACCTCTTGCTGACCTTTTGAAAACAAACCTAGACTGAAGCAAAAAAATAATATAAATGCCTCTATGAAAATTATAGTAAAACGACAGTCTGTTAAGTTATGCACAGAAAGGTACCTTCATTGCAACCACCCCGGCTCATTTACTGTTGAATGCTTTTTATAAATAATCATTTGGGATTTCCCCGAGAGCCGCTAGGCTAAACGGGAAATCTTCCCCGCTCATGAGGATAAGGAGGGTAGATCTCTGACAAATTCGTTAACAACCTCTTTGAAATTCATGAATTCCAAATAAAACATGCTAATTTATCTCTCAGCATGGCCGAGAAAACAAAATTTTAGTTGAATAAATTACGGGGGGTGAATTTGTGTCGCGTCAAAATATTAAAAAAATGTTTTTCTGAGAGAGTTGTGCTGGAATTACGGTAGTGTGCCGCGGTGAGTCCCAAATATTTACGAGCGCTCGTTTGTACCGGAACCATCGAACTCGCATTTTTTCCGACAACGGCGGCGGCCGCGATCAACTTTCATTCAGTTTCATGTTGTTGCTATGCGGATGCTGGCCTCACGGTGCCGCTGCTCGCGCTGTCATTAAAACCAAACGCTCGCCGCTCGTGCACCGAACTCATGTAGATTGTATCGTGCTCTTTGGAAAGTAGTCACTTAGGAAGTTTTGAGCCGCCTCGATTTCTTCTTACAGATATGTTTATCCATTCTCATCTTACCTACATTTTTGGAAACTATTAAGACATATTTTTAGAGTTCCGCAGTAAACAAGGAAAGGAACCCGACTCCAGCAAACCCTAGAAGACAAAAAAACAATGAGATTGATCAGTTGTATTATATTGTCAACACATGTCATATATCTATTAGATTAAATGGCTTAAAAATTATATAAAATGATTGCACCCGTTTAAAAAATTGCCGTTGTTCGAAAACGACAGCATCGTCTGTCGTTTCGATCCAACAGCGACAGTAAAACTCTTCTTTGCTATTTCTTATCGCCATTAACAGTACCAAAACACGCATACCAAAGGTATCTCAGGCCACAGCTTGTCTGGGAGCGGTGTGGCCCACAACCCAGCAAGCCGGCCGGTGAGTGGTCACCTTTCACCGACACACAGTCTAGACAACTTCGTTACGAGTCGTGAATGAATTTCACATTGGAATGCGGAACAGCGATTTATGTGCTCCATGCCGAAATTTCTTATGTACGCATTCTGCAAGGTGAAATTGTCTTGAATAATTAGAAATTTCTTAGGCTGGATCAATCTCCTTTTGTATTAGATTGCAGCTCGACCTTGGGTCGAGTCTTCTGGTAATAAACTGCAGATTCTGCCTGAGCTAACTCAAAACTGGTACCATTCCATATCAAAACATACAGTTTGGTTTGTGTGATTTCATTTAGTTTGCAAGAGTGTTTGAAGACTATGAAGATATAATAAAAAAGAGGCTTATCCTGAGTGTCTTTCAAGCCGGTTCGTCATAACTCCAATGCACACCATAATTTGCATTTTAATAATTAATTAAAAGTTCAGATTCTACTATTCATGTTTTCCCACTTCAAAATACGGGTATATTATTGGTTCTTGGAAGGCTTTGGGAGGTCTTAGTAGAAAAGAAGGGTTTCGACGACATGCAGAAATTAATGTAACAATAACTAAATAGTTATATCAAGTTATAATACTTAGCAACACTGATAGGTAGTTTTATTTTTCCCGCGTCAAACCAACTTAAGGAAAATCAGAACTGGCAACATGAGGAGTCAGCCCTAAAGTGCCTCACGGTGTCATCGACCGACCGCTAAGGTTTTTGCGCGTTCAACGGTGCTGTTATTTTAATAATTGAATGACTATGGAAAGCAAGGCTTAACGGTAACCTAACGAACTGAGCGTATGACGTCTCGAAATGAAATTGTAAGCTTGTCTACTCATCTCAGTTTGATGACCCTTCGATAGAATAATAAGGCAAGTAACCTTGTTTGAAAGTTGAACGGCAATTCTCGAAAGCGGCCGATTCAATTCACATTATTCAGTCCACAACAATCTACATGTATGTATTAAAGCGAGGTACCTAGGTAGCTTATGCTCATTTATTTTTCCAACCTTCACACTGGCGGTGTTCATTGCCCTTAGCAGACTTCCTGTTTGAGACCTTTCAAGACCAAACTAAGTTGACGTTTAATGGATATCCGAAAGCGGTCGCCAACTTTGGAGGCCGACATGGAATCATAATGACACGGACCATTGTTGTATTACATTGCTACTTACAATCGTTTTACAAGATTTCCTGCTTTTTTGTTCAGATCCAATTGTATTTTATAAACTGGGAAGGTTGTTTAAATATAATTTTACTTAAATTTAGCAGCATTTAAGCGGATACGATTTAAAATTTTATTCATCATAACTTTTAGTTGGCGTTGTCTACTCAAATCCATCGATTTCAAACAGGTTCCGAGACCAGGCTTTGACGAAAACAATCTGGCCTCCACAGTTTCTTAACCTGGTAGCTTTGCAATCTATTATTATGTATGACTAATATCAAAGCTCAATTTGGCCTGGTCTGTTGGTGGTGCCTCAACCCCATCGGGCCTCAACGTCGTTGACCGGCCGTCGGTTTTTGCACATGGACCCGCTACGGCCGCTTGCACAATCTAGAGCGACACACTAAGGTACCAGTTCGAGTCCTAGCGATTATAAATAACTTCCTTTGTCAGAAATAATAAACACGGCAGGTAACAGGTACTTTTCTATCACTATCCAATATCAAATAATTGCATCATGAATTTATGATGGAGGATTTCGGATCATATTGATAGCGGCTTTGTTCAGAAATAAACAATCAAGAACTGTTGTGTAGGTAATTACTTTGCAGTTTCTGCTCAGTTCGATCATCGGAAATTCAGACGTCAAGGATTCTGCCGGCTACCTTTCATTGTCTAAAAATAAAGAGACCAAGACGCTTTGTAATTTGTCAGTGTATATCTAATCTAGGAACTTCAAGTTTGGTATCCTAATCCAGACCTCAATTATGTTCATTCCTTCGGTTTAAGTAACATAGTTGAGTCTACAACTTTTTCTTCCGGTTTATGAGGACATTACATTTGGAAGTGTCCTTGCAATGCAACAAATCCAGTAGGTATAAGAAGTAATTTATTTGGCAATGAGTCAGTTTTATTATGTTTATGTTTTAATCGCCAAGGTAGCCTACCGCTACTAGCCTAGGACGATGAATATTGTGAAACTAGCTAATGCAGCAAGAGATCGAAGGACCAATTATCATTAGCCAATTGGTCATGCCTAAATGCACTAGACCACAAATCGTTGTCTGAAGTTTTTATCTTACATAGTTTTGCTCAAAGACGTCTTCTTTAATGTAGTTTGAATCTAATAAATCTAGATATTGTTATTTTAGTTGGTACATAATATTTATTTAATTGTGTTCCTCACGGTAACTTTAGTTATTAACGAACATCATGTCTCAAATCATCTGATATCTCTTTGATTTTTGTCAGTAAAATGCGTGTAAGCGATAACTGTTAACAAAATTGCTCGTTGACTATCTGTCGAGCCGCCACAGGCGCACGCTTTTTGGCGAAAGCTCAACCCGCAAAAACCGCTGTTGATCCTAATTACACTGGATTTACGGGTTTCGTTTCGAGACTCCAGTAGCTTGTTTCCTCGTTATTCATCATCATCATCATCTGCAGCCAAGAATATCCCACTGCTGGATATAGGCCTCCCTCTGTTTACGCCATTCCTTCCGGTTCTGTGCCTCACGTATCCAAAATCTATGCTGCCTCTTGATGTCGCCCACCCATCGCGCAATTGGACGTCCTCGACTTCTTTGTCCGGTTCTAGGCCACCATTCGGTCAAAGTCTTACTCCACCTGCCGTCACTTCGTCTGGCCAAGTGTCCTGCCCAATTCCATTTGACCATTCCATTTTTCCTCGTTATTAAAACCTGGAATTTAGATAGATAATGGCTTGCCCCAGTACCTTTTCTAAGCCAAAAGGGAATAATCCAAATATTCCTTAAGTGATGTCGTGTTACAAATTATTTTCCTCATGACTTTAGTCATAAACAAAGACTTCAAGCGACGCAATTAAATAACGAACCACAAGCTTTGTTCTTTATTTCTATTTTTAAATTATATTTAACACGCATTTGATCAAGTTTCCGCAGTAATTGTCGTATGTGACGTCAAACAAATATAGTAGAGTGACACAAACTTATCTGGACCGGTGGCCAAAAGTGGAACAGAAAATTATTTTTTCTGCCAACACCAAACGCGATAACAGCGTCTCTCACCGGTTCAGATAAGTTTGTGGCACTATACAATAGTAGTGCTGGAAGCCATACATCACAAAAAGTTTGGATGCGCAGAATTGAATATTTTGTGTGGTGTTGGTAATGCGCGCGCGCGGTTTTCGCGCACGTTTCGCCCCCGCACCGGGCCTCGGGTGAACGGCCAGACAGACGGGCGGCCGGCCGTTAAACCTGCGGAGACTTCGTAGGACCCGTGTGCTGGCCTCTCGCATACGTAACACGTGGCTAGCACCTCCGAATCATCTATGACTCGACTGAGAATTGGCCTTCAAATTATATCACTGTGCGTTCAGTCTAAACAAAGTCTGCAGTGACCTCACTACATACCTGTGTAACTTCTAGTCTATCTAAGTCTGTTGACTGGCAACAATAATTATCTCTATTTACACTTCAACTCAACGCTTCATAAATGTTTTATATCACATCCGCCAAGGATGAATATGATAAAAACGTAAGTTTCATTATTCAAATACATTCTGGGCACCTTGTGAGTGAGCGTTGTAGAACAAATCGGTTTGGCGCCAAATGGATCGCCCCAATGATAAAACTTTATTAGTGTCATGAACTTGTGCCTTGATGTAATAAATACCTACTCTGTTGTATGTATCCGCTTTATGATAATAATGTTACCGACCAAATACAGAACTAAGTAAGGACTTCATAGTAATCACGACTTTGAGATAGTGGCAATTGCTTTAACGTGTGATTTACTCGCCTAGCGACATGATTATGTGAGCTTGAGCAAATCATAAATATTGACGACTTCTACATCCTAATAAAGATAGCCCTGTTAACATACTTGTATTTATGGGTCACACATACCAATGCATAACGCTTACTTTTTTAGATCATTTGGTTTGGGGCCAAGGTAATGCAAATAGAAATCCGACGCGACGACCGACGTCCCGTGTTTATGAGCCGTTCCCAACCCAACCTCTGAGAATCCACTAGATGCATAATTCTTTGCCTAAGTGCTTAATAGAATACCCGCTGAATAATTCACTAGCCGAAGACGGGCTAATAAAAGCGTGCTCGACAAGACTGCGGTCGATATGTAAAGAGATGTGATCTATTCAGGAATAATATCGCGGTTGTTTACGGAGCGGCTCTTGGCGGATTGCGTCGCGGCGGCCGCTAGTTTGCCCGCAGCTCAGGCGGACGGGACGGGGGATGCACAGGTGGGATAGAGCGAACGTCTGCGTCGGTGCTTTTTCATTCTTTGTTTGCGTCGAGGATTTGCATACAATCGGAGAAATTGCGTGGCTGGCAGCAGCCGGGAAAAAAGGAATTCGTGTAGTTTTATGCATATGACTGTTTGGTGGTGCGGGTCCTTCGCTTTTCCCCTAATACTTCTTTCTTTTCTTTGTGTTTTTATTGTTTTCCTCCCGAAGATACAAATATATCGAAATTGAAAAAAAAAATGCTTTAAGTCAGTCGTATAAGAAATAATTTAATTGTCTGCTGCACTGGACATAATTCTACAGCCAGCCCTTCGATCAATATAGCCAATTTTGACCTGTTTAAATAACACTATCATATTATGATATGGTGATAAGCTACATAGTAAACCTTGGATCGTTCACCGATAATGACGCCGCGATCGGTCAACGTAGAGTTTACCGTCGTGTTTGTCATCTGTCTGAATCACGTGGCCTTCCATTCGGTTATTACTAGCCAGCATTGGTTTCGCGCGTTAGTTGTGGCGGGCAGGCCGCGCCGGTATAGCGTCCTTATCGAGTGAGTGAAGTACGCATCAACAACGCCACGTGTATAAACATTGTTTCACAACAATAACAAAGTGGGTGACGCGGGCAAGGACGCGTCGCCGTCGACGACGCTGCCCCGATGCGCCCCGATAGATTGATTGTTTAACAACCAGTCTACTGCGCACCGAGCGATCAACAAATAAATATCTAGGCGGATGTCTGAAAAACGATGGACGCAGTTATTGAACTAAAGCGGTGATGGCAATGGTTTGTTTGTGATATGCTGTGTACTGCATCAATAACTTGAGTGAGCCATGATAATTTCCGTGTTTGTGTAGTGGTGTAGGGTAGTGAAATGGCTGACGTTAAAGCTGAAGCTCAACATGGTGAGTTTTAAAACCTCCCGGATATTCTACGAGTATTACCTGAGTAATGCGTTTAAGAGACCACATTAATGGTTACTTTGAAGTCTCCGATCATAAATTGCGCAGTTACAGCTATGAGTTGCGGCTATTGGTCATTTAACTTAAAATTCCATCACGGTTTTAATACGACCTTGTGCTTAATACTACTAATTTAAAATACTTACGAGATCCTCGACGAATTGATTGATATGTCGCATGGTCTAAGTTATAGCGAGGTGTGACAGTAAATTCTGATTAAACTAGGTTGTATACGGTGTGTTCTTTCTGACATAAATGTTTTGTAGTTATGTGCAAACGCATACAGGGTGTAAAAAGACGTCTACCGAAGCCGAAAGGGGTAGGTACAGCCTCCCAACACACAACCAAATTTTGCGTTTTTTTTTTTCGCTTAATATGTTTAGAATCATGGTCTGATTGCAACCCTTCAGTTTTCGGTAGTTGTCTTTTTACACCCTGTATATAAAAAAAAACACATCTTAAAGTCGTATATTAATTGAATAAATAAAAAAGCACCCGACAGAACCATAATAAACAAAAATATAACATAATATAGAACATTTGTTTTGTTTATTAATAAAAATGGACCTTATTTATTAAAATGACCATAACAAATGTAGAAGAACACACCAAATAGATTCCTACAGCTAATAAAGCAGATGGGCTAGTGAACTCCGGAACATTGCGAACGTTCGAAACTGCGGCCGCTGGTACCTTGCACCTCCCACGCCAATCTGCCGAGGCTAGTCGCATTCCTGGCATACCTACTGCGGGTTGTCGGCACTGGCCGGTTCAGAATGGCTTGCCGTGACGTAGTACCGCGTACATCGGCCCCGTGCCTTCTTGATGCTTACCTTCAAAGCCTTGTACTTTGTAATATAAATAAACTTCTTAATTCCAAAGAAACTTACACTATTGAGAAATTAAGTATGAAACATGACTACTGTATAAGAGGTTTCTCGTTTTGGCTTGAAGGCTGCTGCAATTTCTCTTGTACGAAATTGTAAAATTTAACTCTGACTCATCAAAAGGTTAAAGTTGAAGCATAACCCTGACTTTCAAACTAGGAACCCGATGTTGCTACTTTTTCACAACTTTACAAAAAACATTGATAGCAAGTTTAACTTTGACAACAACTTTGCTTGACGAATTCTTGATTTATAGGTATGATTTTGTACTTTAACGTTAATAAAAATGACGATACTGTCCTCTCTCCAAAACTATAGCAGAGCTTCGGTCTAATAAAAAACCCTACAGTATTTCTGGAAATTCACATAGACTTGTAGCGTTCAGGTCATTGTCCCCGTTGGCAAACTATCATCTATGTAATCCCCTAGTAATACTGTCGTAACAACGTAAAAGTTGATGGAATGCCACTGAAATTCTTTAAATTTGCATTGCTTTATCAAAGAGGTCCATCTATCATGAACTTACTACGCAGCGGCATCCATTTGTTATTTTAGCGTCAATCGTCACTGCACTGCCAGAGAATATGCAATAGTTGAGCATGAGTGGGGATCGCGTGCGATTTTCCCGACGCTTTTCTATGCCTAATTGTGTTTGCACGAGGCTATACATGATTTTACTGTTCGTTCCTTGAAGCCAATTTTTAGTAACTAAATCAGATAAAAATAATAATTTTGGGTCATGGCTATCTGCTGCTAATTTGAATCATGCGGCTGTCGGTTTTATTACTACTGTATGTGGTTTTTATTGTAACACTTACTATTCAAAAGTGTTCCCATCTACACCGAAATACTATCTCCAGCCAAGACCACATTGTACCATTTCAAATGCAACACAAACACCTGCACACAGTCGTGTTATGGTTTGCGCATTGCATGGCGTTTTGTTATCCTATGGCGTAATGTGGAAAGTCTCATGTGCCAGTGAATTCCGGGGATTTCCGGCCTTTCAAACGTTACTGTAATGCGGACATTATTGCTTGGCGGCAAACTTTGGAACTGATGCCTTGGTGTGGTGGATAGGAAACCTCTTTAAAATAAAGTAAGTTTTATCAACAAACATCCGCGTTTTCATATTGAACTTATGAACTTAGAATACCTTATCTATGCCCAATAAATGATAAGTAGGTAATGAAATGTCCAATATCCTTACGGAACTAACAAGTACGTTCGTAATGCTAATAGGCGGATGCGGCCTGATTTTCAATCGTGGCGAGCACTGGTCGTCTTATACCATTTATCCGAGCGTCCGGACGCCGCCGGATGCTGATAATTTTAGCACATCTATGTGTGTCACAAGAATGACAGGAATCTTATTAGATTAGCACGAAGATACAACTTCATATTTCATTCATTAAACCGTCGTTGGAAGTAAACGTCGTTCGACTTCGAACAAAAACTTTATCGTGTCGGACCTAGTGACCTGCTTTGTGCGATTAAAATAGTTTACTCTAATAGTTACTGCCATGTAAATTTGTTTGGGTTACCAACGAGAGATCTTAAACCACTTTCTATAAAACCCAGGTCTATATTTTTCAGACCTAAAATCAAAAGAAAACGTTTTATTTTTGTTCAGAATCGAGCTGTTTGTTTTGTTAGTTTGATAATAACACAGTGTTTGAGTAATTTAAAAACACAGGTCTACACGAGGTACCTAATCTCATCCCGTTTGTTTACATTCAACCATGAAGACGAGTTCACTCACAGGATTTTCGCACACATCAAGACACATTACAATAAACTACGCAGTTGCATACCGTGAGTATGTGTGTCGATATTACATTGAATGTGCATGCTAACCTCACATGTGCGCTCGTAGGTACCTCTGCATTTGTGTGCGTGTACTGATAATAGGCCTCAATATTGACGTTATGTTGCGTAGTTCAGTCACGTGATTTCACCTGTACAGATGTATTACCTGTATCTACATGGTACGCTTAGCTTTTCAAGGTCTTAAATTGTGGTCACCTTGTTTAGCACTTTGAAATTGGACACGAAACAATTTTGTGTAACTATGTGCACTTACGGATCGATTAGTATAATTGAGGGAACTTGAAGGCTATTTGTTGTCATCTGTTATCACAATGTTGGTTTCAATACTTTCAATGGAACTTGCTTGGTTTGATTCCATAATATTTTAATAATCATTTAAATCTATCCTAAATTAAATTGTAATGTACCTGAAATGGACAAAACTTTGGAAGGGTCGCCTTTGGATGCCCTAATAACACGGGCCAATTTGAAGATATCTTGGTGAGTAATGTAACGAGGAGTTGCGAGACGTTCAACAAACTTTCGCGTGGCGCAAAATCAGCTAGAGAGCCGAACGTCGGTGTTTTATTATAAATGCCACGTTTTGCCAGACGGTACATAAATAACACTGAATTAACTCGTCTGCGACCTCTGGATTGAACACGATAAAGTTCACATTTACTCTAGAAGTACACACAATGAGCGAATTGAGTCATCGAACGTGAAAATACACTTTCCCGGTGCTACCTATACCAGCCAAATATCATAAGACCAGTTATTTAAAAAGACCCATGGCATCAGATTTGAAGCAAATGAAGTAATTGTGTTTCTACAAGATGCCACAAACAACACTAGAAATCAGATGGTCTTGTTTCACCGACTAAATTACTAGAGGAATGGGTCGTAAAAGTATACGTAGCTGTCGTATTAGACACAAAATACCCGCTAGAGACCGTTTGATGTGAGAACTTCGGTAAACCCATACTTAAGATCTTGTACTACATCGCTGCGGAACAAGTTTGGATTCTTTCAAGCAGCTTCACATGCTGTAAAGTTTGTACAAGGCATTCCCGTTGTAATTAGAAAACGTGACTGGTGTTCATGCTCGAATCCGTTTTGTTATAATTTCAAAGAAAAATTACATAAACTGTACCTACCTTAATTTTGGGAGGTGAAACTTTTCTTGTTTTTATACATACACGTGTATTTAGGGAAGGCAAGGAAATATTGAAGGAACATTTTTATAATGACGATATATTTTCAATTTCACGCATGCAGACACAGAAATAATATCCTGTGCAAAGTGCATTGCATCACGTAACTAAAGACAATGCACATACCTACGTAAATACGTATTCATTTTCTGTGACCAAAATACTAACCAAAACTTTCTCGTAACTTCGTGAAAACAAAGTCCGATATACTAAACTAAATGATTCATTCAGTTTTAAACAGTATCTAAGCCTGTCGTGTGTGGGCGGATCAGGTGTGTAAGCTCGTTCGCACGGCAATTTAAGCTATTATGATGTCATATTGATTGAGATGCCGCGCGCACGGTCCATCGATCGTTTGATGAGTCAGCTTAGCAACTAGTTTCTATGAGACTTCTCAATTCCACTGATTTCTAATCATGATTAACCAATTTCAATCCAACTTTTAAATTGATTTTCCTTTTTATGAAGCCTTGTTTTAGCCATGATCTTTTGTCGATGAGAGAAATGAGAGAGCGTGGGAATTTTTAATTCCATTCTGTTAATTAAACCAGCCGAATTCGGACGTTTTTGAATGTCATGTTATTATAGGATGAACTTTGCCTGCCACATCAATTGTTGCTTGCTGTATTTAATGTAATTTGTTTTTTCAGTGGGAGCGGTTGGTGGTGGCATGCCTGAGCCCGCCGGGGGAGAGAGACGGCACGTGCCTCTCTACGGCAGGCTGGTGGCGGAGGAGCAGCTCGCCGCTATGGCAGCACCTTCAGACATTCAGGTGAGCGCCGTAGCGCGCAACCCTCGAGCTTTCTGCTGCTACCGTACCCCTGTCCAGGTAAATGATGCACGAGGCAGTTTGTGAAACGGCAGTCGGGTGCAGGAAAGAACCCTTGTTAACACATCCAAGCTTAGCTGACTGATGACGGGAGTAACAGAAATCTCGCGGTTTGAAATAGGAACTCCTTTTGGCCCTGCTTCTAATAGTTTAATTATGCAAATTGCTAGTCTACCTTTATTATTGCATCAGTGAAAGATATAATAGCAATGTTATACGAAATTCTGGTCATTGAAGAAAAAAAAAAACTCTCGGGTACAAGTAATTAGATAGATAGAAAATACTTTATTGCACACCACATAATAAAAATAAACAAAAATGGAAAACTAAACAAAAAATACAATGACATACAATCGGCGGTCTTATCGCTAAATAGCGATCTCTACCTGTGGATGGATAAATGGACAAATTAAAATATATATAGGGGTGTGACTAGAGAAAGAATAGGTTTAAGATTTATATAAGATTATTATAATAAATATCCAAAAGTAATACAAAGATGAAAGTCTCAGTACATGTAACACATGACCTACGAACGGCGCACCTATTGTTTTATTAAGAGCCATTAACCGCTCGTCTAGCTAGACATTACGCGCAAGTAAATAAATTAGTCAGTAAAGTGCCGCTAATTACCTTGTACAACTCAAGTTCTTCACTGAAACTCTAGTTGTATACTAAGCTAGCGATCGATATACCCTTCGTCTAGACTGGGTTAATTAATAGGTGTTTCCTCTGACATTTAGCGGACAGATTTTGTTACTTGTATTTTATTTACAGTACTGTAAAATATAATTCTGTCTCCGTATATGCAAGGTAACATTCATGAGCTCAATGTAATGCTAGCTTATTACTGATCTTAGTTTTGTTTTAATGGTAGGCCAAAGAAAAAATGGATGGATTGTGTGAAGGATGACATGAGTAAGAAAGGAGTGAGTGTTGAGATGACGGCTGATAGAGGAGAATGGAAGAAGAACACATGTTGTGCCGACCACACATAATGTGGGAAAAGGGCAGGGAGATGATGAGTTTTGTTTTAATGGTTGAACGAGTGATATACAAGGAGATCATTGGTAAAAGATCCAGTGTTGCAAAGTCAAAATTAGTAAATCTGGAATTGTTTATAACAGCTTACAAAAATCATGATTGAGACAATAGCCTTTTGAATAAACGAATCATATATTTTCCAAACGGTCTCGTGTATTGATACGTACTGTCCCTGTGTGATATTTTGTTACATTACTTAGCGCATATTGTAGTCTAGATCCACCAGCATGCTTTAGAATTCCTCTAGATGCTTGTGTTCCGCTTTCTTTTGCTTTTGTGATTGCTTTTCAGTTTAAAACTTGAACTGACCTCTTTTTTTCTTGGCCAGGCTATGCAAGCCCGAATACCACATCACTTTCGGGATCCATCGATTGCACCGCTAAGGAAACTCAGCGTGGACCTCATCAAAACCTACAAACACATAAACGAGGTAAGTCAATATTTTTACTCATAAAAAAGTATCATCATAGTTTTGTGCAACAATCGTTGTTCACTTAATACTAGACCAGTAACTACCTACCGTAATTACCGCTTTCAATGTCAAATGCGGAAATTCCTCATCAACCTCGCATTAAAACCTTTACCGTAATACACGATTGATGTTTTATATTTTCCATCCTACGTAATAAGGGTGAAGAGATAGCTTCTGACTGGGCGACCTTTCCGATGCTCGTGGGTGGCCGGGGGCGACCGCGTAGGTGCACTGGATTTATTGTTTATAAAGAAAACATCTGAATGATATAATGACCTACAGATATCATTTCATTCAGAGAAAGCAGCTGTCAGTGTCAGTTTCAATTAAGATGCATAGTGCATCTTAATTGACACTGACAGTTTACTATTTACATACAAATGGCAAAGGTGCAATGCCCCGATAGTGTAAAGACGTCCTCTACGCGAATTTGTCCGTATCAGGTCACTTTGTTTCCATCTATTATTTTAAATTCTCATCTCATTATCATAATAGCTAATCATACCTTATTGTTTTGTAATCCTCACCGTGTCCAGTGATGTTATACAATTAAAAGTGAGAATGCTAACAAATTACCAAGAGAAAAATTACGAGTCAAGGCTGATTTTAAAGTAATATAAAATTCCTTTGTCGCAAACCCTTGTCACCGTGAGAGCGTCCTCACAAACGTCCTCACAATCGTCTCTTGTATATAACCTACGTACTTAAACTGCCAGTTGGCTCGTGCAGGTTTTTCCAACAAAACAGTTGATTACGCAAATGATTTCTTTCCCCATCAATGTCTTGTTTACGAGTACACCCGCTCAGAACTGGTGTTGGCATGACCTTTCAGTCACGTGGACGTGTTAAATTTTCACTACGTCGTTGATGGTTCTCCTAGTAATAAAACGTCAGAGTTTTCCTTGTACCGACATCGGCCGCAACGGCCGCAAATGACGCCGCTCGGGAAAACGTGGAAAGTTTCACTATACATGCTTGCTTGGGTTTCTAATCTTTTATGTTTACCTTGTTAGTTGTTACCGTGTTTACAAAAATAGCAAAGCCTTTGTCCTGTTTTTATTTATAGTTAGTACCTAAGTATTTGTGGTTTAAAATGACTTCTCATCTTACCATCTCTAAGCTGCCCACGAGCGATCTGTAAACGTGAGTGGGATGGGATTTTTCGGAGCGTTGATGAACAAAGAAAATAAACTTATTATTCAGCTTTAGACATTGAAAGTCATGTGTTCTCAGTTAGACAATTAATCTCTTTGTCCGGGACACGTGGCACTCCCCTCTCAGTTTATTTTGAACAGATTATTAATAGACATAGTTCTATTTGCGTTTGGAGATGGTCATTGCCCTATTTGGTGGTGTGTTTACATGGCGCTACGCCAGATCTTAGCCGTGACGCATTAGGAAGCACGGAATCGCACGGAAATCTCTGCATGATGTTCAGAAGATCAGATATTATGTTAGGATAAATAGTTTTTTCTATTATACTTTTTAACACGAGATTCGCTAACCATTTAAATAACGTATGTTCACACAAAAAGTCTTAAGATTATCCTTATACAAGTGACGGTTTTTAAAACAATATTTTTTTATGCAAACATTGTTGCTAGTAATTTCAATTCATTTGGCTTGATTTTATAAAAACAATTTTTTTATAAATTACAATTATTTACGTTTTTTCCCAATTGTTGTTTATTTATATCGATGAAGATCTACGAAGTATCGTTGTTATCTTGGATCAAGTATTCTGAATTTGCATATTTTGTCGTCTTGCCGCTCTTTGAATCTTGCTGGAAATTACAATCAAACTATGTGTCAACTCTAATTTTGGAATTGATGATAAATAAATCATGCTGGACAATTTCACACAGCATCTAGCCCCAAACTGAGCAAATAAATAAAAAAATAGGATAAACTTACTGTACTGCTTATATAAATCGTCTCGAATGTTATCATGACGTCTGTGTTAGTATTGGTAAGACAGTAGGTAGGTTCTCTATAAATATCACATTGCGGTTTCGCTGACCGAAGTTATTGGTTTCAAATGACCCAATTGCATCATGCTTTTTGCATTCCGCTGACGGACAATAGATTTGTACATTTGTAAGTGAAACTAACCGCGTTCTTTGTCAATACCTAAATGGACGTATTTTTTTAATGGCGGCGTAAATTACACCGTTTCATTTTAATCGTTAGTACTACCGTTTTGCGTCAATACTTTGCAGTTTAGGCGTCTTACCATAAAACGTGACATAAAGTTATTCCACCGAATAAATCAAGAATAACCATACATTTTGACAGTTTACACTCAGGAATAACTTTATGTCACGTTTTATGGTAAGACGCTTAGCCTTTTGTAGTTAGTGGACTACGTTTAAACAAACCACATTGCATAAGTATTAAGTCCAAGTGTTGCATTACAAAACTTAAACATATGTCACGATGACTCAAAGCTTTGCACGATTAACCTGCCCAATGTCTTGTACGGATAAAGCAATGAACGCAAGTATGAAGCAACCAGAGTCTGAACTGCAATAGACGACAATGACTAACGCCTGGTTGCCTGTAGGCGAATTTCGCAACCAACACGTCGATGCCAATACGATTCGAGTCAAGGAGATAGTGCATACTGCTATATCGTAATATTCTAGGGATAACGGGTGCGATTGCTCGCTTTTCATACTAAACCAAAGTCTAGACTGTTCGATTGGATGGTTCGTGATTTAGCTTTTTTCTTTACAAAGAATATTACAAAATCCAACAATATTAGTTTATGAAATGAGCATAGCAAAAGAAAACAAGCGATGATAACATGAAATGTAACAAGTTCAATAGTTGGAGAGGAATTTGAGCAAAAAACCGCCAGCGCACGTCGTCATCGTACCACGCTTTCGCCCCATGAATATTATCGTGATGATACGACACGAATGGCGGCGCATCAGCTGTTTGAATTATCTGCTCGCAATTAATTGCGATATCGCTCATTCACAGTAATAGTTAGTTTCACAAGAGAGCATTCTGAGTTTTATATTTCAGTTCGCGTTGTTTTTGTTTGCATTTATCGCTAGCTATGATGCATTGCTCATCTGTTTAGGCCATCGATCAATCACAAGAAAGTCAACGTATATTTTCTCTAGCAAGACTGACTAATCATGTACAGGGCTAGCAAACAGCGTAATGCAAACGGGCCAACTAAAGTGAGTCAAGGTGAGTTCGCGACGTCACGTTCGTTGTTGCCCTGCTGTTGCCACCCGGAGTATTGTGGCCGGCGCCGCCAGGGCGGGTGCGGTCTACCCACTCTTGGAAACTAGCTCCATTCCATCTCGGATAGCTTGGATACAGTTCAGGCCTTTCACCCAATGGATGTTGCCAATGTTTATACATCTATTTATAGTGATAGTTGCATAACGATTATAACACAATTTTGAAGACTTTTTAGTGCATGCAAAATTATTTTAGATTGTTACAATATAACCAATAAATCGATAGTGTGAACTTTGTTGTGCCTGGATGACAAGATAATTGTTTCCGTTGTCAATGTGGAATGCGAAATATGCAGGAAAACTAGTTCTAGTGCGATTACTCTATTACTTGTTTATGCAAAAACATTCATTGACTTATCGCTTCCTTGTGATTGTATCTTGTTTGAGATTCAATGTGTTTCTATGATCTATGGAAACGTTGCATACTTACATTATTCTAGAATGATGTATTAATATATGGATTATAAGTAATGACCTCATTAAAACTAAGTACTTAACTATTTTCTCTTCCTCAATACGATAAGTTTTGTATTAATTAGATCAACGAATTTCCCTTTCAAGGAACGTACTTTAACTATCAGATTGCGTGCACAAAAACAATGATCGGCATTTGTAAAAGGCCTGTTACGGACAAAGGCGTGCTAAGCACCCTACAATAAAATATTCGCGGCGTCCCCAAAATATCGAAACTCTGAATTTCCACTCCCTTTGAATAATGAAAAATTGAGAAGCAGTAAATGAACATCCGTTAGACAATTCGATTGGTGCCAAGGCGTCCGGCGGGCTACTAATTGCGTGTTAAAATTTACTTGACATCGCTCAACCTTCGTCGACATCCTCACAGGTAGAGCTCTTGAAACAGTGTGCCTGTGAGCCGAACAATGCGCCATCGGAGGTCTCGCATCGCTGGTTTTCGAGATTCACTCGGAAACGTCCACGTTTACGTTGTTTCTCAGGTGGTCCACCGCTCACAACCTTGTCACAGATAGTCCCAATACTGAGTGAAGTATTGAAACTTTGACGGGAACGAGGACAAGCCGTATACTTGCTGTATATTTAATGAAATGGCCCCACTTTACTAAGAAACACGGTGTCCTTTAAATTAGTAGTTTCAGTCGTTTGTGTATTATTTACAGTTTACGATTAGTTTGAATTGTTCTGTGACATAGATTTGTTTCTTCATTGACGTGATAATTGTTATCATGAACAATGACGAAGCATGAGGCTCTCAGCAATTATTTCAATTTGGCAGGGACTTGTAAAATTGCTCTATTAAAGTTTATATGTATAGAAAAATGTATGCGATGTGAAAGGGCACATAGAGCATGTCCAATTTGCATCAGGTTAAAAATAAATCGTAGCCGCTTTAACGGTGTTTACTTGTGAAATGTATGTCACGCCCGTAACCCGTCTGATAATAAAGTGTTTCAAGGAGACGATTAAGTAACTTTATGACTTATTACATACTTGCGTTCACTGTGACACCAATCTGTTGATGTTAATTTCTATACATTTATGGTTCAGTATTCCTTGTCTCGTCTTTCCAAATTGGTTAATGATGACCGATTTATTGCTGTAATTTGTACACTATGCGAGCGTTTTATATATACTCCGTCGTTCATTGCCATAATAGCTTCCTATTTTGAAGTTCTGCGTCCATATAAAAAACAGTAAATGACTATTTTTGTACACAAAATAAACCTAATACCAAAGATAAAGCATCAAGATACACAGTAATTAAAGATTCTGTGTACATTGGTGTATAATTAACAGTGGTTTGCAACATGTAAATTGAATTAAAATTAGGGTTTTTGTTATCTTGTGCGTGAATAAAAATCAGAGCCGTGTTATTACAACAAAATGTAACCCAATAAAATAAAAATTTCAATAATTAACTGGCCGTTGCTAGCCGCCCCGCTCCACGTGCTTTTCACAAACAAAACAATCGATTAAATTCCCATATCACAAACAAACAATTTCCCTCGGACGGTGTAGCCCCGAGACACAAACGTACAATTTGTCCTTAACCCACTATCGAGCACTTGCATCGATTGCTGAAATGTTCTCTTGTTTGCTTTGTTCGTCTTTTGCTTTCATGGAACTCTGTGGCTTCTTAGTAACCAAGCCACTGCGTAAGATATGAGAAGTTGATAGTTTAGCTATCTGTTTGATAGTGAAGTAACTTCAGTCTCTAAATCTTTGTCCTCATTAACTGAGTATAGCGTGGTTTTCGTCCTTGTTTCGTGTCCAGTGGCTAAATGATCATTCCGTGCTCCATATAAAAAAGCCCAACCCTCGTACACAATCGTAAGAGCGAATTATGGCCGTTTCATTTCCCAAAATTAACATCACAAAACAGCCCTTGGTGCTTGTATTTCGCCCCTGAAATAATATTATCTTGATTCAATTTGGGTGAAATATAATTTGTCGTGCCTTAATTTAATACTAAGTTTGTTGGAATGGTAGCGTTTAAGCTAATTTTGTATTGGAATTTGGACAAGAGACTGTGATTGCACCTTTTTACATTACTTTAATGTTTTGAAACTTGATACAGCGTTTTCATTAGTTAAATCAAACATATTGACCTAGCCTACCCTCATTACAATCCTACTCTCTTTAAGGTTCTATTAGCTATTATAGCGGTTCAAATTGATTTGAAAACGAATGTATGCACATTTTAAACAAGCTTTTTAGTATGGACACGATGAGAAGTGACGCGATCTAGACTCGGTCATACTCTGACCCTCAATACTGATTCAATTGTAGAAAGTAACTGGTGCCGTCATCGTTGAAGAATGTTTATGATCGAACCGTTTAAAGATAGGCTTCGGACAATTTTCAGTCGCTAATGAAACAAGACTGCGAAAGTTGACTCAATACTTGAATTGAATTTTGTTCAAGTTGTGACAACTTGCTCAGGCCGTGTTGCTCGTAGATAATGTTATTAAATCTGTGGCAGCCTGTACTAACTATTAGATTAATCTGTGGAAGCGTTGCGGGCCGCGTAATCGCGTTTGGACGGTTACCGGTAATTAGCCGCCCGGGCAGCTCGGGCTGTGCTCTTGTCACTATTCATTACGCCAGCATTGACCAACGCTTTACGACAGTTTAAGCTTGAGATTTTTTTATTTTGTTACTGCATTATTAATCTACACTGGAGAGCAATGATTTATAGGTTTCTTTACCGGATTCCCGGAGACCCGAATTCATTGCTCTCCAGTGTACTATAGCCGAAAAGAGCAACAGCCTTTTATTGATTGACTAGCTGTCCGTCGCGGTGTTACCCGCGGTCCCTCGGGAAAACTTCACTTTCCCGGTATAAAATATAGCCATGTTCATCAGGGATAATGTAGGATTCTAATGGTGAAAGAATTTTTCAAATCGGTCCAGTAGTTTCGGAGCTTATTCAATTCAAACAAACAAACATACAAGCAAATCTTTCCTCTTTATAATATTAGTATGGAATAGATTACTTATTCGCATGGTTTAATAAAGTAAAAATAGAAACGACTGTCCACGCGGGGGAGTGGGCTGAGTTTTTATAGTGTTAATTTTATGATAATTATTATGATGCTATACAAAATGTTATCTCGGCGTTCCTCAATAAAATAAGTCTATTAGTGGTGTTGTAAAAGGAATGAAACCGGGGTGTAAACAGAGCCATCCTCGTTCAGTGCCTCTACAGTGAGCGTTAATCTCGTTTTTCGCAATTAGTTGGCGTCTGCCTCTATTGCCCACCCTTACTGGGGGTAATACGCCTCATTTTTAACTTTTTTATTTTACTCCTCTTTTTAAACAAAGTGTTTTTTCGCGTCCACCACAACATGACTACACGTTCCCCGCCGTTTTTGTTTGATTTTTCAACTCCAATGTCATTGAGTAACAAGCATCGTGGGAGCCTTTATTAAAGCACTTTGTTTTTATTCACAGACTCCTCTTTGCACGCCGCGTCGGTGTGATCATGACAACTTGTTCTAAACTTTATCAAGTTCTTCATCGTAGGAGAACTCTTATGGAAGTGACGACGAAATAAAGTAGAGTTCGTCGAACTATTAAACCTGAGGTGCGGGTCACCTTGGGGTCACTGATGTCACCTTGTTTCCGAAACTTGATCGGCGACAGTTATCGCATGTTGCTTAGTGACTTTCATTCATCATTGTTGCTTCTACGTTTAGTTACAATGCTACCATCATATCGTAAATCTCGACTGTAACACTTGAATTGATTTAGATAATAACGCATTACAATTTCAGAAAGGCCTGAAATTTCACTTGATGCAGAATAAATTGTTTAGAGCCAATACAGCTTGATTAATACAGAGGGATAGTTGAGAACCCAAACTTTTACAGTCTAAATATTACATAAAGATGATTGCTGACTTCTTCATGTAACTGAAATCCTTCGAGGTAGGTGATTAGCGTTTCTTGTGTGTTCATTCTCACAGTCAGTGCATGCAAGGCCGCTCGCCGACGAATGAATCAGCTGATGCCAGTCACTGATTCACTGCTACGCCGAGCCGCACCTTGTATTGTTTAACAGCTGACTGATGTACCTGTAATTTTCGCGGATTTACAACCGTGAATCCTCTTTCCAGTCCCACGCCAGGTTTGTTATGCTCGACGGAAAACGTATTGCCTTATCGCGTATGGTTTTCCTGCTTGTTAAATTCTGGGATTACCATGTCAACAAAACTTTGAACTAATGAGTCGAGAGTAGGCATAGCTGATAAAGATAGCGTTCGTTTTAGTAAACAAAGTTACACAGAAATGATAACAAAATATATGGCGATGTTGAATGTGAGTCGCAGGGTCGCTTCTGGCCGTGTTAAATACGAAAATAGGTTTGACCTAGCTTCTGTAATCGCGTGGGATTACGGATGTGACACAAGGGTTTAACCGACCGGAAAAAACTGAATTCACCATCTATTTTTATAATAACGAAATGACATAAACATACAATCAATGTTCAGGTTGTTTGGTTTGTTTTGTTCGGCTATAATGATGCAAACTTGACAAACGGTTTACAGGTTCATAATATGTTAAGATTTTATAGAAAATATTTTGTATGAAACTCATAAATTATTATTAAATGATGTGACACAAAATGATATATTACAAACAAAGATGTCTTGGACAACTCAAGTACTATAATTCATTCTGTCTCAAATGGAGATGTTTCTATTATCGCGTGACATATCCTTTTTATAAGCCAGAAACAATGGGATTCCCATTAGCATCCTCCGAATGAGTCAGCTGATGTAGCAATGGCCTCCGGTGACTCAAAGGCCATCGTTGATCATAATTTGCAAGTATACGGATAAGCCAAATTATCCACGCTTTTGTCGGAAAAAAAATTTGAGATGAATAACAAATGGTTTCGAATTTACGTATATCTTTTGATATTCACCCTTACTCTAATAGGAATTGGAGACATTTCTTTTAAGTTTTTTGATTGATGACATTAGGCAGGTCTTTTTATCTCCGCCCACAATACCACTCGAACAATAGGGAATTCCACTTTCCGCCACCATAGTTATGTATGACGGCAGCATTCGATTATTGAGTTCACTCAAAACGTGTGACTATCAGCATTTCGATAAACTATTGTTTGCGAAGCTTACGCAAGTTTGACGTGGTTGATGTGACGCGGTTGAGACGCAGGCGCCTACGACGGCCCACTCTATTCTCTATGACGTTGGGAACTGATATCGGCAGCACTGGTTCGATGTAACTCGTGATAAGACTGCCGATTGTATGCCTGTATTAAAATAGAGACAGATTTCAACTTCCTATTCTACATTCTTCATACATGCTCACCGGTTTTAAGAACATTAGACCTGGCTTTTTTTCAAATTATTTATTTGGTCTGAGTATGGTCTTCATCTTCCCAGTTTTCTAAACACAATGCCTTATGCAATTACATTCAGCACAGGCATGTATATCAGATACTAAATCTTTTGGTTTCACAACAACTTATTATAGATCCATTTATTCGTTAAATTGCACACTATGCACACGCCAATAATTCCCGTTCGCTAACATACAGGTAACATTAAAGCTAATGATCATGTTTAACAACTGAAGTAATTTTGTTTGTTGACTTTCATATATTTTTGTTTGAAGGATCATTTCAAATTATTACTTTCACAATGCCCTAGGCATAGCAATTACCTACAGTAGGTAACAACTAACTTGTTAATCAATTATTTATAATCTTTGATTCAAAGTCATGTAAGGAAAATATTACCTATCAGCCGAATGTAAACATCCGTCGCGATTGCGTGAAGGCACCTTCATCGCGGTCAACAACGTGAATAACCGATAACATATGGGTTTTTTGCAATACTTACAAATAATAAAATACTGGCAACAAGTACGGAGATATTTGGTGTGTCCCATGTGGGAAGAGAGTAAATGACAACTCTCGAAAGTTTTGAAAGTGAATTAGAAATGTTATCCCAACCGTTTGTCGTTGGTGATCAGAGTTACATAAACGAGCTTGGTAACATAATCATATTTTAATTCTTATAACACGGATGATATCATTGTCTACAAGGAAATATTTTCTGGACAATGGCAATTTGTGCACGAGTAAAATAAAAAAGATAATTTATTGCATGCGAAAACAACGTAAACAGTTTGATATTATAATAAAACCTTGTTGCCTTATAAAATTCTCACTCACTTCACACTATCGCACTGTACGATCGGGTAAAGTGTAAATTTTACATTCATTTTTGCCAATTTCGATAAACGACAATTAGCGCTTTTAGTGTCGGCAGCGCCGGCATCCGGCTTGGAATGTTCGACATTATCAAATTATTTCGTTGAATTAACTTGAATTACTTCCAATCGGAGTAGTGCAATCTCCGATATCCGGATCAAAATAAAATGTTGTATCGGATACTGTTTGGATTTTGGATGGATACTATTTGATTAATTGAGTTCATTCATAAGCGATCAAAATGGGGATTTAATTTATGTTCTTGATATGCTATTATCATTGAACAACTACATTAAATCAATAGTATGTTGATTTCTATTAAATAAATTGTTTGTTCATTTTAGAATCGGAGCGAAACGATTACAAAAAAAGTAACTAGAAAGTCCGCGATTTCAATCAAAGGCTCACAATAATGCCTTCATTCATAACTCAATTTGTTTCTCGTCTAGACAAAGTGGCTAATTGTTTTATTTTTACTAAGCTAGTGCAGTCAATGGGCCAGTGCGAACAATGCCACACACAGCCAAACATCCGGTCGGTTATCGCACCAACTTCGATAGAAACAGCGCGGGCTAATCTTATGTGAATGGTTATGGTTGCTTTTGTTGCTTTGTAATGACAATGCATTTCCTGTTGAATTTGTGTTGCAATGTGCAAACTCGAAAATTTCGCATAAACTTTTCAATCTGCAATTCCGCGTTTCTCAGAAAATGCCAGTCAGATTGCAACGTTTTTATTTTACAATTCAGCTACGCATACAAATAAGGCATAGCTCGTCATTTCGATTATATTTCCGCTTACTTAGAATTCATGTGGCAACATGGCGGCGTGCTCCTGTTATTTTCCGCCAGACAGCCGCCAATCGGCCAATGCCGCCTGACCATTTACGAATTTGACCCTACCTCTGTTACCAAGTCGGTTCTCATAGTTTCTGCAAATAAAATACCGCAGTGAGATTAATGGGATGATGCGTGATGTGTTGCCAAGCGCGCGTCGGATGAATGGCAGTATCATGCGCGTGAGTGGATTGCGCAACGACGGCCGGCCTCGCGGTGACGCAACGTCGCGCCTGCGAGGAACCGTTGCCAGGCCTCTGCCACTCCAAAACGCAAATGCAAAATGAGCTACATCACGCGCCCTATAGATTTATTGCTCTGCTGCTAAACCGTTGCTAGTCGACTGTGCTTTAAGAATTAAGATACTCGTACTATGCTCTTTGCTCAAGCTGATCTGTTTTCAAGATTAATGAAGATAATCCACTTTGAAAGCATATTTAGCTACAGTAAATATGTACAACAGATGTATAATGTTCAAGGACACGTTTCTTAAAAAAAAGTTATATTATGTTTGTGTTCTCGTTATATTAAGACCCTACCAATTGAAGATTTACAGAATTTGTTTTGTCTTCGGAGTGAATAATCTTTTTCTAAATAGTATTGTTCATTCTGGGACTATGGCCGTTGCTACTTAGCATGCAAAATAAGTGAGATATTCATGTCGACCGGTCGGTCGTCGCGCTTGCGGTTCACTTCCCTTGATGCGCAAGAACGTTAGTTTGGCTACTTCCTCATTGAACGGGAAAACTTTTTAAATAATCATCCTTACCATACAGAAATCAAATGTTGAACGAATGGCGGTAATGCAATTGAAACACCGGTTTATAGAATTAAAAGGGATCGAAAATCTATTAATATTTATTTATTTTTGCTAACAAACCGGATGTTACATTATCCTTAGTGACAAGCAAATAACATGAACTGGGTTTCCCTGAACTCAATTGAAACAACAAAAAACCATTCTTACCATTGAAAATTATATCGACATTATCGAACGATATACCGGCTTGTACTGTTTGTCCGATAATGTATCGCTAAATAATAAAATCGTTTTCGAACACGATTGAAATAGAATTGAAAGCAAGGAACTGGGCTAAGACAATAAATAAACCAACGAGAAATGCCATCGCGGATAACGTTTCTATCACAATGAGAAGTGGTCAGTGGGTTGTTAATCATATTTTATTGAAATTCTATTAAAACCGAGAAAGTTGCTGTAATCTCAACATCATGCAAGTTATCTGAAGGATATAAATAATTAAATTTAATGAGAAATTAAAAAGTAATTTAAACAGTTCAGTTTTAGACTTCCTTCAAATATACAAAATGGTAAAATTTAACTAATGTTCTATATCCAGTTATTAAATGTGTTCATAATATTAAAGGCATGAGCCGCTGTTGTATCAACAGCTAAGTTATTCTTCCGTCTGACTGGACGGCAAACGGCTTCAAAACTTTGCTCATTAGCAGACGAACATTTATGACGAGTGATGTCGCGTGTTGTGATGTCGCTTTCACGATTGCGCCGCTTCCCGCCAGCCTTCCTTTGTAGAGGAGACTGCTGATTTTGTACTAAAAATCTATAATTTTCTTAAACAGCATTATACAGTTATTACAAGATTTTTTACAGAATATCAGGACGTAAGGATTAATCTTCAGGGCATCAAAAAAGTCAGGCCTTTACTAGATATAGCGTCAGGAGACAATCTATGCCTACACTAAACGGGACGCTGTAGTGCTTGGGCAGTAAGCATTCGTTTTAGTGTGTGTTAGCATTCAAGGGACACTGATAGCTATTACTAGGACAGTTAAAATGTATGCTGAAATAAATTAATTGCAATGAATTGGAATTGGTTCACCTAGCAAAACCAAGCTCTTAGCGTAATTGGAAATGTTGTACATGGTCATGTTGCTGATTTCGCGGGTTTTCTATTTGGTTGGTTATAACAATACTTACCTCATCCTCACTTATCATTATTCAGAATCAGGAGGTAGTAGTAGAGCACTTAAGTGTATACTGTAAACCAGTCGGATCTATAAACTAACATAGTCTTGTCGTGTAAATTTTTCACTGGGAATTTATGCATTTCGTAAAAAATTGGTCGTTGGCTTCTGAACTACAGGGTGTGTACTCTGTGGAATTGAAGTATTTCCGGCAATGCCCGCTTTTTATGAATTCTGCATTTTTCACCTGTTGCTTTTACAAATTTTTGGGAGTTTTATCTCTCGCCCTGTTTGTTTCGCGCGCTAATCCCGCTTTTACACAATGATGTATGGTTGCGATTCTTGTTTTATTCCCGATTGCGGTGCAGATTGTGGTGTGGTTGTGGCTTTTTTATATACGAGTAAAAAGCTTAAAAATTTAAATTCTGTATAAAATTCAATAGTCCTATTACTCTCATTAAAAAGAGGAAGTAGACGTTTTATAGTACATTCTCAATTATTTCACGTGCGTGTACAGAATCCCCACACGCCTCTTGGAAAAAAGTCATGCGCGGCAGTCTACGTACCCACTTTCGCCCTTTCGCATTTCGGCCTTTGATGATGAAAGAGTTGCTCAGTGGCCCATGGTCTATTGTAGCTACTAGCTACATAGAAAGCGTTTACTTCGTCTGTTGTCGAATAGTAGTTTTATTGCTTGTATTATGTTAGTGTTTCCGAGGATCTTGTATTTCACAAATAGAATCTGGCCCAGCTTTGACTAAACTTCCAAGAATATGCGAACACTTTATTTTGATTTATGGAGGCCTCTACACTCGCGATTGGCATCTCATCAGCTCTTCAGTAGCTACGTTGCACGCTAAGTTGAATAAGTTCTGAAATACTGTCACACGCTTACAGCGAGTGAAAGTTAAATATTGTGTGGCGTTTCGTCACCGCTTTTATGCTCCGCCAAATTTTACACGACAAAAGCCTGCCTACAACAACAACGCTTAAAATAAGTTTGGATTCCTTTTGGGGAGAAAATTATAATTTAAGTTTAAAATAAATTAACATTATTTTAATTTTTTTTCTTAATAAGCAAGTTTTTCAAAACAGGCAGGATAAAGAGATCGATCGCAGGATCGATAACGCCTGGAAAAACTTCTGGTCCATGAAAGAGCTTCTTAAGGGATCTCTCCCTCTAACACTAAAGCGCAAACTCATCGACATGTGTATCCTGCCCGTTCTCACCTATGGTGCACAAACGTGGTCATTGACCGAGTCTCAAAAGTCCAAACTCAAGGTTTGCCAAAGGGCGATGGAGCGCAGCGTGCTTGGAGTCAAGAGGACTGACAGAGTCCGTAACACCACGCTGCGTTCAGCAACTCGAATCGCCGATGTAGGGGATAAGTCTGCCAAGCTGAAGTGGGATTGGGCGGGCCACGTGAGCCGAATGCATCCCGATAGATGGGCTAAGATCGTGACGCAGTGGGTGCCTGACGATGGGCGGCGACGCCGAGGCAGGCCTCGAAGACGCTGGCGTGACGATCTCGATGCATTCCGAGCTGACTGGTGGGACGAAGCTGGCGACCGAAAGTCTTGGAAAATGATGGGGGAGACCTTTGCCCAGCAGTGGGACAGCATAGGTTAGAAAACAAATAAAAAATAAAATAGGCAAGTAGCCGAGTACGTATATGAAATACCAAATTAGCGTAAAGATATCATGTTTGTTCCGTATACTGCAGTGCACCATACTGCACCGAGCTATAAAGATGTGTATCTAATTGGGAATTGAACTGGATTTCTGATATCTTAAGGATAATATCGGCGCAATACTATTTAATGAGCAAAGTGAAGTTCAGCCTTAAAATTATAACAATTTAAGACCATTGTTACGCGTCGCCCACTTTTTCTAAATGAATCTCGATACAATACCTCCCACAGTCCTCGTTATATACGAGGCTAACTTGTGTTCTGATTTTATGATACGATACAACTACCAGGAAAAACAAAACGCCAAATTGGCCCGCCATAACACAGACATATTGCAAAGGAGACCGATGCATTCCTGGAACTGCATTGACGCGAACTGTAGGACGAAGCCGCTCCAACTATGCCGCAAGACGCCACGCTGAATTGAGATCTCTTCCTCCACACCCTCGGACTACAATCGGTCGCAGCAATTCCGGCCGCAAGGTGGGGCGTTGGCCTGCTGAGAATGTTTGCCGCTGACCTAAGTGGTCAATAATGATCTGTTATACAGTTTATACTACGTATTTTCTTTACTGCTTCTCGATAACGCGAGAAAGGGTATATTCTTTTTTGAGGTCTCATTTCTTTCATGCGCCGAAGTATTTTGTTTCTCTTTGAATTAACAGCGCCTCCATTCTTACCGTCTTTGTAATTAAAACGGCATCGCAAGCGAACTTCGTTAGGGGGCTTAATCAGTGCACAGCAAAACAGTTAGCTACTAAAAAGTAGTAGATACGTAAAATAATAGTTTCGCTTTTATGAGCTCAGTTGTATAATTGTTTACTTTCAATATATTTTAGAATTTCAAAAACACATTAAACAATTTTTGAGCCAAATTAAATAAAAAAGCAGTTGGCTGATACCGTACTAGTTTACAGTTTTAAATAATTATGGTAAATTTCTAAGCTTGTTGTTGTCATAGTTTCTTCACATACAAAATCACGTCTGCTTACCAAAATAGTAGGCACACAGATTTATTTTAAAATTTGAATGTATGCCTTATCATGTTTTCATTCAAGATTGATAAACCTCTTCGTTTAGTCTGTATCTCAGATTAAAATAGATCCATGAATCATTTAACTCGATTACGGCAACGTTCAGTTCACTGGGCCTCTCTTTGGATTTCTTCTAATTCATTTTCTTTCAGCGTTCACTTGCCTTTTTGAGGTAAAAAGGCTCAGTGATTAAAAATGTTTCTTACAGGCTATGGCTTCAGTGGTTAGCTTTTCTGTCAATGACGCAATTCTCTTTTCTAATTTAATCTAGTTTTAAAACACCAGCAAAAATTAAACTTTTTAAACTTTCGTAAAAACAAATAATAACAATAGGTACGTGATAAATACCCGGTTTAAAAATAATAGCCAGCAAAAATTGTCCATGAAACATTTGATATAATAGCGTACATTGTACAACCGTTTTGCGTATTAAAGGTTTGGAAATTGTATTTTCGTTGGATGTCCACTTGTTGAATTGTAAATCAACACTAATCCTGATATTATTTGTGAAAATCCGAAAATATCATTTGATGTATACAATTTCTTGTTTCAATATTGACTGTCTGCGGCTAAGCAATCAACTTGCTATATTTTATAGCATCAGTCCAACTTAAAGCGTAAACAATGACTCTGCAACTAGATTTGCCAGTCTAAAACGTCTGCAAAATTGCAACTTTCTCTGTAATATCATTTACTAACCCATTTTCCTACTCAGTATCCAGTTCATGTACTGAATTTATTTAATGTTCTTTTAAAAATACTTTACTGAACCTAGAAACGGGACACGAGAGATTGCGTGGGCGTCCACCAGTAAACAGTACAGCCTTTAGATGAGATCCTCTATTTATAAAACATGAATGGAATTTATAATGGGTTTATTCCATTCATGTTCCTGAAAAATAATCTTAATTCTGCCAGAACAACTTTGTAGATTGGCCTACTGCAGAGTTTTCATTGTCACACATTATCATGCTGTTGTGTTGTATCAAAATGTTTTTTGTAACTCTGAAAAATTTCGAAGATGTTAGTCCGAAGGTTAAATTCGCTTCATTGGTCGTATTTCTATTTAGGACTGGGAATTAAACGGCACTTGGCTTAAGCCGTTATTGGCCGTCTTCCTAATCCTTTATTTACCACTCACATGTATGCTATAAACCTATAGGTGCAGATTAGGTTACAGCGACTTGGGGTGGTGAGCGTGCGTGGGCAGTTCTAAATGTAGGCTGTATACAGCATAGAATATATCAGTACGTACTTATACCACGAATCGTGCGTCACCCGCCTAGCAAATTATGACGTAGCGCCACGACTATTGCTTTTGCGCGTCATATGGGCTTGACTTGTTTTTTGACGAGATTACCTATACCACGTGATTTAGGTAGTGGGCGACACTTTTACTTATAATTATTTGGTATACAACATTAAATTATTTTTACTACGGTGAAATGTTTAACATCGTCAGATAATTTTTCATTTGTAACCCGCTGGGTAGGTATGAGGCTCGATTCCCCTACATGTAAAATTAAAAAAAACACTTCCTTCTACGTTCATTGAAAATCTAAAGAGCAAGGATCAATCGAATTGCCTATAATCTAACTTTATGCATATGTATGTAGGTACATAAACAAAAACTTCTGATAAATCATTATTAATATCGGATAAATTCTGCATAATATTTAAATTAATTTCCAATTACTATTCAATATTCTAATTATCCTTAAAGATTTATAAAAAAAAATCTTTGCCCATTTCTTCTTAGAACCACGTATGAAAAGAACCAGAATATTTGAAATAAAAATCAAAGCTTATTACATTATCTCAGTTAATAATGAATCCGGGGCAAACAAAACGACGTTTACTACCGGTAATGGCTTCCGGGAATTCATTAGAAAAATCCAACGGGGCTCTGATAATGTTGCGGTTTGATTACCGAGAAGCCGGCGGGGAGGGGGCGGCTTATTAGGATTCCGTGGTCAAGCAAAAAAAACTGGTGGAAACGACCGGTTGGCCAGTGCCAATTTGTAACTAAGTTGCACTCTGTTATTTTGCCGATACAATGGCATTCGGTTTTTATCAGTTTTTATAAAAAAAAACATGATCACGGCTGTATCACCAGGAGATATTCTCACAGATCGTTTAATGTATTCCAGATCTATTGAAGGTTTATGTAGCGGATCTAAGAATAGAGATAACATTACTGCTATGAGGTTTTTTTCTATTACAAATATGTTATCATCGAATACTACTAGTATTCGATATTTTAACTGAAGGTACTAATTAAGGAAATTAAAGGTGATTGCTTTGATCAAAACAGTAAGTAAGTTCGTATGAGTCTAATCTGGTGACGGAGTTTTTAGGCTGCCTTAAGGTTTCAGTCAGGTCTTAACGACTTAAATAGCCGGGACCGACAATTTAACGTGCCCTCTGAAGCACGGAAGCGCTCAGATGAAAATGCCACTGGCACCCATCCACTTACAGACCGTTTCGAACGTTGTTTAACTTCGACGATCTATCAAGAACGACTAAGCAAGCACTACCACGAGCGCTTGAAAGTGAACTTTGAATATTGGCTGATAAATCGAACTTTCCACTTTAAAAAAAACAAAACGGAATTATTGCATCTTCGTACGCGGCACACTTTACCTGTTTATTTATGAAGTGGCCGGGGCCGACAATAACTTATCAGTTCCGATTACTGTTGATACTAACCGCGATTCACTATAAAAGTGAATGCTGTTACCCTTTGCTACTTTCCCTTTATTTACCATCTGTGATTGAAAAGCGCCCACAATCTGTATTGATTTTGTTTATTCTGTTCGTACATTTTGTTCTTGGAACTGCTGTTTTGTATTATTAGTCAGCGTAGTGGGCGTATGTAGGCAGTTGGTAGCCCAAATAATATTATCAGCAATCGATCGCCTACATATTTATTTACATGGGTCTTGCTCAAAACTTATGTTTGTACTGCTCTTATTTAATTGAGATCTTGAACCTATGTACCTTACCTATTATGTTAGGTTAGCCGTTAATATTATATTTCTGAAAGATTTTTGACTAAACTTACTAGAATGTTTTGTATTATTGTGAGTTGCTGGTGTTCCGTCGATACGGTATTAATTACGGTATCCATCATGACATTTGCTTCCGTCTTTGTCAACAATGGATTTATACTTGCACAAATACGAGTAAGATAAGCGTGATATCTACACTTTTGATACTTGCAGAGATCGTTTACACTAGGTAACTTATCTTTATCGGCAAAAGTATAGCAGAAAGAAAGTTACAAACAAACGCAAAAATAATAAGTCTCTCTGTTTTTTTTTCTGAAATAGTTTTGCTATTTCTACTGTCGATTGAGTCTATAATTATAAACTCCTCTTTCTCATATTTTCTACTAACAATTTGGCCGACATGTAAATCTTGTCTCAGTTCGTTGAACAGTAATTCCAACAAAGTCTAGACTGACCAATAGCTATGCTAATGTAAGGTGTAAGCTCACTCTAACTGTTTTAACTAGTAGAAACCGCATAGATCAAAATAGGTATTCGGATATTCCATTGAGGAATGGTACATCGAGGTTTAAAGTTTTGCTTTTAGAACATTCACGTAGACTTTTGATTGACATATATGTATGTATGTACCAGTAAAATCGGTAATATCGTTATTTTTGGGTATATAGGTCGGTCTCTGTTATATTTACAGAAAAGCAATGACGTAGTACTAAGCAGCTTAAAATGACTTATCAAGCACTTATCAATGCAGCAGAAAATGACTTAGCAAGACGTAAAGTTAAAAAACCTGGTCCCAGATATTTAGATGCTCCTCGGGGATATTTTAGTCTTAATTATGTGTGATGAAAGCCAAAAGCGTGACCTTTTCCCCGGTGGCTTCTAATGGAGATTTGACCTTTAGGCGGCTGGCCTCAAACGATACATTATTAATGTCCTCGTATTATACGTATGCGATGTTTGATAAAACGTATGCGTACCGCTGAATACGATTTGATCCTTGCTCCCTCGACAGCATACATGATGTCGTGCTCAGAAAACATTAGAAATATCACAATATCGTATGCTACATACAAGTCATGCAACCGCGAAGTCGTTTTATTGGGTGATTCCCTGTTATCCTGAATTACGTCAGTCTCAGACTAAGTAAACATGGAATAAATTGATATGTTTATGTCTTATCTATCCCATACCTATTATAACACCACCATGATGAAACTTTATCAAAAACCTTTTAAGTTTTTATTATCATTGAAACATTAAAAATAGTTCTATTTAATAGATTAATTAGGCACGCTATTTAACCACCCCTCATCCATGTTACTTGATATTTTAAGTTAGCTAGAAACCCGATACCGGCAGGCCTGGTAAACGTATTAATATTTTACTCTTTTGAAACTATGAGAAGAAAAACAAGGTGAAATTTTGTACGTTTACATAGGTAACTTCGCGCTATGTAATGTAGGGAAACAATGAGGGCAAATTCTTAATTAAATGTAAATCTAATAATGTATTCTTTTATTTTCAGGTATGTCATCATAACAATATTCGATGAGTTGATAGTTGGTAAGTGATAGTGGTCACTGTTCGAACTTCATCTTTTATACATATCCGAATTTTATCCCCTTTCTCTGCCAAACATTTGACAAACCACCCTTTGAATTTACGTAATATTTGATAAGTTTTTTGTTTCCAAATGAATCTTATCGATGCACACTTCTTCAGAAGCTAAACGCCAGATTATTGATCTATTTGTCGTCTCTAATCTATTTGTAATAGACTAGTCGAACACCAACTGGTCCAAATGTTAGACAAAGGAACCAATGTACAATCGCCGACATCGACTTAGTTCCCAACTCGCAATATTTTGTGCGGCATTGATGGCATTTATCACAATAAATAACTGTTATCGACTACAACTTGTTGCTAACGTAACATCGCTTGATATCACATTCCTTTGAGGATAATGCTTGTATAACCGGTATTCTTATCACGATTCGGAGGGATACCGATTTTATATATTATCGATATCTTGGAATTTGTTAGTGTTTGTTTAATACCACTTTTGATGACATCCCAAAAACAACACCGAGAAGGACTCATGTCACATGTGTTGTAAGGCATAGGAACATTGCAGCTTGCACAAATGGTGAACGGTACCTATAGGTACAGTTTCATGCATTATGAATCACTTTTTTATCGGAATCGGCTATCGACGCCGACGGCGCCACACCTTGAGGACTATGCACCGGCGCGCGGCGTCGCGGTTTAATCGCAGTGACGAAACCTTTATATCCTTGTTGTTTTCCTGCTAATCAATACCTACCGCCAATTATGAGGGAACATTCGAGCAGAAACTTCCTAGAATTCGTGAATGACGTACTATTTATATAACTTACCTTCTAGAATCCTTGACCATTTGTGTTGAAACTTGAAACTACCAGGCAAGGTGACCTTTGACCCGGATACAACAAAACCATAATCTAACTAACAATAAAGCACCTAGTTTTCTGAGAATACTCCTTTTCTGTGCAATGACAGAAACCTATTATGCAAATATACGAGTATAGTTGCTACATCATATTCCTAGTTGTCCCAAGCGGTGATTCGTACGATTCTCCTGTGTCTATTTTAGAAGTATTGATCTTTTCACATCGACCTATATTATTCCACCAGTCATTGTGACGAACGTTGAATGCATGCGGTTAGACTAAACAACTTCATTGTAATCAAATTTGAAATTTAGTAAAGAACACATCTATCCTGAAACGATTACGATGCAAAATCAATGTAAAGTGAATTTTAGATTCTGCGAATATAAAACTTTGTTAACTGGAGCACCTGTATCGCATGCGCAATCGCGATGATGCATCAAAATTTATTACTTGGCGCCAAAAATAATCTTATCATCCCTGGAAACTAGTTCAAAACACCGCGGACGTCAAGGCGTTACCAGGTAACAGGCTCAAGATAAGAAATATGTGTTCATTGATAAAATAAAATTGCACAATATTATGGCGCAAACGTTTGTTTACTTGATAAGACGAAGGCGGCGATTGGATTTCACTCATGTTATGTCGATTTTATCATGATTTTTGCAAGTCGCAATCATGTTTGAATTGCGAAATGTGCAAGAAAATTTCATCGCATAGTAACTGTCCGTTCGAGACTCGCCTTTTCGTATAATTGTTTTCAAATCAATTTCCAATCGTGTTTTTATAAATCGCTGTAAGTTTTTAACATGCAACTTTTATACATCAAATCGCCCGGGGGAAATTACGTGCCACACTGCTATAGTGCTGCTGGAAAATGTAATTACTTTCATACTTATTATAAAACAATGAACGCGTTCAGACGAGCCTTTATTTAATACAACAAAAGAGCTCTGTAATCTTATTTGCCTTGATTTTTGTCTGGCGCTATAATTAATTTACGCCGCAACTATCAACCTTATTATCATGCAAAACCCTTAACCGATAAACCATTTGTAATTTATTGACAAAGAACCTCTGTTATTGATCCAATTTTTCAAAAACTAAAGAATACATCGCCGGCACGCTTAAGGTCGCTGCTATTAAAGACGAGAAGACGAAGAAAAAAACAGGGACACCTGTCTGTTAAAACAGGTTATTGGTACCGACGCGACGCCGCCGCTTCGTGTGAATGGACATGATGAAGCTTCTCATATTTATGGACAAAACTGGTTTCCACAAGAATGTTTCAATCATCTATTCAGCCTGATAGTGCACTGTTAGGATTAACCTAATAACGAGAGACAAGTTAATTGTAGATATAAAATCTTAATACATGTTTTTATTTCCGACGTGACAACATAGTTTTATGATATTAATTTATTATGACTTATGAAGTTATGAATAACGGACGCAAAGGCTAGTTCATTGATTTCTAGGAAAACTAATCAAGTGAACTAGCTAATTAGACCTTTTGCAAAATGCTGAATGTATTTCGCTGAAAGGCTTCTGACATAGTTCTCAACATGTGATTTTACTTATTAGGGTTATGTTTTATCAGACAGTCGCTGCTCTTCGAGATAATATCACCCACATTTGTTTTGTGTTAGCATTTACAAAATCTCAACAAGTCCTTTATGTAAAGTTCAAAATTGTCCTACTTTAGTCATGTGACTGTTAGAAATCCATAAGATTGCATTCCGTACAGTTGTGTGGCAAGCAAATTGAGTATACAAATCGCAATCTCAAACAAATACTAAAACTAGCCAACCACAAAATTACAGCTTGTCCAACCTTATAGCCGCATAGAAAGACGTCATCAAAATTATTGACAACCATAAATAGTCGCCGCAATGGCAATAAATAAACACGTTTCATGAAGTGCAGTAAATTGCACGTGCACAATGCAAAATACCTATTGGCGGGAATCCCCACCGTGGCGCCGCAGCTAGCGTGACCGCCGTGTGCAGGCCTACACGGAACGTTACGGTTTCGGCTGTAAAATTTAAATAAATATTAAACCACTTTGTCCTATTACGCCTAATTGCAACAGTTTAAGGAGTCGTTACTGAAGTATGCGGAATTTTGTATGTAATTGCAGTCAATCACATACCCCTCGCTCGCACATACAATGTTGAAGGCCTAGTTAACTATTACTGCTTTCTTGAGCTATTCCATATGTCCATACACAAGCTTATCAAGGTGACAACAATGCATTACGTCTTAATTGAAAGTTTTTGTGATTCCAACATCATGTCCGTTGCATCAAATTCCTATTCATTTTTCATATTCAGTGGTCATAACTTTGTCGCTACAATTTACTAGTCATTTATGATAGTAATCGACGTATTGTTGTCCGACGACAATGTGCCGACAGCTCTAATTTGAGCAATTATTTCCCTTTATTCAATATTAACACTAACGTCGCCCTAACCGGCAATTTTGATTTCATATTCATGTCACAATTTCTATGTAGTTGCTGAATTAATAGTGATAGTAAACATGTTAAACTGTCTATTATTGTAACTGTAGTAGAGTTCTTCCGCTACACTTCTGTTCGTCACACATGCCCATATTTTGACTCTTCGGATTCATGCTTCCTTGATTAATGGATTTCATTCCTATAGTCTCATGTACGCACGGACATTAAAACGCAATATCCATTGATATACGGCCGGGATTTAAACCCACGACGGCTCGAAAGTTCCACTATACCACTTGGTCAACACAGCGCGGCACCACACCATAACAAGTACTTAAGAGTCATTCGAGGGCTCACGAGCATTGAAAAGCTAATAATTTAATCAAAACCTTGTTGCGGGCAATTGCTTGAAGAAACAATTACTATGGGATACGATTGTGCTAGGACAATCTGGACATGTCGGGGCTCGAGACGTATATATATTATGATTCATGTAACGGACACAAATTATCTACTAATTTCCTAGTAGAAATGAGTTACAAATAAAATTCACTATTCATAAACTCGTATTACGCTTTCTCAGGAAGTAGGGCAGCAGTTCTGTGTGTAATGTGTCAGTGATTTATCTTCAATAAACATATTTCTATTTTTATTACTTTGTTTTGTACAAGTGTAAAAATAGAAATATCCAATCTCACGACTGTATTTTCAGACACGGTAGAGACATTTATGTTAAATCAATTGATCTTTTAATTAATCATTAAATCTTCTATTTTTTATGCAACTTCTCAATTTTTTATAAAAAATATATAGGAAGGAATTTTATCAAAAATATACAGTTGATATTAAATCAACGATTTAACATGAATTTATCGAATACATAACGATTTAGCTAGCATGTATGATAATACGCAGACAATAAGCAATTTGGCATGCGTCATCATCATTGAATAAGTATTTCAGTTATCATTGTTATATATAAAAAACTAGGTATTTAGTTGCAAGATTCTAATCCTATAGCTATATACATCCATGTGCTAGGGAGATATTTGAGCCGGTGCATATGTAGTAGTTTTGTGTAGGTAAACCAAGTAGGTACTTAAGAGGGATACACGTAACTAACAGTTTTGGGTGTTACACGATATATTGACATCGATATTTTTCGTCAATTGCTCTCATATTACATGTAAACATATTGGGGCTTCTCCCAGTCTTTGTTTAAGTTAAGGCAACCGTTCGCTGCGTGTGTTGAGCTTCTCTTTCAACTAAACTTTATCGAGCTTTTTATTAGCCTGAAAGCAATGGTTTCCTGAAAATAAAGATATCTTTGCAACTTCCAGTTTCTGTAGCTACTTTGAACTTCTAGTTCTATTGAACTTGTTTATGTTATAAATAAATAATGCTGGACAATTTCACGCAGCATAGCATAGCTTGTACTATGGGAACACTACTTATATGTATACTTTTTGCTTGTAAATACATACATATCTATACTAATATTATAAAGAGGAAAGATTTGTTTGTCTGTTTGTATGTTTGTTTGTTTGAAGTGAATAGGCTCCGTAACTACTAGACCGATTTGGAAAATTCTTTCACCAATAGTATCCTGCATTATCCTTGATGAACATAGGCTATATTTTATCCCGGGAAAGTGAAGTTTTCCCGAGGGAGTGCGGGTAACACCGCGACGGACAGCTAGTTATTCATAAAAACATTATTGTACTGTACATAAATGTTTGATTGGGAAATCTATTAATTTTGTTTCAGTTTTAAATTGTGGTCGTTTTGTTTCATCACATATTTTGTTCAACACATTCTACTGACCTACATTGCTGTAACTTGTCATACACTACACCAAGATTACCTATTCACACATTTCGCGTGACATGCAAAAAAATACGTTCCACTTTCCTCTATTGACACAAATTAACCTTTTGTTATCAGCTTTTTTATAGCTTCTTATAAGTTAAGTGCTTTGAATGTTGTGAATAGACATCAGATCACTTTGTATTGACAACCATCTATTCTGTTTTTATTGGGTGCTACTTTTCGGAAAACTATACGTATGTTCCGCGAAAATTTTACATTGTTTCTCTGCGAAATTTATCCTGTCTCTGTCAATATTTAATCACTGCAAATAATATTTTATTTAATTATCCAGAAAATTTACATCACAAAAGCAAACGTGAAGTTCAAAGAATCGGTATAGTCGATAAATATTCTCATTTTAATTTGCGCAAATACCATAACCTGTTTGACGGCATCTTGTCGTGTTAAAGAACTTTAGTTGTCTAGGTTGCCTAAAGGTATGAAGGCATTTTTTTGTCGCTGGTACTCTTTGCTGGGTCTCTTTTGTATTCCAATGTGAATTCAATTTAAAGTGAATTGTATTTTAAATTCATATTAAAAACATATTTATATTTATTAATTTAAAAAAATGCTATCATTCGCACCGAAATCTCACCAATTTCTGACTGTTCTGACTGTGCTATTTGTGTACTGTCAAACTTAACCCTTATTTTTGTTGTGTCGAGGGTTAACAAAATGTGAACAAATATCAATATGACGAGCTTTATTGTTGTTCCGGAGCATAACGAAAGCGAAGCGGCCGGCCCCTCTGAGCCCCAGTGTCAACTCACTCATCGATATTTATACCCAAACAGGATATATTTAAAAGTGCGTTGACATCGCCTCAAATGTGCTAAATTCATTTTATGCATCTTATCAGAACATTAAAATTCACAAATATAATTCAATTGAAATTCATGAAACAGATAACTCCACGTTATTTACTCATTTATCCTTGGCTTTGAACAACAAGTGTTAGGTAGCCATCTCATCATGTTGTTATTTTGCTTTCACACACATTTATCTAAACTTTTTAAGAGCTATGAATGAATGTTTGGTTTAAAAAAACTTGTAACTCGCAAAAGCAAAAAGATACGGATAGGTTTTATCAGCGTCAGACGCGTGTTGGTATTGTTAGGGCGCTCGCACTCGGCCCGGTGCGGTTTTATCGCGTTTCGGCGTCGGTCGTCGCCTGTGTCGCTGGGCGCGCGGCGTCCTTGACTCGCTCGGGTCGTTGACGCCGGCGCCCGCTGGGGAGGCGCTCGGCCCTACATTATGCACACGCGACTGCCTCCGCGCTCCCTTCGCTCAAGACGTGCTTTGGCGCCGCGGACACGCGTCACGCGGACCAAGCCGCAACCGCGACAGCCTTTTGACAACATCTTAATCTAATCGATATTGTAAGCAAGCTATGATCTCTCTTTGTCGGACGCGGTTGTTATTATGTGAAATTTTTACCGACGCATTTTATATGTTAATGTTTTAAAACCTGCTTAATATTAACATAAACATAGTTAACGTTCGAATCTAAATTGAACAAAACTTGCCGCGTAATGACTTTTGTATTGACGTCCATAGACAGGGATATCCCAAGGCGAAACTCATCCCAGAGGAAATTAGCTTCTTATGTTTCACGCGTCTTACTTCACCCCGCCTGCGGACAATTGAATCTTCTCAACGCAAATTGATATTTTTTACGACACGATTGCCCAATGCAATTTCCTGTCGTCTGCGTTCACTTCTCACCCGAGACGGTCTTGAATCAAAAGCAGTGGGTTTCATTAAACTACAACAAACAAATAAGACTACTTCTCCATAGCGGCACTTAAATCTTCAAACAATGATTCTAAATTTTTTTTGTAACATTTATCGTGACTCGTCAAAGAAGCTATTATCCTCAAGATTAAAACTTCCAAGAACTGAGTGCAAGTTTTAAAATCGATTCGCCGAAACCTCCAAGAAAAACTTGGAAGCAATCAAAGATAACAGCGGGTATAGACTGTCGCGAGAACTTTCCCATAAAGTATTCAAAACTTTCGTTGACAGATAACTGTGAAAACTTTTCTGAAACAATAGAGGTCTTCGTCTAGTACCGGCAGACGCAAATGTTTTGTTTTTGTTTGGATTCATGTGGTTTATAGTGCTTGGTAAATTCGGTCTTCTTTATTCTGATGGATTATGATTCGGATTCTGACGGAGAATGAAAATAATTTTGCTTAGTTCGCTGCGGGTATACCTCGCGACGCATACGACGTTGACATTATTTGATCAATGTTTGTTGTCGTTGTACCCAAGTTTTACGATCTATAAAATACTTTTTTGTTCCGTGACCCGTTTCAAATATCGAAATAACCATACGATAATCAATTCAGTGCGCATGTTACGTGTTTCAGGGACCCCATAAAGCAGTGTTTCCGCACTGTGCCTATTATAACTGTTTTACGAGCAAGGCATCCTCGTCGCATGCACGTACATTTGTCGGGGGTTCGAGTGCGCCCAATGTCTCGATGCTAAACGTGTAACGGTACTACAATCGCTCCGGTTTTATAGGGGTTGTATTCTGGTAATTGCGCGACCGACCGCACCGCACCCACCCCAGACGATTTTACCAAGAGGCTAAGTTTCTCCATGTTAGTCTAAGCCTGTAGGGCAAAACTTCAGGATGTTGATTCGATTTAGACAAGTTAAGGAGCCGAATAATTATGTCAAAAATGTAACCCAAATGGTCGGCTTTAGGTTACCGTGTCGGTAAAATTTTTCGCCACTTTCTACGATTTTTGTGGTCTAATTTTTCACCTATACTTATCCCTAGAATAATTACATTCAATGGCCCTTCTCAAGCTGAAACTAGAAGCGTTATATATCAAAGTAATAGCTAAACATTAGATAAATGGTGATACATTAGGCCGGGCCGTGGTCAAAAGTTCTACACCGTCTAGACTGCTTATAACTTTGACTTCGACAACTAGCTTCAAAACTTTTCAAACAATGTCAGTTTTAATCGCCAAGATCAAACATTTGCGCAAAATTGTAAGTTTGAAACCAGCTTAAAGTAAGCGGAAAGGTTTCGGAAGTTGTGTTGCTGTTTCTGGAATGCGTATTCGGAAAGCCCTGTTACAAGCATGAAACAAACGGTAGGGATTACGCACATCGCATTAGCATATAATGGTGTTATTTGCATTTAACCGGCCGGGCCTTATTTCACGCCCGTTTATTTTTCAGAAATCTAACCGACCGCGCTGCAGCGTCTGTAATTTATGCTAAATACCTCGAATGATTGGACGGCGGACCCCCTGCAGCCTGGTTTTGTAGTTTGCCAAAAGTAAAGTGGCGCTTTCTTCGGCGGTATAATCATTCTCGAAATAACCATTTAGGTGATTCTGTTTATAAACAAATCTCCGGAAACATTTAACTAATTTCAAGCACATATGAAACAAATTCAAATTACACCTATAATAATTAAACAATCATCTTGATATTCTTATATTCATTTATAAAGGTTTATCCGCAGCAAGTGCTGACGGGGTTGGGAATTTTCAGCGTCTACCCGATGCCATCTTGAATATCGTAGATGCTTCTGGCTGCTCGCTGTCGGCGCGCGGGCCCGGGAAAGAATTTCAATGAGTTGTTTTTATTTGCAAATTGCGCGTTGCACAGACACCTAATGGAATAGGAATCTAGGGAGCTGCGTGCCTTGCCAGCACTTCCTATCTATACTTCCGAGGAATAGATGAAGTACGATGTGTAACGTTTACTCTCATATTATTCCACAAGTTCCGTTAAACGCACACGCCAATTTGCTTGTCCTCCTGTTTTGCTATGATTGAGACGTTTACTAGGTGCAGCAGCATGAAAAAAATCTAGTAAATACGTATTAGGAGACCTGATTTATAACTTCGGTTCACCGAGCGTAAACTATAATAGCTAGGTTTCCTCGGAGCTCATTACGAGTCGCCCTCAAGCGTTCTATTTGATGTTACGGTTGCAAATGTGGCAAACAAATACTTATGTTACTAAGCAAGTTCAAAGTCTTTTGATTATCAACGAGTCGCTGCGGTTCGTTTGTTTTAGTTTTCATTGTGAACATCAATGTGCGAGTTCTTAATATACCACTCGGTAACCACGTCTGCCAGTGAAGTAAGATCCTGTCAGGTGGTATGTTGCTGAAAAATGCGAGAGTCGCGTTATTACCATCTCGGGGACAAATTGGTATGCCGCGAGCACTTTCTGTTCGACCGCCATTATTCATTTATTCATGGGGCTCTTGTACTAAGGACCGACGAGTATTTGCTATTATACTTTGGTGTATGATAAATATGGGAGAGCTAGTTCAAAACCCATTAAGAAAACAACAGAGGGCAGTTGAATGCACTGGTTAAACAAGGCTGCTCATACTAGTTATGCTTACCGTTTACTGCTTTGTTCAAAACTATTCAGAGAAGACAACATGTGGATGCCTCAAACATAACTAGAACAGCTATTAAGAAAATTAAACTCTCATCAATCTGGGTGACAATAGAATCAGAATTTTAAATTGTACCAAAACCGTTTAACTTTTTAATGGCATAATTTCGGTAGCGGATTCAAGTCCATAAATATTAGGAAGTCGAAAATTGCCATCTTACGCCCACAGCTTATTAAACAGCCCAAAGTAATGATGATCCTCGGAGCTATGCGCACATTTTGTCGAGCATTATGCAAATTCGTGCCGTGGTAACCTACTGGAGAAAGCCTTTGATCTTAAGATCACGAGTACGAAAATGGACATATACCTACACCAACAGGAAGCCTCATATTTTGAATATACAGACTGGGGAATTTATCGTCATTATACATTTAATTTGGCTCTTTCTTATAAGGATAGGCAGATGCCAGAATTTATGACTTGCGTAAATACGAGCAATCATCACTTTAAGTTAAAAACTCCTATTAGTGGGAGCGCGTGGACCGATTGATTAAATTATGCCTTGCAAAGCATAACGGTATACCGAGGAACGCGGAAGCGTGTTTTCCAATAAAGCGAGCAATAAACGCCCTCGTGACCATCGCATATGTACGCGTTGACGTACATTCCTATTGCTCATTGAAAAGGCGAACCAATATCGGCAAACAAATAGCGCCAAGAAAATGGAAACTTACGATACTTGCCAGCTCGTTGTGGCGTGGCTTGCTTCTTGTGTCTTTCTGTTATTTCTTGTTCAGTTTTCGTTTGGTTTCCTTTCAAACTGAAATTATCGTATTTGAACTATGAAGGTACGCCATTTTACAATTAAATGTAGAGATCGCAATTACGACATAAATTTACCTAGGGAATTTATTGGTACCACTAAAATCTGCTCCAGTTTGCAGCGTAGTTGTTAGCCATTTACAGCAACAAGCTTAGAACAGCATTTTTCATAAAATAAATGCGTTGTTTACAAGAGGGCGGCTTGTAAACATGTCGTCAATAAAGTCCTGGAGTGACCTGGCTCGCCCCGGGCGATGACATTGTTCCCGCTTTATAAAATTATGCTCCAAAGGCTCTCAAAAGACGATGTAGAAAACTTGGTATTTTAAACAGGATGTTGTGGCAGTGGATACTCGAAACAAGAGATAATAAATAAAATGCTAAAATTTCTCAAAAAGAATTATCCAAACATTGACAATGCCCGCGCAATAACTGCTACGTATCTTTCTTACTTCTCCACGAGCTTTGCCGTGATAAAGCAAACAGACACTCGTAAAGGAGACGGTTTACCTGTTTCACGTGTAAAAACGGTCTAATAAGCCCGGATATACCTACATGCAAGCATTATGCACGTTAGCACGTTTGTGACTGTATCCTGTGGTAGTGATGCGAGGAAATATGTCCGGTACGAAAATAAGATTACTTCTTGTACAAGCCGCGCGCCGTCTGCAAGTGGATATTTGTTTACATTTCTTCGGTCAGATACTTATTTGTCTAAGGATTTTTAAAGTATAGAAATGGTATGATAACCAATAAACATTATCTCCTGCTATTCTAAAGTCTGTTAAAAATTTAGTTGAAATAAAAACAATTCTGCAACTTATGCTAGTGGCTCGTAACTAGTAACGACACGACGACGACGACCGCATACTCTCTAGGGAAATTTTCCCGTTTGACGCTATAAATAAATTTTCCAGATTATTATTGCAGGAGCTAATTGATTTTTGAACTGTAAAACCCTCTGTAAAATCTCAATTATTCTAGATATTGTTGTTTATTGTTGAAAGTGAAACTTAGCGAAGCCACAACCTGCTACTTATGTGTCTGTAAAGTTCGAAGTAATTTCGCATACAACATGTTTCATATAAATTGTGTATTCAGTAAGAAATGTTACATAGAAACCAAGCTTTTGGAGTCATTCATCTCATTAAAATATAACAGTTTGATTGAAGTTTTTTCATTGCTTTGGGCACATGGTTGAACAAAGTCTCCTCAATTTGATCGTTTTGTTGATCCTTGATAAACTTCAGAAAATAACGTAACATTTTTGTAAAATAAATTCTCTAAGCTGCAACATTGTACGGAATCATAAACAGATGCTACCAATAAGTATTCGTTATACGATAATACATCCAACAGGTGCTCCTCGCCATCAAAATCTACAATAAAAATAAGATCAACCACAAAATGGATCGTGCAAAGCGAAAACCTGCTACATTTCGAAGCTATATTAATTGCAATGTTCTTGCATTATCCGAAAAGAAAATATATCGAGCTTTTTTAATCCTTGTCTCCTACTTCATTCAGCATATATTCCCTTAATATATCTTGTAAAATTTTCAACATTATTTGTAGTACACAGTATGTTGATACCCCAAAACGGGATGTGGACAGAAATAGCTTGATGCTTGTCCCACGACAATTTGCCTCTTAAAAACTATTGGGTATTCTGTGTATAATAGTCTTTTTGTCTGGTATAATGTCCGCTCGAGAGCTATTTTGGGCATTTTATTATACACACGATGACCAAACGAATGCATTCGCTGTTCTAGCCTTTCATTTATTACTTATGTTTTGGGAGTTTAGCAAATGACGATATCGACGATTCTTTGAAGCAGTTTCTTCATGTGTGCCCCCTTTAAAGTGCAGATACAAGGACCTTCTCGGTATTGCGTTTATTGCATTCGTTTGACGAGCACGTTGAAGACATTCCCGTTCCCGCTGAACGCCAGGGGGCGGTTGCGTGACATTTACATCTAGTGCTAATTGTCTCAGGCGGTTGTCTGGTATCGAGTACTTGTAGTTTGGATTTCTCTAGTCTGCATCTGATTTGAGGCTGTGCAACTTTCGCTCTAGGCACGATCTGGTTCTAACGAACCGCTGTCTACCTTCGGTGCTGCTATTATTTTTACCTGATTCCTTCTTCGACATTCAGCTTTCTTTTGTTGAAAAATAGTAGAACACATTTCGAATAGACTTCTTTCTATTATTGTTTCTTATTCAACCATCAGCATAAAAATTGTTATGAGCACAAAAATCTTTTTGTGATTTTTGTGTTTCATAAGTCTCATTGTAAATTAAACTTCGATCGCACTTCTGAAGCGGAGCGGTTCGCCAGCCGTTGCCCAATCGGCCCAGAATGCAGCCGCGGTGTCGTCTGTCCGACCGCGCCGTGCGTGGGTCGACTAGTGCCAATAATAAACGGGCTCGCGAAACCAATATCCAACACAGTCCTCACCAATCTAGCCCTAAATAAAACAGTAACCGTTCATTCAATAATATATCCAAACAAGTTAACACTCATAAAAAATTACACTCTCCACGTCTACGAGCAAAAACTCCAGGCGCAGCGAGATTTTTCGTACCATTACACATTGCATATTCATTTCTTCATTATTATTAACACTACGTATTCATGGGGCTTAATATAATCCAATCTGCTGTATTTCTTCCGCGGCAAGTTGAATATCCATAATAAGTTCCTGTATGATAATGATCAGAAAAAATTACCAGTATCGTCTAAAGGATGGCCTTTACAGACGATGGTGTTACGGCTCATAAGCTACACGCTCAGTTTAAACTTGCAACGAGAACAGAGTTATTTTAATATTTCAGCTGGAAATAGCCTTACATTCGCAACTCGATACATTGTAATGCTGTACTATATCAGGTTTTAACGAATCAAATGCTGACTAGAGATACTGTAGATTGTCACTTTATAGGAGTCGAGGAGCTTTAAACTTCTTCTAAATGGGTACTAAATCGCTTTATTCACTTGTCGACTATTATTGGCTGCTACTGCACTACTCATAAATGCTTTCTACTTTACCTTGTCTTATAAAATGCTGCTTATTTTTGCGGATTTCTGCAATATCAGCGTCTAATCCTGAAGCTATACATACACTTTTACGGAAGAAAGCCGGTACACTGTTCATCTAATAAAAAAGTACATTTTATCACGATACCTAATCAAATAACAATAAAATTAAGACTGTGTCTATCACCTAACATTTTAGTCTCTGCGAATATTTATATCTTCAAATTCTCTTGAGACACAAAACTTTTGTGATACAAATGTGACGACTTTCATATGAATCGTTCGTGAGTAATCCGAGAGCAGAGAGTTTCGGGAATGTCTTCAAGATTAGAATCATAGCCGTGCGTCACAGTTGCATTTGGATAATCGTTTGCATTTTCAAAGAAAAACGTTTCTTTAAAATTAGGCAATACTGGGGAATAAAATGCCGAAGGCCTGAAAAGCCCTTGGGCTATGGATGTGTAAAACGTGGATATGTAGGTAGTAGTGCCTAAGTTTCCCCAGTTAGCGATCATATTGTATCCGGAGTTTCGGAGTTCAAGACAGAGTTTGTATCGCCCGCGGCGATACCTCACCAACCAACAACTTCTTTCACGCAATCTTCGCACAGTAATAAACATGGTCCTAATAACGGGGGTTCCTGTCAAGAGTTGAATTATTTTGTAAGGTATTTAGCAGCTGTCTTGTGTATTATACTTTTTACAACAGTTAAGGGCTGCAAATATTTTTGGCTTGTTAGCATAATTATAAACATCTGTCTAACTAATAATCTAAACAACGCAGCAACGTTCCAGTAATTACTTTTTACTGATAACGAATTCAAATTTATCTGCAAATTATTCTCCCTTAATTGTATAATTTAAATCAGAAACAAGTCTCTTGATACTACTATTTCCAAATTACCTCAACTCTATCGACAGGCAGCAAATAAGCCTGGGGACTATGGTCTATGGCATTCCTATCCACCCATGTCATACTGATTGGCTATTATGATGGTTGCTAACTAATTGGGCGAGATAGCGACTCGATCGGTTGCTAGGACGCGTGCCCACCGACCGTTACTCAGCGCTGAGGAGACAACCACTCATTTCAATTTGATGAGACCCAACCTCATTGGTTACTCAAATATAAAACCTTATTACTACTACATGTTTGAGGAAAACTTCCGTACAAATTGACGCTTAAATTGGATTTGATTCCGTCGTGAAATGTTGATCTGAAAGGGACTGAGAATATTGAGCTCATTGATCCATAAACATGAACAAAAAATGTATGATAGTCTCTTCTGTTAGCTGACCTTTGACAGGGTTAATATGGAAGGTGGAAGTAAAAACAATGCAAGCGAAGCCTTATCGCGCTTCTATTAATACATTAGCATAATTAACTAGCTGATATAGTGGGAGACCAACAAAGCATGTCCACGATTCCACACGACAATTCTAATAATAACTTTCTCATTGTCAGACTGCTGCATATCTCTCGTATTATAATAAGCCCGTGGTACACTATTCGTGAGCAAGTTACTCGGGAGCGAGTAGCTGGCTTGCTTGCTAATGCTATTGTTTTTAATACATTGATTAAAGTATAATCAGAGAATTCGCGTCTTGGTAGTCTTTAGTAGCTGGCTTTCTAGCTGTTAGTGCACACTTTCCTGACTTGCGTTTAATAAGCGCTGCCTAATAAATACTAATTTTATACTTGATGTTAGTAGTTACCTTGCTAGCAATGCGCTTATATGCTTATTTTATACGCCTAGCTCTTGACTTTTGAATTATATATTTCTTCTTGATTAAAGAAAACTAAAAAAATATGATCTGTTGGCTAACAGAAAGTTTGGATAAAGGATGTTCGGGTTTGTATCAATTTAAGTGTGTACATATGAAACTACGCCCCTGTGGGCAGCAGCGTTTAATCCCATTACAAACCAGTGTAGGGCAGTGGATGCGGGTGCGTCATTGCCTACATAAATCTCTACCGATAAATTAGACGATTCATAACATGGGGTTCCCTTGCTGTATGCGAGAGGCGGTTTTGGATAAACTGCGTCGCACATGCTATTTGGCATCTACTTGGTAATTAAAGGCTCAAAACTTACTACAGTTTTCAAGAATTGGTTTCTTGGTCTAGCTTATCTGCTTATGTTTTTACAGTCGGAGTATTAATCTTAGCTTAATAATTAGTATCTAATACAATTTGTGGCGTAATCGACTTAGTAACAGAAGAAAAAAAACTTGCAAAATGTAATTTCATATATTCGTTACAGTTATTTGTATTGTTGGCTCATACTTTTATTTTTAAATCTTTGCAAAATTTTTTTGTTGCTTCTGGTAATCACAGGAAGCATCTTGTGTCAATTTTAGTTTTATTTTCATTGGCATGTAAACGCACTTAGTCGTTTTTATTTAGGTTTTTCACTGAAGCGTTTAGCAGCTGCTTTCTGTTGCGATTTATTGGCCTCATTAAACTGATGTAATGTTGAATTACGTGGCCTGTGGCTACATTTATTTTAAAATGTTAACCCTAACTGCAGTGTATAAAATTTTGACGCAAGTTTCGTGCTAGATTCTGAATATTCTTCTAATTTCATAATAGCATTTTCATACCGACTTGACCCGTGAGGCGAGATCGCTAGTTGATGACGCTCAGTACAAACAATTATAACAAACTATTGTAAAAAAATCAACGCAAAAAGCAATAATTTGATTACTGTTGCGTAGCGGCTATTGTATGTGATAGGTACATAACCAATCATCAATCAACAATAGATTAACAAAAGATCAAGATATTGACTAATAAGCACTTACTGTTTTCTTACTTTTTTTGCTCTTCACATACGTACAAAAGCAAAAAAAATGTATTGTTTTTTTCAGGAGAGTAGATAACGTCATGCAAATAAAACAGCACTAAATATTCTTCCGACGTCATAGAAACATTAACGTCAAAACAATGTTATTGAACTCAATGACTAGCACTTTCTAAGATTATCAGATTCCCACCGGGCCTCCGACGCCTTTTAATAGACTATTGATATGGATAAATGATCTTACTTTAATCCTTTATTTATTTTGTTACAGGTAAGAGTTCAGGACAACTCTTTTCATGAAAATAAGGGGTAAGAATTCATATTATGAATTAAAATCAGGTAAGTAATTATAGTGAGTGAAGTGGGCAAAAGTTGTCACTCCTTGGGTGCCTGAGAACGGAAGGCGAGACGCCGACGACGAGGCCGGCCGAGAAGGCATTGGTTGATAGGACTATCTTGTCGGATTTGAGAAAGAGAGGTGGGAGATTGCTCAAGATAGGGACCACTGGAAAATTTTGGCGGAGACCTTTGCCCAGCAGTAGGACAATACAGGTTAACAAAAAAAATATATTCTTAACTTATGCGGTGCCGCTTTCACTGGTGTGATCTTTGTGTCACGAGACTTGTTTCGTGATTTACTATTATTCTATGTTCTTGAAGAATAAAATACTTTCCCGCGAATCATTTACTGCCGTTCGGGTTGCATAATGTCTATCAATAAAAACTTGAACGCAAAGATTTTCCGGAGCAGCCGGGCCCCACTCGGAGCCACTCGATTTTATTGTGGCCAATTATCATAAATCAGTAATCAAGTTGACGACTACGTCATCCGTCTGTTATCGATTCCCTGTGTAGGGCGATCACTCGGTGTCTATGAAGACAAATTACTTAGAAGGTATCTTGTTCTATTTATAAATGTTGTCTTATTGAAATAAAATCAATCCGGGGCTTAGAATTTTCAATTATACAGAGTGTAAAAAGACAATTCTACCGAAAACTGAGGGGTTGCAATGAGACCATGATTCTAAACATATTTAGCGAAAAAATAAATTGACTTAGTTACGTGATTTTATATTATTTTCGGTTATTTACTACTAGTACAACATAATAAAACCATACCTACTTGATAATTTCATTTATAAAATAAAAATTCAGCAATCTACGTAAAACAACGCGCTCAGAACATACGCAAACAGTAATCATCAAACGCTGTTTTCTCCAGATATAATGTTATTTTTTTCGAAAAATCCTTTTGGATTTGGTTGTGTGTTGGGATGCTGTATCTGGTTCGGCTTCGGCAGACGTCTTTTTACACCCTGTAAATATATTTCTTTTAACATTAGAGGTAGTCTGATCTATCTATCTATCTATACAGCCAGTAACACCCACTGCTGGGTATAGGCCTCTTCTCTTTCACGCCACTCCTGGCGGTTTTGTGCCAGTCGTATCCACTGTTCTCCCACCGCCCCCACAATGTCGTCTGACCATCGGGCAGGTGGTCTGCCTCGAGGCCGCCGCATATCTCTTGGCCACCATTCGGTAACCGCCTTGGTCCATCGGTTGTCGTCCCGTCTGGCCAAGTGTCCCGCCCATCTCCACTTGAGCCTCGCTATCCGTATACCTACATCCTCGACCTTAGTGCGGCGTCGAATCTCGACGTTTGGTATACGGTCCACGAGGTGGATACCTAGCATGGCCCGCTCCATGGCTCTTTGAGCAACCCTTATAGCGTGCATGTGCTCATTTGTGAGAGGCCATGTTTCGGATCCATAAGTAAGGATGGGAAGAACACATTGGTTGAATGTCTTGGTTTTTAGACATTGCGGGATTTTGGACTTGAAAACATCTTCCAATTTACCAAAGGCAGCCCACCCCAGTTGGATGCGCCTAGAAATTTCCCTCAACTGGGAGCCTCGGCCAAAGGACAGACGATGTCCAAGGTAAACATACTCATCGACTGTCTCTATTCGGTGGTTGTCGACATCGATGTTTGGTATGTGGGACGGATTATTTGTCATTACCTTGGTCTTCGACATATTCATCCGTAGGCCGACGCTCAAGGAGGCCTCATGCAGTTGGGCGAGCATGGTCTGGAGTTCTGCGGCGGACTCGGCAACAAGAAGTAGTCTGATCTCTTCAATATAATTTATTTTTGGAATCCATGAACTTGTGAGGTAGTTTTCATTGATCCTTCTTAACATAACATATCCGTACAGATAGGGTTGTTGCCATCCGGGAAGCTTCCATTTATAATCCGTCCTTTATTCTAAACGCGCGCATCAATACGCCTCGTCATGTGAGATAATCTCTACTAGTGCTGGCCAGGTGTTCCGGTTCCCGCCACAGATTAATTCTTTACTATGCTAGTGTAAACACATCCCGTTTAATCGCTATTCATCCTGATACAGTAGACAGTATGGTGTAACGAAAAACAAACAAGCCTAAGTGATTATTATTTCATTTGGTATAATAAAATAAAAGTCAATCAAACAAGATAAAAGTGAATGAAATTGTTTTGTTTACTGATATCTTTTTCATTCATGAAACGGGAATTTGTTTGTTTCATAAATATTTTAGACTTTTTTGTGTTTATTGTAGTATCACAACACTGGTTAGGGCTGTCATGTGGTCCGACCGCTATAGATATTTCAATCAGGCGGTCAAGGAACTATTAGATCGGCACCATTATCTTGGCCCGGAGATTGATGGCCCTATATTGCGATGGACTCGCCCCACATACTGACTGACACACACAAATGCACGACATGCTAAACTGTTATGAGCAGCAGTATACATAGATATTTTCTTCAATATCTAGCCGATAGCTCTGTTCGAATGAATCGAGAGCTCAAACTCTTCAAGTAATCAAATTATAGAAAATCTCGTGAAATAACAAAAATAGATTTGTTTCTCCTTATAATGTGTTTATTTATAGGAGCTAATAAAAACGGGCCGAATTTATGGGATTTTATGTATCTCGTTTGATCTTCTATAATCAAATATTGATTTAACTGTTTAATGATTGGCAGTCGAGGATATCAGATTATAAATACCTCATCAAGTTCAATTTATGGGCAATTACTTTTCAAGTTAAATGTTTGGTTTAAATATCTGATGCGCGTATTACTTGGAGAACTTTATTCTTTAGATATGGTATGATATTAGTATCATCTACTGGCATCTCCAGGCCCTCGGGATCCGTGATCATCTATTTCAGAGGTAGTTAGTGGCCTAATCAAACATTGTTTACTATTCTTCAAACTCTATCTATAGTTAGAAAAAAACAATTCACTTATTCAGAGACAACACAGTCACCCGACAAAAAACTGATACAACCAACGAACAAAAATAAGCTTGAGCCACCAATCTGTGAAAACTGCGACAAATTCCCTTCCGCTGTACGAATAAAATTGATGGGGAGGCCAATATCGTAATGCAAAATGCGGACGGCAACCGAACGAGTATTTTGATACGGTATCTCCAAAGCCGATCTATTTGATGGACTCGCTAGTCCACAGTGCTAGCATAGCTTGGCACCCCACTAGCGAGCTAGGGCTGTGAATCGGACTTCCAAACTTCAGAATTGACGTGATGTACGTTAATTTGAGGGTCAATATTTCTATGCAAAAGTGGAGGTTGATTTGATACTAGTTGGGCTATTGTTCGGCTTATTTGCCATTTGCTGTGAAACTATTTAAATGAACAAAGTTAATCTATTTTTATAGCAAAAAGCAATAAATAATATTGGTTTTGGAAAACAAAAACCTCAAGAAGATTCACTTCTTCGGTAAAATGTTGTTTCAACACAGTAGAAGAGTTTCAACAGAGTTAGATCATAAGCTTTATGAAGTTTATGATGTACACCAAATTCAGCTTTTTACAATTACAGCATATAAATCAACAGCATATATACCTTCGTATCAAACGAAAGACAAAAAAAAAGTACATCCGTGTCCGCAGATCCGGTCACCATGTCGCCATCCCTAGTTGAACGTCACCTCATGCCTCGTGCATCAGACGCTACGCTAATCAGGCTATGTGATCTAACTTTGGTATTTTGAGTAATTGGGAATTTCCAGAATTTTATTACACTAGGTTCGGTTATTTGAAATTGATACCGCCGATAATAATCGAATGCAATTCCGGGTAATTTAATTGTATTGCATGGTTATAGAATCGAACCATTACATTGTATGTAATTTATTCCTTCTTACCCTTATAAATCCTTATAAGTTTGCAAATGATATTCATTTTGAAAAAAATAACATTTTCTTTCGTATTGGTCTGGCTGGATCTGAGAAGTTGGCTGGATTGAAATAAGTGAAATCGTAATGTTTACTTGCTATTAAACACACATAGAAAAGCTGTTAAACGTAGAGTATCTTCATCTTCCACGTCGTTGATGCTCTTTCAAGAACAAGATTGTTATCTGATCCGTATCAATTGACATATCATTACTTTGAATGCCATTAAATAATGATGAGCTAGATGTCTAACGTATAATTTGCTGTGCAATCGGTAAACAAGCAACAATGTAAAGCCAACTTTAAGGCCCACTGTCCACTGAGCCATTGAACTGGCGATTTCAGTTGTTCATCTGATAATTGTGGCTCAAGTGACGTCCATTTATTTTCTAAATGGTTACGCTGTGAAGTATCGAAAATTCGGTTGTATATCGACATAAAGGTTGCATGATCTAGAGTATTCTAGAGACTAGACTTGTTAGTGTTCGTTCTATACTGCGTCCGACGCTTCAGTGGATGTAATGTGCTTCAGAGGATCGTGTTCCCCGCATTTTATTTGCAATTATATTAGCTGTTTGAATTTCAAAGTAGCTGTAGCGGTAAAGAACGGGGTTGAGACAATAAAACTGTGCTTGCGCCGCCCGCCGGCCGCCAGCGCCGGCGCCGAAACGCTCCAGTTGCCCTGAGTCTGCATCTGCCCGCGACCACCGAGTCCACCGACTGTACATTATTATATAATTCTCAACACACAGATTTCACCATCACGACACAGAGAAACGTACTATTCAAGGCAAAGTTTTAAAAAAAATAGCAAAGGTAATTTTAAGCTACAAAATCATAAATCAATTTAAAAGCAATTCACTTAAAGCTATAATAGACGCAAAATACCTCCTAACGAACACAAACATAAATAAACCATTAAGTAAATATGAGACAAGACAACGTCTATGTTTTGATTGGGCACGTCAACGCAACAAAATATTTACGTGAGTCATTTATCTAAAAATACACCACCTATAGAGTAATTAGTTTTAAATAGCCCCACTGGCGCACTGCTCCACCATTCGCAAATCTAAATAAAGAATCAGTTTTAGTCGCCGTGTGCCTACTTCACTCGTGCCCCAAAATATGTCGGCCTTTTTATAATAAACGAAAGAAATGCTGACTTTCCTGAAAAATGTAAGGTAAATATTTGTGTGAATGCTGTAATAACTCCTCTTAGATGTTGTGATCTAAACTAATCAATATTTATAAACCGCGAAACCATTAACTGCAAGTTATCTGGGCTGGGACGTTAGCAATTCTGGGGAGTGTTAACCGGCTGATTTAGTATCGTAATAAACCAGCTGAGTATAATTAGCACGGGAAGAAAATAAAAACCCATGTGTTTGCTTCTCTCATTATTCGCCATATATTTGTTACATTCTGTACCGTAAAACAAAATCTATCCAGGTTTTAAAAGGTAGTAGGCATTGCGTAGTATATATTTATCCTAGTAAATCCATTTGACTTGGTATTTTCTTTTTCAATGTAATGTTTGCATCTGGGAAAAAAATATATATTTCATCGCTAGTTAGGTTTACTTAATATACACTGTTTGAAAAAGAAAACAACATGGCCCTCAATTCATTGTATGTATGTGTATATCCTCGTATATCACTACTAAATTAAATACTGCGCGGTCGTAGCTACATGCAAAAGTACGTGTTAAATCTGCAGTGATTTATCGCCGCGGCCGGACCCGCTTCCCAACTTCCGAAGAAGACGTCCCTCAATTAAATGAACGCTTAACGCGCCAGTTCAACAATCTGCCAAGTTGCTACTTGTTAGTAGAGTTTGCTAACAGTTGACATGATTCGCAGTCAAGTTTCCGGCCTCGTATGCGCTGCTATACTTGAATGTCATCGACGGAAACTTTCACATACCATAACAATTATACTGCAATCATTTAACACAGAATGCATTTAAATTACTTCGAGCATGTGAATAAAACGGTTTCTTACGTCCGAATTGGTATTCGTTAGCGGTTTCGTTTCAAAAGCGCTGGCCCCATTAAAACCTAGGATTGAACGCTCTCTGATTTCGGCGCTATCGTTGGATAAATTAGACAAAGGTCCAAATCGGTTTGGGAGGCATTGTGATCTAACTACGCGACGGCGCGGGTCAGCAAAAGGGCACAGGTCGTCTACCGACCTTGCGGGGCGTATTCTGAGCGGCTGCGAGAGCTATTTCGACGCTTCGACATCGATCCGAATGCGAGAAAAGTGGAGCAGCCTCATTGGCACCTGCTATGCACCGAGCGATACGGCCAATGATTGCAAGATCGATGTCTTGGAGCCACGTGAACAGCAGATTCGGAGCGACAACGATTGAGTTACACCTTTTGTATGGAACTTAAATATTCATGGCCTGGCCTTTATCTTGCTAATGTAATTTTTCTTGAAAATGCTGCAGTTCTAAAATGCATAATATCTCAAGACTTGAAGTTCTGAATCAACTTTTCGAGTTATGAAATCAACTATCTTAGATATAAGTTTAGATTGATTTGTATTAGCATCTTTCCATACAATCATCTATAGTTCAGGAATTTAATTCTACCTGATTCCATTTAAATTAACTTGACTCTCATATATTTATTTGTCTATACTTACTTAGTTTTCTTAGAACTTATTTTTATAAGCTAAAAAAAAATGGTGTGGTATCCTATTGTGTTGTCTAGACTGAATTCTAAACTTAGATTTTAGTACGTCAGTACTCGAGTAACTTCAGACAGTTTCGATGTAAATCACGACCTTTATGACGTATCTCCTTATTTTGGATACTTCATTTACGTCACAGCCTGGAAAAATATCCCAACAAAACACTTCAACGTGTCATGTTGCTATGCGAGTAAACTCATGATTATTTCATATCACACACGTAACAAATAATTAAATTGGTGTCAAAGTCTTTTAACACGTTACTGGTGTAATTACGGCCGTGTTTTGTTTACTGCTGTTGAAGTGTGTGGAATTTCACGGTGTTCACGACTGTCTTAATTACCATTCTAATTCGAATTCAACTCAACTACACCAATTGAATAGAGTTTCTTGATTATCGTAAAAAATTAGGTGATTCCTATGTGTAACTGACGTGTCGTTGATTTGTCGCCTGACTCGTCGACACGAAGCAGAGTCGTGTTGTTTTTCCGCTTCCTGCCGTCAGCCGGCTTGCCAACAGAGCATTTCGATGTTTCCATCGACGATCGGTATGCCTCCCGGCGGATTCGCCGCTTGACCTCGTCACGGCTAAATTATGTGTACGATAAGATAGTATGACATTGGCCAAAATTCTCTAGCAACACAGTTGAGTGGCTCGCCGGCTCAAGGTGACCGGGCCGGGTGCGTTGACATTCAGACGCCTTTTATCAGAGCTCAGCGCGGGTTCACAACGTCACAGCCTGCCTAATAGGACAGCTAGCTCAATCCGCATAAAGCGTTTCGATCTCACACGTTTTCATCTCGTGTCGTTATAGGTATGCAGCGATGCAGATGTGTAGAGTCACACATACACTGCTACCTCAACGCAGCTCAACTGTTGCCAAGCGTTACCTATCAAACTTTAGATTATTTGGCGCATCACGTCAATGAGTTTTATGTTGCGGTTTTTAGGTTGATTGTGTCACCAACTGTTGTTATCAATTTGATATGTGTTGATTTTAAATTATTCGGAATTTTGTGATTGTTTTATTGGGTTTTAGACCAAATAGAGTCTGTTTGTCTGAAGCGTGTTCATTTTGTACTATAAAATTACTCGCTTAAAACATTTATTGTTGAGTATCTGATATTTCCTGTCCAGTTTCATCCTAGTAAACTACGTTATGTGTCAAAATCTATGATAAATAGATAGATAATCACTTTATTGTACACTAACTGTTCGCCGCGGTGTTACCCGCGATCCCTCGGACAAACTTCACTTCCCCGGGATAAAATATAGCCTACGTTCATCGGGGATATTGTAGGATTCTATTGGTGAAAGAATTTTTCAAATCGGTCCAGTAGTTTCGGAGCCTATTCATTTCAAACAAACATACATACAAACAAACAAACAAATCTTTCCTCTTTATAATATTAGTATAGATAGTATAGACAAATGAAACACATAACAGGAATACAAAATAACAAGTAGGTATGTATGGCTATGTTGTGTAGCACAACACGCACATCGTATCTATGAAACAATATTTTTAACGCCGACAACTAATTAATAGATATTGATCTGTTGTGTACTAAAATAAAATGATATTGTTGTAGTTATACTTGTCTTTATTAGGTAATGTCATCTATTTGCATTTCTGTTTCGGGCACGACAAGAAGGCCGGTTGTGGCATCTGTCGTTGTGGAATGTAAGTACCATCGTCTCGAATAACCATTGCGTTTAGTTTGGAGCCTGCACTTCAAGTGTAAAATAGACTTTATCGTGTTCAATTTAAATTGAACATAACATTTTAGCTAACGGGTAAAAAATTGCGTTGCATGCTAAACAGTTGCAAGTGGTAAAAAAGTTAGTAACTCAATTCTTTATCCAGAATTGCTTATGTTCCCAATAATATATCCAGCATTGTGTATTCCTAAGTCACCGTCTCTCCCCAATACCATACGAGCAACCAGATTGAATTACTAACAGACCGAACTACGATAACACGTGGATCACTCAAAGCTCTATTTTAGTCTTGTTTCGTATTGTTTATTTGATTTACTTTTGTGTTTTGCTTGTCTCATAATTTCGATAAGCAAACCCACCCTAATAATTTTCGTAAAAATGCGGTATTGATATTGACAGTACTAAATGAGGATTCTATTTGGGGATTATTATTTAAATATTCAGTGAATGTTATAAGAAGTTTACTTTTGCTACCGAATGAGGTGGACTGATATCTAATACTAAATGCGGAATAAAAATATTTTGCTATCTAACCTAATAAAACCTAAACAAACAAATCTCGAAGGGCCAGACAGATCAAACGATGATAAATATCTTGCGGCTAAGGATTCTGTCTGGTAGACGACTAGAATACCAGACAAAAAGCCTTACGTTGATATCATAGTTCAACGTTGAGCATTATCCTTTAATTCTCAGAATATTTCAGTAGAATGTAATATTTTTCTTTATCATATTCTTGATGATAAGTTGTTTTTTAATTATCGTTGTATGTAAGCCAGGCCTCAAAACTCCTGCACTTTGTTCCTAATAATGCGCAGACGAAGTCGCGCGGGTCAGCTAGTTTATCTATATTTTCGTTTTATTTACAGCCTATAATTATTTACAAAGTATAGCTTACTTTAAAATATCAAACACAATATTTCACTAGCTACACAAAAAAAACCGAAATATAAACTTGTAAGATTTTAATCTAACAGCTTATCAAGCTGACTCGCGTCTAATGTGTAGATCAGGATCAATTTCGTCTGATCGCGATCTTCTGCAGTTGGATTGGAAACTAACAGGGGCAATGATTGGGTGCAGCGAGGAACTCTATTAAGCCCGAGATGGTATCCCGACGCTGTCACGTGATCTTATCGCCCGCGGCCTAGCCAGATCGCGGCGAGATTCCGTGCTGAATTCGCTAACAGTTGTTGGCGATTGCCTACAACCATAAGCAACCGTAGAAGGAAATATAGACTGAAATGAGAACGGCGATTTAGTTTTACTGACTAATTAATTAAATAGGCCAAACCATCAAATAAGAGCTTATAAACTTATAATCTAAATCATCACCACTTTGCAAATCGACGCATAAACAAAAATATAAAGCGAAAACAAATAAAAAATGCAAAGGAAATGGCTTGGCTATCAATATACGTAATAGTGCGGGTCGGCGGTTGTCTTCGTCAACACCGCCCAAGGCTGCGGCCGAGCAAGGGGAATAATGGAAATTATTCGCGCGATTTGCGAACGGTTATCGATGGAGGCAATTTGGCTGTAATGATTGCAACCACTCGCTATGTGAGGTCCTTTCGCGTTGAGTGCACTTCACATCTTGAGAGCGCTCCGGTGGTTTATAGCCGAACTTATCTTAGGACTAACCGTGGAAGAATTTATACGCGAAACCCTGAAGCTTTTATCAGCTAGTCAGAAAGCGCTCAGTACGACAAGTATTTAACCAAATGTACTTTTAGAATCAATTCATAAACAAGTAATTTAACAGTGACTTCGTTTTAAATACGAGTATATAATAAATAGTTGACGAAACAGCATCCTGCGTACCTTTACAGTGAGCTCACGGATTCCTTGTATGTAAAAACTCTCAATGCGGGGTCCCTTTGCGGAACTCTTGAGAGAACCAGAGTGGTATCATTGTTTTCGAGGGGTTGATTCAGCTACTGTTCATTAGGTGTAAAGTGAATATTCATAGTAGTTACATAGTCATCAACCCTTCACTAACTCTGATTAACTGTTCATGTTCTGTTCCCCTGTTATTGCCCAGAATGAACTTTAAATGCGGGTTCAAATGTTTCTGCTTCCCCAACCTCACGACAGCTTGTGTGCCGAGGCGTGGTCTATCAATTTCGTTTCTGACCACCTTTATTTACTCACCATTATAATATTACACAAGAAGGCGTGAATAGCACCATTGTACAGCTACTACATAATCTGTGCACTGTTTTGTGTTAAACGATTTTATCAACCCCCTAATATTTTGACATGTAATTATGCACGCCAAATTACACAGCACGCTATACACCGGTCAGTGTAGAGCACGAGTTTTGTGTGAAGTTCTAAATTGAGATATTTCGTCACTCTTGACCATTGTCGGTAATCTACCGTGAAATTGACAAGCATAATGTGTTTCTAAATTCTAAATGTAAAGTACGTTTAAATGACAATCATATTGCAAGATACTTCTTTTAAATCCGTAAAGGTTAATTGTCTTGCTCTAGCTTAGCTAATTACTGGATCTTAGTGAACCGAATGCATTTTCTTATCTTGTTTACGTCACTATAAAGTTAACAAGCCAATAGTTCACGCAGCCACTCCTTGGTGAATTGTAGCACATTGCGTCAGCTCTAGTTTGACGCATTACTTTATCATCAAATACCTACATACTTTTTCTAAAATGACTCAGATCAATCTTATCACTAAATATTAGGTATTGATTTTTTTTAATGCTTTTATACTCGTACAAACATACTTATTATTTTATACATTTCAAATATTAATAAAAATTACATTATACGTGCTCGACCCTTAAAACAGACGAACTGAATGATTTCTAAGTCATTTGCGCAATATGTTACTACGAATAAAAATTGAATTCCGTTTAATGTAAAGCGGATGAAATGAAATTCTTAAAGTGCGTGCTTTATCTAGGAATGGGATTCTGTACGTTACGACACGCGCGACCTCCCCTCCCCTCTGTGTCATGTTTTTCAAATATATTTTTTACATGGAAATAGATCTCTCAAATATATTTTATTTTAACTGACAGGTATTATAGGCTGGGCTACCCAAGTCTTTTATTTTAAAAATCTTAAACAGTTTGATTTCTTTAAAATATAGATAAGTTTATAAAAAATATAAAGTACTTATTTCTTGTCCCAAATCACGCTTCAAAACATTACCTACTTGGCAGATCCAGAAATCAGAACAGTTGGCGCCACTTTCCTGAGCTTTCCTGAAGTGTCCCACCGATGTATTTATCGTCAATCCGCCAAAGCATTAATGTCGGCCCTCTGATATACCACGGCTCTTTGTAATAATGTTCACTAAAACATCAAAGACGTGCAAGTCAAAGTGTCTCTCAAAGATGCTCTCTCTTGATGTATGTAACGATTATATGGGTGCTACAGAATTTGGAGCTAGGGTTTCACATTATAATATGCGGAAATAATTCGTGTCAAACAATTTTTTGTAATTTAAATGTGGAATAATTTGGTCCTATTTATAAATTCAAAATAATCCATAACCATATTCACATCATCCACAATCCCACCTCTATGAGTGCCTTCCAACAAGATCCAGTGCTAGTCTTATCTATTAACCGATTTTATAGCCCTTACATACTGTTACATGTCTTAGGTCGACGGTTTTAGGTCGACTTACATATTGTTGAAACCACTATGTTATGAATGGTAAACTAGAAACATTCTATTCTACTCTTGGGAACATAATTAAACAAGGGCTATAATGTAAGAGCTACTATTATAGTCATTTCAGTGATTAAAATGAGCGTCGAGCGCATAATTTCATACACAATTCCCACCTCGCAATCGGCATACTCTGACGTCAATGTCTTTTAATTTCTGCAAATTACCAGCTGTGTACCTTCAAACCAACAATGCCAAGGTACAATTTAATGATACCAACATGCTGTGCTCCATGCTATTCTTTATTATTGGCCAACATTTTCATGACATTTCAATAGATACATTATAACTGTTCAAATGTTGTTCATGTTCATGAATGATGCACAAATTCAAATAGAAAGATTTCGCTGACTTGCTATTGATCGGGTTTTAGACGCTGCTATGTATAGTTTTGCAATGCCCGGAAGAATGTCCCTGTCAACGACCGGCCAGATAAAGTGGTGGATCCGTTATAGTACCCGAGTGATCGACCTGGACTCCTGCCACGATCCGGGCGCCTGGCTAATTATAACACTCGTTCACACAACAAACACTCGCATGCTAATCGCGGCAAGGAATAAAATCGCTTACATCGACTCCGCGTTTGTCGTGGGTAATGAGTTGTTGGTAGCTAGTTTATCATCACAAACGAGCGCTAATTGTTCCAATTCGATGACTTCTTGAGACTATCGGGGTCAATAGCTCCACGCATTTCACGATTATTTTATAATGATTTATCTGTTATCAAAATAAACACACTGTGACTCAGTGCAACAAAAATTGTGTATGGGACAGTCTAATTTTGTTTGACGTGATCAATTACGTACGTCCAGGCATTTCGGTCCATTAAATGAAATAGAGTGTGGTGTTGGTATGAAAAATCTGCGTGTTGTCACATTTAGGACGCGGGACAGCTGACCGAGACATCTAGGCCGATCTCAATTCTACAATTATGCGGAATCGTCTGCTTTTAGCTGGAGAATATGTAGGTATACAGTAGCGATAACGAGCCAGTCGTGTCCTCGCTGCCGATTATTGCGGTTGCTACACCAATGTATTTATTTACACGCGTGCTAGCTGACCAGTATATGAGTAACGTTTTAACTAAATCATAACTAGTTTAGGGTTATCTCGTGTCGTCGAGTGAGCTCCAGTGCAGTGACCCATCAGCCGTGCGTGAAGTCGGGACGATGGTGCGCAACAGGGACGGGTCCACTCGTTCCCTCATCAGGACGCTGGCCGACACGCTCCGGTGGAATTCTCTGCGAGCCGCCACTGGGGTACCTTTCTGGCACGATATTGACGCTTCGCTTGAGTGACTTGCAGGAATCCATATTCTCATATTTTGCAGTGGAATATTTATCCATTTATCTACGAGAACTCACTCGGGTTCAAAGCAGTTGTGGTTGAATGACTGCACTCTGTTCTGCAAAACAACGGGTTTTGGTCATTCTTAACATTGTATCATCGCAAGAATATTTCCGAGTGATCATCATTTAGATTCGGCATTTAAGATTCACAAAACATTAAATCAAAATTATTTCACAAAACTATCATTTAAATAAAGTCAGATCAAATTGGTATTGTGTAGTATCGTGTATTGTACAATTAGTACAATTTTATCAGGTAAATCAATACAGAGATAGTGTGTAGTGTTTATATCAATGAACGTGATGTTTTCCAATGTGCCCGCGGCGATGTGGCGTCTGTCCCTAGTCAATCACGTTGTGTGTGATATCGGAATCTTTGACCCCAGGTTAAGAGATCACGTTCTCTAGGTAACTTGGTACATTGTTAAATAGACACTTCACCAACTTCTTTTGTAACAAGTATCATTTGGCCATATATTTCATTTCACCGTAATAACTCTTTTATTCACATTCTATAAAACAACTTGGTTATTTTCACAGCATCCGTACAGTGACATCCAATTAAATTTTACAAATGGTAAATTAATAACAACAATGGAATTCTAATTGCTTTAACGTTCACTCAATTCCCGCCAAAGATAATATTCACAGTAACGTCCTCCAAGTTAAGTTACTTCACAACTGTTGTTGTTGCCTCTTTGATGTAGATTGCTATTTATAAAAAATCAAATTGTCTTCAGTTATAAATACACTGTTTACTTTCGTTTGCACGATTGTATTCAATTTGTGTTATTGGTACGAGTACTTACAACCTTATTAACATTTCACTATGCCAGTGTGATAGTGGTTGCGTTGACCTATTTTGACCGCAACACAATGTGATCAAAAAGTTCAATTCATTGTACGTATAAGTTACTTTATGAATACTATGGCATATTTGTAGCTCCCTTCTTTTATATTGTTTTCTATTACTAAGAAAATTGTCGAGCTTTTTCTTCATGATGTAGAAACAAGGAGAAACTGCCCTATAAAAGTATCAAGATTCATATCCGAGTTTGGCACCACTTGTCTTCTGCATTAGAGGGCGGAAATACTTTCCTCATTATCGCTGTCCTTTCATCCCCTCTTGAGGCTTTAATCGCTTCATGACGTGATTCTCTCGAAGTTGGAGCAAGTTTGAGGAAACAATGTTATTGTGGTGCTCATACCAAGTCGGAAGTTCCATAGTGTTGTCCACTTTCCTCATACTGTCGTCTACTGAATGATCGATGCTTAGACTATTGACCCTCGAATATATCTGGATCTAGCAGATCTGATAAGTAGGGTTCTTTAGTAAACTCGCATACAATACTGTTTAAATTTCAAGCTTCAGTATTTTCTATGCAAGTAATTGTATTATTTATGACAATTAATTATACAAATCTGTAAGAAGGTTGTAGCTGAGTGTACTTTTGTTCAAATACTTGTTTGGGTAAAAGTAATCTTTGAGTAGTTTGAATGAGAGCTTCAAGTGTTTTTATCTACCATCTCATGTATTGTCGTATATCCCTGTATTGTTTCTGATGTCCGTGCTCTTGCGTTGGTTGATTTATCTTCATACACGTGTGTCACGTTATTATCTTACCCTGTGGGATCGAGATAAACTTCATCTTATCGCGTGACTATTGAGTAATGTACCATTGCCCTGCAGCTACCTAGGCTTTTCTGGCATAAATTCTAAATCAAGTTTCATTAAGTACCTTTGAGTTGAGTTTCCTAAGTATTTTAAGCGTGTAGGCAAATGAGAGCGGGAACTCGGCCACCTACCTTTGTAAAGCGTGGGTATAAGATATTAAAGTTGGCAATATTAGCCAATAACAAGAGAATCTCGAGTTTAATTCATTCTTAAAACGGTTTATTTTGCGGCGCGGTATTTTATGACGTTCGCCTGATGGGGATTAAGAATGTTACAGGCTTTGTTTCCTTTATATTTTCATTATTTCCCAAGTTCCCATCTACTACAATCCGGTAATGGAGGGATAGGATCTTATTAAAAGTAGGTATTATCCCATCCGCATTACCGGATCAATTTTGCGTGCGAGCAAATACCTAAGTTGTTTCGCGAAACAGTGGGTATCTGAGAAAATTCATTTTGTTTCCAAAACGAGGAAGTGCTGGAGAAAAAATGTCTGAGGTCATGATTTTCGAGTTCATTATCGTGGCATGGGCAGCAAGCAGCAATGGGTCTGCCGGCGGCGCTGAGGAGTCTAGTCGGCGGACGCTCGTATCGCGGAGCCGCCATCCGCAGTGATATGACTATGCTCAGGCCGCTCTCATTCATTAGAGGGGCGCGCGGGCCGGGGCGCAAGACGTCGCGCGCCGCCCGACGATATCGATTTTGTCCCACTCGCCTCCCGCGCGCCACTCCCACACCCCCGCACTCAGCATCCGACCTCGAGTGCTCTCCTCTCGCGCCTACCGAACACCTCCGACAGAAACTACGCCTTAACGACATGACGCCACAGCTCAAAATTCCGATCCTCGCTCTAGGAGCGCCGCGAACCCGACGATCCCTAATAGACCCTCCGGCCGAAAGTCACTCGGTCGAGATTACAACGACACAGGAGCTGACCATGCAGCTGGAAAAAATAAGCTTTTTGTTACAATTAAAATGGTAAATCAAACCAATTTTAGTAATTGCGAGGTCAAACTTTGAAGTGGAGGCGCGCGATGAGGGGTGGCCTTTTAAACGCACATGATTTTTAATGACTTCGTTCTTGTCATGTACCTAACCTACCTGTACTGAACATTCAAGTGGTCAAAGTACTTGGCAATATCAAAAATTGCAATTTAACTTGATATTAGATGCTTTCAAGTCCAAATCAATCAAACTTCTCTTCGATGATTATAAATGATCGTCGCTGGCGCTCTTGACTTGTTAACCAAACCTATAAGTAGAGATAATAAATATCCACATCCGTGCTTTATTTTCCTGTATACTGAAGTTATGTGTGTAATTCATCTTTTTATCGACGCTCTCAATAACAAATGGACTTTTACTCATCCAATCTCCATATGAATACATATTGAACGGCAGTGTTTACTTGTTACTATGCCATTATAGTTATTGGATATGGTTGTAAAATACTGTGTATGTTTATTTGCTGGCTCCAACCAAGTTTCTTTTTTGTTAGACTGTGTTATTAATTAATAAATTAATGCTGTAATTAAAGTTGAGAAAGCTCATTAAGAATGTAACTTATCACATTTAAGTGGAAAGTGATAGTTCAACGCGGTAACTTAAACCTTTTGTAGTGAAAACTTCTTTATGCGTGTTGGGCATTTTTGAGATGGGAAAAAACCATCGAAATCGTTACCGACACCATCATCATCATCATCATCTCCCTGCCCTTTTCCCACATTATGTGGGGTCGGCACAACATGTGTTCTTCTTCCATGCTCCTTTATCAGCCGTCATCTCAACACTCACCCCTTTCTTACTCATGTCATCCTTCACACAATCCATCCATCTTTTCTTTGGCCTACCTCTACTCGTAAATCCATCAACATTCATACCATAGATGGCGGTGTGTAGACTTCTACTTCTGAGTGATACAACCGCGAGTTGAAGTCTCAATAGGACAGTAACTTTTGCACTTTTTTTTTTTTACTTTTTTTGAAGTTTAGAACCGTTGCCGAAACCTCGTTCAAGTTTTCACTTCTGTCGGCACTCCTGGAATGCCACTGTTTTTTTGGTAATTGTTAGTTATCAAATAGTATGAACAGGTAGAGATAGATAGATAAACTCTTTATTGTACACAAGAACATGATACACTATACACCACTATTTTATGACTACCAAAAAAAATTCAAGGACAGTTGCAGCAGATGCAGAAAATGATAATGGCATGGTCAGAACTTTTTTTTATTTAAATATCACAAAGTTATCAACGATTGTATTCAGCCAAAACCGAACAATATTTTATGAAAACTGTACAAATAAGTACTATAGACAACAATTACGTATAGACTCTCATTCGAACTATGTTCTCGTATCATCCCCAGTCAGTAAAACCGCAGTAGCTATCATAAATCCACGTTTGACTCGTCTCGTCTCCTTTTGAGGTTATAATTTTTTTTTCTCTTTTTTTGAGTTTTAACTACAGAAATGTGATCAGTAACAGACACCGAGACCATATTTAAAATTTTTTTGGTAATTAAAAAACAGGGGTGTATAGTGCTATTCTCGTTCCCCGTTTGCTTACCGATGACCCTCCCACATTTGCAATATTAAAACCGGCTCACATTAAAAGTGCATTTTATTGTTTAGATCAGGGCTGTCCAAACAAAGGCCCGCGGGCCGCATGCGGCCCGCGGCTTGTTTTCATGCGGCCCGCGACACACATTTTAATCTAAAAATAGTTTTGGTCACAAATAGTTTGGATAATATTATTCGTTGTCAAAACATGTACTCAATACTTGGTATAATTATATACTCTGCTATTGCACTCAGAAATCCGATGGTTAAGTGCTGGTCAGTGCTTGCAGCGCTTTTTCGCTTTACGGAAAGAAATTCCCATATTTCTTAAAAATGAAATAAAATCTGATACAACTGATATGGAAACTAAAATGCAAGATCCTGCATTTCTTGCTGATCTTGCATTTTTAACTGCTATGACACAATATTTGAACGAATTAAATTTACAATTACAAGGCAAAGAACACAATATAGCCAGGATATGTGAATGGGTTCAAAAGTAAACTGGGATTATTCAAAACATCACTGGAACAAAATGATTTTTCTTTTTTTCCATGTTGCAAAGAACTTTATAGCGAAATAGAAGGATGCAATTTTTCGGACCACCTCCAGTATACGACCAGTACGAGGTAATATTTGAATTTGAGCGGCGTTTTGCTGATTTCAAAGGATTAGAGCGCGATTTATTTCTTTTTACGAATCCATTAACAGTTGAAATAACAAGCGTAAAGACTGAATACCAGTTAGAATTATGTGACGTTCAGTCAGATCCCTTTTTCAAGGGTAGAAAAGAGACAGGAATGGATTTTTTTAAGATCCTTGGCGACCGTTTCCCCAAGCTAAAAAAATTTGGCTTGAAAATGGGATCGATGAAGGGCAGCACTTATTTATGTGAAAGTGCATATTCAACAATGAATTTTATAAAATCCAAGTATAGATCTTCACTGTCAGATAAATCGCTTCTTCATGCAATGCGTCTGGCAACAACGAATGTTGACGTGGATATCGATACTATTGTTAAAGATAAATTAACGAAAAATCAATAAACATAGAAAGACAAAATTACCCTGTATTTTATTTACTTGACAACTGAAAATATTTTTCTGGCCCTCCAGCTTTTGTATGAAATTTAATTAGCCCGCGAAGGTGTATAGTTTGGACAGCCCTGGTTTAGATGATTGATAGTACTTTATCGTTACGAAGCCTTTACTCTATATCAATTCCTATTATCTTAATAAAAGTAACTATTAAATTGAGGATGTTTATCTCAAGATAAATATCTCTTCTGAAAAGTTTGTGATTACATAATGTTTTTCTGTGTTCACCCTTTAATAGTCGTTTTTGTGGGCTTGTCTATGTCTTGTATATGTGAAGTATCTTTGCCATTAATTAATGGTCTTCTATAATCTTTTAAATCTTGCCACGAGTAGAACTACTCGTATGAATTGTATCACTCGATTGACTGAATTTTATCCTGCTATTCAGCAGATAAGCATTACTAATTACACTAACAATTTATTCATTAACGGAACGATCTCCCTGACCTATGAGATACATGCGTGCGGTAGGTCCTGGATTATGCATAGTTTCATTGCTAATAGCTTGCACTAGCGTTACACGTGGATTACTCTAATGCTTAATATATGCACGTACTGAATTATTGCTTTTTGATAACTTGCCGGTTTAATGGACGGAGTAACTGCTCTTTGTAATTGGTCGACCTTTTTGTTTCGCCGAATTGGTATTTGTATTTAGTGTAATTTTATGATATACTGCGCGTTATGCGTTTCTTAGCCATTCATTACTTTATGATTTAGAAACGATAAATAAAGAAATAACGATGCTCTTGCTTGATGAACAAAAAACTATTTAAGACTTGTATTTGTTAATGTTGGAAATACGCAAATCATAAATACACACATGCCAAATATTTTTTGAACTTTACTTCTTAGTATGTTTTTAAAGGTTCGACTTATTGCTTTTGCCAATGCCATCTCCAATGCACTATTTATTGATGAATAGTAACTGTTCGCTAGGTTATTATGGAATTGCCCCATCAAAGGCGGCTGCACAGACCTGCCTCAATGAGGGGAACGCTTGGGGTAGGTTATGGTATTGCATTCGACGATCCCCGCCGACTGCAAGGGTGGTTTTGCATAAGTATACCTCGCTTTATACTTACACCCCAGAATGTGTCTGTCTAACTGGTGGATTTATGAATGCTATGGTGCAATTATGACGTTTCGTTTGTTGTTTATGTGGCTCTGATCGCTACATAAACACCCCGAGTTCCGTTCTTATCTGCAGAATGCACTGCTTCCGATTCCTACTACTTAGGCCAGAGCTAACGTAGCGGTTGCACCGCTTTACCAGTCGATCACACGACCATTTTAGCCTGTTATAAATTTTAAACCAGTTATCTAGACAGGCAGCGAGTCGAGAATAAACAGCAGATCGATACCGTTGCATCCGGCCGAAACTTAGCCCGCCGTATTTCTGACCTGCATCACATCGTAAAATTACGAGGAACTGTGTGCAATACGAGCCGGGGCAGGCATCGGCATTTCCGGCCGGCGGATTCCTACTGATGATGATTAAAAAAGCGTGCGTCCACTTGACGCATAGTGTTAGCATTTCGCGTGTGAGCGGTGTGCGGTGGCACTAATGAAACGGGCCCGGTGCGGCTGTGTGCTGTGCTGTGCAGGCGGCCTACGTACGCAGGTCTTGCATTGGGTCGGGTCAGTGAACCCGCCCGCCCACTATCGGGGTAAATATGCCGAATGCACACAGATGCGCGCGCCGCGCCCCCATCGCCACCCGCCCGAAGCCGCTGCACTCTGCACGCATACACCCTCAACCCCTCTTAAAACTCCTAATTGATTGCACAAATTTTCTCGCAATAACTGTCTTTTTATGGTGTTAATGATGTAAACTTGCGCAGTTCCGCCGCTTTAATTGATACTCGACGACTTGATAAGTTGTAAAGCAGTGTCTAAGCGACGAACGCTCATTTGCATATCAGCGCGGTGTCGTCGCCCGTCGGCTACACTATCAAATATTAATTAGCATTTGGTGAAAATACTCTTTAGTTCTCCGCTTTCAGCCTGATTCGAATTTTCTTCTTGTCGATTTGTTAATTATTCCTGTAATCAGTTAGTACGGAGTGGTGGTAATGTAACATGAATTGTAAACTTGAAGTTTTAGTTTAAACAGTTAAAATAACGTCGATACTACGTACTTACCTACGTTGATTTTGATTTTACTAAAAACTGCTTTGGAAATCGATATCATTTTTGTAAAATTGATAACGTTTACTAGACTCTTTGAATATAATTAATTGGCAATATATTTGAAATAAAAATATAACACTTCAAAGCTAGTTTTTTATTTATTTAAGAAGTTGGAGGCAGAATAAAGTCACGTGACTAAAAACTTCTAGAATCAATTTTATCAAAACAAAGTAATGATTGCATAGACCGTAGAGCAACATTGTTATAATAAGTGACGCAGACGAATGCATGCTGCGACTGTGACCAACTTTCCGATGATCGAATGTTAGGCTTACATCATCGTTGCATTCGGATGATATCACGATGACGTCACGGCGCACTGCGTACAAATACAAAAAAATAAAAGGATCAGCCTCCTGCCAACACGGCCCATAAACACGACAAATAAAAGCAATAAAAATCACATAGAAGTGCCTCCGCGAAGTGCCATAAACTGAGTGCATTCTTGGCATGATTGCCCTGTCCAATTGTCGTCATATTTACAACTAGCTTAGCCCCGCGGTAATACCAGTGATTCTACAGGATTTATTTTATTTGTGATTGGATTCTTATAAATAACAATGTAATTTAATTTAGTGAAATCTGTATCCAAATTGATAAGCTGTTTTAGAGATAAGCGTGCCTAAACGCACAGACAAACATACAAAATGTAAACATAGATTCGGGTTCTAAGGCAAAAAATGTTTTGTAAGTCTTCCAATTACAGACATCTAAATTAGAGTTTTCATAGAGAAGATTTTAATAGAGACACAAAAGTCAATTTAGAGAATTAACATAACTGACATGCATTTCTAACGAGTTCGTACAAATTATGATGCTTTGGTAGAAAATCCTTGTCATAAACTTGGATGAAAATTTACTTTGTAAATTGCATTCTAGCAATAGCTGGTTTCTATTGTAGAGTTTATTGCTGCGATTGGTTATTTCTTCGATTCATTGAACCTTTGTTGTAAATCATTATTATGTATAACTAAAGGTAATCCCGCTCATTCGTTTACATACAAAACTAACAGTCAGTGTTGCGGTAAAATACCCTCACCTCAAATAGTTAATTTAAGCTCCCTCAGAAAGTTTGACATAACTGCCAAAAGTATCCCCGAGTTTTATGAGCCTAAGATAAATTAAAATAGACCCGATTTCATTTCAACTTTCCGTTTTAAATAAATTTCCGTTTAGAATAAATATACGGAAATCGGTCTTGACATTAAAATAATAACTTTAAATCACTGTACGTTTGCTCGAAGGAAGTGTCGTATTTTAATGGACACCTTTAACTGCTGTATAATTTTTTTTTTCTAAGAATGAAAGTGAATATCAAGATTTATTAAGTTAGAAAACTAAGAATACTAACTTTTTTTCATTATATAAAGTTAGTTTTTGAAGTGTAATGTGTATGCGTAGTGCGTACTATTGCGTACTGCTTAGTCAGTTCATATAAAATGAAAAATATCATTGCTTAACTAAAATAGAGAGAAAGTGCTGGTTTAACGCCAAAGCTCTACACTTGCACCTATTCGTAGCGATTGCTACGAGTGCTACGGCGATTGTAGCTTCAAACAAATTTGCGTATTTTCTGTATTATTCGTTGTGTTCTTCAATTTAGTCAGTGATACCCAGAAGCTTATGAATCCTCTTCTTGAATCAAATGGTTCATCATTGCATAATCCCCTGTGAATAGTAAATCTACTAAAATTTTCATAACATTTACCAATTTCCTGTTTTACAGCTCTTCTAATTTAGTTACACGCCAGTCTATTCAGTTCAGAGTACAAACCCGATTGTTTACAATTAATCTACGAAGTTAGCGTCGCCCGCATTTATGAGTAGACTTAGTTAGCAGATTTGAATCGAAAGCGTCGCCTGCAAGTTTCAGCCTACAGGTTGTACTAGTTGTGCTCTTCGTTTCCATCCCCGGCTTTATTAGATAGTTACCGTCCGCCGAACAGTAGATCACGTCTCAGCAAACAAAACGCTGAATAGAGGCCGGGTTAAACATGCACGACGGGTGTACGGGTATAATTAAAGTTTAGGAGAGACTCACGTCGCCCGTTAACCTCGTTATCGGGCGCTGGAAGTGGGTGAGACGCGGTGGGGCGGGAGTCAGCCTCGGGGTTGGGGGGAAACGGGGAAAATCAATGACAGCCACCGCGCGCCGTCTCTCCCCTGCCCGACGCGCTCATCTCGCGACCACGTGCCGCGGTCACTGAACCACCACGAACCATACCGCGCCGCATCCACTGCCCATCGCTGGAGGTGGTGCAAAGCAAATCTCTTCCGTTTCATACATCCAAAGTAATCGACAGTTACTCCACTGGTTCAGCTCCTGTTTACTTTTTACATGCTTTTACTTAATTTTACAATCTTAATGAGATTGTAAAATTAAACTTCCTGTTCACGAGCTTACAAATTAAGCAGGAACTAGGTATTGAGATCAACCACTAATAAAATTAATAAGCACTGCCCTGTACCCGGAATGACGGTACGGTAATGGGCCGAGTGATGGTAGGTGGTCTCAACTGGCTAAAGCGCTCGAGCTTACTAAAAGTTTCGTGGACCTTCAGTAACGTCTTAATGGCGACTCGAAGCCCGCCAAGTGCGCAATCCGACAGCTTAAACATCAACAAACAGTATCCGAAACAGATAGGTGGTCGACCGAAGCCTCACCGGTAGCGGTGCGGCCGACTGTGAAACACACAGCACGTAATATGTAGGTCGTTGTCAGAATTTGGGTTATCGTTCGGCCCCGTCGATACGCGACACTTCCGCACCGCCAGAATGGGAATGCTATGCAGTCGCCAATATTACTGCTCTCATAGCTCGGTTACATAACTGTGGCTTCAGAATACCGGGCATATCCAACTGTTGTTTACATGACATTTAAATACTAGACCGCTACATGTCAATCATACCGCCCACAGTCCAATTGGAACAGTTACTATGAATTGAGAATGGAAACATCGAAAGCAAAGGACACACACTATCCATCCATATATGTCACAAAACAATGAGTCACAGGCAAGCCTAGGCGAGACTTGCTATAAAAACTCGGTAGCAATGAACTTCCTATTCTCAAATCCATGTGCTCGCTCATGCTGCCTGTACGAATGTTTCATTTAAGCATATCGCGGCCCGTCGTCGATCAATGTCAACCGCATATTTGGGTCAACGGCCGTCAGCCGAATTCCCGCCATTCGACATCTACTCTTCATTTCCTATACCGTGCACAGTCGGATTATTGAGCCTGGATGTAGGCTAAACCGCTTAAGGATTGCTTTGCCAATATTTTGATGGAACCGGATAATGTTTGTATTCTACATAAACTATGTTGAACCTCTTTTACTGGAACATTAATATCAACCTTCATAACTTTCATTACGTCAATAACAAACTCAAAATGACGGAAAAACATATCATTCACGCGGCTCGAATTTACTTAGATTTCTAATGAATTACACAATACTGAAAAAGATAAACTGGGCAATTGCAAGTCGTCTACTGAAGATGAAGGGGTACGCAATACCTTCCTATTATGTCGAGATCTATTAAGACACCTAAATATGTAAGTTAGTCAAAGAGTGAGATTCTAAAAGGATTTGTGAACAATTCCGCTTAACCTTAGGATGTGGTGCTTTCGTCATCCAAAAAAATTTTCTTCTATTGTTGAAACTATTATTTTCTTCATCAGGTATATTATGCAAAGAAGAAGCGGAGAGCGCAACAATACCTCGGTGAAGACGGCTCACATAAGAAGGAGAGAAAGCTTTACAACGACGGCTATGATGACGACAACCATGACTACATCATCAAGCAGGGAGAGAAGTTCCTCGACCGGTATGAGATCTCATCGCCGATTGGGAAGGGATCTTTTGGACAGGTCAGTAAAGCATCTTAACTTTGTTACCTATTCGATTAGACTTTTCGGATCAATCAAAGAAGCCAATTAAGGATGTCAGGCGATTTGGCAACCAAAACATACAAATATTGAGGCATGTGCTGTATTGTCTGAAAACATGTCCACATTCATGTATTAAGGAGGATGCTAATAAACCCAACAATTTGTATGACAGCATGCCACCTGGTTACTAATCAGCATATGACTCAGCTTCCTCCAATTGCATATGATGCATGCATTTGACATTGATGTTAATAACATGTTGATTAGATAGTCATGTTTTTCGAATGAGTCTAGAATGTTTCCTTTGATGTTTCAGGTTGTGAAAGCGTATGACCACGAGGAGCAGTGTCAAGTAGCGATTAAAATAATTAAGAATAAGAAACCCTTCCTAAATCAGGCACAAATAGAAGTCAAGTTACTAGAAATGATGAACAGAGCGGACGCGGAAAATAAGTATTATATAGGTAAGCATATTTCCCTTTAAAAGATAACTAATCCGTTTCGTGTAACTGCATGTTTTAGTAAGAAATTGATATCTTCGTGAGTAAGCATTCAGTTATTGCTTTTTCCTGCCAGTTTTGCTTTAAAATGTCAAGATAATAATGCGGACCAAACAAATGATGTATGAATTTAAATATAAATAAAAAATATACAGTTGAGAATTCAAGTTGCTACCCCATTTCGAACGGCATAGTTGATGATCACAGAATCCAGACTGAATTCCTGTTACGTTGTTTGGGTTTCGGACCATGAACCTCGCTGCGAGTCTAGCCATAATACCGGGAATTCTCACTGGAGATAATTGATAATACTGCGAACTCGGTCGGGGTCACTGTGTGACTGCATTTTATTTATCACCAGTTTTTTCCCTGAAACCGCAATGCGGGTTATTCTTAGCAGCTTGTGTGGGCTATTCTGACCTGGTGCCTTTGCTGTCCTCTTCAAGGTCTTGGCTATTTACTCTTTGGGGATTATTCCTGTCTTTTTATTTAAAGCTGCTATCAGAATAACAGTCAGTAGGCCGTACCGTACAAAATGTTTGGTCTCTCTCTTCACTGTCATCGCGCCATCCGAAGTTTAAAAACCAAGATCCATTATCAAATCGATCCTCTCATCCTATAAATATTATAAAGGCGAAAGTTTGTAAGTATGGATGTATGGATGTATGGATGTTTGTTACTCTTTCACGCAAAAACGGCTGGACCGATTTGGTTGAAATTTGGTATGTAGATAGGTGATACCCTGGATTAACACATAGGCTACTTTTTATCCCGATATTCCCGCGGGAACGGGACTTACGCGGGTGAAACCGCGGGGCGCAGCTAGTACTTAATAAATTGTGTTTTTGCTTCCAGTGAAACTGAAACGGCATTTCATGTGGCGGAACCACTTGTGCCTAGTGTTTGAGCTGCTGTCATACAATCTGTATGATCTGCTGCGCAACACCAACTTCCGCGGTGTCTCGCTGAACCTCACACGGAAGTTTGCGCAGCAGCTTTGCACGGCGCTGTTGTTCCTCAGTCAACCTGGTGAGTCACATATTTTACTATCTTACACGAGTATATCTAATGACAGATCACTAGCCAGAGACCATCTGACTAGTGATCTGTCTTTTGATAGGATTCTACTGGCACAGGATCGAAAACAGAGCTGCTGTGACGTGAAAATTTGGAGGCTCATGCATGACCCCTCATTTACATGCCAAATAAAATTATGGAAAGATTTCAGTGAAAAAATTGTGTGTTATAGTTTGTTAGAAAAGCCTACCTGCCGATGTAAAAGAGTTACTGAGCGCAAACAAAAGATCACTTCGAATGGAATCAATAATAAACATCCGAGCCATAAACGGGTTCAAATAGTAAGCTGAGCTCGCAAATAAGCTTAAAACATCGACCAGCTACACCTCAAGATTGGCATCTGAGAGGCACAATGACATTCGGTTGATCGCCTCCCATCGTAGTCAAGTGATTCATTCTCCACTCGCTCCAGCGTGGGTGTAAGTGGTTAGGAAAGGTCCGTTTTCGATTACAAGAAGAAAATAAATGGCGATCAATCGAACCGTGAATAAATTGCGCGTAGATTCTCTTGTTTGGTTTTATCTTTCTTGCTGTTTATCTTTTACGGAAACGACTTACTGTTTAATTATGACCTGCTTGTGTAAATAATAATTACTTACTGAGGCTTCATCCTAATGGAAGCGCTCGCTTGCTTAGATGTTCTTGATAGATCGTCGAAGTTAAGCAATGCTCTAAACGGTCAGTAAGTGGATGGGTGACCGCCAATGGCATTCAACTGAGCGCTTTCGTGCTTTGCTGCAGTCGTTAAGCCATGACGGAGGCCTTAAGGCTGCCTAAAAACTCCGTCACTAGAGTTGGCCACTGACTCGTACGAACTTCCTTCCTTATGGAGGTGTGCAAGAACCGATCATGAGTAAAATCTAGGAATACGATAATTTTGGTAACTTTTGTGAAATATTTGGAGCCGAATCCGCAGTCCCTGAAACTGTTAACTTGTCTTTTTAATGGTTTGTCTTTTTGTTTCAGAACTAAATATAATTCACTGTGATCTTAAACCCGAGAATATACTACTATGCAACCCGAAGAGATCGGCCATCAAGATCGTCGACTTCGGTAGTTCGTGTCAACTAGGTCAAAGAGTAAGTAGAATACTAAAGGTTACCTAAAGAGCCCACTTACCCCCGGTTTCTATATTCAACGGACAGTCGTAGGTGAGAGTTACGACTCGTTTCCACATACAAAAACTTGACAGCGCGAAACCGGGGGTAAGTTAGCTGTCAAACTTTGTTACCTACGAATGTCCGTTGATTATAGAAACCGGGCGTTAGACGACTCTGCTCCAACACCGCCCTAAACTAAGACGACAGCTACTGAGCAGTTTGACGGCAGCAACATCGCTGACAGCGAGCTATCGGCTTCTATATGTTCTTATTTGAATTATATTCTTTTTGCCGGGTCGTAGCGGAGTCGTGCATGTGAGCATGATGATGAGCATGATTGATGTATAGAAAGAAACATGAACAAAAAAAATTTAAAGTTGTTTTTATATAAACTTAAAACTTACTTTCGGGGGCATTGAATAAACTTTGCACTCATTATCTACGATGCACTTTACTCTATAACTAACTAACATTAACAAGAACAACTCTTGCGCAGACAAATCACTGATTAACCTAGAGGCTATAGGGTTATCGGCAACTGCGCTTCAAAACTACTACACAAAACTAAGATAAAACTCATTCATTGACGATGTTCGAACACTTTATGATAGTGTTATAGCTTATTAATTATAATTAATTGTATCAATTTGCTCTGGGTAATCTGATTATGTTTATTGCGGCATTGCGTCAGAATATTTTAAAAGAAACATCGTAATCTGGAGCTAAACAATCCTACAATAAGGCTGAAATTTTGTATGTTTGTGTTTCAATCACGCCTAAACTAATAAACCGATTTGGATGAAACTTCGAATAGGCTTTGATAGTGACCTGGAATAGCATAAGGTGGCGAGCGAAGCAGCTAAAGTCAAATAAAGGATTTTTTAACCTTACATAAGACTTTTTACAACGTAAACAAATGCAGGACAAAAAGTTTATGGGTGTATTAAGACTAATCTCTGAATCTCAGACGGGAGAAAATGATCAGGAGTCTTAGGATGATCTTCTATATTCTTGTATATTTTTAGTCATTCCATAAGGGTAGTTTTAGCCGGTACCTTATTTAGGATTGATATAGGATTGAAGATGGATCACCTAAAAGAAAGCTAGGCCCCAAACCGTGTTTGTTGCCCTGATTCTTCACGGTATTGGTCGCGAAGGAACAGGAGTAAAATCACCTAGTTTTAAGACGTTTCAAAGTGATCCCAGCGGTCCTACTGAATAAATGCTTTTTGACTTATTATTTTTTTTGATTGTTTATGTGTCGAAGGTATTATTCATTCATACAAGAGACCGTAGTTCTACAAATAGTGACTTATTTGGAGTAGTTTTTCACGTGTCCAACTGTCTACATAGATCCTTATAACGTCTAGAACGCCCTTAGGCATCTAAGTGAAATTCAGTGTTTTTATCCGAATGCTACGTTTTGGGCAAAAGTACAATCTATTTTGGTACACAGATTTTCATTTACTCTATTCCAGCATCTGTATATTACTATCTTCGGATAATCTCAAACTGAAATAGACTCGATACCAGTTTGTTTTATTGTAATTAATGTTATATTTTTCCTGTTTTATTTGCGAGCAACAGCTTGTGTTACTTTTCGTCTCTCATATCCAACCACTTCTTAAAAAAAGGATGATGGAAATGAATGTGGATGGATATGTGAGTAGAGGTAGACCAAAGAAAAGATGGATGGATTGTGTGAAAGAAGATATGGGTAAGAAAGGAGTGGATACGAAGATGACGAGTGATAGGGGAGAGTGGAAGAAGAGAACATGTTGTGCCGACCCCGCATAAGCGGGACAATGGCAGGCAAATGATGATCCAACCACTTCTTCTTCGGCCTTCTTCTTTCATACCCACACTAATTTTAACATCATCTTCAATAACTTTCCAGATATACCAATACATCCAGTCAAGGTTCTACCGGTCGCCGGAGGTCCTATTAGGTGTGCCGTACGATCTCGCGATAGATATGTGGTCGCTCGGTTGCATACTAGTCGAGATGCACACGGGAGAGCCCTTGTTCAGTGGTGCCAATGAAGTGGATCAGATGAACAAGATTGTCGAAGTATTGGGAATGCCCTCCGATCATATACTAGATCAGGTAAGTCTTGAGATTTCAGGCTGTATAGAAGTCACTTGAATGACTATAAATAACTTCTTAAACATCTAAAGATATGTCAGGAAGCAATCTATGCCTACACTTACTTAGCGGGACGCCAGAGTGTTTGGGACGTTTTTAAGATGTAATAGGCTTGCCTAGCACCTAAACCATCCCAACTTAATCAGCCTTGTTCACAATGACTATAAATAGACTATTTGTTAATCTGACAACAGAGTGTGGTATTTCCTTCGATCAAGAATGGTATCTCAAAGGCATCGCGCAAAGCAAAGCTGCATTATGGACATCAAAACATGCTATAGTTCAAACGGTTTTTCTATTGTCATCTCTTTTCATTGATATGTGAGAAAAAAGACAAAAGTATAGCTTTGCTGCTCTAAATTGGCAGGAATATAAATTTGGGCTAAACAAGGATCGGAAGTTTAGCGCCCCTCCGAAACACGGAAGCGCTCATTTAGTAGCGTCATTATCGGTTACCTCACGCGTGTGAATGTACTATTAGTTTATATCGAGCAAGGTAAAAGGTTCCAATTCTAAAGCCTTTTAAATATATGACGACCTCTCTGGCGCAGTGGGTGAAAGCCCGCCTGCGACGCAAAAGGTTGCGGGTTCGATCCCCGCGGCGGGACCAATGTTTGTATGATCTACAAATATTTGTCTCGGGTCTGGGTGTTTCTATGTATAATATGTATGTATTTACAAACAAAAAGTATATAAGTAGTATATCAGTCATCTTAGTACCCATAACACAAGCTCTGCTTACTTTGGGGCTAGATGATGCTGTGTGAAAAAGTCCAGCATTATTTATTTATTTATTTATTTAAATGCAAGCGATCATCTTTCGTTCTAGATTATTCTTTAATTTTTTTAAGTGTTAAACCACGCTTAGGTATTGAGAAATGAAAAGTCTTATCAAAAATTTTCAATTCCGACGGGATTCGAACCCGCAAGCCGGAGTGCCTTATACCGCTCGGCCACGGAATCCTTAACGTCGCAATCGAAAGATTTAAGATTAATATTTATGAAAATGTTGAAGTTCAAAAATATCAGTGACTATGTTTTTCCAGGCACACAAAACTAGAAAGTTCTTCGATAAACTACCAGCGTCAGAAGGCGGTGGTTATGTTTTGAAGAAGGTCAACGGTAAAGATGGCAGGTGAGTTCACATTTTATCAATATCCTTTTAAATAATTCATGTTCTTCTGTTTAAACTCGCAACTAGACATGAAAGGAGGCTGGCCACCATTATAGTAGGTCGTCAAGTGCAACAATCCTACACAGCACACTCCGAAAACGTTCCATCAACGTAGTTGGATGTTTACTTGCAGAGTTTCAACAATAAAATCAAGAAATCCCAAAGATAGATATTCCATCAGAGCCGATTCTGATTGTGTGAGCATGTGCCAACTATGTATTTGGATTGCCTTTTGCCCTAAGGCATCTTCTAAGGATCTGGTAAAAAAAAAGATATGTTCGTATGATCGCGATCAATCATGCTAAAGTAAGTTTAACTTTAACTGAGACGAAAGTTACCATTTGGATTTTATCAAAAAACCTTATATTTTATCCCCAGCGGGTACAGAAAGTACCGTGCTCCCGGTACGCGGCGGCTTCACGACATCCTCGGAGTTGAAGGCGGAGGGCCGGCCGCGCGTCGTCGCGGCGAGCCCGGACACTCCGTCTCTGACTATCTCAAGTTCAAGGTAAGATACACTGCATGTTCCCCACTGGTCAGCAGATCAAGCAGGAACAGGCTGACTTGACTACCTCCTATGATTGTCAATAGTCTGATGTGTTAAACTGCGATTATACGAACGAGTATTAAGTTCAAGGTAGGCTTGTTCACCACAGGTCTGTTCACCACTGTCCATGCCTGACCACTCCTCTTGCATGTTTTCCACGAGTACAGATATCCTACGACTGTTCTATCTAAATAACCTGACTACCCTCCTGCGGCTATCTCAAGTTCCCATCATCAGTCATCTCAATTTTTTTTTGTATATACAGGCAGAGTCCTCTCGAGCATTCTGAGGAGTAATCTAAACGGCGGATTCTCGCTCTATTTTGATTAAAATACGTTTTTTTTAACAAACTAACGTGTTATTTCTTATAGCCAAGAATAGATGTTTATTTAGTCTCTGTTTCACATTCCAGGATCTAATCCTACGCATGCTCGAATACGATCCAAAACAACGTGTGACGCCGTACTACGCGTTACAACACAACTTCTTCAAGCGGACAGCTGACGAGTCCACCAACACGCAGCAGGCGCAATCGCATCATCAGCACGGTTAGTGTTCATCATCATCATCATCTACAGACCAACTAATGTGACCCATCGACGATCTAGGCTCAGTTGTCTAGGAATGGACCAGATACAGTGATGAATTGGATGCCCACTTATAGGATTTGTCTACAGTATCTTAAACAATCATAACGGGACATAACCGCGTAGTAAAAACTTAAGTGCCACGACGTTTCGATGGCATGGTCGTGGTCACGAGCAGACTAAGATGAGTTCAAGTCGCGGAAGTTACAAATGTGTAATTGTCTATAGTAGCCCAAAACAGGGATGAGTGGAAAGAGAGGCCTTTTCCCTGCACATGCGCGTGTACAAAAGTTACACTAAAAATTACAAAAAAATAAAGTGAAAAAAGTTACTGTCCTACTGGGACTTGAACTCACGGTTGTCTCACTCAGGAGTAAAGCTATATAGACTTACGGCTATCCTTACGATACAATGTTTGACGAAATTAAGAACAAGCTTGCGATCTTTGCCGAAAAGAACTGTCAGAGATGGTGTTGTTGATGGTCACGTGACTCGCAAGTCGCAATGCGCGACGCGAGTTTGAAGGTTTTCTCCCATCTCAAAAATGTCCAACACGCATAAAGAAGTTGTAACTTCAAAATTGCAGCGATGGACCCAGATGAACTAAAGATACTTACAATTTAGAAAAATATCTCATCAATGATAAAAAAACTGAAAATTAATGTCATTTCATAGTAAGAGTAGACTGCAACTGCGAATATACACATTTCGAATGTAAACTCAGCTTTTATCATGCTTAGTTCATGTTCATTATGAGTTTAGATTTGAAATTGAGTATTGTTATTGCTTGGTGTAAACAATTGGGGAAAGTGGAGGTAGTTAAACGGGTATATTCAATACCACGTAAGATTTAGCATTAAAAAAAATAACTTCAATGTTGGTTTTCTGATTCTCTATTGTAAAGCGAGCTTTAGATAGCTGCCACCATCTTTCTCCAATATCAATGGTGTTTAATCCTCTTATTTAAATTTTGACTACACCTTTGAAAACAGCAGTTTTTTTACCAATTGGCTTAGTCAAAGTTTAGCCTAAATTATTCAGTAATAATGTTTGTGTTTCGAATTGTCTGTTTGGTGTAAGCTTCAGCTTTTGCGCTATAACACTGGGAAGAGTTAGGAATTCATTATTGTTCTACTCTATTTCAAGTCTAATATGGTAGAAATTAGCAAAGCATAAATCAAAATTCAACACCATCAACATTGTAGATAAAAACATCATGTACTTCCCAAGACTGTCGTGTAACTAAGCTTCATAATCTTTCTACATACCAAAATGGACCTTAAATTCTCCAAATATACGACATTTGATGTGATGTGTGAAATCCCAGACGGTGCTTAGTGATTTTGAACGTTAACTGTATGTTTATTGTGTCGATATTCCCATATCAGATGGTCCGTCGGAACCGCGATGACTAGAGCGGTCCGGGGTAACCTGCCCGCGTCACTAACGTCGACCAACATTGTGCCTAACTTATCATCAGGTCTGCCTTGTAAATCAATGGAATGTTTATTAACCAAAACCCCTTTGTAGGTGACAATCCGCTGAAGAATACAGACTTTTCAAAAGCATTAGGTACTAAGTTTGCTAAGCTTAGGGTTAACGACATAATAGTCTAGAATGCAATTTAAAGTTATAAAAATATATTATGTGGTTTCCTCTCATTCAAGGTTCAATGATACTAGAGAGCAGAAAACCCTTGACAGAACTTAAATATTTTTCGTTTGTCATATCAATGAGTATTCATCTGGTACAGATTATAATGATGAGACATTATAATAACCTACCTATATTTCTATCAAATCAGCTCGTATCACACGTACAACACTAAGTAGAATTGGGATTAAGAAATTCGCAAAACAGAATAAATGTTATTCTTTAGTGGATTGACACATTTGCTACTGTTTCCCCTATGACCCCCCATCCGACGCATGGTCTATGTCGTTCATGCATGGCTTTTGTACCACTTGCGGTTTATGTCATCATCGCACATTTCACATCAACACTTAGTTATGGTATTGTGTTCTGGGGAATGTTATGATGACGGCACAATGCAAGTTAACGTTTCTTGGTAAGATGAATTTTTAGATTCGACTATGATTTTATGGATTTTGCATCGTAGACAGATCAAATCATTCTTGAGATGAAAATGTTTTTCACATAATGTAGTTTATCACGCTTTAACTAACATAGAAAAAATGTTTTATAAAACTTTTGCAAATTAGAGGGATTAAAATTCTACCCATTTCACTAGATTTCACCGATATATTATAAAAAAACTTTTCAGTTTTAAGGAAAATCGTAGTTTTAAAATCGATGTTTTTAGAGCATCTGAGACCTTAGTAATACGAATAGAGGTAATGATACTGTAGTAGCGTTGTCTTTTATAGTTCTGCAGGAAATTCCCAGTTTAATTGGCGATTATTAAGTTACAAAAGGATTATACAATCTAACAGCTGGGTCTGCGTAATAATGACATTTTAAATTACCCGTAAATGGAACACTATCTGCGAGTATAAGGAGAATTTTTTGTTTTGCTTGTAAATATGATTCGTTGCCAAGTTGCACATTGAACCAATCTCTACTGAAAATACTGAGAAACCCAATATTATAAATTTAAAATAAAAACTTCTCCTAGTAGTAGTAGATTGAGCCTCATGATTTTATTCTTGGACTTGTGTACCACAGTCCATCTATAATCCCCGCAAATTGCTAATGCGCGTTGTTCGAGAGAGAGAAAATAATAGTGGTCGTCCTGGATAACTTTTTAACTAGATCAACATTGTTTTGCTCCACAGCCACTGAGCACTCCAAGCCTTGATGTTGGTGGCATCTTGTCACATTATTTTGTACCTAATCGTTTATCTGATTTGGGTTTTGTTTGTTGACGAAAATAAAACTTTCTTCTATTCAATTTGCGGAGATTATTTACAAAAACTCTAGATACTTTATGCAATCCAATTGTTATAACGTGATTATTATGCACAGTGGGAGCGGGCGGAAGCGCGCGGCTCTGGGGTGGCGCCGAGAGGATGGACGTCGAAGGCGTTCGCCGCGACGACGACATGCTGCAGACTGTCTGCCAACTGCAGCACAGCCCCGTGGCTATCCACTAGCCACGACCGCCTCCCGAACTATTCTAGCTAAGTGATTAGTGAACCGTTGCAGTCGACTGTGCGGTTTTAGCCATCAGTGTGGCTCTTATATGGCTCTTGTATAGCGATGACCGGACAGAGAAGGCTCTCGGACTATGAACCCGGTCTGTCGCTATTCATCTGGTGGTGAGCACTCCCGTCGCTTTACTTGCGTCCGCTTGGATTGTAGCTAAGTGACATTGTAAGTGAACGTGGTGACGGACGCAATAGTGAGGCGACAGTGCGGTTGAGTGCTCGACACGAACGTCGATTAAAACAGCGGAACTCTTGGACTGAATCCAACTATTTATAATTCTATATTTTTATTTAATGCGATAAGTCTGACTGTAAAGAAAATATTATGGTGACGATTTTTTTTTGTTACGTTGTAACATTGTATTTGTATTATTTGTTCTTAATTGCTTCACTCGAACAGTACTTAGGGAATGTACCGAATGAACGCAGGTATTTCACCAAATCCGGATGCATAAAGGGCATGAAAGCTAGGTTTTTTTATTGTTACGCAATGCATATCAAGGACGCAATATGGTAGAAAATAAATATTGTATATAAAGTTAGGAAACCGACTAATGGATACAGACTGCAACATAACTGATTAACTATAGTTTAGTTACGATCTATGCTAGTTAGGCTTCCTTCAGTTATTATCGCAAGCTTTATAAATATTTTTAAAGTGTCGGCAACTGATGACTGAAATAAAGGGCCAATGAGAATTTGTTTTTACACGAACTAAGAAATAGATGTCTAAGTACGTATTATTTTTTTCGTGCACAAATTGATTCATCTCACTTTTGTCTTCAATTTTCAATTCTAAAACCGCGCCCACGCATCTCGATTGATTTAATCATTTATGTTCTGTCCTGGATCCTGTGCTTGTGATTTGTGTCTCAAGTAGTTTATCACGTTATAAGACGTTCTTTATTTTTGACCCATTGATTATTCGGACGATGTGTAAAGCAAGCAGATAAATAGTTATAGTTGTATAATTCTAAAACACAGAAATGTACTTGTAGGTTACGAAATGTTGAATCATATATAAATTGGGTATTTCAGATAAGAGTATAAATAAAAATTTAATTACTGATTTGTTCAACCTTTTTGGATTTGAATCTACAATAGACTAACCTCATTGCAACAGACTGGTGGAAACTTTGTAATGGAGATATTTTGTATAGCATACACTGAATCACTGCCTTAATTGTGCCGGAACTTTTTACGAAAGGGGCCTGCGACTATATCGACTTGTTATGGAATACAAGACTATGTTTAACGATAATACTATGTAACTGTCCTGTTGCATTTACTCTGAAACTACGACCTCGAATGGACGGGTCAATGCCCTCGATAAGTAATAAAATGTTAGCTCGCTTAGTACTTAGTGTAAGGTGGTCTAAATCACTAGTGTGAAGGCAGGTGATATCAAGGACTAGCATCAGTGGCATAGATTGTATATAAATCGTGAATGTCACTATGCAGAACGATATCATTGAACACTGCTGGTCAAATGATGTTGGTTTCAAATTGTTTGATATATTTTTTTACTTCATAGAATGAGCTGGTCCATCAGGTCGAAGTTTCAGTGTATGATGTTATTAATTGGCCACTGAAAGAGCATTTTTAATGTGAATAGAGTTTGATACATTTTCATGTAAATCTGTTAATTGTGTAGAGGAAATGTTTTGTTGGAAATGTAATGGTTCATTCTGATACTAATCATGCCTGTTGACATGGGTAATGCATTTGTGGAGTGATTGTTCACTTCCTGAGATAGATTATACTGGAAAAGTAGCTTCATTGCATTGCAATATTTAGTTTTGTGATAATCGGAATCTACCATTACTTTCTGAGTAGTAATACTGTGAAGTGTGTGTTATTTTCATTCGACGGTTGTAATATCTGCTCTTCGTAACGTGGTCAAAGCTCGAAGCAAAAATGTGATGATCCAACGTTCAGTTGGTGATTTGTTCCTATCTCTGTGTTGCTGACAGAAAACGGATCCTCAACTCTTTGTCCGAAACAGCAGTACTACACAAACTGCCACGTTTCAACTTTTACTATATTTAAGGCGTTTTGTGAAAGCTACTATAAGTTATGGTCAGCTAACAATATATCAGTAAAAGTTAAAGCAACTTTTAATATCTTGATATTCAAGAAATTATACCCGTGTGTAAAATAAACGATTGTAAATAGGTAAGCTTAAATGTGATACGGTTGCTGATCATAACGCTATGCTCATGTCCATTCTCTACAGTCGAGGTAGTGGTAGGCCTACGAACCAGCCACTTTATTCTGTCCAAGTGATGTTTAGCAAAATGTATTTTGAAATATTTAGTTAATGAACCGACTGAAGTGTTGCGGTGGGCAGAATAAAGTCGCGGCGATGTCACGCAAACGATAGCCGATTGTTTCATAACGCTATGTGTTATTGTGATTTAAACAAATAATCAAATGAATTTATTTTTAAAACAAATGTATGGTACAGTAGCAGTACATGAAGCATTAAAGTATTTTTTTAACTATATTTTCGTTTCTCTATATGCGCGCTATCACTTTCATTTAATTGTAGAAACTATTTCTAATCTCGCTGTTCTTTACTGTAAATTTTCTAAATATCTGTATAATATTTACTGTAATACTTTTCTGCTTCATGAGGTATAGGAATGTTAGAGCATTGTAAGGGATAGGTGCGAGACATGTTTAATTTTGTAAACATTAGAGCAATAACGTTTCAACAGGCAGGTTTTAATTTCCTTATAAATGAATATTGAATTGTGTTCAATTATGTACCTTATCGTAATAGATTATACTTCACTGTAGTATAATGTTTAGTTCCTTTGTGTTTATCGATATTCACGTGCTGCGAATTATGTACGCCTAGAACTATTATTGTTTTAACAAAAGCATTGTTGTCATCGGTGGAACTGAAGTTTCACTATCTAAGGCCGTTTTTGTGTTTCTTGGGTTACTTTCACCAAATGTGTTATTGGGACTGAAAATATGTTTATGTCTCGAAGTTTTGATGTTTGTTAATCAATTTCGGTTATATACCACATCTTAGTGAGTAAAGAGTTAAAATACATTAAGAGTTTCACCAATAGTTATATGATATGAAGCAAATATTTTTATAATTACATATGCATTCAATAATCTAGACATAATGTAATATTCAAGATATTTATTTGCAAAACGAAGTGAACAAAAATCTTGTATTGATTGAATCCTATTTAGAATTCCTTGCGACTTCAAGACCTGTGACTGTTTACATTATGATCCTATTTTTTGGTAATTCGGTAAATATGTTAACCATAAACCATCAACTGATTCCTTGACTTATTTCTACTTGCGATAAAGCATGTTTGCTAATTCATGTCTTAAATTTAAATAATATATAAAATTAAAGAAACATTTGGACTTGAACAGCGAGTGACCGAAATACGCAAAACATTATCAAAAACGATCCATCACTCAAGAATGGCCCTAGATTTGTATGTATGTAGCGTACCTAATGTATTTACTGTGACGGATTGTGTGTTGTGATGGTGCGAAGCTAATGTTTATTTCCTATCGGATTGACAGTTCGCAGGCACTGTAACAATAAAAGGATAGAGCTTTATGTCACTAAGTTTTGTATTTTAAATCAATAAACGATAGCAATGATTATATTTTTTACTCATCCTTCCTTCCCTCTACTTATAAATGGTTGAAAAGTGTGTTGAGATGACGGATGTTGAGGCAAATGGGAGACGTTTGTTTGGCAGCTCAAATAATAGCCTACTGCAGGACATAAGCCTCCGCTCTCAAACGTCACTCTAATCGACTCTAATTTCCCTCAATGGCCTCTTATATCTTCCACCCACCTGCTGGTCTGCCTCGGCTTCTAGCACTTCCCCTTGGGTACTATTCGGTCAGAGCCTTACACCACCTGGCATCACCAAATCTGGCCAAGTGTCCTGCCCAGCCTCACTTAAGTCTCGCAATACGATATTTGCCTCCAGGCAGATGATAGGCAAGAAAATCAAAATACCTAATCAGCAAATCAATGAAGGTTGGCCTTACGCTGGAATAGATGACCTGCTACACAGTACTGTGACCATGTGGGATCAACAAATCCTACTAATAAAATAAATCTGAAAGTTTGTGAGTATGGATGTTTGTGTTTCAATCACGCCCAAACCATTGAATCGATTTGGATGAAACTTGGAATAGATGAAGATAGTGACCTAGAATAGCGGCTATTCAAAATATTGGTACCACACGAGCGAAGCCTCGCGCAGAAGCTAGTGCTTGATTGAGCTGTCTGTTTTTTTTTGCAACAGCGCAAAGCTCGCACCTGGTTTTAGCTTGACCGATTTCGGAGATTACTGTCTCGCCTCGCCACACTCACAAATTCGCTATCAATATTTTCTTTTCCTGAATATTCTTGTAACAATCCACATTTTTGAAGGAATAGATGAAAAGATCTGTTAGAAAGCCTCGGAGAAACAGTCGTGATCCTGGTTACGTTTCCTCATTGTTCTTGTACCTGTTTGGTTTAATTCACTAACATCCTAAAAGGTTCTGAAATTTCGACTTAAGTCTCATCGCTTCGATAGCCGTGATCGTCTAGTGGTTAGGACCCTACGTTGTGGCCGTAGTAACCCAGGTTCGAATCCTGGTCACGGCAGTGTTGTTTACACTGTTACGGCGAAGTATAATTTTTGTAGTTTTATTACCAAGCTGTCGTGACTTATTACGTTTTACGAAAAATTATAATTACAGCAGCTGCAGCTCGACAAAACAAAGGAACGTGAGATTTTAGATTTTTCACATTTTGCGTTTTGCGCCCTCTAGCACATCGCTGCAGAACTAAAAGAGGTCAAACAAAATGGCGGTCTCGCGCAATGATATGTCAAATCTTTATGATGTGTATCGATAGATGGCGCTACATGGTTTGTTTTGATACAAGCACGCACCGCAGCTGTTCGCTATCACAGAAACTCATGAGAGAAAAGGAGTGGTGATTAGGCCTGTCTTTGCCAAAAAATAACGTATTTTATATGGTTCGGGGTCGTTTTGTGACTTGTGGCCGTTATATGTGATAGATAAAGTTGTTCTCCATGTGATATATTGTTATCAGTGCTCAAAACCTTCGTTATCTAGTGTAATTAGCGATGTAAGCGTTGGTTATGACGTTTACTACGGTGTTTGTGTGTGTGTGTGCGTGAGTACAGCATTGCCGACGACCGTTGGAGCGAATCTTGTAACGGAACGAACGAGTACCTACTAGATGTGAATGGTGTTTTCGGTAAGTTCATTGTTTTGATACGAGATAAAGGAACCTAACCTAGCAGACCCACGCTTGGCGTTGTACCTATACCACCTACACAAAGGTAGTCGGTACAGTGTGACCTCGTTCTTGGAGCACGATCTCAGCTATTTCCCTTTCAAAGACAATTTCTCTGTTACCTTCCAATTTTTACTGCAATCTTTCCGCACGAATAGTGCTGTTTGATTAGCTTAATAATAAAGGTATGTTATGTAGGTACCTATCTATGTAGGTAGTAGATTCGGTACCTATGTAGGCACTGAGTTATAATGTACTTACGTACTTTTATCTCGATGTATGTAGGCAGGCAGGTAGGTTGGTAGCTAAGTTTGATGTTAAATTCTACGTGATGTTGGTTTGATTGTTGGTTGTTGGGGCCTAGGTAGGTAGGTACCTACGTCCTACACAGGTACCTACCTACCTCCATTTATATGAGGGATGTAGGTACCTAGGTAGGTGAGTGCCTACTTAGGTAGGTACTTACTAGTAGGTAAGTAGGTACTTAGTAACATCAGCCTACCTAACCTGCCTAAATAACATCAGCTATTGATTGTTAGGTACCTCCTACCTACATGGTACCTATGTGATGTTATATGTAGGTACCTACATAAATCGTTAGGTACCTACCTACCTAGTAGTTAGGTTCTTAGTGAAGTATACATAGATCGTAGTTTGTAGTAGGTACCTACCTACCTACTTACTTTTAGGTACCTAGCTGTACCTACCTACGTAAGTGGAACCAAGGTAAGTGTGGTAGTTACCTTATTGTGCCTGATGGATTATGTTTTGAACCATCCCTCCTTGAGAATGATTTCTATAAAAGTCTCTTTTAAAAATAACATCTGAACTCAATCCACGAGTCATATTTCACCTTGAACTATGATTTCTCCATTTGCTGATGTCTTTTAGGTATTTAAAATAATGATTCTCAATCAGGTTTCAATAAAGTTAGATAGGTTACATACCTATTTATTTTATCTAACCCTGAAGCGCTCGTGGATGTAGCTTAGCCGTTCTTGATAGATCGTCGAAGTTAAGCATCGTTATAAATGGTCAGAAAGTGGATGGGTGACCGCCAGTGGGAAACAAGCTAGTAGGTTTACCATCATCATCAATAAAGAAGATAAAGCAGCTCAATAGCGGCAGAAAGCAAATCAGTATGCCTCCTACAGACTTAGCATTCTGCATAGTAATTATACGAGTTATCAGCCTACGTTCTGGCTAATTGGAGTCCTTGCGTTCACCGGCCCTGCCCTCGATGTTTGGGAAATCATTGCAATTGATACATTCCGATAAATTAAATAAGCAATCATTTTATTCACCTTCCATATTTATTTTATTTTATAACATCTATGAGATTTTTGCGCTTAATTTTTCGTGTCGAATGCTATGCTAATCCAAAATTTCAAAATAATTTTCCATTAACTGGCCACATCATTTTGGCGTTAGTTATTGTAGAGACCTATATAGGTACTATCCAGCAGTAAGTGATGATGATGATAAGAGAATGAATAGAATGAAGAATGTTAAGAGCTAGAAAGGGGTGAGGAGAGATAAAGTCCAAAGGAAACAGAAGATGAAATGGCCTTAACGAGGGGTTGGCACAACACTTGTCCAAGGGTACGAAGATGTTGAAAAGATGAGTGGTGACCGCGGATTTAAGTCTGGTCTGTGGTGGTGACCAAAGTATAAACCCATAAAGCGAATACTTGCATAACTACTTTACTTATCCCTCTTTTAAATTTTCTGCCGTCTAGGTAGATATCGGTATATGACGATAGGTATCAGCAAGGTCATAAAATGGTTAAATCTCAAGGAATGCCTGCAATTCCTAGTAAACCTATTTAAACGGAAAATATGCGGTTACTTCGACCTTAGGCAACCGCTTTTTTAACATAAAAACATTTACCTACCTACTTATGCAACTTAACAAAAAGTTGGTAGATACTTTCTTTGTGAACCTTGAAGTCAAATCGTTGCTTTTCAGGTTCATTTTTACTGCAATAATAAATTATAGCGAACAAGAGATAAACTATCTGAGATCTAGAATTCTGGCAGCATTCCATACAGCGGGTCCGGCGTACAATCGAAACGTTCCTGTGATTTGTTATCATTGTTGTAATGAGCCCTTACTTATTGTTTGCGGTCTGTACTTTGTAGCTGGAGGAAACATTCTATTAATTTTAGAAATAAATCTATTCCGATCGGGCTTTTGCTTAGGAAATAGGATAAATTACTCCTTAGAACTAACTCTTTTGTATTCTGACGCATAAAATATGAATAAACTTTTTTCTCAAGATGTTGACGCTTTGACATTTACAAAATAAAACATCAAACACCAAAAATTTTTAGTCACCCGTTTCTAAAAAGCTCCAAAATTTTTCGTCTTAGGGCCAAACGTTTTACGTGCATTGTGAGAAATGTTTTAAGAGTCATGAAGCGACTCTCACCGACTATGTCTTCAAAGCGTTCTGCTTTGAAGAAGAACCGGGAGTCTGATAAATCGCTCGACCTCCCAGAGATTGCTCTCGCCGCAGTCGCCTCCTACAAGAAACAGAGAGAAGTAGGAGACTTCATCAACTTCATTCTGACAACCCTTGAACGTAACTCCAACTGGCTCAACACTGTCGTTGACAAACAGAACAACTTCAGATGCGCATTGATGGCAGGAGCTGGCCCGAACAGGTTCCAACTCCAAGAAATCATATACCCTTGCGGCGACAACGATATTAAACTTGAAGTTGAGATGAGAGATTCCGAAGACTATGACAAAATAGCTATCGCCGCACTTCTCAAGCTGAGCAACCTAGAAATAGACAACCTTTTGAAGTATATCAAAACACGAATGACTGAAAATAGTATGCTGAGGGATGATCTGCTGAAAGGCAAGTCTATGGGGATAAGCTTTGCAGTTCTAAGGCCGCTCTCAGAGAAGCAGTACCGCGTCATGGAGAGAATCGTGGTCGGCAGCTCAATGAAGTGCGTCATTCCTGTTAAAAAACGACGCCGAGACGAGAGGCCAGCTACTGGACCGCCTCTTAAAAAGACCAGAAAGTAATAGGGTCCGCAATCGTCCGCATAAACAATAGTATCAACCAGGGTCATTGAACACGAAATATTGTTGGGAACTAAATGGAAAGTCGTTATGGTGCGCCACAGTGTCATGTAGCATGTAATGGCAGCAATTTGGGACGACTGTAAAATGCGAAGCTCACAGTAAATTATACTCATTTTTGCAATGATCGTTTCCGATTACCTATGATGGATGGGGGCGCATTTGTGGCAAAATGACTGTTGTGGTTGATGGATATTTATTTTTTCTACTTTAGGTATGTAACCCTTTATTACTTTAGGAATATATTCTCGGATTACAAATTGTTTTTAATTTGGTAAAAAACAATGAGGTATTTTGGTAAATGTCTAGTCTATCCTCAGAGCTAAATGATTAGGGGTAGAACTACATACTTGTAGGTGGGATTCGAAAAGGATTTGCATACGGAGTCAGCGCTTCAACAGCAATTATTGCCAGCTGCAGTTTCTCGTTCCCGTTTTTCTTGCCAGACCCGGGCGGCCGACTTCCAAAGATCAATATTCTGTGGAATCAGGCCATCCGTGCGCGATCCAACTTATACCCACAAATCCTTCCATAACTTATTACAATAGATAGCTTACGTAACTGAAGAGTGAAACAATAGTTTCTCGAGAATGGTTGCGTAGTTTTCGCATAAAAGTTTTCGATCTGCTTATCGCTAGGCATAAATCAATTTGAATCATGGCGGCGCGTCGGTTCTCTGTGAGCCCCTTTTTCTAACGGTCCGGAGCGAGCCATACGGATTAAGGGAATCCTGACCGTTGCGTAATTGGCGTAATAGATGTGTGATTTATCGCCTCTGCGTATTTTTATAAGCTGTAAATTAGGCTGCATGTCCTATAAGAACTTTTTACTGAAGAACTGTTCACTTTAAACAATAAAACGGGAAGAATGATAGGATTCAGTGTGTTAACATTCGCCATGCGCATTCTAAATAATTTTTTATCGTCAAATTTTCGTCGCCCTCTGTTAGACAGAAGTCTCTCCCAATATTCTCTACTGAGCCATGTTTTTGGCGATCTTACACCTCTCCTCAAGCTCGGAACCGTCCCGCCAAAACGCTTCTCAAGCGGCCTCGTTGTCGCCTTCCGTTTTTATTTTTATTATCTTAACAGGTAGTAAATCTAGCTTTGAGCACGCTCTTTGACTGATCTTGCTGAATCACCTCACAGTTTATACTAAAGTTTCAGTTCAGATTCATTTCTCTGTATCTTCGCTAAGCGTTGGCGACGGTTTTGCAACACGATCAGTTTTATCGTCCAATCTAGTTTAGAATCGGAAGAGCAGACACGTTGGTAATGCGACTGTCGTCTGAACAGAGGGATGGTGAGTAATGGAAACTCTGTGGTTAGTGCATCAGTCCTCGCATCCTCCTCGCTGAATACCAAGCACACTATGAGCTAGACCCATTCTCAGTAGAGACACTCGAATTTGGTGAACTGCTCATGCGAGAAATAGGAGACAGCCGGAAGGAAGCATGGTTGTCGCTTGTGACTGGAATTGACCTAACCCACAACAGCAAAAAGGCATGGCAAACAATCAAAAAACTGACAGACGATCCTTCAGAGCCTACAAACCCTGGCCAAGTCACTGCCAATCAAGTTGCTCATCAACTGTTACTTAACGGCAAACCACCCCACCGCCTTCCTAAAGCTGACAAACTTACCGAACAAACCCCGTGTTGCGATCACATAAGCAAGCCCTTCACCATTGAAGACCTAATGTTGGGCATCAAAATGATGAAAAATGGTAAGGCGGCTGGATTTGATGACTTAACTGTCGAACAAATCAAACATCTCGGACCAGCTGCCAAATTATGGCTCTTAGATTTGTATAACACCTGCCTTAAAGAATGTACGATCCCTAAACTCTGGAGGAGAGCGAAAGTTGTGGCTCTACTAAAGCCCGGCAAGTGTCCCAAGGATCCAAAAAGCTACCGACCCATATCCTTGCTTTGCCATCTATTTAAACTTTTTGAAAGGCTTTTATTGAACCGCTTAATGCCCGTCATCGATCCTGAACTTATCCCCGAACAGGCCGGCTTCAGACCTGGAAAATCGTGTACAAACCAAACTCTCAAACTGACTCAGTTTATTGAGGATGGTTTTGAGACAAAAAAAGTGACCGGCGTGGTGTTCGTAGATTTATCTGCGGCCTACGATACTGTTAACATCAGACGTCTCCTCCTGAAAGCCACTGTTTTAACTAGGGATCTGGGATTTGTGCGTATTCTGAGCGAGATATTACATAACCGGCGGTTCCAGGTGTATCTCAACCATACTAAGAGTAGGTGGCGAATCCAGAGAAATGGATTACCGCAAGGAAGTGTACTTGCACCAGCACTGTTTAACATATATACAAACGATCAACCCACATCCCCACTGACACAGCGCTTCCTATACGCAGACGATCTTGCGCTCTCAGCTCAAACCCACAGTTTCGAAGAAGCTGAAGAAATACTGACGGAAGCTTTGGAGGCACTCGACACATACTATAATGAAAATGCCCTTCGACCAAACCCATCCAAAACTCAGTCGTGTGTCTTCCATCTTCGTAATCGCCACGCAAAAAGAACTCTCGCCATCTCCTGGCGTGGCGTCAGCATAGAGCATTGCGAACATCCACGGTATTTGGGAATCACTTTGGACAGAGCCCTCACCTACAAAGCACACTGTCAAAAAACTAAAATGAAAGTTACGTCAAGAAACTGCCTACTTCGTCGCTTGACATCTACCGGCTGGGGAGCTACACCTCAAGTACTGCGTACAACCGGATTGTCGCTCTCCTTCTCTGTTGGCGAATTTGCATGCCCCGTGTGGCATCGATCCGCTCATGCTAAGAAGGTTGACGTAGCACTTAACGATACCTGCCGTATTATCACAGGGTGCCTGAAACCTACGCCCCTGAATATGCTGTATCCTCTGGCAGGAATCGCAGCACCTGGTGTCCGACGCGAGGTGGCATGCAACATCGAAAAACGGAAACAGGAAACAGACAACCGACATCCTCTGTTTGAGTGTCAACCTCCACCCGTCCGACTCAAGAGCCGCAAAAGTTTTTTAAGACACTCGAGTTCTTCAAATAAGAGCGCAGTGGAAGCAAGATGCGAATTATGGAAGAGCAAAAACCCCCCTCCTCTGGACTTTGTTACCCCGGCAGAACGCCTGCCCCCCGGCCATAAACTGCATTGGCCAATCTGGAAGTCGCTCAATAGACTTCGCACACAGGTTGGTCGATGCAAAAGTAACCTAGCCAAATGGGGTATAGGGGATCCTTCCCAAATCCAGTGTGAGTGCGGAGCCCCAACACAAAATATGTCGCATCTCCTTTCCTGCCCTTTGTGCCCAACCAGCTGCACCCAGGAAGACCTTATTGCGGCTTCAGATAGGGCCATAGCGGTGGCTTCATTTTGGAGCAAACAAATCTAATATGTATGAGCACATTGATACGATGAATGAATGAAGTGCATCAGTTGTACGAACGGAGCAAATGAGAATTTAATAATATTCTGTTATACTGAAAAGTTTGAAATGCTGCTTGCTTTTTGGATGTTAGTTTCATGCGACGTTTTCTACTCAGTTATGTTAGAGGTTTGAAAAAATAGTAAACTAAGTCAGTGCAAGATGGAATTAAGTCTTTAGGCAAACCTAGAATAGGGACATATGAAAAGGGAGACCTAATGGGGACCAACAGTGGTTAGTCTGGGGTTGAGATAAAAGAAGTTATTGGGTTTGATGCCTTTTTGTCAATTTCACAATTAATGTGTCTTAATTAAAAGTGATTCTGAACTAATTAAATGAACAGAAGATGAAGTTTGTGTGACTATTCAGCCGGAGAACACTCGAGTGGATGAACCATAATTACTTTATTTTAGGTACCCTTATCTTGCAACAACGGCAACAAAATGTACCCATTTATATTCAACATCGCTGTAAACAATATCCTCAAATTCTTCTCCGAGTCGAAAGTATTGTACATTGCTGTCCACGGAGCGACATATCATAGTCACAGTATAAATAATAGTGCAGCTACACCGTCTCCTGACGCTGCTGTCGCGAGAACTTGCAAATGTTTGTTGCTTGCCAGTTTCCGCTGAGAAATTATGCTGTGTTGCCAGTAAACAATTGTTATTATTTGTTTTGTAGCTGAATTTTGAGGTGTAGGTTTGTCCTTTGTTTCTTTAATTCATAATATTTAGTTCTATAAGGAGTTGTTATTTTTATATGTGAATATAAAAGCGGAAATTATTCTAACATCAGCAAATGTAACATATTGAAGCACGGTTCAGAACATAGGCTTTTAGTTCCAGTTCTAAAGTTGGTTGCGGCTCAAAATGTTGTTAGGGAGGATATTCCATCCTAAATTGGAATTTTATCGCGGTCCCTCGCCGTTCACTGAAAAAGTTACAGCAAAAAATACTCGCTCGAATTTCGAAGACCGCATATGCTAGATTTTTACAATACCCCGATTTAATTTACATTCAAAGAATCCGCTGCCTACATGCCACTGTTTTATGTCGGATTCCCGGGCTCCAGGCGTTTCCGACCCGAACGCTGAAACATTTTGAGAAAATTGAAAAAGATGTTACTTTATAAGCGTCTTAAAGCGATCTCGTACATTATTAAACGAAAACATCCAAGTTAACACCGCAACCCTCAGTTAATACAAAAGTACGAGTTACCTATAACAATTTTACAAGAACAAATAAATGCATCCGCTGTATCGCGGGACATAAAGTACCTTCATAAAACGGAACTGCTTTTAGGGTTAAATTTTTATTTTAAACATAGAAAGGGATTTTGATGGCCCTCTCACGTCGTATGAGCGCGTTATCCTTAGATTTAGGACTTGCGAGTACTAACTTGACGAGCAGAATGGGCGGTTACGGTGATTCGACGAGTCGGGCGAAGCTTGTGTGTTGATGAATTATTGCGGCCGTTTTCTGAAATTGTTATGTGCGATTTGAGGTAAATGGATGGAGGTGGGGCCGTTAAGATCCCACACGAGTCTCTGCCACAAATTGCCCAGTGTCTGTGACAGAAAACAATATTATGGCATCTTACAAAGGAACTGAGAATTTAGCAGTATTATTTTTTATGCGAATGATGTATTGAGTCTTTTTGCGGTTGTAGAAAAGATTTGATCTCAAATCTTATTTTGCTCTATTCTATCATGATTCATGGTCATGGTAAGCAGTTCAGTATATCCGTAAGCTCAGTGTAAACTCAGGTGTTATACAATTTGAAATCAATCTGATTTTGCAATTGCATCCGCCTTTATAGCCGGTGCAGCGAGCTGTGTCTGAATAATTGCAAATAAAATCGAGATCTGTTATCCAGAACAATTAAGTACATTCTTTATTCGGCGAGTACACCAGTGAACTATGTTGGCCGGCCCTCAACACGTTTTTTTTGTTTTAATTATAATTTTTATGTTTGTAAATCTTACTCGATTATCAAATAAACACATAGGTAATTTTAGATTAAAATTAACTAATAATACCTACTCCGCTTCCACTAATCGATCAGCTCTTCTGCCTCGACGTTCGAGCATAGAACTCAAATGGGTTTGAGTCTAGTTTTATTTCCAAAGAACTAAAATAATGCACCATCAATCGGATACTTAATGGTAAAAATAAATATTGTAGGAACTAAAAAAGTTTAAAACATTTTAACAATCGCACGAAAAGCGTCTTTGAAAATAAATCCTTTCACCACCCTGGTCGAAAGAACTAGTGTCACAAGAAGAACCATTAGGTAGATAAGTACCTAGGCACTGCAAGTATTTTGATATATCGGGTCTTTCATCATTTTAACTTCCCAACTAAACAAAAACTAACGAAAATCCCGAGAAAATCGATAGACTATCCTTTAAATTGATTGTTGCTTCTTGTACGAGTATAACTTAGTCTTCGAGCATGTGACATGATGCGTTGCGATTGGTGGACCTTGAAAATCATTATGCAACATGTCCTAAAAAATCATTAAAAGATAGCGCTCGTGGTCGTGCTTGCTTAGTCGTTCTTGATAGATCGTCGAAGTTAAGCAACGTTCGAAACGGTCTGTAAGTGGATGGGTGACCGCCTGTGGCATTTTCATCTGAGCGCTTCCGTGCTTCGGCGGGCACGTTAAATTGTCGGTCCCGGCTATTTAAGTCGTTAAGCCATGACGGAGGCCTTAAGGCGGCCTAAAAACTCCGTCACCAGAGTTGGCCACTGACTCATACGAACTTACTTATTAAAAGATAAATTTTGAAGTGAAAACTTAAATCGGTCTAGGCTAATTAATACGGTACGTCTATTAAAACCCAAAAATAAGGCCTTGTCAGTTTGTGTAGTTTAAAATGAAAGATGTACTCAGTCTGATTTCACAAGCGTCACTCTCGCAGTCTCGCTACCATTGCCCTGTGCAACGAACCGCGACCGAATAATTGCTAATGATTTAAGCGCGTAGATCGAGTGCGAAACACCATGCTACGTTCACTGACAGGCATTGCAGATGTGGGTGCGAAAACCGCCAAGCTCAAGTGGGATTGGGTGGGTCACGTGAGCCGGATGGACCAAGAAAAATGGGCCCACATAGTCACGCCATGGATGCCAGAAGGACGACGGCGTAGAGGTCGCCCTCGGAAACGTTGGCGAGATGACATCGATGCCTTTAAAGACGATTGGTGGAACGTGGCAGGGGATAGAGACCATTGGAGGAGTTTGGGGGAGACCTTTGCCCAGGAGTGGGACGAGATAGGTTGAATAAAAAAAAAAAAAAGTTAGGATAACGTCCTTGGTGTGACACCTTCCCAATAACTAGCTAATCTGAAGGCGAGTTGGTCTTGATTGTGTGTGTAGATGCACATGCACGGTGTTTCTGTGTGCGTAAGTAACGTATGATGGACGAATGACGATACCGCCTTCGAGAGATTAATTCAATAAAATTAACAATCGTATTTCGAAAAAATCATAGATTGACGACCTCTGTGGCGCAGTGGGTGAAAGCCCGCTTGTGACGCAAAAGGTTGCGGGTTCGATCCCCGCCGCGGGATAAATGTTTGTATGATCTGCAAATATTTATCTCGGGTCTGGGTGTCTATATATATGTATATGTATGTATTTACAAACAAAAAGTATATAAGTAGTATATTAGTTATCTGGTTCCCATAGTACAAGCTTTGCTTAGTTTGGGGCTAGATGATGCTGTGTGAAATGTCCAGCATTATTTATTTATTATTTATTATATTAAGTCATAATGCCAAATGCTGACCTCTTTAAAAAAAAGTAAGTTAAAAGTTCTGTATCCCCGTATTGAGTCGTCAACTGGAGGTACTCGCGAAACTCAAGATCAATTTGTATGTATGCCCTCTTAAAAGGCGCACACATCTGTCCTCAAGTAATTTATCGACCCTCTCAACTCTCACCTGCTTCCTGTCAGTTCACCTTGTATGCAGGACTGGTACAGTTAGCGACATAAGTTCATAAACAATTGGAGATTTTAAAGCTTCATTTTCATCATTGTTCATGAGAAAATTGCCTATTTTAAGTATGAAAACCCTACGAATTTTGAATTTTGAAGAATTTTGAACATCATGTTCCTGAACTTCTGTAAAATTATGTAACTCTCTTTCATGTGTTTCGATTAAAAACCTCTTGCGGTTTGAAGTTGTATAACAATTTAAATACCTATTTAAAATTTAAATGACCCTACTTTTAGTTACATTACACCAACGTCCAGATTGAAATCACAACTTTCAGATTACTGACAGTAGTGACTGCAGATTAAGATGATTATTGAGAAGATTGATGTAGATTTAACAGCTGTTAGAGCTATAAAAGTAAGTAAGTAAGTAAGTTCGTATGAGTCAGTGGCGAACTCTGGCGACGGAGTTTTTAGGCCGCCTTAAGGCCTCCGTCATGGCTTAACGACTTAAATAGCCGGGACCGACAATTTAACGTGCCCTCCGAAGCACGGAAGCGCTTAGATGAAAATGCCACTGGCGGTCACCCATCCACTTACAGACCGTTTCGAACGTTGCTTAACTTCGACGATCTATCAAGAACGACTAAGCAAGCACGACCACGAGCGCTAAGTAAGTTCGTATGAGTCAGTGGCCAACTCTGATGACGGAGTTTTTAGGCCGACTTAAGGCCTCCGTCATGGCTTAACGACTTAAAATAGCCGGGACCGACAATTTAACGTGCCCTCCGAAGCACGGAAGCGCTCAGATGAAAATGCCATTGGCGGTCACCCATCCACTTACACACCGTTTCGAACGTTGCTTAACTTCGAAGATCTATCAAGAACGACTAAGCAAGCACGACCACGAGCGCTTTTAGAGCGCGTTAGAGTTATGGGATGCCATAATAAATTAAAATAGCTATAAAAACGAAATGAGAATTACCTAATCGATTTAGGATCATCATCACGACTGTATCTCCAAGGCGCGATAGACATTCTCTCAGATCGTTTTAAACCAATTCAACCATGAGATATTTTAGGTATAAGTAACCATGAATCATTTTTCATTTAGACTGTACCGCATGAGGGCTGTTAAGTAGGGTAATGCTTTGCTCCTTGTAGAGATACTGTTTACGTTTAGGAGAAATTGAACACCACAATGTATCATTCTAATACAATTTATCATGTTTACGCACTTGAATTGCTATTTGCTAGCATGTTCGTTACAAATGTTTCGAGTACATCAACACCATAGATATTAAGTGCTTTCACAAATTATCAACCATAGCGTCGATTGCCATTTAGCTCAGTCGGCAGAGCGTTGGTTGGTATGGATCGTCGTGAGTTCAAACTAGATGCTGTTTTCTCGTGGTCCCATTATTTTGTCCCGTTAATGTGACCACGAGGGAGAACTGTTTCTCGTAGTCCAATTTTCCTAGCTTGGTGGAAAGAATGATGATACCTAGCGCATCGGCGGTCGTTGACGCGGCACGCTCACTGCGCTCGCTCGCATCGCGCGTAGTTTTTCGCTATCCTAACATAACCTAAGCCTAACCAACTGACTTTGATCAAGATATTATCTTCTTCCACGATCGCACATACTAATGGGACTACGAGTAACAGTTCTCCCTCGTAGTCCCATTAATGAGACAAAATAATGGGACCATGAGAAAACAGCTGAATGCAATTTTTGAAAGTGGCTGAGTGTTAAAATGTCGATAGGTAATAGTAGTTCAAATAACAAAGTTGAACAATTAAACCAAAGTAAAAGGGTGATCGCACAGTCCAGCCGAACCGAACCCGGCGAACTGTCAATTCAAAAGAGAAAATGCTTCTGACATCAGAAGCGAGCCGAATTTCCTGACGTCATCAGCATTTTTTGTATAGAAAAATGACTTCGGCGCGTACGGCGCGGGCAGTGTGCGATCAGGTAAAAAGTTATTTTGTGCTTCTCTCAAAAAGTTCAATATTAGAAAGGTCTTTAACATATTCCCAAAAAATGCTTCGAAAACCCTTTTGGTTCCCGATTTTGTTTCCCGACTGGTGTCACTTTCGCATTATAATAAATTCATCGAAGGGCCGCCTTTAAGGGTCCGCCAATTTCTCCCTACCTTCCCTATTTTTGATAAACGGGCCACTTGATCGGACCGTTGTCCATAATGGCACTATATCTTAACTAGTAGAACTGCGACTTTGTCTGCTCTGTTTACTGTCACACAAACTTTATCTTCCTGTTGCGTTTGGTAGGTGTTGAATTAAGATATCGAAGTACCCAGTTTGTTAACATTCTCTGTCTCTTTCGCGTTAACGTTTGTAAACGTATTGTTTTTTTTTATAATAAGTTTATACATTTCTTCCTAATCGTTTACACCCTTACACATCTACAAAGGATCTGAAATACATAAAAGATCTGAGAGAATGTCTACCGCGCCTTGGGGATACAGTCGTGGCCCTAACGTTAACTGTTTTCACGTTTACACCAATTGGACATAGCAGAGTGAGCGTGAGTTGGCCTCCACTAAGCCTCCACACTTTAAAAGAAGCACTTCCTAAGTTTTATGCTCCTAAAACTTGCGGTTTAAGCGGCTAGATGATTGTCAGACGGTCAGGAAGTAAGAGTTTTATATTAAGATAAAATCTCGTCAGTGGACAAATTTGTGTGTGATGTGGGGCTACACAACCCTTACGATAAACCCTTGTCGGAAAAGTGGTATTAGCTGGTATTAGGAGAGGAAACAAGCCAGTTTTTTTCCTGCAAAAGACAAATTTTATGTTTTTCAAAAATTGCTATTGGTGTAGGTTATAAGCTAATTTTACCTTGAAATGTATAGGCGTATTAATTATGAGCAGTGAATTTACTTACCTAAATGTTATATATTTTTTCTTCGTTGAAAATTCCTCGTATAAAAAGAGCAACAAAATATTCCATTCTTTGTATTTTGTAGATCATGCTCCTGAAACTATCTTTATGCACCCTAGCGAGGTACTTTAAAGTTTTAGATTTTTATTCATGAATAATAAGCTTGTTATCGATTCCATTACCGTTCTCCACGGGAACTGGGAAGCAAACTTCAAATATGGAAAGAGAAAATCGTGGTGCTCTCTGCCATAAATATTGTTAGATAAATATGTATCATTGTCCTGTCAGCTTGGGTATGATGTTCTCATTTTTGGGGTGGAAATTCAAATAGTTTCAGAGAGCAAGGGGCGTGGGATCTCTTTGTGTTCCGAGAAACGTTCAGTTTTTATGTAACGCGTGGATCTGATATAGTCATAACATGATGTTTTGCACAGCGGGGACGCAAATCGCAGTTCTTCACCCTTTAACACACTTGCTGTTATTTTCTTCGCCGTATGTATGTAGGCTTTGATATTATTATAGTTTTATTTTATACTCAAAGTAACAAAATATGATCACGTTTACATTCTCATCTTTCAAGTTATTTTAAAGATGTCTAAGAGGGTAGTCATAGATTTGTCCAAATATGGCCCAATTATTTTATATTTCTTTGTCAATATTAAACTTAACAATATATTTACGAATAAATGTTTTAATATTCTTGTTTACATGCATGGTTTAATAGTTCAACTATAAAATGAAATTCTAAAAGTAATTGCTATTTACGTGAGGGGCATTAAAACTGTGATGCGACTCTATTTCACTTGATATCTGTGTAATACAAGTTTCTTACTACCCACTTAAGTCTGGGTAAGCTACGACTTGCTCGCTATCTCGTTTGCTAGCTAGTGCACTTAATAGAAGTATTACTACATAAAGCACACTGTTCCAGAGTCACGTTTTTAATTAAACCAACTTTATTAGGCAGTGGGAGTAACTCCGCCAGTCACATTTCCACATGTGAGCTAACTGAAACTTTATTGCACTTTACATTCAATTGGCGCCCACCGTGGGGCTTAATTGGATAGAAAGTGGGTAGATTTAAAAATGGAAATTGCCGCGAATAAATTCAAACTTCCCAACGATATAAACTTATATAGTTTCTGGGTATAATTTATGATCGGAAAGTAAATCTGTAGGCGGATATGGTTGTATAAAATATCTCAATGTTTCCATCATAGAGGTCCGTCGTTTCAGGAACCTGGATGACGAATGCCTTCTTCTTTACCCCGGGACGGGTTATATAATGCGTAAAATTGCTGTCTACTATCTCCGTACATTTCACATCTTGAAATTCACCCGCCTATTTATGAAACTTTATTCTGAATGTCTTGTTTGTTTTCTTTGGTAAATTATATTTCTGTTTGTGTAGCAATTCAGATTTGTTATAAACTGTTGCTATTTTCTGGAATTTTGCGAGCATTTTTACTCATTACGTAAACGAAAAAAATGTACTTAGTAAGGTGAATAACGGGTTTCTGTTACCGACAACCTTAAAATCGAGGAGATTGCCTATTCTGTACCAACATTAAAATGCTTTTCACGACCTCCCCACGACCTTTCGCAGTTTACCTTGAACGAGAAAAGGTTAAAGGTCATGCAATCGGACGTTAATGGGCTATTATTTCCCTCATCACTTATTTTTCTCAACATAACATTCATAATACCTATTCAATCTAATGCTTATCGAAAATGTATTTATTTATGGTTGCTACTTTGTGTATTTCAGATTCCTAACGTCGCAAAAAGAGTTTTGACCAAAAAGTTAAACCAATTTTTACAAACGCAACAAACTATTGTTTTACAAAAACAATAACACGTATTCCTTGTTTCTATCCATAGCAGATGAGAATTATATTTAATAAGCTGATTTTTTTTCAATATTGTCGCGAGCTAACGCTATCTGAAACATGTGGAAGCTGCGGTCACGTACCAACTACTGGAGTTTAATTAAGCGGTGATTAAAGTTCTACCGGACTTGGAATCCAGTATCTTACGGACTCTTCGTTGGCGCCCAACGTGGTACTTCTCGTAATAATTATTTTTGTTTCACTTTTGAATTGAATTTCGTGGTTCGTTTGTAGATTCATTTATCTAAGTGTTTTTAATAAAATGACGTTTGTTAAAAGATGCTCACATTTATAATCTCTCTTGTATTGATTTATTACGGAATCTGCCTCCCAAGCTCTAACGAAGAGTTTATGTATAATCTCATCTTTAAACATTGTACAGATTATAGCTGCTGAATAATATGTTTTCAAGTGCCTTCATTAACACACACTTGCCGGCAGACTGCTTGAAAGAGCCTCGTTAGACGCATATTCGGCGCAAATTTTTCGTCAGCAAACGAAGCTGTCGGCGCAAGTCTTTATTAAAAATTCAAATAGTAAAGGCGGGATTGCATGAATGAGATCCGCGAGCTTAGAGACAGTGTCCGATTCGCTTGTCGCAAGTTTAGTCAATTCAGTAATTTCGCAGCTTCCAAACTAGACAAAGGAACCTGTTTCATCTTGTGTCATTTTGTTGGAATTGGATAGGGGACTGCATTGCGCTATTTTTCCAAATTATATTTTCATTGAGTAGACTAGCACAAACTACCTATCACAATCACAAAGTATGATAGCCAGTATCTCAAATCTTTAGAACGAATATAGCGAAGCGTGTAGTATCTTGGGCCGTATTCGCGTTCCTTTTTTCTTTCGGTTGATGAATATTCGGATGGTTCCCACCACGATTTCTGACTTCAAGGGCCAGTTTGTCGTTAAATATTTGGTCCTAGATTAGGACCGTGTTTTAACGTTTGAAAAATAAGCCCTTGAAGTCAGAAATCGTGGTGGGAACCATCCGAATATTCATCAAACGAACGCGAGTACGGCCCCTTGGTTGTCGCTCGTACTAAAATGCCTACCCCACCTTAACATACAACTCGACACGCTAAGAAATGAGGGAAGAAAGTGGTCTTTGAGATCATGATTGAACATTTTATATTCACTACGCTGCCGCATTGGAGCCGCACTTGGGTCCGTGAATTATGGAAAACTGTTTAAGATTTCAACAAAACGGGGTTCAACAATTTTAAGATTTGTTGTGCATTGTTATTCTTGTAGCATGTGTTGAAACGATCTGTCGTTTTCAATGCATTTCGCTTCACTTTGAATTGAATATTGTTATTAATGCTCAACAATTGGTTTGTAAAAACTAAATAATATTTTTATCTAGAATATAAGACTCGTGAAAAAGTTAAATAATGTGTAGTCAGACCTGCTCTTTGATTTTAAGTTTAAAAGGGTATAATTAATCATTAATTTAGCCTTTTATAAATCTTCACAATTCGCCCAAAATAAAATTAGTTCAAATCAATGAGTTGAGGTCTTTGAAACATTTTATTAAATAAGGCTTTGTACAGCCCTTCGTACGTAATTGTAAATTAATTGTGTTCTCGGGAAAAAAGGGACTCCTAATGGCTAATTACGCAAACGATAAATACATCTGGAAGTTGAGGAGCTTTCTTGATTACATATTTCTGAGTTATGATTACGGGAACAAGGGAACTTTTCCTCCCAGTTGTAGGTTGAAAACAAGTTGATTTTTCAATGCAAATAACTGATATCCGTGATAGCTTGCTTGAATCATGATTATCGATTAAATATACTTGTGTTGTTTATGTTGTACTAGCTTCTGCGCGCGACTTCGCCCGCGTGGTACCAATGGTCTGAATAGCTATTCTAACTATCAACGCCTATTCCAAGTTTCATCCAAATCAATTTGCAGTTGGCCGAGGCAGTTGGAGGCATATTTATTCAACGAAGTCAGTTTTCTAAAGCTTGTCTACCCTGTCTATATAACAATTATTAAATTTTCTCTACTAAGCAACCTGAGCTATTCCCGGCATCCCTTACCGGACCAAAGAAAAAGGTGAAATATTGGATTTCTCACGAAAGCGCGAGGTTTCAATCCTGGCTTTATTTAATTAAACGGATCCCCATGGGGCCTCGACTGTTACATAGTGATTTCCCGTGTAGTGCCGGTTTGCGCGTAAATATTTGGATGAAAAACTGGAAGGTTTGTTTGAAAATTCGATTGTTTGCTGAATTTTGGAACAGTTCAAAAGCTGTAATGAACAAACGTGAATTTATTCATCTCGGTAAACTGTTACCAGTGCAATGTGTTTTCTGTTTCTTGGCACAGACCTTGCCTAATTTATGACCTTAGAAGATGTATAGGTAAACATCAAATGAAAGACGACTTAGATGAAGCTTAGATCATAGTGTTGTTGTTACGGTTATTTTGCTTGAAAAAAGTTTTAAAACGTAAGTAGTAGGTACTAAAACAAGCCCTAGCTCCTATCATTTCGTCACCTACCGCCATAAAGTCAAAGTTTCAGTTAAAGTTAGAAAATTTCGTAAAGAAACTTGCTGCTGAAATATGTTTCGCAACTTAAGTGCACTTTGTGGCTTAGTGTTGATAAATTTCAACCCCGTTTAGGGTTGCCGGAAAAATTCGGAGTAGCCGAATAAATTGGTAAACTTTCGGAAAGCCGGTCGTGTTTTATATAAATTGTAAAGGTAGCCAGAATAAAAAGCATTTAACTCAAAAAACTCAGCAGCTGTAAATCAACTGAAAATGGACATCGGCTTCATTTTGACATTTGAAACCTAGCCTGGACTTCAATTGTCATTTTCGTATTGTGTGATTGGTTAAGCTCTATTGCTGACAACCGGTAATGGATTTCAAGTTAGACAATAAGGCTACAGGTGTAAATATCTGAGAGAATGTATAGTATTCCTTTTTCACAGAACGCTTAGCGTCACCATCCAAGATAATATAAAAAACGGATGATGATCATGATGATGAGTGTGATAAAATAGTGTCATCTCCATAAAAGTCGGAAAGTTTTTTGTGAGTGCAACTCTAAAGTTCCTTATAAAATTGTCATGCTTGTGGCGTTGTCGCGATATTATCCCGACCTATCCCAATCTTTCTCTGCCCGGGGCTGGTGATTAGTTTTGATTTATTGTTTCAGGATCTGGGTAATGCTAGATTATCGTAGACTAGACTAGATTATTGTAATGATTATTATGATTATTAGGGTGTACCATCTTATGTATTGTTTATCTATAGTTACAATAGGATTTGACGACCTCTGTAACGCAGTGGGCGAAGGTCCGCTTGCGACGCAGAAGGTTGCGGGTTCGATCCCCGCCGCGGGACAAATGTTTGTATGATCTACAGATATTTGTCTCGGTTCTGGATGGTTTTTACGAACAAAAAGTATATAAGAAGTATATGAGTCATGTAGTACCCCATAACACAAGCTCTGCTTATTGCTGGGGCTAGATGATGATGTGTGAAAAGTCACGCATTTTTTTTTTTTTTTTTTTTGGCTTATCCTCATAAATATTAAGCAAAAAAGTAACCGCACCGGAAATCGCAGTAGAGGACGGCCCCCCACTAGATGGAAAGACGATCTGGTAAAGGTTGCTGGGGGCCTTTGGGTGCAGGCGGCACAAGATCGATCGCTGTGGAAATCGATGGGGGAGGCCTATGTTCAGCAGTGGTACTGACACGGAGGCGAAGCATCTACGGGCACTCATCTATACACTGTTTGTATATTTGTTTGTTTAAATTGATTAGACTCCGAAACTACAGGACCGATTTGAAAAAAAATTCACCATTAGAATCCCATATTATCCCTGATAAACATAAGCTATATTTTATCCCGGGAAAGAGAAGTTTTCCCGAGAGACCGCGGGTAACACCGCGATGGACAGCTAGTTAATGATATTTTACAAGATAGGTATTATATATCATCGTCACTCATCAAATTTTTGGGACCTCGCAGAAAGTCGCTAACTTTACAAGTATACTTAATAATAAAGAAGGATAGCCTTATCCATATTTTATTATAAATTACTCCGCGGTGTTTGAACTAAAGCGCCCGTTGGTATAGCACTGGCGCTTAATTATGTTATACGAGTTTCATGAATGTGAAATTATGTTTTGTCGGTTCGTTTGATGTCCTTTTATTCTGAAAAGTTATGACCTAACAGATGGCTCTAAAGCGAATATGGTAAATTGAATTTTGCTGCCATTTATTGTTGGAGATAGACATCGTTGAGCTATTATAATGAAATCATTAATTGTAGATACTTGTATTGTCTTAGAGTAGAGGTAGGCCAAAGAAAAGATGGTTGGATTGTGTGAAGGATGACATGAGTAAGAAAGGAGTGAGTGTTGAGATGACGGCTGATAGAGGAGAATGGAAGAACACATGTTGTGCTGACCCCACATAATGTGGGAAAAGGGCAGGGAGATGATGATGATGACTTGTATTGTCTTAAGGATTCTTCTATCTTGTAAAATAAACTCGTATTCTAGCAATTAAACTCTCTAATTCTGATGTTTGGCAGATTATATCAAAATATGTTTTTTTTAGATCATCTTAAGTTTAGGCGTTTTTTCGTGGTCCCATTTTTTTGTTGAATTAATAGGACTACGAGGGAGATCTGTTTCTCGTGTTTTAAATGCTAGATATGTACAGCAGTAATTGAGATGTGTCTTCCCTTTAGCAGTACTAAAAATATTGAGCGTGCTGAAATATCAAAAAGTATTTCAGTAACAATTCTGGAAGTCATTCCTTTCGTTACCAATTTATTGTCTTGACAGATCTCGTGCTTGTTTTAATATGACGATACATTCCTCAACAACTCCGTGTGTTAGGCTTAAGTTTCTAAAGAATAATATTTGTTTGTCTATACTAATATTATAAAGAGGAAAGATTTGTTTGTATGTTTGTTTGTTTGTTTGAAATGAATAGGCTCCGAAACTACTGGACCGATTTGAAAAACTCTTTCACCAATAGAATCCGACATTATCCCCGATGAACATATATTTTATCCCGGGGAAGTGAAGTTTTTCCGAGGGATCGCGGGTAACACCGCGGCGGAGAGCTAGTAATTTATAAACTCTGTTACTCCTGGTAATCAAGTGAGAAAAGCAGCGGGGCAACTGGACTCGAATAACATTAACGTTACATAGAATTTAAAATAAAAAAGCTCACAGTTACAAAATCATTTTACCTTTTCTCATTCTACCTTTGAAATGAAAACTATCTCCAGCGAAAAAAGAAAGTTAAAACAGTCTGAAGCACGACTAAATGACTGGCTATTATGAAAGCCCGCTCTGCGAATCTCTATTTTTCTACAGCATTCTTCAAACAAAATGAGTAACCAACCTCTGGACACCAATAAACAACTTTCACAATGCTCACGTAGTCACTAATAGCTAGATTACACGTACCGAGTACAGTGTTTGTAGGTACTATACTTATACCGAGCACTCGGCCGAGTAACTTGTTGTAGCTTTATTTTAGTGTCAAATTTAGTTGCACGTGTATAATAAAATTTTAAATATATCGATACACTTTGTCATGTTCTAGGCAAATATCAAATGTAGTCAAATTGTGTTCTAGACCCTCCAAGACCGACTCCTTTGTTGTAGTTTGGATAACAAATGAAAAATAAACAATCAAAACTGACCAATGGTGACACATTTTTAACTAAGCATTCCGGAAGACGCAGTAAGCGTGGCCAAAATCTGAGCTCGAAAAAAATATATTCAAAGAACCATCGACACAAAGAAGAGGGTCCAGTTGCTATGTTGTCTATTATTCTAATAGAATCAGTACTTTTGCCCTGGAGAGTCTCGGATTAATTCTGTTGCCATTGTAGTGGTCAGATATGAATTGTGGCCCGCTGGCGCCTGATGGAGCTGTGCTAGCATTGAAGCTACCGCTGCGAGACCTTTTTGATTAAAATGTTGAGCTCTTTATAATAATAAAATGTTTATGGACTTTGGTCCAGTGGGTTAGTGCCTCAATCTTTTCAATTCAAAAGTTCAAAGCGAATCTTGGCCGCGCATCGAAGCCCTGTATTTACAGATATGCATACAGACTATAAACGCTAAAGGAAATCGCGAGGAATCTAGCAATCTAATTAGCAGCGTAGGGCTGAGCAAAGGTCTCCTTTTATCTTCCAAGTCTTGCGATCGCCTTCTCATAAATGTACCACGCGAATGAATCTGAGAGAGCTAGATATAAATATTTTAAGACCATAGCATATGATCGTCCCAAACAGCCTTCGCGAACCTTCGCGAAATCTCGTTTTCTGAACAAATATTGCCATACAAATCTATTCAAATCATTCATAGCTGTACCTACCCGATATGGTACATAATAGAATCGAATCAGAAATCAGGCCCTTGAGGTGAATGAAGTTTCAAGAGGAAGGGATGTTTCGAGGATCTGTTGAAAACCCAAAAGCTGCAAAAAAAAAAAACAATCTTGTCTTGGATTTACTGAGAGTCGTGTTGATCGACAGAAAGCTTTTAATCCAAAGGTCGTGGTATCGAAGAATCCCGGCAGTGCATAAGTCATGGATTTGCCATTTCGGAAAATTTACTTAAAAAAACGCATGCTCTTAAAAGTCTGAGAACTAAAAATTTGTGACAATCTTTACCAGGCCCTGGTGTCAACTGTAATGTATTCTAGGTGTGTGTAAATAAATAAATAAATGACTGTTTTTTTTCAAGGGTTTTTAGAAAAGTGTGCCCCAATATTATTTGTGTACCTCGTAAGTGAAGCTGCGAGCAGGCTGCTAGTCATCTAATCATTGATTCATCATTTCCCTGCACTTATCCTACTTCTATAAGTTGTGGCTACCCACTACTAAAATAAACCACAAGATAGCTTTCATTCCATAAACATAGTCGATTATAGCAATCGTGTACGACAGTAATTCCATTTCAATTGTCCCTGCGAGAGGACCCAGGTGTCTCTTTATCCACGACAGAACCATTTAGTATCAACTGGTCTTGACTCTATTACTTTGTATTGTTTTTCGAACGTAAATAGTTTATAGTTTTTCTCTTTCTTCTCAATTGTTACTTGTTACAAAGAAACTGTATCAATTTAGGTTTGCGTTGGCAAGTAACAAGTAGAAGTACTGTGACAAGTGGTGAGCACCTATAAACATGGTCCTGCATATTAAATTACACAAACTGACAAGGCCTCATTTTTGGGTTGTAAAAAGACGTTTGACCGTATCAATTTAATTCCTAAGCCAATTTAAGTTTTCACTCCAAAAAGTATCTTTTATTGATTTTTTATGACATGTTGCATAATATTTTCAAAGTGAACAGACGTTCACCAATCGCACCGTAGCAACATTACGTCACACGCTCGAATGGACTAAGTTATACAAGAAGCAACAATCAATTTTCATAACAAAACAAAAAAAAAACATTAAGTACATAAATATTTTTTAATATATTTGTTGAACCCAATTCCTGAATTAAGGTAGTTTTAAATGAAAGACCCTATAGACCAATAAATATTATTGACCTAGACACAGGACCTAGACAAAAATGTTGACTCGCCACTGTCCGATCGGTATACAACTCCTGCTGTTATTGCTCGCTGTACATGTTACTTGCTACTGTCCTTGCCCAATGTTAATCGTTCATTACTTTTTTCAGACCATGAGTGCTGTTCAATACGAGATTGTGTTGTCATTTCAGATAATAACGTCAAAGTCAAAGCGAACTTCAAAAGATCTGATACATAAAAGATGTGTGCATGCGGACGGGGTGTCCATCTTCCAGATCCCAGATTTGAATCCCTCAGGATTTTGTGCCTATTCTAAAAGTTTTGTGAAATTGATATGGGATTTTGTGACACTCTAATAGTCGAGATATGGGTGAAAGAGTCGGTCACCCCGACCGCATATTGCCGTTGGGGTGTCATCCTGTATCTAAAAAACTAGGCACATTACAGAAGAACTACCGATGTCACAAAATAATATAGCATCAAACAAAAATTGTGGAGCTAGTATTTAATCTTAAATCACTCTCCTGTGTCGTAAATCTTACTCCAAAAATGACACCCAGACCGCTACCATGCGGTCCGGGTGACCACATGAAAACGTAATTTTAAGTGATATCTTTTACTTGCAGGACCTTTGTGCTTCACCAATAATTGTGAAAAAATATGTGCAAATTTGTGATACAAGAAGCTTGCCTCTACTCTTTGTAGTTTTAATTTTATAGCCTTGAGAACATTTAGGTCACCCAGGCTGTCATTTTTTTCAGTTTTTGTTGAAATGCGCACAAAGTACGAAACGTACGACAGATCTAAAGATACTAATAATTGTGAAAAAAAATGTGAAACATGTTGGTACCAAGATTTAATTAAATAAACTCGTAAATTATCTAGAAAATGTAAATTACGTTTTCTAACCTAAATGTATGAAATAGGGTGACCACAATATTTTTATCAAAGAGAAGATTATGGATAGATCTTGTTTAACCATAGGTACTAAATAAAGGTATTATCTTGGAAAAACAAGATTTATCGCTAGGTGTCCAGTCCCGTAACCAGAAATAGGTAATAGTCGCTAATAAGGAAAAAAATCAGAACCGACTACAAACAAACAGTGAATGGAGAATGAAGATTTCTTTACCGAATGGTTACGGTTACTGTGTCGCGAATTCAATGGTTTTTCCAATCTCAAAAATGCCTAACGTGCAAAAGTTTTCACTTCAAAAATTACTAGAACCCTTCCTAGTTACTCTGAGTCTTGAACCTATAGGTTTAGTCTTAAAACTAATAAAAAAAACTGACAAATACAAATTATTGTCTATCTCTGTCATTCTTATTATTTATAACAGAGAGAGACAATATTTTGAATGATAATGTCATTCGTTCACACACTGTTGACTTAGGTAAAATACTCAGACCTCTGTGACTCAGACAAAATAGAAGTTAAACCTCTAAAAAAGTATCGTTTTGTCTATGAAAGCTGACTTTATTGTCATGATTTGTTTTTATTTGTTGTTGTTTGGTTTTCATTTTATTTGTATTTTGCACGTACTTTTGTAGGTATCCAGAAGTTTGAAGCCTGGCAGCTTCAAACTTCATGAAGTGAAGATGAAGAAGATGGCCACAGACCTTTGTATTGAGTTGTTAGGTTAATAATAGACGCTTTTATGTATCTGCTTGCCTACCTGTGGAGTGGAATCAATAATTAAATACATTTATACCTAATTACCTACTTACTTAATTTTAACCTTTTCTCCATCTAAGGGGGTGTTAGAAATGTTAACAAAAAGTATTTATTGTGTTCAACCTATTTAGAGATAATAATTGAACCTCGTTTATGTAACTGGCTGCTTGGCCTGTTTATTCAGAAGGAATAAAATAAAGTTATTCGTTTTTCAAACAGCAAAGTGTCTTTTAGAATAAATAGGTATTGATTTACCTACTTCTACTGGTACCTACTTGAAAACTAGTTTTATGAAATTATTTTATAAGTGAACCTAAACCTAACCAGGAGCAACCTACAATATCTGGGGGCACGAAAGTGCCGCCAGATATTGTAGGTTGCTCCTGACTAACTAGGTGTGGGCATTATCAAGCTTCACAAGGTAAATAACAATTAATTTGTTTTTTGTAATAATTATGTGCCTTCTTATTGAATAATATAGGCACCTTTTAAATTTTATAACGGGACTTAATCGCGTAGGTATAACATTTGTTTATTTACCTCGACGTTTCAGTAGCGTTACAGCTACCGTGGTCACGAGAAGACTGCCCGCCGGTACTCGTTCGCCTCTTCGACCGATGAGAAACTACCCTCATTCGGTCAACACAAAATAACATTAGGGTCGCGACACACTACACTGACAACATCCAAGTTAGTACTAGACGTTCTTACACGACCCGAACACTTCTTTATCACTGGATCCCACGTTGACGACAGTTTGTAGCCGCATTCCCGGTTGAAATTTTTGTGTTTCTTTATTTCAACTGCTTCACGCACAATTCTAGTATAATAATGGCGATCATTGGAAAGGACTAAAGGTTGATGTAACTCGATCCAGTGGTTTGATCCTGATTCTAGTAAGTGCTCCGCTATGGCTGATTTATACACCTGGCGATTTTTGACAGCTGCGATATGTTCTTTGACACGCTCAGCAATAGTCCGCTTGGTCTGTCCAATATAAGAACTGCCGCAACTGCAATCGACCTTGTATACACCAGGTGTTTGATAGGGTATAGTATCCTTGACTGTTCCTACTTGAGAAGCTATCTTGAGTAGTGGAGTGAAGACGGTCTTAATTGCGTACTTCTTCAGCAAAGAACCAACCTTGTCTGTCACCCCTCTAATATACGGCAAGTATGCTCGTTGTCTCGGAACGTCATCTTTCAGTACCCTATTCAAACGTCTAGCACTCATGTTCCTCACCCCGTAGTTATTCTTCACTAGCACTCCTTTAACATGTGTAAGTTCTTCCTGTAGAAAGTCTGGGTCACACAATGCATTATTTTGTGTTGACCGAATGAGGGTAGTTTCTCATCGGTCGAAGAGATACATAAAAGCGTCTATTATTAACCTAACAACTCAATACAAAGGTCTGTGGCCATCTTCTTCATCTTCACTTCATGAAGTTTGAAGCTGCCAGGCTTCAAACTTCTGGATACCTACAAAAGTACGTGCAAAATACAAATAAAATGAAAACCAAACAACAACAAATAAAAACAAATCATGACAATAAAGTCAGCTTTCATAGACAAAACGATACTTTTTTAGAGGTTTAACTTCTATTTTGTCTGAGTCACAGAGGTCTGAGTATTTTACCTAAGTCAACAGTGTGTGAACGAATGACATTATCATTCAAAATATTGTCTCTCTCTGTTATAAATAATAAGAATGACAGAGATAGACAATAATTTGTATTTGTCAGTTTTTTTTATTAGTTTTAAGACTAAACCTATAGGTTCAAGACTCAGAGTAACTAGGAAGGGTTCTAGTAATTTTTGAAGTGAAAACTTTTGCACGTTAGGCATTTTTGAGATTGGAAAAACCATTGAATTCGCGACACAGTAACCGTAACCATTCGGTAAAGAAATCTTCATTCTCCATTCACTGTTTGTTTGTAGTCGGTTCTGATTTTTTTCCTTATTAGCGACTATTACCTATTTCTGGTTACGGGACTGGACACCTAGCGATAAATCTTGTTTTTCCAAGATAATACCTTTATTTAGTACCTATGGTTAAACAAGATCTATCCATAATCTTCTCTTTGATAAAAATATTGTGGTCACCCTATTTCATACATTTAGGTTAGAAAACGTAATTTACATTTTCTAGATAATTTACGAGTTTATTTAATTAAATCTTGGTACCAACATGTTTCACATTTTTTTTCACAATTATTAGTATCTTTAGATCTGTCGTACGTTTCGTACTTTGTGCGCATTTCAACAAAAACTGAAAAAAATGACAGCCTGGGTGACCTAAATGTTCTCAAGGCTATAAAATTAAAACTACAAAGAGTAGAGGCAAGCTTCTTGTATCACAAATTTGCACATATTTTTTCACAATTATTGGTGAAGCACAAAGGTCCTGCAAGTAAAAGATATCACTTAAAATTACGTTTTCATGTGGTCACCCGGACCGCATGGTAGCGGTCTGGGTGTCATTTTTGGAGTAAGATTTACGACACAGGAGAGTGATTTAAGATTAAATACTAGCTCCACAATTTTTGTTTGATGCTATATTATTTTGTGACATCGGTAGTTCTTCTGTAATGTGCCTAGTTTTTTAGATACAGGATGACACCCCAACGGCAATATGCGGTCGGGGTGACCGACTCTTTCACCCATATCTCGACTATTAGAGTGTCACAAAATCCCATATCAATTTCACAAAACTTTTAGAATAGGCACAAAATCCTGAGGGATTCAAATCTGGGATCTGGAAGATGGACACCCCGTCCGCATGCACACTAAAAGATTTAAGAGAATGTCTACCACGCCTCGGGGAAACAGTCGTTATCCTGCTGTGTCAAAACGATAACTTATACTTTGGTTTAAAATACACTCCAAAGACTATACGTAAATCTAAGATCACCATACATTTGCCTTCACTGCATCTGACGATAAATCAATTTAATGCATCGTCTATACGTGTGGCGTCAAAACCATTCCCCTAGACTTTGCTCAAAGCATGCCCATTGTGGTTAGGATATGAATGATCTAGCCTCTATTGAACGAAATAGCCTGGGGCGTGATTTGGGGTGAAGATTTCAATAGCTTCATAATCGTGGTGTTGAATGTATGTGTTGTGTAGGCATTTTGATTCAATAAGCACACATAGAAGATACCTATGTATATACATTTGTATTTTCTTATTATTTATCAAATATTATAGAAATGTAGATGCCGTGTTGCTAGAGAGAGCCACGTTTTTTTATCCAAAAATCAAGGGTTCTAATCCCAGCCATGCTCAGTGTTTACGCTTATTGATGTCACCCTGTTAGGCCCAGTCTGAAAATCAGCGCTGTCTCCCTTGGGAGCAGCAATAAAGCTGAGACTGGACCTATTTGGCACCACAGCATAGGTACATTGTTTGTTATAATTATTTTTTTATCTCTTCTTTTTTTATTGTTTTTTATATAGTTATTAATTATTTTTTTTGTTCCCCGTCTCGTTCTTTGTTATCTTTGCCTGTATGTGTGTTGTCTTTATTGCCTGTAACCGTGTTGTGTGTGTCAAATAAATATATTCTTATTCTTATTCTTATTCTTATTCTTATTTGTATGCGCATCTTAACAAAGGTATACCTCGTGAGTATCGTCAGGAAACCAGTTAGTAAACTAAAAGGAGGCAATGGGTTTGCAACCTGTCACGTGTGGTACGCTAGTTCTAAATATGGACCAAATAGAGAAAATATAGAGTAAATAGGTTCCTTCTAGGTAAGCATGCTCCATCTTAGACCTCACTACTGCTTAACATCAGGCAGAGTGAGGTCAAATGCTGACCTATTTAATAAAAAAAAAAAACATATTTGGTTGGACGTTCTTACACAATTGCTGTCTTTAAAAACTTTAATGCCTGAAAATAATCTTGAGTGACTTGATCTGTAAAAGTAAAAAAAGTGTAAAAGTAGTTTTTTTTACTTGATCTGTAATGTATATTGTGCCTTAGGGACAGTCCAGTTCTTATTGCATTTCGTCCTTCGATCAACAATTGATCCAAAATTTCGTCATAACAATGCAAAATGTGTTTCAAAATAGCGCTAGACATATTTATTCGTCTGAGATCTATCCTTTTAAAGTGGTTTTTGGAATATCTTCTGAACTTCATTGTAATAAAAGATATTATCTAGCATTCCAGTCTTCGGATTTCAATAAAATCTATGCTTTGCGTGTTCCGACAGCCATTGTGTAAATCCTTAGTTCAGGAGCTGCTGTTTATTTTCTACATTTATATTTTTTAGCTTTACTTAAAACTTTTCTTTTCATCATCATTTGCCTGCCCAATGATCTTTTAGTATAAAATCTTTTAGTATAAAAGATCATTGCGCTTATCCCATTTCTGCGAGTTCGGCACAATATGTTCTCTTCTTCCACTCTTCCCTATCACTGATCATCTAAAAATTTAAAACCTGTTTTATTATTTCACTTACTTTTTAACATCTAAGATACTTACTTCAATCACTCCTATCATATTCAATTAGGAGTTTTCGGATGTTTGATTCTCAACCACTGCTGCACTGCCTTTCTTTACAGGGATAATATAATAGATATAGACCGTAGTATAGGTAACATTACTAGTATGATTACGCCTTATTACCCGACTTTCGCCTATTTCAGGCGTGATAAGCAGGCAGACAGAGCCACAGTATTTGCTTTGAACCTTGGAGATGGAGATAAAAGCATTCGTCTAACTAGACCAAAAGATAGCAGCTTTTCTTAAATATTAGTTGCCTACACTAATATTTAAGAAAAGCTGCTATCTTTTGGTCTAGCTAGACGAATGCTTTTATCTCCATCTCCAAGGTTCAAAGCAAATACTGTGGCTCTGTCGTCTCCTATCTTACTATCTCTTCGTTGTTGAAAGATGTTTGATAACAAAACTTTGATCAATTTTCGACTTTATTACTTTAACATTAGTAACTTTATTGATAGTGATTTGAAATCGTAAATGTTTTCTTAAGCATACATTTTAAATGAAATTAAGTATATTAATGTTGGTTCATAGAAATGTAAATTTTTAGTCTTGAAAAGTTTCATTCAAGTATCATTGAATTGTATTCTTGAAGAACACTTAGGGTGAGGACTGAGGGCCTAATAAAAAACTATAATAGCGTTAATTTTAAGTTATGAGTCACATATAAGGAATCACTTACAGTGTCACCAATAAACACTATGTAAAGTTTTTCTTTAGTTCAACTTAAGAATAAGCAAAATGGCAACCAATAAACCATTTAGAAAGTTCCACCTTGCATAACTTTGACATTTCTTTCATACAAACGCTATTCCGAAGTTCCACCAGCTAGTACCCTTGTTTAAATTTAGTGTAACCACAGAATACATATTAGTAGGTACTGTAAAAATATTTTCATAGGTACCACCAAAGAGTTCGTATATATTTTACTCGTACATACCAAGGAGTTTTTGTTTAAGTTCTTCCAGATAAATTTACAGGAGAAAAAAATAACTTTATCTGGAACAAATCTTACATTCCAATAGAAGAGGTAGCATGGCGAGAAGGTTTTATAAAATAAAAATCGTAATTTGATAATAAAAACGAGCGCGGAAATCAAAAATGATTTTGTAACTACTAAAAATAAACTAATATATACTAACTATACAAAGAGGTTTAAAAAAATTATTTCCCTGACTAAAAGAGCACAAAATAATCATAAAATAATGACATCATATAATAAATCTAAAACGACATGGGAGATTATCAACAAAGCACGGTATAATATTCCCAAAGAATCAATCAATAAAATAACATCCAATAACACTGACATACATAACCCCACTGACATTGCACAAATATTTAATAACTATTTTATTGATAAGATAAAACCCATCCCTGACTATGGAAAAAATGTGACATCCAATATCTGCCAACGTAAAAATTCTATGTTTATGGCACCCTGCTTGCCTCAGCATATAAATAAAATTATAAACAGTCTAAAAAATACTAATAGCGCTGGTTTTGACGGCATTACAACAAAAATTATTAAGGCTGTAAACTATTACATTAGTCCTCATCTCAGCCACTTGATAAACCTTAGCATATCAACTGGTTCATTCCCTCAAGACCTTAAATTGGCCATTATAAAACCTCTTTTTAAAAAAGGTAACAAAAACCTGGTTAGCAGCTATAGGCCCATAGCATTGTTATCTATATTTTCAAAGATTTTTGAAAAATATATATATACAGAAGTCTATGACTACTTGGAGAGGAATAACATTCTATGCAACGAACAAAAAGGGTTTAGACGAAACAAAACTACAAGTATGGCAATTTATGATTTTTATAAAAACATAATATGCCAGGTAGACAGAAATACTCCTGTGTGTGCTATATTCTGCGACATGACTCAGGCTTTTGACTACGTGGATCATGACATCTTAATCAAAAAACTTGAAACGTATGGGATAAGAGGAAACGTTTTAGAACTGCTTCATTCTTATCTAAGCGATCGTCGACAAGTCACAGAAATTTTAAAATTAGATCGAAATTCAAAATGTGAAGTGAATTATAAATCATTAGAACGAGTGGTAAAATATGGTGTTCCCCAGGGAAGTGTACTAGGACCTTTGCTTTTCATATTATATATAAATGACTTACCCAAAACAATACAACACCCAATGACATTATTTGCTGATGATAGCACAGTAACTCTTAAGTGTACTGACATTAATTCATATAACTCTGACATTAGTAATTCATTAAAATCAATTATTTCTTGGCTTGATAACAATAACTTAAAAATAAATTTAGAAAAAACTAATATAATGCATTTTAGTCAAAGAGGTATTAATCCAACCCACATAAGTTTAGAATTTAACGGTAATGTAATAAATCAGGTTGACTCTACACGATTTTTAGGAATAGAGATTGACAGAAAACTAAATTGGAAAAATCACATCAACCTACTAAGCAAAAAAATTTGTAGCTCATCCTATGCGCTGTACAAGCTGTCCTCTACAGTGAACATAGATACTTTAATTACCGCCTACTACGGAATAGTCGAATCACTATTAAGATATGGCATAATTTTTTGGGGTAATGCAACAGACAAGAATTTCATTTTTAAAATGCAAAAGCGCTGTATTCGTTCTATGTTCAAACTGCAAATGACTGATAGCTGCCAGCCGTGGTTCTTAAAGTATAAAATTCTTACACTTCCGTCACTCTACATATTTGAAACAGCATTGTTTGTAAGACACAATCCTCACCTTTTTCCACGCATATCTGACATTGTAGTACGCAACAGACGAAATGACAATAGATTAATAACACCGAGTTGCAAAACAACGCTGTTGCAAAAAAGTATAGTCTGCATGGCATCTAATATATATAATAAAGTTCCTACGCCATACAAAAAGCTAAATAATAATCAATTTAAATCTAAGTTAAAATTATTATTAGTTACTAAATGCTACTATGACATTGATGATTTTTTGGCGGACAAATTGTGACATTTTATTTTATTTTTATTTTTTATACTTAGTTATTATTTTATTTTTTAGATGACAAATTTTAATTTTAATACGCGCCTCTGTTAAATTAATTTGCACACCGATAAGTTTCGGTAAAGCATGTTGTGACTTCTAAAACTTTTGATCTTGCATGTAAATGTAAACTACACAATGTTTTAAGCAAATAAATTATCTTTATCTTTATCTTTATCTGTAATAAAAAAATTACATGTGAAATATTGGCGAATGCACAAAAAGTGCGAAGCCATTATGAGAAAAAAAAACAAGAATGACAAACAAAATGACCAATTCAGTCAGCTTTCATAGACAAAATGATACTTATTTTGAGGTTTCTCGTTGGATGCGATGTTGCCGATCTGTGCATCTTCACGTAACAGAAGGACAGTTACCTCAGAGTTCCACCTTGTTTATTGGTCAGAATTTTTTTCTGACTTATTCTGAATTAACGCAAGGTACAGCTATGCGATGTGTAAATTTGATAGAACTTCGGAATAACTAGTTTTTATTGGTGAGACGGTTAATCTTTATGAGTTTCATACAAAAGTTCTGTTTGTGCTACACGGGGAGACGAAATCAGTTTCTGGTAAAGCGACATTATTTTATTTTACGCGACACACAACTCAAAAAATTTGGGTCGTTTAGCCTCCTCACCCTTATCATCGGTGACCCAAACAGAAAGGTGAAGGACCTCAAGATACAGATTCATCAGCATAAAAAGTTTAATCGCGCAATCAGGAAAATAGAACATAAAGGACCTAGAGGGGCCCTGGTCCATAAAAAAATAATTTCCCTCAGTCGCCTAATGACGTCATTCTACAATCTTCTTACAATTGAAGGGATAGATAAAGGAATAATGACGTCACCTTAGAGGAACAATAGGCAACCGAGCGTTGATAGTCCTTGAGAGATGTATTAGTGTTCAGGGATAGCAGGCGATGGGCTTGTGAAGTTTTGACACACGTTAAATTTTAATTATGTGGAATAATGCATTAAATAATGAAGTGTAATAATGAAAGGTCTTTGAAATCTTTCTTTTAGACCTCCAGAAATCTCTTAGGCATCTCGGTGTATAAATAAACATCAGGAGATCTCTTAAAAACTCATTACCTAGCTGATTTTAAAACCGTAATAACCAGTTCTTTTTGTAATTTAGCTCTTGAGTCTTGGTTTAAAAAGTTCATAGTTGTACTCTACATCTAGTTCATTACTACTCTGTAACTGAAGCGAAAAATATGACACTACCCTCACCTTGTCTCATTGAGAGAAGGTGGAATGTTTAACTGTTTTTGGGGGATTCTAATGGCCATTGGATTTTATTCATAATTTGAGACCTTTGATATTTTTTCATTTTCTTTTGCGTTCCTGGTGTTCGAGAGGTGTTTTGCTTAGTGACAAAGTAAAAGTTGTGGTTATAACACACTAGGTTCTGCGCGCGGCTTCGCCCGCGTGGTACCAACATTTTGAATAGCCTATATGCTATCTACGCCTATTCCAAGTTTCATCAAAATCGGTTCACTTTAGGCGTGATTGAAACACAAACATACAAACATCTAAACAAACAAGAGATGGGATATTATATGACTGGGATTCTATCAGTATTGAATACGTGGGCAGGTGGCAAGCTTTAGCTTGTTTTATACTATGTAGTGGTAGTGAAGTTGTCCACAACATGTAACTACATAATCCCAGCGCTAAAATTGTGATGCCAGAACTGGCACTTTTTTACTTTCAAACTATTAACCAGAAAGTATCGGGATATTTCCATTTTCTTTTATCCGGGGATAAACAGGCAATCCCATTACGGCACAGATGGCGAGACGTGGACACTCCACCGCGTATAATACTGACTGTCTAGGATATACTTTATTCGAAGTTACTCCGCCTTAGTGTTAGAACCTCGCTTCCTTATTTCTTTCAAGACTTTACTCGGAACTCTACAAGTATATCTATAGCATCTTTGTGCTCCCATCGTCTTATACTTGTACTTAGTCTAGGTACTTAGCACAGTTTCCTATATGTGGGAACTTGTAATTAGCCATCAGACAGAACACAATAATGTATTCGTACAGGACCTAGTTCCCAAACTTAACTAAGTTCTCCTAAAAAGTACAACTGTTGCTTCAAGATTGTATACATAAGACCTTTCTGAATAAAATTATTTCAGTATGGTTTATCAAAACAATTTGACTGACTCCTGCACTCTCCTTTCTTTATTTATTTACAGCTAACGCTAGTTCAGAAGCCAGGGCTTTAACTTGAACGAACTGTTAAGTTGGTTTTCAATTAATTTTTTTTAATATAATTTAAAACGTTAGTGCCACACGAGCGAAGTAAGGGCTGGTAAAACATTAACCAATATAAATTATCATATTGATTCCGAGCATTCATCTCCTTTGGTAGTTCATGAAGACGAACCCTGAATGGATCTTTCTGTTACCCGCGCTCAAATCGCTAATTTCAAAGCCGGACTTAATTCCAGGAGGTCACTACCCAAAGCACGGGTTCCAAGAACGTCCTCAAGTAATATCGTAAACCTCCAGTTAATTCTGCGCATTTTGCACCAGAATTTGCGCTAATAAGTCTCCCTGTTGGAGGGCTGCCTTAAATTATAAAGCTTATTAAGGATCGTTCCCTTGTGTACCGTAACCTGCCGCAATGAAATGTTCCAAGCTGCACGCTTACACCAAGTTTCGTCAAGACTTCATTTGTTATGTATACCTACCGTGGCTCTTGAGGTTTCACTGGGTCTGATTAATTAAATTTTGTAACGTTTTTTCGCTCTTTTGATGCAAATCTTCAGTCTAGACAGGTTTGACCTCGGGGTCGAATAATGCTTTGTCTGATTGATACGGAGAATTTATTATCGAAAATTCTGCAGAAATTTTCTGATAAAGAATTAGTAGGTTAAAGTTAGATGTCACTTCCTGTTACGAGTATGTTCTGCTCGCCTAGTACTTTGGACAGCAATCTGCATTTTCGTGTTCTGGAATTAACTTACAGATGTGTCATTGATTCAAGCTCCCCTCTTACCTACGGTCTTTTACCCAAAAGTAAGTTATCCATCAGGGAAGGTAAATCACAATTCGCAACATCTGATGTGCAAGGGACGGTACCAGGGCTACCATTAAACAAGCGATTAACATGCGTTGTCCATTTCAGCGAGGTGTTCAAATTACACAAGGCAATTTAAACTTGTAGGCCCGATGAGGTCTTGCGTAGTTCATTATTAGAAAACATTGGGCCACTGGGATTTGCACAGGTGAGGGGAAGGATAATGAAGTTTATGTAGTCTGTGGAAGGTTCATTTTCAGAACGACCGTTCTTGGAAGTATTCATCCTGAAAATTACATCATGCTACCCTACGACTTTTATCTGAAACGTCTATTAAAAGCTAGCTAGTTCCTTAGGCCTTGGGGAATACGAGTATACCTTTTTATTTGTGATTTTATTGAGCTCTTGGAACTTTTTCGCGGAATGCAGCTGGTAAAAAGGAATGAGAATTAATTGAATACGGAAGACGGATAAGAATGCAATAATTTTAGCATTGAAAACTTTTTGCATAGATTTTTTTTAGCCAATCGCTAGTGGTCGGGTCGTGCTTGCTTAGTCGTTCTTGATAGATAAGTAACGTTCTAAACGGTCCGTAAGTGGCTGGGTGACTTACAGTGGCCTTTTTATCTGAGCGCTTCCGTGCTTCGGAGGGCACGTTAAATTGTCGGTCCCGGCTATTAAGTCGTTAAGCCATGACGGAGGCCTAACAACACCGTCACTAGTTGGCCACTGACTCATACGAACTTACTTTAGCAAATCTTCGCAATACTTCTTGTCGTGTCACATCTTAAGTTAATTCAAACCAATGTTGTGAAAGAATTTGAAATATGCTTCATCGCCTCTTTTCGCGCACCTGATGTTTTCGAACGTTCTACATTCGACAGGCAGTTTACTTAAAATAACACATCTTTGATTCATATTTTCAAAAGACTTGGGTAATCCAAGATATTCCCGACACGTGTTCAACGCTTTCGCTGTTTTGACAGCTAATGTAATATGTATCGGGTATTGGCTCTGACTGGAGACTTTTATCGATAGTGATATTGATGCTGACTCGTTTGAGTGAACGCGTGAGGATATCTTTGTAAATAAGGCTGCTTTCGGAAGGAAGAATTACTGAAGAACTTAAAAATTCAAAGGGGCAATCCTATTAACGCAAGTAAAGCTGCGGGCGGAAGCTAGTATAGTAAGTACATATAAAATCATGCCTCTTTCTTTTACGATGAGTTTACGTATCTTTGTCATAAAAAGAACTAAACAGCTCGTTGTAGACATTAAAATCTAGCCTAGTATAAATAAATGTATTTGGGGTGCTTGCTCAAGACTACAATATAGACAGAATAAGTCCATTCTATACGTAATATTATCAATTCTGATACAAGCCTTGATTCGAGTCTGCTCTGACAGTTCTAGTTCCACGGCCCATCTATAACAGACAGTCTGGTGTCCACGAACCATTCGGAAATTCAATTTCCGATATGATACGATCCGCTAAGAGATTACGGAAGATAGCAGTACACTTCACTATATCAGTTACTGACGTATTTGAAATTGGAATGGGAAATGTATTTAGACCATCGAAACAAATCGAATGCAACAATAAATTCAAAAAGTTTTTGTAAAAAGCTTTGATTGAATACTCAAATCACAGATAAAATTAACGAAACTCACACATAACTTTATTTAGACAATTTAAAATGATTAAAGTCCAATATATATGCCTTTTTACGTGTCATGGAAAGTAAATAATATGAAGTTTTGTGTACTCTTAACATTATATAAGATACTAGGGCCATTCATTTTGAAAACTTGAAATAATACTCACTTTGAAAAAATCTTAGGAAACACTTGATTTTGAAATTTTACATCTCAAAGATTGTCAAATGCTCTTCATAAATCACTTATAACACCTCATCCTCAACCACTGGTTTGGGGCATACGGCGTGTAAATCGACGCATCCGAATCGCTTTCCGAAAGCCTTAAATTATTCGGAAACTGTACGACATTGGACAATTTTCCCACGTAAAAGTCCTCGACAGTGACCTTCTTCACGCGCTTTGAAGGTCCTGCCTTTAGAGGTCTGCCTCTTCTCTTTCTTGATTTATCCTGTTTTGGGACGAGGATTTGGTCTCCGCTTTCTGGTTTGTACTCATGAGGAATACTAACTTGGATTTCTTCAGATACGTTGATTAGTTGGACAGAGTCTGTTCCTTCGTTTGCGATGGATATCTGTCCGGATAATCCAGCTTTGATGGCTTGTCTGGAAATTAAATATTAATTAGATTTTTCATTTCGCAAAATACGCGCATTTTAACACAATAGAAGAAATCATCGAGTTGCATCAGTATTCTGATAGTCAATGGGCTTACATATTTATTTTGCAAAAATAATGCCTCCATCATGACCTAAAAACTTAAATAACACCTACAAATAACGTGCCCTCCGAAGCACAGAAGCGCGTTGATACTGCCACTCACACATCCACGGGTCAGAACGTTGAACTTCGACGATCGACTACCAATCTACACCACGAGCGCTTCGTTCTTTGAGATGAAAATGAAGTTACCTGACTTCGTCTGCCGAGTTCACTTCCATTGCTTTTGATTCCAGCGTCTCCGAACTATGCTGGTTCGGATTCTTTGTGTCCTTGGAACAGATGGAACGACTCATACTCATACGACGTTCTTCCACGTTTGTTTGTTTTTTAGAACTTGATGCAACATAGGGATCTTCCATATCAATTTTGAATTATATTTGAGGTGTTTTTTAGAAGATAAAATTACTTATCAAAAAAATATTTTTACAAGAAAATATTGTGATTAGACGTTTTGGAATGTCTGCTGTCAAAAGAAGACTATGACTACTTTGAGATTCTCTTCGATCTCAAAAAGGAGATTCTTTTGAAACTTTCCCTTAGATCCAATGATATTAAATCTTAGATCTTTGTATTTCATCGTTTTTCAGATTCATTAAAGAGCTACATATAAAAATTATAATTAAATCAACTAAACTACCGTATACCATACTGGTAAGCATTGCAGGTCTATTGCTAGCAGAGCAAGCTCCTCAGACTGAGACCCGTCTGCATTCCTCGCAGACAAATACCCATTCGACTATCGTGCACTTGGTATTTACCTTGGAACCGCGGTCTAGGTCTTGTTAGCTCAGTTTAATATCAGCTAGGTTGCTGTAATTAATATAATCCTCTTTATTACATTTCGTCTTTTGCTATAACAAGGGCATCTACATATTTTCCCTTTTGTCTTTTGCAAAAAAAATATTATAAAGCGGCTGTTACACAATAAGAGTTTCGCGCACGCGAGCGGCGAAAACTCGTATGCGATTATCCCTCGGCAAAACTCGCCATTCGAGTCTCGCCTGCGGTTGTTTACATTATGACAGAAACTCGTATTATTCAAGCGATTCTCGAATGCGAGTATGACATGCGAGAGGCGAGGCTCGAAGCATTTGTTTACACTAGGCGAGCGAGCATATTATTGCCTAGAGGAAATCGCCGCTCGCATGCGAGAAACTCTCCTTGTGTAACAGCCCCTTTATAGTAAAAGTTTGTTAAAAATAGTTTCTGAATTACGAATAATATTACGATCTTAAGATAAATGCACACTATGATCCATTGGTCGCACTGTGCATTTCTCAAAGACTAACCATTGAGAATTAATGTCAAAATACAATTTTGCCACCAACCAGCAACACAAAAGTTACGCGTAACTAAAACAAAAAAGTATAAGCAACTAGTTGGTCCCTAGTTTCTGTTCGTATTAAATAAGTTGACTAAATCCAAGCGAGCAAACTATAGTTTAATGAGCTGTGTATCAGCATACTCAGTTAATAATTAATTAATTAATGCATCGAAGTAAGTTCAAGGAGGGAACTCCCTGAAGCTCCCAACTTGCTGATTTCGAAATTTCCGTTAAGCTTGAATGTCTGGGTTTAGCAACGCATTAAAAGCTAAGAGGCCTATCTATGCCCATCAGTGGGTGAAATCGGACTGCGTATGATGATGATGATGAAGGACTTTCTTGTATAAGACAAGTGTATATCCAGGTGACGTGGACAACATAATCAGTAGTTATGGCACCTGTAAAATATTCCATCATCCCAAATAAAGGCTATTCACTCAGGAATGGTGTGATGCTTGGGCTTATTCCTCAGTTGACCCGTCATTTTGTAAAAAAAATAGTGGCACTCCAGGAGTGTCGGCAGAAGTGAAAACTTTTTTTTTTTTTTTCATTGGAGATCTGAATTCAAATTCAAATTCAAATCGTTTATTTGTGATACACAGGTTTACAAGGTGTTTGTATTTTATAGAGAGCCACTGTGATCTACCCACTGGGTGTACAAATTAGGTACCTATTATATAATATTACATGCATTTCATTCACAATAAATTCAACATAATTCTAATTTTAAAGAACATTCATAAATTAATAAGTTACATTTAAAAATACAAAGTCAAAATTAATAAAAAACACTGTCAAAATGAAAACATAAAGTCAAAATTAATAAATACTGTCAAAAAATTCTTTCATTGAGTAAAACGTATTGTCGATGAGATAATTAAATAGCTTAGTCCTGAATGTCATAAATTCATCACAGTTCCTAATGTCAGCAGGTAATTTATTATAAATTCTAGCAGACATCACAAAGACACTATTATCGAAGAGGGATGTTGTAACGTCAGTCCTTAGTTGCAAATAATTACGGCTACGTGCACTAGAATTATGGGGGAAAAGATGTGCATGTCTTTTTATATGCAAGGCTATTTCATAAATATATAAAGATGTCAATGTTAGTAATTTAAGTTTTTTGAAAAAGGGCCTGCAACTATCCTTTCTTTTAAGACCGCATATCGCTCGTATACAACTCTTTTGCACAATAAATAAACGGTCAATTTTTACAGCGTTCCCCCAGAAAATTATACCATATCTTAGCCTTGAAACAACATTTCCATGGTACGCTGTAATAACGGTTTTCTGACTGGCAACCTTTCTCAGCATACGTAGCGCATAGGCAGATTGAGCGATTTTTCCAGATACGAATTCTATGTGTGATTGCCATTTCATATTGCTATCAATATAGAGTCCAAGAAACTTTGTTGTTGGCGTTTCGCATATTTCTTTATTTCCAAATACAATCTTGTTTCCTAATTCACCGAATCTTGTTTGTTGAAATTTCATAACTTTTGTTTTGTCTAAATTTATTTGAAGATTATTATGTTTAAGCCAATCTATTATGGAACTTATGCTCTTTATTATGTCATTTTGTTCATAGCACACTACAGTACAGTCATCTGCGAAGAGTATCATTGAATTCGATGTTGCCATTGTTATGTCATTGATATAAATTAAAAATAATAGAGGCCCAAGGACGCTACCTTGGGGTACACCATGCGTCACAATTCTCTCAGTAGATATGTACACTTTTTCAAGTTTGGTTTTCGGGCAAATTTTTGTTATTTGTGTAATCTGAGTCCTGTCACTTAAGTATGATTTCACTAGGTCTAATGCAACTCCCCGTACACCATATGTGTCCAATTTATTCAATAAAATACTGTGCTCTACATAGTCGAATGCCTTTGTCATATCTAGAAATGCTGCATAGACTTCTTGATTTTTGTCTATTCTTGGGTATATCATTTCTAAGAATTCATAGATTGCTGAGTCAATAGATTTATTTTTACGAAAGCCCTTTTGCTCTTTTATCAGTAGTGCGTTGTCTTCAAAGTAGTCATAGAGATTTTTAAAAATTATTTTTTCAAATACCTTGGAGAAAACGGGTATCAGAGCCACTGGTCTATAGTTTTGAATGTCAAACTTACTATCTTTTTTATGTATAGGCTTCACAACTGTTGTTTTTAACTTCGAAGGAAATACCCCTTGTTCTAGACATAGATTAATAATGAAACTTATGACAGGTGAGATAAGGTTGCACACATATTTTATAACATTAGTAGTTATATTGTCAAATCCAGTACTGTTTGTGTTCCTTAGATAATTTATTACAGTACATATATCTTTAGCTATGGTTGGTTTTAAGAATATTGATTTCATAGAGCAATTTTTACATGTGTTCTTATATTTATTCATTTTGTCTGATGAAGTATATGGTACTAAATCTACGTAGTAGTCGTTAAATGCTTGAGCAATTAGAGTTGGGTCCATTATTATCTCTCCTTTTAAATTAAGATATTCTATATTTCCATTAGAAAAAATTTGTTTATTCTTATTAATTATGTTCCAGGTCGCTTTTGATTTATTTGTAGACTTTAATATGTAGTAATCGTTTTGGGATTTTTGTGTCAATTTAATTATCTTATTGTATCTCGCAGAGTAGTCTTTGAACCTATTTTTATCGCTAAGGTCTTTTGTGACTCTATATTTCCAAAGTAGAGCCGTTTTACGTTTACTGCATGCTTTTATACCCTTAGACATCCATTTGGGTTTTTGCTTGGTCCATCTTTTTATCCTTACTTTAGGAAAACACAGGTCATAATATAATTGAAAAGTTTCATGAAATATTGTAAAGGCTTGATTAGCGTCTCTTGCATTATAAATATCACTGAAGGAAAGTTGGGCGATACACTTCCCAAATTTTTGCAAATTATCTTTACAGTAATCTCGTTTTTCAGTATACCAGTATTCAAATGCATGTACTTGAACGGTGCTCAACTTGACAAATAGCCAGGTGTCGGTGAGCAGTCACGTGGCTCGCACGTGACTTTTTCGAGGTGAGTCCAAGAATTTTTCTCATCTCAAAACTGCCAAACGCACATCATGACTGTGACCAAGGCATCGTAGTTTTTCTATTTAAAAGTTTTTGAAGATAGTCTACTACTTTTCTATTCTACTCTTGATCAAAGCTGTAATGCCAAATCGTTGAGGCAAATAAAAAGCTCTTATCTCATTTTAACATTATATACTGAAAAGTATATATCTGTTTGGATATATCTTCTGGGTTTCGTGAGGAACAAACCGCATTTTCACAGGATGAAAAATTGTTTACGGCGATAGCTACACGATCGCGAGTTAGAGTTCCGTAGTAAAAACCCCTAATTTCCTGCACCCTTTCATTTATAACGCGGCAATCTGGGTCCCGTAGCTTATTTATAGAGGTCCCGAGCGTTTGATGGGTGGGAGTCAGAATGTGTAATGATAAAGGTTGTAAAAAGTTGTGTAGACTTGCGACTTTCTCTTTGACGACACGACTTTATTCCTTAGCGTTTTGAAGGAAATAGTCATGGAAAAAGTTCCGTTTCAACTTAGCAATGATAATGTACCTTGTTGATAATGCCACTAGCGTTCACTCGTCTACTTTTGTGATCGCACAGTTCAACTTTTACCTCTAACTTATCAAGAACGACTAAGCCAGCTGATAGATCCTTATTTTTAGAGCGTCAAAAGATAAGTCGATGAGTATTGTCGCCGGTCTGCGCGGCACTGCATTTCGTGTAGCGACTTTACGAGTGTTAGTTTGGCTATTTGGACCGTGTCTATGATAAGGTATCGTCGGGATGGCCGTAACCCTTTTATCTGCAGTGTACGTGGTGACTTGGAGCTTTAGTGAGACGCCAAACGGAATATTTTGATTTGGGAAATTTGGGTGAGTTGTTCTGATATCTCTTATCTTCTGTGTTTAACCTCCGTTTTTCAATACTTACATATTTGATTTTTATTATTTTGTTACATTTCATTTTTTTACTTCCGGACCGGGTTCGTACTTAATAATATGCATTTTTAAATAAAATACTTATAATTTTAGATTCAGAAATGAACAGTCTTATCAAAAATGTTCGATTCCGACGGGATTCGAACCCGCGACGATCAGACGATCCTCCTAAAGCCGGAGTGCCTTCAACCGCTCGGCCACGGAACCCCTGACGTCAGATTCGAAATTCTTGATAAGTTCATATTCATCGGTTATTATTTATCTGTTATTTTTATTATAAATCTAAAACATTTCTCACCTATCACCATATCTTATTTTAAAGATTTGTTGAGGTTTTTCAATTATGGTGACTTAACATTAAAGGTTGAAGTTCTTAGATTTTTATGACTTTAATCCTTAGTCGAGCTTACAGTAAAATTGAAAAGTTTCAAAGCTTTACGAAAATATAAATCCGTATCAGGCCACATTTCGAACCTCGTTTTCTAAATCCACACAGAACATAATTAAAATCGCGCTTTCAAAGGAGAACGGGCAGGCATGTATGAAGCGCCGGCCAAGTCAAAAAACGATCGCCCGCAGAGTGGACGTATAGTGGAATGGGTAGACCTTCTAAAACACTACATTTGATTGTATGACAGCAAAAAAATCCATCCTACAGAAATCGAGATATTTGCAGTTAAAGGTGGTGACTTTTACCATCATGTTTTTGACTTACAGGCTTCCCGCAGACAAGCCACTATGGGCATTCGATAGAACTTTAGAAGCACTACATTTCATTGTATGACAGCTAAAAAATCCATCCTGCAGAAGTCGAGATATTTGCAGTTAAAGGTGGCGACTTTTACCATCATGTTTTTTGACTAACAGGCTTCCCGCAGACAAGCCACTATGGGCATTCGATAGAACTTTAAAAGCACTACATTTCATTGTATGACAGCGAAAAAATCCATCCTGCGGAAGTCGAGATATTTGCAGTTAAAGGTGGTGACTTTTACCATCATGTTTTTTGACTTACAGGCTTCCCGCAGATGAGCCACTATGGGCATTCGATAGAACTTTAGAAGCACTACATTTCATTGTATCGCAGCAAAAAAATCCATCCTGCAGAAGCCGAGATATTTGCAGTTAAAGGTGGTGACTTTTACCATCATGTTTTTTGACTTACAGCCTTCCCGCAGATAAGCCACTATGGGCATTCGATAGAACTTTAGAAGCACTACATTTCATTGTATGACATCAAAAAAATTCATCCTGCAGAAGTCGAGATATTTGCAGTTAAAGGTGGTGACTTTTACCATCATGTTTTTTGACTTACAGCCTTCCCGCAGACAAGCCACTATGGGCATTCGATAGAACTTTAGAAGCACTACATTTCATTGTATGACAGCAAAAAAATCCATCCTGCAGAAGTCGAGATATTTGCAGTTAAAGGTGGTGACTTTTACCATCATGTTTTTTGACTTACAGCCTTCCCGCAGACAAGCCACTATGGGCATTCGATAGAACTTTAGAAGCACTACATTTCATTGAATGACAGCAAAAAAATCCATCCTGCAGAAATCGAGATATTTGCAGTTAAAGGTGGTGACTTTTACCATCATGTTTTTTGACTTACAGCCTTCCCGCAGACAAGCCACTATGGGCATTCGATAGAACTTTAGAAGCACTACATTTCATTGTATGATAGCAAAAAAATCCATCCTGCAGAAGTCGAGATATTTGCAGTTAAAGGTGGTGACTTTTACCATCATGTTTTTTGACTTACAGCCTTCCCGCAGATAAGCCAATATGGGCAATCGATAAAACTTTAGAAGCACTACATTTCATTGTATGACAGCAAAAAAATCCATCCTGCAGAAGTCGAGATATTTGCAGTTAAAGGTGGTGACTTTTACCATCATGTTTTTTTACTTATAGCCTTCCCGCAGATAAGCCACTATAGGCAATCGATAGAACTTTAAAAGCACTACATTTCATTGTATGACAGCTAAAAAATCCATCCTGCAGAAATCGAGATATTTGCAGTTAAAGGTGGTGACTTTTACCATCATACGAGTATTTTTTTACTTACAGACTTCCCGCAGACTAGCCACTATGGGCAATCGATAGAACTTTAGAAGCACTACATTTCATTGTATGGCAGCAAAAAAATCCATCCTGCAGAAGCCGAGATATTTGCAGTTAAAAGTGGTGACTTTTACCATCATGTTTTTTGACTTACAGCCTTCCCGCAGATAAGCCACTATGGGCATTCGATAGAACTTTAGAAGCACTACATTTCATTGTATGACATCAAAAAAATTCATCCTGCAGAAGTCGAGATATTTGCAGTTAAAGGTGGTGACTTTTACCATCATGTTTTTTGACTTACAGGCTTCCCGCAGACAAGCCACTATGGGCATTCGATAGAACTTTAGAAGCACTACATTTCATTGTATGACAGCAAAAAAATCCATCCTGCAGAAATCGAGATATTTGCAGTTAAAGGTGGTGACTTTTACCATCATGTTTTTTGACTTACAGGCTTCCCGCAGACAAGCCACTATGGGCATTCGATAGAACTTTAGAAGCACTACATTTCATTGTATGACAGCAAAAAAATCCATCCTGCAGAAGTCGAGATATTTGCAGTTAAAGGTGGTGACTTTTACCATCATGTTTTTTGACTTACAGCCTTCCCGCAGACAAGCCACTATGGGCATTCGATAGAACTTTAGAAGCACTACATTTCATTGAATGACAGCAAAAAAATCCATCCTGCAGAAATCGAGATATTTGCAGTTAAAGGTGGTGACTTTTACCATCATGTTTTTTGACTTATAGCCTTCCCGCAGATAAGCCACTATGGGCATTCGATAGAACTTTAAAAGCACTACATTTCATTGTAAGACAGCAAAAAAATCCATCCTGCAGAAGTCGAGATATTTGCAGTTAAAGGTGGTGACTTTTACCATCATGTTTTTTTACTTATAGCCTTCCCGCAGATAAGCCACTATAGGCAATCGATAGAACTTTAAAAGCACTACATTTCATTGTATGACAGCTAAAAAATCCATCCTGCAGAAATCGAGATATTTGCAGTTAAAGGTGGTGACTTTTACCATCATACGAGTATTTTTTGACTTACAGACTTCCCGCAGACTAGCCACTATGGGCAATCGATAGAACTTTAAAAGCACTACATTTCATTGTATGACAGCTAAAAAACCCATCCTGCAGAAATCGAGATATAAGATAGATAGATAAAAAAATTATTTGGGAAAACACACACACAGACGAACATAATCTAGGTACAAAGTAAAGTCGGTGGATTCCGATCTTGTCGCGATGGCTAGCGGTTGGGCCCGCTCTGGATGCGTCTGAGGCGGGTGCGGAGGACGGAGTAATTTCTGTCCCCCGCAGTCAGGAGGGGTCGCGGGAGAAGAGGCGTGTCGGTGTGTCGTTGCCGTTCGCCCTATTTTCCGCGACCAAACGGTGGCGAACCGTTGACGCGTTGGCGGTGGGGCCGCAGTGGAAGAGGAGTGTCGGTGTTACGTTGCCGCTCTCCCTATCCTCTGCGGCCGGTCGGAGGCTTCTCCACGCGCAGCTCTTTCATTAGAGCGCGCAGTGGACGAAGGGAGTGGAGAGCTCAGGTGGTGAGTAGCGGACGCTAGGTGCGGGGGCACCTTCGTCCGCCTTGCACTGCTTACCACGACGCGGGGCCCGCCGTAAGGGCGGGGATCGCCGGAGGGGGACTGGATGTAGAGGCTTTGCCGGTTGCCCGGGCCCCCTCCATTCCAGGCGACGCCGGAAAGGCGCTGGGACGTTTAGTGGGTATACCGGGAGTCCCCGGGGAGTCCCACATACCCCTCTCGCCCCCCAGCGGAGGGTAGCGGAGTAAAATGCGTAACGCATTTTACTCAGCGACAAAAAAAAAAAAGGTACATTGTAAAGTGACACAGCAAAAAAAATGTATATAATAGATCGACTACAAACAAAGACAGAAAAGTATAAAAGAAAACAAAAAGAAAATAAAGAAGGACGTCTGTGTTGGTGCAGTCCAAAAAGGAACAATCTCAGCTTTGTGTTGCTCTGCACCGGGGAGGTACAGAGCAACGCTGGTTTTCAGACTGCTCCTAGTTGGGTGACATCACGTTATTAAAAAAAAGACAATTAAAAAGAAGAGCTGTTAGTTCATAAATACTTAAATAATTACAGAATAAGATAAGGTTAGATTAGATTATTATTATAATTATTATTAGTTATTAGATTTCTGCAGGATGGATTTTTTTGCTGTCATTCAATGAAATGTAGTGCTTCTAAAGTTCTATCGAATGCCCATAGTGGCTTATCTGCGGGAAGCCTGTAAGTCAAAAAACATGATGGTAAGAGTCACCACCTTTAACTGCAAATATCTCGATTTCTGTAGGATGGATATTTTTGCTGCCATACAATGAAATGGAGTGTTTTTAAAGTTCTATCGAATGCCCATAGTGGCTTATCTGCGGGAAGGCTATAAGTCAAAAAACATGATGGTAAAAGTCACCACCTTTAACTGCAAATATCTCGATTTCTGCAAGATGGATTTTTTTGCTGTCATTCAATGAAATGTAGTGCTTTTAAAGTTCTATCGATTGCCCATAGTGGCTTATCTGCGGGAAGGCTATAAGTAAAAAAACATGATGGTAATAGTCACCACCTTTAACTGCAAATATCTCGATTTCTGCTGGATGGATTTTTTTGCTGTCATTCAATGAAATGTAGTGCTTCTAAAGTTCTATCGAATGCCCATAGTGGCTTATCTGCGGGAAGCCTGTAAGTCAAAAAACATGATGGTAAGAGCCACCACCTTTAACTGCAAATATCTCGATTTCTGTAGGATGGATTTTTTTGCTGCCATACAATGAAATGGAGTGTTTTTGAAGGTCTACCCATTCCACCATACGCTTACTCTGCGGGCGATAGTTTTTTGATTTGGGCGGGAATGCCCATTCTCCTTTGGAGGAAGGCCCTTTGCGCGAGTAATTTGAACGGATTTACGAAAAAGGTCCCACTTAATATATTGTAGCGAGGAAAGTCGGAAAAATTAAGTAAATACGAAGAGCTTAGGGCTAGTGAGAAATGGGTTTAAAATTTATCGCGCAAAATTAAAAGAATTCCGGCTTTTGTAAAGCCCCTACTGAACAGCTTGTTGGGTTTGAGAAATAATTGCATTTTTTATGTTTCAAAACTTGGGCCAAAGCTAACATCGAATCACAGGGTACCTCCAAATCTCTGTGTCAGAAAATACAAGTACCGTTTCCACAGAGTTAAAAAAAATTTATTGGTATTCTTCTTCTTCTTTCGAGTCAATGGTACCTACGTGCTACAAACTTATCTGAACTGATGAGAGAAGCGCTGTTATCGCTTATGGAGTTGGCAGAAAAATAAATTTTGCAGTAATATTCGTTAGTTCCTCTTTTGGCCACCGGTCCAGATAAGTTTGTTGCCACAAACTAGATCGATAAGGGTTCAGTAATTGGTATTGAAACCTAACAAAATGTATTATGAGTAGGATGGTAATATATTTTTTCATAAGTATTGAAGTCGATACTTATGAAAAAATTACTTATTACCGAGTGGTCTGATGCGTGACGATGGCAAGCGCCCCGACGGTATGACTCTTGCCCCTTGGGAGAGGGGAAGGCCTTTGGTATGGGACGCTACTTGCGTAGATACCCTTGCGCTTTCACATCTACCGGGGACATCCGTTAGGCCTGGCGCGGCGGCAGATTCGGCTGAGGATCTCAAAAGGCGCAAATATATAAATCTTGATCGGGTTTATATATTTGAACCATTTGGGGTCGAGACCCTGGCTCCGTGGGGTTCCGGGGCCCATCGCGTCTTCAAAAATCTTTCAGGGCGTCTGGTCGAAGCGTCGCGTGATTCAAGGGCTGACAAATTTTTGGCTCAAAGAATCAGCATTGCCATTCAGCGTGGCAATGCCGCCAGTGTTTTGGGCACGCTTCCGACTGGCAGTGACCTGGATCAGTTGAGCCATCTATAGATCGTTTTTACGACGATTCTTAGATAGCTTGACTGATTCTATTGTATTTTGTAATTTTATGTACATATTGTGGTAGTTTAGTTTCTGTAAATAAAAGTTTAGTATTGAAGTGCACAAAAAAAAATTAATGCACGTATGGAATTCGAACCTTCGGGTTTATAAGGATTATCATCTTGGCCAATACTTCTCAATAAAAAAGAAACATGCTTACTTCTTGCTTGTTTTACTTTTTTTATTAAAAATTATTATTTTTTTACTTTTTGCTTCTTGCTTTCACAAACTCAACGGAGCAAGAGCTAAAATTCTGTGGCAAAAGGCAAGAATGGTATGTCAAAATGGTATCGTGTAAACGTGGCGTCTAGATCATTATAAAACCAAAGACTGGCTTGAGCTTGAGGCGTTGAAGAAATATAAACTTGTGAGATAGTTTCCAAGTTGTAGCAAATCTTAATAGAGTTAGTAAGTTCACAAGTTTAGATAACTTGATTTTCAGACTTTGGTTCTTTAAAATATACTTAAGGCATTTACATCTTATGCAGGTAGGTACTATGATTTATACAGAATCCTGTCTACCGTGCCTTGGAGATACAGCCTTGTTTCCGTTTTTTAGCAAGAGTTGGAGATATTACCTAAAAAAACGTCATAACCCACAATAGAATAATATATAAAAAAGTTTATTTTGTGGCACAAAAAGCTTACATTCAATTTAGAAACTGTACAATTATACTATTTAGACACAAAATTGGCCACCTGAGTAGTGGCCAATGGCGTGTGCTGCATCAACTTGAAGGTACTGGAGCGCTGGTTTTCTGTGGTGCCGGCAAAATCTGTGAACAAAATGAAATAACATTAAAAACCGATAAATTATCTACTTAGTTATCAATACTTTTAACATAAATAATGGGATTTTTCCCACTCGCAATGACCAGTTCTTCCGTGATCATGGCGTATGCAACTGCGCCGAAATATCGACAAACTCAAAAAACAGTAAATCATGGTAAATATCCCGTTATTTGTGTTAAAAGTATCTATTTAGTTTTTTAAGAGCGTCAAATCCTCTCTCAATTATCAATCCCTCAGGAAAAAAAAAGTATGAGGACCACCTCGAGATGGATACCCTTTCAAGCAAAAATAATAAATTTGGAAATCGGTCCACATTTTTCGGAAAGATCGGTGATTTTTTGAGTTTTACGGGAAAACTATCAATCCCTCAGGAGTAAAACTTTTATGGGACCACTATGGTAGCATACCCTTTCAAACAAAAAAATAATTTTGGAAATCGGTTCACAACTGACGGAGATATCGATGAACATACATAAAAAACCTCCTTTTTTTGAAGTCGGTTAAAAACAAAGTCGCTTCCCGCTGTCTGTCCCTATGTATGCTTATAGATATTTAAAACTACGTAACGGATTTTGATGCGGTTTTTTTATATTTTTTATTGAATAATAATAATAATAAATAAATAAATAATGCTGGACTTTTTCATACAGCATCATCTAGCCCCAAAGTAAGCAGAGCTAATAATAATAATTCAAGTAGAATGTTTATATGTATAATACATGCATAATATACCAGAGAAACACTGATTGTTTTAGAGGTTTCTAATGTGATGTTCTGTTTATATAAATTCACCTAATTAAGTTATTTTAAGCTGTTGGTTTTCCTTATAAATAAATAAGTAAATAAACACATTCACTGGCTGAACCCTAATATTTAGTATCAGCATTGCACCCGTGCGAAGCCGGGGCGCTAGTAAACTATAAATCGATTAGTACTTCATAAACTTAAATACAGAAACTTCATTACTGAATTAACAAAACACGTATATAATGTACATAAATTCAAACTAATATGTTATGATATGTACTCTAACATCGGTCAGTAAAACGTACATTTTCATTTTATAACCGGGACGACAAAAACAGGATAAATAACCCCTCCATTGTTTAAGTTTTAGCTCGTAAATTCAATTTTACAAGAGACCTACTACCCTATTCCAAAACTGGTAAAAGCTTTGGTTTTTCTACAAAACGTTAACGTAATATGGCAACCGCTTTTACTAGCTTCGAAAAATTAAATAAGGAAATTAATTTTATTCATCATAAGTAAGGTTGCTGTCTATCACTGATAATAATCAAAAAATGTGCTATAAGAGCCATATTTGTGTAGCTTGATTCAATCAGTCAGAAGGTTTTTCCTAAATAAGGACTGACATGTCTAAAAATAATTTTTACACTAACGACAGAAAATTTACCAATATTCAATGTTTTGGGGTTTCCTGAACCTGTAGCGTAATTGCATACGGAATATACGGATGCCTAATTAGTGTAGGTACGTGTACCATGATAGTTTAAAAAGTTGTATGCAGGCGCGGATCCAGCCTTCAAAAAAGGTTGTGGGCACAGTCACTCAAAAAATGGCTAGCGCATGTCACTCGCATCCTTGTGAGTCGGAATCAAAGATCGCTATCGGCTAAACAATTTAAAGAAATCAAGGAACTTTATGTGCCAATTTTCGATGCGATTTGTTTGCGACAACATTCAGACTGACCGACAGACAAACACATTTTTTGGCCAATCTTGAAGCTTTTTTACAAAAGGTTGTGGGCATGCCCACCGTGCCCATAACAGTGGATCCGCGCCTGGTTGTATGAAAAGTATACCGCTTCTGAAATCGGCGCCGCATTTCGTGAAACTGGAGTTCAAGCGAGAACCTTTCTAATTATTACAGTAATTTGTAGCAATTTCATTTTCTGCCCTTGAGGACAGAGTCTCATTTCGCAAATGTCACTCTCATGCCTTCAATAGCTTTAATCAGACATTTCTGTGTCTGGCGTATAATTCTGTATTTTTCTTGATTATATACTTTGCTCGTTGAAAATGGCAAATTGTGATACACTAAGCAACAAGGCGAAGTTGTGTACGACATTCTTACTTATTGAATTGTCAGGCCCCGGCACCTGATCATTTTGGGTCCACTGACTAGGATTTATGTTAGTACTAGCTTCTGTGCGCGGCTTCGCCCGCGTGGTACCAACATTTTGAATAGCCTATATGCTATTCCAGGTCACTATCTACGCCTATTCTTCTTCTTCTTTCGTGTCAGTGGTACATTGATTTAGATGTGGGTTGAGTAGAACCCCGCCACCATCACTCCAGCGTCCGTGGCGTCAATGAGGTCCTTCCTTGTGCAGGTGGTAGGGCACAAAGGGCAAACGATCAGGTGGGACATCGTTTGGATAGGGACCCCGCAGTCACAATTGGTCTGGGAGGGGTCGCGACCACCAAGTTACCAACCAAGACCTATACCAAGTTTCATCTAAATCGGTTCACTGGTTTAGGCGTGATTGATACACAAACATACAAACATCCAAATATCCAAACATCCAAAACATCTAAACAAACTCACAGACGTTCAGCTTTATTATTATGATGAGTGGGATTCAAAAATTACTTCATAAAAAATATTAATAAAAGTGGAAACTCGTAAAAGATAAGTGTCGCCTAATCATCATCATCATCATTAGCCTATAGCAGTCCATTGCTGGATATAGGCCTCCCCTAATGTCGCCTAATGTCAAGGATAAATTAAATACATTCTTGTGAACATACATCGTATCAAATCTCCTGACATTAGACCCTGTAAGGGATAGCTGCTTGTCTAAACATTTGGCAATGGCTACATTCTACAAGTTCAAAGCGTGACAAACTACAAGCCCATTTACATCTAAAGACCCCTCGCAGACTACAGACTTTCTATCGGCCGATAGTTGAGACGGGCTATACTTCTCCATACTCATTACAAGCCAAAGTATATTCCGTCTCAACTATCGGCCGATAGAAATTCTGTAGTCGGCGAGGGGTCTTAACTGACCGATGTCTGTACATGTGACGTAAAAAAATTTTAGGGCATCTACTCGTATTAACAAAAGGACCCATATGAATGTTTAATTTGTCATGTATACGAAACGGCTTATCAGATTTGATGCAGTTTTCACTATCGTATTGTATTTTTATAAAATCTTTTCACATTAAAAACGGTGTGTCTCCACATCTACAATTAGCAAACATTCCCGTCTGTACATTAACTTCCTTTATGAAATGAAAAGTCTTATCAAAATTTTCGATTTCAACATAAAAATTACAAAAAATTCACTTCCTTTGCCAAAACTTATGTCTATTATGAGTGGCATAGGCAACATTATCTCAACGAAAGCCGCGGACAGAACAATAGTATTAAAATAAACTGTCAAAAGCTCCAAAACAACGTTTTAAGTCAGTTAAGTGTACAGTTTAAGTTTCTCCGAGTCATTTATCCCGGGGCTATTAACTCCAGGCAAAGGTTTCTTAATGTCCTTGCAGGACATTACTGACCCCGGGGCGTAAGGACTGCCCTCCCAGGGAGCTATGAAGAGCCCTCTCAATTTACCGGTTTGATTGATTTCCCGGAAAATAAAGATGTTATGGATGGTAGGAAAAGTTACTCGTAGGGGGCTTGAAGTGCCCAAGACTTGACGTCAGCGGTATTGCAAGTAGCCTTGTACGCTTATACGCCGTCGTGTTTATTATTTTGGTAATGCTTACGTAGACAATAGCGTTGATTCTGTTGTTCACTGACTAAACTTAATCAAACTAAAACTTGAACGTTCCTATTTTGTTCTCACTAAAGACGAAAACGGCATGTCATTGTGACATTATTAACACGTTGGTCAGCAGGTAGAAAATGCCTTCGGCATTATGCTCGCCAAATTGTGCAATTTTTCGTAATTTGGTGCAATAAAGTATTTAAATAAATATTTTTTTTATAAATAAATATAAAAGTATAATCAAACTGGCGTCTCTGAGCTTCTTTAGCAGCTGTTTTACACAGCCAGATCTTGGATAATTGTACCCAAAAATACAGAATTTTTTACTAAAATTAAGATATTTTAACTTTTAAGAATGTCACTGATAATAGTCATTCTATTTTGGACATCGTAAACGAAATAAGAAAGGATCATTTTAGTTTAGATCATTTTAGTCAGTGAACAACAGAATCGAACCAGTGTGGTGAAGGGAGTTTGAGTGTGCTTCAATGAGGTTTTTTTCGTGCACAATGCACATACAACTATTCAGTGCTTTTTAGGTTCTACGACATGCCTTCACCGTTGATAGGTACATAGTATTTAGGTCTATAAAAATAATAATAATAAAGATTAGCCTGTAATGCGGAGGGATGAAAGTCATGTAACTAAAAGGGCGATGGAAATGAATGTGGATGGATATGTGAGTAGAGGTAGACCTAAGAAAAGATGGATGGATTGTGTGAAAGAAGATATGGTAAAGAAAGGAGTTGATACAGAGATGACGAGTGATAGGAGAGAGTGGAAGAGGAGAACATGTTGTGCCGACCCCGCATGAGCGGGATAAGGGCAGGCCAATGATGATGAAAGATTAGCCTGCAAAACGATGTAAGCAATCTGCTAAATAGACGAGCGTCCTAGACATACCTAAAGCTTATATAATTTGACATTTAGTCATTGCGACTTAGTCCTTCTAGTAGTTAGTTAGTAGTTAGTTTCTTAGACTTAGTTTAGTTTAGAATACAGATGTCCTTCTACGCATTAGGTACACCGTCACCGTCACGTCTTGAATGCGTAAGATTATGTTTACTTTCACTGATCTGTGCACTCTATTCAGATTCCATCTATTTCCAATTTAAATACAATCCCCACATTTAAACAAACATGTAGATCATTAGACAGATAGACCCAAGGGTTTGGAAGGGTCAAACTCGGATCCGCAGCGCATTACGAAAAAATATTACAAAACCTGATATTTCGTCGATTTTCATGCAATTTATATAAATAAGCTGGTTATTTAGGCCTCCCTTCGTGGTGGTTTCTGTAACATTATTATTAGTCATTGTTTTCGTAGACTTCTAGACTGTTATACTTTGCCTTTTAACATTTACGAGAAAACTTACGTGTGTAAGTTTCATTTAGTATCCACATGAGAATTAAAATATGTAGCATGTTTTATATCTTTTATCTTTAGGAATTATTAAAATGTATCTACTTGTATGGAAACTCTTAAGCCTTGTTTCAGGGCTACGCGTTCCCGCGTTCGTCGTTCGCGCAAGTCGATGTAAAATGTCATTTTTTTATGACGAATGGGTTGGCTCTTGACCTCGAAACTTACATAGGCAAGAATGAGGTCTACGATGAAGCGAGCCTACCCAGAAGGTGCCTATTTACTCTCTTCACAACAACAGGGTCGTAGCTCAGCGGAAATACAGACGCTGGAAGCTGATTCCTTTGTGCAGTGCGCATAATAAAAGAACTTTGAAGTATACGCGTAACGCGTCGTAGTCTGTACGCAGCTTAATAATAACGCTTTTCATACATTGTAAACCAAACTATCTAAATACGCTGGACATTCACGGAACACAGTAATAAAAAGCTAATATGAAAAGCAATGAAGAATTTGAAGCACGTTTCTTTCTGAGAAAATATTTATATTTTTGCAAATATATCTCATTGGTATTCGGCGTTTGACCGTATAGGCCTCGATCCTAACTTAACAGACACGTCTAGACCTTGAATTATAAGGAATATGCTGTTTCCCGCGACTTCGTTCGCATTGAATGCCATTCTCAGTTCTCCATACAAACTGTATACCCGGGATACCTGTTCCGTAAATATGCCACACGTAGATAGTTATTTTACACTTTATTTATGAGCATTTTAGAAAAAAAAATTCATATTCTACGACGAAAAGACAACTTAAGAACTATGATTTTGCAAGTATTTCTCGGCACCACAACCTCAGACGTAATATGTAAACTAAACTTGTAGTTTCTTGAGGTCTATGACTCCTGAGGACAGGACCCTCCGCGAAGTTTGCCAACTGCTTCCCAGGGAGCAATGAAGAGTTACGTAATTTTAACTAATTACTGTGGCTTTTGGGTACACCCTATATGCCTTGGTTTTGCTGTCATTATCATTCACAACGTACTATGTAAGTTCAAAAAAAGGTGATTTCTGTATGATTTTTTTTAAACGAGGTTCAACGATTTCTCTGTCAATTGTGGACTTGTTTTTTTCTGGGCCCGTATTCGCGTTCCTTTTTTCGCACGTTTGATAAATATCCGGATGCTTCCCACTACGATTTCTAACTTGAAGGGCCAATTTTTCAAACGTTAAAACACGGTCCTAACCAAGGACCAAATATTCCAAACCGAAAAATTACCGTGTTCGTAATAAAATGTTGAATTACGCGATGAATTCTAGTTTTAATAACCAAATACGAGTAAAACCATTATTACCAAGTCATATAAAGATGTAATAAATGCCTCAAATCAAATGGCTGCCGCATAAGGCAGTTTCCTAATTCCGTGAAGCCAACCTGGCCGATAGACAAAAGGTCTCGTTATTTCATTGAGCGACGAAGTCCTCTAATTTACATGCAAATAATTGTAACAGATTGAGAACGGCAAACCGTTCCTACAGGTGATTCAAAACAGCTTGTAATCATAATGCTCTTCTTGTTAGTTCTTTAAGCTAACAATGGTGTCGATTCTGTTGTTCACTGACTAAAGTAAACTAAACTAAAATGCTTCGTTCTTATTTCGTTAACGATAAAGTCCAAAATGGAATGACTATTACAGTGGCATTCTTAAAATTCCTTAATTTTAGTAAAAATTAAGTATTTGTGGGTAGATTTAGTCAAGAACATTTTGCTAGCTGCTAAAGAAGCTCAGAGGCGCCATTTTGATTATACTTTTAGTTATGACACTTTCAACGACATCCCGTTTTCGTCTTTATGGAGAACAAAATAAGAAAGTGCAAGCTAGCTGCGCTCCCTGTAACACGTGGTAGTTCATAATTATAGGGAAAACTTCTACATAATAGAGTAGGTACCTACCTATACCTACCTACCTACCTACTCACTCTGTTGTGTGAAGAAAAAAGAAACAAGTGTATATTTTGTAGCTTAGTGTAAACATGAGGTGAGAGTTACTTACTGTAGATCTATCTGTACCTATACCTAGCTGTTCACATTGAGCTGTAAGGAACCGTTTCGAAGCCACAAATAGTATTCATTTGTATAATTCCGCTGATTCTGTTACGATTGTTATGCTAAATCGTTTTAAAATCTAATTCTTGTTGCAGATGACGCTGGCTCCGGCAGATTTTGTGAGTAGATTTTGCTTGTGTCCTATTTGAATATTCCAAAATAGTTTTTTAGTTTTCTTTATTCAACTGTATTTTGTAAAAACTTCAGTTCATTTTTAAGGATTTCTTAAAAGTACAAATAACCTATACAGGGTGTAAAAAGGCGTTTACCGAAGTCGCAAGGGGTAGGTTCAGCATCCTAACCTGGGGGCCTATTGTCTAACTTGAGATCCATTCCCATTTCTCATTCCAAATTTCCAACCAATCACACAATACCAAAATGACGTATCATGACAAAATACGTCATTTTCGTATTGTGTGATTGGTTGGAATTGGTAATGGGAATGGATTTCAAGTTTGACAGTAAGGCATCTGGTCTGTGATCCCAACACACATCCAAATCCAAAAGGATTTTCCGAAAAACTCATTACATCCGGAGAAAACCTCTAAATAACTTTTAAAGCTAAAGTCTATTGCCTACTCAATTAGGAGTCTATTGCCACACCTTACGATTCATTTTCCTTTAGTTCAATTATCATCACCCTCTCAGCCCGGTATCACCTACTACTGGGTCACTCACTTCTGCCAATTTTTTTGGTCCTGTGCGTCCCTTCGTCTTTTCGTTCGACTATACTGTCCGTTAACCACTGTATCCTCAAGACATGGTTAGACAAGATCCTCAAGTTAATCCTACTTATTCATGAATTACTTCCCTACAATTCTATACGTCAAAACACGAATAAACAAACGGACAATTAAACGTATAATTGTTTACCGGATAGGACCGAACAACTCTCGCTAATGAAAAATGTTCGCAGACTTTGTCTCTCGTGGTTTATGGGCCAAGTTGTGGACAAACTTGGGGCAACTGGAATAATTCCTGCGACTGTACCCGTCTTGAGGTTATTGTCCCTTGATTAATGCAAGCCTTAAACGTCATTTACACAATACCATTCTGGCATACCATTCTTACTTTCTCAACACTACGAGAACGTAGTGTTTAGACAAACCTAATATAGGCTTAGAAACACTACTAACTAAAGATTGTTAACTTTTAAATAAATAAATAATGCTGGACATTTCACACAGCATCATCTAGCCCCAAACTAAGCAAAGCTTTTACTATGGGAACCAGATAACTGATATACTACTTATATACTTTTTGTTTGTAAATACATACATATTATACATAGAAACACCCAGACCCGAGATAAATATTTGCAGATCATACAAACATTTATCCCGCCGCGGGGATCGAACCCGCAACCTTCTGCGCCCCAAGCGGGCTTTCACCCACTGCGCCACAGAGGTCGTCGACTTTTGAGTAATAAATATATCTATCTATCTATCTATCAAACTCAACGGAGCAAGAGCTAATATTCTGTGGCAAGAGGCAATGGTATTGTGTAAATGTGAAAGAGTTATACTTAACCCTATCTTTAAGTGGTTCTTCAAGGCTTAATGTAAGACATTCTGTGACATTGTAGGCGTGCTGTTGAAAGTAAATTGAAAAAGGTAGATAAGAGATTACGTATTAACTAAACGGGATTTAAGTAACAGGCGTGGTCGCGGGCAAAGTTTGCCCGCGACCACGCCTGTTGCAAGTGTTGCAACACAGGCGAAACGTCGGGAAATAATAAAATAAGGTACGCGATAAATCCCGTTTAGTTAATACGTAATTATAAATAGTGATCGCGAAAGTTTAAGAATGATAAGAGATTGTTTGGTTTAGTTCTGTTTCTGGTAAGCCGTGTTTGCCGTATGCGATAGTGCCTTGATTTTCAACATGGATGTCGTGGGTTCGAAGATCGCCCGTGTATCAATGGATTAAAATTTAAAAGTAATACCTATCAATGGATTAAAATTAACGAGTGATTTTGATAAACCTTTCAACTTACTCCAGACGTCCTTACAGTCATCGATTTCTATGGATGGGTTGAAATAGTAGACGAAATCAAAAAGGGGGCAAGCGGCGAACAGACCATCGGTGGCGTGGGAAGCTTTCCTTCGTTTTCCTGTCCCTGGCCTCAATTTAAATTCCTTTTGTAAAACGGAAACAAAACATTTCGTAGGCGTTGGAACCCGTTGTTTTTGACAATGTCGGCTGCATTTTTTGTTTCTATTATTATTTCCCATTTCGTTTATCTTTTAAAGCCCCATTTGCAATTTCCGTAAATCCAAACAAAGCAATTCCAAATTAAAAGTGCTACATTCGGCGGAAACGGAAGTAAATTAAACAGAGTACAGATAAGGGAAACGTTTAAAACTCAAATCTTTACAGCCTAAGCGTTATTTTACTTTTATCTAAAGATTTTAATTTAAAATTTTAACTATCAGATGTTTCGGACATTTGGAAATATGAGGGTCGTAAAAATTCGCCTGTTTTTTATAGGTATTGGCCTGGGGATGAAATATTTCGAAGCGCTTAAAAAAACATAAAAATCTCTGCAATTGAACTTTTTATTGAGGTATCATTTTCATCTGTCCCCATATTAATGGAGAAGAAATGCTGGAATTATGATTAGGTTGGTTTGGTGCTGGGCATTGGGCAAGCCATCTTAAGCTTTGTCCAGAGGCCTTATTGTCTAAATTGAAATCCATTCCCATTTCCCATTCCAACCAATCACACAATACGAAAATGACGTATCATGACAAAATACGTCATTTTCGTTTTGTGCGATTGGCCTCTGGAACTACAACGTCTTGTTGAGTGTAGGGATAGGTTGTCTACTGACATTGAATAAGCTATCAAGTAAGTTTAACCAGTGTAGCCAAGCTGGTCTAAATTGGCTGTCATTCAGATGAGTCAGTGTAATGCCCTCTACATATTCGCCGATGATAGACGAATGCCGATGGTCACGAACGTGTAGAGGGCCTCATCGCCTGTATTCGCCTGTCCTATCCAAATAATAGTTCGGCAAATAATTCGGCGAATGTGTAGAGTGGCTGTAACACTTGACTGCAAGTCCAAACGAGAGGATACTCAAAGAAACAATGTCTGATGATGATAATAATATGTTAGGGCCTTAACGCCTAAGTTTTCTATTTATTCCCGAATAAGGCGTTGTTTTTTCGGGAAAATTTCATCCGGACATCGGTATTATGTTGCGTATTTTAATAAAACGAAATTACGGAGACTGCTTGTAAAATTTGAAGACCTCTGAATTAATGGCGGCCGCTGTAATTGAGTCCGTCCCGATTTAAGTAATAAACATAATTTTTGTGTTTACTGTCCATTGTTTGTACTGGGTTTTGTACTGTTGGAAAGTTTTTGAGTCTACGCAGTATTTTGATTATTTTGGATATAAATTTGAAAGAAGTGTTGGATTACCAGAGCAAGAAAAATAAAAATCATAAAAATGTTGTGCCGGCCCCGAATAATGAATTTTATAAGTTCGGTTTACAATTTTTTTTTCCAGATGTCCATGAAGTTAAGTGTAAAAAGTATTATGACTCTCTTAAACAGAATTCTAAAGCCTTTTTAAAAACAACTTGTATTTATCATTCCATTCAGGATTTCCTGAAGTTTCTTACTCTGAAGTTCTTCTTAGTTTTTCACTTTTTGCTTCATACTTTACTCGCTCGCTTCTTGTTTGTGCAGCTATTTTCAATTTGAATATTAATGCTTAAAATACTCACAGAGCTTTTACATTCAAACAATAACAAAAAATAGGTGCATTAAAATAGTTTCCAGGTGAATATGTTATAAAATATATTTGCGACAAAATAATATTTGGTTTTGCTGACCAAAACCTTAGAGTATGTCCTGATATTTTGCCCATCATTTATACACATTATCGAAAGTATTCGACAGTAAAGCTCATTGGGTCAGGACCGGACTATTTTATCGGCAAAAAAATAAACAAAAATACTTTTTACAAAGATAAAGATGTAGGAAGTTGTAAAAATAGTGACATTTTAAATCATTAAAATGCAATTATCTAAAGAATCCCTAATCTACAAAAACTGCGATAACCCGCCTGGAACCATTCGTCACTGTCCCGACTCTCGCTTATCTATTGTCACTGAGAATATCTTGCAAATGAAAGTGAGCTTTATCTAGCAGACTGTAGGATCAATATAAAAACGAGTTTAGTCGATTGATGGTTTGGTTTATTTCAATGCTGCTTACGAAATCTGCGAAAAAACACAAAAATCTAAAATTCAACGATATCTTACTAATGTAATAAAGCCGAAAGTGAGTTTGTTTGTATTTCAATCACGCTTAAACCAGTGAACCGATTGGGATGTATCTTGGATAGGTGTAGATAGATTGACTTGGCTTAGCATACAGGCTATTCAAAATGTTGGTACCACGCGGGCAAAGCCGCAGTAACTAGTAACATCATTCTTTGTATAATGTTTGAACTGCAGTTTCCAAGAACAAATAACATTCCGTCAAAGTTTCTCCATAGAACATAAGTGGCTCATAACCGTGTTATGCTAATGTGGGCACGCGTAAGCACATTATACAAATCGTTTTACACCGCTTCTTCAGTCAATTCCTGTAATACTGCTTAACTAGAGACGCTAGAGTTGTCCCGGGAAATCTGGGAAGCCGTACTTCGTACAATAAGCGTTACCATTTGGTAACCCCTAATGAGGCGGTTTGAACTGCGTGCAGGGGGTAACCAGTTGGTGAATCTCCACCACCTTTTTTGAAGTAAAGATAATATCTAACTATGATATGATTGGACACCAACTGGGCTTATATGTATAATATGTATGTATTTACAAACAAAAAGTATATAAGTAGTATATCAGTTATCTGGTTCCCATAGTACAAGCTTTGCTTAGTTTGGGGCTAGATGATGCTGTGTGAAAAGTCCAGCACTATTTATTATTTATTTATTTATTTATACTAAGCGACAGTGTGACCAAAGAAGATCTAGAAAAAACATATTCATTTTAGAGTTGAAGACGCCTAGATAGTAGTGGAAAACAAGGAGTATGGCAGGTGAGTGACTAAAAACAAGTGATTTTACCACTGATTATTCACCTAAACTAGCAAATACAGAACCAGTTTGATAGTTCTGTTCAATGCGTTGTTTTGTGATCTTGTCTAGCAATTTGGATTGCACACAAGTGGCATTATAGCCGAATAAATCAACCGACTTGTCTATATTTTCTGCAACTCTATCAACCACTGCTACCGGCCGTGCCGTACAATTAAAGTTTTGAACAAAACCCTTTACGCAGCTTTGTCTTCCGCGTTATCTCAACGTCTCTTTGTCAAACGCAGAATTAAAAAGATTATGAAAGAAACTCATTTGACTCTGACTGAGGACTTTTTTAGTTAGTTCAGAAGTTGGGACAAAGGGTTTTGTGATGGTTTGTCAACAGTTTTAGAAGTTTGGTTTAAACTTTACAATTATTTGCAGGAGAGGTTTTTTTATACTGCGATCGTAGGATTTCTTGTTACCTAGCTTCTATTGGTGGGCTAGCTGGATTCAATAGATCAACTCGTCTGAACCAAGTACCGGGGATTCTACTTACAAAAGTTGTGTACTAAGTCTAGACGTCCGTTCCCTTTCAATACAAGTCTATAGTCTATTGTGACCAAGAGCGAAGCTGAAGCTGGATTGCCTTCTACTGAAATTAACTGACTACAATCTGAAGTTCCACCACGGTTCCGGCCAGGTGGAGTGACGATCTGCGAAAGGTTGCTGACAGAAGCTGGATGCGTCGAGCTGAGACCAGGGCGCAATGGCGCTCATTAGGAGAGGCCTATGTCCAGCAATGGACTGATGATGATGTGATGTGGATGATGATGAATCTAAAGTTTAAAAAGAAGCCTTATTTTATGACAATCACAAGGAACTTCCTGAACCAATTCGTTAAAAAACCGGCAAGTTGACAACGGTTTTTGACCAACTTTGACCTGTATGGCGCAGTGGGCGACGTAATGTTCATGACGAAGGTACGGTTTCGATTCCTGCCTCCAGATAAATGCTTGTATGACCTAAATATTTATCTTGGGTTTGGGGTGTTTCTGTGTATGATAGTATATCTATACAAATACATGTAGGTGTGCTATTAGTATTCTAGTCATTGGGTCACAAAGCTCAGCTTACATTGGGGCCAGATGATCCTGTATGTCTAGCATTATTTATTGAACTCATAAATTACGCTACCGAATAGGAATGACAATGTTTTTGTGAATACTAGATTTGTAGTGCTCAAATATTCAGTACATGACACATTCACGTATCATGTCTGCACTCGGCTGAGGATTAGCCAACTGTAATAACTGCTGATCTTGCGTTTATGCATGGGCTCACTGCCTCGTGGACGTAGCTAGGAGAAAGGATAGGGGCAGATTTTATGTTCTACCAAAACCACGCATAAAATACGGAAAAAATGCCTTGAAAGGCTGTGCTTTATAATATACCGTGTGATGTAAAAAATTTTGAGTAATTATGATATTAGCATTCCATACATGAAAAGCCAATAACAAGCCAATAATTCTGTTTTCTTACGCATGTAAATTTTCCGAAACGACCCACCTCAATTTCTGACTTCAAGGGCCAATTTATCAAACGTTAAAACACGAAAAATGGGCCCAAAAAATCAGAAATTGTGGTAAGAAGCATCGAAGTATTCATTAAACGAACGAAAAAATGAGCGCGAATACGGCCCCAGGATTCGAACTCACTACCGTCGCATTGAAAGTCGAGTGTACAGTACGTCAAGTATACTCGACATTCAATGCGACTCGAGTGTACAATTGTACACTAGGCCAATACGGTTCTATTGGTTAGTAAAGTAACTGGTGATGGAGTTTCCAGGACGTTTCGATCTGTTGTAATGGGTGTTTAAAAGCCCCAAAACACTCCACCTGGATACATCCCCATACAACACTGTATGATGTGCGCAGAATTGGGGACTTGCTCGTGGAATAATAACTAATATGGTAATCCAGCATTTTGCTAATTTGCAGCCGATTCGCTAGAGGGCGCATTTGGATGTTATTGCAATGCTGTTCATGAATAAATTGTTTGTTGTAGTTAAACACAATTTGATGACACAGGTTACTGAAGCTGGTGAGTTCTTCTGAAATCGGTAAGATTTTACAATATTGTACGAATGCTGATAATATGAGGTAGGTATCTCTGACATATTATGTGAGAGATGACAGATACCATATTTACGAGTCGTTTCTTGCGATTTCACCCGCCGTTAAATTTAAAAGAAATAGATTTATTTCTGAGCCACGCTACCTGTGGTTCTTCGGGAATATGTCACTTTTCTGGGAAAAAAGTTGCCCAAGACCCCTTGCAGACTACAGACTTTCTATCGGCCGATAGTTGAGACGGGCTATACTTCTCCATACTCATTACGAGCCGAAGTATATTCCATCTCAACTATCGGCCGATAGAAAGTCTGTAGTCTGCGAGGGGTCTAAGTGCTATTCCAGACAGCTGTGTAGTTTCATTCAAATCCGTTCAGTGGTTTTTGCGTGAAAGAATTACAAACATCCATACATCCATCCCCACAAACTTCCGCTTTTACAATTATGATGAAGGTCAGTGAGACCGCAGTAGCTTCAAGTAACAAAATAAAACCTATAAAAGTAGAAGAGCCACAAATCATCTACTTCCTTTGTTTAAGTGAATGCTTGTGCACATTAAATACAGAAATTATCAAATCGCTCAATCTATTTGAGTGAGCCTTTATGTCCAATTAGATCCACGCTACCGGCAAAGAATTGTTTAATTATACCATTGCCACAGACTGGCGAGGATGGCTGTGTAAAAAGACTTAAAATAAAAGTAAATAGAAAACAAATTAATCATTACCAAATAAGCGACTTCCAAAACCTCCTTCGTATCCTTTGAAGATATCAAAGCGGTCAAAGACACGCCCAATCACTATGCGGCACATGCCAAAAGTAGAAGTTATCATTATCATTAGGATAACGAAAAAGGCGGTGACTCAGATCCTTTTTACAAAATGACCTCATCCGAAGAGAAAGACCGCATTGAAAAGAGAGATAAATGAAATTGCAGGAACTAAGAATGAATGAATGAATGAATGAACACTTTATTGTACACCAAAACAACAACGAAAACAATACATTAGAAACATTTACAAGTTCATTAGAACAATGGGCGGCCTTATCGCTGAAAGCTAAGTTTACTACTAAGTTTTTTTTATTGATTGATCATCGACACCTCGTCAGGTTGCAACCCCATCAATGATACTAAGGTAGGTAGATTTTTTCAGGAATGATACAAAATACAAATACATTTATTGTCCGAAAAAAGAAAGCACACATACAAAAATTAACAAAAACAGACATAAAATATTCGCCAATTGGGCTGGACTCAGCGCTAATCCACGCACATGTGTACGTAGTGCTGGTTTCAGTCCAGTCCAGTGTTCGAGCAGGTGCAGGATGATCCAGCTATTCTTGAGCTGTCAATGTACCAGCACACCGGGGACAGGAATAACCAATAAAACATGGCCCATATCTTGATATCGCCACAAATTACGATAATTGTTTTGTGTTAATAACTTTATGTCATGCCACCAATGACGGTGAAATTGGTCTCGTTCCAACTAGGCTTAGCTATGGTTTGGCATGGTTGTAATATTTGAAGTCTAAATTTCACCTTTTTTATTGGGATTTTATTTCGTGCTACTTAGATTCTATAAGATACACATTATTAAACTTCAAAAATGTTTTATTTCAGAAAATGTTGAAACTGGGCTTACATCCTAAATACTATTAACTCGTACTATTCAATTTTCCAGATAAATATTATACCGTCGTTTTCTTATACCAAAAAGCTCTCCAAAAAGTGTAGGGGAACCTGTTGAACCTTGGCCACAGTTTTTTTTGGTCCATAATAATGGAAATTATTTTTACCAAATATGAACATGTAAAGATATTTGACTACTTACATATTTAAAAAATAAAATATATTTTTTTTAACTTTAGAAGACCTATGTAACAATTTGAAGCATCGAATGAATTTATGACAAGTAGGGACGAGGCCAACGAATGTAGGTTATTTGGGGTAAGTCGCGACGTGTAAATCTTTCAGGAGTTTTAATTTAAACTTTGGGGCGCGTTGAGTTGTGATGTTTCCAAACTTTAATCTACTCCATCAATATATTTTATGATGCTTTCAAGTAAAACGAATTAAAATACTCAAAATAAAAAACTTTTTAGGGGTAGATTTAATATGAAAGTAAAAATGTGATTTATTGACATAAAAAAAATGTTTGTTACATATTGTTTTGAATCCATAGGCTCCCGAACTAGTTATAAACTGTGTTTCAGGAGCCACATTTTCACTTATTACGATCATACATATCACACACATCACATAGCTTTCACCACTTTATTTGTGAGCAAAAAGTTCGGCGAATGTGTAAAGTGGCCCGCTTATTGGTACTTAGGACCCTGGCTATAATTTATTTTTATATCTATGTTCATTAAAATTGTTAATAAATAGATAAAAATATTTTATAGAAATTACATTCAAAATACAACAAAGGAACCACTTTTATTGACATTTATCACAAATAATAAAGTTTTATGGGAACCATTACTTATTATTGTGTTCCGGTTTAGATATCCCCCCTCTGCCCTGTTTCCCCCAAATCACGTAAATTCTTTATTTTATGGTGTCGAGTGTAGGAATGGCCTGATTCCGAAATTTCGCTACCAATAAAGGCATTAAAAGTCAGAATGGCCTTGGTATGGCTAAAAAATAATAAAGTCAAACTAGATAGAAGAGCCACTTTATTAGGAAGCTTAATATTTTTATGATTTTTAATGAAAGTGTTTTTTTTTAACCTATATTTTCCCACTGCTGGGCAAAGGTCTCCCCCATATCCTTCCAAATATCCCTGTCCCGGCCCATTTCCCACCAGTGTGTGAAAGTGTACATAGTAATAAACAAATAGTAAATGGCCCATTTACGTTGAAGCTGCTACACAGTTAAATAACTTCTGCAGTTTCATCGTACTTTTATATCCTTTGTTCCTCTGTCTGTTCTGAATAAACTATTTAAACTAAAAAAAAAAAAAAAAATTAACTTACTTAATAGGTAGGTACTTACATTTTGATTTAGCAAATTCTATAGCAAATAAAAATACATCAATCTTTAAAAAAAAAAAAAAAAAAAATTGTGATCACGGTCGGAAGACTATACGAGTAGTGCGAATTTTATTATGTGAAAATGTTCAGCATTATTTATTATCTAAAAATCTATAAGTACGCGATCTCGATGAAAATGGTCTTAATCATTTGAAAATTTTGAATCTCGGCTTCTCCATTACAATCCGTATCACACTGAAATCTTATTAGATAATCGTAATGAATCTCCAATGAATCTCTGATGTTTTGTTTCTTCCCCACCCTAACCATTCATTCAGTTCATTCACTCATTCAATTGCTTAAATTGAATCTACCGCGATCTTCGCTTTCTTAAAGTGATAGGGTTACCGCAGGCGGGAATTAATGGCTTTTACTTTTGAGTGTTTTCAAATGTTACCTAATGATTAACGTATTACTGAAGAAATATGGATGTGTGAATGCATGTTTGTGAATGTAACGCTGAAATGACAAATGATGAGAGACAACAGAAAAGGAAACATGTTTTGTAGTTTCAAATAGTTAATTACCTACTATCTATTTATTTTACTGGATGGGATTAGCACGAGATTGTGTTGGATGGCACAAACAAAAAAACAAGAGAGGCCATATATCATATGCCAAGCAGTGGGCTAGATCAGGCTGTGGATGATGATGATGAATCCTAATTAAAAGCTGGTCAAATAAAGCAATTAAACTTATAATTTAATTGTAAAAATCCTCGAACTATTACAGGTAGGTATATAGATTCAAAACATACCCTGAAATTGGTCTAAGATTTATATTGCCGTGTGTATACAGAATGACGTCATATTTCAGTACATAATAGCCTCCTTACCCGGTAGAAACGCTTAGAAAATAGCGTGCAATCCAGCCATGCATCTGCTACCTGCATTTATAACATGTAATAACTGGTTTTTGCTTGAAAGATTTATTGAATTTTAAACTCGGAAACGGGTCATAAACGAGGATTAAAATGACGTGAACCGTTTATGGATAAAAATACTAAGAAATAAAATACCAATGCTGTTATTTTTTTTTATTTTAAAAAGTGTTAATCCACTCTTAGTATTTCATTGTGTGTTTTTCGTCGCCGAGCGGTTGAAGGCACTCCGGCTTTAGCCCAGACTACAGACTTTCTATCGGCCGATAGTTGAGAAGGGCTATACTTCTCCATACTCATTACGAGCCGATAGAAAGTCTGTAGTCTGCGAGGGGTCTTAGAAGTATCGTCTGATCGTCACGGGTTCAAATTCCGTCGGGATCGTAAATTTTGATAAGATAATGCAACATTAGGTAAGGTAATGCAACATTCAACATGCATGGTGAGAGAGAGTATTGGTAGTCTCGTCTTCCGTTCCAAGGTCGTGGGTTTGAATCCGGTCAACAATGGTGAAAAGCCCTATAAACGGTCACCGACAAAAGTTCATGATCACTTGATGTTTAGAATCAATCGTCAGACAGAGAATGGTTCATCTTTATGAAAGCTAGGACTCCAGCCGTCTGCTCCCCTGGTTCTTTAACAGATCTCGAAGGAATAAGAGTAGAACCATAACTTCGGCCAGAAGTTCAAAACTTAGGCCTTTACATATTAGATGATTTATACAGCGTCAGGAGGCAACCTTTGCCTACACTTTACGGGACGCTGTTGTGCCTGCGTCATTGTTTGAGATGGAATAGGCTTGTCCAGCATCTAAACCATCCTCTCAGCTTAATCAGCCTGGCCCACAGGAAAGACGACGAAAAGTACGTGTGGAGCTGAGTAAGCTGCGGGTTTCCTCACGATATTTTCCTTCATCGTTAAGAGCTCGTGTAGGGCATATAAATTTTATAAACGAAAAATCGAATGATGTCGAACCTTCGACCTTCGGATTGAAAGTCGAAGCACAACCCCATTAGGCCAACACGGCTCTACCTCTACCTCTTGACTATTCCACGTGATCCCAATGGCGCCTACTACCACAAATCAACGACTAAGTAAGTTCGTATGGCATGAGTCAGTGGCCAACTCTGGTGACGAAGTTTTCAGGCCGCCTTAAGGATAGCCAGGACTGACAATTTAACGTGCCCTCCGAAGCACGGAAGCGCTCAGATGAAAATGCCACTGGCGATCACCCACTTACAGACCGTTTCGAACGTTGCTTAACTTCGACGATCTATCAAGAACGACTAAGCAAGCGCGACCACGAGCGCTTCAACTAACTACTGAATAAAAGCAAAAGCTTTTTGACCTAGACTTTGCATTTGAAAGGTCAGGACTTATGAAAGTCAGACATCTAATGCTAGTCAAAACATCAACTGTACTCCAATTTATTTGATGAATAAGCTCGCTCACACTTCGTTTATTTGATAAATAGTATGCGATGATGCTGTAAACGTATGTACAGTTAGCAAAACAGTTTCAATATAGGATAGTTCGTTGGAAGGCGCTTTCTATGTTTTTACGCAGTTGGTGCCAGACTTAATAACAATACAAGTGTACAAAATAATGAAATACCGTCCTGAGTAGGTAAATATTTTAATGGCCTCTCTTCACATTTGCCGAACTATTTATTGGATAGACAATGATCGCCGAATACAGGCGAATAAGCCCTCTCGAATAGTTATAGCGAATAGGCCCGCGCTCACGAACGTGTAGGTACAGCGCGGGTATTCGTCTATCATCGGCGAATATGTAGAGAGCCCATATGGCTCTAAATACCAAGAAAAAAACCGACTTCAACGTTGGACTAGGTAGAATTTTACAAGCAAAGATTATTCAAATTCATATAGGATCATCGCGAGACGAAACCAAAAAACTAAAAAATTTGTCCATAAACAGAGAATCAGATGTTGTTGCAAACTATACGTTTTCAGTATATTATGTTAGTACTTTATGCAAACACCCTCGATTTATCATAACTCTTATCGTTTAATTTTTTTTAGTGTTATTTTCTTTATACTTTAAATCAGGGCACCGTTTTTTGATTTACCTGTTTATAACCGGTATGTACCATTATTTCTATTATTTCAGAGCGCGAGCGTTATCAAAACCTAATGAAAACTCTTGTTCGTTTGATTGAATGAACGTGCATGAAGAGTGAATGAAAGGAACCTTCAAATCAAGTGCATTTATTAACACGATGCGATTACAACCCATACGATATCGTATCGCACGGCAACTTTTCACGTGTAAATACGCTCACCATGCGATTTGTCATAGTTAGCGCGACGCTCGTCGGCACGCTCAATGGGCGGGGCTTAGCTAATCGTACGAAAAATAGCATCGTGTAAATGCAATTCTAAGGTTACATCGTTCTTGAAAAAAATTATGAAAAGAATTTTCAAATCAAGTTCAGGCTACTGAACTTAAGTTAAAATCGATTTTATGGAGAGAATTCACTGAAGCATTTTCAATTACCTTTTTCAATCAACTTCTTCAGTGCATTTTTCCATGAACCCTAATTAAAATTCCCCCAAGGGCTGGGGGTTGAAACTATTTTCAGGCCAGGGTCGTATTTTCACATGATAAGATCTAGACATGATTATTTATGCCGTATTAGGGGAAGTAACCCCATCGATATGCGTCTTTATATGCGGTCTTGGTATTTCCTTGTGGAAAAGTGTGAAATTATATCAAATTATTTTTTCATAGGAATAGAAATTACCACCAGCCTTTAGAGCGCTTTAGATGCGTCCGGTGTTGTACTCACTACCCTATGTTATTTCATAATTCAGCGACCTCAATTTCTTGGTCTACTTTTTGTTAATTAAAAGAAAATCAATCTAGAAAAATCTACTTTTGATAAAAAACAGGGCATTCCCGGAGTGCCAACAGAAATGAAAAAAACGTGGTTTTGGTAACGGTTCCAACCTTAAAAAAAGTACAAAAAAAGTGCAAAAAGTTTTTGTCCTACTGGGACTTGAACTCGCGGTTGTCTCACTCAGAAGTAGAGCTCTATACACTCACCACCATCCTGACGATATAATGTGTGACGAAATTAAGAATAAATTTGTCGATCTTTGCCGAAAATAACTGCCAGAGATGGTCTCGGCGACGGTCGCGTGACTCACGACGCGAGTTCGATTGTTTTTTCCCATCCCAAAAATGCCCAACGTGCCTAAAGAAGTTTTCTCTTTAAAAATGAACTCATCATTTTATCATCAAAGTTGGAGTATAACATAGGCAATTAGCTAACTTTTCTCTTATACCACTGAAGTTCCCGCAAAGCATACAAACTTTAAATTAAAAATGGGCTTCCACCAAATAGAGCTAAAAGCTTGCATTACGAATTATAATTAATTCAGCTTTATCTCCTCACAAAGTGCTGTAACCACCTAAGAACTTCAGCGTTTCGTGGTGTAGGTTCTTGATAGATCGTCGAAGCAACGTTCTAAACGGTACGTAAGTGGATGAGTGACCGCTAATGGCATTATCAACTGCGCGCTTCCAGACCTCAATTCAATACTCATACTCATACTAATTTATTCGCCGTAGGAGCTCAAGGCACAATTTTATTTATAGAAACTTATTACATAGATATTACAATTATCTATACCTACTATAATATTATAAAGAGGAAAGATTTGTTTGTTTGTTTGTATGTTTGTTGAAATGAATAGGCTCCGAAACTACTGGACCGATTTGAAAAATTATTTTACCAATAGAATCCCAAATTATCCACGATGAACATAGGCTATATTTTATCCCGGGGAAGTGAAGTTTTCCCGAAGGAACGCGGGTATCACCGCGGCGGACAGCTAGTTATAAATAATTCACCACGAACCTACACTAGGCTAAGTTTACAGAGCAGTTAAATTGTCGGTCCCGGCTATTAAGTCATTAAGCCATGACGGAGGCCTTAAGGCGGCCTAAGTCCGTCACCAGAGTAGGCCACTGATTTATATGAACTTACTTTTTTAACGTTTCGTGCGAAACTGTACTGGGCCGTAGGGCCGAGAACTTAGATAAGTTTTTCAGTTCATTCGTTGAGTGGACCGTGAAAAGGATTTATGTCTCTTAACAGTGCATCTGATGCCTGTTTACTAAGGAAAACAGTATTGATTGGAAGGCTATTGTGGTATAAGTTCAATAAATTGAGTCTTCTTGCGTGTAAATAGTATGCTAGCCAAGCAAGGCACAACTAGAGTGACTATTGTGAGTACCTAGTTCAAAAGATGCTCCTCTCAAAGTCAAAAAGAGTTAGGACTATACAAGGTTATTTGTAAAACACCGGTAACATCTCAGGACTGTATTACTATCATCATAAACAACAACTTTTGTTATATGACTTTTTACAAAACATGTACCAAAAACAAACATTCAAGATTTCGTTTTCCTATCTAAAACATTGTCCTATCGATCACATTTCGGCCCCCGCCGCTTTATACTATCGCCTTCTTTTGTTTTGCATAGACTTCGTAATATTTAGAGCGTTCAATTTAAATATTTTGATTTTTGTAAGTATGACAATCTGATGAAAAAAAATGAAATGAAATGAAATGAAATGAAATGAAATGAAATGAAATGAAATGAAATGAAATGATTGAAATGATTTATTTGCAACACAAACAAGCAGACAGTAAAAACAGGATTGAAGGTACATAAGGAAGCACAAAGTTTATGTTACAATTGAGTCTGACTCAGCACTGTGTTGTGTTGTGTAAAATAATGATGAATTTTTAAAAGTTATAGAACAAAAGTTGTTCCTTATGATGATAGTAATACAGTCCTTAGAGGTGTTTTACAAATAACCCTGTATATTTATACATTCCATTAGCTTTGTATTATTTTCGATATTTCACAACTTTATTTTTTGGCTCCAAAAATACTGAAAAACAATATTGATGTTGGAGCCAAATATTCGATAAGCTTTGCTGTTGCGACAAAATAAATAAAAGCATTTCATCAATGTTACCTGCCCTGTGGCGCTTATATTGATTGCATATTTGCAGGGCGACGAACATGAAACGTTATTTTACGGTATCAACCTTGTTTGGTACATTTAAACTACAAAGCAACGCTTTTGAATTCACGACGCTGTGACGTTGTAACCACGTCGCGTTTAAAACATGAAGCTAGGGATGTATCTTATCTCTTATCTATAACTTCATGTCCGTTTAATTCCAGACAAAATATACTATACATTTTAATACGTTGATACACGGGACATTGATGTCACGTGATCACTTGTTTGAATTTGACCAATCACAAAGCTCGCGCGGAGAGTAAAAATCTCAATTCATTTTGAATGCTGCTGTTAATGCTAAACTTCTTTCTTTAGTAACATTCTGGTTTTCACATATTAGTCTAAGCGCTCTTACGCAATGCACTAGCGGTTGATCCGCGGGGCGGCTAGCCGCGTGGCGGGCCGCTTTTTCAGTTTTAGTATGCAACCGCTTGTCATTGTATGCACCTAACCACCACAAAATTGTTCTAAAATTTGAACCACGGGGCGCGGTTCAACCGCTAGTGCCCAAGGGGGCTATTTGGACCTCATTTTATAAATCGTCTTGTGGACATACATACATAAAATCACGCCTCTTTCCCAAAGGAGTAGGCAGAGACCACGGATCTCCACTCGCTACGATCCTGACACACAAATTTCGCCTCATTCACTCTCATTACATTCTTCATACATGCTCTGTCTTGTGTACTATGACAATAATTTCAAAATCATCGACTTACACCTGTTATATGCCTATATGAACAAATTCAACTTCGCCGTTCAATGTAGCAGCAATCCTAAATATTCCATGTAACATCAAACGGAACATTTCAATTAAGGAAATTACATTGTCAAATTAATTTGGAGACGATGTTCGTTTCGTTTGTACATTGACTTTTGATCTCGAACATCGTGCTGTGCACGCGACAGGTAGGAAATGCCAATTTCCTTGTTGAATCCAGCAAATGCGCTTAAATTGCTGGGTGACCTTATTAATAAGGAGAACTAACTATAATAATAAATAATGCTGGATATTTCACACAGCATCATCTAGCCCAAAACTAAGCAAAACTTGTACTATGGGAACCAGATAACTGATATACTTCATATATTGTTTTTGTTTGTAAATTCATACATATTAGATATATATAGAAACACCCAGACCCGAGATACATATTTGCAGATCATACGTAAACATTTATCCCGCTGCGGGGATCGAACCCTCAACCTTCTGCGTCCCAATCGGGCTTTCACCCACTGCGCACTAATTCTTTGTTTGTAATCGATAAACGCTGCATCTATTCCAGTTTAATTAATAAATTATAAAGAGTAGAAGAAAGTCAATCCACAGCAAGATTGTTTCTAACAATGAATGATGCTGAGCGAAACATCTGAAAGAGACGAAAAACCTTACGGCCACTTAACACTTTTGCCGAACTATTTTGCCGAACTATTCGCTGACTCAAAAGAAACGCATTTTCTCTTTTCTCGCGGTCTTAAAAGCTCTGTATCTGTAATGTTTCGTGCACACGAAGCAAGTGACAACTACTTTACCGTTCCAGTAGATACTAGTAGCAACTAGCGAGTGGTGAAGTGCAAACACGTTCCCTGAGTAATTACCGAGCAGCTAAGCCCCACTCAGACGGGATTAGTGCTCGTCCGTGCAGTTTGAACAGCGCCTTATTGTTACACTTTTATTTGCTTTTAGTAACAAGCTGAACGGTATTTAGGAGGAAATTATTTTCTTTTGTTACTAAATCGCGTCAATGTTGTACAAAGTTTAGTATGGACCAACCGTCGACAATTTTAATGAGAAACATAATGGGCTCTCTACATATTCGGCGAAGATAGACGAATGCCGACGCCGACGGTGACGAACGTATAGAGGGTCTATTCGCCTGTCATCGCCTGTCATCTTCTATCCAAATAATAGTTCGGCGAATGTGAAAAGTGGCCGTTATGAATATGCCTAAGGGGGTCAAGCACACATTTGAATATTTTAAAGAAAAGATAAAGATAAAGATTTATTTATTTGCTTAAACATGTGTAAATAGGATGATCACATTTTAGGTAAGTTTTGTGACAACATGTTTTACCGATTTCGGTGCAAACCGAGAGAATGGCATGCTCTTAGTGACAAATCAAAATAAAATTAAATGTTAGGCGTAAGGTCAAAATAATCATGCAAGTTAAGTGTGGTAAGAGTTAGCATGTCTCATTTTCCAACATTTTTAGCGCACACATTTTCAGCATTTTGCTTAAATTCCATTCTGAATTTCGCAAAACGCCTCAAGCAGTTTCGTCCATGACATTAAGCAATCAGTCGAGCATTATGACTGAACAATAGTCTCTAAAAGCATTTTCTGAAACGCGAGCCATTTTTGAGAAGCCACCGTTACGAAATTGGCTAATTTATCGTAGAACAGTTTAGCTAGAAAATTCTTGAAATGTCTGGCCATTGTTTTTAATACTGGGACGAGTAAAGGTTCTTGGATAGTACTCGCTCTATTATCTTACCTCGACGTTTCGATCGGGTATCGCCGATGGGGGTCACGACATTTTGTTCATTAAAATCATCCCGATCCTGTCCTGTTATAAAAAATCGTTCAAAAAGTGAATTTCTGGCCATGTTTTTCAGTATTAATTTCGAAAGTTCGTTTAATAGTGAAAGAGATTTACCAGATTTTTTCAGATTTTTTCCTGCAGAGCAGAATTCTCTAATTTATTCGAATAAGCTCATTTAGGATAGATTTCGTTATAGCGATTAAATTCAAAAGCTCTATCGAATGAAGTTGCCTTGATATTAATTTTGGTTGAGATTGTTCATTATTCTTTCTTGAGCTCACTCCTGACAGTCAGTGGTTAAAAACAGTAATTCACATGTATTTAAACAAGACTTGTTTAGATTTAGTTTAGTGCGAGAGCGATTTAATTTGAATGTCATTTTAATAAACGCTGCACGGTGCAGTCAGTATTTGATGTGCAAACAATTCCAAAATTTCGGTTTATTTGTAAGTTCAAAAGCTTCAGGGCATGTTAATATTTGGGCTAGATTTTGCGAGTTGTTTCGCGCGTAGTAATTTTATTTTTATTTTAAAATGAGAACTGTGATAAAAAGAAACAACAGTAAAGTCTGAAGTGACTTTTCTTTGAAAATGTAAAAAAAAAAGAACATTTCAACGAAAAATGCTGTAAAACGCGGACAATTTTCCCACAATCAAAATGCAGAAATCGAATTTACGTATCCAACTCTCATGAGAATACCTTCTAAATCACTATCCATTGTGTGAAATTTAGTCAGGCGAAGGAAGCATTTCTATAGACTACCTTCAAGAGATTTTTTGAATATTTTAAGGTATCTATCATGACATGAACTACTTCGAATTTGAGAATTTTCCAAACTTATAGATTTTTTTTATGATGAATGGGTCGGCTCTTGACCTCGAAACATACAAAGGCAAGAATGAGGTCTATGATAGAGCGAGCCTACCTAGAAAGTGCCTATTAACTCTCTTCTTAAAAACAACATCTAAGCTTATCCAGCTTAAAGAAATAACTAAAAAAAAAAAGAAAGCTGGATCACCTAAGCGGTTTGGAGCCTAGCTTTGTTAGCTAGGCCCCAAACCGTATTTGTTACCCTGGTTCTTGACGGTATTGGTCACAAAGGAACTTAATTTCTGTGTTCTACTGAATTTTTTTATATTCTTTATTCCAATTATTTTACACAAAGCCAAGGTAGCTACTTGAAAGCTTTTGAATTCAATTGAATTACATTATAGTAAAAATCAATGCATTCGCAAATAAATCGCGTACAAACTGCGTACTGCAAACAATCCTTTGTGTCATTTCCACGTCGCAAATCACTATCCGATGCTAACACTGCGGCGTCACGCGTCAGCGTATGTACCGCGGCGTCAGCGTTTGTCAGCAAACAATGGCTGATTGTTGTGATTGCTGATTACATGGTAATTGGCGACAGTTGTAGTGGCTGTGATTCTCTCCTTTTACATCAACAAAATATGTACTATCATGGAGCTTCAAAACTCGATTACACGTTCACTGAGCCATCATTTTCAAAAAACTTTCAGCTAGTGCTTTGGAGACCTAAAAGATCTCGAAACTAACCTACCCTTTGGTGCGTTTGAGACCTAATCAGTCTCCAAAAAATACAGTTTTGAAAGTCCTTGAATTCACCTTTAAATAGGAAGCAAATATGTATATTTGTCTTACTCATACTTAAAGAACTTTACACGTTAGAGTAAGAGCAAGGAGTGAAACAACACGATTATAGTCAACGCAAAATACAAAAGTCCTGCAAGAGATCTGATAGATCTCGTAATGCAACGAACGTGTTAAATAAGTGTACCTATTTCGTTCAAGTAAACGTTTAAAATTAGGCGCGATTTATATCGTACTCGTAGAGGTAAAACAATATGAAAACACGTACAATAAATAATTCAGAGAGGGCTAGTCAGTGGCTTATCTTAAAAAGGTAAATTAGGTCAGCGTTACACATTCCCTCACAGCGAAAGTTAATTTAGCAGACGCGCAAATTAAGCACCGTTTACAATGTCCGCGCGGCGCCAATGCGCAATGATTGATGAGGGTGCGCGCTAAGGGTTGGCTATGAAACCAGCGCAGTGAGCACTAAGCTTTATAATTTGTATCTCCTATGAATTCAATCACATCGCCTTGGGCGGAGGTGCGCAGGGCATTGGCTAGACAAGACGGCTATATAATTTTTGATAAACTGTCAGACTGCGTACTGCGCAATGCTCATTCTGCGCTCAAAATGTAAAACAATTTGATGTTGGTAGAAAAGGATGTTGTACTTTATAAGCCAAAAAAGCCACAGTGGACCCAGCAAAATATGTCACTTTGTCATAGAAGGCAAGACGAGCTGGACTCACCTAAACCAATGGTAAAGTTTTGGGTTACGGCCACTCTAGATATTCGCCGAACTATTCGCCGAACGATTATTTGGAAAGACGATGACAGGCGAATACAGACGATGAAGCCCTCTACACGTTCGTGAACATCGGCATTCGTCTATCATCAACGAATATGTGGAGGGCTCATTACAAAGAGCTGAGACGATTGAGAGTACTTACAAGTTCAAGTACCTACCCCCGGGATATACATGTGATCTCTTCTCCCACCATACATTATGAGAAGTTGTCTTCTGCAAATTTTCTTCTTTCACCATACATTAAAAAAGGCGTCTTCTGCTACGCTCATTTTCTCTGTTTACTCATAAAAGATTTGAAGCTAAATCGCCAGTTTAGTGGATCTGTAGTGAAATGAGCGGTAAACGCTCGCGTTAAAGTTTACGACATCAGTATTTGACAGCCTGTCTGTCAGATGATATGATCAGACAAATAACATTGCTGATTGATTTTCAACTTTATACGATCGTCCTAAGATGCACTTTAATGGTAACGTCGCTACTGGAAGTTATCCTTAAAATTAGATTTGGAAAGTCGGTATTGATTTTAGGTTATAAATATTTATTGATGAAAATATCGCTTGGAATAGAGCAGGAAGTTGAAGGTTCGCTTGATTCCGTAGCAGCAGGTTACTGGTTCGATTCCCAGAACAATTGGAGCCAGATGATGCCGTGATACCTCCGCCGCCGCCGTGCCGTGACGACCTCTGTAGCGCAGTGGGCGAAGGCCCGCCGGCGACGCTAAAGGTTGCGGGTTCGATCCCCGCGGCGGGACCAATGTTTGTATGATCTACAAATATTTGTCTCGGGTCTGGGTGTTTCTATGTATAATATGTATGTATTTACAAACAAAAAGTATATAAGTAGAATATCAGTCATCTTAGTACCTATAACACAAGATTATAAGATTATTATAATTATTACTTTGGCGCATCATCTAATGCTGTGTGAAAAAAGTCATCATCAGTATTACTCTCTAAAAAGTCTTTCCACTTTCTAGTTTGAAAGAACTAGTGAATTTTCTAGTGAAAATACGACAAAAAAGCTACAGGGGATTCAAATACAGTACGGATTCAATCCCCATAGCCCACCATTTACAAACAGAATATTTGCAAAAGCACAATAGGAAACTCGGGGCTGTTCGCGTAATTAAAATCTGCCTTTCGGGTTCCGTCTGTTGTTTGGTCTTTAGTGATGGGACATGCCTGGGGCTGATGGGAATAACGGAATAAAAAAACATGAACATGACTTTGTCTCCAATGCTAGTTATAATACGCTCTCAGATCTTTTGTATGTTTATCTAAGGTGGCATGCCCAAATATGTATTGAATATGCAATACATTTAATTGCCCACGTCAATAATATGAAAAAATGAAAAATATATTTGTTTCAAAAAATTTCAAGTATGTACTCACCTTTATTCAACCCGTGGAACATTTTTTCCAATCTATTTCTATCTATATATCCAGCCGGTAACTCCCACTGTTGGGTATAGGCCTCTGAGCTTCTCTTTCACGCCACTCCTGGCGGTTTTATGCCAGCCGGATCCACGCTCTCCTACGCCCCCCCCCACAATGTCGTCTGACCATCGGGCAATCTATTTACTTATATTTTTTATTGACACATATATTTATTTATCAACCTTAATATACATAAGTTGTTAAGTTTGACAAGTATTTATTAAAACAATTGTAAAGTTTTTATTAAAACAATCTGAATAGTCTTTTATATTTCATGAATTCTTGTTATTATTTAATTTAATAAAAACTGCTTTTCATTTCAGTTTATGAAACGCTATGTATTACATTGTTCAAACAAAGAACAAAATTAGCTCTCAGCTGCTTGCTTGAAATTACGCGCTGTATGTGGCCAAGTATCACATGATATTTGAGAAAATGAGACGATTTGGTGCAGCTTTTACTTCTTTGTTTTTCCAAAAATAACAGTGATTTCTGTTATAGGTAATTTCTATTAATTCATTTATAAATTATTTCTTACTAGCTGTGCGTCGCAGTGCTACCCGCGGTCCCTCAGGAAAACTTTACTTTCCGGGATAAAATATAGCCTATGTTCATCAGGGATAATGTAGGATTCTAAAGGTGAAAGAATTATTAAAATCGATCCAGTAGTTTCGGAGCCTATTCAATTCAAACAAACAAATCTTTCCTCTTTATTATTATTAGTATAGATATGGATATCTCTGGATATGACAACCCATTTAAATGAGCGTTAAAATACATTTTCTCGTGTGATAGCTAAAAAATCTATCTACAGAATTCAAGTTACTTTTAATCAAAGAAGCTAAGTCATACTTAATTTTAATTTTGTCCGGATTCCTCTAGAGTATGATTGGTTTCTTTGATCAGAAATCGTTTTATTTCTGCTAATTCTTCTACTAGTTTAATCACAGCTTTCCTTATTATGAATTAGATTTATTAGAAAATGCTTATTCTGGCTCCATAGTCTAGCTTAATAACATTGTGCAGAATTGACACCACTGGTACCCTAAAACGGATATCGTCTGAAACTGGGTAAGCTGGAAGAGGTGTACTCAAGCTGCAACGTTGTGGCCCGCATTTGTTCAACACTGGTTCACACTCGGTGCCGCCCGCATTGGTTCTTTCTAGATGAAGGGTCTCCTTTCATATCAAAATGACATCCATCACTCAATTCATTCAAAAGACTTAACAGATACGTGAGATTGTTCTTTCAAGAGTCATTCCTCAGTTTTATACAAGTCCATGACGTTATGTTCGTAAGAACGCAATCGAGAACTCAAGGAAGATGAAGTAGCAATTGACGCAAAATAGTCAAAAAGTGTCCAAGATCATCATCATCATCATCTCAGCCATCTACCGTCCACTGTTGAACATAGGCCTCCCCCATAGATTTCCAAAGCGATCGATCTTGTGCAGCCTGCACCCAACCTTTTGTCCAAGATAGTTATTAAATATTCTTTTGTGTCATGTGTGGCATAAGAATTTACGCGATCCATTTGTGAAGAAAGATATTAGATATTATCTTGTGATGCGGCCCATTGGTTGAGAATAGCTGCCCAAAGTCTAGGACACCGGGCAGTGTGCCAAATCGATCTTAGTACTTACCCTCTAAGTCTAGTGTCGCTTACAGATGTCTGGATTAAAGCTAGACGTCAATAAACTCGATACAGCTAGTGTACTCAAGAACGTAGTAACGTCGTAATGTCATGACATCACTTTGAAAACGACGGTAGAATTCTAACTTTACTGAATGCCTAGTGAGTACTGACTTTAAGCTCCCCTTTAAAAGAAGCTCAGTGATAATCCAAGTTGGAAATATAACTGGAAATATAATTCTATTAAATGTCACTTGTTTGGCAATTTTGAATAGAACCTACTTGCATTTAGTGTCTTTAATTATGTTTTACGCCATTTTTTATGGACCCAATCTTGTTGTCTAAAAATATATAAAATTTTATTTTATTTTATGAACGCGTCATTGCTAACATTCAGACTGCATGGACATTGTTTCAATAAAAAATAAAAGTAAATGAGAATCTTTCATACTTACATACATTTTGTGTATGATGCTTATATGCTCGAAATCTTTAACATCATCTAAATCAAATTGAATATGAAAATATAACTTTTCATAAATTATATAACTTTAGCGTAATAAACGTGTCCCATCACTAGTCCCCACAAAATCATAAACACTCGTACAAAAGTCGAAGACGGCGTCCCCTTGCGGTCAACCGGAACAACCACCTATGTTTAATTCATCCAACATTCTATCCCTTTGAATTATTTAATTACGAAACATACCTATGAAAAGATTTGGGACCTTTTGGGTGGAGATTTGTTGTGGGTTTTAAATGGGATGAAATAAATAACTGTATTCCCGAAGGTAAACATTTAGATCTTTAAGTGAAATATTTCAAATAACTCTGTGCGTCTTACCATAGAACGTGACATAAAGTTATTCCACCGAATAAATCAAGAATAACCATACATTTTGACACTTTACACTCCGGAATAACTTTATGTCACGTTCTATGGTAAGACGCTGTAAGTATAAGATTTAAAATCACTAAGATCATGAATTTTAGTGTTCTCGTACAAATTCTATTTAAAAACTTAACTTAAATTTTATAATTATTATAAATAACTTACCTTACCACGAAACCAGCACTAGGCGAAGCCTGTAACGCGGCAGTTCGAGTATTTTTTATAACAATCATCATCATCTCCCTACCCTTTTCCCACATTATGGTGGGGTCGGCACAACATGAGTTCTTCTTCCATTCTCCTCTATCAGCCGTCAACACTCACTCCTTTCTTACTCATGTCATCCTTCACACAATCCATCCATATTTTCTTTGGCCTACCTCTACTCGTAAATCCATCAACATTCATACACTTAGTATGAATGTCTTCTAGTTCTTTTCCACATTATGTGGGGTCGGCACAACATGTGTTCTTATTCCATTCTCCTCAACTAAATACTGACTCATACGAACTTACTTAACTAAATAATAACTAAACTAAAATTGTCTACGTAGCTGTACGCACTATCCTGTGTCGGAATATAGGCGCAATTTCACAAAAAACTTAGCGCTTGCTTATCAAGGGTCCATAAAGTTAAAATACGATAAAGCTATCTTTGAACCCCTGAAAATGATCCTAAAAATGCTACTCATTTACTTTTCCTCGGCAAGGATCGATTACCCTAATTTTAGGGGTGGCTAAATAACCTGACTAGTGATGTGACGCAGTTTGACTTACTTCCGGAATGCTCAAAATAAACATTCGGATTTTGCTTCAGAACTTAGCAATGCTCAGTATCAATTCCGAATCAAGTTTTGTAAAGCAGTTCTATCTAATCAGCCCGGTTGCACCCACTACTGGGCATAAGTCTCATCTCCATGAGGCAGTTGATAATTAAATATTAGAGAAAAAGGTCTCATTTGTATTTAGATTATTCTATGACATTCCGCTGTCTGTTTGTCTGTAAAATAAAGATAATTATTAAACACTAGCTGTCCGTCGCGGTGTTACCCGCGTTCCCTCGGGAAAACTTAACTTTCCCGGGATAAAATATAGCCTATGTTCATCAGGAATAATGCAGGATTCTAATGGTGAAAGAATTTTTCAAATCGGTCCAGTAGTTTCGGAGCCTATTCAATTCAATCAAACAAACGTACAAACAAACAAAAAAATCTTTCCTCTTTATAATATTAGTATAGAAGTGTCGAAAAAGTTCAAGAGATTGTTATTTCAGCATGATTCTCCGTTTTTTTTTCATTATCTCTCCTCGATGAGTGTTAATAATCCCTTTCGGACTCCAATTAGCTACTCCGAAAGATGTAACAGCTCTACAGGCATATCTGCTGCGCTCCATATCTTGGCCCGCCCTGGGGCCCTACCTTCCTGTGTTCTGACGATAACGTGATTGACCTTAGAAATAAATAGTCTCCTATATATTTACTGTTATAATGGTTTTGATGAAAATAATGATGATGTTTGAACTTTCATTCCTCGGTAAGGATCAACCGGGTTTTATAAATAAGACTATAATAGTAGATTATTCACCAAGGGGATAAAGCAGTGTATTACACGGGCGCCATATTGAATCCCAAGCGCATCGAAGGATTCTTTATTTAACTCCCGAGCGATAGCGAGGGTGTTTATACAACGAGGGAGTTAATGACTAGAATCCTGAGACAGCGAGGGATTCAAGAGCGCCCAAGACTAAGACAGCTTTAACCCCGAGGTGAATACTCTGCTTTTCACACATAGGTACTGCGAGAAAACTAGTGAATACTTAGGTACACCCAGAAAATAGCAAGCAAGTCAGGTTTTATAGGTAGAATAATTATAATCAATTTGTTTTTTTATTCAACCTATACTGTCCCACTGCTGGGCAAAGGTCTCCCCCAATTCTTTCCAACCATCTCTCTCCTTCGATAGCTCCCACCACCCGCTATCGAAGGAGTCGAGGTCGTCCGTTTATTCTCAAAAAATATTTTAGCATTAGGATATGCAACAACATTAGATCGCTCTATAGTTTGGAGGCATTAGCCACACTTTTTCCTTAAATTTGAATAAATTCTACTTGGTGCAGGTCTCTATGGTAAACATTTTCATAGAAACATCAAAAATAAATTCGGAAGAAAAAGATTAGTTGCCACATTTTTTCTTTTTTTTTCGTATTATGTTCTATTGGGTGTGGACTCAATAGTACAAATTTTAATAGAAATGTTGAAGTTCGAAATTCAAATCTCATTACTTATCTGTTCACATGAGGTTCAGAGGGAGAAATGAAATTTACCTCCCGCCGGCCATTTTGTTTTTTAGGAGGGAGTAATGGTTAACTTTCTGTTAAGAATGTGAGACTAAAAAATGTATGGTTTTCGAGTACCGGGTGTGAAAATTATATTAAACTCGTCATATTTATCAATTGCATTTTATAAACCTTACTTCTGTCAATGGCTTCAACTTACATACAGGGTTTTTTCATTTTAAACTACAAAAACGGACAGGGTCTCATTTCTGGGTTGTAAATAAACGTTTAAAAAACCGTATCAATTTAATTCCTAAGCCGATTTAAGTTTTCACTTAAAAAAATATCTTTTATTAATTTTATAGGACATGTTGCATAATATTTTCAAGGAGAACAGACACTTTAACCAATTACAACGCAGCTAATCACGTCTCATGCTCGAATGGACTAAGTAATACAAGAAGCAGCAATCAATTCAAAGGATAGTCTTTATCGATTTTCTCGGAATTTTCATATAACAAAACAAAAAAATTTATTACATAAATATTTTTTAATTTCTTTGTTGAACCCAATTCCTGAATTAAGTTAGTTCAAAATGAAAGGCCCTAGCTATTAATAAACGTGGTGTAAAGTTACGCCAGGTCTAAACTCCAAAAATTTTATGGTTACGCCTAAATTACACCCTGCGTAACTTTAGAACACATTTATTAATAACGGCCAGGTTTTATACAGAAAACAAAATTATTTACAATATTAGCCCTGCTGCAGTTCGTAGGGAATACTTTTTCAAAAAAGTCACTGTGAAAATTTGGATGACTTTGTAACTCATCTTTAACTTATATAAAAATAACTTAATAACATTGTAACAAATTCACGTTACCTTGTCTGATAAAACATAACAATGTTGTCAGTCGAGCAAATCCTGTCATCAGTGAGTGCATTAGGAACAGCGTGTTTGCCACAAGTAGTTCTAAGGACATCGGTACTTAGACTCAAGGAGTCCTTAAACACAGACGATTAAGTTGCTTTTACACAGCTAGCTATAAAAGATAGCGGTTAGTCAGAGCACCAACGATATATTTTCTTGTCGTTGGTTCTTATGAATCTATCTTACACTAATATAAAGAGGAAAGATTAGTTTGAATTGAATAGGCTCCGAAACTTCTGGACCGATTTAAAAAATTCTTTCACCATTAGAATCCAGCATTATCCCTGATGAAGATAGGCTATATTTTATCCCGGGAAAGTGAAGTTTTCCCGAGGGGACGCGGGTAGCACCGCGACGAACCGCTGGTCATCAGTAAAGTGAGTTCGTGTGAGTAAGTAACCATTTTTGGTGACGTAGTCATCAGTAAAGTGAGTTCGTGTGAGTAAGTAAGCATATTTGGTGACGTAGTCATCAGTAAAGTGAGTTCGTGTGAGTAAGTATTTTCGACAGCTTTATATATATTCCACCTGCGTATTTATCAAAAATATCACTGATAAATCTATACAATCCAACATACAACTAACTAAAAAGGAAAACAAATACAATCTAAGGAATAAACATAAATTACATTTGGTGAACGCACGAACAAACTATGGATTAAAGACGATAGTATGTGAGGGGGTCCAATTTTACAATCAATTACCCAACAACATAAAAGAATGCGTAAATATAAACTTATTCAAATCCAAATTAAAAACACACGTATGTACAACATGTTTCAAATGACTTTGCCTACCTACAGAAGTGACAGCTCCGGAGTGTGATAAATACCTAAATTAATGTTATGCTAATCTCATTGTAAAAAAACTATTAATTGTTTGTATGAGAAATAAATGTCTTTAAACCTAAGTAACTATATTTGGTGACGTTATTTAGGCCCGAGAACGAGAATTTGACGTACCCTCCGAAGCATGGTGCGCTCAATTGATAATGCCAATAGCGATCACCCATTAACTTACTGATCTCTGAGAACGTTCCTTAGCTTCGACTGATCAAGCTACCAGCGCTGCTATAAATATAAAATCTCTATAGCACTGTACGTACGTAGATGTCATTTGTGATGTAAGGGTGTTTTTGTCGGGTACAGCTCTCATTAGCGTCCGAGTGTCGGGTATAAGGTTCTTTGTGTCCGGGTAATGGTCGGGTAACGTTTTTTCAGCTACGGAGCACGAGCCTTTTGGATATAAGTTTTGAAATGAGCTTGATTTTCTTGTCATATATTGTTACTTATTCTTTCTGAACAGCGTGGTGAAAAGATTTTAAGTACACCAATGAGCTTCATGTAAACTTGATGGAAATAATCAAACATAGTGGTTCTTGAAAAATCTGTTGTTTATTGATCATCATCATCATCATTTCCCCGCCCTTATCCCACTTTCATGTGGGGTCGATACAACAGGTTTTCCTCTTCCACTCCGCTTTATCAGCCGTCATCTCAATACTCACTCCTTTCTTACCCATATCATCCTTCACACAGTCCATCCATCTTTTCTTTGGTCTACCTCCACATTCAAACCTTACATTCGTCTCGTTACATGACCCTCTTGCCTCCTCATAACATGCCCTGTTGTTTATTGATATTCAGCAATTGTTATTATTATTATTTTACTAACCTATTTCATCCCACAGCTGTGCAAAAGTCTCCCCCATATCTCTCCAACCATCTCTCTTCTTCGAGATCTCCCACCACTCTTTCTCGAAGGCGTTAAGATCGTCCCGCCAACGCTTCCTCGGCCGACATTACAGGCACTTAGGTACACAATAGTTTAGCAATCGGATGCTTATCATTCAATCAACTTATCAATATTTTACAGAAGATTTTGAATATGATGAAATAAAATTCATCCATCATATTTTGAGGAAGCTATTTTTGTGCAAAGTCTGTATTAATATTTTTACTGGCGTCTCTGAAAGACACGATACTTCAAACGAATTGTGCTTGTATTTAGAGTGATGAGGCACTGACACCGTATCTCAAAGGTTATATAGTGACCGCCTAATGACTGATGGAAAACTTAAGGATGCGGTAAGCTAAACCGGCATCTCGATATTGAATTAAACAAGTACAGTTGTTGGGAGCCGCTGGGTGAAGGCTGCACAAGATCGATCGCTGTGGAAATCGATGGGGGACATATTAAGCAGTAGACGCTAGATGGCTGAGATGATGATGATGAAGCTCGGGAACGCGCAATGGACGAATGAGCGCTCAGTATCGCTTACGCAAACAAAAACAATTCTACACCCGCCTTCGTGAGATCGAAGAACCATATCCCGTTTTTCCATACAAACTCAACACTTATTTCAGCCCCTCCATGATAAATGCATTCGGCTTCATACAATAAATGTTCCGATGTTCACAATTCACATGCAAAGTTTTCTGTTTCTCTTGAAAGTAACGCAACATTTTACCCCACTCACAACTAAACAAAACAACGACTCTTTTCACCCTATTGAAGTTATTGCTCTTCCTTGTTGTGCATCTTCCTTTAAGGTGGAATGGTGTACCTCATTAGCGACACCAGTGTCTGTATCAAGGCTTGGGTAGCCATCGAGAGGAAAGTAGGACGATGTGATAATTACTCCAAGACCTGAGTATCTGACGGAGATATTGGGAAACACGAGGTCTAAATAAATAGGTTGGGATATTTTGGGTTCTTTCCTATTGGCACTTGAAAATATTGGTGAATATGGATGTAAACATTGTATTTGTTCAGTGACTGGGTGTTTTAAAATGTATTATTTGGTTTACATTCTTAAAAGAAGAAGATATTTCAAGAAAACAAAAAACACCTTTTTACTACAAGATGGAACGTAGTTTTGTTGTTTATTACTCCATTTTAGAACAAGTTTCCTACACATAGAGCATGGAATGTATAAAATTATTCGATACACGTTACACCTACAGATTCCAAAAAACTCGCAATTTACTAAGGTAAATTAATGGACTATAGGAACAATGCATCCCCAGATAAAAACGTCGCCAACTCCAGAAAAACAACCCTTATTAAAGGGTTGACCTACACCTTGGACACTCAACACTAACAATTTAAAGCTCACTTTATATTGTTGGTTCCGGCTACTAAGCCGGAGTCATGGCGGAGGCCATGGGTAGTCTAAAAACTCCGTCACCAGAATTGGGTACTAACAAACGAACTTACTTAGTGTCTCTGAGTACCGACATTAGTTACAGAGAAAATATACAATGACATTCACGTTATGAACGCCAGTGTGCCTCCTACCTACTCCTACCTACCAAATAGATGTAGATTGTAGGCTAGATAGAGACTCTCCTCATATTAAAAGGCCGAATGATGGTGGGCGGTCCCAAAGTGAACGGGAAGTACAGTAGCCCCTTCTTCCTCAGCTCCACGAAGTGGGAAGTCGGTAGTTACGTCAGCCGCCTCCAACTATCCTCCAGCAAGCGAGGTCGCTGATGACACCATGACTGCGCGCTCATTAAAAAACATCACCTAGTTTGTAAGAACGCATTGAGAACTCAAGCGGCAGGGAATTCTCGAATGGTGCAAAGGAGTGTCCATGCTATACGTAACATTATAATACTTTCCCTGGTTGAGCCCATTAAACGAGGTCTGATAAGAGCTGATAACATTAATCAGGGGGGGCTAGGGCGGTCAATTTTCTGGTCAACTCCGCTGTAATTTCGGTTCGTGGCGCAATTTCTCAGTTCAACTGGTACGTATTAAACATTATTGGGTAAAGGGTGTTCGGGGTTCGGGGGTGATCGGCAGTGATCGGGAATTGGATGGAGTTGAGTTGCATTTAAAAAGACTTGTGTTTTTAAAGCTTTCAAGATGCCTTCAATGTCTGGACTCTACTTAAATGACATAATATCTAACCTACTTCAAACATGTTCCGATTATTAACAACAGAAGTAGGTATTTCATGGCTTAAAAGTCGTTAAGCCATAACAGAAATATGGACCACATCATCCAAACCGGTTCCATTCAAAGTCTTTTTTGGTCTGTGTAAAATTGCGTTCAGATTTTCATTGAGAAAAAACTTTTGTAACTTGGCTGCTCGTTGAATTGCGAGTGGCCAATGAATATATTGAATTCATTACAAATATCTGCTATTCATACATTCAATAAAGTTCTATAAAATGAAACCCCATTGAAATAAGTTGGCAGTTAAAAGTTACCGGTACAGCGCTTCACTGCGGTTCTCAAACTCTTGCCATGAATTAATGCATTCATTTGCTTTTAATTTTGAATAAATAACGATGTAATAAAAACAATACGAGTGTAATAAAAACAGCATCACGATTGTACCACTAAGGCACTGTAGTTTTGTGGACTACTAGAATTGTTGTTATTTTCTTATGCAATTAATATCATTAGATATTTTGAAATTAGCAAAATGTTTTAGACTTTATATGCAACTTTAAAAAAGAGATACAGAGAAATCTAAGGGGCAGAGACACGTACGAATTTAACACATACCCTCAAAGTAACTTCAACTTAAAATTGCCCTTTTATTAATGTTATTGTCTGATATTCTCCACTTTAGTTGAGTCGAAAATATCAACTTTAAAAAAATAGAAAAATAAATGAATGAAAATGAAAAACTCTTTATTGTACACAATAATTACAAACGTACACTTATGAATCAATAAAACCCAACGAGACAATGTACAATGGGTGGTCTTAATACATCTTGTTGAAAGATTTTTTGGGACTTAATATTTTCCAGTTAAAAATCTACGCTCGCTCATTGGTCAGTTGATAACTTTGAGAGCCGTTGGTCCGAAAGGTGAAACTAATTTTGAATATCAAAGGGACGAATTTCAACGGTCCTTAGTCAACGGCGATCCTTCCTGTAGACTTCGCGGATAGTTTAGTAGACTGATTTATTGCAATGTATCAAAGACATACAAATTATTCGTGAGTTTTGAATTAGGATTTACCTTCGCAGATTGATGTTGCATTCAGTTTTAATTACCTAAACAAATTTAATCAACATGCAATTTTGAAAATAGCTGCAAACGCAAAGTGGATATTCGAAATTACATCTATGATTGTGGGTGCGACGTTTGTGCTAGACTAAACTAAACTAAGTTATTCAGTTATTTATTTACTATAAATTATCATTACAGACAGTTTTTTAGTCTAATGCGATAATCTAGGTGAGATCTATTACTTAAAATTAACTAATACCTACTTATTATTTAAGGTTGACATTAGGCTCTTCTACTTGCGCTTTAGTGCTCCGGAGGGCACTTGAATTGACAGTCGTAAAACCATGCCCCTCTAGGTGGCATCAAAACTCCGTCACTAGAATCAGGCAAGCTTACACATACTAAAATATTCTTAGCTATAATTTTTATCATCAAAATCTTTAATATTTCTACCATAGATGATTTTTATCTCAATTCCCATCATTTCTTTTATCGTGCCTCACGAAGGAATCTCTGGATAAATCCGTCCGAAACTTATTTCAGTTTTTCGCTACATTTACTCCTGATTTATATTTCCCACTAAATTGGCCGCCGCTCAATTATCTAAACTAATTTCGAACAAAACTGTTGTAAAGATTTTATGACTCATAGGAAACTGGACGCGTAAAAACGCAACATAGCTGTTAACAATATATCACAGTCTACAGCTCTTTCAAACTTGTTTTTAATGAGCACTCCAAATAGTTTTAGTTTTACTATTAAGTTGTAAACGACGTAGCTAAAATACTGTTACAATAACAAGTTAGGTTGTATCAGCTGGATGATGCTGTCGTCTATAATGTCTTAGAACTGGTTCATAGTATTCGTGGCGACCGAATAATTTTGGTATATTTCAACAGTAAATGCAATATTATGAGCCTGAACCAACGACAAATTATTTATAGGTATTCCAAACAACGCTACCGACGAAACTGTAAATTGAATCGTCTTGTATTTGTATCTTTCGAAGCGTCGACTGACAAAAATATGAGTTCCCTCACCGATAAATCATCCTGAAAACCGTCAGTGTTGACATTTAATTTTGACGGCACACAAAATGGCTTCCGTGCTCAATAGCTACCCACCTCACCTTACCTAATTTCTCACCTTTCAAGCTTCGTCGACACATCACCTAAACCTCTTATTTCTTTTTCAGAGTTCTAAATACGGAGCGCCCGCGCAAACCGACATTAAACTGTGAAAAACATCAGAGAAGGCAAGATGGCGGCTGCGTTTGCGCGCCAAATCGCGCGACACCCGTGCCATCTGTCAGCGGTGGGCGATAACTTCCGCGCTTTGAATCATTCTAACTGTTCGAAATAGTAGTGTTTTTACTGTGAGTGTGTGGAGTCGTGATGTGATATTGTTAGTGTATTTGTGTATGTGTTGTGAATATGTCGGGGGAGGAGCGGTCGCGGCGGTTGTCGCAGATCTTCGACCCTTTGGCGCGGTTTACCGACCACAGCGGCGCTGGCCACTCGGCCAGCACGCCCAACAGCCCGCGTCTGATGCCGAGGAGGGCCAGGGATCCGCCGCCGCCACCACCTAGGTAAAACAATAATCATGGAAAATACTGCTTCATTTTCACTTAATATATTTTTTTTTAAAGCTTTGTAGGGCACCACATTTCACACCAATATCACATAAGGCAAACTTAAGCCTCTTACCCGTAAAGCAATCATGCTTCGCGCGATTCTAGCCTTTAAAGTATCAATAAAATGCAACCTATTACTTAATCATCTATAAATTAATACCATGCACTATCGCTTGACAGAAAACAACATTCTCTGAGGTTTACAATTGACCCTTAGCCCACTAACCATTACTCAAGATTTAACTTGAGCCTGAGAGTCAGACAGCTCAATTGCAGGTAGTAAAACTAGTTTCTAAACGCAATTTGTCATTGAAATCCTCGTATAATTTGTACATCAGTGCTTAGAATATCGGCAATATATTATTCGGACAGAAACCAGGAGTCCTAGAGACGTGAAGGTGGTCAGTCTTCATTTTCTTTCTTGTCAGTTTCTTTATAAGACCCAACGTTATGGGCCCTCTACATATTCGCCGATGGTAGACGAATGCCGACGGTCACGAACGTGTAGAGGGCCTCATCGTATTCGCCTGTCATCGTCTATCCAAATCATATGTAGTTCGGCGAATAGTTAAGCAAATAGTTCGGCGAATGTGTAGAGTGGCTTTTGGGAATATGTAATCTAAGATTTCGATATGTATTTGTTCGTAATTTTTCCCGAGGATCTTATTCGCACACGTGAAAAACTCTAGCTCAACTCAATTAAAGTTTTTTTTTGCTACAAATTGGTAACAGATTTTAAAAACCATGTAGTTTTGAATCCGCAACCATCACCGATCCGTAGTGAATTTTAATTTGTCCATTTTCTAACTTGTTGCCTGATAGAGATTGTTATTAAGCGCTAAAGCCATTTGTGGTTGTATTTCGTTTAGTATGCCTTCAAGTATCTTCTATCTATGACATGATTGATAGGTATTAACTCAATATTTTTATCATTTCATGTTTTAAATTTAGGCTTTTTTATCTTAATTATAATCCTCACACTGGAGTTTTTATTTATCAGAAAATAGCTAGAATAGAACGAAGTCGGAAGCATTTCTCTAGTTAGGTTTCCTTTAAGAGATTTGATTAATTTAGAAATCTAGGCGTATTTATGATGCAATTGAGTGAAGATTTACGAGTACTGCTAATATGCGTGGTATTCCCGATTCATTTATGGATTGGAATGAAGAAGTAATTTATGATCTTAGTATCTAGCAATCAAATTTCCAAATCATCATCGTTTTAGTAAAATAAAAAAGGAAACTAATCCTTTTTGTAAGTAAACATTTACACCTAAACGGAACAGGACCAGAACTGTGTCCCCAAGGCTACTCTGGACCTTTTGAAAATATCTAAGTACTTAGTATCTAAGTCATGTGGTTCCCAACACTAGCTCTGCTTTCTTTGGGGCTAAATAATGATGTATGGAATGTCCAGCATTATTTATTTAAGTTTGCAGTCAGAGAATTATAATTTAGCACATTTTGCAGAAGCTAGCATTCCAGTGGAGTCTTTGTCCCGTAATCATGATATGTTGAATTCGCCCCTGAAAACATTTAGTTTTGTCCTCTGATAGCGTGTGATCAGGCGAATGAAAAGTGAGAATATATTATGACCATCTCTGCCAGCCACCTATCGGAATACTTATATAATTTGATAATCGATTACCTTATAGCCACAATTTAATATTACATATTCAAAATTAATTAATTCAATACACATGCCACTCATTCACGAGCCAATCGACACCCTTCTGTTCCAAACCTATTACCGTGTGATTCACAGCTCATCACCATTCACTAAATACAAAATCACTGATGTATATCGTGCATTTAAATTAATGAGCCCTCGCAATATTTATGTTGGCATACGGCATTGCGGTCCGAGAGATGCATTTTTAAAGGGATAACATGTCCACGAGCGTAGTCAGTGAAATAATAAAATAACAAGGGATTTCTACTCAACTAGATGTCCGCCGTGTTACCCGCGATCCCTCAGGAAAACTTCACTTCCCCGGGAAAAAACATAGCCTATGTTCATCGGGGATAATGTAGGATTCTATTGGTGAAAGAATTTTTCAAATCAGTCCAGTAGTTTCGGAGCCTATTTTCAAACAAACAAACAAATCTTTCCTCCGGCCGGCGAGTGCCAGAACCGACTTCTTCCTACCGTATAAATTTATAAGCGAAAAATATGATAGGGAATAAAAAAGCGTGAGAAATTATAAGCTGGTGATAATGACGTCTGGAAATTAAACAATATGGGGAAAAAGGCGAATAGGAAAATTATGATTGGGGAAAAAAAATATTGGGTGATTCATCTATACAGTCGTTCCAAGTTTCATCTAAATCGGTCCACTGGTTAAGCCCTGATTGACACACAAAAAGGTACAGTGGTTCCAGAAATCACCCCCCAAACAAAGTCAAAAAGATAGTTGGCATTCTCTGGATACCCACTTAATCATCAAAGGATCTTGAGACATTTGACCTGAAAAAATGTCTAGGGTATGCATTCATGATCCTGTTTTGTTTTGCCCTGGCTACGTCCACTCGAATCTGTATCAGAAGTTGATGTATGTTTTATTTATCGGCTCGAGCTGAATTGATGCGTATATTGGAACCTGCATTAATAAAGCGAGGATAGTGATGTTTCTGAGTCAAATCGATTATCCGTTTTGGGGGAAATGTTTTTGCATGCGACTGCAACTTCTGGCTCGATGGTTCTATGATTTTGTAAATGGGATGTATTTTGACTTGTAAAAGTTTGCCAAAAGTGTTGTGGGACTCCACGAACCCTCCTACTCACACGAATACTCCACATCTAAGCTCTAAAGGTATCTTAGGGAAGATGCTAGCCAGTTTTAGTACATTGCACGGGAGGTATAATGTGTTGGTTTGAAACATATTGATCTTAAAAATCGTGGATAAGTTCATCGGTTCTGAATAAACACCCATGTTATAAATCTTGTAAGGTACACCAGAAGTAATATTAAGATACAATCAGGTGTACCTTACAAGATTGTAAAAAACAGATTTTAAAATATCAAAGTCTATACAACTTGTTTATTAGTGTTTGTACATTGTCTGCTCCAGACCGGTTGGCCATGCGTCGCGGCTGGATCCCTTGGAATTGGAGATGGCTGCAGACCTTGGTGCTGTCAACTGGCAGGAGCGGTGCTTAGAGCTGCAGCTCGAGCTGCATCGCAGTAGGAACCAGGCGACACGTGTCCGGGATATGCTGCGGGATAAGGTAAGTCATAATATTGATGAAAAACTTGAATGTGCAAGCTTTTATTGGATTTCCGAAGACGAATTCTACTATTCAGACAAATGTGCCTTCATCTTTAGGGAATATGGAAATTTTGTTGTAGTAGAGACTCCTGCAAAATTTGAATCATCAGCATCGCGTCGATTGCCCATTGGTACAGTTAGTTAAAACGTCGCTATCGGCGAAGGTTACATGCCTTCAAATCCCGCAATTGAAACTGCGTTTTAACAAAGCACCGAATCAAATATGTAGTTTCAATTACAATTTCAATTCGTTCAGTTGTTTCATCGTTTCGTTCAGTCGCTTAAACATCCGCCCATCTTTTCTCATTCATGAAACAGTAAGAAGATTATTGCGGTATCACCATCATAAGACGTCAGTCGTTTCTCAAGACAGCCAATACAGTTTCAATCAGGTGAATGCGCCTCACTAATTATGATCAATACACACGTCTGCATCTGACAGGATGAAGTACGATGATTGTAATTTATGGAGCCTCCAAGACGCCTAGACGCCTCAATGCAGATGTATAGCATACTGCGTATCTGGTATTTGTAGATAAATAGGACTGTATCCTGTACATAAAGGGAAGATCTACATAAAAGGAGTTTAAGACCCTTTGAAGTTGTTGAAGGCAGTATTCAGAGATCATATTACATATTTGGCATTCTACGAGTAAAAGGGCAGGCAGATTGCAACCCCATCTCCCGCCTACTGAAATAAATCGTTTTCAGAATGTTTTTTTTTCGAAACCATCGAAAGTTGAGGCACGATATAACACATCCAACGCAACCTATTGATGTTTATGCTGTAAGCTACTATTTACTTCAGATACTGTAGATTACACAACCCGTCATTGCCAGATAATTTACAGGTAAGTCGATACAGCATTTAGTGATCTAATTGGACTTGATGAAACGATCGGATCAAGAAGCTTCTGGTGGATTAATAGGTACATATAACCGCGACCACAGTCTAACATGTGGTTCACTTGACTGACAGGCTTAAGCCGCTAATCTATTAAAGCTGCTACTGACATGCCACAGGGGCAATGACTGTATGCCGCAGGGGCAATTCTGGAATTTCTCTAGACACACACCTTGCATGTGGCAGGGGCGATCAAGGATGCAGAAAAGCTCCCAGAAATTTCCTAAATTACCCGCAGGGCTAATAGAAAACCCTCATTTCAAGATTATTAGAGGCGAACGTCCTATACCGAAACTGTAGTTTCAAGAACGTAAATATAATATCGATCACCATTACATTTTGTCTCGTCGTGAGACTCTAATTCTTACCTCTTGCCACCGAGGTCGTCAATTATCGAAAAAACGAAATAAGAGCTACGTAACGTACTAGATATAATTACGTTTTAAAACTAAAAGAAGAAACCCTTTTTTGACAAGCACACAAACCATCTACGAAGAAACTAAAATATTCAATATACAACAACTCTACCGTTTCACAACTTGCGTTCTAGTAAAAAAGATATTAATGAACAAAATACACACACAAATACAATTTACAAAAAGAAAATTTCGTCATAGCCTAAGAAATACCAATAAACTTGCGCTTAGAAAAGCTAGAACCAATTATGGTCAAAGAAATATAATGTGCGAGGGTGCACAAATGTTTAATAATTTACCTGATGACATAAAATCCGCCGAATCACTACCTGTATTTAAAACTAAACTTAAGAAATTTATATATGTATAAAAAATATTCTCTAATGTATCCGCCAGGTCTCTGGAATGAAACTTACTAAATTAACTATTAGTTATAAACTTAGTTTTTAAGCTCATTATAAGTGAACCCTGTTCTTTTATGAGTCAATAAATTTCTCTAACCATAAACTGACTTCAATGTTCGACTCTACACGCGGCGTGACTATATCGTCAGTTTGACATAATGCATAGAGTCAGACTTATCTGTCGATTCGATTTACAATGGTTAGGAGAGAAGGTTTTTAGAGTTTTAAGGGAAAACTAGGAATAAAATTTATATGGGACCACCTCTGGGCATTCCCTTTCAAACAAAAAAAATAATTTTGAAAATCGGTCCACATTCGGCCGAGTAATCGCGTAACAAGATACAAAAAAAAACATACATACAGGCGAATTGAGAACCTCCTCCTTTTTTTGAAGTCGGTTAAAAATAGTGTGTTAAACTAAAGCGACATTACAAAATTCACAAGGTTAGCTAAACTAACGTGAGTAGCGTAAATATCATATTCATACCTTTGCACGCGGCTCTGGTGCTCTAGTGACTAAACAAAGTCTTAAAATGGTTTTCCTTTGTTACTCCATTATGCACACAGTTATTTCGTTTTGGAGGAGGCAATAAAATACGGATGACGTTTTACACACCCACTGCGAAAACCGCAACTGCAACAGTCAAAATAGTTTGTCTGAAAAATGTTTTTTTTACCTAGTAGTTTACACCTTACTGCATTGTATTACCGTTGGAATTGCTTTGAATGAGATTGGAAGAACTTGGAACGCTAGGTGTCGCTACTTTCTTCAGGGAATACCTGGTGCAACGAAGAATTTCAAGCTCCTAAACAATAAAACAATATCGTTGAAGATGTGTTTGTGGGTCGATGCTTTCATTTCATTTAGGTACGTAGACCAACACCATACACTCGTAAACCGGTTAAACATTCATAAAAAAGAATAGCAATTTAAACTGCGTAAAAAATTGCATAAACAACAAAAATATAGAAATATTGTTCCCGCTAGAAACGTTCAAACTTTTGATTGGCCAATAACAAACATACGAACAAAAGCAGAGCTCCGAAAGTAATGAAAAATGGATCAGCCATCTATCAAAAACTCTTTCCCGCGATGTTCTGCAGGCAAAAACTTAGGGGAAAGAGGGCTTGGAAACTTTGTATAATCGCACTGTCTTTTATTGTGTGACACGCCTACATAAGTTTGTGGCCGAATATGTATACTTACTTACTTCAAATACCTATGTGTTTTTGCAGGTACTAAAAAGACTATCTCAATAAAATGACACTATTCCGACTGCATATACGAAATTTTCCATAGATAAAATAATAAAGGCAATTTTTCAATAAGCATCAAAAAAAGTCAAATCAGCAGTATACTTCCGTTCACAAAAACTGTGCCAACATTTTCCTCGTCTCTCCTCTCAAGGAGTTCTTGAATAATGTCCTACGAAATTAAATCCCAAGCTATAAAGAACAGATGACGTGATGGCGCGGTTAACTTTTGGTTTTGCAATGAAACTGAACGTTTGCGGTGATTCTGGTGATATACGGAGCAGTTCGCTGCATACAAATATGGATTTATTTTATTGGAGGTACTTTTTGTGCTCGTGCGTGCACCTTTGTATAACACCATGACAAAAAAGCAACAGTAGTGGTGTGGTCTTCAATCTTTACCATCTTACAAATTGTCGAGATAAAAAAGTACCTATCGTTTTTAAAGCTTGCCTTGCGTATTGGGCATACCAGCATATGACATTGGTTATTTTTGTCATATGTATGTTATTTATACTTTCATGCCCTTTTCTTTGGAGTATCGGTTAGACCCCTCGCAGACTACAGACTTTCTATCGGCCGATAGTTGAGACGGAATATACTTCGGCTCGTAATGAGTATGGAGAAGTATAGCCCGTCTCAACTATCCGAGTCTGTAGTCTGCGAGTGGTCTTAAAGAACTACCTTATTATCTCAAAGATCTCATAATCAGTTGTACCGATGGAATAAGTCCAAATATATTTTTGGCACATTTCCACATATTGCAGGAACTAGCATTTCATACATGACAAGTTGTGAAGTTATCAAGCTACAGTGCTACAAACTTATCTGGACCGGTGAGAGGCGCTGTTATCGCATTTCGTGTTTTTTTTTATTTATATAGGTCAGCATTTGACCTCACTCTGCCTGATGTTAAGCAGTAGTGAGGTCTAAGATGGAACCTATTCAGTCTTGATTTCAAGACCCCTATAATGTACTTTTCGGGAAATACAAAGCCCGGCAATTTGGCAGTGCGTATGAAAAATATAGACTCAATACAAAACGCTTTGTACGAACTCTGGGAATGTCGACCATGTGTGTTGGAAGAAAAATAAATACAGTAAAACTCGTTAGTTCCTCTTTTGGCCACCAGTCCAGATAAGTTTTTGGTACTCTACACCGCTATATTATGACTACCAAAAAAATTTTAAGGACGGTTGCAGCAGATGCAGAAAATGATAATGGCATGGTCAGAACTTTTTTTATTGAACTATCACAAAGTTATCGAGGATTGTAGTCAACCGAAACCTAACAAAAATTTATGAAAACTGTACAAATAAGTACTATAGACTACAATCGCGTACAGACTCTCATTCGAACTATGTTCTCGTATCATCCACAGTCAGTAAAACTGCAGTAGCTATCATAAAACCATGTCTGACTCGTCTCATCTCCTTTTGAGGTTATAATTTTTTTTTCTCTTTTTTTTGAGTTTAACCTACAAAAATGTGATCAGCAACAGACACTGAGGCCATGTTTAAATTTTTTTTGGTAATAAAAAAATAGGGGTTTATAGTGTTCAAAACGTTTGTCAATCTTATTATTCGCTTATTTGCAGAAATTCTCAGTTACATCGATCGATCGAAGTCTCGATTGCCGATGTTGACAGAACAGTCGTTAGAACTTCCAAATTGGCCCCAAACGACATTACTGAATTTCCCTTTTTACTTAATTAAAAGTTTCCAGGTTCTAGGAGTTTGACAATTCCATCTGTTTACTTGGAAACGTTAATTGAGGATTAAAAGGAATAGGAAAAATTTCAACGAGAAGTTTTGCCTCTTTGAGCGACATTGCAAGTTGCAGTTGCGCTTTTAATTGGATTCTTGTGTTACTTGTTTTCAGTGTTTCGTTTGTGCTTTTGTTGCTACGTTTTTGATGGTATGAGTCTGTTTGTGGGCTTTGAAGTTCTACTCTAATTTACATACACCAGAAATTCCACTAAATCTTTATCTTTTTAAAGCTGATGTTGCGTCGTTATGCGCGTTCCCAAAGAAAATGATTGACCATTATTCCACCCCACTAATAATAAAGCTGAAAGTTTGTGAGTTTGTTTAGATGTTGGTATGTTTATGTTTCAATCACGCCTAAACCTGTGAACCGATTTAGATGAAACTTGGAATAGATGTAGAGTGAGCTGGAATAGCATATAGGCTATTCAAAATGTTGGTACCATGCGAGCGAAGCCGTGCGCTGAGCGAAGCCGTGCGCTTGCCCAGAAGCTAGTTATATATAAATCGTGACGTTTTTGGGACAATATCTCTCAGAAAAGCGCCTTATTCCATACAAATTAACTTCTCTCATCGTAATACCAATATAATACGTGGTATAGGCAAACGTTATTCAATATTATTCTATAAGCATTGTATTTTATTATACCAAAAAGGTTACCGATGCCGTAATATTAATGTTTATTTATTACGCGGAAAAAATTCTTCCTTCGTTGATTTATTATTAGCAAAAATGTTTGTACTTCGGTGAAATACGAGTACGTAGTCTGAACCCGCACAGTAAAAGCTACCCACCGTATCATTTTCTGAAGATTTGACCGTCCCAAAAAATATGGCCTGATCTTTTTATCCTTGGCTTAGTAAGTTCGATCCTGGCTTAGGGCCTTTTTTCACGAACAAACATTGTTTCATTGGTTGGGCAACTGACTGATGAAAAGTAAATATTGAAACTTTCGGTAATACAAATTGCTAGGAATACTGCGGTTGGGTAAGTACCTGCTACTGAAAACAAATCTAATGCATTTAATACAATAATTTTCGATTTAATTTGTACCTAAATTTCACCAATGTTCTTAAGTACTGTTTTGGATAATAAGGTTTCTGGCAGGAGCTGGATAAATGAAACCAAGAAGCGCGACTGGAGAGGATGTTCAAGCTATCAGTCACTAGCAGTCCACTACGTAAGTTCGTATGAAAAGGCCTTACAAGAATCCATCTTTTAGGTAATCCTTTTTTGTTTCGAGTTATATCAGTGTGTTCCAGTCAACTGATCTTTATGGCAGAAGGGTGACAAAATTATTATACGCCTGTTGGTTGATGGGTTAGATCGGGAACCAGTTTGTTTTTCAACAAAATACATGTTTATCGATGCTCTTGGGGTTTGTAGAGTGGTGGGATAGTGACTTACGGTACAAAGGAGTTTGTTGATAAAGTTTTCATTAGGACTAAGTGATGAAAAAAACATGAAGAAACTTGAGGCATAGTCGGCTCTAAATTGACCATGACTGGATATCTGGATAAGGCTGATGAAGCTCAGTTGTTTAATGATCTGAGCAAGTCTCACAAATTAAGTAGAACAGTCATGTAGTAACACCCATAACACAAGCTTTGCTTACTTTGGGGCTAGATGATGCTGTGTGAAAAGTCCAGCATTATTTATTTATTTAAACGTCGCCTCGTTAAGTTTAATAATGTTTTACGAAAGTTTCATAAAAGCTTTAATACTTTTTTTTCGTTTTAAGTTCAGAAACGTATGATGTTCATTGCTAATTAAACATATTTATCATCTGCCTCAAAATATTCTCCATTTTAGCGAGTTATAAACAACTAGCTGTCCGCCGCGGTGTTACCCGCGATCCCTCGTGAAAACTTCACTTCCCCGGGATAAAATATATCCTATGTTTATCGGGGATAATGTGGGATTCTATTGGTGAAATAATTTTTCAAATCGGTCCAGTAGTTTCGGAGCCTATTCATTTCAAACAAACAAACAAACAAATCTTTCCTCTTTATAATATTAGTATAGAAGACAACTGATAATCTTACGGTACCGTGAGTTTAAAATTATTCTAATACAAACATTCTCGTGAGCTTAGCACTAAAAATCACGCCCATAATTTCCTCCACACAGTTTCCACGTGCTCAGCAAAATCTGAAATCCTTGCTGCGATACTCGTATATTACCCGTCTGCATACTTTAAAGCAAAGAACGTGGCTAGAGTTGCACTGTGTTGTCAGGATTAGCCGAATATTTCGCATACAGAGTGTCTTTGAAATGAAGTCAGTATCTATTGAGAATACATTTTTCTTCTTTAACCTATGCTGTCCCACCGCTGGGCAAAGGTCTCCCCCAACAGCCTTCAACCGTCCCTCTCCTTTGATAGACTCCACCACCCACTATCAAAGGAGTATGAGTAAAATTAAAAAAAAAAATTGGGAACACTTCCAATATTCTTCCTACACGCACGGTATATTCTGGGTCCTGAATAACTTTATTTTTATTTTTTATTTATCAAATAAAAGAAATAATACAAAAATACGTTTTATAATAGCGCTGTAAACCACTAAGATTTGTCTTAGATAGATATTATAACTTTATCTATTGAGCCATTTTGTCTTATGTTATCTTACACATTTCATGTGATGTAAGGTATCATTGTTACAATTCGTATGTACCTCTAAAAACAAATCTAAAGTACCCAAAAACAGAGAATGTCTACCATGCCAATCTAGAGGAGATACAATCGTGATCTTGTTTTATTTCGTTTCTTAAATCATGCAACACAAATTAGTATCATACTGATGAGAAAAACAACATTTACGATGTTTCGTGCAATTTTTATTTTATTTTTATAAAAGCAATGAATTTTAAACGATCCTATTCGGCTTTTCTTTCGCTCTATAACAACTCTATGCATAGTAAAGAACGCAGCTAACTGCAGCTGGCAACATATTACGTGAATTGTTTGATGCTGTAAGGTATTTCGTTATTACATTTTATGCTGGGATCTGATCCTATTTGTTTGTTCTAATTTTGTGGAAAAATGACAGATTTAATTTCACAAAATTGTGAAAGTAGCCGTGTAGCTCATACCCAGAATTTTAATAAGATTTCGAGTTAAACAAACATACATTTATTTTTATTACTATTGTTGGCGGTGCACTATATAAAATGGTGATAAATAAATAAATAAATAATGCTGGACATTTTCACACAGCATCATCTAGCCCCAAACTAAGCAAAGCTTGTACTATGGGAACCAGATAACTGATATACTACTTATATACTTTTTGTTTGTAAATACATACATATTATATATAGAAACACCCAGACCCGAAATAAATGAATAAACAATGGTGATAATTTGAATAAACAAAACATGAAACCGGAAAAAGACTCAAATATATTTTTGTAAAAAAACTAATTCGACATTATTCTTTTATCCAAGACAGCGAGCTGCCAAAACTTTTTTACAGGCAGCCTTCTTTCCAATCAAACTCCTTCGCGTCGCTAACAACTATCATACATACTAGAAACAGGTATATTTAAATAAGATTAGGTCTCGAACTAATAGGGTAAAGCTTTTTGAAATTAGAATAGAATATAATAAAAAATACTAACAACAATAAACAAAATAAAATAAAGAAAAAAAGCAGAAAATATAAAACTTAGGTAATTTCTATGGACTAATATTGAAAAAAGATTTCTGAAATAAAGATTTAATAATAATAATAATAACAATGGGCGGCCTTATCGCTGAAAGCGACTTCCATGCAACCTTTGGGTGGACAGGACATAGATTAAAAGATGTCGGCGGCTACATTAGTATGAACTGTAATGTAACTGTGAAAGTTTCAACGAATGCTTTTAGGATATTCGAGATGCCTACAAAACTGTGCATAAATGTTACATATATGCTATAAAAATTATTTTAATAAACTATCTGACACAAGTATCTATATAGTTTTAGCATGTAAGTACCTACTATATTTGCATTTCTTTATATATATATTTTTTTCCTTTTCTATGATATTGTCTTTTTAATAGTCCATTTTCGTATGTAAGTACCTATTCAGTTTTGTATTATTCAAGACTTTTAGTTCTTCTATTGTTATTCTTTTTTCTATGTTTAAGCTTTTTGTACACCGCCGTTTTTCTGTTATATCTTTTCCAGTCCATCTAAAGGTTGTCTGGAAGAGATCGCTTTTAGCGATAAGGCCGCCCATTGTACCTACTTGTTATTTTGTGTTCCTGTTATGTTTCTTCTGTGTACAATAAAGTGTTTATCTATCTATCTACATTTCCAAGAAAAACCAGGGTAATAGCTAAGACAATCTTGAAAAATTAGTAAAATAAAGACGTGCGATTCTTATTGTATCGAATCGCTCCCTCGGCAGTACCCTTCGCAGTTCAGAAGCTTTACAAATCGCGCCGATGCACATGCATGCACGTGCCGTATAGAGTAGTTAATGACAGAGACTACAAAATAAAAGATTATCCCACTCATATAATAAAGCTGAAAGTTTGCGAGTTTGTTTGTATGTTTGTGCATCAATCACGCCTAAACCAGTGAACCGATTTGGATGAAACTTGGAATAGGCTACTCAAAATGTTGGTACCACGCGAGCGAAGCCGCGCGCAGAAGCTAGTTTTTAATATTTCGGTAAAATAGCAGCCATAAACTGTTAAAACGTTCGAAAGAAAACAAGGCTAGGTTATCTATAGAAATAATTGCAGACAGCATAGCAAATAATGTAAGTTTGCATAGTTACATTATATACCAAAGACTACTTTTCATAGCGTATTTTGAACTTTGTGATTAGTAACTCCAGCGTAGAAACTAAAATAGAACTTTTTTAGGCGATGAAGTTAATTAAGTTAAGTTTGCTACTTTTTAGTGCCCAATCTTGGATCTCAACCTCTCGGACCAATAAAATCAAAGACAACGTAAAATGCAATCGTTCATGTTTCATTAATTTCCTTATTTCACCATGCGATTTAATTTGAATGAATGAATGAACACTTTATTGTACACCAAGTCATTATAATTATTATTAATTACACCAAGAAATTAATAAAAACAAAACATTTTAAACAATAACAAGTTCTGAGTGCAATGGGCGGCTTGATCGCTGAATTTGACGCTTTAACAGTATATTTTGTATTATGCACTTGTAATCCAAACATTAATATTATCCAAATGTTTTTCAACAAACGCTCTGATCCCACACTACCCTTGCAATTCTCACTAGAGTCGTACATCACCGCAGTACAGGGCTGAATAAATCAATCGCGCCCAAACTGCCGCCGACTTAAACAGATATTTTACGTAAGAGAAGATGACCGCCGATACTGGAGGTGTCGTGCTTTGATCTACGACTTATGGTGGATGAATATTTTAGGTTTATTTCTGTTATTTGATTTAGGATTTATTTGGTTTTGATATTTTATTGTTAAGGCAGTCCACTATAATTGAACATGACGCATCGAGCTGCGATGTTTCGCCCATCGCAGATCCTTCCTTAGATACTTCTGTTTTGTACAACAACGTCACCTTTAGAAAATTGCTTTAATGTTTCGTTTGCGTAGCAAACACATTTAATAAAAAAAAAACTCTTATAAATAATTCCAGATTTTCTGCGTGTTCATTTAAGTTTGAGTTGAAGTTCCCATTCCAGGTGGTTTCCAATTAGTCCAATTAATAATTATTTTATTACAAAGGTACATTATGCCAATTAAAATCTTTTATGTCTTTGAATCGTACCACGTTGGGCGCCAACATGTAGGTATAATTAAATTTTATTTTCTTCTATAGCGTGTAAAATTATTTTACAACATTGCAATTAAAATTTACTACACAGCGACCTAATAATTAATACATTGACCTTGTTTTTGAATTTTCAACCCTAAAATATTATCATATTGTATCTATGCTCCAAACTAAATTGTAATGTTTCATTTCACGTAATAGAATGACTTTCGATATTGAAGGCGTCGTGTTTTGATGTACCTACGACCAGCCAAGGGGAATTTACAAGTGGTTGATGAATATTTTAACGAAGTTTTGTCTGTTCAAGATGTTGATAATTTTCAAACATATTTTATTTTCAAAGTTTGATTTGCAAAGTGGCTTCTTGTTTACACTGTAGAAATAATCATATGCCTTCTCAAAAAATGTGTCCGTTTAAGCTTACAAAGTATTAGTAAAATATAGTTAAGATTTCCCTGCCCCACGTTGTGCGCCAATCTCCGTCTACTTTGAGGAAATTACAGAACTATCCCAAAAATGCACTAGGGATTTTCCGAAACGCTCAGCTATGAAATCACAGCCAATATAACGGAGATACTGCAAATGGAATAGAGATGGTTGCAATCGCGTCGCACATAACCGACTCCGTATCTGCATCCGTGCGAGACGCCATCATCTCCTTTCATACTTTACTTAGTTATTTGATTCCTGCTACGGTTCAGCTCGATTGTGAAATACTGTTATATTGTAAGGTTTGTGACATGTTTCTGAATAAAAATACGCTGCATATTGCAGTCAAAAAGTGTAGGTAACTAAAATGGACGCCAACCTTCCTTGGTGCTTTATATTGAGGTGCAGTTATTTCGAGTTTTTTAGGTCAACTATTTTAGAATTGCCTACTCTGGCGAAATAGTTTTTAGCGCTTTGTTCATTATGTATGAGGGATCCTTTTTAACTTTTTAGCTGGGACCGGCAGGACTAGGCCATAAGGTCGTATGAGAAATGTACTTCTAACATTATTTATTAACATAAACTAAGCTACTACATATTACATTACAGAATCTGTTACATTGTCTTGTCTAATCTTAAAACAATGAATATTTTTAATAAAAAATCCTAGTGTATTCCAACCTTAGCAAATTCGTTCAGAACATCGGACGCATACTCGCTATAGTCGTTTAACAGTGTATTACTGTAACAATAACAGAAACTTTTCCGTTTTATGGCGCCTATTGGATATTTGTATTGTCTTTTTATAGCCACATATCGAGATAACTAGCTTTGAAGATTTAGAAAGTCTTGTTTGACTTTCTAAAACTTGAGTAAACGGAATGCTTTTATAAGTATTACAAATAAAATTAAACAGGATCACGGCCCCAAAGCACGGAAGACAATTTAAGAAAGTAACTCGCAATCTTATACATATTATATTTTTAATTTATTGACTTACAAAAATTTGCTAATTGGCGCCCAACGTGGGGCAAATAAATCTTTTCAATATTTTGTGAGGCCTGAGGCTTATGGATTGAAAAAAGAGCTTTGAATACTGTTGTCATCTTTCATACCACATACATTTCCTAGTAACGAGAGCGCTGTTGACCACGGGACCGCAGTATAAATACTAGTTAGTATGCTAGAGCACGCAAATTTATTCGCTTGTGGCGTAGCGCGCATGCTCTCTTAATTACACTACAGCTAATGCTTTTTCGATGGCCGCTTCGCCTTAATTGGTGAAGGGTATGTGCGCATTAAGGTGCGTTTAATGTGTGGTTGGATTGATTAGCGGGAATTCCAATTGTAATGGTGTTTGGAGATGGTTGTATGGCTCCCGAATTGCACCTAATAGACTTGAGGTTCTTTGAGGGTTTCACAATATTTTCATTCCATTCTCGGAATTCATTCTAAGTATGTGTTATAATTATAAGGTTAACGCACATTGTCGCGTATGTCTATCGTACGAGTCAAAGTCAAAAATCAGTTATTCGGTAGGACCGCTGGGATCACTTAGAATAGTCTTAAAACTAGGTGATTATACTCCTCATCCTTCGCGACCAATGACAAAGCAAGTCTGTGGAGTCGTTGCTTATAAACGGATGAACAGATTTTTATTTCGTTTTTTGTATGGAAGGAGCCTTGATTTGGCTTTAGGTGTTCTTAGCGATTCTCTATTTGATAAAATCCGTACCTACATAAAATAAGTAGGAAAAATTGGTTACCATTATCACATTAATCCAGTTAACCAAATTTACGAGCTCGTAACTTTGGTTAAGCAACAAAGAAACAAACCTTAAATAAACATGTAACCAACTGTATCCAGAAAACTTTCTCCAACCAAAACGAATAAACCCATGTTTGTTTGAACTAATTTCTCAAACCTAAGCTCGGTTGTACCAGAAAAATACGAGGAAATAAAAGTAGAATGTATTGTTGTTATATTCCTTCCTACATAGGTTTGTATTTAGGAACAGGCTACGGCTGTATCAAGAACATTAGATCTACTTAAGATCATCAGACACTTAATAAAAGGCCTTTGATGTCTAGGAAAGTACCAAGACTACGTACTAACATTCTAGTATTATACACATATTGCTAGTAGTAATTTTGTTGTAAGTAGAGCTGAATTATGATTTACTAGCTTCTGCGCGTGTCTTCGCCCTCGTGGTTCAACATTTGGAATAGCCTATTACTATTCCAGGTCACTATCTACGCTTATTCCAAGTTTTATCCAAATCGGTTCACTGGTTTAGGCGTGATTGAAACACAAACATACAAACATCTAAACAAACTCACAAACTTTCAGCTTTATTATGAGTGCGATTAGGTACGTTAAAGTTTTAGTTTAAAACAAAAGCGAAAACTAAAACACGGAAGGTTTGGTCTTTTATATAAAATAAACCAATGAAACTCGGTAAAATCTAATCGAGTTAGTAATAAAAACGTAACGGGTCGGACAGAACAACATTAATTACAGAAATACCACTTACATGTAAATGAGGTTAATCGGTAAACTTAGAATTTTATTTATCGTGGCGTTTTTGGATAAAATAACTGATTTATAACTGATTAAGTAAATAATTTAGTATTAAAGTGATGATCTGACAAATTGCCAGTTTGATAACAAAACGAAGTAAAGACTGGAACGTAAACACGATTTAAAATATTAAAAAGAATTTCGGCGAACATGTAATTTATGTCATGTTGCTGTCATGTAGTGTAATCAATTACACACAGCTTTTAAACATTTAACGGTTCAAATGAGTGATAGGGTTTTTGATATTTCGACGTTATGAAAACATCCACATATTCTCATAGGACGGACTTCTTTAAAATGAAAAGAAGCTTACATCAGTCAAGCTTTAATAATAAGATGAACTTCGGTGGACTCTAGTTTAGATTCAGTTTTCGTCATCATCATTGGACTCATTGACGTCAGAAAGGCAACAAATCTACTCGTCTAAGAATCTCTATCTTGCATTATCAACGTAAATTTGCGTCGATATATTATGCATTATGTTGCGATTTCCTAACAAGCTCCACAACCACCTTCTTCCTCTTTTATTTAATGGCAACTACACAACTAGGTATAATTCTGCCAATGTCAAGTTTTAAATATAGATTTATATCATGTCAGTCAGTCAGTCCTGTCACTGGTTTAGAACAAAACACGGCGGCTTGTTTTCTTCAAAACTCCAACGGATTTTTTTGTCAAATGAGATATCTTCTTCAATACTCCAACATTCCATTTGCCAGATCTCCTGTTATGAATCCAAGGCTTCATTAGTAATATGCCACCGAAATTACATAATAAAACATAGTAAAACACAAGAAGAAAATAAAATGACTGACATGATATGAATTCTTCTTCTTCTTTTATTAAATGGCAACTAACTGTAATAACAGTATAATTCTGCCAATGTCAAGTTTTAATGTTTAAATTCTTAGGTCATTGTTAAAAATTCATATCATGTCAGTCAGTCAGTCCTGTCAATATAAACATTAATCCTAATCCTAACATTAATCAGTTAAGCTATCTATTGTATATCTATAGATCGTTTTTACGACGATCCTTAGATAGCTTGACTGATTCTATTGTATTTTGTAATTTTATGTACATATTGTAGTAGCTTAGTTTCTGTAAATAAATATATTCACTATCCTACTTGACATTGGCAGAATTATACTGATGTTACAGTTAGTTGCCATTTAATAAAAGAAGAAGAATAGTTTCAAACGTCACAGTTCCTGCTATAGCTTGGACAATATTTTATAGACTTGTTTGTTGTATTTCAGAGCAGTATGCCACGATGTAGGCTTGCACGAATTCCAGCGTAGCGTGTTTAATACTCCCTAGTGACTTCCCTTGAATACTAATTATTGTATAAGTTTTATTCTTTACCGTTTATAAATCAACTGTGACGTGACTTACAAGTTTTGCTTACTTTAATTTATCGTTCTTTGTTAAGTTAGTTTTCCGTCGAAATGTTTTGTAAAGTTTTAGTTTCGAGTATTGCGTTTTGTAAAATGGAGGAAACATTATTAAGTACATCATCATCATCAGCCTATAGCAGTCCACTGCTGGGTAAAGGCCGACCCTAATGAGCGCCCTGTCCTCAGCTCGACGCATCCAGCTTCTGCCAGCAGCCTTACGCAGATCGTCAGTCCCCTGGCCGGAGGGCGTCCTACACTACGTTTGCCGAGTCACGGTCTCCGCACAAGAACTCATTTACCCCAACGGAAACAAATTCCGCTTCCGCTTACAAATTCTCTGAGCTATGTCGACAACTTTAGTTCTATGTCGCATAGTCTCGTTGCGGATTCTATCGTTCAGAGAAACTCTGAGCATAGCTCGCTGCGCTCGTTATTAAGTTGTATAATTTTTATTCGTAGTATTACGTGCGATCCGTCGGGATTCTGGACTATTCCACTATAACGGAATAGTTTTGTTTATACGGGGTGTAAATACGAACGTATCTGTATTCTCGTAAAAACTATCTGCATATCTGAACATTGTGAAAATAAAATACGAGACGAATTCCCCTATAAAGTCATTGAAAATATATATTTTTATAGTATTATTTACTTTGAGCACTTTTGATTCTCTCTTCTTCATTATATAAGAAGGTAAATTTTGGTAGACTTTCGAAGCTCCCAGACAAGCCGAGACAAAATTCCATCACCTGTGAAGGTGGTGCAACACTGAGCTAATGCGAGCTATTAGTCCCCCGTCAGCGTCAGTGGTCGGCAGCCCTAATGCACCGGGAATTGCCTGTCTTTACAGTTTAAAATTAGAAAGCTTGTGAACTTATAAGTACTGAGAAAAAGCAATAATAGTATGTTAAATTCAATGACGGTATTCATTCTTTGTAGGACATGACATGTCTATCGTCTCATAACCCTTGACGAACCTAAACTCAATTGTCATTCTGCTCTATTCTACCCTTGGAGTAACTACGCACACTGGCGTCACGGAAGACCAGCGTTACAGTAGCTTCGGCTGCCGTAACATTTTGCTGAGTGACGACCTATTTTGCGGTCACTTATAGTTATCTAAGTTAAGAGTGTAGGTACTAATCAGATTATGTCTAACTTATTTTAATTCTATAATATTACAATGTACCTACATTATAATATTCTTCTGTCTGTGGCACAAAATAAAAGTTTATTTCTTTCTTTCTTTCTAAGTAAGTAAGTTCGTGTGGTGTCAGTGGCCAACTCTGGTGACGGAGTTTTCATGGCATAGAGTAAATCAGTAGTTCTATCCATGGAAAAAACCTAAACTAAAAGGATAGGAAAATATTTGATTCGAACTACTAGTAACTTGTGTTTTAACTTGTGTTAGTTTAAGTACCTGTCTATGTTTTTGTTTTATTATTAATAAGTGTGTCTGTGTATCTGTGCCAGTAAAGTTGTATCTATCTATCTATCTAGAAGTTCAACTATTTTCAAAACTTGAAAAAATTGGAGGAAAGTTGTTCAATATGTTCAACTGGTTGACCAGTTCAACATATTGGAGTAGACGGTTTTAGATTAAAATTCCGAAAAGATTTGAAAGAACTATCAAAGTTCTTACATGCATACCGTGCTCGCAAAAAATAAACACAATCTGTTAGCTTTTTCCCACTTGTCATCATAAGTTTATTCTGACAAGATTGCGCGCTGTTTTCTTTGTACGCTAGGAACTGCCTTCTTGTGTATGGGTTGAAATATTTCACACTATTATAAATTGGCTACGGGATGGGATTTGTAACGGTTTTCGCAAGCGGAATCCACCTTGGGGAACCCCATTGGGTTGAAAAATAGCACCTCTTAGGAAGAGTACGCATTGGGTTTTTTAGAAATACACCCCTATTTTTTAATTACCAAAAAAATTTTAAACATGGTCTCGGTGTCTGTTACTGATCACATTTCTGTACTTAAAACTCAAAAAAAAGAGAAAAAAATTATAACCTCAAATGGAGACGAGACGAGTCAGACATGGATTAATGATAGCTACTGCGGTTTTACTGACTGGGGATGATACGAGAACATAGTTGGAATGAGAGTCTGTACGCGATTGTTGTCTATAGTACTTATTTGTACAGTTTTCATAAAATTTTGTTCGGTTTTGGTTGACTACAATCCTCGTTAACTTTGTGATAGTTAAATAAAAAAAAGTTCTGACCATGCCATTATCATTTTCTGCATCTGCTGCAACTGTCCTTAAATTTTTTTTGGTAGTCATAAAATAGCGGTGTATAACTGGCATTAGAAAGAGATTTCATAGTTTTATGGATTATATTTAAAAAATTGCTGCGGTAAATCAGATAGAAAATAAAAATAGATGTAGAAAAAAACTTGAACATGATACCAACATTTGTCCCGCGGCGGGGATTAAACCCGCGACGACAGAGGTCGTCAAAAAAGCTCTCTTACTTTCGCAAAAGTACCTACTTATAAATGCCTTACAAAAAGCGCTTTATTAAAATGTCGCTCAGCAATCACCATCACAATAAATAAAACCGAACAATACAAAAAGTCCTGAAAACATCAAAGACTTCCAAAACGTTTTTGATGACAATAGTCACCGCTCTTAGGGGATCGTTGGCGGCTTCTTTAAAATACAAATAACGAGGTTTTCGTCATGAAAAATAATATTCAGACAGATATTTGTTTCTTTGGATATTTCAGATTTCACTAGAGATATATTTGAATAAGTATTTATTTTGCTCGGAATAGATCCTAAAAATCAAGTGGAGATAGGCGGGGCACTTGGCCAGACGGGACGACAACCGATGGACCAAGGCGGTTACCGAATGGTGGCCAAGAGATATGCGGCGGCCTCGAGGCAGACCACCTGCCCAATGGTCAGACGACATTGTGGGGGCGGTGGGAGAACAGTGGATCCGACTGGCACAAAACCGCCAGGAGTGGTGTGAAAGAGAAGAGGCCTTTACCCAGCAGTGGGTGTTACTGGCTGTATAGATATATCCTAAAAATAGCAAGCAAGACAATATCATCCGTGCTAAACCGGGAATGACAATTTACTTGCCGTCCATGATCGTAGTAAGTCTTCTTCTTGTCGTGTCACCAGTTTTTCGAACCAGCGTGGTGAAAGGATGTAAGTGCGCCTCGTAGAAGCTTCTTTCGTAGAAAGTGGAATCAGCTTCCCGCGTCTCTATTTCCGCTGAGCTATGACCCTGTTGTTTTCAAGAAGAGAGTAAAGGTGCATTTACACGGTGCGATACGATTTAGCATCGCACGTCAATTTTCCCGTGTGAACGCTCATCGTATGCGATTTTACTAAGACAAATCGCATACGATGAGCGTTCACACGGGAAAATTGACGTGCGATGCTAAATCGTATCGCACCGTGTAAATGCACCTTTAATAGGCACCTTCTGGGTAGGCTCGCTCCATCGTAGACCTCATTATTGCCTATGGTAATTTCTAGGTCAAGAGCCGACCCATTCATCATAAAAAAAAGTGTAAGTCTGTTATGAAAATTGTCTTTGTCTACTTGATTTTATGTAGAGGATAAAACGTTCCATAGCTACGCTAGGAATGCGTATCGGTCACGCCAATCGTAATTCCTATCGCTTCATCAGAAAGGAACGAAACCCGACGTAAATTAACAAAAACACCATAAACTAAACGTTTGACCCCAAAACACGGGTCGGGAAATTAAAAATAAATAGCGGTAGGTACGAGCTACATTCTGTTGTGAGGTTCCTCTGAGATTATTTTATACAACAACGCTCATAGACCTCTAACTTTCAGTCAAAAAGGAGACTGACCAAAAGTGGTCGATGTACCAATAGAAACTGTTTTATTTTTTTATAAATAATGCTGGACATTTCACACCGCGTCATCTGCCCCAAACTAAGCAAAGCTTGTACTATGGGAACCAGATAGTAACTGATATACTACTTATATACTTTTAGTTTGTAAATACGTATTATACAAAGACACACCCAGACCCAAGATAAATATTTGCAGATCATACAAACATTTATCCCACGGCGCGGGGATCGAAATCGCAACCTTCCGCGTCCCAAAAGGGCTTTTACCCATTGCGCCACAGAGGTCGCTTAAAAGGTGCACTATTTTCGACGATTTATAAACTTTTTTATTTGAATTTGTATTTCTAAGGCTGGAAATGACAGAGAAATACAGTTACAATACAGCTTTCAATTTTATAGTTCTAAACGATTAAAACAACACCGAATAGTCACCTATACCTCTGGATATAGGTGACTGTTAGGTGGTATAGTGAGTCTGAGTATTGAAAACTACCTACCCAGAACCGGAACAAATATCTGTGTGTATGAAATTTCCGCTTTTTTTGCGAACCAAACCACGGGACCCTGAATACAGCGAATTAAGAAGGTCTCCCTCTATCAAATTTAAGGCTTGCAAAGGCGTTTGATTGAATTAACACGAAACTTTTGGGACCCGAGAAATTTATCGCTCGATTTTTACGAGATCGTAAAAATTTTCGACTTACAAATTTCATGTATAATTGCTCTCTGCGTTTTTAGCCTTGAAAAATACCAAAAAATGTCTATTAATATACGTTATAGCAGGAAAGCAGGCCCTTTCAACATGTATATTCACAAAATACATACAAAATGGACACAAAACAAAAATTTGGCGATAGCATCGCAAATAAATCTCGCCCAAGTATTTAAGGTTTGTTTTCCTTTAAAGACCAAATCTATGCGTTTTCTCTCTTCGTACAAGCAATAACGTAGATTTATCAATCTCTCGAAAACATTAGGAGCTTGGAAACAGACAATATTTTTTTCATTTTTCAGAAAAAAAATCTTCGAATGGCGGGTGGGGCATTAAAAAACGCCATCTCGGCTATAAGGAGACGGTCATTAAACAAGATCGCTATCATAATTGAATTAAAAATTCCGACACGGGCGACCCGCAGTGAAGGGCGCTGGAGGCCTTAGGCGTAGCTGAGATTTGTAACCTTTGGGTCACTGGCAACATTCCCAGATATTGTCTCTACGTAAATATTTAGGCAAAAACTAGCAAAACTTTAACGCTCTACGGTGATACGTTGAAAGAAAGCGTATGTATGTGTCGCAGGCTCTATGAATTAGCCATTTCATGATATGCCTATGCATATCGTTCAACTACGCCATTTCACGATTTACCTAGGCATATCATGATATGGCTAATTCAACACCCGCCATATCGTTCAATGCTCAACGTTTACTTAGATCGAAATTATGTAGTTGGTTAGGTTATGTTAGGTTAGTGAAAAAAATACGCGCGAGGTGAGCGAGCAAAGCGAGCGTGCCGCGGCAGCGGCTACCGAAGTGAGAGAAATGAAATTTGCCGCTATAATTTTTTCCTTCATTCGAAACTGCTAAGCCGTTTTAGCCTGAAAAAGTAGGTAAACATAATAATCCAAGTTCTCGTTTCGGAGGCCAAGTCTCATTTTGGGTCGCTGTGCCAAAGGAGTTCAACAGTCAAATCACTCCACTATTCAGTCACTAAACCTTGATGAAGGCCTTTAAGCGGCCTAGAACTCCGTCACAAAAGTTGACCACTCACTCATTCTTACATTCACATAAACTATTTACTCCAGCTATTCAAACACCATTTCATTTTCACCAGAACATTATTGAAATTTTTAGAACTAAACCAGCTAGCCTGACTCTCCCCATCCTAAACGTTGGGCAAGACGTGCTAACGGCAGAACAGTACCTATTACTTGGAGATGTTTTTCTGAAAAGGGTTAGTGTCACGGTATGATAATGCAAAAGCTTGTTGAAGTGTAACTTTGTGTTCGGACTTTCAAGATACGAATACTTTTAGAAAACAAATACAGTTTAAATACTTTTTAGTTTAATTAAAAAAGAAAGGCAGTCTGAACTTTTATTTTTCCGAAAAGACAATTGTTGATTTTCAAAAATGGATACTTAATTGTGTTGTTTTTTGTTACTCTTTTATGTTTTTAAAAAACGATTTTGTATGAACCAATCTAAGACTTTTATTGTGAACGTATAACTTATGTTTTGTGTTCTGCAACAAACAAAACTTATTCACTATTTATCAAAACCGCTAAAGTTTATTTAATAACAAGAGAAATAACATTCCCCCAATGAGTCATAACAGTTGGAAACATGGTATAATGTCGAATACAAAGAAGGTAACATTGGAAGCTCAAGGCTCCTGTCGGCTTGTCATAACGCAGACGTACCCGCAGGCTGGCGGTAGATAAGAACTTGTGTAGTTTGTAAGTTATGAAACGAATATGTAAGGAATTGTTGCCACAAAAACTCTGGAACGTCGACTCGATTTTCATGTTTTATTTTCAAAAGACTATGCTTATATTTTTAAAAGTTACTTTTAAATTTTGTGTTTTAATCAGTTTTGTGTCTATACTTGCAAGTAGAAATAATTAGGTATGGACTATCTAGTCTAACTGATAGCTTAGCTTGGTAGGTTGTTGCGCTGTTTATATTGTTGGTTATTGTTATTGTTTGTTCTGTTACATAATTTGTTACGTTTATTTATTAATCCGAATATACTGCATAAACAATTGTATATTTTCACTTTATTGATGAGATAAATGCTGTTAAATATACACTAATAATTTATAGAGATAAGGTTTATTTTTGGCTCAGGACCAGGAATAACAAAAGTAACGGGAGGTCAGACCCAGCAGTGTGTGAAGACAGAAAGGTTTATTAAAAAAAAAGACAAATTTCCAATGGGCTGCCAATCGAAAAAACATGTTTCTTGTTACTTTAAGTTCATAGTTGTTGTAGCACACCTGAAAATGATATTCTACGTTTCTTGTAACTGAAGGCGAACAAAAATGGAGAGCGTCGCAAATGAGATAAATAAGCTTCAGTCTACGTCCTTACAATTTTATAAGCAAAGAGTTCTTGTGAATGGTTCTTTGAAAGATAAAATGATTTGGATAAGTGCACTTTGAAGCTTATACTTGTATTTTGTTACTTTCATTTTATCATTTTGGGTTTGAAAAAATAAAAAAGCTTTATGTGGTGGATATTGGATATGGATAAAAGGACTTACACTTCAGCTGGTTCAGAATCCACAATAATTCACATTTTTTGCCGGCCGGCTATTAGATAAATTTTGTTTGCGTACGAGGCGAAATCAACAGTCACTGGCAGGACTGATGAATGAGTTCTTCATTCTACTTTCTTCGCTCTCGTTCAAAAATGAATGATTGGAAAGGATTAGGAAGATTGACGACCTCTGTAGCGCAAAAGGTTGCGGGTTCGATCCCCGCGGCGGGACCAATGTTTGTATGATCTACAAATATTTGTCTCGGGTCTGGGTGTTTCTATGTATAATATGTATGTATTTACAAACAAAAAGTATATAAGTAGTATATCAGTCATCTTAGTACCCATAACACAAGCTCTGCTTACTTTGGGGCTAGGTGATGCTGTGTGAAAAGTCCAGCATTATTTATTTATTTATTATTAGGAAGATCGATATCACAGATAAAAGAATCAATAAGTGTTAGTGTATTATGTGGATAGATGTCGTAACCAATGAGACTACTTTGTTTTTGTCTACTGAATACCTACAGAAGTAAAACACTGCATCTGAAACTGTCGTAAAATGAATAATTTTGTATTATGAACGCCAAAAAACCAGACAGCGGTTGGTAAACAAAAAATCTTTCCTTGTCGGCACAACTGATGCATCCCTCTCCACGTAGTTCTTTCCAGGGCAGCTTCCTTGACCTCTTATATGATATGCCAGCAACCTTTTCAAACTAAACACCATTACGTCAACTGAATTTGCCTGGTAGAAATTACACCTTGCTCATTTTAACTGGCTAATTCTGATTGGCAGCAAAAAAACGATCAAAAGACATTGAATTGCCGTAAAATTACCATTTTTGCCGTACAAAGGTCGTAATGGTCTAATTCTCGGGTTTATATGTATAAGGTTATGCGCTCATTCAAATATATTTCTTCAAATTAGGTAAATCCGGAACGAAGCGTGGGTCCAATTAAAGGAAATGTCCCGTTTCCACATTTGCCTGGTTTCCTCCAGACTATATTTCGAAACGAAATTGTTATGTCTTTATTTTCTGAAAAAATTCTACAAAATCCTATTTATTTACCAAATTGTAGGCATGTGCCTTTGTGTTTTGGACATGTTGCGGACTACCCCCTTTGACATCATCACGTTTGTTTTATGGGTAAACATCTTTGACAACAAATTCGTCTGAATATCTAGTAAGTAAACCATCATTTAAAATCTGCAGAATAAAGCTCAAATTTGCGTGAAAATCTACAATATTTCCTAACAAGCTCATCTATTTTGAGTCGTAAAGTGTTGAAAATACAGTTCATAATGAAACGACGGTTGTGTACGATCTTAATTTACGATATTGAATCAGAGGAGTTAGTTCGCTCGTCTTTGTTAGGCGGCTCAAAAGCTATTAACCATGAAACGTAGGTTTCTAGAACAGTGCAAAATAGGCTGACTCACATAATTGTCATTGTATAACTTTTTCTTATAAAAATGATTTCTATACTGTTCAAGCGATCATCTTGAAATGTTTCATGGTCTTATAGGTGGCGATGGGCTTGCAACCTATCACGTATGGAATACTAACTTCTGAAAGTAGGCATGCATCAATTATATGTATTTGGACATGCCTCTGACTATCCCCTTAAATATCTTCCAAGGATCTGGAATACATAAGATATAGAGAATGTCTACCGCGCCTTGGGGGTACAGTCGTCTGTCGTCAGTTCCATTTAGGAAATGCCTTTTTGATTACAGGATGTAATGTGATGTATTGATTCAGCTATTCTGTTTGCTCCTCGTTAAACTCTGCGCCGCGTGTAGATTAAGGTGTTCAGGCTTTATTTGATCTAAAGCAGATTTATGTTAATATTGTTTATTAATTGAGTTCCTTACGTCTGGCGCAAAACACAATACGACCTAACGTTTGGTACGGCCCGGCAATGCAGCAACGCAATTTCATGAGCATCTATTAGCTGTATCGGGATTGGCTGGATTGTAATCAAATTTTGGCTTATTTGAGCACAAAATATAGGACTTTAAAAACGTCTGATAGACGATTTACACAGCACGCAGCCTCAGGGAGGCCTATACCTAAATAATAATCATAATAATAAAAAAGAAATAATAAATAATGCTGGACTTTTTCACATAGCCCCAAAGTAAGCCGAGCTTGTGTTATGGGTATAACATGACTGATGTACTTATATACTTTTTGTTTGTAAATACATACATATTATACATAGAAACACCCAGACCCGAGACAAATATTTGTAGATCATACAAACATTGGTCCCGCCGCGGGGATCGAACCTGCAACCTTTTGCGTCGCAGGCGGGCCTTCGCCCACTGCGCTACAGAGGTCGTCAAATACCTATCTATACTATGCCTATAATCAACGGGATGCTGTAATAATACTGCTAAATACCATACTTTTTGGACATACATATATACATCGCGTTTTAAACGTTATTAAACGCAAGTGAGTCACCGACATTAGACTTCAATTTGCAGAAGAAAATAGTTTAAAACCCCTTATATTACCTAAGGCTGCGTTCTCACCCCATCTATGCAGATCGCCGAAGGGCGTTTATCGAAAATTGAATTCCAGAAGGCGTGCTTCGCGTAAACTATCCCGCAAGACCGTTAGTCCAGGAGCCCGTTGTTACATTCTTACGTCATAACATTACTTAATACAATTTCTAAAGTTAAAGATACCTAAATGATTAAATTAATTAATTATTAAATTCACAAAAATTAAGCTACCATTTTTTTACATTAAATTTTAAGCTTCATCGTCAAGTTAATAATTTGCGCTAGATTAATTTATCAATCATGAATCAATAGGTAAAAATCTGTTTGATTTGTGAATTAGTGTAGTACGTAATATTTTAAGAGTTATGCTAAATATCTTCTTCTTCTTCTTTCTTGTCAATGTTTCAAACCATTTTTGCCCAATATGCCACCTCAACTGCTTTCTCTCTGGCGTAGAACAGGTCCTCTTGGGTGCAGGTTGTAGGGCACAGAGGACATGCAAAATTTTAGAACACGGAATAGAATTATTTAATAAAGACAATTTTATCTCCCAGTCTATAACAGATCGTGGTCTGTAACGAGACTGCGATTTGCATGCGACTAAACATCTGTGTGGAAGCACCTTTATTGTTATTGTGTATTGATGTAGATAAAATCGGAATATTAATAGCTGGAGTGCCGTTATGGCGTGCGAATCTGCTTTCAATGGAGTTTCCAAAGTTTTATCGTTCATTGTCACTGTTCTATTGTTAGTATTGATATCTAACAGTCACATACATACATAATACATAGAATCACGTCTCTTTTTCATTGTGGTAGGAAGATACTACCGACTTTACATGCTATCTTGATGTAGATCTTCACTTGCATAAAGTTCTTCAAGATTGCCGGTTTTAAGTACTTTTGATTGATCTTTCTTATAAATATTACTAATTTGGTGAATTTCGTGTAATAAAACAGGGACCGTATTCGCGTTCCTTTTTTCGATCGTTTGATGAATATTCGGATGCTTCCCACCACAATTTTTGACTTCAAAGGCCAATTTTTCAAACGTTAAAACACGATCCTAACCTAGGACCAAATATTCCAAACCGAAAAATTGGCCCTTGAAGTGCTTGAATGCTCATCAAACGAACGACCAAAAGAACGCGAATACGGCCCCTGGACTCAGCGTACTTACTTCAAATATTCGTGAGAATCAGTGCAATTTTAGGCCAAGTCTAAAAAAATTACGTCATGACTGAAACAATTCCTTATTATGTTTAATCAACTAGTACAAATACTGCTGTGATAATTTGTATTACATACATACTCGTAGAATAGAACAATAAACATTCGCAATACATTAATTTAATTAATTCATTAGTATTCAATCCATTCGCCAACTATTTAAATTTAATGGACTAAGAACTTTATTACATTCCAAATTTGAAATCATCAAAATGCCAGCACGTAACCGCGTATTGGTCGTGTGAGCGCGCATAATGAGATGATCGTCGGCACGTGTGCAGAGGGCCTTATGTCAGATTACAACGTTTGTATAGGGCTGATAAATGGACATTGGATGCCTGTGTCATAGAGATATTTTTATGAATTGCGTTTTGTTTAAGCGCTTTTTAATTGAATATGCTAATGTGACGACCTCTGTGGCGCAATGGTATGCTCTTATACACAAACCCGCTACAAAGATCTACGGAATAAAGTATTTTTAGTCATTAATTTATACAGGGTTTTTGTAAAACACCGGTAACCTCTCAGGACTGTATTACTATCATCATAAGGAACAACTTTTGTTCTATGACTTTTAAAAATTCGTCATTATTTTTTTTTCATCAGATTGTCATACAAAAATAAAAATGTTTAAATTGAACGCTCTAAATCTACAAAGTCTATTCGAAACAAAAGAAAGCGATAGTACAAAGCGAAGACAGTGGGGTTAGAGCGGCGGGGGCCGAAATGTGTTCGATAGGACAATGATTTAAAAAGGAAAATGAAATCTTGAATGTTTGTGTTTGGTACCTAAATGTATTATGTTTTGTAAAAAGTCATAGAACAAAAGTTGTTGTTTATGATAATAGTAATACAGTCCTGAGAGGTTACCGGTTTTTTATAAATAACGCTGTATATATTGTGTATCGACAGTATAATTTGATTTATTTTATGAAGATCTTACTAGACGTTGTGATGAAGATCGGAAAATACCCAATTAGGGCGGATCAGCGGGTAATCTCTGCTCTTGTCACGTCAATTACGAAGGGATCCTTCTGAGCTATGTTTTTTCTGTATTTTCTTTCTGATTTAATATTTTATTATTATTTTATGCTATTTCAGAAAATAAACATGAACATGACACTCACGAGTCAGTATCCCCGAGGCGCGGCAGATATTCTCTCCTAACTTTTATGTATTCCAGATTCTTCGGAGATGTCTAAAGGTGTAGTCAGAGGCATTTCCTATTTTATGAATGCCCATATCCATAAAAAATAATTAATCAGTTTTTGATTCTTAGAATTATTATCTCACACTATCAACACAGCCAAGTTTCATCCAAATCGGTTGATTGATACAAAAACTTTCTAATTTTTGGGCTATTAGTGTTGGTAAGGTCGTGGGTTCGAATTCTGGCCGTGCATCAATGGATTTTCGTTTCGAAAGAATTATATGCAGTTTAAAACAAGCTCTTAACGGTGAAGGAAAACATCGTGAGGAAACCCGCAGCTTAGTCAGCTCCACACGTATTGACGTTCTATTTCCTGTGGACAAGGCCGATTAAGCTGAGAGGATGGTTTAGGTGCTGGGCAAGCCTATTCCATCTCTAACTATGTCCCAGCCACTACAGCGCTGCAGCGTCTCGTTCAGTGTAGGCATGGACTGCCTCCTGACGCTGTATAAATCATCTAATATATAACGGCCTAAGTATTAAGCGAAGCTGCGTGCGTAAGCTAGTGTAATATGCATAGGCTAAGCGTAAATCGCAATATCGCCCTCTTTACAACCAGACGTTATATAATTCCCCATAAACTCCGTCTGCGGTATGCACAAACGCACAATACCCTTCCCCTTTTAAGGTGGGAGTAAAAATGCATCGCATACAGACAGACTAGACACGGAACTTTAATATAGAGGACGGGACGGTCAGGGTATTGTGGAAATTTCTTATTGTAGTATTTTTATGATGAAAGTATTCATTTTTAGATGTTTTCATCATCTTTCAGCCATATTCCTATATTATTATTAATGTAGGGTCTGTATAACATAACTGTTCTTCCTTCTTCTTTTTTAACCGACTTCAAAAAAAGGAGGAGGTTCTATGTTCGGGTGTATGTATGTTTTTTTTTATGTATAGACTTTATCAGTAATAATCCATTTATAGGTAAATTGTATGTTTACAAGTTACTTTGGAATATATCTCTATGTTCAGCAGTGGACGCTAGATGGCTGAGACGATGATGATGATGATATCACTACATCCTAAAAAAAAAAATAGAAGCCAACTCTGGTGACGCAGTTTTTAGGCAGCATCCTGATTTTTTCTATTTCATTTTTTAACACGTTTTCGCATGTTAAATCCAAAAGTCCCAGACGATTTACGTCCCGGTCCCACTCCGTGACTGATGGCCTCTATTAGCACGATCCATCTACTTGAATTATTTATAGATAAGATGCAGCTTAGTGCACCAAATATTGATGTTTGTACGGAGTAGGGAGGATTTAGATCTGGGAAGATTTATCACTCTAATCGAATGAGCCGTATTGGCCAAGTGGGATAGAGATCTCATTCTGAAAATCGTAGATTCGAGCGCGTACATGGAATTTTAGTTCGGAAAATTAAATGCGTATTAATACGAGCTCTACCAACATTGAAGGGAAACATAAACGTGAGGAAGTCATTTTAGTCTGATGGGATGTCTACTCTGCTTGTTAGACATCACATCTGAGAGTATAATGGTCAGGATAATTTATATAAATTAAAAAACATAATACTGACACTACATAGCCTTGATCTAAGCTCTATATGGTCCCATTAACCAGGTTCAATACAATTTGTTACACCATTAACTACATCATCAGCCTATAGCAGTCCACTGCTGGATATAGGCCTCCCCTTATGAGCGCCATTGCACCCTATCCTGAGCTCGACGCATCTTCTGCCACCAGCCTTACGCAGATTCACTCCACCTGGCCGGAGGGCGTCCTACACTACGTTTGCCGAGTCGCGGTCTCCACTCAAGAACTCGTTTACCCCAGCGGTTATCGGTTCTTCGGCAGATATGGCTAGCCCACTGCCACTTCAGCTTGCTAATTCTCTGAGCTATGTATATACAATTTGTTAGCAGTTTGTTTATTACTCAATCAACAACAAAACAATTTTGTAAGTAAACATTGTTTTTTTTAGTAGTTCCTTCCTACTCTATCATTGTTTGTATTTCTATACAAGCGCTGGACGAAAGTAAATCATTTTTATTCGCGTTCCTATTACTCGGTAACAACTGGCTATAAAAGTTGAGTGCATTAGGACTGCGAGTGGGTAAGCACCCCATAATGTTTTTACGGAGGCCGAGTCCAGTGGATTGTTCCTTTATCCACAAACCACGGTGTATTTATTTAAACTATTGTTCTAATGGCCGCTTATTGGTCCTAAATGTTTCATATTTTTTTGTAAATTTTTTGTTTCTCTCACATTTTGTAACATTTCTGTTTTTTGTTCTCCAATGAGTTTTTACTCCGCATTTTCATAGAGTGACACACAACACACCTTCAACACACAATATTATATTATTCTTCACACTTACATACATTTTATGTCTCTGCATTCCTCCATACATTCATAGAAGTTCATACGTGGACTATGATAACTTAGATTCAAAATTTTTAAACAAAATTTAGTTTCGCAAACCGCATTTTATTGCTTTGTTTATGTTCCATAGCAGGTGCAAATACAGTCGTAAAATTTGCAATGAAATATCGTGTTCATATTTTTGCGTCCCATTTTGTGTCGAATCGGAAGATTGATGAACCCCATCAGTTCACAATCATTTGCAACCACACCCTTAGCAAACCTGCACTCAATCTAAAAACAATATCCCTAAAGTATTCATGACAAATCGACTCTAACGAAGAGAAATAACTGCGTAAACGCTGCGTGTCTTTGCTAGGGGACCTGCGGTGTGGCTGTTATGATAGCGAGCAAATTATCTGTGGGGCAAGTCAAATGAGAGGTTCCATTTGACGTCTGTCACTCGAAATAGGGTGCACTTTTGTTTGTACCTTAGATTATCGACTGCCGCTCCGGTTTGTGCAAGTATTAATTACATACTAAACTAGCAGCACGCCCGTTGTTTCACTCACGTGATACCCATGAAGTTTTTTCCATTTTCATCCCGTTAGAACTAAAAACTCCTACATCATTTAAGGAATGTATCCTCTAAGTTTCATGTTTCTAGGACTTGTGGTTTATTTAGGCTGGTTTAGTTAGGTTGATATGTCAGTCATTCACCAAAGCCTTATTAATAGGATGAAAGACGTCGCTTTCCTTTTCCCGTAGATACCTTAAGGAATCTACGATAATCTTATTTTTTTTAAATATGAGTAGTTTAGAAAATATTTGCATTTGGAATACATTTGTGACTCGTGATTGGTTCATAGATCGCTGTCAGTCCGCCCACGCCATCTAGCAGTAGGGCGCGTAACTACGTAACACCGTTTAGATTGATGGCTGATGCAATTTGCGCCCGACTTGGATTTATTGACACTGATAAAGAACAGTCACACTGTATTTTGATAATTCCCCCCTCTGAGTGTTTGTAATAAATTAGTTGGACCAGGTGCTGGTTGTGGTTTAAAAGGTTGATTACGAAGAAATATATGAGCTTTTTGATAACAAGTGGGTATTAGAAAGTTGGTAACAAATAAAGTTACACACAACTTAACCGACTATAAATATAAACAACAAGCTTTGCTTTGCTTTCAATACTTGTTCAGATATTTTACTTTTCAAATTAATAAAAAACTTTTATAGTGCGGAGTTTGAGCGCAAACGGATCAGTTTTTCAAGTTAATAAATTAATTAAAATAAATAAATATGTTCAAATATTACAGCTGAGTGATTCTCCTCATTAAAATTGATAGCCATAGAGCTAAGTAGACCACACACAGCCAATACTGAAGTCTTTTCCTCGTCTACCCATCACGTAGCGAAAGGACCTTGATTTCTATCACCTGTTCTCAAAATAGGGTTATGTAGATTAGTTCCTGTAAATACATGTTCATTTAGATCTAATACCAGACAAATTACTATCCCCACAATCAATTAATACCTCATTACTCATTTACAGTTTACCCGTGTCACAGAGTATTACCTAAGACCGCAGGACAATTTCTTAATCGCGGAGGGAGACAAATCACCGCTGCAGTTGTGGTGCGATTCTCCGGGGACCGGACGCAGTGTGGGGGATGGGAGGAAGCGATTTTAGTATCAGTGACTAGCATCTGGCGGTGGCCTAAAGATGACACTAACGTTCAAAGTTTTGTCAATCGCTGATTTCTAGATCTATTAAGTAAGTTCGTATGAGTCAGAGGCCAACTCTGGTGACGGAGTTTTTAGGCCGCCTTAAGGCCTCCGTCATGGCTTAACGACTTAAATAGCCGGGACCGACGATTAAGGTGCCCTCCGAAGCACGGAAGCGCTCAGATGAAAATGTGGGAGTTTAGGAATTTAATCGAGTGTGCCTCTGCAATGTCTTCTTAAACAGAGAAGTTCTTTTACAAATAATAATTGAGTATCGTTATCTGACTCACAGCCAAAACGTGGAAACGTCGGTACAAAACATATCTTCGATTTTAGAGGTACTTATCTAGATTATTCTAGATATCAAACTGTGAGCGAAAATGAGAGTGAGATGAGTTTGGAATAGGAAAAAAATATTTTCACCACCAAATATGCTTAAAAACACAAGTGCAAACATTTACTCCAGCAACACAATAGTTGTTTTGGCTAGTTTTCAGTGGCGCCGTAACTCGCTTACGCTCAAAGCGATCTTTCCCCCGCTACATCGTATAACTTATCCCACTCAAGTCGGGGGACAACTGCAAATTGCGGTAAAATGGCTTGTAGCCCCCAGCTGCAGGCTTTGACTGATGTACCTTCCCCGCACCTAATAAAGTAATGCGTCTGTGGACGTTTTTACTTACTCATTTATTGAGGATTTGTGTGGGGATTCCCCTCAAACAATTTAATATGATTGGACATGTTTATTTTGGTGACATTTTATTTGAAACGTAATCAGCTTCAGCATTGGTAGATTATAAACATTGCCTTACATGTCCATGCATATGGAGAGTATTTTGTTTGATGGATAAAAATGCTACCTTATGCTAAAAACAATTACTCACGATTTTTTTGTTGGCGTTATTTAGTTCTTTATATCACCGTGGACACTTAATACTTACACAGACATTATCACCAAGGAAAGAGTGAGAACTAAATCGAAAACTCTAGGGGCAGAGTTTCGATTGATGCGGAGCGAGGAGTGTCCACTTTATTCATATTATTCTTTGCTATTCTCTGGCCTGTACGTAGATTTTCATAGGTAGTAAAAAGCGAGGGAGAGACAGGTGGTATTGTCAGATGACAATGATTATTGGAGGCAACGTTGATGTATGGGGATGCGCTGATGTAGGGGCTGATTGCTCTATCAATTCACTGATGTTGCTTTTATCTAAGGGTTTGTTTATTCAATTTATTTGTGTCGTAAATAGTACCTAGTCACGTGTAGGACAGCCTTTATTTTTACAGTTATTTGTTTCACAGTAACAAAGCCTACATTAATGATTCAACAACTTTTATTTGAACTATTAATTTTATGATTAATGTTATATAATATTGATGCTAATTATTCTGTACTATTAAAACAACATTTCTTATATTAATATATACATACATAAAATCACGCCTATTTCCCAAAGGGGTAGGCAGAGATCACGGATCTCCACTCGCTACGATCCTGACACACAACTTTCGCCTCATTCACTCTCATTACATTCTTCATACATGCTCGTCGGTTTAGGGTACTTTTGACCTAGCCCTTCTCCAAAATGTCGCCAATTTGATCCAAGAAGGTTCGCCTAGGCCTTCCCCTTCCAGCTGTCATATACACACAGGCCTCATACACTTGCTTTGTCAAACGACTGTCATCCATCCTCAACACTACATCTTCTTTCACTCCACACTGTTCCCTTATCACACTTTTTCTCACCCTATCCTTCAACGTTACCCCACACATACTTATATTAATAATGTAACAAAAAGTTATCATTATACTAAATTACTAACATCATACAATTTCCAACTCGTTTGTAATTAGCATTATCCATATCCATTAAATAATATCATCATTTAGCCCTTAAACAAGCTTAATGAGCTATCTGTACCACTTAGGTCATAGCCATAGCCAGACCACAGTCAGACGCCATTCATTACTTTCCCTGTTTCCGTCCATTTATCCCATCGTAATGGCCTTAAAATGCCATTAAACAGAGGGTGAACTCCATTGCAGTTGCGATTTTAAAGCCATTATTTAATTTCGGTAAGTCTGTACCCATAGGCTGGAGATTAGTTTATTAGATCGGTATTTGTTTTTCTATACTAATATTATAAAGAGGAAATATTTGTTTGTTTGTTTGAATTGAATAGGCTCCGAAACTACTGGACCGATTTGAAAAATTCTTTCACCATAAGATTCCTACATTATCCTTGATGAACATAGGCTATATTTTATCCCGGGAAAGTGAACTTTTCCCGAGGGACCGCGGGTACACCGCGACGGGCTAGTAAATAGTAACTTGAGTCAAGTCAAATAAAAAACAAGAAAAACGCATTAGCTGGCATTGGTTCTATAGTTCAGTATGGCGACATGACAAAAGAAGAAGTATGAAAACGCAGGGATCACCGTCAATCGCTTAGATAACCTCTGTCGAAAAATATCAGGAGTAGAATAAAACAAAAACAAACAAACTGATATCGTGTATCCTTGAGGCGAAGTAGACATTCAGATTTTTTTGTGGAGATTCCAATTATTAATTTCAGTCCTGTTCACTCATTCAAACCTTTTTCCAAATATTGAAAAACTAGCTGCGCTCCCGCGAAGTGACCCGCGGTCCTTCATGATTTTTTTGGGAAAAAAGTTGCCTACATATTTCTCTAGGATACACCCTTTATCCATACCACTTTTCAGCATAATCTGTTCAGCTGCGGGGTTCCTCACGATGTTTTCCTTCACCGTTAAGAGCTCGTATCAAAGTGCATATAAATTTTACGGAACTAAAAATACATTTTTAGAAGGCTCTAGAATCTCAGCTTGTAGAGCCTGTTAGTTCGCATAAAGTGGATTTAACTTGGATAACGTTATGACAAGACACGTCCCGCCAATAATGTGAACCTTATCGATTCTAACTACTAGCTGAAATCCGAGCTCCAGTCGTGATAAATATTCCGCAATAGAACTTTGTGCGAATGGGTATTGTATGTGAAAGGAGTGCTGAGATGATGGGTGACAGAGGAAAATGGTGAAGGAGGGCAAACATGTTGTACAAACCTACTTAATTAGAGATAAGGAAAAATTCGTTTGAGTTTAACTTACCGGTCTACCGCATTTAATTTGTTTAAAAGGCTACATCTATTACGTATTAGCACATATTCGTTAGTTTTCGGCTGAACAGATTTTGATGAAATTTATTTTGGGGTACCTACTTATTACTTTATATATAGTCGTATAAAGAAGTAAAGGAATCCGCATTGGAAAGGGAGAGGTGGAAGATGTTGCATCATTGCACCGACAAGAGCTGAGCTCTTAAGTTTAATGATGGCTTATTACTTTATTAATATTATACTATCGCACAAGCTACTTTTTGTCCCGGAAACATGAAAAATTCCCGAAGAGCCGCGGTTTTAACATAAAACAAAACTAGTATTAGGTATCAGGTGAACCTGGGGTTTAAAATAGTCTTATAAGTCTAATAGTCTTATGAGCTAGGTGTTTCTACTTCTCGAGCAATAAAAAACGTTTCTGTCAGGCCAGTTTCCATCCACAGGAGCTTAGTCTCCCACGATTCGAATCTCGACAAATCGTATTCCCGTCAGTGGCTATCGCGCTGATTCCCTGCGAGGAGAAACATTAGAAACTGGAGGATTCCAGACAAAATGCTGGATTTGTGCCGGGAATTTTAAAATGTGGAAGAACTTTTCTCGTTGATTGAAATTGTGGCAATTATAACTGAGTGGTTCAGTGCTTCGATTTTAGAATGCTTTTATTTAACTCGCAATGTTTGTGCCGGTCAAATCTTGCAAGTTGAATTTGACCCACTTCCCCATGTTCGATAAGGCTGAATTTTGGGTCACATATCTTTGTAGACAATAAATAAATAAATAAATAAATAATGCTGGACTTTTCACACAGCATCATCTAGCCCCAAAGTAAGCAGAGCTTGTGTTATGGGTACTATGATGACTGATATACTACTTATATACTTTTTGTTTGTAAATACATACATATTATACATAGAAACACCCAGACCCGAGACAAATATTTGTAGATCATACAAACATTGGTCCCGCCGCGGGGATCGAACCCGCAACCTCTTGCGTCGCAGGCGGGCCTTCACCCACTGCGCTACAGAGGTCGTCAACAATGCAAAGGAAAGCAAGTTAAAAAAGTAAGTAAGTAGGTTAGTAAGTTTTTACTATACTTAACTTATTGTTTGAGCTTATGGATCATCGCGATAGCCACTGACGGGATATGAATCAGCCTATAACTAATTAAAAGGTTGTATTGAAATCTATGATAAAATCTACTGAAATATAAATCCTATTGAAACGTATCCTAGAAATTCTGACTATCCCCTTAGATATACTAATATCCGAAGGACCTTGTATGATTATGGCTCTGAGAGAAATTAATGCATTTTGGATATCGTGAAATATTTCTTGTATCAGCTGTAGATAAAATGAAACCGTGAGCTCGTAAGCAAACCAATAAAAGATAGAATCCTTTATGCGGACTGGTAGAATCTAACAAGCGCATCGCAGACACAAAGTAACGAAATGAAATAAAACCTGACACGGAAATAAAATGACAACTCCATTCGTTACACACCTTACCTCCTGGGCATCTGAGAAATGGAGACCGTCATTTGACGGCTGTATCTTAGAGGTCAAATGAATGTCCTGCGAGAATTAACAGAACTACTTAAAATAGTTTCAACAAATTATTAATTTAAAATTATAAACATGATCCATTTGTGTTTTCTTGCTAGACTATTCATTCATATATTTTATTTAATAACTAATCACTTTTTCGTTATAACTGGGAACAGAAATAATATCTCACTAGTCTACTAAAAAATGTGATAAGAAAAAATATCACGTAATGTGTTTTGACTTAGAAATTACTTAGAAATGCATGACTTAGTAATAAATAAAGTTAAAAATCGCGTATTTTATGAAAACGGTCACTGCATCTAGGGAACCAAAGTACTCACAGCGTTGAAATTCAATTTTGTGCAACCTTTCAAAGCGGTTTATCTCCGAAGGCTCTGAAGCAAGCCTTCGCAATAAGGCTCCAATCACACGTCCTTCAGAGCTCTCAGGTCTTTTATAACATAGTGTTTGTGGACGTGATTGTGAATAATTTGGATAAGGCAGGCTTGAAGTTCTTTAAAGATATTTGTTCTGCGTCTAAGCGTTAATACTTAAAAAATACGGCTCAAAAGTTTTGTTATGGGGTTACATTGATCAAGGACAGTGTCGAGTAGTGAGTGACTAACGGTGACCACCTGGACAGAAAGTTGACTCGCCAGTCCACAGGTTTACACAACTGTACTTGCTCACTGTACTTGTCCAATGTAAGCGCATGACGACCAATTTGTTTAGCCACCTACGGACTAGGCGTTCTAATGTACGCGCAGACAAGAACACGCGGTACTGCAGTTGCTGCGCATTCCTGTATACGCGTACATTGGGACGCCTAGTCCGTACAAGGCATTAGTGTATAAAGCTATCTCCAAATCTATGTATCTAATTAGCCCACATTGACCCACTGCTGAGTATAGGCCTCCTCATTTTCCCGCCACTCTTTCCGATCCTGCGCCAGTTGAATCTTTTGCCTCCCCGCTACCACCACAATATCATCAGACCATCTAGCTGGTGGTCTGCCTGGTGTTCTATAGCCACTCGGTAACCGCCTTTGTCCATCTACCGTCTGAAATATCTCCAAATACTCCACTCAAACATAGCTGCGGGCATAACACTAGTCATAGTTGAATAGATGCCACATCCAAGAAAATATACCTTATGCTGTGTTTGCTATGGAAATGCTCCGAAGGCTGCAAAATCACATCTAAAATTTTGATTCGGCTCACTCTTTGTCGACTTTGTAAAGCGCAGCGTTTTAATTAAATATTTTCAGTTGAAAACGTACGGTGTAACTTTTTGCAGTAAAAGTAAGTTCGTATGAGTCAGTGGCCAACTCTGGTGACGGAGTTTTTAGGCTGCCTTAAGGCCTCCGTCATGGCTTAACGACTTAAATAGCCGGGACCGACAATTTAACGTGCCCTCCGAAGCACGGAAGCGCTCAGATGAAAATGCCACTGGCGGTCACCCATCTACTTACAGACCGTTTCGAACGTTGCTTAACTTCGACGATCTATCAAGAACGACTAAGCAAGCACGGCCACGAGCGCTTCACGCACTTTTTGCAGTTCCTAACTTACAATGTTATAGAACAAAGGTTGACGATTTGTTTCTAATTTCTAAAATACTTCTAGAAGTGTGGTTGCATTTTTTAAGCTAAGAGGATGGCTTAGTTGTTGAAAAGCCTACTTAAGTTTAGTTATAAGAAGAAGGATCACCTAAAGGCCCTTTAGTTCCTAGATCTGTATACTATTTCATTTCAATAATACCTATGTCATTTCAGCAGTTATCCTATCATAGACGCTAGGATTTTTTTCGCTACATCCTGAAGTCTTTGGGCTCTACTAGCAAATGCTTTTTGATTTTGAGTTTGGCCGCGCAAAAGTATTGACGACTTAATAAGGATATTCAGGGTCTGATAGTTTCATAGCCTAATCCTATCTGATAAGTCTTAATCCAATGTCTATAAGGGTTTTCCATGAAGTTTAAGTAACAGTTTTTCCTTTGTGCGGTTTAGTACCACACTTCCTTTAAACAACCAAACTTTATGCATTCATTAACTCTGCTTGACTTAAATTCTGCTTATAAATTGACTAAAAACCCATTAAATTTTGTCTATTCCGTACGTATAATAAAAGGTGTTCTGTCTTTGACTTTTGCCAAAACAAAGTAGATGTGATTAGCCTATGTAGTGGAAATTTATTGACTTGTGATCTGAAGGTAATAATGATAACATGGTAAATTCGTATGAGCTTTACATACACACCATCATCATCATCATTGGCCTGCCCTTATCCCGCTCATGCGGAGTCGGCACAACATGTTCTCTTCTTCCACTCTCCCCTATCACTCGTCATCTCTGTATCATCTCCTTTCTTTTCCATATCTGCTTTCACAAAGTCCATCCATCTTTTCTTAGGTTTATTTTTACTCACATATCCATCCACATTCATTTCTATTTCATACACATCACAGATATTTTTCCGCTGCCTGAAGACTTTCGACTTAAGTCTTCGTCTAACGTGTTTCGGGGATATCTAGTAAGTTTGCGTTTGTTTTAAAAGATGAGACAAGAAAATAATGCGACCGAAGTCACGGGAATTTCAACTATAATTCTATCTTTAAGTTGCAACTAAAGCCGTATAAATAAACCGAACCCTTTGCCTACAAATTTTCAATTCTCCAGAGTCCTATAAGTCCTCCCTTCGGCAAGTCCAAATCGCTGATTGGTGAGAACAGCTGGTTTAAGGCCCATGTAGATCTGTGATCTTGACCTTACAAAAAACACTTCACGTCTTTTTGCGTCTGCCTGTTAAAACTTGCATATTTCTTACCATCTATGCCGGCTATAGTCCTCTCTTAGTTTCAGCCATTCACCCTTCCTGTGCCAATCTTACATATCCTGCCACATTCTGCGATGCCCTCCGAAGAAAGTAGCCTTAGCACATCTTTTGCATACAATCGTCATCGTCGCTGGCCCTGGTCATATACGTACCCATATGGTCATATACGTACAAGCTCACGATAGTATCCACGCATTATGCTAACTATTCATACCGTTGTCGCACGTCGTACGTTCCTTTGAGAATCACAGTGTTATAACCAGTATACGACTGAGCCAGATGTTCCCAATAAACTGTGAACAAATTAAGCTCAGTAACAGCCAATAACTCACAAGTTTGCAATATGTCGCCGGTTGATGAGACGTTTGTAGGGAAGGGGATTTGGAATAGACGTAATTAAAGTAAATTTCGTAAATTGACTTAAAAGTTTCTTAGGCAGAAATATATAGAACTACGCTTTTATTGTACTAGCTGCTCGCGTAAACTAAACGGCCACTCTACACATTCGCCGAACTATAGGTTGAATAGAATCTTATGTCTTCACAAACCGTTCGTGACCGTCGGCATTCGTCTATCATCGCCAAATACGTAGAGGGCCAAATAAAGTTATCGTTTCAGTCAGGACGTTAAACACGTTCTTTTTCTGTAAATGAGAGATGCATATTGCAACGAAAAAAAACACATGATTGGTTAACTCCATTTCAATGACTTCTTGAACTACATACATGACAGCGACCTTTTCTTTAATTGAAGTCTTGGTCTTCCCCCTCATACATTACTATTCTGAAAATTATTTCGATAGCCACAAGCTAAAAACATCGGATATTTTTTGTTACTCGTAGTGCAAGGGACAACCTTGTCTGGCGTCGTCATATTTTCCTCCTATCCTACAAAAACAAGGTGAAACATCAGAAAATAACCGACTGCTGGTTCCCACGTTGCAAAAGGGGATGTAAGACCTTGTTACTTTGAAAACAGATAACCAGCTTAACTAGAAAAACTTACTTATCATTTTGATATCATCATCATTGGCCTGCCCTTATCCCGCTCATGCGGGGTCGGCACAACATGTTCTCCTCTTCCACTCTCCCCTATCACTCGTCATCTCTGTATCAACTCCTTTCTTTTCCATATCTTCTTTCACACAATCCATCCATCTTTTCTTAGGTCTACCTCTACTCACATATCCATTCACATTCATTTCCATCACCCTTTTAGTTACATGAATTTCATCCCGACTTTCATCACAATAAGCATTTTGATAATAGAAACGAATAACGGTATCATCAAGGCTCTGTAGATCATTAAGTTCACTGACCCATTGCGGCTTCGCTTTCGTAGACTGTAAATTTTGACCAGATTGATAGAGAATTTTGCATAAAAAACGGTTTTTATGCAAAATTCTCTATATTTTTTTACATCTCGATTCGCCGAGTACTTTTTATATGAAGACGTAGGATGACCATAGGGTCTGCCTACTTCTTGATTCATCGCAGATAATAATAGTCACCAGATTCTTCGTAAAATGTTATAGTTTGCAAAACAAAGAAAGTTCTACTGTCCGCTACCATTGACGAAAGACTTGCCGGCAAGCCTACTAGGATCCTAGTATCACCTCACCTGGTTTCTGTGTAAACTTGGAAAACATGGCCTTATTGAAAGCAAACACCATTAGCTGGGACCCTTGGCGTTATTCTTCCAGTATTTTTAAAGATCGTGAATATGAGATGTTTGTGTTAGTTTCTTGCAAGATGTTTCTATTTTTAGTTTATAGCAGTCCACTGCTGAAATTATTATTTCTTTTAGAAGAAGAAGATGATGATGAATGGGTCGGCTCTTGACCTTGAAACTTACACAGGCAAGAATGAGGTCTACGATGGAGCGAGCCTACCCAAAAGGTGCCCAATAAACCTCTTCTTAACTCAGCGAAAGTACAGACGCTGGAAGCTGATTCCTTTGAATTTGATGTGAAGTGCACCTCACATAGGCTCTCCATAAATCGATAAGTACTTAATAGTGCGTTCTATCCAGCCACCAAATAAGAAAACATTGCATTATTTTCTGCTGCTAATGATTTCAAGAGAACAAAACTAGAAAAAAATTCAAACCATATTTATTAAAACTATATAAAATATATATATATATAAAAAGCCTTTGTTCTAACTCCCACAAAGAACGTGGATAGAAAATGCTACAACGATTATGTTACGTAAACATAACGGGCTGGAATTAATTAAATATTAATGTGAGGTTTATTAGCATAAAACCCTAATTACGTATTTCGTCCGAACTTTTGTGTGCTTGGCTTTTTGGAGTGAAAGAGTTATTCCGAAAATTAAAATGTAAGAACATTTAAAATTCAGATTAAGTGCTTTAATCAGTGAAATAAAATGCAGTAAAATAGTAAACCAGTTCAAATAGCACGTAAGGAACCTCAGGCATCACACTATTTTGTGAATGAACTAGTGAACACACCAAAAAGAAGACAGGTAATTTGAAACAGACAATTATGGTCTTCCTTAAACTTTTGCTATCACTATTATTTACAAAAAAACGGTGGCACTCCCGGGAGTGCCGAGAGAAGTGAAAACTTGAACAATTAGGTGCCTAGTGTATTTAAATCGTCAGGAAATCGAAATAAATCGAGAGATAATGACTTCACTAGTTTAGTAATAAAATCAGTTGTCTACCTAAAGTTAAGTGTATTTTTTCTTATATATCTTCTTCGCTGTGTGTTTGTGTATACAATAAAGAATCATCTATCTATCTATAAATTTTAAAATGTAACAATATTGCCGTAAAAGTTTACCGAGTACAAAACTAGATGGCGCTAGTGGTAAGTGTCGGTGAGCAGTCACGTGACCTTTTCGAGCCGAATCCAATAAAATAAATAAATAAATAATGCTGGACTTTTCACACAGCATCATCTAGCCCCAAACTAAGCAAAGCTTGTACTATGGCAACCAGGTAACTGATATACTACTTAATGTAAGAAATGAATGAAGAATGTATTCTCATCTCAAAACTGCCCTGAAGAAGTTTTCACTTCAAAAATATGAAACTAGTTGTCCAATAAAAGGTTGGAGGCTGTCAGAGACAAGTCGAAATACACATTCGCGATGTTCTGTTAAATTAATAGGAGTAGCAAGTTGTGGACAAACTACCCGACCTCACCCCTACATGTCACAAAAACATGTCCTGTCTGTTAACGGACGTCCCGAGGGCCTTGTTCGTTTCAACATGTTTTTTATTTTAGTTTTGTTTTACCATCCATAGAATACGCATTTGTGCATTGTGTTTAAAAGCTTTATGTAAAACTCACTCTCCATTGGACCATATTAGCTCAAAGAGGAGTGGAAGAAGGGAAGGGAGGCTTGTGCTTTTGTGGGATGAATTCGTATTGTATGATTGGTCGAGCTCAATTGGGATGATAACTGAGAATGGATTTCAGTTAGACAATAAGACTGCTGGCCAACTGTTGGCCCTCTCCAGAACTCTGAAATGCATCCCTAAAATTGCAACCATGCGGGATTTGAACCCATGACCTTACCGATCCGTGTTAATGCTCTATTGTAATGTTTAAAACTAGCTGATTCTAGATTTTGCCCGCGTTTTGGCTCGAGTTGTGGAGTTAGTCAATCAATGCGGGTTGTTCCTTGGGAACACTGTTTTTTCTGGCTTCCGGTATCCAATACCTTTTCTACATTCTTACTGCTGTCTTATCATCATCATCATGAGGTAAGCCTCATGCTGATCGCTTGAGAAGTCAAGGTGCGAAAGCGTAACAAAAACTACCTATGATAGCTCTTGAGTGGAGCTGGAGACCGCGATTCGGCAAACGTAGTGTAGGACGCCCTTCGGCCAGTAAAGTGACGATCTGCGAAAGGCTGCTGGCAGAGGACAGGGCTGAGGACAGGGCGCAATGGCGCTCATTAGGTGAGGCCTATGTCCAGCAGTGGACTGCTATGGGATGATGATGATGATGATAACTCGTATTTTATCATAGGTAATGTAGTTGGTATTTTTTTTTTTAATAATGATGGACTTTTCACACAGCATCATCTAGCCCCAAAGTAAGCAGAGCTTATGTTATGGGTACTAAGATGACTGATATACTACTTATATACTTTTTGTTTGTAAATACATACATATTAGGATTTTCGTATATTCATATTGCATTTGGCGACAGTCAGCACCTACATTTCTCCCATTCACGTTTGAATTATTATGCTAATATAGCAGCAATACATTTCACTCAACTTTATTACCTTCAATATGTAAACCGCTTAAATCTACAATTTGCGCAACACCCTGTTTGTATGTATGAAAATGGTAAATAAACAAAAAAATACAAATGAAAATTGAGTCGAATAAATAAAATGGTATAAGGTTAAAATAGAGTTTTTCCGGATGAATCAAAACTTATGTTTAGTGTTCAGTTGATTCTACTGATCTGTAATTGTATCCTATTTTGCAATTAAAATAAAATATCTTCCTAAATTAAACGGACACATGGAAATAGTAAGTAGCATTTCATAATATTAGTAACTTCACAATTTAAATAAAATAAAGACTTGTGCGCACATGCGACGCCAGTGCCTACGATAAATTCCCAAAATTCCACATTTTATCGCGGTTGTGTCGTATCGGAAGAAATTCAGCGCGATTTTGAACCTTATCTCTCTGACATAAGGGTAGGAAGGCTAAGGCTACACACGCGGAATGCCGAAGCCGAAACCGCCCTGCGCTCGTAAAACCGAATTGTCAATTTAAATTTAATCTACTTTATGGTGCGGGTGGAGTGACGCCTTACATGCACTATTACGTAGTTATTCCATTATCATACTTTTATTCTGATTATGTAAATATTTTGAACAAAATTTGGAAATTTTCGCTGTATTCGTGACTGTTCATAAATTTGGATAAACCGGGCGTCAATGATCCTCTGAAGTGTTATCAAGTTTCATGGTTTCTCATTTTTTGTTGTTTATGAATTCCACTTCGTAATTTTGATAACTGAACGTTTGAAGTGGGACAGGGTAGGTCATGTGACTCAAATGTGCCCATTCGTACTATAATTTTTTTTTTTTTTTAATTTTTTAATTAGCCTAAACTGTCCCACTGCTGGGCAAAGGCCTCCCCCGTCACCTTCCACACCTCGCGATCTTCTGCGATTTTTCGCCAATCCTTCTCAAAGGCGTCCAGGTCATCGCGTCATAATAATGGTCAACCAAAATTTTTAAGCGCAGTTTAAGGATGGTCGCACAGTCCGAACGCGCCAAACTGCCAATTCAGTAGAGAAAATGCTGTCGACGTCAGAAGCGAGCCGCATTTTCTGACGTCATCAGCATTTTTTGTATAGAAAAATGACTGCGGCGCGTACAGCACGGATAAGAATGCGATCGGGAAACCCCCTTGGAAATTAATTCTTTATTTAGTAATCCAATAATGAAGAGTTTGCTTCTACTGATGGTAAGTAAGTAAGTACTGATGGTAGAGTAGGGTAATTGATCCCAAATACTTTTGGTTTACTAACGATCTTTTAATTTGTTTCAGGTAAGCAGATTTCAATACAGAAGAAACAAAGTGAGTTCTAGGTCTTGTAATACAGTATTTCGAGATTTTTATTTCGAGTGCTTCGTATTGGTCAATTTAAGTGCATAGTAATCTCCCGCGTCTCATAGATTTGGTAACTTGCTCGTGATTATATCCCGCATTTCAACCTATACTAAACTATAGGTTGAAAACCATAACAGATATACCGGAATGTTTATTTGTTTTCGCTATTGCCGTCGAGATTGTCAGCCAGTCTAATAAATGTGGCGTCTTGTCTTGACTCACCGTATGTTTGAGGATGAGACAATGTTTGAACATGTACAGAACTTACGCAAATAACAGACATCTGTTACTTCGTCCTTGATGTTATATGAGTGGCTTACATTGGTCAAGGATAGTTCGCAAGAACCTCCTCATTTTCACACATAGGGTTGTCAGTGGAGCTTTAAAAGCGCTACATTTTCATTTTACAAAAATATTGCGATGTCTAGTTTACCGGGATGTAGTCACTAAGAATATCTTTCTGCATTTGATACGATCTCTTACATCAAAGGCTATCCCATGGAATAAAATTTATAGTACTATGTTCAAAACCCTCACTATGACATCTCAAAAAAGGTCCGCAATAAGCGCGATCTTTGCCAAATCTACATTCAACCTTATCACCATTTCATGAAGACTTCATTTCAATCATCAAATTTTATTGCACAGCGTTATGTATGTTCAATGCGCATTCACGGTATATCAAACCTAAAAGTTCAAGCAATAAAGTTCAGATTACTTGAGTGCTGGTGCAGAGAGACATCACTACTAAAGGTTGGACTATCGGCGAGCTTCTACGTTTTACGGCCAACGTTTAGATAGAGGACATTGTAAACTCTCTCAGAAATCGCTTGGATGTGTTCAACTGATTTGCGATATTGAAAAAGATTTTATAAGTTTGAAAGTATCCCTTTAGTATTATCGTAGAAAGTAATACTTACTTTTTTATAGAACTGCATTGAACAGTCATTTGCGATAACAAATTATAGTAAAAAATCTAAATCAAATAAAAAATTAGTATAACTGAACTGCTTATTTTTAACACTATAAACATGGTTCTAGAAATTTTGCAAGCTGGTGTTTACTTAGGTATTTTTCGAGATATTTTCCTAAATGTGCTTTGAAACTTCCATGTTTAAGAGATCAAAGCTATCTGATCAGCTCTGATCATTCTGCATCATGCAGAAATGCAGAAATTCAATCATGAGAAGATCTGAGTAACTGAGGATCGGGGCGCGATTTAATCACGAATTCACGATCTTTTTTGTTTATTGGAAAGTTGTTTGCTATTTTATTCAGTTGTTAGAGATTTTATTTCAGAATCCCTTCATGATTTAATATATTTAAAGCTTTTATTACTGTTGGGGTGAATTTCTCCCTTCTGATTTATAAGAAGTATCTTTATTTTAAATGCTTTTATGCAAATTTCCAAAATTTTGTTGGCTATTTAGAATTAACCATTAGATACATATCGTAAACGTAAACGTTATTAATGATATTCTTTTTGGAATGTAAACGCACTTTATTTTATTTTATGGGCTGCGGTCGCGATGTCCGAAAGCTATTTATATTTCTTTAATTTACGAGTTATATTACTTTGCGTCTAGACGGTCGAAATGAATGCGTCTGAATTCATATGTTTTATTGTTGGTATCTTTTACATACAAGGTTAAAAATTATATCAACCCTACGTCGTACCCTATTGGAATATTTTTTGCTTTATGTCGAAAACATATTTCTTTAAAAAGGCTTAAAATTATTTCAAAATAAAACATCAATCGCAAATCGGCTAAGTTATACCAAAACGTAATTACATCAATTCAACTTGAACAAATCTGATAACAGTTTGAACTAAATACGGTGCAAACAGACAAAATACACCTCAAATTGTCAACAAGCTCCAATTCCCTTCAAATAACGCCAAAACTTTAGTAGGTGTCTCTTGCTTGACCGTCTGCACGAACCGCCATTTGCTGACTTTTTTTATTTATTGTCATTGCACACGCACGAGTGTGATTCGTAACAGTTTGTCATTTTGTGGGTTGTACCCGTGTTCCACAGGACGGACAATTTGATCAATTTAGTTAATTTTGTGAATACTTTGTGCAGATGTTTTGACGCGGAATGATCATTATTTAAATTGAGTTTTAAAATGCGTAGTGTTGAAAATATTTAAGCCCACACCGTATATTATGACTTGTAGCTCGATGTGTAAGTTGCAGATATACCACTAGAATATTATTTAGGTAGATACCTATTTGTATTTATCAAGTGTGGTCGTTTCATTGATATTTGGCGACGTTTCTAAATCTGTCCGAAGTGAGTTAGGATATCATTTATTTTTAAATATCTATCACTAGCTTCTGCGCGCAGCTTCGCCTGCGTACCAACGTTTTGAATAGCAGTTATGCTTTTCAAAATATCCAAACATCTAAACAGTCAAACAACTAATCAAACTCTTTTTTTTTTAAATTAAATAGGTCAGCATTTGCCTCACTCTGCCTGATGTTAAGCAGTAGTGAGGTCTAAGATGGAGCATGCTTACCTAGAAGGAACCTATTTACTCTTGATTTGAAGACAAAAAAAAAAAAAAACTTTCAGCTATATGAGTGGTCGTATGAGGCCTTTGACCACACAATATACATGTGTAGTTGTAACTTCCAAACGTTTATTAATTTATCTCTTCTTCCAGTTCGAAATATTTCGACAAGCTTTTGCAAATACAATTTCACGCTCATTTATACACTTTTAGTCTAGAAAAAGCTCCTCGGAATATCTCAAAGTATTCTGACAGCTCAATTCTTTAAATTTATGGAGCCAAAGCTTGAGAGAAGCTTCTGGAATCCCGTGGAAATCTGTGTTGCTTTGGACTTATAAACTATAAAAATCACTTGTTTTTTTTTATAAAATATGTAGAATTAGCATCTGTTGCGAAACTGTGGTTTGTTAGTTAAGATAAAGGTTTGATGCAGACTTGAGCAGTCGGGACAGTTTTTTTTTTCTGAGGGCCTAATACTAATGGCCTATGAAGCCGTTTTAGTGTGGCCGGACTATGGCGGGCACTGAAGATACCGAGGCGCCTAGAGAAAAGTTACGACAACATGCGCAAGTGCACCTCTAATAGGTACGAGCCTCGGCTTGGACTGTTGCCGGAGAGAAGTTACCTACCTAAGTTTGAACATGACTTTGACTTTGACATCATTACTAGACGATATCACTTCGCCATTGGCGATGGTGATATTGCATCTGGATCGCCAAGAACGTTTCTTGGAGTGTATAACACAAGCTCTGCTTACTTTGGGGCTAGATGATGCAGTGTGAAAAAGTCCAGCATTATTTATTTATTTATTATACTCAAATATTTACTAATACTAAATGTTTATGTTCGGATAATGCATCTCTTGGGATTAGTTATCCCCTTGGGTATCAAAAGAACAAGCGACACTTTATTTATTTTATTTATTTTATTTATTTATTTGTTAACAAAATCCACAGCTCTTATGATTAATTTACAAACTTAAAGATTTAACCTACAGCCAATAATGGATTTATATTATTTTTAACCAGCTAACCGACAATGAAATGACAAAAGTTGAAAGTTTGAATACATGTGTGTGTGATTGTGTGTGTGTGTGAGAGGTAAAATAGATAAATACACTACAATTAATAACAAACTACATAACTAGGTAACATAATTATATAAACAATAAACTTAATAATACTGTAACTACTGCTTATTTAATTAGCATCATTCAACATGTTAAGAATTTTGCTTTTAAAAACTTGCTTGCTACTGTTAAAGATATCAACAGTGCTGAACTGTTTATTATACATTATATGAATTCGACTAACGAGTGAATTTTGAGCATAATTAGTGCGAGAACGTGAAACAGAAAATAGTTTAGTATGTCTTGTTCTTTTTCTTGGACAAGCAAAACGTAAGGTTTTAGATATTAATTCAGGGCAGTCAATGTATCCCATACACAAGCCATGTAGGAACGCCATGTCAGTGAGACTGCGTCGGTTTTTCAAAGTTGTAAGATGATGAAAACAACATGATTCCTCATAGTCTCTAAATTTTTGAAAACAACGATAGTTTAATGAAAACAACGAAATGAAAACACTTCCATATTTTACCGTAAAAATGGATTAAATTATCCGAAGATCCGTCACCGTCGTCCGAAATCCTCAGCCATGATACTCTATTAATAAAGCTTTACTTAGATTCTGCAGACTCCAGTAGTCTTTCACTTGCTTACACTGTGCCAGTAACTGGGTCCAGCTGCTAAATTTCGTTAGATTGAATGTATGGAGAACACACTGCTGGGTAATAGCATCTTCTCTATTAGGCCATTACTGATGGTGATAACTGTTCCACTGAGAAGAGTGGAACTATCAATTAATCTCTATAAATTACGATACCATAAAGAATTATGGTATCGTAATTTATAGAGATCTAAACGCATAAGGAAATTATTGCAAGGAATCAATACAGTATTCTAGTAGGCAGGTGGCGATGGGCTTGCAAATTGTCATTTATGGAATATCTCCTCTGCAAAATGCGGGTATATACACTTACAGGATTACCATAGAACGTGACATAAAGTTATTCCACCGAATAAATCAAGAATAACCATACATTTTGACAGTTTACACTCCGGAATAACTTTATGTCACGTTCTATGGTAAGCCTGTATTTGAACTTGCCTCTAATTTGAGCTTCCCAGACAAGATTTAAAAAAGAATGCACTCAATGTTGTGTTGTTGTTTGGCAAGATTTTAATGTCTTGATAACTCTATTGTACTTAGAGTGATCTAGAATTTTTTGAACTGGCGATGTCTCCGTCAGAATGATCTAGCAACTGGATCAGTGTAAATCACGCCTACCTCACCTAAGCCTGCCCTTATCTGATTGTGTCAGTGTTATGTTATTTACTTCATGGTTTACAGAGGGGTAGAACGGACAACGAACCCGAAGGAATGCTGAAATAATACGGACAAGGGTGAGTCGGGTCGGGATTCGAGGTTCTTGTTTACCTGACTTGCCTAGAAAAAAACATAAAATTATGATTATTTGTGATAGTTGCTTTTTAACCGACTTCAAAAAAAGGAGGAGGTTCTATGTTCGGTTGTATGTATGTTTTTTTTTTTTTTTTTTTTTTTTTTTTTTTTTTTTTTTTTTAGATGTATGTTCATCGATATCTCCGTCAGTTGTGAACCGATTTCCAAAATTATTTTTTTGTTTGAAAGGGTATGCTACCATAGTGGTCCCATAAAAATTTTACTCCTGAGGGATTGATAGTTTTCCCGTAAAACTCAAAAAATCACCGATCTTTCCGAAAAATGTGGACCGATTTCCAAAATTTTTTTTTTAGCTTGAAAGGTTGTCCATCTCGAGGTGGTCCTCATACTTTTTTTTCCTGAGGAATTGATAGTTTTCCTGTAAAACTCAAAAAACATTATTCTCACTACACAATCTGAGTCAAACATTGATTAGTTTGACATATTTAGACTCTCGAGGTGGTCCCATATAAATTTTATTCCTGAGGGATTGATAGTTTTCCCGTAAAACTCAAAAAACCTCATCCTCACTCTAACTTCTTTAATCTTGACTATTGTAATATCTAACCTAACCTACTAAGTAAGTAATTACTCACTAACCTAACCTACTATATTATTTACACTTACACTTTACACTAAAAATGGAAAAATAAAAATTTTTGAAAAAAAAAATTGAACCGACTTCACAAAACACAAACAGACACTAAGAACCTACACTAAAAAGAGAAAAATAAGAATATACACATGCAATTATTATTTACAGTATTCAATTAATAAATTATTATGTTACCTATATTATATTTGAAGTCGGTGACAACTATTCTATTCTAACTACTCGATACAATTTTGCACCCAAGTTCTAATTGTACTCGTAATTTCTTCTTAGATAGTTGTAAATGCATAGTTGGCACCGACTTCAAATATAATATAGGTAACATAATAATTTATTAATTGAATACTGTAAATAATAATTGCATGTGTATATTCTTATTTTTCTCTTTTTAGTGTAGGTTCTTAGTGTCTGTTTGTGTTTTGTGAAGTCGGTTCAATTTTTTTTTTCAAAAATTTTTATATACATATAAAATCGATATAAATATTCATATTGTTTGTGTCCTTTGAAATTTAATAGTTCAAGAGCTTCGTATTTTCTTTTTGTTACAGATCCCTAAAATCGGTCAAGCGTTAAATTTTCTCATTATGGAAGTGCGTTTCTGAAGGAGACTTTTTATGGGATCGGAAGGCGTTTTAGGAGGTACTTCCATTAAAGAATTTGGAAGAAAATCTACTATCTATTAATGGGTTTTACTGTTAATATTTCTTGCTCTGTATCGGTAAAAACATCGCAGAAAAATGGTGTGGAAAACCTTGTAAGAAAATTAGCTAGTATTAAAAAAGTCGCCTGTTTTCTGATAGAATGTAGGCATGTAGGGTGTATGTTTACCTCAATACAATCAATAAATAATACACCACTATTACATTCACCCAATACCTACTATATATTTTTTTTATATATTTAGTTTAGAGCTACTTAATTACAAATAAAATAATTAATGTAGCTTTTAGGGTTTAATTCTATAAGCAAAACATTTAAATTTCTAACTAACATAAGTTCGGAATTCTCCGAAAGTTTTCATTAACCGTTCCCGTCACTCCATTACACTGAGCCGTAAAGAGACTCGAGTAGGTATTACCTATCTTCTTAAATCTCGGTCGGAAACTTCCAGATATGTATTAAGACTTTGTAAGTCAAAAATACTGATTTTATAAAGGTGTTATGTTATGAATTTATGACGGTTTAATCCGATTGTCTTTGAATAGATTTTATTGAGTGAAAAGTTACTGATTACTAGCTTCTGTGCGCGGCTTCGCCCGCGTGGTACCAACATTTTGAATAGCTCATATGCTATTCCAGGTCACTATGTATGCCTATACCAAGTTTTATTCAAATCGGTTCACTGGTTTAGGCGTGATTGATACACAAACATACAAACATCTAAACAAACTCACAAACTTTCAGCTTTATTATATGAGTGGGATAATAAACAGGGTCACGACTGTATCCCCAAGGCGCGGTAGACATTCTCTCAGATCTTTATACTCCAGATCCTTTAAAGATGTCTAAGGGGGTAGTCAGAGGCATGTACAAATACATATTTGATAGTGGGATAATGATGATGATTAAACTTAAAGGCGCTCTACTAGAAACTAAGATCACTAAAAGCTAAGATTTTCCAATATTTGACGACCTCTGTGGCGCAGTGGGTGAAAGCCCGCTTGGGACGCAGAAGGTTGCGGGCTCGATCCCCGCCGCGGGATAAATGTTTGTATGATCTGCAAATATTTATCTCGGGTCTGGGTATTTCTATGTATAATATGTATGTATTTCCTAACAAAAAAGTATACATAAGTAATAATTATATCAGTTATCTGGTTCCCATAGTGCTTAGTTTGAGGCTAGATGATGCTGTGTGAAATGTCCAGCATTATTTATTTATTTATATTCAAATTACTTTAACAAATAAACATAGGTTAATATACTTTCCATGCATACCATGTCAAACCTGCAAAAAACATTTCATATCAAAGAATTTTTCAATTTACAATTTCTCAATGATTTTTCAATGGCTCTCAATAAATCCTTGCAAATGTACTGAATAAATGAAATAAAGCGTAGCACGTGCTACGTGTCAATGCTACGAAAGTGCTACGCCGAAAGACATCGCATGAGAAATACAAGTTTTATCTGCAAATCGATTCATTCATACTCGTAGTAGTATTACGAATAGCAAACTACAGACCAGTTATTGGTTCTAGAAGGTTAAAAGAGAGAGTTTTAATTCTCAATTTGATTTAATTCAGCTTCTTACTTCCTTTGGCTCGTTCGGATGTTCTTGATGTTGCCAAAAAAAACAAGTAATTTCTTCCCATATTAGTTCAAGATTTTTTTCTGCATTTTATACCAACCGAATACATACCGATACATTCTGTTTCTCTTAATCAAGTGAAATCGCATTTGCATACGAAATTCGTAACATACGTAAACACACTTTCGCTGAAAAATACATAAATATAAATACAAGGTACCACACATGTGAAACCCAAATCCGTCCCCTTAAGAGTTCCCTCAAGACAGTTTACTATTATTGCCCCTTAGCGATGCTTAAACATATGGTCAGAGGTACTTGTATTCTTCCACTTTCGTGAATCTTAGGTTTCGCTTTAATTAAATTGCGTAAGTTAGTTATGCGTTCTATTGTTAATATACACATATAAACATACATACACGAAAAATATAGGTTTGAATGTGATGTTCCAATCTTTAAAAAAAGTAATATTTGTTTTTTACATAATCTTTCTTACATAATTATTTCAAAAATTAGTTTCAATGCTACAGTAAGCTATTTATAAATATTAGCTGAGTGGGAATCAAGCCAAATTTTCTGTTCAAAAAGTACTTAATTTTTGTTTCTGCGTGAAGTGTTCTTTCAAAGCTCCTAAATATATTTTGCTATATAATAATCTTAGTAAAAGTCAACAAGAATTTATTCAGTAGGACCGCTGGGATCACTTATAATAGTCTCAAAAGGAAGCTAGAGGATTCTGCACCTGCTGTTCTTTCTCGACCAATACCGTGAAGAAACAGTGCAACAAACATGGTTCGGTACGAAGCTTTCTTTTAGGTGACGCAACATCTTTAATCATCACCTCACCTCATTGTTTCACTCACCATTGGTAAGCTCCGCCAACACCTGGCCGAGCACCTATCAAATTAGTTATTATATGTTAAGTAATTCGTTTTTTTTTTAACTTTTAGATTCTTTTAAAACCCCCTTTTCTATTCGTGTTATACTCCTTCTAATTTAGTGCATGCAGTGTTTACCTTTAAGTGATTGTGCATTTAGCATAACACAGTACTTAATGTACCTACACAATTATGTAATTTTTATAATCATGTATTAATGTAACAATCGTTGGTAGACCTAATAAATAAATAAATCGAGCCAGGTGGGGATTCTGGAACCCTGCACTTATCAGCCTGCACTATTCAGGACATGGAACACCTGTTCTTATGTCCTCTGTGCCCTAAAACCTGCACCCAAGAGGACCTTCTCAACGCCAGAGAGAAAGCAGTTGGGGTGGCCTCATACTGGCAAAACATGGTTTAAAACATTGATACAAAAGAAAAAGAATCACCTCAATACTAAACATTTCTCAACTGGCTTTGTCTTCAGAGAGTCTGAACCTCCTATCGTTTTACGATGCCAATCACGATAAACTAAATCACAGTACCAAAACGGAGGATTATGAAAATTTCGGCCATTTAATATTGACAGGGCCATCGGAAATCTATACTAATAGCCATTCCGGACTCCATTCTCCGCCCAACATAACTTGACCTGTCTTCCCTCTAATATAAGCACGAAATCAATAGTTTTAAAGCGGAGATGGAGCTCTGAGTAGACTGGTCTTGTTCGGTTCATATTGCTGACAATGCATTGGGTAGATTGTTGGGAGAAATCCTCTTTCGAGGTTAATTTAGGTATAAACGGACTTTGGAATTATTGGATTATTGTTTCCGTATTTAGGTAAAATATTTTCCAATACGCTGGTTTCTCTGACGGGATTAGATCCCCTCTAGGGTTTTGATGGATTGTTGCGGTAAAATGAACCGAGTCTTTGTGGATTATGGTCGTCGTGATGTCAAGGTAACATGGCAGGTACGGGAGATGTTTGATTGTAAGCGAAAAAAATTAAAAACAACGAGGATTGAACATTTTCAGTTAAAGGTTTTATTTAATTACTAGCTGCCCGTTGCGGTATTACCCGCGTTCCTTCGGGAAAACTTCACTTTCCCGGAATAAAATGTAGCCTATGTTCATCAGGGATAATGTAGGATTCTTAGAGTAAAATAATTTTTCAAATCGGTCCAGTAGTTTCGGAGCCTATTCAATTCAAACAAACAAACAAATCTTTCCTCTTTATAATATTAGTAGATTGAAGGTACCCAACGCAGGATTACCTTATTCAAGAGCAAAAAAAAGTTATATTTTGTACGATTTTAAAAATAAAGATAAAAAAAAAAACTAAAGTAGCATCGACCCATCCGCGGCGAACTGTCAATTCAATAGAGAAAATGCCGAGACGTCAGAAGCTAGCCGCATTTTCTGACGTCATCAGTATTTTCAATAGAAAAATGACGACGGCGCGTACGGCATGGATATATTATGTGCGATCAGATTTACACGGAAGAATTTTAATCAAACTAACATTTGCTCATCGGATGCAAGTCACAGTAACTGCGACCCTCATTCGGACACTAAATGGCATTGGCTTAGAAAAACTTGCCAAAAATAGTAAAAAAAGCAATCGTGTAAAAATCATATTTATTAATTTACTAGCTGACCCGCAAAACGTTGTTTGGCTATAGAGATTGGACTTCACTTCACAGCCAGGAACATTTTGTACTGGAAAACTAAATTATCGTTTTTATTCTTTTCTGTTAATTACTATTTATGTTTCTCAACGTTTAAACTTTCCCTGGACTTTCATGAATATTTCAAGACCAAAATTAACCAAATCGGTTCAGCCGTTCTAGAGTTTTATGCAGACTAACGAACAGCAATTCATTTTTATTTATATAGATAGATTACTTACAATCTCTCTCAATCTAACAATATAATATTCTGACTAAAAATTAATCACAAATATTCATGAAAGTGGATTTATAACTACGCTATTTGTGAGATTTTAGGTTAGTACTTAAGGCTATATGAATAAATCATAAGAAAAATACCTATTTAGATGAAAATTATTTTGGCGAGAGATTTAAGACCTAGAAGTGATTTACATCAGTGTCACAAGCAGTGAATTACAATAATTTTATTTTTATTCATTTATTCATGAATTCAGCGCGGGAAAATTACATCTTTAGTAATGTTATTCAAGACTTAATACTGCGGACATCGTTTGTAGAACGTTTATCAGTTAACGCTTCGATTCTGTCTTTAAAACTGTGACTTTTTTCTCGTTACTAATTACATAAATAAAAAAGAACTAAACTACTACAATATGTACGTACATACAAAATACAATAGAATCAGTCAAGCTATTTAATGATCGTTGTAAAAACGATCTATAGATAGGTCAACTGATCCAAGAGCCGTGTTGGCCGAATGGGGTTGTACCTCGACTTTCAATCCGAAGGTCGTGGGATCGAATCCCGGCCGTGCATCAATGGATTTTGCGTTTCGTAAAATTTATATGCGCTTTAACACGAGCTCTGAACGGTGAAGGAAAACATCGTGAGGAAACCAGTTAGTATTCTTATAGGCGGCGATGGGCTTGCAACCTGTCACGTATGGAATACTAACTTCTGCAAGATGTGGGCATGTATCAAATATGTATTTGTACATGCCTCTGACTACCCCCTTAGACATCTTCAAAGGGTCTGGAATATAAAGATCTGAGAGAATGTCTACCGCGCCTTGGGGATACAGTCGTGACCCTGTTTACGTTTTTTATTATCAAATGAGTTCTACTACGTGCGTAATTTTAACATAATAAATAGGAAGAAAATGCTTTCGATATTCCAATTTTAATAGTAAAAAAGAAACGCTCTTTTGTAACACAATGCAATGTAAATACGAGTACATCTCTCAAGCTCTCGCTAAAATCCTTCGTCAATGCTCCTAGCTAAACAGAGGTATTAACTAGAAAACACAGTAGATAATCTCCGAGCAATTGTGGATACAATAAGCTTCAAGTTAATCCTGAAATCCGATTAGGACAGGGACGTACTCAGCATTTTATACAATTAGGAGTTTCTCTGAAGGATAGAATCCGCAATGAGACTATCTGACATAGAACCAAAGTTGTCGACATAGCTTAGAGAATTAGCAAGCTGAAGTGGCAGTGGGCCATATCTGCCGAAGAACCCATAACCGCTGGGGTAAACGACTGGCAGAAGCTGGATGCATCCAACTGAGGACAGGGCGCAATTTAATTTAATTAAAAGAGGTCTATGTCCAGCAGTGGACTGCTATAGGCTGATGATGATGATGGTGAGTACCTTACTTAATTTTTTTGTTTTGATGTTGATGTGTTTATATGTTTTTAATATGTAACTGGTTCGTTTGAACAGTATTTTGTTTTTTGACTGTGAAGAATACAATGAGCAAAGCCAAATTACAAAAGCACTTGATAAATTGTAACAATTACTGTGACTTTGAAATCTTTTTAATCATTTATAAACAAAAGTACAATACCTACTAATACAAAACCCTTGAGACATTCAAACAGCTGGACAAAGTTTTATAATTATAGCTAAAAATACTATTGTCAAACAGAAAAAAAGTTATCATAAACCGATTAATCCATTTTAGAGCTACGATACACTTTCAAAATTATCTTAACCTGATCGCACACTGTCTGTGCCGTACGCGCCGCAGTCATCTATACAAAAATGCTGATGACGTCAGAAAATGCGGCTCGCTTCTGACGTCAGCAGCATTTTCTCTATTGTATTGACACTTCGGCGCGCACGGCTCGGCTGCACTGTGCGAGCACCCTTACTCCTCTTTTGCTCACAAAACAACTCCCACTATCCCATCAGTATCTAAAACTATATCAACAATTTACAATTAAAAATAACTCTCATTAAAATGAGCTTCTTGAAGTACATAAGCTTCTTACTTTTCTTCTAATGAGCTTAGTGTGCCCACGTCAGATTGCCGAGAATAGCACTTCGTTGAATAAAACGCCATTTACTCGATACCATTACGGTATACCATTCTTGCCTCTTGCCAGAGAATATTAGCTCTTGCTCCGTTGAGTTTGAGAAAGCATGGTATTGTGTAAATGGCGTATTAATGCCCTCATAAGTAGCATTCAGTTCCGAGCATTTTGTATACAATGTTATGATGTTTGTACAGATACATCTTCAAGAGAGCTAATGGACTCATTATATTGTATTGTTCCGGAGATTGGGATGATTCTGCAACAGTGGTTGTAAGAGTTCATCATTTATTGAAATGCTTTTCGTGTTAGCTTGGAAAAGGCTGGACTGGTTTGATTGTTTTAAAATAATCAAAGACCGTTGAAGTTTGTATGTGAAATGAATGGGGTTTTTGTCTCATTTTTATATTATCGAATTATAAATGAGTTTCGGAATGTTGATGGATTTACGAGTAGAGGTAGGCCAAAGATGGATTGTGTGAAGGATGACATGAGTAAGAAAGGAGTGAGTGTTAAGATGACGGCTGATAGAGGAGAATGGAAGAAGAACACATGTTGTGCCGACCACACATAATGTGGGAACAGGGCAGGAAGATGATGATGAAATGAGTTACGGAATACACTGCAGACATAAAAAAAGACGCCACTTGTACATGGTCGACATTCCCAGAGTTCGTACAAAGCGTTTTGAGTCCACATTTTTCATACGCACCGCCAAATTGTGGAACTCATTGCCAGGCTCTGTACTTCCCGAAAAGTACAATTTAAGGGTCTTCAAATCAAGAGTAAATAGGTTCCATCTTAGACCTCACTACTGCTTAACATCAGGTAGAGTGAGGTCAAATGCTGACCTATTTCATTTAAAAAAAATATATATATTTGAAAGGGAGAGCCATATAAAGCTTTTAGGCTTTTTAAGAGCCATATAAATACATCATTTTGTTTCTGAACGACAAAAAGCTCTACATTAAGCTTCTCAGCAACCTACAATTCCCATTAGGGACCTGTCGCTGCCACAGACAACAAATCATTAAATAAAACCCTTAGTCCTTCAAGGGTCCAAGACACTGCCCTAATAATTACTGGGGTTAAGAGCTGAGGCCCAAACTACATGTTAAACGTCTCGAGGGAGACGAGTGTTATCACCTATTTACATCGGACCCTACAGAAGCTGAGTTAGATTTAAAATATATACAGTGTGTAAAAAGACTGCTACCGATACCAATCAAACCATGATTCTGAACATATTTAAAAAATAAAAACGTATGTTTGATAAGGAGGTGTAAGTATGGATGCATTTGTGGCAAGGTTTTTGAGCTTTACCCGCAATCCCTCGGAAATACCTCGGTTTTTTGGTTTTGGAAGTAGTAATATTGTTGTATAAGGGGCATGTAATGCGGAGGGATAAAACTCATGTAACTAAAAGGGTAGTGGAAATTAATGTGGATGGATATGTGAGTAGAGGTAGATCAAAGAAAAGATGGATGGATTGTGTGAAAGAAGATATGGGTAAGAAGGGAGTGAATACGAAGATGACGAGTGATAGGGGAGAGTGGAAGAAGAGAACATGTTGTGCCGACCCCGTATAAGCGGGATAAGGGCAGGCAAATGATGATGATAATATTGTTGTATAACAGTAATTCGAAAATAACAAAAACTCGTGCTCAATATCGTAGACTGGACGGTAGAGCGGACTGTTGCAAATATTTGCCCTCACCGCAATGCTCCCACGACACTTGCTAGCCCCCGGCAGTGTGGACGTGGCTTAATTTACTACTGCATTCCTTCTTTCTTTACTAGTTTTTGGAACATTTACACAATGCAGGTTTTGGCTCATTTTGCTAACCGCCATTTAGCGGGCGAAGGAAGGACACGTAAAAATTTGCAGTGCGATACATTGTTGTATCGGTTGAAATTCTTCGCTCTTTTAAACCCGCGACCTCGAAACCTTATAGTCTCCTCCGATACTATTCCTATCAATGTCGCGCTCTATAATAATCACTATAAAAAGTTGCATCAAAATATTTTGTAAGTGACTCAAGAGAACGCTACGGCCCATAATTCATCCAGCTGTAGGTACGGTGTATTTCTTAATAATGATATATTTTTGTACTCAACGGACCAAAAATCAAAAAATGGAATCACGCTAAAATGGGTTTTCCCGATTTTTATATGATTTTCTCATGATAGCCTTTACATCAGGCAATTTGGATATTTTGTAAGATAGAGTTGGCCACTGGGCCAACTCTGGTGACGGAGTTTTAAAGCCACCGTCATGACTTAACGACTTAAATAGCCGGAACTGACAATTTAACGTGCACTCCAAAGCACGAAAGCGCTCAGATGAAAATGCCACTGGCGGTCACCCATCCACTTACTGACGATCTATCAAGAACGACTAAGCAAGCACCACCACTGTAGTGGAGCCGTATCATAAGGTGGGATAAGCCATCATGACGGTTTGATAAAAGGAGTTAAAGTGCACTCTTTGAACAAAAGAAGACAATCGAGAACTCAATTTATGCTGATAAAGTGTCCAAAACAAAAACAACGCATATCAGTATTCACGATTGCATCTCAACCGTTTAAACCGTGCCTTTATTAGGCTAGAACACACGAGCAAGTATCCCACCGAAATCCTTAACACGTAGTTGAATTAAAATACCTCGTGACCCTTTTTCATTAATAAGAGATCTTCGCCCCACGCTGAATATTTATGCAGGTGGGGTGTGGTGCAAGTTAAGGACGGAGAGCTTACAATGAAATGTGAAGCGGTGGTGCTAAAACTGTCTTGAAAAAAGCAACTAAGTGATCATATTGAAGGCTATTTACAAATTAATATCGTAGGATACTTCCTTTTTTTTTCATAATAATTTTTTGAAGTTCAGAAATTTGTCAAAAGATAATGAGTCTATAAGTAGGTACTATTGAAGCGTAGATGTAAAAGTACCTATGGTTATTTCTGGATGCTTTCTTTTGTTGAAGTCGTGAAGAAAATGATTCGTGTAGTACCTATGCATATTGATGGCAAGGGGCACATCACTTGATTTTTTATCTCAATATTTTTGTATGGGCCTGCAGCGTTATTGTCTAACTTGAAATCCATTCCCAGTTATCATCCCAAGCTCAACCAATCACATAACACGAAAATGACAAAACACGTTATTTTCGTATTGTATGATTGGTCGAGCTCAATTGGGATGATAACTGGGAATGGATTTCAAGTTAGACAATAAGGCTGCTGGTCTGAAATAAACGTATTGTTATTATTATGATTAAAACTCCTCCTTCTATAACTTCTACCACTCACCTTACGTGGAGGCGGTTACTTGATTTTTCTGATACATTTTCATGAGGTAAGGAGCCATAGTCGGGTGTATTAGGCTCCCGGTAGTTGAGATTGGGCCCCTAAACGGATTAGTTGTCTACACGAAGTAATAGCGAGCCTAGTAGGCCTCTGAAGCTTTTCTCAACGATTTCTTGATCCACTGATAGTGGAATTACTGGGAAAAGAAACTCGAGGGTTTATTACTTTGTATAGTAAAACATGTGGTGGCTGGAAAGAGATGGACTAGACTAGCACAAGAACGCCGTCAATGGAATTGCATGGAGGAGGCCTACTCTTGTTTATGGGTGCCCAATTGATAAAACAATAATATAATATGAATGTATTTACAAACAAAAAGTATTTAAGTAGTATATCAGTCATGTAGTACCCGTAACACAAGCTCTGCTTACTTTGGGGCTAGATGATGCTTTGTGAAAAGTCCAGCATTATTTATTACAAATACGTAATAATAGTTATTAATTAAAATAAGAAGTGATTATGTTATGTTAGAAATTAATTTATGATTTTGGGAATAAAGGCTTTATTTATTTATTTATTATTATTCAATCTAGCTTTGTTTAAGAGTAAATTGAATATTTTAGTAATTTTAATAAATATATGGTTATTAGAAACTCAGTAATCGGATTCTATTAAATCTTGCGGGTTTACCTTGCTCAATTATTTCCTAATTTAGTTATGATTTTGGCAAAACCGAGGATAATAGTCCTGGGGTCATTCACCTTACGACCTTTATTAGAACCGGGTTTATAAACTGAAAATACTTTTTATGTATGTCCTTGGCAAATCTTGCAAGCTAAAAAACTAACCTACTTCCCAGTATCTGATTGAGCTGAATTTTGGTACACTTATGAGTCTTCTATGATCCTATCCTATGACGAGCTGTTCTCATGATAGACCCCAGGAACTGTATATAGAACTCCTCAGTAAAATATCAGTGTTTGGGCTCATATGAATCAGCTCACGGCAAACTATTAAAAGCTTGTACAGTCACGAACAATAAGATGTATACTCCATAATGTTTCAACCCATGTACAGGTCAACATGCCCAACAATGTTCTGGTATTTTTATTGATTTCGCCACTAGTTCCCTGTGAAATCAATTTCCGCTTTTTGTTTTTAACCTACATCTATTAGTTTTAGTGTGATATTAATTTTAAAAGTATGGAGTTTAGGTATACATCTTATTGTCCGTGACTCTACCTATTGAAAAAACCTATTCAAAGCAACTTTGAATTCCGCCAGACAATTTAAACCAGTGCAACTATTGAACACATAAATCAAAAGTCCATCCACGCAAACCATCGATTGCGCAGTCAGAACAAATAGGTTACCATACAATTCAGTTACACAGTTTAAACATCGGACCGGGCGTCGGTAACGCGATTAACTGACGAATTCTGTGTAAATACGATTGTCCGTGGCCCAACAGAATGCAAAGCTGCTTAAGCGGGTTTCTCTAAACTATCGTATAAGAACATCATTTTATCATTGTAGATGATGAATGAATAAGTTCCTGTGCGTCAGTGGCCAACTCTGGTGACGGAGTTTTTAAGCCTTAAGGCCTCCGTCATGGCTTAACGACTTAAATAGCCGGGACCGACAATTTAACGTGCCTTCCAAAGCACGGAATTGAAATGCCACTGGCGGTCACCCATCCACTTATAGACCGTTTCGAACGTTCCGTAACTTCAACGATCTATCAAAATAGACTAAGCAAGCACGACCACGAGCGCTTCATGATGATGAATGAATGAAAATATTATTGTAATCCACATCAGTAAGCATAAATATATGAAACTGTATAACTAAGTTGCAGTGCACTGCACAATTGACTTCTAAAAGTGAAAATCAATGTAAGCAAGATTTGAAGAATATTTCATGCTTGAAAAGTCATTAATTTATCATTAAGAAACGCAACCCTAACCACCCACTATGCTACTATTGCTTCAATTGCTAGACACGCAAATCTATACATAACTGACTGAATACTTTAAGAAGGCTTGAATGTTGAACTCCCATACAAACACTGCAAAGATCGCCGTATTCCAAGAAAAACTCACTAAATCATCGAAAATCGGACTTCTAAAACAACATTCAAAGTCCTGTCCAACTGTAGGATCGAAATGGAAGCAGTGACACATTTAAGTCGGCTCCAATCCGTATTAGTCTTCAAAACTTTTCATATTACCAACCGAGTTCCGATGTAACCTAGATTTGGACTGGAGGCTTGCATGCCAAGTATTCCAAGCTTGGATTTTCGCTTTTGAAATGGAAGAACTGCGACAGCCGTGTTCACAAATTTAAGGTTTATTTTATTGAAGCGCATGACGGTTGTTCGAAGTAATATCGAACACGCAGCAAATGTGCAGTTTGGCAGCGTCAGCAATCAAGCTCACTTCTGCGCGGTTTCGTCTAAATTCATCAGATCGCGACTTACCATACCAACGAGAGCGCGGCTCACTACCATTTACCACTTAAAGTTACAATTAAGTCCATCGTCCTAAGTGTTTTCATATTATTATTCATTTAATAGCGAATATCGACTTTAACTTTACAACCATACCATTAACTTCAAAGAACTTGTATTTGCGAAAATTATACACGCAGGTATAAGTCTCTACATGGTCCTTCGAGCCGGATAAGTCTCTACAACGGTGTTTAGGTCTAAACTCCATCACTAAAAAGCTCGGTTTTTGTTTTGATAGATACGATTGTAATCAATGTTTTGTCTAGTCACAAAATAAATTTTGAATGGCGGCCTTTAGCCTTCCTCCTTCCTTAAATCTGGCACGTCAGGGTTGGCCACTATCTCATCATCATTTCAGCCATAGCGTCCACTGCTGAACATAGGCCTCCCCCATCGATTTCCAGAGCGATCGGTCTTGAGCAGCCTGCATCGAACGGCTCCCTGCAACCTTTAGCAGATCGTCTGTCCCACTATCTCATACGATGTTACTTGTCTAAGCTAAAAATTTCGTCTAAAATAGCCACTACGAGCAAGCATTTTTATTCAGTAGTACCGCTGGGATTTTTAGGATGGTCCTAAAAACTACGCGATGATTTATTCTATTCAAATCCGCAATAGAGTTAACACACGTGCAGTAAACAACGCATTCAATTCCAGCATTTATCTCGTCAACAGCGTCGCGTTTGATATGTAAATGTTGGCAACACAACGCACTCATTATTGCGTTTCTGTTAGGTTGGCACTGCTGGCGCTTTATTTGTTCGCGCGTCTGATGTACGGCGTTCCTAATTTATTCAAAAAGGCTTTGCGGGAACCACGCATTTTGTCTTAGTCATGCACGGAGTTGTTATTGTACCTACTACAAATAGGTTTACTGCGGTTTCGTTCTTGAATTATAACCCCTACATGTATAATGGATTTTTGCCATGAATTTAATTTTAAATATTCTCTATTATTCAATGTCAAAACTGCAGAAGGTAGTGTTGTGGCATTTGAGTCTACACGAGTTTCGCGAGTTGAATACCTTACTACATCACTCTCAGATTTTTTTATGATTTTCTTATAGTAGTTAGAGAAGCATGTTTTGGCACATGCTCACGTTTGCAAAAGTAAACATTTCGTATGACAAATTTTGATCCAATAAAGTTAAAGTAAAAAAAAAATTATGTTGTTTAATTTTCGTCAAAGTAACAAAACCCAGCCCTAATGCTAGAATACCTTCCAAACCGAAGTCATCGGCTAAAACGTGGCTGAAAGTCCGACCTACTTCGCGAAGCGGTGGGCAAGAAACAAAAGTTGCTCCACTTAGACTGTGGCGCTAAGACAATGGCTCAAGCTTAGATAAATACAAGGCAGATTTGGTCTAAGCACCATTTACGTAGAGTTTTTCTCAAGATCTCGATAATCATAATTTTAATTAAATAACGGGTATTTATCACGTTTATTACTTTGTTTTCTGACGTATCGAACGCATTGCAGCGCCAGACGTAACTGGCTTTTTTATTTTAGAAATTAATCATACTACCGATTATATGGATCGGTATAGGAAAAAATTGTTTACAAAAATAACTTCAAAGTGAAAAATACTAAGACAAACTCGTATACTTTGAAGTTTAACCGACCACAAGAACAAAGCAGACGCATGCAAGAATAATAAACAATAAGAAAACCTAAGGAGAATAAGTTTAAACTGAAACAGCGCTGGGAGCCTCATAACATCACCCCGAGTGCACAATAACTAAAAATATCGCATGACATAAAATAATCACACGCCATACCAAAACGTGTAGTAATCCAAATAATATTACAAATAAAAACCGGAAAAACCGGATCAAGATCACGACTTTCTCTATGACAAGCGTGTTTGATGCCCTGGATCTTCACAGTATTGGTCGCGAAGGAACAGTCAAATCACCTAGTTTTGGACTTCCAAATGATGACCACTGGGTGGTCTACCTAAATAAATACTTTTTGAATTAGATTTAAGCTTTCGTATGAAAAATGTGAGTGTAAATGAGGCGATAGGTTTGCTTAGCACGTGGAAATCCGTGGTCTTTAGGGGCAGGCAAAGGCTGCCCCGAAAGACCACGAACCAGAGATGGCGGACATTACTGCTTGCTACGAAAACTAGACGAGATTTTTTGTAATTATGCTTATAAGATTCATATAGGTAACTACGAATAAACATCAAGATAAAAATCAACATCCAAACAAGAGAACATTATTCAACTAAATCTATCGAGAAATTAATAAGTTTAACTTTTGAAACACTATAAAGTACACGTTTGTATGCATCGCTTGCGGTTGTCGATAGATAGCGCTGTAAATAAGCAATATGGCGGATTATTTCCGGTGCCCGCCGCTCCCAACTGCTTCCTTTCGCACAAAATTGCCGATGTATACCGGCCTTCAATTTGCATTTTGGGTTACATAGATTATCATCATCTCCCTAAATAAGCATTTTAATGACACAAAAACTAAGCTCTACATATTTGCAAAATACACTAGGTACAATCTAGAATATAGATAACACAAATCATTTAGGCCACTCCAGTCAAAAGCGTGCCAAAACACAAAAAAATATTTTGAAATTGTGTGAACTGGTGAAGGGGATTCTCCGGAATAAAAATAAATAAAATAAAATTTGTTTATTTCAGACCAGACATCCATAATTTGTTAGAAGGTAATTCTTATAAACTACGAGTATATTAGTACTTGCTTAACCTAAAAATAACAATCACAAAATATAATAATTATTGAGACACTATACAAGTGATTGGCTTGAGTATTGCCAGCCAGTGTCTCATGTAGGTCGAGCACAGATCTTATTACCCTACGTTATTCTACTTGTTTCAATAAACAATGACCCTTGAACTAATTTCCTAAACAAATAAAGCGAGTATCTTTATATTGTTTCCACAAATTGATCAGCGCACTCCCCCGAGCATCTAATCCACTTTGGTTTTCTTCAGAAAGGTTATTTTTCACATGAACACCTCTACGGTTTGTTAACCAAGGATTATGTTTGAAACACGTAAACCATTGGGTAGTTACTGGATGTAGCTCAAATGCTTTAGATCCTTTAATAAAAACCCAGCCACATCTAGCAAAACGGCTGATTTTGTTATCGCACTACTCGCACACTAAGTGTGTTTAGATTCAAACACACCAACATCCAAACGATGTTGGTGTGTTTGAATAGCATATAGGCTATTCAAAATGTTATAACTACGCGGGCGAAGCCCCGCGCAGTAGCTAGTTCATAATAAGAACACTACACTAATAGCCTTACCATGAAACGTGACATAACATTATTTCTCGGAATAAACCAAGAATAACCATACATTTTGACAGTTTACACTCAGGAATAACTTTATACCAAGTTTATTAGTAGGCGCCTAAGTATATAAAGTTGATTTTTATTATTACCTTGTAACTGGTTTAAATCTAATCTAGGCGAAATAAATAAATAAATTGTCAGGACTAAACTGCGTTGGACTGATTGCAACGGCGTGACATTGACATCTAATGTCCATGTCACGTTGACAGTATAGGTGTTGCAAGCTGTCTAGAATCTGCAAATTAATGAGTTGTTTTGAAATCAGTCTCGAGTTGAAATTAATTGTATTCTTTTGTTTTTTCGGATTGTTAGTACGCAATGGCGTAATAGATCGGTTCAAGAATGATCTGGTCTGGTCCGATGTGTGTTCAAGCTTGTCTCTGTCGGACTGGAGGATAGATTTGCTTCCCGGATCCTCCCTCAGGTTTGGAAGGGAGTGAGCGGCGTTGAGCTGTGATCCCTAAATTCTCTGCTGCGCAGTTCGAGAAACGTGGCTGGTTTTTTCACTGTGATACTCGGACTGAGTAACTGAGACGGATAACTTTTTACTCGTGAACTTATAAATTCTTACTGGAATCCCTTCAGCTGGTATGTATCTTCTCTAGTAATTTACCTGTGCGTAGCTTCGGCAGCTTTGAAACTAAAACTCTGGTTCTTTTCTGGACATTGCCCAAAGGCCGCCGAGAGGATCTTCCCCTAGAAACGGAGAGCTACGTACAAGGTACCTTTTATACCTGCGTTATACAGTGCCACGTGTCACCCACTGGGGCTTCCTACCTTGAGGGATACTCCTTAACTCTATTCTTTTGTCCCCCCAGTTCGCTGGCAACGGGGTTCAGCTGAAGGCTCCAATTTTCTCGTTTTGTGTCGTCCCTGGAACGGCCTGTGAGAGGTCGTTCCCTTGGCAGACCGGCACCGAAGGAGGCCAGCCCCTTCCTTTGAGCCAGGCCTCTCCGGAGCGGCTGCGGTGTTTCCTGGTAACACAGCCGGACCTTGTCCGCTGTGTATTTTATTTATTCTGTGCTGTGTCCAAATTAACTAACTTTGACCCCTCGTTCAACTCTGTGGTATCCGATCCTACAACCTGCAAATGCTGAATATCATCTAGACGCAGACCTTACTTTAATTTAAACCTATTATTATTTATCTGGTTGCTAGGAAAGTTAAATGTAGGCCTTCACGCCCTGTTAATACTTCTCGTAGCTATACCGACTTAAGCTGGTCATATAAAATTAAGGCGCCCAACATTCTTCAACACTCTGTAATTACCTAACTTATCAGTATTATAATTTTAACATAACCTTTTCTGTAATAACTTAATTTATTAGTATTATGACTTTTACATAACAGTGTATTCTGAATAAAATACTGTTATTAACGCTAACATACTTGTTTCCTCTTATACATCACCCACCTTTAAATTTCAAAGCGTTACAACCTTTTATAAGAGGTACGTATGCAGTCATTAAAATTAAAAAAAGTACAGAAATAACAGAAGTAGCTAGAAAAATAACAAAACTACCATCATCAACATCATCATCCACAGCCAAATGCGTTTAAATTAGAAACTTGTAGTATAGTCCACAATTTTACAATGGAACACTAAACAATACAACAAACCCGCCATTTGCAATGCTCACACTGTGGTCGGTTTTATGTGACAGAATGCAACGCGAAATTGGAAAAGTTATATGAACACGACACCTTTGAATTCACATTGCAAGGGGTCACTGATAATTCGAACTTCGTCCAACTGAACAAATGCAATGTTTTGTTATAGCTCGAAGTTTGGAATGAGTTTAATTTACTTTTTTTAGCTGGTAGGGACATGCACTTATCGTTGATTGGTTCAGTGCATGAAACCAAAAATGGTAGATACGCAATTCATTTTTTAAATTCACTTGTCGCTCTAAATTTGAATAAAAATTGATGATATGATACTTTAACTTTTTTTAATCTATAAAAAAGCGGTTTAGCCATTGAGCTAGGAATGTCCGCGCCAAAACTCGGCGCACGCTACGAAGTGCGCCGAGTTTTTGTTTTTGCGTACAAGCGACATTGAACACATATACAAGTGAGATAACGTCTACATTCGAGCAAATGTCATCAAAGAACGATGCTCGGACATTTTTTGAGTGTTGTCAGTGACTCTTTAGTATGCTAGCTCAATGGGTTTAGCATGTCATTTGTGTTGCCTCAAGTGAAAAACATAATACCGACTGGCAGTGATCGAACTCTAGCAATTTTATCAGTTGATTATTTAATTTCCTTGCCTTAGCTTATATGGAAAATTATTTAAGTAGTTTCGTTTCTGTAAATATTTTATGTTTCGTTAACATGGTTTTGTATTCGTTTTCATTAGCTTAGTACGATTACCAAAATATGGCGCTGCTATTTTCCCATACAAATCTGCGTTTACATTATCGCGATCGAGTTAGTAGAAAAATCATACTGAACGCCCAAATACACGAACAAAAACGATGATAGCAACTCAGGCATTCAATTATCGCGGAGAGGGAGAACCAATTATCAAGGGAGCTGTGGGACCACAGCATCTTTCCTCAACTTGAGCTATTAAGATAAATTGCACACGAGTCTAAAGTGCGGCATGACGCTCAGAAAACATTTATTTAATACAATATACATGCTGCATTTTCACGTTTGTTCAGTAACATTTTCTTTTTTATTATTATTATTATATTAGCCCTTCGTGTCCCACTGCTGGGCAAAGGCCTCCCCCCATTCCCTCCATTCGTCCCTCTCCCGTGCTAATAGAGTCCAGTCGGCACGGAATTTGGCGAGCTCGTCCCTCCATCTTGTTCGTGGTCTGCCGCGACGTCGTCGCAACGTATCCGGGCACCACTCCGTGATCAATTTGACCCACTGGTCTCCCGACATGCGGCAAACATGGCCCGCCCAGTCCCATTTAAGCTAAGCATTAGCATTTAAGCATTTTCTTTTTATTTACACATTTTACACGTATATTAATTTGCCATGGATTATGCCCTCTTAGGTTTTCTCAAGATGGTGTATATGTATGTTATGTTTATATGACTTACGGTAATGACGTTGGTCAAAAGTTTAGACTTTTACAATTAATTCAGCATGTGTCTAACGTGTCATTGATTTTCATAGCAGTTATTTTATTCGCAACTATGTAGAATAAATGTGGCTTGCACAAAGTCGTCATCGCTAATTGTATTTAGTTACTAATTACGTTTTGTGCAGCATTTTACTTGCTATTGTCAATTTTTGACAACTGACTAAACGTGTTCAGGAAACTATAGCGCCGAGTGCTTTCTTGAAGTGAAAACTTCTGTAGGCGCGTTCGATGAGATGAGAATAAATTCTTGGATTCGCCTCGAAAAGGTCACGTGTAAGTCACGTGACTTTTCACCGACACCGGGTTATTTGTCAAATTTAGAACCGTTCAAGTTTTCACTTCTGCAAAATGAACTGAATTTTTTTTTTCATCCCAATATTCATCCCTATAGATATTTCGTTGGTGCAAGCCGCCCTGTGCCTTCTGTGTGCCCAGCGGCAATCCGCAGTGGTGTGTAAGAGCCTTAGCGGCTGACACTTGTTATGAATTGCCTGCAAGGTGCAACAATAGTAGGTTTAATTAAGAATCATTGAGGGTAGGCTGGGGAAAGTTCGGCCGTTTCTATGACGTAGGCCTTTGTGTTTGGTTATTTGTTTTTTTATTTACGTATATTTGGGGGAGATCGACTAATATTTTTCTTTTATTTCTTTCAGGTACGTGGTGGAAATATATTAGTAAGTTGTTTTGATTTATTAAATTAGAATATTTTATTGAAAATTAGTAATTTTCTTCAAAACGACATTGTAGGTGTAAACTGTGGTACCAACGTTCTCTCTAAGTTAAAGCATTTGAATTTCGAACTATGTAAAATACAATGTCTCAACGTCTCCCATAACATTTAAACCAACTCTAACCTATTTCAGTTTATATAGAGTCTTTCATTTTAAACTAACTTAATCCAGGAATTGGGTTTAGCAAATAAATTAAAAAATATTTATGTAATGATTTTTTTTGTTTTGTTATGAAAATCCCGAGAAAATCGATAATGACTATCCTTTCAATTCATTGTTGCTTCCTGTATAATTTAGTCCATTCGAGCGTGCATGTGTGTGCGCTCGGATGTAGCCGGGCTGCGATAGGTAGAATGTCTGGTTTCCTTGATAATCATTATGCAACATGTCCTATAAAATCAATAAAAGATAAATTTTTAAGTGAAAACTTATATCGACTTAGGAATTAAATTGATACGGTCAAACGTCTATTTACAACCCGTCAATGAAGCCCTGTCGCTTTGTGTATTTTAAAATGAAAAGCTGAGGTAACCTATCCCTTTCTGAAAACAGTTCATTTTCAATTTCATGGATTTTTTTATCGAATCGAACTTGTTTGTTTGAAGTAATTTTTACTCCCAATCTTTTACTTATAATGTTATTGAAATAAGTGATAATATTTGAAAACCAGCTTTCTTCTGATCAGTTGTGTGTTGCTGAAAGTTTGTCAACTTTGTCTCGGAACTTCGATTGTCCAATAAAGAAGTGATATTGAGATACCCATACATTGCCGTAAAGTTTGAGTTGAAAACTCCGTAGACACCCATGAAAATATCATAAACTGTGAGTAGGGTCGGGTACAAAGTATGAAAACAGATTCTTTTGAAATTGGCCTGAAAACCTCATGACTGGACTAAAAAAGGAAAAAAAATATGGAATTCTAATCCCATCCCATTCATTTAATAAAGCTGAAAGTTTGTGAGTTTATGTAGATGTTTGGATATTTGGATGTTTGTATGTTTATGTATCAATCACGCCTAAACCAGTGAACCGATTTGGATGAAACATAGATAGTGACCTGGAATAGCATATAGGCTATTCAAAATGTTGGTACCACGCGGGCGAAGCCGCGCGTCGTTGCTAGTATATTATTATGTAAGATTGAAATATGTGAGCAAAGTACGCCAAGTAGGAACTCTTACTACCACTAAAAAGTAAGTTTTGTATGAGTAATTGGCCAACCCTGGTTACTCAGTTATTAGGCCGCCTTACCAATCATCATTGGCCTGTAATTTTTGTAATTGTTTTATAGTGCTGATCCACACTTGGTATTTCATTAAAAATGAAAAGTCATATCAAAATTTTGGATTCCGACGGGATTCGAACCCGCATCGATCAGACGATCCTCCTAAAGCCGGAGTGCCTTACCGCTCGGCCACAGGATCCTTGTTGCCGGTATCCAAATCGATAAGCTAATATTTTTCGGTTGAGCACCGATTAGCCTTCCCTTACCTATATCATTGGCCTGCCCTTATCTCGCTCATGCGGAGTAGGCACAACATGTTCTCTTAGGCCGCCTTACCAATCTACTAACTTAAGCCGCAAGCCACGAATTAGCAGACTATGTTTTCCTTCGCCGTTCAGAACTTGCATATTTTGCATATTTCTCGACACGAGAAATGTTAGCAAATCAATAAGAGACCGATTCGAATAAGATTCTTTCAGGACTCCGGGAGCAAATTTCTTCAGCTCATAAAATATCTCGCAGCCCTACCAGGAAGTCACTGTCACCATAGCAACCAGCTTGACTTTAATTTCGCTCAACAAAAGCCTGCGCCGTCTCGCCGCCTGTTATTATACATCATGCTCCAATTATTGTCGTCTCGCAAGAATAGAGAACGCCCTGTAGTTTAGCACGAGAATCGAACATTGCCCCAACGATTGCATTTAATTACAGAGGTGTTAATTAAAGAGACATAAATATGCATTTTGCTTTTCAAAAATATTTATTCAAGTACATTCAGAATCGTTTAAAATCGATAGGTGCTAAAACTAAGAGTTGAAACGATTTTGAGTTTTAAAATTTCAGACGATTTTAAGTTTTATTGCAGTTGTAAAAAAGATGATTTTGCTTAGACTCAAATGTAATTCGATTCTACCGTACATATATAATTTTTAGCTTATGGATATTTTTCAAAGACAAGTCATGACAAGCAGGCAAACGTTATTTGTCAATCATTATTTATGTACGTATTTTCATACATTACATAAGTACTACCTCATCATCATCAACCTATAATAGTCCACTGCTGGACATAGGCCTCCCGTAATGAGCGCCATTGCGCCCTGTCCTCAGCTCGACGCATCCAGCTTCTGCCAGCAGTCACTCCACCTGGCCGGAGGGCGTCCTACACTACATTTGCTGTAACTGAGAGACAGGGCAGTAAGTACTACCTGTCTCTTAGTTCATATTTTTCATAGTTAAATTTCATAATTTTTACTTTGATCGTACGGTTTTAACCCGTGCTAAGGGGACTGAAGCAAAGTTTCCCCCTTAAGGGTTTTTCGGCGATTTCCCTTTGTTGGAGTTTTTGAAATACCCCAATCATCGATCCGCTAAATGTTTGAGCGGTGTTTGCGTTTCATAAAGTTCCTTGTTTGTTATTTGATACATAAGCTAAGTTGAAGGAAACGTGAGGAAACATGTGACTGGGTCAGCTTTATTGGCCAGAGAGAGATACAAAACCAGTTAGATCGGGCTATCTTTGCGCTTTGTACATCACAACAACTCTTTGTTGTACCTACCCATTATCGCAATAAATAAATGAATTGAAATTGAAACATCGATTTTTCAGATTTATGATAGTAGTAGGATAACTACGATTGATTTTTTTTTTATTCTTAGGAAAAGCAGCAGCTGAAGGACCAACACCTGTAGATTACTGTTTAGAATAGAATAGAAAACTTTTTCTTTTGTGCCACAGACAGAAGAATTAGTATACATAATGCAGGTACATTGTAATATTATTGAATTAAATTAAGTTAGACATAATCTGATTAGTACCTACACTCTTAACTTAAATAACTTTATGTGACCGCAAAATAGGTCGTTAAAATTGTTTATGGTTTGAAGTATTGCCGCAACACAGTTTTAATTTAACTAGCGTGGGGGGTAAAGTTCATACTAACTAGAAAGAAAGAAAGAAAGAAAGAAAGAAAGAAAATATTTTTATATACCTAGACACTTAAACACTACACACACGATTAAACCTAAAAATTATGCCTAACTTACGATTTACTTATAACTAGTTGTGCGCAGCAGAGTCCAGGTAAACATGGCCATAACTCAGCATTGTGCTGGATAGGTACACAGTAGTGTGCCTACCCAACGCTGGTTTTCAGTTAGAGCCAGAGGAGTTTCGTCTAACTATCATTGGTCTATTAATTTTAAGCTCTTATATAAGTACCTACTTCTAAACACTATGTAGACATATATTTTTGAAGGATTCAACAATTAACTTTACGAATATAAAAAAATCTCGATTTATCTAATGAGAGTTGAAAATCATTTTAGAGTTGTATAAGGTGTAGAGGCATGTCCAAATACATATTTACCACAATTAGCAGAAGCCCATAGCCGTTTATAACACTAATTGATTTCCCCACGATAATTTCCTTCACCGAGCTCGTATTTTTCCTTTCCATAAGGCCGTCAGGGTTGAAAGTTCCAGAATAAAAACGATCATGTTTTGCCAACAAACGCCACTGCGTGCCGCGTCCACATACTCGCATAATACAGTACGTGCAATTTATGAATACTCATAATTCTGACGATATTTCTTCGGCTTTTCAACGACGACATCTCTATAAATCGTCAGAATTTTATTTTAGTTTGGGAGCTCGCTGCAATGTTACCTACCCCTTGCTCGTATGTTTCGTTCTGACAAATCACTTGGCTCAGTATCTGATTATGTGGTGTTTGTTGGCCCAAATTATCATATTCTGTCTATCCTTTTCTATGCTCTATACAATGGGCATAATAAGAAACATCAGAAATGATTGCGTTGATTTAGTAGGGTAGAAGAGTATTTTCATAATAACTAACAGCTTTGTAAAACAGGACCTACTAAAACGTAAACAGGGTCACGACTGTATCTCCAAGGCGCGGTAGACATTCTCTCAGATCTGTTATGTATTCCAGATCCTTTGAAGATGTCTAGGAGATAGTCAGAGGCATGTCCAAATACATATTTGATACATGCCCTCATCTTGCAGGTTGCAAGCCCATCGCCGCCTATGAGAATACTAACTGGTTTCCTCACGATGTTTTCCTTCACCGTTTAGAGCACGTGTTAAAGCGCATATAAATTTAACAAAACTCAAAATTCATTGATGCACGGCCGGGATTCGAACCCACGACCTTCGGATTGAAAGTCGAGGTAGAACCCCATTCGGCCAGCACGATATAGATCTTTAAAACGTTGTATGAAACTGTAATACTGTCTCCCTGTCTTCAACTTATATTTTCTCCTACTCAGCGAGAAATTTCATTGTTCAAAGATTGCATGTCCCACGCCACCTAGCGGAAGGTTAAACGGTTACCGCTGTGTTTACTTATAATTTCTTCATTTTACGAGTCCAGACAAACATCAACAAAAGCTGATGATGGTTTTAGAGACAATTTAGACTTTGAGTTATTGGGGGCAATGGACTTTGGTATAGTTTGACGAATTTGTAAGTAAGAAAATCACAGAAGTGTGAAAGAATTTTTTTCTATTGTCTTTTTTGGTAAAATCGGAATTTATTTATTCAGATACTTACAAGTTTATTTCACTTTTATTGGAAATACAAGATTGAGTAGATAAATGTTTTTGAATAATATTTGCTCTATTATTTTACCTCTACATGTTGATCGGGTTCCACCGATCACCGTCGCGAGGAAAAGTTTTTTTTTAAGTGATAAACCACAGTTAGGTATTTTTTTATATATTTTTTTTTTCGATAAATTTAACCGATAACTATGAGCTTATCAAAAATTTCGTTTGCGACGATTAGGGTTCCGTGGCGGAGCGGTAAGGCACCTCCAGCTTTAGGGGGATCGTCTGATCGTGTGGTTTCAAATCCCGTCGGAATCGAAAATTGTGATAAGACTTAATTTCTCAAAGTTTATTAAAAAATCATGAATTTATATCGAATGTTTTTTATAAGTTTATTGAGGTATTTTTATTTCAACCTTAAAAACAGCTCATAATTTTACTGTAGACGAGTCGTACCAAAGTTGAAAATGACTCTGAATTCCGTTATAACTTGGTGGAAACGTATTTTTTTAGCCGCGCTTTTTGGCTCTGCAACTTTTATGAAACGTGAACCTCCTTTAAATCTGATTCAAATAAGGAATTTAATAGCGATCGCCAAATCATCCCATTTCCTGATTCTCAATTCACATTGATCATTTCAAATTTCGAAATTACCAATTCAAAAAAAGAATAACATTTAGCCCCAGAATTGTAATCAAACTTCGTATTACCCTGATAATCCTGAGTGTGTTTGAACTACCAACATGGCAACATGTATTAGCAGATTTACTAACCTTGTGTTGGTATTTCCAAGTTGGCAGTCCTAACTTAGTCTATCTGATTCGATGTTTGGATGTAATGAAGTTGTGTCTAGATCTTTTGGCGCCAGAAGGAATGAAATCTTATTTATTTCAATGCTGTGAAGAATCTAGAATCTGTTGGAAATCTAATGGATTACTTAGAGCACTAAAATCTTGTCTGACGATGTAAAAAAAATATTATTTTGCTTATAAATAAATGGGACATTAATTTCATTGGAGCTTTATGTACTACCGTATTACTATATAGCCCAATGATAATTATATGTAGGTAGGTACCTATGAATTGTATTTTAATACTTATTGCAAAAAAACTGAAATAAGTTTAGAAGTTTATTTAGTATGAGCAGTTAACGCAAAAGTAAAAAATTTAACGCTCGTAAAGTAAAAGAAATCACTCACAAACTTTCAGTCTTTATGATATTAGTGGGATAGTGGGATTTCGTCGAAATCCGTTCAGTCATTTTAGTGTGAAGTGCAAACATACTATCAAACTTTCGTATATGTATTTAATACTAGCCTGCGCTCCCGCGGTGTAACCCGCGGTGCCTCGGGATTTTTTCGGGATAAAAAGTAGCCTAGGTTCTTCACTGGGATACAACCTTTATATATGCCAATTTTCAGCTTGATCTGTTAAGTGGTTTAGGCGTGAAAAGGTAACAGACAGGCAGATAGCAAAGTTACTTTCACATTTGTAATATTAGCATGGATTAGTGTGACATCAATCACAAAACACAGCTCTCAGCATTAATTTAACTTTGAGTTAAAATGTTCAAACTATTTCATAATTACATTGCCTCCATAATGCCTTTTAAAAGAGCCAAGTGACAGCCATTACACAAAGCGGCCCCTAATAGACACCTCAACTCACCTCTCAAGGTATATCCAATTACAGCGACGTAAGTGCCACTTTAAGAATATTCAGCTGTTTTAAAGGATTAGTAGCTACTTATACTCATAGTACCTACAACCCGGGCGCAATAACTTGACACCTGACTCAAATGACGTTTGTCTACAGTACTGAGTGCAAAAAAGAAACGTAAACATATGCATACATGTAGCGCCCCCAGTGCTCGTTTTTTATTTTTCTGGTCAGGCTTTATTATATTTTAACTAAAATAACAGTTTCCATTATAATTTGAATTCCAATGGAATTCCGCCGAATGGCGAGGTTTGAAATAAAAACCCTAACCTAACTAAAAACCAAAGTATTACTGATTTATAATTTAATTACCTACTGAGATAAAACATTTGTATACTAGTAACGAATGCAGTATTTATTGCTTAGTTACGAATTGGAGCAGTAATAAACTATTTAGAGTCTATTTTGGGATTAATTTCCAATATTGTTAATCAAATGTAATTTTTTATTCAAGTTCATACTAGTATCTACCTATACAATAAGTAGGTAAAACAATAAATTTCTTACGGAAATAAAACAAAAAAGAATGTTATATTAATTTATTATTATAATTATGAGGTAACAGTGATGCTAACGCTACTGAAGGACGAGAGCGGGGCCTCGCGCGGGGTAGCGGGAGGGGAGTCGAGTTTCGAGCCAGGTGTCTAGTTGTTGCGCCCGGGTTATATAGTTTTTTTTTCATGAAGGCGGGTTGGTCTTTTTTTTAATAATGTTGGACATTTCACACAGCGACATCTACCCCAAACCTGGGCCCAAACTAAGCAAAGCTTGTACTATGGGAACCAGTTAGCTGAAATACTACATATTATATTAGAGAAATGAAAAGTGTGGTTAACGCTTTAAATATTACCAAATTATACTTACATATATACTTTTTGATTATACACTAGCTGACCCGCGCGACTTTGTCTGCGCAATATTAGGGACAAAGCGCAGTTTTGATTTTTTGAAGAAATTAACTCAAAACGATATATTTTTATTTATAGCAAGTTTTAAATTTAGACAAAAATATGAATTAAACAATATTGCGTTATATTTCGTCAAAATTGTCTAGTTAGTTCGTTTATGAGTCAGTGGCAAACTCTGGTGACGAAGTTTTTAGGCCGCCTTAGGCCAGATAGTTATTCTAAAGAAAGTAACTCTATCTGCCTGTTTGGTATCTTTTAACGCCCCAACCGCTGAACAGATTAGACTGAAAAGCATGGATAAAGGCTGTATCCCAGGGAAAGACGTAGGCTATTTTTTATCCCGAAAAAATAAAAAATCCCGAGGGACTGCGGGTCACACCGCGCTCATGAACATTAGTAAATGTACGAAAAGTCAAAAAGTCGAGTTAATACATTTTTAAGGATTTTTTTACACAAAACCTAGAATCTATCACGTAATTTCGGGATACAATGACATACGATTTCCATGATAAATGTCGTGACCGAGTTTCGACAAAATATCACTTAGAGCAGGAGCCCGTTATTGAAACCTTGATTTGACTGGTAAAAAAAAAGTTACTCATTGGTAAAGATAAAACCAAAAAAACCATATGAACCATATGATACGTCCATCATTAAAAAAAAACAATGGCACTCCAGAAGTGCCGGCAGAAGTGAAAACTTGAACGGTTCTAAACTTGACAAATAACTCGGTGTCGGTGAGCAGTCACGTGACTCGCACGTGACCTTTTCGAGGCGAATCCAATAATTTTTTCTCATCTCAAAATTGCCAAACGAAAAAGAAGTTTTCACTTCAAAAAGCCAAACGACTTTATAGAAAGTTACAGAAATAACTCAATGGCTAATAAATACCTGAAAGATTACTGTAAAGTGAGAATATTGAAAAAATACTATACGCGTAGGTATGCCCAATAAGGGTCGACCAACAGTGCGTTGGGTCGATGACATTGAAAAAGTCGAGGGCAAAACGCACAGGACCGAAAAGTCTGGCAAAAGCGAAAGGAGGCCTATACCCAGCAGTGGGTGACACCAGGCTGAGATGATGATGCCAAATAAGTATTTGAAAATGTGTCAGACAAAACGCTCCGGGGAGTCCCATGGAGCGTTTTGTATCGTGTTGTAATTTGGTTTTTCTGTTTTTTGAAGTATCCTTCCTCTCTGGCTCTTGCACTACTTCGTATTTGCTACGTCCGGGCCCTAACATGGGTTCGTAACACCATTTATCATGTACACAAAATATTAATAATATCTGCAATAGTGCCTGTAACCGATTGCTGTTATATTTATACGCCCAGTGCTATGTATGTATACTTTATAGTATGTAATTTTCCCTTGCCGATATATGCTTAGAGCCGATTTCATACCGTTAGTTCGATAACAGCCTAGTCAAATATTACGACCTGAAAATATTTGTTGAATATGTCTAAAAAGAAATAGAGGCTCGGTAGATGTAGAGGGAATTCAAGATGGGCTAGTCAGAGGCAAATTTTTACATTTTTGGCTAGTTTTACTTTATAGTTTAGACATACGAGAGTGAAACAGTGAAATGCGGAGGGATGAAACTCATGTAAATAAAAGGGTGATGGAAATGAATGTGGATGGATATGTGAGTAGAGGTATACCCAAGAAAAGATGGATGGATTGTGTGAAAGAAGATATGGGTAAGAAAGGAGTGGATATGGAGATGGCGAGTGATAGAGGAGAGTGGAGAAAGAGAACATGTTGTGCCGACCCCGCATGAGCGGGATAAGGGCAGACCAATGATGATGAGAGTGAAACAGCGGGCGAAAGGTAGACAAAATAAAATAGCTTAGGTAAATATTTTCCAATTATCCTTCCCAAGAAAATTCATCATCGAAGAACTTTCATTTGCAAACGAATTTTTCCTTCAATATTAGTTTTGGTATCTCGAAATATCTCCCGAAGGTATCATATTAGAGATCAGAGATTTCATAGGTAAGTGAACCTTTTAAGGTGGGCTTGTATTAAAGTCTGTAGACTTGATTAATACCTGGAAAGGCTAAGGAAAGGTTGTGGGTTACTCTGAACTTCGTGGCTACGCTTGCGGCCAGCATTTTACATAGATATTACTATCTTTATCTAGGTATTTCAAGTTTCATCCAAAGTCTAATGCTTAATAGAATAGGTAGTTTATTAGAATAATTTGAAATTATTACACATTCATTCATCGTGTCAATGTGCTCATATTATGCTTTCTATATTAAAGCTTGCTCCAAAATGAAGCCACCGCTATAGCCCTATTTGAAGCCGCAACAAGGTCTTCCTGTGCAGCTGGTTGGGCACAAAGGGCAGAAAAGGAGATGCGACATATTTTGTGTTGGGGCTCCGCACTCACACTGGATTTGGGAAGGATCTCATATACCCCATTTATTACACATATTACATAATTTTTTTATGGAACTAATTTAAAGATTCATTATTTTTTCAAATCAATTTAAATTTTTTCAATTCATTCTTAAAAACATATAACATAAAAATTACAATTATTATAAAATTACATTTATTATAAATAAGTTTTTGAAGTTTTTAACTAGTTTTGTATGTTATGTCTTTAAAAAATCGATGAACATTTAAGAGGTGATTTTGGATACTCCTGTGAGGTTTTTCTTTTGATGTCATTGTTGGCACCAACCTGTATAAATTGAAGGTTTTATTTCAGAAAATAATTTTAATCTTAAAAGCGAAAACGTATAATCCCAAAGCTCAATAAAATTAACCTCCATTTGGTAGAGGGCATCGCCGCCCCCACGCGAAACTGTCATAACTCATTTTTTAAAAAATAGTCGACAAGGCTGTCTGCTCATTACTTAATCATTGTCAGTCAATGTAAGAGCTATCTTAAGATGTTAGACGGGATATAAAAATTGCTGTAGTTGGCTGATAATTTTATTATATCAACAATAGCTAGCTCCTAATGCAAATCATAGAACGAAGGCCTTTCAAAATAGGCAATAAATGTTAACAATTTTTTAAAAAGGTTGAGACAGACCCTAAAGATTTTTGTATGAATCCCAACAATTTACATGTATGGAACCACCAATGACCAAGCTGCTCCGTATGGCTACGCTCTAATCAACTGATCCAATGTGCAATTGACGCTCACAATTACATTTTGTGAGATACCTTACAATTGCTTTTCTATGGTGGCTACAATTGCCCTAAAAATTGCCCGTGAGAGGCAGTTTAGATGAAGCAAGGCTTACTCCTGACACTTCCAGAGATGAAACTTGAAATGATTTATCGACGTTGCCTTGAAAGTTTCAGGATTAACTAAAGTTTCGCTTTTAGGGATACGTTACTTGGGGCTATAATTTTAATTGTTAGCACGTGTTTTATTACATCCGTGGAAAGTTCTATGAAAATTGTAGGTACCTTTACGTAATTCAATCAAGTTCAAAAGCGTAAACCTTGCGTTAAACTTTAAAGTGTAACAATCACTTCAGGATTTTTAAGGTAAGTATTCTCTTAAAAATGACAAATCTTTAACATAACAATCTATATAAATTAGCTGCTCCTAGATTTTTATACATAACATATTAATACTGCATTATTATTATTTTCCTATTTTCTATTCGTCAAATTCTCCCATAAATCCATTTGTCCCCACTCACTAGTTTACCAAATAGAAAAAGAAATGTCATAAAATCACAATTCAATTCCAGAAACCAGCAAATGCTGTGGTTATTATAAATCGATTTTGGCTCAGCACAGTAATGAATGACATCTGCCAAAGCCATCCCAAGAATTTCATCAATACTAAACACTTTCCAATCCGTCGCGGCAATAATAGCTAAGGTCGTTAGCTCCCCTCAAGAATCAAGGAGCACCTTAATCAACAGAGATTTACCACGTGAAGGGAGAAGATACAGGCGGTTTAACTGAGTTTTGTTGATTTTTGAGTTGGGTAGTTTTATTTTATGCGCTGAATGCTAATACTTAGATTTTAATAAGAGAAGATTTTAAGAAGCTTAAAAGCGAATTAAAGATGACTTTGTTTTCAAAAGGGGGAAAAAGTTACTCCTGCCCCCCTAGCCATGTTATAAAAAGAAATGGAATAGAAATCGAATCTACAGATAACGCTGAGACTCCACCAGCATCAAATGGCATTAATTGTCAAAACTGCATACATTTTATGTCGAGTATCGCGGCACGTGAGTTCCTGGCATTATGTCAAACTGACGATTTACATAGAGCCAGGTACTCACGTGCCGCGATACTTGACATAGAATGTATGATTTTTTGGAAATGAATGCCGTAAGACGCAGGTGAAGTCTCAGCGTTACCTGTCGATTCGATTTCTATTCTATGCGATTTGTGACATGGCTAGGGGGGCTGGTACTACTCAACCTAGTGTGTGTTTAAGTGTATTAAGGCACAGATGTAAAGTCTGTAAGTCCTATCAAACCACCCTGTAAGCACAAAGCGGACTCAAAGAGTTATTTACAAACATCTGCAGTAAGCCTCCGGGTTAGGGTGTACCTCATTACTAAGTTTTGCCGGACCAGTACTTGTGGCACTTGTTTTTGGCGCTACCGACTACTGGGCATTTTTTCACTAGAATAGAAAATTACTTTATTGTACACCAAAAAGAGACACAAAAGTTACAGTACCTAGTTATTTTAAGTAAATAAAAAATAATCATTTTTAATTAACGTGTAACAATGGACGACCTTTTGAAAGCGATTTCTTTCAGGTAACCTTTGGATGGATAGGATAGAGAATTATATAGAACGCTCCATCAATCTGCTTATCTTGACCACCTTGACCCGTTCTTTATAGTAGTAAAGAGTAAAATGACATTTGAATAGACGTTTTTGCTTTTTCACAGTTGTAAAAAAATAGCTTTGGCCTAAATTCAAATGATATACTCTATTCTACAGTAGAGAAAAGGTGGTCATGCTAAGGCAAAGAGGAACTTACTGATGACTAGGTTACAGAGGCGCTCGTGGTAGTGCTTGCTGATAGATCGTCGAAGTTAAGCAACGTTCGAAACGGTCCGTCAGTGGACGGGTGACCGCCAGTGGCATTTTCATCTGAGTGCTTCCGTGCTTCGGAGGGCACGTTAAATTGACGGTCCCAGCTATTGAAGTCGTTAAGCCATGACGGAGGGCTTAAGGCGGCCTAAAAACTCCGTCACCAGAGTTGGCCACTGACTAATATTTTTCTTACTATTTAACGCAGGTAAATGCTGAGTTGGATACCAATTTACCAATTTGTAACAGCACATTTTTTGATTGCGCTTAATTTGTAAGTTAGTTTTCTGAGGTTTTATTTGTTTACTGTTTACTCCATGTGTTTTAAAAATTATATAAGTATTGTTACCTACTCCATGTGTTATTAAAAAAATTTTTTTTCTTTGTTTTTAAAACTAGTGTTCAGGGAACATTCCGTTACACGCTTGTTATAAGTTTACCTATTTACTTTTCTGTCTGCTTCCTATTACGGCTTCTCTGCGTATTGTGGAGCTTAGTAATATTTACTCACACAGTATCTATTTCTTAGGGTTTGTGGCTTGTAAACTTACTCAATTTACCAAGTTTTTCATAACTACTTTATTTAATTATAAATAAACTTATTCGTTTTCATATTAAACTTATTTATTTTATTTATTTAAAATCTAAATGTTTTTCTTTATTTTTTACTTGGTACACTTTTTTCCGGAGTCTTCAAATGGGTAAAATCTAAAAATGTAATAAATTAAATTATAATGCCGCCTTCTTGTCGTACCACAGTTTTTTTATAACTATCAAATTAAGGGTGGTCGCACAGTCCAGCCGAGCCGAACGCGCCGATCTGTCAATTCAATAAAGAAAATGCTGCTGACGTCAGAAGCGTACCACATTTTCTAACGTCATCAGCATTTTTGTATAGAAAAATGACTGCGGCGCGTACGGCGCGGACAAGTGTGCGATCAGGTTAAGTTTCGCTTATTAAAATCGTGTCAAACAAAAATGACTGTAGAAGTAAAAATAATTTAACTTAATACAAAATAATTATTTTAAACCGGAAAAATTCTCAAACTATGCGAAACATGTCGCTGCAAATGACATGAAATACCTAAACAAACATGGCCGGTTATAACCTCTGTTAGCTTTGCTAAACAAGTATTTGACCCGTGGTTTTGATTATGTTCCTTTTGTTATGTTGGTATTTACTGTGTTACTGCAGTCTTGTAGTTCTAAATAAGTAAATATTTTTTCTCGGGAAAAACTTCGCTGAACGATTGGGATTCGAACCTACGACCTTCAGATCAAAATTACATACTACTATTCAAGCGTGTACAAACACATTTGCAGAAACTAAGCATGTTTACATTAGAATCAGTGAAGTCATCTGATCGTTAAATCGATCAATAGATAGCTCTACTTATCCATAAAAGTTTCTGAAAATTACAAATTTCTCCGCAACTCCATCTGTCACTTGACTCTCAAACATTAAATTTTAAGCTGGGTCAAACTTTTCTAATTTCTCTTGAAACGAATAATGAAATGCCGTCGATTTAATTACAACCAGGTGATTTGGGTCCAATCAAACCAGTCCGGCAGATTATAACGAATTTGATTTGGAAAGTATTTAAATAAATAAAATAAAAAAAGCCTTTTATTTCTTGAATAATTACACAATCTTAGCTAACATTCCATGCATTAATTCAATTCAAATTCGTAATAGTTATTTATAAGAATTTTTCGTACTAATTTCATGCAAAATATTAATATTTCATTTTAATTTTTTAGTCTCCCTCTTCTTCTTAGGTAGGTATGTTTTTTTTTCTTTGTTAGTGCTCTTGAAGAACCCCTTTCAAGTGAGGAAAGTATTTAAACCATTGTTTAATAACAACCAAAGTCACACGTATTATGTATTAGGTATTATAACTACCTACTAATAGATGTACCTATAATGAACCCTCTACATATTCGCCGATAATAGACGAATGCGAATCACGAACGTGTCGCACTGTATTCGCCTGTCATCGTCTATCCAAATAATAGTTCGGCGAATAGTTCGACAAAATGTGCCCGTAGTGTCCCGTAGTGGTCGTAAAATGTATCTCAAAATAGCACCCATGGATACCTAATTCGAAATTCGAACGCTCTTTTGCACAAAACCATAATATTTTACACTAGCAATGCGAAATATATATCGACGGCAGGCCTTTCATAAATCACAGAAGGGCATTGTGGAATGTCGAATGTTGCTCGAATACACCCCCTATTGGAAATAATTTGACCATAAAATAGCTGTGTCCATAGTTAAAACCAAATCAAGAATTTTGGAAAGTAGACTTTGCGCATTGCTCTCAGTAGGATTGCTAAATTGATTTTCAGCACACGCTGAGTGGTGTCCTGCGCTGATTAGTTCCTAAATGTATTTTGTGCCCGAAGAAACACAAAATAAACGTTATTCTTCTTATTATTATTATTTATCTAATGAGGCCTTCGATAGATTTTTTTTTAATTTTTAAAGTGTTAATCCACACTTATGTATTTCATTGAAAAATTAAAAGTCTTATCCAAATTTTCGATTTCGACCCGTGACGATCAGACGATCCTCCTAAAGCCTAGTGCCTTCAATCACTCGGCCACGGAACCCCTGACGTCAGAATCGACATTTTTATAAGCTCATATTTATCGGTTAAGCACCGGTTAGCGCCTTCTACACGTTTCACGTTTTTTTCGAAAATTTTTAATTTCATTTCTTCTCTCAATAAATTTTTTAATTGTCGGTCTCGGCTATGAAATCGTTAAGCCACGACGACTGGTATTTTCTATCAACGAAATCGTAAATTCAAAACACGAAAAATCTTTCTATAGACGATCAAGCTCGCAACCGGATTGAAAAAGTCTCTCACGGCTCAACAAGGACTATGAAATATCGTTCCTGAAGTCCGCAAAGTTTTCGAAGAGGTATCCCCGAAAATGCTGCAATTACTTTCCTCAAATCTTTTGAGAGCTATCCCTTGGATTTGTGAGTGCTTATAATAAATACGAATGTCAGAACTTTCGGCGAAAATATTTGGACTGGTCTTCAAGTCGGCGTTCCATCTTGCTTTTCTCTGGGTCGAGTTGAAAAGTCATTTCGTGTAAACTCTGATGACGCAGTTTTAAGATGAAGGTATGAAAGCTTATTTTTTGTGCCAAAAGTATTTTGTACTTAGTATTTGTAAAATAATTTCTAAAATTGATGAGTTAAAAAACAACATTTTCCGCTTTATAATATTAGTGTAGCTAAAGGTGCATTAGAGTATTTTTAACGGCGGAACGTATGCAAGACACATTGAACTTGTTTCGTTTCACGTTGTGTAGCTCACAACAATTTTGAAACAAAAAAATCAAGAAATAAAATTAAACGATTTATCATACAAAAAAAAAATTTTGTTGTCTATTTCCCGTTTAATTATTTCATAAATTATCATAAACGAGCCATAAAATATAAATAAATAAACAATAAACATTTCCTAAAAAAACTCCGCCAAATAACAGTACTGAGTAAAATGGAACGTAATCTATTAGAGAGTGCGAAAATGAAAATCGAAACAATCGATGAATCGATAAGTAAAAAAATAATCGTTGGTTTAGTAATTTTGTCTATGAATGAACCTTGTAATCGAATGAGATGAATTGATAGTTAGTGAAACAAAAATCGATTTTGATAATCTCGATTAAACTTTAGGACATTACTATTAGACTGATTTTGACATCATCTCGAAGTGTCTTGCATACGTTCCGCCGTGAAAAAGACTATAACACGGCAATTTTACACGTGTGTGTGCTCGTCGTATGCGATTCGGCACGTTCGGCAAAATCGCAACGTGTAAATGCACCTTAAGTAGATCATCATTTGCTTGCCCTTATCCCGCTTATGCGGGGTCGGCACAACATGTTCTCTGGTACATGTTCATAGTAGTATGCACCTTAAAGTAGATACTACTACGAAACTCTTGCAAGTAAATCTAGTAAATAAGTGTACTAAGTTATTAAACATTTAATAAGCTTCTGTACATATCTGTGGATTAGACTTTAGTGTTTAAGTTAGTTTACCGTCTCTTTATTAAAACTATTTTCTGTTTCATTATAAGAGTATTTTCAAAGCGCTTTGTGTGATATTTTAAGACACCTAACACAAGCTTTGGATTATTATTTTCTTAATATCAGGTACCTATACTACCTATTAAAGTAGGTATAATTTGATATCCCCAGAGATATCCCAATGAGAGAGTAAGATGACATGTGTCTAAAATAGATAAAGACCGTAGATTAAGGCCCTTACTAATAAACTTGACATAAAGTTATGTCATGCATAAACTAACATTTTTTATGTTATTCATAGGTTATGCATGACATAACTTTCAAGTTTATTAGTAAGGGCCTTAGTTATTAAGAATATTACCTAATCTAATGTAGTCGGAAATAAATGTGTTATTAAAATCAAAAAGATTCTCAATTACAAATACAGAGGAAATACAATATGTTGATGGATCGGAAAGTATTAGAGCAGCGATACCTTGAAAAATCAACGTATAAACCTGATCGCACACTGTCCGCGCCGTACGCGCCGCAGTCATTTTTCTATACAAAGAATGCTGAACACGTCAGAAAATGCGGCTCGCCTCTGACGTCAGTAGCATTTTCTCTATTGAATTGACAGTCCGGCGCGTATGGCTCGGCTGGACTGTACGTGCACCCTAACTCCACAGCAACTGTTCGGGAAATAAATGTCTGACTGGCTGAGTTAGAGGCTGTTGTGTAACCCTCTCCATAAAATAGTTGTTTTTTTCCGCTCACACACTGTCTACATTTCACACTAACACCGTACTAAAATAAATACTCGTTTACACTTCAAAAAACCGCAACTACACACCAAATTTTATACAATATTTATTCCAGCACCTTTGTAACGCAACCATTTTATCGCGATCTTTCCCATCTTAGACGGATATCCCGAGTCGATACAAAGTTGGGGGTCTTAGGTTAATGGTGGTGCTCTCAAAAACGACATCATAAGTAACCATCAAACACCCTAGCGTACTTAGAATAAATTTTCAATACCTCGGTAACGGATCGTTAGTTTTGTTCAAGTTTTTTTTCAGAATTGTGCGATTTACGTGAGGGAGATGAAAAGTTTATCCTAATGGTTTTTTAATACTTTATTTTGGAAGTTTTAGCGTATTTGATTGATTACGTTCGGTTTGGAGTTAATTGGGTAGAAATCGTAGCTTTTTGTGCTAAATAATCCAGACTTCTAATTTTATTTCAATAAAGTAAGCCGTATAGCCGGATATACCATTGATCGTGCCCTCCCAAGCATGGAAGCTCTCAGTTTATTATTGACACTAGCGGTAATCCATCCATTTTGTGACCACGCGAGCGTCGCTTAACTACGACGATTGACAAAACTAACTTTTATAGCACCTATTTCATCCTCATCATCATCTTCCTACCCTTGCCCACGTTATGTGGGGTCGGCACAACATTGTGTTCTTCTTCCATTTTCCTCTATCAACCGTCATCTTAACACTCACTGCTTCATGTCATCCAACCATACGATTTCTACCACCTGCTCCTGTTTAAATAGTTTAATATCGGATTATTACCTACTTCCAGTAATTTCAAAGTGTTGCTACAAACTCAACTCTATCACACTCTACATAAAGTTCCTAATTATCAAGCATCACTCCAAGCATTCATTTGAACACGAATCCGATACGTCAAACCGCAAACTGTACTATCAATTGAAAGCAACCTACCCGTGATTCCTATCCTCTATACACCTTAACTCAACGTAATCACCTGTTGATCCTGCAATTGAAACCAAGCTTTAAATGTAAGGTGGTAAGATTGAAAGTTACATGGCAGTCGTTGGAGTTGAGTCCTTTTTCATTGAGATGTCTGGGGCCATATTGTCTGCTTCGTTAGTGCTTTCCTCTTGAGTATTAATTGTAGCAGAGTCTTATTATCTTGTGAGTAGTTTTATGGGAGCTGTTCAGAGTGTTCAGTGTTCATATAGTTTTTGTTGGATTCTATCTTCAAGTTACATCTCGTACTAGCTTTTTGACGTGAATAGACGTTTGTTATTCAACTCAGGAACTCAGGATCTGTACTGGTTTTTTCCTGAAAAATAGAGAATGCATAACTATTCTTTTCGCATAACGCGTTCCCTTGTTCCGCGATGAGTCGATGTAAAATGACAAAATGTATAAGCGTTGCTGCAGACTACGCGTAGCCTGGAACGCGTTGTCCGTGCGCAGCTTAAGAAATCTGGAGCGCTTTGTGGCAACAGTCTTTTGTCTTTGTTTGAGCTATATATATATGGAGGGAAGAGAGTCATGTATCGAGAAGAATGTTAGGTTTGAATGTGGAATAGCAGAAGAGGCAGACCTAAGAAAAGATGGATGGACTGTGTGAAGGATGATATGGGTAAGAAAGGAGTGAGTGTTGAGATGACGGCTGATAGAGCGGAGTGGAAGAGGAAAACCTGTTGTGCCGACCCCACATAAAAGTGGGATAAGGGCAGGGAAATTATGATGTCTTTGTTTGAGCTGTTAGCGTACTATATGTATAACATTAGCTTTATATGATGATTAGATGCTCAAGTAACTCATCATCAGCCTATAACAGTCCACTGCTGGACATAGGCCTCCCCTAATGAGCGCCATTGCGCCCTGTCCTCAGCTCGACGCATCCAGTCTTCTGCAAGCAGCCTTTCGCAGATCGTCACTCCACCTGGCCGGGGGGCACTAACTCAAGTAACTCACACAAGAACAAAATATCAAAAACACATAAAAAATCTCAAAATGCTCGCCAATTGTGCAATTTTTTTGTAATTTTGTGCAATAAAGTATTTAAATAAATAAATAAGAACAATGCCTAAGTATACAAACATATCGAAACGTGCAAATGCAAACTGAACTGTGCAGGTAAAGGAACTTAAAGACTTTGTGCCCTTCTTCGCTATTATTGCAGGTTTTGCATTGAATATCTCGAATGCAACAATGGCTGCCGTTATTAACATAAACATGAATGCAGCCGCAACACAATAGCTAGCGGTAAACTGCAATAACATAGGGGAACTACTGTGGCACTTTAAAAACTGTTTTTTTTTTTAAATTGAGGAATGAAAAGTCTTCATAATTTTCGATTCCGACGGGATTCGAACCCTCAACAATCAGCCGATTTTTCCGCCGAATCAGCCTTGCTCGGCCACGGAGCCCTTAGCCGTCGCAATCGAAGTTTTTGACAAACTGATTGAAGATGAATTGAAAGTCGAGTATCCTATTCATGGGTGGATCCAGGATTTTTTTCTGGGGCACAAGAAACAAAAACTGACAAAAATTTCACAATTTATAAATTTTTCGTAGTTAGGTAGGTACACAAAAATATCGTCTGGGGGGGAGGGGGCACGTGCCCCCGTGCCCCCCCCCCCCCCCCTGGATCCGCCTATGATCCTATTTATCATATTTATCTCGGGTCTGGGGGTTTCTATGTATAATATGTATGTATATACAAACAAAAAGTATTTCTCTAATAAAGGTTTCTCAGTAGCTCCCCACTCCAGGTGCATAAACTCAGGACAGTGAGTCCAGTTTGCACAATACTGTATTTAGCGATGCTTTGTGCGGGCGTTTCGAACCGTGCTCCGGATCTGCTAATATCTTTGCATTTGTGTTGAAATTTATTATTGGTTAATGATATAAGGTGAGGACGATACACATATTATGAGCAGGCGATTTAGTACCTACCAGCACAGAATTCAGGTAGCAAAGCAACCCATTCTGTTAGTGTTTTTACGATTCTATATAATAATAAGCCTTTATTCAGACAAGTTTTTTACAGTGTTTACTTAATTATAGCATGCATGTTTAGTCGACATCGGCAACTTGGTCTGTTTGCCTTTTGGCAGAGGCCATTCCCTTCCATTCTTCTCTATTTAGCGCTTTCCTGGTCCATGTTTTCCTTGCTGTTTCTATTATATCATCTTCCAAAGAAGATGAAGATGAAATAATAGGAACGATTCTATATTGCTCTACTTTAAATATTACTGTTTTTCAAAATTAAACGTGATTGAATATCAAGGTTTTAGCAAACTTTATTTATTTATTTATTAGGCAACACCAACAGCATACATAATACACATTTTGTAGGAACATTTTAAATCAGTCACTCTATAGAATGTACACCCATTACAGGCATGCACAACATTTACAATAATTTTGATTTGATAATCGTATGTTTGATTATTCGTGTCAAGTCTTGCAAGCTTAATATGACCCCAGTGAGTTGATCAGATCATGGTGACTCCATGATGAGCTATTCAACAGAACTCCTAAGTAAATACCAATGATATACTCGTGTTTAGGATCGTTTGAATGAGCGCTCATTTTATTCACTATTTAATAAAACGAATTCTAGATTAACCCCCAAAAGGGGGCAAACGCAAGTATGATAATAAAAGCGTGCTTTGTTCGTAGCATCATACCAATAAATCTTATCTGGCAACCCTGGGCCCTACATTATTAACTCAAATAGGTTTCACGTAGGGTCACCGTAGGGCATAACGAATGTCCTGTTATCACCTAACCCGTTAATTTCATTGCACTGAATTATGGCCGTATGTACCCCACAGGGGGTTTCGTAGACCCAATGATAGTTTTTATGGACAGCTGGGTCATTACTGATCTATAAGGTGTGATGGTGATCGTAATTTGAATAACGATCGGAACCCCAAAGATGGTTGACCCAGTCTGTTCAATTTTGTAGTTTTGTTCAAATGTGTCTTCTGTTCATTTATGGTGTCATAGTACTAACAAACATAGGATAATTGTTGGTATTTAGTGCATTAAGAGGAGGTCATCATTCGACTACGAAAATGTAAAAGTTAGAGTGTGTATGTATATTCTAAACAGTGTTTGACTTTTAAGTATGGAGTGAACCAGTTGTTCTATTCGGACTGTGTTCAGACGCTATAACCTTGTCTGGGGTACGTATTATTTTATTCACATTCATATGAAATTTATGTTTACTTAACATACTCTATGAGTGTCAATCACGAATACAAAACTTTAAAAACATATTTCAGACTTTTAAAGTTAGTCTCTGGAATAACATGCTCTATCAAACATCGCAAGGAAAACATGGCGTCCACACACGAAATCCTTTCGCCACACATGACCAGAAGAATATGAATTACTAAAACTCTTCAAGAATACTTTTCTCCAACAATAAAACCCGGCAACCTTGACCTTGCCTCATTTTATCGGAACTAAAATTCTTTATTCGCAACATGACACCTCCATTAAGGCTCTTGTTGTATAGGGCACTCAAAATGTGTACAATACTATAAGACTCCTCGCAGACTACAGACTTGCTATCGGCCGATAGTTGAGACGGTCTATACTTCTCCATACTAATTACGAGCCGAATGTATATTCCGTCTCAAGTATCGGCCGATAGAAAGTGTGCAGTCTGCGAGGAGGCTAAGTCCGTATCCGGTTGTTGGATAGACTGTACTTCTTTCATTGGGCTGTTTAAGGCGTAAGCCAAACCTAACTGGCGTCTGGCGTCTTCCTTTTCCATTCAAATGTCATACTAAATGCATGGAAATAAAGCATAAATTAGGTCACACGGTATGTTGTTGAACGGACGTGCATGATGAACGAGATTCAATCTCAAAACTTCGATTCAAAATTCAACAGCCTCACCACACGACCTAACTGCTGTACTAAACTAATGCTAATTAATTACACCTGACAAACCTCGCAACATGTCTCAGGGGGTAAGACATGTTTCTGACCGTCTGTAAACAATTAGTATGCAAATCTATCCCAAGTGACCAATTGTCAATATCTACCTATAACGGCCACTCTACACATTCGCCGAACTATTTGCCGAAGAGGGCCCATAATGGGCCCTCTACATATTCGCCGATGATAGACGAATGCCGACGGTCACGCACGTGTGGGCGGCTTCTTCGCCTGTATTCGCTTGTCATCTTCTATCCAAATAATAGTTCGGCAAATAGTTCGGCGAATGTGTAAAGCGGCCGTAAGGCTTTTAATTGCTTCTGTAATCAGTGGAGTTTATAAGTAAGCTTCCGCCTACGGCTTGGCTCGTGTAAGACTAGCTTAATAGAGCCTAAAATATGCTATTCTAGCCTACACTCTACATAATATTATACCGAGTTTCATCCAAGGATGAGGACTTTTTAGGGAGTGATTGACAGACAAATTAAAATACATAGACTCGAATGGCATATTTTATTTCTATGTATGCTGTGAAAAAAGGAAACGCAACTGAATCTATGTTATTTTAAAAAGTCAAAACATTCACTATGAAGCAGGTAATTGGCAAAACCGCCATCACACTTTTCATTTACATAATTTAAAAATACGCAGTCCATTTTAACCCGATGCACAAAAATCATAAAAGGTGTCGTTCCGCGCACGCACCGCTCCAATATACATTTTTATATCTATTTCGCACACGTGGCAGACATTTTAAATCCAAATGTAATTGAGAGTTATGTAAATGTAGGCTTTCTCCCGGTCAGCGCTGGTACAGCTGAGGTTGCCGCTGGTTCACTGCTTGTCCTGATCAGAAGGTCGTACAACGTTTTTGGCGTCGGGGCTGCACAGAAGAGGTCCTATTATTTAGGTCCTCCTTGCGTCGTTTCCCCAATGCTGGGGAAACGACGTGACCCATAACGGAAGTATCTTCTTCCCGTATTATTATTTAGGTATACGGCCTAAAAATTGTTTGCATGTCTTGCAGAGTTCTATCTTCTGAGTTTTGCTCTGGGTCTGGGTGTTGTGGTACTCATAGTTTCTAATACACATGACACAGGGCTTTAGTTTGGGATTAGGACTATGTATATATGCGACTGGTGGATTTTTGTAGTTTTAATAACTTTTTACCACCATGTACATTATAACAAGTGAATGGGACGAAAATACGTGCCACAGCATGTTGAAATTTGGATCCCCTAATATAATTGCGTTTTTTTTTATACCTAAAATAGTAGGTAACTGAAAAATAAATAGAGATTATCACAGTGAACTAGCTGTGTCTAACAGCTGTGATGGGTGCCATTTGTACGGATATGAGGGTGAGACGTGAAAACGTTGAGTGAAATGAATTGGATTCATAATTTTTTTCAGCCACCTACTTTCACATGAGTTTTGTCATTTTTTTTGTTGGAAATAACAAACAAAAACAACAGGAACACGCCGGTATCCCCAAGGCTTGGTAGACATTCTCATAGATTCTTTTATGTATTCCAGATACTTTGAAAAGATTTTTACATGTGTAGTACATGTAAAAATCTTTTCAAGGTTTCTAAAGGTGCATCATGCGCTCATCGTATGCGATTTTACTAAGACACATCACATACGATGAGCGTTCACACTGGAAAAATTGGCGTGCGATGCTAAATCGTATCGCACCGTGTAAATGCACCTTTAGAGCTAAGTCTGCTTACGTTATTTTTTAACATCTACAAAGTAGGCATGTGCCTGAATGTAGTTGGATATGCTACTAACTACCCCCTTATATAAAACATCTACAAAGAATTTTGAACTCCCCATAGATCTGAGATAATTTTGGTACATTTTTATAGCCCTTTTAAATAGGTACGTATTTACTCAGTATAAACTCAATATCATAGCAGCTAGTCAAGTAAGTTAAGTTAAATACTAGTCTTCCTCTACGTAGAACTAAAGCGAATTAACATAAATTAATTTCACGAACACGCATCTGAAATCCATAATTCTACTACATTATCGCGAGTTTCCGAACCGCTGGTCACCACGACCAGCTAAAAGACCCTTCGCAAAGTCCCCTCAGACGGTGAGTTCAAAGAAAAGTCTGTAACTGATGGGTCCACGTTAGCTGGTCGGTTCCATTGTCGTTCAATTTATGAAGACCTTCCCTTGTGACGCTTTGTCATCGAAATTAGGGATGTTGGTTCTTTGGAAAACTATCGATATTTAAATCAATTACTTAGTAGTACAGTATAGATTAGATCATCATCATCGGCCTGTACGTCTATTACAGACGGTTTAGACAGTGTCTGTTTAGGATAAACACTTCTTTTGATGGCTGTACTAGCCAATTCGGGAGCGGACAGTTCGCCCATAGTTGTTACAGCTCGTGGCCGTGCTTGCTTAGTCGTTCTTGATAGATCGTCGAAGTTAAGCAACGTTCGAAACGGTCTGTAAGTGGATGGGTGACCGCCAGTGGCATTTTCATCTGAGCGCTTCCGTGCTTCGGAGGGCACGTTAAATTGTCGGTCCCGGCTATTTAAGTCGTTAAGCCATGACGGAGGCCTTAAGGCGGCCTAAAAACTCCGTCACCAGAGTTGGCCACTGACTCATACGAACTTACTTTTTTTTGGTACAGCTGAGTGAACCTGTACTTGGGTTAGCCTGCCTCTTAGCCCTTTTATCCGCTAAGGAGGCAAACCAGACCTGATCGTGGTGCTTCTTGCCGTCACGCTCGCATTTCCTCCACTCAGGTCTATCGGCAGTGAGCTCTTCCCAACCACAAGTGCTGATATTAAAAGATGTCATGTCTCTTAGATTATGTAGGTACATTATTGAGAGTGGTATTAATGTTCCGTCGTAGAGGGATTGTATATTGATTGTAAACAAGGTTACCGCTAGCTTGATGGTTGTCTTCGCTACGGTGACTTCCATCAATGGGTGCCTTGACTTTCTATGGATGGAGCATTAATACCAGAAATCTAACACGACATCAAAACTGAATTCAAAACTGACAACACAGCACTCCTCATCTGGCTTCACTTCGAGACTTGCACGATTTAAACTAAAACTCATTGTTTTAAATAACGGGACGGGAAAGGTTTTTGGATAATATTCGAACTCTTACCTCTATGTTCCCATCAGATTGCACCGATCATCGTCTTCACAGAACTCTTTCTTAGATATATTTTTAAAATTGCTTAAGACCTTCTTAAACAATATCCAAGACTCAATCATAGAGCAAACATCGATAATCGTATATCGATATAATAAAACCTAATATGTATATCGATATAGAAATCTCTATTCATGTCCACGGGTCATATTAGGCTGGGTTCAGCTTACGGCTGCGATTGACATGAGAAATGAAGTGAAACGGATGGGACGTCCATTGCATGGTCATTTATGCCCATTAGGTCCGCAGTTCATCATGTAACGGTTATCAGAATTCTGAGGCCCTCATTCTAAAGGATTTTTACTTTTACATGTTCTTCAAGGTATTGGACGCGAAAGAGCAGGAGTAGAATCAGTTAATTTTAAGACTATTCTTTATGTGATCCCAGCGGTCCTACAGAATGAATGATTTTGACATAGGAGTTCTCACTAGGCTTTCGGCACGAACAGAATACTGGCTCCCCACTGGAGCTTGACTTTTAGTTATAAGATGGATCACCTGAAAGAATGATAGGCCCCACACCGTGTTTGTTGCCATGATTCTTCACGGTATTGGTCGCGAAAGAGCAGGAGTAAAATTAGTTCTAAGACTATTTTAAGTGATCCCAGCGGTCCTACTGAATAAATGGTTTTTGACTTTGACTATTAGAAAGAAACCTTTAATTTTTTAAGTTATTTTTTTTTCGATTCACATGTTTATTGCTACGTCTTGCTTATCTTTGATGGGGTAGTCAGAGGCACTTCCGGTTACATATTTTGGGCATGCTTTCATTTTGCAAAAGTTTAAACAATAAAAATATGGACGCTACATTACGATTACCAATATTTGAATCTCAAAGTGCCTTTGTTTTTGAATGAAAGTTCGTCTGACCGTAACAATTTAATGATTGTTGTTACTGTTTTAATTATGACAGAGGCAGTATTTTTGGAAAACAAACAAAAAATTACAATATTTTTAAGTTCCGCATCATCATTTGCCATAATTGCCATCTAGGTAAGTATTATTTAATCAAATTTTTTGTTGAATTATTTATTATGAAAATAAACTTTCAAAACATTCACTCATAATTTGTCTTAATGTAAATTATTTTGAGTGTATAAAAAGGTTAAATCTTTCAACAAAATAAATGATTTTAAAATTAACTATAAATAAATCTTTTTGCTTCTCGTTATCATGTATGAAATGTGTTTTTACTAATGCATCTATCTACTTTTTACTTGTTTTTGCTTTTGTGCCTGTGTTGTTATATTGTGCGTATCAAATAAATAATTTATCTGTATAAAATGTATAAATTGATTCCTAAAATAATCGTTACAAGTTTTAACAACATAACGACATCCATTTTCATTTTTAAGTATTTCCCCGTTCATCCATTTTGTGACCAAAAAGGATCGCATCGTAAAAACTTCACAGGACAAGCACTTGAGTTTTTTCCATTGTGGAGATGGCAACATTAAAATTCCATGTAACAGGGGATAAATCTTTGCGTCATTACCCACAGGGGGTAGGCAGGACAGGTGCTTGCCGGAAATTGAGCGGACTTTTTAATTTTGGCCACATTTGATACATGGATGTGGTTATGACGGTGCGAACCATTATTATAATGACGTGGTTTGGGGGTGTCCTTTGTGAAACAGATTTCGTTTAAATAAATCTGAACTCTTTGTTATCTATTAAAAGAGTTTGAATTATAATTATTAATCCTATTCTTAATGAATGATTTGTAAATAATATAATTAAATTAAAAGAAATAAAAATTTACAATTACAATTTACAATTTAATTTATGACATGTAACCATTGACGGTATCAATAAAAATCTGAATCTGAATCTAATAATTCCAAAAAAAGCAAACGAATGGAATTTTTATCGTTTTACAGTCATTTACTTTGGGTAAAGGATTTAGGAATAAATGATAACATAATCTATATTGTTGAATATCATTTCCCTGCCCTTATCCCACTTTTATGTGGGGTCGGCACAGCAGGTTTTCTTTTTCCACTCTGCTCTATCAGCCGTCATCTCAATTCTCCTTTCTTACCCATATCATCCTACACACAGTCCATCCATCTTTTTTCTGGTCTGCCTCTTCTGCTACATCCCTCTACATTCAAACCTAACATTGTTCTCGTTCCATGACCCTCTTTCGTACTCGTAACGTACCTATACCACGACAACCTACTTACCTCAACTTATCCGTCACTGATTGAACATATCAAATAATAATCAAAAATTTCAAATACCTGACGAAGTATAACGATTATTTATACCAATGAATGTCTTATTATCTTCTTATAATCTCTGAGATTGCACACATTACAAGATTTTAATTATGTAAGTACTTACTATTTTATATTCATTAGCAAAAATAGCCTGCCTCTCATTCCTATCAAAAATATGAATGTATACTTAAAACAATATTCCTGATCACACATTGCATAATACCGTCCCTCCGTGCCATGACACAACGGTCTAGTTCCATAATAAAATGGCATGTCATGCCCTTAACCCTTTGCTTCCTTTTACATTTATAATACCCATGATTGTTCCTTTAAGTAAGATTTGACAGTTATGAGAGGGTTCAATTCGTTTTTGTGTCTGGCTGGTTACCTTCTGCTGAATAGCTTTCAGTGGTTTGCTTGTAAAATGTGTCGGTGTATTTTCAAGTAAGGATTTATGCATGGGGACGATATTGTCATGAGCCGAAGTCGATTTGGTATTTTTCTGCAAGCTTAAAATGATGATGATCATGATATCCATAAAATCATTCCTTTACTGATAAACATAAGCCATCATCATCATCATCGGGCTATAGCAGGCCACTGTTGGACATAGGCATTGCGCCCTGTCCTCAGCTCGACGCATCCAGCTTCTGCCAGCAGCCTTTCGAAGATCGTCACTCCACCTGGCCGGAGGGCGTCCTCCTACGTTTGCCTTAATTTTTTAACAAATTAAAGATCTTATCGCATAAATTCTAATGTTAACCTACATATACCTATTTAGGTATCATTCTTAGATAATTTCAGTTTTTGCTGATTAAAGTCAACTACAATCAGGCAAGTAGGTAACAATACGTTTACGAACGTGATAAAAATAACTCCTGTGGTTTCAAAGTTCATTACCTCATAGATCGCAAGGAGGGTGACGCAACACTGACTCGACGTTTTGTGACGTCACGCGTACGTACGCGGTGTGGCAGCGACACGCTACTGATAATTTCAACGTCTTAGACAGAGAGCAGAGTGGCGCAGTGGAAGCGTGCTGGGCCCATAACCCAGAGGTCCGTGGATCGAAACCACGCTCTGCTAGATATACTTTTTGTAGTTATATTTTTTTTCACAACTATTTTTTCAAACCGTAAAAGAAAGTAAGAGAGCACAAAATTAACATTTTTCATATTAGGTACTCAGAACTAATTCAATTTTCTTCAACACTGAAATTCAGTTTCAGCCACTTCCGATTGTATAGACTTAAACATAAATTCAGGGCACGTTAGTCACTTTGAAAACAAAGCTAAACCTTGGCGTCTAACCGTCTAGGTACCCTAAGGTAAGGAACAATTGCCGTAATCTTTCACAGCGTTTAACGACTCTCAATACCACTCGCCACTTCGTCTATTTTATAGCCGGAGATTTCCTTTGGAGACTGGTTTTAGAACTAGATAAAGTGGAATGAACTTACGATTGAACATGTATTTACTAGTTATCAAGAAATATATCGACGGAACTATAGAAGAAACTAGGAAACAAAAATGAGATGGAAAGTGAAATATCTTATCTATCTGCGATACGGCATAGAAAAGCTCTGGCTCCAGAAGTGAGAAATCATAACTATAATTAATTATAAGTATATTTTGTATCTCATTATAAAAGAACTGTATTGTTTGTATGAGAATAAATGTCTTTAAACCTAATAGGAATTTTGTTTGACGACTCTAGAAAACATTCGTCGTTCTGTCTGTTATCTTAGATACAGAACTAATCGTGATCAGGAAAAAAATCTGATAACAAACTCACGGGACAAAGACCTATTTAAGATTCTCCTAAGCTTAGCGACAGATACAATAACTTATAGAACACGTAAAATATGAGGAGACTTCAATATTTTATTTTAATTGACTAACATCGTAAAGTAATTTATAAAAGCCAAATTTCTTCCAGTTTAATAGAAATTTCTCATCTTTGACAATTTTATCTAGACCTATAAAAATATCTCAATCTTTTCAAATTCCTTTTAAAACTGTTTACACCAAGGATCTTTTGAGTGGTACTTCAAGCAAAGGGTGAAATTAGAAGAATTTGCGTGCCGTTGCGTAGCAACCTCTTGTAGGGCTTCTTATAATATCGAACAAAATATTATTCAGGACTGCGAGTGTATCTTTTTTCGGGATATTTACAAACAAAAAGTATATAAGTAGTATATCAGTCATTTAGTACCCATAACACAAGCTCTGCTTACTTTGGGGCTAGATGCTGTGTGAAGTAGACATAGACATAGACAGACATTTATTCACCGCTTTGGCACACAATACAATCACTAGGATAAAAAAAAATCAAAATAAAAAAGAAGAGGCATAATAAAAAATTTCAAGTTGGAGAATTGTGATTGTGTGTCACAGAATTGTGATTGTGTGTCAGCAAAAAGGCCTCGACTGAGCATTATGCCGTCCCACTGAGAAGTGGTAAGGCGCTGGTATTCTGCCGAAGCCCTCATAGTCACTGGACCCCGTGAGACTACAATCTGTCCAGCATTATTTATTAACTTTTTTATTTTATTATTTTTTTTTTTTTTTTTTTTTTAATCAGCCTATTTCGTCCCACTGCTGGGCAAAGGTCTCCCCCAAATCCCTCCAACCATCTCTCTCTTTCGAGATCTCCCACCATTCTCTCTCGAAGGAGTCGAGATCGTCCCGCCAACGCTTCCTCGGCCGACCGCGACCCCGTGTCCCGTCAGGCTGCCAAGATGTTATGGCTTTCGCCCACTTATCAGGGTTCATTCGGCTGACGTGACCCGCCCAGTCCCACTTGAGTCGTGCTGCTTTCCTGCCGACGTCTGCAATGCCTGTGACTGAACGCAGTATGCTGTTTCGCACTCGGTCGGTGCGTTTGAATCCGAGGATACTGCGTTCCATTGCTCTTTGGCAAATCTTGAGCTTGGACTTTTGTAGTTCAGTCAACGACCACGTCTGAGCACCGTAGGTTAGGACGGGCAGGATACACATGTCGACGAGTTTGCGCTTGAGGTTCAGAGGAAGGTCTCCCTTCATGTGCGCCTTCATGGACCAGTAGCTCTTCCAGGCGTTCTCGATTCGGCGACCGATTTCTTTGTCCTGCCTGTTTTCGAAGCTCGCTAACTGGCCCAAGTAAATGTACTCATCGACATATTTTATTATTAATTAATTAATTACATTATACGTATTTTTTTGTCAAATATCGCGTTTTACTGGCATTAAACGCTGGTGATTATAGCATTACAAGAAAATACATAACAACAATTATTTATAGAGAAATAATGGGTGTACAGTATACACCCGTAATCCTGATAGCCTATAATTTGGTTCTTTATCAGTTATCAATAAATTGAGTGTAACAAATTGGGTGCTGTTTTCTCCCGAACTAACTGTTATGTACTCTGTGGTTAAGGGTACTTCATTATTTTTTATCAGTTTGAGGATGGCAACAGAAATTATTAAAAGGGACTCGATTGTTACATGAATTTAGGTAAAATTGTAGAGATCCTGTCTTTTTTTATAAAATCCTATTTTTGTATGAGTGTGCCAAATCTAATGACGGAGTTTTAGGCCGCCTAAAGGCCTCTGTTATGGCTTAAAGCCGGAAAGTGCTCTTCGAAGCACAAAAGCGCTCAATTGATAATGCCCTTTTGCACCTAGCGATAGGTACAGAGTAACAAAAAAGCTGAGACTGGTCCTATTTGGCACACCATATCACAGACGTATAACTGTTTTGTGTTTTTCTGTTTTTTATGCTTTAAGTTAGTTAAGCAGTTTTAACCTGTGTTAGTTTAACTATCTATGTATTTTTTTATTAAATGTGTCTGTGTATCTGTGCCAAATAAAGTTGTTATCTAGCTATCTATCTTTAGCGGTCACCCACTTTGTCACCGCACCGAACGTTACACTACGATCTATTAAGAACGACTACACAGAGCGCCTCACCGTAAATTACTACGAGACTAACAACAAAAGTTTTAACCTGTGTTAGTTTAACTATCTATGTATTTTTTTATTAAATGTGTCTGTGTATCTGTGCCAAATAAAGTTGCTATCTAGCTATCTATCTTTAGCGGTCACCCACTTTGTCACCGCACCGAACGTTACACTACGATATATTAAGAACGACTACACAGAGCGCCTCACCGTAAATTACTACGAGACTAACAACAAATTGCACAGGAAAGCTCTCTAAATCACAACAAAAGAACTAATAGTTGCCATAACCAACATGTTGCGATGTCGCGTGCAACATTTTTCCACTAATTGCACTACGTGCAACTGTAGATTTCCACACAGACAAGAAATATCCCCATCCTTATTTCAAGCAGAATAAGGTTGAGTTTGGCATGGAAAGGATCTGGTTTTGTGGTTGTAACACATAAAACGACTCTTATTGAGATAGGGAACAACAGCATTAATTTAATTAATGGATTTGAGTGGATGGGACACGGTGCAGTTCGATTTATTGGCGGCTTTAGTGCTACGTATTTTGTTTGACTGTTTATACGTAAAAATCGTTTTTTTGCGAGAAACTTGGAAAGATATATACTACTCGTATATCGAGCTCATTTTATTGCCATAAAAAAGGTCATATGTGCAAGTTATGTGATAGTGTTTTATTATTTACCGACATAATAAACATTTTTATTTATTGACTTTTCCTGCTGCTAAACCCTTCTTTTTCTACCTATAAAATTTAATAAAAAAAATAAAACATCATCGCACTCATATAATAAAGCTGAAAGTTTTTTTAGATGTTTGTATGTTTGTGTTTAAATCACGCCTAAACCAGTGAACCGATTTGGATGAAACTTGGAATATACATAGATAGTGACCTGGAATAGTAAGCTATTCAATATGTTGGTACCACGTGAGCGAAGCCGCGTGCAGAAGCTAGTTTATTATAAAATACCAATTAATAAAATAAAACGCCCACGCGCTATATTTGCGTTTTGCGTTGTTTTAATATTTATTTCAAAATATCAACGTTCATTAGATTTATAATAGTGGGATAGCCATTTAAAGATATGTCACTAAAAATCTTGTTACACAACACCATTATACGGCTAGTTCTATAACTGAGTCATTCGCAATTTAGTAACTATCCGCCTACAACATATTTTACAATCTATGGCGCCATTACAAAACTGCCAGTCAATTTTACACCATAATTAGAATACATTAAAGCTCAAATTGGTATGAGATAGCGGTAGACGTGTTAGTGAATGAAGTTACAATGCGCCCGGCGCCTACGCACACCGGTTTTGAAAGACCTTGAGTAAATCCGATGTTTATCGGCCATTCACGCAGCCACTCAGACATTTCGCTTTGGTACTCGAATTTGTTTCCACAAAAAACACTGAGCTCTAAACGGTGAGGGAAAATATTGTGAGGAAACCTACGCACAAGTAACAACTATCAAGTCGCGATTTTTAAAACAATGTTTTTAAACACCGCACAGAAGATCCTAACTTTTATTTGAACATTCCCAACATAATCTATAGTCCTCATGGATCGTAACTTCAAAGTTTTAATTATCTCTTTGATCCTCTGATTATTTTGAGCCTACACGATAATCTAAACATTCACTGTTCACACACAAAAGTTAAACTATAATTCAGCCTCACCAATACAAAATCAAATAAAACGTAACACAATCGTCACCCCATCACAGTAAAACCCTTATACATAAACAAAGGCTCCGCCCGACAGTCTAACAATCTATTCACAGCCTTCCAATCACTAATGAATCTGGACCTTCGACTCAGTATCCATTTCACCAAGAGCTTTTACGACTGCTATAAATCAAATCAGTCGTATAAAGCTCATATGAGTTGCCTGGTGACTCCGTCATGACAGACATACCGGGACCGACAAAATGTGCCCACAGAAGTACTACTAGCGGTGACCAATCCACTTTTTCAAAGTCAAAGTCAAAAAGCATTTATTCAGTAGGACCGCTGGGATCACTTAGAATAGTGTTAAAACTAATTTTACTCCTGTTCTTGCGCGACCAATACGTAGAATCAGGGCAACAAACACGGTTTGGGGCCTAGCATTCTTTTAGGTGATCCATTTTAAAGCTAAAAAGTCAAGCTTCAGTGGGGAGCCAGTCAAACAAAATTGAGGCTCGTTAAATAAGTTAGGTTTTGAAGAACATTGTTTCACTTCGAGGATCTGTCAAGAATGACTAAGCATTCGCAAGTTGAGAGAGAAACATCCATACATCCATCCAAACTCACGCATATATAATATAAGTGTATACTATTCCAAACCCTATAACAATAACTCTACATAAAGTGCGGTTACATCTCAATCGTATCCGGAAAATTCACATAAATTCATTTGACATCTAATTTCCGGAGTTGAAAGCGATCACTTGAAACACTCCGTACTTCCGCAACTTTATACATGTACAACCGCTATAAGAACAACGTCTATTATACTAAGTTACTTAATGCATGTTGTGAAAAATGTGTCAACTTTTCGCAGTTAAAGTATGTGAAACATGACTTCGCACGTCCTACTCAAATGAAACCACGGAGGATGAAAAACTAGAAGTGAATTAAAATCGACGCGTCCAGTAGCTGAGGTTTGAGCCGATCATTGCAATTGCAGTATTTTGGGCACGCATCCTAGCAGTAACCTAGATCATTCGAGCTATCTATTAATCGTTTTCAACGATCCTTAGTTGAATTAGTGTATTTTATAAAATCTTAATATTTTGTTGATTCATTTCTATAAATATATGGTCTATCTTTAGGTTTGATTGACTCTAATTTAATATGAGACTTACCTCTTTTTCTAGGTCTAATGATTAAAGCTTTATCCATACTTAGCTTCATCTTATATTCATGGTCATGCATCAATAACGAAAACCATCTCCTAAGCTATGGTTTCATCGTCAACTTTTCCAAGGAATAAAGAAAATTGCACTTATGTACACGCTAGTACCTGTCGTAGCAGCTACGCCGTAGCCGGGTGCTATAGAAACGAGGATCAGTTACCGCGGGCCGCTGACAGAGCGTAGACGTGTCTACGGACCCCGCACGCTGACTCAACAAAATCGCGTTTTTCGCAAATTCGGCTGAAAGGATTTTAATTAATGGTGCATGTTTTTGTGCGGTAAAATCTTGTGAACGTGTTTAGTTGGTGAGCTTTGAGGTTTAAAATTTCAGTTTTGATACTCAGTTTATCGAAGAAATTTATTTTCGCTCGGATAATATAGGTCAGCTGGGTTTTTCTATTTTTGGAAGGAAAGCCTGTGATTCGCCGTTAACATTGTAATCGGCTGATTTCTAAACCGTTGTTTGGTTCCGTACGTGAATATTGTAGTGAATACTGTGATAAATACACGAGTGAGGATATGATATTGATCTCGCCTAGCGCTAGCCTTGAATGTGAGAAGCAATTTAAACAACTACATCATATAACTATCAGATTTGTTGTAATAGAAATTAGGAGCTGCTTTGTAACAGGTTTGTAATAATAATAAACAAGGTGCTACTTTGTAACATTATCAAGTTTGGACATATACATTATGATACCGATGAACACATAAAAGAAGTGTATTAATAAAAGTTAAAATGAAAATGAAGATTATTCATTTTCATTTTAACGAGTATTGAGATTAGTGAGGTAGTTAAATTGTTATTTATTCGTAACGAATCCTATTGTGTGAAAATAACGTAAAAAAAATTTTCAACATCACAAAGTACTCTGTTTGTAAAATTATTTGTTGCATTGAATCATAGATAATTAAATTTTTTACTAATAAAATAAACCGTTATACCAGACAAAGGTGGTATTATATTGAGGTGATCAAATATTGCCAGACGGGCTGAAGAGATCACACGTCAAAATTTATGACAATAACTGTGATAAGAATCAAAATAAATCATATTTCAAACAAAACAAAAAATACAAAACCTACACTACACTACAAAACATACGTAGTCTATACAAATCTTAGACATTTATCCAGTCAGCCCACACATATGAACTACCCACATTTCCCTTATTCACAAAGAGATTGTTCTTGTGATAGATACAACCTTCTAGAGATAAGGGTCAAGGCTGTATAGGCTGTATACAAGAGTATACAAATGGTCTATCTTGTAACTGTATCTAAGTGAAATTGTCAAATTATTTCTTAGCTTATTTATAAACTAGCTGTTCTCCACATGTAACACGCGGTCCCTGGGAAATACTTAATTTCTAGGATAAGAATTAGCCTTTGTGCTATTCCAGACTATAGTCTGTCTCAATGCTTTTCATCCTAATACATTCAGTATTTTTTGTGTTGGTAAAAGAATACGTATTCTATTAGTAAAGGAGGATATGTCACACAGCATCATAAAGCTGTAAACTAAGCAAAGCTTGTATTAATAGGAACCAAAAATAACCGATAGAGTACAGTCCTTTTTTTGTAAATAACAATACCTACCTATATACTTATCGAGTGAACTCTTGGGTTGAGGCTAGTCCATACTATTAATATTATAAATGTGAAAGTAACTCTGTCTGTCTGTCTGTCTGTCTGTCTGTCTGTCTGTCTGTCTGTTTGTTACCTTTTCACGCCCAAACCGCTGAACCGATTAAGCTGAAATTTGGCATGGATAAAGAGTATACCCCAGGGATGGACATAGGCTACTTTTTTTTGTCAATTACCATAAGGGGGCGGGAAAATAAGGGTTGGAAGTTTGTATGGGGAAAAAAGTTAAGCAACCCTGGGCGCGGTCATAATAAGGATGGGTGACCGCCCGAAGCCAATTTTTGCACTCTAAATTTTTTCGTTTTTTTTGTATTTTGCATAATAAATTATTTTAAAATTAATGATAAACATGTAACATGTGTGTTCCCACCCATCAATATATCCGAACTCCGAAGTTATGATTTTTTGATATTAAAATATTTTTCCTTGGCTATAGTTAGAACGCCATCTATCGGCCTAGAGGTCAAAACTACTTTACACTTTTTTCCTAGGTGGCGTTCTTACTATGGCGGAGATCGAGTAGGTATAATCAAAGAGTACATCAGTATAATTTTCTTTGATTTTGAGTTTTGAAAAGTTAATGGAGATTTTTGCTAAGAGTTTTCGATATTTTTATATTGCTGACGAAGTCGCGGGTAGGTATTGCCGTTCGCTTCGGCAAATCTGACACCAGTTGGCGCTATCGTGTTGTTCTTAACATTGCAAGATCTGGGTAAGATTTTCCCTACCTCTATCTATTAAGGGATTCTTGAGAGAAACATAACGCAATATTAGTTAATAATTTTATTTCGAAATTTTAAACCACACAGTTCTTGCTATAAAAAAATACGTTTCGAGTCAATTTCTTCAAAAACTCTCTCTCTCTTCAAAAACTCGCTGCGCTCGCTTCAGCGATTCTGTACCAATTACCGTATTCGTTTTGTTCTTAGCATTGCAAGATCTGGGTAAGATTTTTCCTACCTTTATCTATTAAATGATTCTTGAGAGAAACATATATAAAAAAATATTATATCATGCGACGGAGTTTTATATTTTGTACTCTCGATTCACTCAAAACTCCTCCACTTTGTTCCTAATAATGCGCAGACGAAGTTGCGCGGGTCAGCTAGTAAAATATAAAACTCTCTTTTGTATACTCTATACAAGATAATATTCATCTTTTAACTTACTTACTTTTATCATTTAACATTGTGTTTGTTACATTGTTTGTTATGCTTAAATTTGTTGAATTACATTGTTTTTCAATAATCTTTTTAAAACAAATTTACCTTTCAACCTGTCTAGCGAGCTGAGATAAACTCAACTGCCTTTTGTCAAGAGTGACCTGAATCTTTTTTATTTAATTGCCTCTGACTAACCATTTTAGATGTTTACTTTTAATAACAACTGTAATTACATTGACTCTTCATCATAAAGGTTTAAGATCTTTCCAAACAGAAAAGTTTCCATTATTAATTGGCAATCATCATCATCATCATCATCTCAGCCTTTTTTACGTCCACTGCTGAACATAGGCCTCCCCCATAGATTTCCACAGCGATCGATCTTGTGCAGCCTGCACCCAACGGCTCCCAGCAACCCTTACAAGATCGTCTTTCCATCTCGTGGGGGGCCGTCCTCTGCTGCGATTTCCGGTGCGTGGCCTCCACTCGAGAACTTTTCTGCCCCAACGGCCGTCAGTTCTACGAGCTATGGCAGCTAATTGGCAATGTTCAGCTAGAAATTAGAGCCGTGTTGGTCAAAATGGGGTTGTGCCTCGACTTTCAATCCGAAGGTCGTGGGTTCGAATCCCGGCCGTGCATCAATGGATTGTATCGTATTTATATGCGCTTTAACACGAGCTCGTAACGGTGAAGGAAAAACGTGAGGAAACCGGCAGCTCCACACGTATTGACGTTGTCTTTCCTGTGGGCCAGACTGAGAGGATGGTTTAGGTGCTGGGCAAGCCTATTTCATCTCAAAATAATGTCCCAGGTACTACAGCGTCCCGTTAAGGTGTAGGCATGGATTGCCTCCTGTCGCTGTATAAATCATCTAATATAGGTAGATGTAAAAGGCATAAGTTTTTTTTAAACAAGTTTAGCTAGATGAAATAAATCCTAGAAATAATTAAGTTACCGTTACTGGTAATTGGCTGTGTCGCACATTGAGCTATAGCTCAATGGTGTCGCAAAATTTTGTTCCGATACTTATGACACAGGCAAACCTAGTAGAATCAGGACTAGTAATTGCAGTGATGAAAAAAAAAATACATAACATTGTAAGAGATAGTCTCGATGTCTGTACAAATTACTAGTAAAATAATAGATTAGTACTAAATCCTATACATTTGTTGATCTACGCAATAGTATCTTGGCTCGTGAACGGTCTGTAAACAAGGCCCCGACGTATTTACGATTTCTTTTGATTTGATCGAAGTTTTATTAATCATTGATGTTGGTTTATTTACTTGGAATGAATTACAACTCTTGTGCACGCTTCGGTGAAGGTTATCGACCTTTTTAGAGATAAAGTGCGCCGGAAAGCAACCTATGCCTACACTCAATGAGACGCTGTAGTGCCTAGGACATTGTTCAAGATGAAATAGGCTTGCCCAACACTGATCACACTGAGAAGATGGTTTAGAATCTTCTTAGTTTAATCAGCCTTACCCATAGGAAAGACTACATCAATACGTTGGAGCTGACAAGCTGCACGATGTTTGCCTCAACTGTTTGACTAAACGACTTCATTCTCTCTACAAACCAACCTTAGTGTCACTAGTACCATTAATGGTACCAGTGATACAAAGTAGTATCACTGGTACTATTTATGGTACAAATCAATGGTATACAGGGTGTAAAAAGACAACTACCGAAAACTGAGGGGTTGCAATCAGACCATGATTCTAAAAATAAAAAAAAAACGGAAAATCCTTTTGGATTTGGTTGTGTGTTGAGATACCATACCTACCCCTTGCGGCTTCGGTAGACGTCTTTTTACACCTTGTATAATGGTACAGAACAATACTAATCAATTCACACCAGGCAACCAATTCAATGTGTCTCAACTCCCATATCTATCCTTTTACAACTCTCGCTTTCATTTTTACCTCATTCAATAGCTTTTATACATTTTTCTACTATATATACATTTTACATTTTAATTGCTGTTACGAACACTTTTTCCGCTACTCCTTTGTCATTTTAATTAAACTCCGATCCGGCTTTTTCGCGATATAACTGTTTTCACAGTCTCTGTCGATTTAAAAGAGCGATAACAATGGAATGTTTCTATTTAATTATTCGTTCGTTCACTCGCTTCTTGATAAAGGCATTTGATGTCTTTGGATGTCGGATTTACATTTTAAAGCGACATTTTTACTTAGGGAGGATAAGGGTAAGTTTACAAGGCTTCGACGCGGTGCGTATCTTTAAGTGTTGCTGTAAAATATTCAAACTTAGCTGTACAAAAATTGCAAAGTTCAGTCATACTTCCAAGCTTCGTTCACTTTCGCGTTGTAAATAAGTTCCTTTTCGTGTAGTAAATACGTTTTATAGTACCTATTACTTTATTTCAAAAAAAGGGTCCCGCGTTGCTTTAGTGTGAGCTTAGGCTTAGGAATGTTACGATATACAGAAGAATGTTTAATGTTGTCGATAATCCGATACATATTAAAAATTCTTTCATTCAGATGTGTTTTTTGTATTTCGGAGAATTCTTTTTCTCTTCTTTTAATAAGCTCTGGATTTTTCAAAAGTGAAACTGATATAAATTAATGAAATGAAATGAATTTATTTGTTAGAATAATGGTTACATAATGTGTTTAAAATAGATAAGTGTCACATTTTTTTTGTTATTAATTTTCTATCACAAAATTAAAATATAAATTCAATACAATAATATTTTAATGGTGTTCTTTAACAACAAACTAACTTTGACGGATAGTCCTTGAAACTTTCAAAGATTAATTTTCTATCAATTTCAATACAAACTTGCCAGACTGGAAATAATCTGTTGCAAAAAGTGCTTGAAGTTAGCCCCGGGACTAGCACTTCCAACTTTATTGAAGAGGAAGACAGCGAGAAATAAATAATGAATAGTATTATTTCTCGTCTTATTTCCGACGACATGTATTTCGCAGTGGAAGAAAGCACGCTGAAAGTTCGATTACCGCTGCGTGAAAAGTGTTTGTATTATTTTCAAATATAATAGAGCGCAGCATTCTCAGTGTCAAGCGTAAAGATTGTAAAAAATACAACACTGCGCTCCAGAAACGAAATTGCTGATGTTGTTTTTGTTTGTAAGGCCGATGGAGCTAGGCTAGTCATGTCTGCCTCAGTAGAGCCCTGAGACAGCGAGAGGGCGTCGCGGCAGACCCAGGAAGAAATGCCGCGACGAACTCGTGGGTTCTCGATACAGCGTGGGTCCAAATGACCCAAGACCGCGCGACAAGTGGAGAGATCAAGGGGAGGCCTTTGCCGAGCCGTGAGACAACGTATAACACGAGACAACTATCTGTCTAATCAGCTTACATCTACCCACTGCTGAGTATAGGCCTCCTCATTTTCACGCCACTCTTTCCGATTCTGCGCCAGTCGAATCCATTGCCTTCCTACTGCCACAATATCATCAGACCATCTGGCTGACAACAATATATAAAATTAATTTTGCTCAGGCCTAGGTGTTTTCTTTGTGTGTGTTTAACAAAAACAGGACAGTAGTTTCTTTGAATTGTGGTTGGTTTCCATAACACAATTATGTTATACTAGCTGTCCGCCGCGGTGTTACCCGCGATCCCTCAGGAAAACTTCACTTCCCCGGGATAAAATATAGCCTATGTTTATTGGGGATAATGTAGCATTCTATTGGTGAAAGAATTTTTCAAATCGGTCCAGTAGTTTCGGAGCCTATTCATTTCAAACAAAGAAACAAATCTTTCCTCTTTATAATATTAGTGTAGATAAGCATAGGGTTTTGTTGTTAAATAAATAAATAAACTTTACAAAACATTCTAGCCAATTCTAGGTAAACCTAGTCCCTGCAAAACTTTTTATATTACATTTTCAAGTAGGGTAAACGCCCAAGTTGCACAACATTTAACTAGATGTATTATTTAGTTTCGCAAGTTTTTCGAGTTTAAAACGAACTTGCGCAAACTTCTATGCTTACATTAATTGGTTCAAGTTTTCCTGCACCTGAAAGCTTTTTGTACAGTGCAGGTTGATTTCAAAAGTTGTTTATTTGTTATGACAGTCTTAAAATAGCAATGTATACGAAGGTATTAAACCTTCGCAATGAACGCAGTTTCGATTAAATTGCCTGAATCGAATTATGTCACACTTTTATAATATATAGATAGTAGATTTTAATCAATAAACATCCCACTATCCCATTTCAACTGTCTCACTATATTATAAAGCTGAAAGTTTGTGTGTTTGTTTAGATGTTTGGATGTTTGTGTTTCAATCACGCCTAAACCAGTGAACCGAATTTAATAAAACTTGGAATAAGCGTAGATAGTGACCTGGAATAGCATATAGGCTATTCAAAATGTTAGTACCACACGGGCGAAGCCGCTCGCAGTAGCTAGTTTAAAATAATTCAAAAACTTACATAAATTAACTTACTCATGGTAACCACCTCAATTGTTGTCCACACCTGAGTTTGACAGAGGTCAACAATGAATTATGCAATGCAAGTCAGGCAAGCGGATGCGAGTAATATCGCCTGACTCGGACTGCTAAACACCTGTATCGAGTAATTGGCGGCCAATTAGTAGGCGGTGCGCGACTGGAGCGTTTACCTTAGATATTGATGATTGTTTTATGTAAATGTTTCGATTTGGTATTTCAACATGCGAATAAGTGTTTTTTTGTAACTTCTATTTTAACGGACTTCCAAAAAGGATCGTCGTTATGACGTGATGACGAGTCGAAAGTATTTTTCGAAACAGTAGTTATGTTAAAAAGTATCAACGTTATTTTCTACTAGCTACTGTGTTATTCATTTATTTTATATTTATTCCAGGTCACTATCTACGCCTGTTCCAAGTTTCATCCAAATCGGTTCATTGGTATAGACGTGATTGAAACACAAACATCTAAACAAACTCACAAACTTTCTGCGTTATTATATGAATGGGAAGGGATTGATTGATACTTTTGGTTTCTAAGTAAGTTCGTAACGGGCCCTCCGAAGCACGTTCGGATGAAAATGCCACTGGCGGTCACCCATCCACTTACGGACCGTTTCGAGCGGTGCTTAACTTCGACGATCTATCTACATTGACTATGCAAGCACGACCACGAGCTTCGATTTTGGTTTTGAATTTTTGTGATAAACTAGAGCTTTGAATATCAAAGCTTGCACACTTGGTCTCTATGATTGAGGTGGTGATGAACGATTGTTCGATTCGACACAATGAGAAGTCGTAGGTGTAGTTTGAATGGGCGACCATGCATTAGATTTGCATGCTATGCGTGGCGTACGAGCCTTGGCCTAGTATTAGTACTTAGGTACATAAAAACATTTAAAACAAGGATCCCACTCTTATAATGAAGCTGAATGAAAGTTTGTGCGTTTGTTTAGATGTTGGTGTTTCAATCACGTCTATACCAGTAAACCGATTTGGATGGAACTTGAAATACCTAGCATATAAGCTATTCAAAATGATGGTACCACGCGGGCGAAGCCGCGCACATTAGCTATTGTTATTTAAATTTTTTTGTAAAAAAGGTTAAAGTAGCTAATTAAATTGTTTCTTTAAATTTAGTTTATAACAATCGGGAATAAAGAGCAATCGTTTTTCTCAAAATGTGCTCAATATGTTTGGACTGCAGACATCTTCAAAAGATCTTGACTTGATCAAATCAAATATTTTTATTTCAGTAAATTAATCTACTTTAGTTTGGGTTTGAGACCTCCTTTAAAATATGAAAATACCTGTATTAGGAGGTCTCGCTCTTCCGTCACAGAATTTCTTTTGATTGAGGTACTTGATCTAGGTAAATACCTAAAGTCATAAATATCTTTCGTTTCGCACAATCGCAAAAACATGTACGAGTACAATAAACATTCCCAACACATGTGTATATTACAAATAGTATATAAAAGCATTAAAATGACTATCACAAAAGGCAGAGCAATACAAAAGCTCTGATAGCAGTAGGCTCTACAGAGTTCAATAACACTTGGCAACGAGATGGCATCGTGCAGGGTGCCAGACCAAAGCTACGTTGTAAGCGAGTTTATAAATATTATGATGCGAAACAAAAACAGATTGTATATCCGAGCCATAGTAGACATTTTGATAGACATCTTTAGGCATAATAAAAGATACATGGTCAAATCTAAGGGTTTGAAATACAACCTGGGATTGTAACCACGTAGTCTTTCTTAAACTTTCGCGATCACTATTAACCAGTTCGTCCGCGACCACGCCTGTTGCAACACAGGCGAAACGTCAGGAAATAATAAAATAAGGTACGCGATAAATCCCGTTTAATTAATACGTTATTATGTAACCACGTACCTAAAGGTCCAAATGCATTATATTTGGTATATGCCGATCTTCCGTATTATGACAGGATGCAAGCCCATCGCCATCATTATTATTTTACAATGTAGATTCTATGTTATTAACGCTTCTCTCTTCTCTCCTGCCACCCATGCGCGCTGATCTTCTAAGTAGAAGGCCGAAGCAAGGCTTGCCTTAATTTCTGCGTAACAAATTGTTGCCTGGAAGAGATCGCTTCTCAGCGATAAGGCCGCCTATTGTATTATGGTTCTCTTTTCCAATGTATTTTGTAGTTATTAGGTGTGCATTGTGCAATAAAGTATTTTCATTCATTCATTCATTGTACGCAACAAATTGAGGCATTAATAGTGTTAAAAGATCTTTTGAAATAGCGTAGTTTAAAAATCATATTATTTAGTTTGAACGTAAGATATTTAGCAAGGTTATTACATACTAAGTTATGAATAAATACGGATTAACCTAGTTCTAGCTTTGAGCTTTGGCGTGGATGTTGCATATACCTTATATAAGCTGCTTAACTTAGGAAGATTAACTCTTTGTGCGAACAATGTAATATTAAAAGTTAAATAAAATGGAATATCAAATCGTCGACCTCTGTGGCGCAGTGGGTGAAAGCCCGCTTGGGACGCAGAAGGCTGCAGGTTCGCTCCCCGCCGCGGGATAAATGTTTGTATGATCTACAAATATTTATCTCGGGTCTGGGTGTTTCTATGTATTTATGTATGTACGACATGTCCATGATGTTTCCTATACCGATTGAGAGTATTGGCATATTGAAGTTAGTGTACGTATACATTTTTTATCTATACTATAATATTATAAAGAGGAAAGATTTGTTTGTTTGTATGTTTGTTTGTTTGAAATGAATAGGCTCCGAAACTACTGAACCGATTTGAAAAATTCTTTCACAAATAGAATCCTACATAATCCCCGATGAACATAGACTATATTTATCCCTAGGAAGTGAAATTTTCCCGAGGGATCGAAGGTAACACCGCGGCGGACAGCTAGTCCTAGATATTTCGAAGATGCATATCTTCGTACTATACAAACATAGGTTACGCACTATAAAGGCCTAAGTTAAGGTATGTACACAATCTTGTATTATCGTCCATCACACTTCATTTTATCGTACTCCCCATACCGCTCGGTCTGGCAACGCAAACACAATTATCCTATGTACACATTGCAGATTCTACGCCCTTAGAGGTACAGAATGTTTGCCAATAATTCAGTTATATCCAAAGTGCAAGTTTGAGTTTACAAATCTGTGAAGGTGTTGTAGTTGTATTGTACTTTGTTTTGTTATTGTAAAAATTACTAGCTTCGCGGTGTTACTCGCGGTTCCTCGGGAATACTTCAATTTTTCGGGATTAAAATCATAACATCATAAAGTAATACATTATGCTTTTTGACGCTGTAGTCTATCTCCGCATTGGAAAGGGAGAGGTGGAGGAAGTTGCATCATTGCACCGACAAGAGCTGAGCTCTTAAATTTGATGGTGATGATAAGTCTATCTCCGTGCCAAACTTAATTCAGTAGTTTTTGCGCGAAAGAGTAAAACGGTATTTACACAATACCATTCTGGCATACTATTCTTGCCTCTTGCCACAGAGTTTGAGAAAGCGATAGGCAAGAATGGTATGCCTGAATGGTATTGTGTTAATGGCGTTTAAGAAATATCCAAATATCCTTACAAACTCTTGCATATACATATACTGTCATTGGCAGCGTTATGCGTATCTTGTTTGGTTTATTCAATCTATGCCCTGTTTGACTGTACTCGGTACATTTTAAGTAATGGATCTCAAGATCGCCTTGACAAAGCGACTATGCCTCAACATTCAATCAAATAAAAAGCCTTCTAATCAATTTTACTTAGTTTATTGCTAGGGTGGATTTGGAACAGGTGCTTCAAGAAATAGAATTGTGTTTTTTTTCTTTCAATATTAAACTAGAATGACTGACCTGTTTATAAAGGTACAATTGACAACAATTGAGGTGCCTTCATCATGTCTATTCCATACTTTTACCTTTTTTATTGTTGGACAAAAAATTTCTGATAGCGTTTGTAAGTTTAAACTATGCGTATCACAGGTTTTCTCTAAAAATAAGAAATAAAAACAAAGTTTACTTATTTCAGTAGTATTAACAGTCTTCCTAAACTATTCTAGTCTTAGCCATAATATTCTAAACAAGTATAGTGGATTATAAGTGAATAAAGAAAAAAGTGTGAATATCAGAAACCAACTCCAAACTTGAATCTCTTCAGTGTATACCAGTCTTCCCAATTCTAGTCAATATAGCCATTATAACCTAGCGTGCAATAGTGTTTAAAAGTGAAAGTGAATTAGAGCTAAAAAGTGTGAGCGTTTTTTCAAACTGGCGGGTTTCCTTCGCGCGTTTCACATGCAGAGCGGCGCGGTGCCCCCATGACGAATAATAACAACGGATTAAACGGCGGCGCGGGTGGCGAGCCCGCCTCTGCTGAAATGGACATGGACTCGCTTGAGGAAATGCTTCGTAAGGTAAGACTCTTCAAACTAGACATGATTTTAAACAACACTAGATGGTGCAAGTAAATATCAACAGTAGGTACTGTGTACAAGGTAACAGAGAGTGTACAAAATTGGTAATACTTACAGAAAGTGTGTCATGTTTGTAGGTACTACGAGCAGAGTACCCAGGTAAACAGGAACTATAACTATTGTTCCTGTTCCTGTCATCATTTTTTTTCTTGTAGCTTTCAAACAAGAAATGATTTTGAAAATTCAGTTCACTGTTTATTATTGACGGTGCTTAAGTAAAGTAAACTTTATTTATTATTAACAGCAACTAAATATACAACATAACAGCTAGAATAGCCAAATCAGTTTAAAAGTAGAGCCGAAACGTTTTTCTTACACTACAAGTTCTGCCACCAGAGTTGGCCACTGACGCATACGAACTTACTTAGTTCAGCCACTTAAAAAGAATTCATTATTTGTTCAATGTCTGAACAAGTTAAAGACTTCGAAGAAAACGCTTCATAAGGTGTGAAAACTGAGTAAACTAAAAACGAGTTCCCTCGTGTTTGAGTTAAGTACACTTAGTAGCAAACTTTGAACTTGAAAGGTGTTTGATGCACTTATAGTTTAGAAACTCGACTGGCTAGATTGTGCAATCTTTATGTATTAAGTAACAGACGGGTAGTTATATCAGTGATTTTGTGGGTAGTGGTTTTATTTATTTTCACACTTTAGTACACCCATGAATTGGTAAATTTTTTTTAAACCACACATAGGTGCTTTAACCGATAAAAAACATTGACCTTATCAAAAATTTCGATTGCGACGTCAGAATTCCGTGGCCGAGCGGTATGGCACTCCGGCTTTGGGAGATCGTCTGATCGTCGCGGGTTCGAATCTCGTCAGAATTGAAAATTATGATAAGACTTTTCATTACTCATGAATCGGGCCATAAGGCGGCCTAAAATCTTGGCTACTACTATACTCACTTGTAGTTCACTATGTAGTGGATTCTACTCATAGAAGTAATAGTACTTCACTAACAATTAGAAAGAAACCCAAACAGGTCTGTGTCTCCAAGCTACAAATAATACACTCAAGATTATCTGAGGATTTTTAAGGTTGTATTCAGAGATACATCCACATATCATAATGCCCACATTTCTAAGTATTGCATACGTGACGGGTTGCAAGCCCGTCGCCGCCAACAGGATTAATTCAATTAACGTTTCACCTGCTATCCTATGAATGTATCGGTATCTAGCACTCGTTAAAATGAAATATGTTCGTGAAAACGTACGGTGACGAAATTTGCTTCAGGCGCTCGTATTTTATCCGTTTTTTCCTTTTTTTTAGTTCGACGGCGAAATCACCTCGTCTGTTGCAGTCTATCGCAAAAAGATTTGAGTAATTTAGATATCAGTTTTTAGAGGTTTTTTCTTGTGTTATTCTTTTTTTGTTGTATTTGGAATTATTAAGTAGGGTGAGAGTAAGGTGTAAGGTGAAAAGTTGTATGTATCACACGAGAACAAAATAATTTGTTGCTTATGCTTTTGAATCTCTCACTACACTCAGGACTCTAACATAGAATCACTCGCTACGCTCGTGATTCAAATATAGAATCCTTCGTTTGTTCGAGATTCAAACTCAGCACGGAGATGACGGAGGATGTACGGCTACTACCCTTATCTGTTTCCTTCCCTATTTGTATCCGGTATGGTTGGCATGGACACGTTGGAGTTGAGGCGTAAGCTCCAATTGGCCATGCACTATTGTTTGATACTGCGTAATAAAGTAAACAGTCCAACTATACTAAGTAGTATGACACTATATGTCCCTAATAACTATGTGCGCTGCGGCCGTCGTCGGCATAAGTTGTTCTCCTGTCACTCTACACGAACCTTTCACGCAAGTAATGCGCCAACATTGCGGGCGTTAAACCTATTGAATAATTTTCTTCTTGAGTTCCAGCATATCGATATTTTCAGTGACAGTCTATGCTCCATATATAAAAATTTAAGAGTATATTTAAGTTATGATAATTTAAGATAGTTAAGCGCTTTGGATTGTTCTGTAAGCTTCTATCTATTTTTAATAAATCATTTCATTTCATTTCATTTCAGCACTCGCAACAAAAACGAATTTTGCTCTCTTGTGGTACAATGTACTAATAATATCAAACAGAATATTATTCAAAATATTTCGATATTTGAAATTCTATTTCATTCAGATTTTATGTATTCGCAGTTGGTTCATTAGTGTAATAGTAATGTGATAGTGTTGAAATCCACAACAATTAATTTACTTGAATAATCAAATAATCAAATCCGACAATAACGAGTTGTAATTAAATACAACAAAAGCTTCATTGAACTGCTGCACTAAACCGATTTATTTAGCGACAGCTTAATCCATACAAACGCATGTATTAATTACCCACGGATAATTATTTATTGACGAGCGATAAAACGGAAAGCGGAAATTTTAATTATAAATGTATTAATTCGATGAATAAATAAATTGAATATTTTAATTGAAACCCGGATAGGGTCGTTTGATCGGAAAATGGACGGTTACTGGCATTTTTCTCGTCAACGGGATTTGCATAATTAGTTGCGGAATTCGACAAAGTTTGGAATCGAGTGTGTTGTGTATACATTTTAATAGATATAACCGTATAAGGGTAAGGCTAAACGAGTGTACTGATTTGAATTGAGAGTCGCGTAAACGTCTTATGATTCACGTTCAACAGAATCTTTTGCGTCGCCGTGTGGCATGAGTAATGTGCCCTACAACCTGCACCCAAGACGATCTGCTCTACGCCAGAGAGAAAGCAGTTGGGGTGGCCTCATACTGGGCAAAAATGGTTTGAAACATTGACACGAAAGGAGAAGACAAGGAGTTTATTTTTTATGAATTGGCCTTAATTGAGGTTCTTCAGGTATTGGTGGAAGGAACAAGAGTAGAACCATCGAGCTCTCTAAGCGGTTCTGCTAAAATAATTTTTGGCTATTTTACAAGTCAAAAAGACTGCAAAAAGCAAAGTAGCACGATATTTTATTTAAATAATTCCCTTGTGTTATATTCTGTAATTTTCCATAAAACCAGAGTTTAATCCTAACCTTATTAAGTATTACACTAGCCAACTTCAGCGTGCAACTCCCATCAGCTAAAAGCAAGCTCGTGAACTAATTAAGTGGAAAATATGCAAATTAATTACAAAGCACACTAATAAATGCAGCGGAACTTTATGAAGTAAAATCTAGAAAAGTTTTTGATTGTTTTTATTTGAGATAAAATTATATTAATTCACACATTTTCAATTCATAAACATTTTCATAATTTTCCAAAAACGGGTTAATACGGTTTATCGGAAACGGTTAGATTTAAGATGGATCACCTAAAAAAATGCTAGGCGCCAAACCGTTAATTCTTCACGGTATTGGTCGCGAAAGAACAGGAGTAAAATTAGTTTAAGACTATTCTAAGTGATCCCAGCGGCCCTACTGAATAAATGCTTTTTGACTTTGACTTTAATTGAGTAATCTACGGATCGATTAAACGTTTCAGTAATATAGCTCATCTAATCTTATACATTGTTTCCTAGTTGCAAAATTGGTAATTGTAATGTTGGTTTGACCAGCGTAGCGATCAAATCCTATCGTGATTTTACCTTTGATTACGCTCCTAGACTTCTTCCATCAACTTTCCATTCCATCACCACAACGCTTTGACGTCTAGAAGACGCAACGTCGACGTCGCAACAACATTTGTATTAAAAGATGCCGCAGCCCGCTGAACGTTTTATTATTTATTACTTGGCCAGAGACGATGTGAGGGTGAAAGGAAAATACCGTTTTTATCATCATTAATCAGCAGCTGTTGGTGTCCCATTGCTGGGCAAATATCTTCCCATAAACTGCAAACAAGAATTCGTTCAAACATTCTGCAAGAAAAAATCTGTTGCAAAATTACTTTTTCCTTTTACATCTTTTTAAATTTTTAAAATTTAGAACAGAGGAGGAGTAAGGACGACGACAAAAATGATTATTTCCAATATATCATTGTGCATACATAAGCAAATATTGACGTTAAAATATTTTTACATTATTTTGATAATGTGATGTGTTGAAATTTCAGAGACAAATCATTTCTTATCCTTACTCCAGCCCCCATCTGTAATAAGTTCGGTCGACTTTAGCCTTTATTTGTTCCCCAACTCGTTACGCGAAAGATTTGGTCCAAAATCCAGAAGTCCGATCATTTATTCATACAAAACGTCCGCCTGTCGGTTAGCTGTTCGTGTTATTGTGTTTTAGGGTTGTATTGAATATTTAAGACTCTGTGATGGAATGTTTTCTGTAATAACTGTTGGTTAAGTAAATGCGTTGGTTTTTTGATGAGTGAGCCGAAATTAAGCGCTTCTCTTATAAACTGTAAGCTTAGAATGCCAATTGCCAATCTTTGTAGGTACAGTAAACAAATACTAAACGATACTGAGCGCTCCTTCGTCCATGGAGTATTACGGAACTTACGCACATAGAAAAACGTGCATGTGCATCTACACACACAATTAAGACGCCTTATTTAGATAGAACTTACCTACTTATTGCAGGTAAGATATAAAAACAATGCCTTATGGCCGTAATATCAACCTACAGCTAATCTACAAACTTGGGGAACTCGCTTTTCGGAAAAACACGGAAAAGCTTCAACAGCGCGGACTAGGACTAACTATTTAATAATAAGGCTGGCTAATAACTATAAACTCCGAGTGGGGCCTAACTTTATAGGGTTCCGTATTTAGAATAAGAAAGCAACTTGAAACCAGCAAATTGACTTTTAGACCCCTCGCAGACTACAGACTTTCTATCGGCCGATAGCTGAGATGGAATATACTTCGGCTCGTAATGAGTATGGAGAAGTATAGCCCGTCTCAACTATCGGCCGATAGAACGTCTGTAGTCTGCGAGGGGTCTTATAATTTTAGGTCACTGAAAATAATATTAGGCTGAAAAACTGCAAACAAACACGATTTAATACGTGTTTGTTTACCGTTTTTTGCTGTTGTATATTTTTTCCATCATATTTTTACTATGTTAAAAATACTTACTCAAAAAACCGACATTTTAAAAATTGGGAGAGTATGTGTAATTAGACGTGCCTCAAGTGAGAACCAGTGTAGTGTTAGGATTATAAGTGATCCAAGAGATCCTTTCGTGCACTTGCCAGATGTTTTCAAACTTCGGTTCTACTACATGCTGGTTTCCTCACGATGTTTCCCTTCATAGTTTCAAAGTACATATAAAAGCTTTGCTAGCTCGCTTGGACGGAACACTCGGACCGCTTACAACACTCACTTGTCCAGTTTTCCTTTATTGCAAGGTTGCGTGGCAAAAAAACATTAATCGGTTTCGACGCAAAGTGCGCGTTTCTGCCGATTTATAACTCCCCGAGTTACGGGTAGTTTTGAACTGCATTGCGGGTTGCATATACCGGTCACCCGAAATACATATAAATAAAGCCTTGTACGGACTACGCGTTCCAGTCTTGCGCGAGTCGTCAAAATGACGTTTACACACGTGACCACTCTACACATTCGACGAACTATTATTTGGATAGAAGATGACAGGCGATGACAGGCGAATAGACCCTCTACACGCTCGTCATCGTCGGCGCTCGTGGGCGTGCTTGCTGAAGCGCTCGTGGTCGTGCTTGCTTAGTCGTTCTTGATAGATCGTCGAAGTTAAGCAACGTTCGAAACGGTCTGCAAGTGGATGGGTGACCGCCAGTGGCATTTTCATCTGAGCGCTTCCGTGCTTCGGAGGGCACGTCAAATTGTTGGTCCCGGCTATTTAAGTCTTTAGCCATGACGGAGACCTCAAGGCGGCCTAAAAACTCCGTCACCAGAGTTGGCCACTGACTCGTACGAACTTACTTACCGTCGGCATTCGTCTATCTTCGCCGAATATGTAGAGAGTCCATTACAAATGAAAGCCGACATAAAGTCTCGATTATCTGTTATAAAGTTTAATTTAAATTACGAGTAGGTACAGTAAAAAATCAAGACAACAAGTCATGTCTTGATTTTTTACTCAATTTTTTATGAGGCAGACTGTTTGACTGACTTAAACATTTTCAATCAATACGCATCAATGTTGCCTACTTCAAAATTAATTTTACCTGAAGATTTGCAATTACTCGTACAATTTTAGTCAAAGTCATCAGGCCTTTAGTAGTTAAAGAAATGACTTTGTTACTTAGTGTTGGAATTCAGTTTGTCTTGTACGAATATTTTATTTCTTTAATACTGAAAAGCTCTGCAATGCATTTTAAAATATTCTACTCGTATTTAAGTGTGACGTTTTTGAGTGTAAATATTTTTTATGGTATCAATATAAATAAAAGTACATTAACTCACTTAAGCTGCAAAATAATGCTTACTTTTTTAAGCCGAACTTAAAATTCTTAAGTGGCAAAGACTCCCTAAGTTTTTACAACTTGGAAGCTTAAAATCTTCTTTAGTCTTTAAGACTGGTCAAGATGAAGTCAGCCTGTATCAGTAGTGTTCAGTATACTGAGCATTAATTTCAGCTAATGATACTTCAGTGTGTCAATAACAGAAAAAACGTAGACGTACCTATCACGACTGCATCCCCAAGGCGCGGTAGATATTCTCTCAGATCTTTTTATGTAGATCCTTTGAAGATGTCTAAAGGGGTTGTCAGAGGCTTTTCCAAATACATATTTGATACATGCCCACATTCTATTATTATTGTTGTAATTGTTATAACAAAGACCAACATAACTGTTGTAACGAATTCAGTTTCATTAATTAACTAGAGAACCATAAAAGAAAAGCAACTTTGTAGAACAAAATGTATGCGACGGAGGATCTCAATTTAAACTCAGTATTTTATGAGTCCTAAGTGAAATAGAAAATAAAGTGAAACTAGTAAACTATTTAATTTAGACTTTATTTTACAAGGCAAAAATATAATTCCTGTATTTATCAGGGTATCAGCGGACGACCTATGTAGCGCAGTGGGCGAAGGCCCGCCTGCGACGCAAAAGGTTGCAGGTTTGATCCCCGCGGCGGGACCAATATTTGTATGATCTACAAATATTTGTCTCGGGTCTGGGTGTTTCTATGTATAATATGTATGTATTTACAAACAAAAAGTATATAAGTAGTATATCAATCATCTTAGTACCCATAACACAAGCTCTGCTTACTTTGGAGCTAGATGTCGCTGTGTGAAAAGTCCAGCATTATTCATTTATCTGCCAGTATTTGGACATACCGCGAACTATCCCCTTCTTGAGGTTCCTTTGTCCTCTCGATGGGGCAAAGGGCATCCACAGTGACTCTCCATCCAGATCGGTCTTGAGCTTCACGTTTGATTTCAATTAATTTGTCTCATTGACTATCCCCTTAGACGTCTTCAAAAGATCTATGCAGAAAAAGTATAAGATATGCTGACTTCGCCTTGTCACAGTCATTATCCTTATTTTTATCACTTTTTAACCAACTTCAAAAAAAGGAGGAGGGTCTATGTTCGGCTGTATGTATGTTTTTTTAATGTATTTTCCGATTCCGACCGATATTTCCGTCAATTGTGGAGCGATTTCCAATTTTTTTTTGTGTTTGATAGAGTATACTCTCGAGGTGGTCCCATATAAATTTTACTCCTGAGGGATTGATAGTTTTTCCGTGAAACTCGAAAAATTCCGTTAATTGTGGACCGATATCCACCATTTTTTGAAAGGGTAACCATCTCGAGGTAGTCCCATAGACTTTTTTCCTGAAGGATTGATAGTTTTCCCGTAAAACTCGAAAAACCTCTTCCTCAGAAACCCCCTATAAGTCATACATTGAAGTCGGTTTTCTTTTTAGTTTTTAAAAAACGTTATTATCAAACAAAATCTTAGTTGAAATTCCTACCCTACTTTCCTCATCATTATCGGCAGCTCAAATGGTAGCCCACTTCTGAACATAAGTATCTTCCCTGGCCTATTTAACCAGTAGTAGTATAGCAGTATGTATTCAAAACCTAATAAAGTTTGCCTTTGCAATATTGTACATTCGCGGTCCCTTATCGACGCAATTTGATGTGTACAATATCGTGTTTGGACGCACTCCAAGTGCCTGTAATGACGCTACGTTAATATCACGAGTAAAGGGTGTACTAGAAACGAGCTTACAAACACACCACCTTTTGACTTTTATCAAAAGAACAGAATTTCTCAACTGTCAATCCGTTCACTCATGATTTTGTTTACGAAGGAACAGGCGTAGAAACATCTAGCTCATATATTCTAAGTCTTCCTAGCGGCCCTACTGAATATACTGAATATAGGGGTCTTCAAATCAAGAGTAAATAGGGTCCTTCTAGATTAGCATGTTCCATCTTAGACCTCACTACTGCTTAACATCAGGCAGAGTGAGGACAAATGCTGAACTATAAAATTAAATAAAAATGCATTTTGACTTAGACTACCTAAGCCGTTCGGAAATACGAATAAGGGTTATTTTGGTCTTTCTTAAGTCTTGCAGTCTTGTCTCCGTATAGTGCACAGCTGGACGCTATTACAGACCATGCAGCACATGTTATAAGGCCTGTTTTTGCCTTGTCTTAACTGGTGTGATGAAAAACTGAGTCAAACAAACCAAATCTCTACTTGCGTATAAAAACTTTCCCTTTACTTCTATACTAGATTATTTATACAACGATAAGAGTATCCTATGCCTCACTAACACAAAGACACAAACACTACATCTCTATCTTATTAAAATTATACAGTGTCACACACATTAGAATCACCTCAGTACATTGATTAAATTTGTTCTAATTGTTGATCCATTTGTTGGTCTCGATCCTCGTTTCTCTCTACGGCTCTCCACTCACACTTGACGGGACGCTGTAGTGCCTTTGTGTGAGACATTTATGTCAGGACCTTGTGTGAGAAGGATAGGCTTGGCTTGACATCTATCTATTCAGACCAGTGGCACCACTTACTAACTTTTTTAGTGGCACCCATTGCTAAGTATAGGTTTCTCTCTATAACACCACTCTTTTCGGTCCTGTGCAGTCTTTGCCCACGCTTTCCAGCTACATAATATATTTAGCTTGGATGTATAAAATATGGAGTTTATTCGGACACCTTGTAGGTTCGGTCACTACGTATACACTGCGTACGTGTCCTGCTTTATTGAACTGTTATGGTCACTTGATAGCAGTATCCAATTTACTATAAATAATAATTGAACGCTCTCTAATAATTATGATAGCAAGTTCTGTATGAATTATAGTTTGATTGAATTACCGTGTTTAATGTTTATGTTATTATTTTGATTAAGGAAGGGTAACTTAATAAATAATGCTGGACATTTCACACAGCATCATAATTTGTGTTATGAGTAGGTACCACATGATACCACTGATAATCTTTTTGAACTCGAGGCAAATATTTGCGGATCATACAAACAATTGACCTTCTGCAAGAAAGAAGAAAAGAGAGAAGAAGAAGTTAAGAAATAAGTTACTCTGGGTAGGCTCGCTCCATCGTAGACCTCATTCTTGCCGACCCATTCATCATACAAAAAAGAATCAAACTTGCAACTCTTGTGGCACAGGCTTTGCTCACTCCTCTAAAGGTCGTCAAACTCTTTGACGAATCTTCAAAACCATAAATTCATTTGGGTATAGACAGCTCTATATGTATGTATATGTATAAATCAGGAGCGATTACAACCAATATCTATACATATAATCTAAATAGGTGAACTTACCCAAACTCCATTACAATAGCATCATATGGCACATACAAGTTCATTCCCAATATCGTTTTATTGCACGACTATTACCCGTCAAATCATTGGTCTCCGATATTGCGATCCCTTACAGATATCTCACAATCGTAAAAAGTTAATAGGCGTTCCAATTTATGTGACTTTAACGTTACGGTAACGTTACAAAACGCAGTTTGTAATTTCGCAGCCAGAAGCGTGACTGTTGTGGAATAGAGTTGGGATGTATCGTCCGACCAACGGGCTAATGAATTTCAGGACATTAGACTTGTAAAATCATAGTTGTAGATAGTGCTAACTGGTGCTTCACTACACAGTAAAAAACAAAGCATGCATAATATAGTAGAGAAATTTAGTATCAGCATTGCACCCGTGCGAAGCCGGGGCGGGTCGCTAGTAACCAATAAATATGAGCTTATCAAGAATTTCGAATCCGACGAATGTGGTTCTTTGGCCGAGCGGTCGAAGGCACTCCGGCTTAGGAGGATCGTCTGATCATCGCGGGTTCGAATCCCGTCGGAATCGAAAATTTTGATACGACTTTTCATTTCTTAATCATAGTTCGCTCCTACGCTAGGTGGGGTTGGCATCGGCACGTGTTCTTCTTCTACTCATTCATTATTATGATTAAAAAAATTACTACGTTTAGAATATAAATGCATATTTAGGTGGAACAATCACAGGAGGCAACCGAATTTATATCACAAGGGTAAGCAACTACTCGCTTTTTTTATAGGTCCGCATTTGACCTTACTCTGCCTGATGTTAAGCAGTAGTGAGGTCTAAGATGGAGCATGCTTACCTAAAATGAACCTATTTACTCTTGATTTGAAGACCCTTATATTGTACTTTTCGGGAAATACAGAGCCCGGCAATGAGTATATTAGAATCATGTCATCCTTGTAATAAGATTATTTGAAGCCACCTACTTATGATCTACTAAATTAAACTACCGTCTTTTCCCAATTTTCCGGCAACTCTAAACAAGGATATGACTCTTTTTAGGGTACCGTAAAATGGAACGTTTTGATCATAAATACGTAAGCGTTTTTGTAATGTCAGTGTGGATTGCGAATGACCATAGTGATTGCTTCTTTCATTTCGACAATCACTTTTTAACGGGCTCTCTGCATCTTCAATGTAATGTTTCCGCTACTCAGTGGCTGGTTGTAGTCTTCGTGATAACAGTGAATAACAATTATTTTTTGTGAGTTCTATTAACTGGAAATGAGTGAAAAATAAATACCTACATTGGTGTAAAAAGCACACCGCACCGCCGGCGCCGGGTTCGATGAGAATAGACTGATAGTCAACTAAGTATTCTAATACGAGTATTGCTGTCTAAAAGTTTTGATTCCCGGCATGGTTTTGTGCGATTTCACAGTTAATTTTTTTTTATATACAGGGTGTAAAAAGACAACTACCGAAAACTGAGGGGTTGCAATCAGACCATGATTCTAAACATATTTAGCGAAAAAAAAACGCGAATTTTTTTTTTTTACTTTGCTTAGTCATTTTATTTTAAATTCGGTTATTTACTACTATTACAACATAATAAGATCATACCTACCTAATAATTTCACTTGTAAAAGAAAGAAACAGTTAAAACTCAAAAATCTCTAGTAAAACTAGAAAACTGATATAAAAAGCCTTACAAAGCATATTGCTACGGAACCAGGCAATTAAGTTGCAATTCTCTCTTTTATTTTAATTTGTGATAGGACCCTATTGTCACAAGCAAAGCCTCCATAAAAGCCTTGCCGCGGGCTGGTCGGTACAATTCCAACTTTTCCCGCTATTTTTGGTACAAAGCTGGTTGTACCCAGGGACAAGGGACCTTTTAATGTTTACTTTGTATTACTTTGAAGTAATTTTCTATGGAATTTATTAATTCGAAGATTTCGAAGTGATATGCGTTTAAAAATAGCTATTTTCACATATTAAAAGAGCATTTTGTAGCTCTACCCTATAACAACATGTTTAGATAGTTTGATTATTATTTTTGTGTTTTATTCTTATATCAGGCCAATAAATAATGTTTATTTTTTTTTGATTCGCCCTTAATTTAATTCAAATTATTATAAAATTTTACATTATATAATTATTTGAATATATTGGCGCCCAACATGGGGCTATACGAACTGTGCTATATTTGTCCCTTCCTCCGACCCTGTACCAATCCATGCAGTCCTTGATTGGTCCAGTGTTTCCAAAATTTGTTCGGGGCTCTGGTTTTAATAGTTCTAAATGCTGCATACGCTTTGTACTGCTAGTACCTTGTATGAGTATTGTTTTTTTTTACACTGTTGTGTCCTATTCATTTTTCGTATTTGTACAATATTCATTATCATATATTCCGAAAACATTGGCGTTAAAATGATTAGGCCTCATACTGCGCAGTCGGTGGATGTGGGCTGATTAGATATACCTACAGATAGGATTCGCCTAATTTTATTTATAAAGTCGATTGCCCGTTAGCTCAATTGGATTAGAGTGCCGTAGTTGCGACTACAAAATCGTAGAACATTTTTAGGATGGTTAAAAATATAGAAGAATAGACCGTGTGTATTTTGTATGCATTTTGTCGAAATAGTAGTAAATAAAACACCTTCGCACAGGCGGACAGGAATGATAGATATCGGAACACACGTTCCATTTTCATTCCAATCCGAAGCTATCAATTTACTGCAATAAAAAAAAAAAAAAAACAATTTACCGTGGAAAAATCACCCCAAAACTCGGCATAAACGGTTTTTCCGCACTTTCAAGTGGCAATCTCAGTTGGAAACTCTCAGTTGTATTTACCATACGAAACTATTCTATCTAGTTCCAATGGGCCACTAAACCGTTCCAAGTTAAATTTTACACTTGTCGACGTGGAACACAAATAAATCGGCCGATTTAGACGCTCTACTCGTTGCAGCCAGTCGGTAAGGAGTACCTTAAGAGCTTGGCCTAAACTATAAGATTTTAAAAGTTTATTGTTATGTTATTTATATACTTATGTGTTTAAATATCTAGGATTTTTCTGTGTTTCTGTGCTAATGAAGGTAAAGTAAGTACCTATACCTACCTACCTAAGGTTTATCAAAGACTTACAATGCTACTTACATTTAAAATTCATACTAATAAAATACTAATGATACCCAAAAATACTAATGTTATGAGGGAAGAGGGAGAGTCATGTAACGAGTAGAATGTTAGATTTGAATGTGGAGGGATGTAGCAGAAGAGGCAGACCATAGAAAAGATGGATGGACTGTGTGAAGGATGATATGGATAAGAAAGGAGTGAGTGATGAGATGGCTGATAGAGCGGAGTGGAAAAGAAAAACCTGCTGTGCTAACCCCATATAAAAGTGGGATAAGGGCAGGGAAATGATGAATGATACCCAAAAAAACCATTACCTATCTAGACTTAAAAATAAAAGCTTTACAGAAAAATCAATAAAGTGAATTAAACTTCCTTTATATTTCATGCTAATAAATAAATAAATAATGCAGGACATTTCACACAACGTCATCTAGCCCCAAACAAACTAAGCAAAGCTCGTACTATGTGGACTACGTAACTGATATACTACATATATACTTTTTCTTTGTAAATACATATTATACATAGAAACACCAAGTCAAAAAAGTCAAAAGTCAAAAACCGCTGAAACGTCTTAAAACTAGGTGATTTTACTCCTGTTCCTTCGCGACCAATACCAAGACCTAAGATAAATATTTGCAGATCATACATACATTACTATAAGTTTACCTAATTAGTTATATTTCTCGCTCGCTGTAAAACCTGTATTTCTGAAAATAAACGTTATTTATTTATTATTTATTTATTTATTTACATTTATCCCGCGATTGGGATCGAATCCGCAACCTTCTGTGAAACAAGCGGGCTTTCACCCACTGCGCTACAGAGGTCGTCAAAAAATAAAAAGTTTCACAACTTTATTCTCTAAGAATATTTCATACTCTTTACGCTACTTCTATCGAATATGCACTGTATACTATCAAAAGAGACAGCTGAATCTAGAAATAGTTTACGCTGCCGCGTGTACCTTGGCGGTTCTAGAGTCCAAGCTCTCCACTTCTCCAGGCAATATTTTACAAGCACCAACGGACGACGGTAAACGATCAGCCCTGATTGCAGGCTTTAGTGTCTATAATTTAGAACAGAGAATAGCTGGATTAAGACTTTCAGTGCCATGCTAACTGGCTGTTTACTTATTTAAAAAAGTATAGATAGATAGATAGAAAATACTTTATTGCACACCACATAATAAAAATAAACAAAAATGGAAAACTAAACAAAAAACACAACGACATACAATCGGCGGTCTTATCGCTAAATAGCGATAATAGTATATAAGTAGTATATCAGTTATCTGGTTCCCATAGTAGAAGCTTTGCTAAGTTTTGGGCTAGATGATGTTGTGTGAAATGTCCAGCATTATTTATTTATTTATTTATATAACTTGTTTTGTAAACGTAAAATCGTAAACAGGGTGACCCTGTTTCCTCGACTGTATCCCCAAGGCGCGGTAGACATTCTCTCAGATCTTTATATTCCAGATCCTTTGAAGATGTCTAAGGGGGTAGTCAGAGGCATGTACAAACCCATATTTGATACATGCCCACATCTTGCAGAAGTTAGTATTCCATACGTGACAGGTTGCAAGCCCATCGCCGCCTATAATACTAACTGGTTTCCTCACGATGTTTTCCTTCACCGTTCAGAGCCCGTGTTAAAGCGCATATAAATTTTACGAAACGCAAAATCCATTGATGCCCGGCCGGTATTCGATCCCACGGCCTTCGGATTGAAAGTCGAGGTACAACTCCATTCGGCCAACATAACTAACTAACATAACTTGTTTTGTCCGGATGAAAATGAGCTTCAATCCGAGTTCCTCCGGATCCGGATCCGGGTTATTTTAGTTCTTCATTACTCCTTAATTGAAAATAGTTTTAAGAACAAGATTTCAAAAGCGAAAGAAGATGGTCCAATACATTTTGTTTTAAATCACCCAGGCTACCTATCTATGTAGATGGTATCTGCCCAAATATTGAAGTAGAATTCCTCCTCATCAAACAAAAACACTTGATAATGGTATTCCAAACAGTCATGAAATAGTTTGACTTCGAGCACTCGCAAATATTCCAAAATAAACTCAAAGTTCAATCGTCTGTTGAACTTGCCTGCATTATTATTTCTAAGGGTCATTCAACTCCATCTAGCGGCCGTCAGTGCAAGCAGGCTTGCGGTCGGCTTGAATCAAACGGCCTCTGCTGACTTGACGAGAAACGTAAATTAACACGAAACAGCATATCCGGGTATGTCGTCAAATGTTCGGTGAAGTTTTTATCCGGATATTCGAAGAAAACTGGGTATAAATGTTTTTTGGTTTAACCTTCATACACTGAATGCTGAAAGAAATAATGTAATAATCTTGATGTCTAAGCCACTTTGTTCATATTGTCAACTACTCATTTTCCAAAATAGTTCCTAAGATTGTTTTAAATTAATTATCTTCCCTGCCTACATAATATATACCAAATAATATAAAATAAAATAAAAATTAACAAAAACGCTACACGCAGCAATAACTAAAGCTAAAATAAATCGAAGTATCAAATGTAGAAAGCTTAACCGGGTTCGAGCCAAGCCTAGCCCTGCCACCCGGGTCGCTACCGTGCTGTGCATATTATTAAAACTTACATACGAGCAACTTTTGGCAATTGTTCGGCGATTTAGTGAAGATGGAAAAGAGTAATAACTGCTATTACTACTTATATCAGTATTTAACTTACACCAGAGTTTGCTAATAACTTAAACGAACCTACAGAAAAGCGGTTATTGCTTAGTCTTGATTAAATGATGAGTTAAGTTTTTTAATATGTCCAAATCACTCTTGACTATATTGTATATTTCTCTGAATTGTTCTCTCAAGCACAAGTCATTATTGCAGGAATTTAATAATAATAAATAATAAATAGTAGGACCGCTGGGGGCTGGGATCACTAAGAATAAGCCTTGAATCAAAATCCTACTAATTTTTTGAGCAATTTAAATTGCCCGTGTCCCAACCCTTTCAGGACATGGCAGCAGTATAGCAGTATCTGGATATCCGGATTAAAGCCTTAGCGAAGCCTTGCCTCTGTTTATAACATATTATTGCGCTCATGAATATTCCCAGTTAGTGTTGATTTGTTGGTGCTGGTTGATTGGGGCTCAGCTTATTTGTGTTTAAAATAACTTAATAGAATTCTCACTGAGACAAATTCGACAAAACAGTTCTAGAGCATGCATCAAATGCAAGAAAAATCCTTTCAGCTGGTTTCAAAAGAATATTTTGTTGTCATGTTTTAGAACTGTTTTGTTGAATTGGCTATATTTATACAAATTGCTATACCTACCTAGTATACTTAGTTTTTAAAGTCTATGATTGCTGAATTTTGGGCAGAGTGATTAAAAAATTACTAACAATACCCATCACATCTTCAAAGCAAGGTTCTTACTAACCCAAAACGTTTACCCGGATATGCCGACGAGCTAGGCATATCCGGGTTAAGGGTAATGACTACCACGTTTCGCGTATTGATTTATGAGCGTTTAGCTCCTATTAGCAGAGGAGAGCATTTATCTTTGTTGCCAGTCGGCACCCTTGTGTGGATTTTGATTGCTAGGACTATATATTATTATGTATAACCTTCCAACCGCAGCTTCGTTCACTGCAGCATAATGATATGTTTAGCCTTCATTTTACTACCAAGCTTCATATTATTCCAAGTTTCATCTAAATCAGTCATCTGGTGTGAATAAATATGTATACTGTTCATACTCGTTATAGGTTGTCTGGAAGAGATCGTTTTTAGCGATAAGGCCGCCTACTACTACTGCTACTTGTTACTTTGTTATTTTGTGTTTCTTTTATGTTTCTTCTGTGTACAATAAAGTTTTTATCTATCTATCTAATAGGTACTAATAAGTAAGATTTTTGGAGAAGAATACTTTTGAAGGCGCAGCTTTGTTTATTTATTTCAGACTAAACTAATGGTATGAGAGCTAGCAACTTTGGGAAAACAAGAATCTCAGGTATTATGCAATTTAATCAATTGACAACATTAAGACTTACATTTTCATTTCATATCCTTTAATTAATACATTTATTTGCTTGATCTAAGTTATGTCGGTACCAACACTCCTCTATGAACTGCCAGTCGTGCCTTGTTGGACACTTTCCGACTGCTCATAAAATCGTGGAGTGCCCCATTCACTCGGTTTCCAGCATTCACTCTCCTTTCGATATCCTCATCGTACTTCCCATCTCTTGTAAACAATGTCCCCAGATACACAAATTCTTTCATTACACCGACATTGATGTATGGAAGTGAAAGTTGGGTGTGGCAGAAAAAACATCAGAGTAGAGTGAATGCTGTTGAAATGAGAGCGTTGCGTAGTATGTGTGGGGTAACGTTGAAGGATAGAGTGAGAAATAGTGTGATAAGGGAACAGTGTGGAGTGAAAGAAGATGTAGTGTTGAGGATCGAAAAAGGTATGTTAAGATGGTTTGGGCATGTAGAGAGGATGGATGACAGTCGTTTGACAAAGCAAGTGTATGAGGCGAGTGTGTATGGGACAGCTGGAAGGGGAAGGCCTAGGCGAACCTTCTTGGATCAAATTGGCGACATTTTGGAGAAGGGCCAGGTAAAAAGTACCCTAAACCGACGAGCATGTATGAAGAATGTAATGAGAGTGAATGAGGCGAAAGTTGTGTGTCAGGATCGTAGCGAGTGGAGATCCGTGGTCTCTGCCTACCCCTTTGGGAAAGAGGCGTGATTTTATGTATGTATGTATGTATGTATGTATCTAAGTTATTGATGTATTTCTGGTTCATGAATTTGCCAGCACAATTTAACATGTACAACCAAACAATAGGAAAGTTCTGGCGTAGGGTTTCAATTAAACATGGTTACCTGATATCCGGAGAGCACGAGAGTGATGTCTAGTTAAGCACCAGTTTAAACGGATATGTATAAGTTATTACGAGAACTTATCAGATAAACCACATATTATTTTAGCTTCCGCTGGCGGTTTGCCCGCTTCGATGGCATGTTTTAATGTTTAATCTGATAGTTCATTTTAAATATTTCTTCCGATGAGTTTTATAGAGTGTTCGCATTGTTTACCTTCTTTATAAGTACACGTTTTTATTGTCAAATAAAATTTAGTAAAAAATGTGTTAGAACTAGTGCTAAGGGACTAAAGCCGGATCAAATACCGGGCACTAAAATACATTATTCGAAATATTCTGCTGCAATGAAATATTTGCAAACACCCAACGAACAGGAATAAAGTTTTAGCATTTTCGAGTGCGCTATATCCGGTTTCCCGGTAAGTACAGGGCCATTGCTATAAAGCCGCAGCAGGATCAAAAACCCGGATATGTGAATATTATATGCATTAATAGCTGAAGTTTCTATAGAGAATTGAAATTTTCGATTGGTTTGTATGTTAAACATAAATTTAGCATACGGCGTGACAGATTATGGATTGAACTACTTATGGCAAAAATATTTAAATTATAGTTTGCGCCAAATTATCAATTCCAACAAAGAAAGTGTTATAAATAAACTTACCTCTTCATAAATGAATTAATGTCATCCTACCCCCAGCTAACGAAGTTTTCCAAGCCATTTTAATTTTAAACTAATGTAAGCTCCCCGCACAACTCCTTCAGGCTGACATTAATAATGACAAGATGAAAAGTAGGCCAAGCATCTGACAAGTATGAAGTGGCCTAACTTCACAAGGGCATCTCGACTTAAGTTGCGAGGCATGATGTTCTCGCTGGGGAATAAATTAAAAATAAACTTTGAACCCGGATAAAAAACGAACCGGATATAAATCAAATTGCAAGTTCATTTCGCTGTTTAAAATTAGCATTCGAACAACAAAAATCAGCCGGTTATAAATCAAAAGCCGGTAAGATTAACCGGGGCATATCTTCACCTTAACCGGATTTTACCGGTTGTCGTTGGACGTGGAGTGAATACTTAAGTTGTTTTATCCGTTTATTTGAGTACATGATAATCTTTTTTTGTTACTTGCGGTCTTGATATCATCTGCTAGATTAGTTTTCGATTGTACCTATGGAACAATGGTTTTTGTGTAGGAACAAAGAGAGTGTGCATAGAATTCTCTGAAGTTTACTTGCAATGAGAATGTCAAATTGGTATTATTTTGGTATTATTACATTGTATTCGTAACACACATTCGTCATATAGTTAAGGAAACAACTATTAAGTTAAACAATGATTATTGGCATTGAAGTTAGTCAAACGAAGATTTCATGATAATACACCTCTGCTTGCCATAACGTTTTAGTGCCTGATCCAACCTAATGGAGAATTCCATAGCATCTAATTCCATCCTCTCAGCCTAGTTACAAGCTTACTATGATCCGGTTCAGATCAGGTTAAACTGAAATGCTTTCTTCAAACAAAGGTTAACTTGTCTATCTCAAAAGCTTATTTCGTACTCAAACTAAGCTTCAGAGAGATACTCCGAAATGATTTTACCATTTCAGAATTTACACGGCTTTAGCTGGCTTTAAATCCGCAAAGAGTAAAGTTAAAATGAAAAGGAGATTTAAACTGAATATTTTAGCGCCACCTCACAGAATTACTTTAAATTCTTTCATCAACAAAATGGATTCAAGATGTAAGTATAGCGCCAATCCGCTGCATAAACAATTTCCGCGTTATAAAAACACTTTCTCATGATGCCTTTGAAGTTTCACGCAAATGGAATAAAATATAACGAAGTAAAGATAAAATTTCTTAGAAACAAGACTCAATTACAGCGCCCCCCAAAATTCTTTGATCGCACAATTGATACCCGGATCTTAAAATGTCTAAGGAGGTTTTATGCAATATTTTTATAAATTTTATGAAATTACTGCTATATCCGGATTTTAGTGTTATATCCGGATACATTTGACACGGCAACTTATAGTTAAAGTTCATAAATGAGATGAATCAATTACAAACATTCTAAATTGTAACAGAAATGAAGTCTTCTTGTCAATTAAGTCATCATGTCAGAGAAATGTGATGAGACGGGCTTGTCTTGTCTTATTCTGAGCACAATATCTCATCATTAATTCCCAGTGAACTCAAATACAATACAGAATCAAGTCTTCCTTTTTTATATAGCCTTTAGACTTTTAAGCAAAAGCCGAGTTGAGGTTTAGCACGGAGACCAATTATAGTCTGGAATATCACAAAAGCTTTTTATACGCGAAAAGTAAGGTATTCCTCCTCCCAAAAGACCGCGGGTAACACCGAAAAGCTAATCTTCATAAACTAATGCATGTCTTCCCAAAACCTCCATCCAAAATGTCACGGGCGACTGCATAGGAAATTGGACCGGAAATTGACCACGTGACGCGGCCGGACATGACGTCATCGAACGTGATATGAACTAGCCAATCAAGCAGCATTCAATTATAGGGCTGTCGGGGCACGTTGTATTTGATTCGTCTCGTTTAGTTCGCACGTGTTCATTGATTTTGGCTTCTACAGCTTGATTTTGAGTCTTGGCTTAACTTACCGTCCGATGGTGTTATTAAAATACTTATCTCATTGTGACAGTCATGCAGTTTGGTCCATTTGGTTAACATGGTTATTCAATAATACAACCAAGTAAGTAAGTTCGTATGAGTCAGAGGCCAACTCTGGTGACGGAGTTTTTAGGCCGCCTTAAGGCCTCCGTCATGTCTTAACGACTTAAATAGCCGGCACCGACAATTTAACGTGCCCTCCGAAGCACGGAAGCGCTCAGATGAAAATGTCACCGTCACCCATCCACATGCTGACCGTTTTCTTAACTTCGACGATCTATCAAGAACGACTAAGTAAGCACGACCTCAAGCGCTTGAGGCTCGTTGATAAATAACAATCACCAATCGTTTTTCAAACCTCAAAAGAACCTTAAGAGTTCAACGAACTTTCGCACAATATAATTTTTCTGAGTAGGTACCAATAGCCGCAGGTAAGAGCTTCAAGTATTCTTATAAAACGAAAATAATAAAAAGCATATTTCAGAAGTAATCAAAACTTTTTAATGGATGCCACTAAAATAAAATTTTACTTACGTCGTAAATTAATTGAATCCAAGTTTAAAGACATCGCTTCAGAATTTATCAAACTTTTTAAGGTTGATTTTTGAGGTTGATCTACAATTCAATTCAATAAACCAAGTGTGACGATTTCATCACACAGTGCGAATTGCCATGCTGATATTTACCCCACTCGGTAGCACGTTAATTTCAGCGGGATGTCTGATCAGAATCAGCCCCATAACCATGATACAAATAGAAATAGAAAAAAATTGAAATGACGGATAATTTTAAGACCATCTACATCCAATGCAATAATTACCAAACCTGCATACACATTATGTCAAGTATCGCGGCATGTGAGTTTCTGGCATTATATGTATAAAAGATACTAGCTGTCCGCGCGGTGTTACCCGCGATCCCTCGGAAAAACTTCACTTTCCTAGGATAAAATATAGCCTATGTTCATCAGGGATAATGTAGAATTCTATTGGTGAAAGAATTTTTCAAATCGGTTCAGTAGTTTTGGAGCCTATTCATTTCAAACAAACAAACAAATCTTTCCTCTTTATAATATTAGTATAGAAGATAAAATAGTTTATTTTTTGCCCCAAAAAAGAAATTACACAGAATGTTGAACAGTTACAAAAAAGGTCAAAAATGGCAACTAAAATGGCCACCATTGTTATAGCAGCACAGGTATGCTACTACTGGTCTTCCGTGACGCCAGTATCAAACTGACGATTTACTTATAGCCAGGAGCTATTCTTTTTCTATTTGTAACATCGCTAGGGGGCAGATCTAAATCTCTAGCAAAAACGTTGCCCCCTACTGATTCATTGATAGCATAAAACAGTTTATTATACCAGATACGAGTATTTCACATTATAAAATGGAACACGCAAGCTTAATTAACCCGCCCGCGGTGCAATATCCGGCCGTCTCTTCTCGATAACGTGTGCACCCGGATATAGGATAAAGATAGTTTCATAAGTTAGTATAACGCTTGCCCGGGTTTCGTTTGGAAATAATGTCGTTGTAGTGTTTAGACACAAACGCATTCCCAAACTATCACATTTATTAATAACTAGCTGCGCTCCCGCGGTGTGACCTGCGGTCCCATGGGATAACTTAATTTTTTTCAGGATAAAAAGTAGCCTATGTCCTCTGGTATACAACCTTTATCCATGCCAGTGGTTAGGGCGTGAAAAGGTAATAAACAGACAGACAGACCAGTCAGACATTATATTATATTGTAGTACATAGCACATTTATAGTATAGGTGCATGTATGGATACGAATGGTAATTTAGATTTGGTTATTGAGACTATAAACTTATAGATGAGACTTTTATGATAGAATGTGAAGAAAATTTATTTATTTTATTGTTTTTTATTTCAGGTACGATTGAGATGGATTTCTTGCCGGTTCTTCGCAGGGTAAGAGTTATTTCTAGGAATAAAAACACTGTACGTAAAGGAATAGGCACTTATCTTAGAATTATAGATATAATCGGCATCATAAACCCTAGGTGGAGTTTTAAGGCCTCCATAGGGCCTCAGTCAGACGATTGATTAACTGCAACCGACACTCTAACAGGCCCTCGCAATTGATAATGGCACTAGCAGTCACCCATTTTCACCCACGAGCCTGTTTAAATTGAAAACTTCTTTAGGCTCGTTGGGCATTTTTGAGATGGGAAAAAACCATCAAACTGTGTCACGTGACTGTTACCGACACCTCTCACTATACCTTAATTTCGTCATACATTGTATCGTCAGGATGGCCGAAGCGATAAAGCTCTGGCTTCTGAGTGAGACAACCGCGTGTTCAAGTCCCAGTAGGACAGAAACTTTTTGCACTTTATATATTTTTTAGTTTAGAACCATTATGCCGGCCACCCACGATCCAGTCTACCGTCCAGTTTGCAGCGCTGCAAACTCGATCAAGTCGGCAGAACGAAGTTCTCTTTCGCTTGTCATGCACACCCATACCAATACACCGTCAAGTTTACTGGACGCCGCATCCAGTCCGCTGCAAACTTGATCGTGGGTGGCCGGCATTACCGAAACCTCGTTCAAGTTCACAGCGGGTTTTTTTGTCGCAACTACTAACATTGTATTCGTACATAGGTAGGTATTCACTCGTATGTCGAAAAGAGTGTTTGAGTCTCCAATTTGGAGAACACTTATACCCAAACAAGGGACCACTCAGCTTTATTTAATTTGAGCGACACATGTTATCATTCGAGTGCTTTTATAGGAAGTGCTTTTTGGCAATGTTCGTCAGGTGAATAGCAATGGCCGGCCCTTTGTTGTGTAATGTGTTTCTGTGGTTCCGTAGGATTATCTATAGAGCTTGCGATGGACGTATGTATTGTCGCTTTTCTGTGAAGCTTTTATCCTGGGGCTTAGATACAACTCGCTCGAATTTACTCTTACATACATACTTGTCTCATAAAACCAAGTATTTTTTTCACGCCTAGGTACAGCACCGGGAGGCAACTGATGCCTACACTCGACGGGACGTCTTAGAACATTGTTTAAGATGGAATAGGCTTGCCCAGCACCTTATTCATCTTCTTAGTTTAAAATAAAGTCAATAAAAAAGAACAAAACAAATCAAGTTCAATCTTTATCTAGAAAAAGTTCCACTAACACATTAAATTGTTTATCTAAACTCATTGCTTCTGCGCAATTAAACACAAGATCGTCCTAACAAAAGTACTTAAAGAAGTGTTCGGTCCCGTTATTTGTCTTCCGAAGAAAGAAATCTTTTCTTTTAAAATGGGTGAAAATTTTCAAGCTACCTGGATGTGGACTGAATTTTAAAAAGGCTGTTTATTAGAGTTCGGTTCCTAGTTCATATTGTTTTAAATGTACCTACTTATATTAAGTGTACTGACTTTGCTATTTTGAAATATTAAAAATTACTGGACTTTTTTAGGGACATTTCAATCTTCACTTCACTTTTTTTGACGGGAATGTCTCATTCTCACTTGTATTTTCTACGAACAATATTGAAGTTGGGTTTTTAATATTTTAAACGTAATTATATACCAACAACGCTAATAGAAAACACAATGTCGGTTCTAGAAAATTCTCACCATTTCCATAATACACTCTGATTGTCTGAAGTTTTTCCTCAGCCTGTATTTTATACTCTATACAGCAGAAACCTCTGAAATTTATATCCCCTTCGCAGTAATATGGTCGTCATATCTGGAATAATCAATAGCTCATGGACTGCGACATTTCTAAGGCGTTTGACACTCAATTTGAACCCTTATTCCCTTCATGAACACATCCATAAATTACTGAGGGTCTCATAACTCGTGTGCAGAGTGACTATAGTCACTATACATAGTGTAAGTTTTAGTGAGGAGAGAAATGGTACAGATACTTATAGAATAAGCAGTGCATTCAAATCATGGTTCTAAATAGCTTAACCCAACGTATGCATTTTATGATCATACATCATTGAGCTAGGATACCTCAATGTCATACATCTCATAATCGATCCAATCCAATCGTTTAGTTTCCCTTCAAAAATCTTGATACTTTTTGACCCATTTCCCGGCGTCTGATTGAGCAGACTTTTACCATAAACAGGCGCCTTATTGTCTAATTTGAAATCCATTCCCAGTTTATATTGACCCTATGTATTGACGACCTCTGTGGCGCAGTGGGTGAAAGCCCGCTTGGGACGCAGAAGGTTGCGGGTTCGATCCCCGCCGCGGGATAAATGTTTGTATGATCTGCAAATATTTATTTCGGGTCTGGGTGTTTCTATATACATATAATATGTATGTATTTACAAACAAAAAGTATATAAGTAGTATATCAGTTATCTGGTTCCCATAGTACAAGCTTTGCTTAGTTTGGGGCTAGATGATGCTGTGTGAAAATGTCCAGCATTATTTATTTATTTAAAAAAAAAAAAAAGTTATCATCCCAATAGAGCTCCACCAATAACATAACACGAAAATGACAAAACACGTCATTTTCGCATTGTGCGATTGGTTGAACTCAATGATGTTGTATACTATAACCATTTCTCTGGTTGAGCTCTATTGCGATGATAACTGGGAATGCATTTCAAGTTAGACAATAAGGCTACAGGTGTCCCAATTTTTAACTAACAGCGATAAGGCCGCCCATTGTATTAGGAACTTGTACATACATACATACATAAAGTCACGCCTCTTTCCCAAAGGAGTAGGCAGAGACCACGGATCTCCAGTCGCTACGATCCTGACACACAACTTTCGCCTCATTCACTCTCATTACATTCTTCATACATGCTCGTCGGTTTAGGGTACTTTTGACCTGGCCCTTCTCCAAAATGTCGCCAATTTGATCCAAGAAGGTTCGCCTAGGTCTTCCCCTTCCAGCTGTCCCATGCACACTCGCCTCATACACTTGCTTTGTCAAACGATTGTCATCCATCCTCTCTACATGCCCAAACCATCTTAACATACCTTTCTCGATCCTTAGGAACTTGTTATTGTTTTAAATGTTTTGTTTTTACTAATTTCTTGGTGTACAATAAAGTGTTCATTCATGAATTCAACCCAAAGTTCTTCTTGTCATGGCAGTAGTTCTTTCGAGCCTGTCTATCTATCTATCTATTCAGCCCGGTTGCACCCACTGCTGAGTATAGGCCTCCTCTCTATATCGCCACTCTTTAGTGTTCAGAGAATTAGATGGTTTAAAGTTGGTTACCCCTTGGGATACCAATTAATTACGCTTTCTGTCCCACAACGCAAACCCGGAAAAATCTCCAGATGCTAAAATCAAACCATTAATTGCATCGAACTCACATCTTTTGCTGAACATCGATGAACGACTAGACATGAACTAACTCGATAAGCTAATGCAATCACGCTGTAATCCAGACCAGACTTGCCTGATTCGCCACTAATGCAGCTTTATAAGTTCGGATAGGCACTTAGTGGATACTTAGGCATTAAGTTTTAAGATGAGTTTACTTATGCTGATGTTTTTCCTATCGGTATCGATCATAGTGTTGTTATTCTTGTAATAATTATTATTTAATATTTATTTGGTTAATATAATTTTATTAACAACAGGTTTAATTTAAAAACAACAGGTCGAACATGGGTCAGACTAGCGCAAGATAGGGAAGGTTGGCAAGAGCGAAGAGAGGCCTATGCCCAGCAGTGGGATGCAAAAGGCTGCGGATGATGATGATGATGATGAATATTTATTTAAAAATTCATGAAAACTAGCAACTTTTGCAAGCACTATTAAACTAGATAATGATTTTAAAATGATCGGTGAAGGTCGTAGTTTCAAGTCCATTTTTGAGCGGCTAAAGGCACTCCGGCAAAATTAAAAAAAAACTCAAGTCAAGTCTCCCTCTACATTTTAATCCGAATATTCCAAAATGCTTAAGTACTCTCAGTATTTATTAGTTTAAGACTAGTTACTCAGATCGTATAAATGGCCGACAGTACTTAGGGTATAATCTAGGCTTCATTAGAATATCATATTAGAATAGGTCATCCCAAACCCAATTATCCGCGCGTCGAAAATGTATAACATTGTAATAATGCCTGAGCTTATCTTACTCAGAAACTCATTAGTACGTATAGTAATTAACTCAATATATAAATAGTTTACCAGCTACATCATCATCCACAGCCTGACTTCACCCTGCTGGGTATATGCCTTCCTAAGCTGGTGCTATCCACCACGAGCCTGCGCTAATCTGACCCATTGACGGCCCGCGACGTGAACAGTTCGTCTACCCATCTTGCCGCCAGACGTAACACCAGATAGATAGTCTGATGATAGTAAAGGCAGCGTTATGTAGTTAGGTATATCTTTTTCAATTATTATTATTATTATTAAGAATCCTCAATGTCCCACTGCTGGGCAAAGGCCTCCTCCACCTTTTCCATTCATCCTTATACTGTGATAGTGAGACCCAGTTGGCGTTGAATTTGGTGAGCTCCATCGCGTCCGCTGTCTGCCGCGGCGTCGTTGGAACATATCTGGGCACAACTCCGTGATCCGTTTGGCCCACTGGTTTCCTTCAAATACTTACTTTGTTTTGTACTAAGAGAACACATTATAGTTATCCAAATTAGATTGATTAAACGAGTATAATACAGAATGTGGCAATTTTACCACATTGAGGGCATCTACCTTTTGTAGTTTTGTCCTTAAGAAACCATACAAATAAGCGATATTTTCATGATCTATCTTAACCTGAATAAACTTGGACAATTTTTGTGCTTTTAAAATAAGTGGTCTGAACGACTTTAATAAAGCTGCATGGCCTTCTCCACTACGATTAAGACCATACAGTCAAATTTACCTTAATAATAATTAATCTCGCAATTAAAATTGTTTACACCATTTCTTTTGTATTGTACGCAGCCAGTGAACGAACTACGCTCGCAGACTCAATATAAAGTCATCTCGCTCGCACTGCGTGCACGAGCGCGGAGAGTGGCTGAGACAGTATACCTTTTTTTTTTTTTTTTTTTTTTTTTTATAACGTCAGAAAATCCATTATGGATACCCGACCGCCGTGGGGACAGCGGAAGGGTTATGTCGGACTCTCACCGACTAAAAACTGACGCGTGGCCGGCCTCCATGCTGGTCAAGGGGCTCCGCGATCTCCTACGGAACACAGCGGTGCCCCTCTCGCATTTTGCCTAAGCACTGTCCCGGGAATGGCACCCACAGCCACGCCCGGCACCCTCGCGGTGCTTACGGCGGCGCTCGCCACAGAGCGCCGCCGCCCTCCCGGGGTCCGCATCGTGGACAGTCGAAGTCCCCACTTCAACCACCCGCGGACCCGGAAAGTCCCCTGTTTGGCAGGGGATACCACTCCGCCCCCCTCACGGGGGGGCAGGCGGTGCGGGACGGCCGTTAGCGCCCCGCCTCCGCCTCCTTCTCCGAGCGGGATCGGCCCTCTCACGATCCCGCTCAGCCGCCTCTTTCTGGACCAGAACGGCTTCACAGAAAGAGGCCACGGCCCTCCAGAGACAGTATACCTACACGCGTTGTTTTCGCAGTTTCTGCAGTTCCCTACCGTCATTGCAATAATGCGAGCGTGGTTAGCGAACTTTGCTGTACAGTTCTAGTGATGTGTTGCACAAATTGTTAGCTAAACACCTACCTACCTAAGCCTACCTATTAGTTAAGACGAATATGAGTGCCTACTCAAACCTATTAAGGTTTTCAGGCACAATATTATGATAAATATGTAGTTACTCAAGTAAAAAAAAAAAAAAAAAAAACACCTAATTAATGGTAATAAAAGTAATAGCTAATGCAATATCTGTGTAATGGGCCGTAGGAAAGGTGTTTTACCGCAAGTCTATAAAAATATGGGATATTATCGTAGCTTTAAGTATAAAGCTGGTTCACTCTTTAAGGACTGATGAGCCATGCGCAAAATAATCTATCTTTTCAATGTGTCACCTAATTGAAAAGATAGATACATATCTTTTGATCGCTGCGAAGTATATCTATATTTTAGTTCCGTAGTTCAGTTGCCTATGTCATTCTCATCGCTCCAATCGGTATTCATTCGTAACTTGCCTTTTGAACTAAGTAGTCCAATCTAGTCCAATGAATCGCCTGTCTGCCTCTATCGTTCTTGCTCGCAACGTTCGTCTCGCTCATTCGCCGCGCTGAACTACGGAACTAGAGATATGATTGTATTGAATTTGAACTAGTGAAGGAAGAACTAAACGCAAAAGAAGTATTCCATTTGAACAATTCGTTCCCTAACTACACATGACTACTGACTATGATTGTACGAATAACGATCGTCGAAACATAGTCATTTCACTAAAAGCTCGAATGAGCTAGATTAAAAAGTAGTAAAGTGTAAATAAGTCTATACTGTTCATTGAAAATGTCGTAGAAGTAGTAGAAGATTGTCCAATGCAATGAAGGCTGAAAGTATTGACTGCTATCTACGCCGAAAGATTTCGTAGCAAGACGTAGCATGCTACGCAATTAAGCTACGGTGTGCAGTATAAGAAAAAAGCATTTAATAACTTGACCATCGCGTCGTAACAATAATCCTAATGATATTCCAGGGTAGTGACCCTGATCTACAGCTATTTGAAGTTTCATCCAAATTATTGAATCACAAACAAACATTAGTACATTTATTATTATTAGTAGGATAACAAGATATTTGTTTTTAATTTTGGTGTTGTGGTAGCATAGTGTCTATAACCCACGACATATGAGCGAAACCGCAGGTGGTCTGCTATTTTATAATAAAACCAGCTACATCCATCAGCTATGTCATTATTTTATTGTTTATGCTACCATAAAGTTTATAATAAACGGGCGCCAGTAAAAAGTGTTGTAAAATCCCCTTATTGCGTGATCCGAGCCGAGGAAACGATTTTTATATTCACTTATAGTTTTTTTTATCGAAAAACGTAAAACTTATAGTTATGAAAAACAACAATAAACACAACTAAAAACGAATCATCATCGTCAGCCAATAGCAGTCCACTGCTGGACATAGGCCTCCCCCAATGAGCACCATGCGCCCTGTCCTCAACTCGCATCCAGCTTCTGCCAGCAGCCTTTCGCAGATCGTCACTCCACCTGGCCGGAGGGCGTCCTACACTACGTTTGCCGAGTCGCAGTCTCCACTTAAGAACTCGTTTACCCCAATGGTTATCGCTTCTTTGAAAAACGAATACTCAGTTTGAAATCGAAAAGGGAGTGTTGATAGTGCATGGACAAGATGGACCGATGACATTGTAAAATTTACGGATTGTACATGGTTAAGATTTGCTATCCTGTGCAAATCTTGACCACGTACAATCTGTAAATTTTAAATAGGAGAATGGCATCTATGCTCCAGGATAGTTTTGTCGTGTCCCTAGTTTTGTCTTTTAAATTACGCCAAAAATAGGCTCCTTTTGTGTAGGTGCTATAGGGTCTAGTTAAGTGTAGGCATAGTTGTCTCCTGACGCTGTAGGCCTAAATTATGTAGATAGGTCAAAATACTCAAACTACTTGTCAAAGCGAGGTACATCGTTAAAACGGTCATCAAAGCATCCTGAACTTATTTCCATATTCGTATCCCAAAGGCATATGTGTATAAAGGTTTAGGTTGTTTCAATTCTGACACCGTCTTTAACGGACGTAAAATTTAACCATCATCATCATCCACAGTCAATCCAGCCCACTGCTTGATGTAAGCCTCCCGTTTACGTCATTCATTCCGGTCCTGTGCCTCACGCATCCATAACAGATACTTTTTGTGATCCACCAATCGCGTAATGTTTTGAAAACAACAAAATAGGAATACCCTGGCGGTAATAATTTGTCCGGGCAATCGATTTTTGCTGCACGGTATATTTTTATAATATTATGGCCGTAATTTAATGTTAGCAGATATTCAAGAAGACAATATTTAAGAGGTTTTACGTCCTGCCTGGCTCTATGAAATATTCATTTGAATAATCTGCTGGACGGTCGAATATTCGGCATGTGATGCTTATAAATTACTGCGAATTTTCATCATTGTTTTTATAGTTTTTTCATCATAAACATACATATTTAATGCTTGTACTATTTGCCAACTTTACTGTTTCAGTATATTTCCTTACGAAATATTTATGTATATTTTTATTTATTCTATAACATCCATCGATCAATCGAAGATATCATCCCGCTGGGCAAACGTCTCCCCCTTTCTCCAACCATTTCTCTCCTTCTAAATCTCTCACCACGCTTGAAGGCGCCAGGATCGACCCTCCAACGTTTCCTCTATACGTACTATTGTTAACATGAATTTAACATTATTTCATGATATTTTTCACTCCCGATACCCATAAATTCATTCTCAAAACAGTTACCTTCGCACGTGGAAGCTGAACATGACTCTTTTACCGGACTTCGGAGGCACGTGCACTATTCATCTTTCCAAAACGACAAATCTAGCAAATATTATGTTTATAGCACACGTTCAGTTGCAGCGACCGTAGAGCAGAAGTTCATAAATAAATTATTTTTTATATGTTAGTCGTGAGGTAATCTTTCAGTAGTCAGTCACCTCCACAGCTATCGACTATAATGTATTTTTATGGATAAGGCCGATCCTTAGAAGATGGTATAGCACTGATACGAGAGAGATCTTTATTACAAGTAAGGATACTGATTGCACAGCAGCGTGGAAAGAAATCAGGGAAACCAATTCTGTTGAACCATTAGTATCCTTACTTCATTGTAAAAAAGAGTATGACGGTCAGCGTGACTCTAAAACCAGCTTTAGGTGCTTGTAAAGGTAAACTTAGGTCGCTATCGCAAGTCGCGCTGACGGTCAGCGTGATTCTAAAACCAGCTTTAGGTGCTTGTAAAGGTAAACTTAGGTCGCTATCGCAAGTCGCGCTGACGGTCAGCGTGACTCTAAAACCAGCTTTAGGTGCTTGTAAAGGTAAACTTAGGTCGCTATCGCAAGTCGCGCTGACGGTCAGCGTGACTCTAAAACCAGCTTTACGTGCTTGTAAAGGTAAACTTAGGTCGCTATCGCAAGTCGCGCTGACGGTCAGCGTGACTCTAAAACCAGCTTTAGGTGCTTGTAAAGGTAAACTTAGGTCGCTATCGCAAGTCGCGCTGACGGTCAGCGTGACTCTAAAACCAGCTTTACGTGCTTGTAAAGGTAAACTTAGGTCGCTATCGCAAGTCGCGCTGACGGTCAGCGTGACTCTAAAACCAGCTTTACGTGCTTGTAAAGGTAAACTTAGGTCGCTATCGCAAGTCGCGCTGACGGTCAGCGTGACTCTAAAACCAGCTTTAGGTGCTTGTAAAGGTAAACTTAGGTCGCTATCGCAAGTCGCGCTGACGGTCAGCGTGACTCTAAAACCAGCTTTAGGTGCTTGTAAAGGTAAACTTAGGTCGCTATCGCAAGTCGCGCTGACGGTCAGCGTGACTCTAAAACATGCTTTAGGTGCTTGTAAAGGTAAACTTAGGTCGCTATCGCAAGTCGCGCTGACGGTCAGCGTGACTCTAAAACCAGCTTTAGGTGCTTGTAAAGGTAAACTTAGGTCGCTATCGCAAGTCGCGCTGACGGTCAGCGTGACTCTAAAACCAGCTTTAGGTGCTTGTAAAGGTAAACTTAGGTCGCTATCGCAAGTCGCGCTGACGGTCAGCGTGACTCTAAAACATGCTTTAGGTGCTTGTAAAGGTAAACTTAGGTCGCTATCGCAAGTCGCGCTGACGGTCAGCGTGACTCTAAAACCAGCTTTACGTGCTTGTAAAGGTAAACTTAGGTCGCTATCGCAAGTCGCGCTGACGGTCAGCGTGACTCTAAAACAAGCTTTAGGTGCTTGTAAAGGTAAACTTAGGTCGCTATCGCAAGTCGCGCTGACGGTCAGCGTGACTCTAAAACCAGCTTTACGTGCTTGTAAAGGTAAACTTAGGTCGCTATCGCAAGTCGCGCTGACGGTCAGCGTGACTCTAAAACCAGCTTTACGTGCTTGTAAAGGTAAACTTAGGTCGCTATCGCAAGTCGCGCTGACGGTCAGCGTGACTCTAAAACCAGCTTTAGGTGCTTGTAAAGGTAAACTTAGGTCGCTATCGCAAGTCGCGCTGACGGTCAGCGTGACTCTAGAACCAGCTTTACGTGCTTGTAAAGGTAAACTTAGGTCGCTATCGCAAGTCGCGCTGACGGTCAGCGTGACTCTAAAACCAGCTTTAGGTGCTTGTAAAGGTAAACTTAGGTCGCTATCGCAAGTCGCGCTGACGGTCAGCGTGACTCTAAAACCAGCTTTACGTGCTTGTAAAGGTAAACTTAGGTCGCTATCGCAAGTCGCGCTGACGGTCAGCGTGACTCTAAAACCAGCTTTACGTGCTTGTAAAGGTAAACTTAGGTCGCTATCGCAAGTCGCGCTGACGGTCAGCGTGACTCTAAAACCAGCTTTAGGTGCTTGTAAAGGTAATCTTAGGTCGCTATCGCAAGTCGCTCGTCTCAAAACCCACACCAAACACGTTATGCGAACATACGACTTTACGAAGAATTAGAGCGCGTGGATTTATTCTCAGAGCGTGCGCCTTAGCATCAAGATATGCATTTTAAAACGACTTAGGCACTAGGTAATGGCTTACTATTAGTATGTCCTTCGCTTTGGCTATGGATCAACTGAGTCTGAAATAAATGATTTTTATTTATTTTATTGTTTATTTATTTTGGCATCCTATGCATCTAAATACTAGTAATAGTTGTTGAACTTATAAAAGCTTGAACTAAATTTTTGCTGTTTAAGACCCCTCGCAGACTGCAGACTTTCTATCGGCCGATAGTTGAGACGGAATATACTTCGGCTCGTAATGAGTATGGAAGTATATTCCGTCTCAACTATCTGCCGATAGAAAGTCTGCAGTCTGCAGGGCTTAAATGAAGTTTTAATAAATATTGCTATTTAAAATGACAAATACACTTTGTTTTTTTCCACAGAATTGTAGTATCCCAATTCACTGGTTTTTACTATCGATTACGTCATTGCCTTTCAAACAAAACTATCAAAACAAATTGTTTTACTCATTACATAAAAATAATAATCCTAATTATCTATTCTGTTGAATATTTTAGTACGATACTCGTATTACTAGTTTTACATAAAAAATGCATGTCACTATCGATTGCAATTCCAATCGCATCCTGATTGGATGGAAGCACCTAATAAACATTCAAACACATGGGGCTTACCCGACTGCGAGGCTTAATGGAGATTATGCTTCCACCTTCAATTTGCATTTCGGCTATTTCCCGATTCTGTTTTCAGTTAATTGGAGTAGCATCGTTATACCTTACAAACATATACATAGATATACGAATATGTGCGTTTGGAGGTATATATTCAATCTAGCTGTAGTTGCTGTAATGTAGACTTGCAATACAGTAAACTATCGCGTCATGAGCACTGAATTTAAAGAGTAAACGGGCAACAAAAATTGCATCTTGCTGGCAATTTTTATTGACCAATATAGCTCAGTATATTTGCAACTCGGGATAAATCATTTGCAATCTAGCCAGTTAGACATTGAATATTGCAAGAAATATCTTGACAATACCGCCGGGCTACACAGCAATATTGCAGCAATTATTGCACTGTACTGCGAGATATAATCGGCAACTTGGTGGCTATACCATTGCAGCAAGAAATTGCCAAAAAAACTAGCCCGTTTACGAGCACCTAAGAGCTTCTTATCCCTGATAGAAACTATGTATGTGAGAGGGGATGCATCAGTTATGCCGACAAGGACCCATAGGTTAGACCTTACCGGTACACTTTACTTTCTGATCTCCTTTCACTTCTTTCTTTCTCTGACTCATTAAATTCATTCTTGGCCTTCCCACTACTCGTCTTCCATATATTGTATAGTTGTTTATCTTTAAAACTTAGCTCCACAACGCTAAATGCTAGAAGCATGTACTTACAACTCTAGATAGGTATATCACTTGCATTGTATGTTTGACTTCATCGCCCTGATTACTACCTACTCATAAGTCTCTAAGCGCGCGTCGTATACCAAAGATAAGCTCAAGTTTGTGCTTAAGCAATTTTCTAAAGAACGGTTACCGTAAGATTACCTCCATCTACAATAATTATGGCAAAAAACGTAGGATAGAGACTAAACAACAAGAAGACCAGGATGTTTTTGACGGGTTCAATCACATTTTAGCAAACATTTGTAGGTTTTTTTGTTTGGAACTTTCATGTATTTTCCACTTCTACGCTAAACTGTTCATTTGAGCAATATTCTATCAGGTTTTATATGAAAATCTAAAATATCTTTTATGAAGCTTCATTTGAAAGTATTTTGTAACTTGAATAACGTCGCTACAGCCGTCATCTGGCGTTGAAAGTATCCTTGAAACCTGTAGCTTTAAATTAAGGGACCCACACACGACAGGTGGCAATTTGGGCGGGCTTTTACCCAACATTCACAAGATAACACATGTGACAGGGCAAAAGTAGCCACTTTATTTTTCAACAAAGTAGCCTGCCCCAGGAAACGAATTAGTTAAAAAGTAGGTCATCCCGTGATGTTGTGGTTTGCATAATGTGACTTCGAAGTTGAGATACTTGTTGGAAGTTATTATTGTGACTTTTTGTGAGAAAAATATGTTTTTGATAAAGACTCACGGTTGCGTTGGCAGTTATTTGAAAACTCAAGGCATTTGGAGTGCTTTGGCAGTTATGAAACCGTCTTTGTTTCTAGTTCCTGTGTAAATGTTTAGTATCATCACATCCATAAGCAATCATTAAATTATTTCTTACCTTATTAAGGAATTGGTGAAATTCAATAACATAAAGAATTTAAAGGGGTAGTGAGAGGCACATACATACATATTTGGGCACCCACATTGAAAGAAAGAAAGACGTCTCTCAGTAAAACATTTTCAACGTGGAAACAAAGATTATTCGTCGTCGGTTGAAGTAACTCTCTCAAAAAAGGTTACGTAGTAGTTTTTCATCGTGACGCGTCCAGTGTTACCTGAGAAACACCATCAGTCACCATTGACAAGCGGCCCAACAACCTGAAAAGATTGATGTACCCGTTCTCGCTAAAGTGGGACGAAAGTGGACCATTTCCCCTAAAAAACAGCTTTTCCCCATTTCTCTGAACCCACACCGAAAGGTCAACGCATTTTTCTCCCGAACCAAAATATTCTTGTAGGAATTACTCAAAAAAATCCGGCTAAGGGTGGTGGCACATTTGTCAGCGCGCGCTTTAGAATCATAGAAATTATATGAAAGCTTGCACATTTAACACGTACGCGTATTTTTCATAAAATGCGGTAGGTATCTATCCGAATTTAATAGAACGCATTATTAATGAGGTCATTATGCGCGTACGGAATATACTGGTACTCATTGCTGCCTCATGCCAGCCAGACGGCCATGGAACAAAACTAAAGGTTTGCGTACAGTGCGCACGGTGCGAACACGGCCAGTGCCAACACGGTTAACGGATCTGGCGTGAAGATAGCCAGTGGCATTATGCTATACAATTAAGAATTACTTTTTAAACTCACACGATTGATAATCATATATCACGCGATCTCGCCCCGTCATTAATACAACAATTAAGAATGCTCAAAAACCAGACCCGGTACAAACGAAATGTAGCTCAAATTATGGACAAAAATGAGTAGTTTGATTCTACATAGGGGGCATCATTGAAATCGATAGCCTAAAGTGAAGCTGAGCATCTCATTCGAGAGAAGGCAGGGCATTTCTAGACCAAGCCAACTTCACGGTGACTAGATCCATCGGAGCGTACGGCGCGCGTGTCGCAAGTACGATTTTGACAAAATAAATGTGCCTTCACCTTAAACCCGGTATAATCCGGGTTGAGGCGTGGCGATCGCTGTGACAAATGGCCAGACGAGATGATGCCATTGACAGTAATAGGGTTGCTGCTATGGGGTGCTTAATAAAACCTCCCGGGTATATTTAGCCACGAGTACAGCCTGAAGTTGTAGCAATGGCTATTACATTGATATTGCTCGATTTTTCACTAGCAGAACATAAACAGAATGTTTTTACATTGTCTCTGTATCGGCCCGTCAATGAGTCAGATTAGCACAGAATTGTAGTGAACAAACGTAGGGAGGCCTATACCCCAGTATTTTATATACCCCAGTAGTGGATGAAGTCAGGCTGTGGATGTTGATGCTGATTGCAAAAAGAAGAAATCAAAAAGAGTTTAGCTTTCCAGACGATTCAAACAGGTCCTACTAAATAAAGCTTTTTGAATTTGTTTCAATTGCAACACCTATACAAAAACTGTTTGTTGAATTTTCCAAAAGAATTCCTATTAAATTCCAATTTACCAAAGATTTTAACCAAGATTTAGGCGGAGGTGATACAGGGGTCACAGGGTCACGACTGTATCCCCAAGGCGCGGTAGACATTCTCTTAGATCTTTATATTCCAGATCCTTTGAAGATGTCTAAGGGGGTAGTCAGAGGCATGTACAAATACATATTTGATACATGCCCACATCTTGCAGAAGTTAGTATTCCATACGTGACAGGTTGCAAGCCCATCGCCGCCTATAAGAATACTAACTGGTTTCCTCACGATGTTTTCCTTCACCGTTCAGAGCTCGTGTTACATACACAAAAAAACCTTCTTTGAATTTTCCAATACCAAGATTTTACTTACTATTTAAGCGGATATTTACAAAATCTCGAAAGACCCGTCCACCCGACCACATCTACAAATCAGCACAGAACACACGATTTAAACCGGCTCCAGGCAACCAGATATAAGTTAGCTTGAATAATCGTCGCGGTGCAGTTGCGACGGACGGACAAAAAACTTTGTGTACATAAAACTGAATAAAAGTGGCTAAGGACGTTTGTCTAAATGCGGGAGAGTTCCGTAGATTTATATGTTACATTAAAATTGACATTAGTTGTGGTTTATAAAAAGTATTTTTAAGGAAATAAAGTTTTTCACAAGACACTGTCTACTAGTGCCTGGGATAGGTATTTCTTTGGCTTGCTCGCTCAGCAACATAAACACCCTCTCAGCTTTTCAATACGTTTGACTGAGCTGCGGGTTATTTTTTTCAATGTTTATGAAATTTTTTTACACAGACAACATGATTCAACGTTTTTGACATTTACCTATAGAATATTTGTTGAAATTTCACACAGCGCCATCTAGTTCATCAAGAAAAAATTAGTTTCGCGACACTCGTGACTCAAACAATTCGCGTAATCAAACAAAGCTTGTTTATGCAGAACCCCAAAAATGCAGAGAAAAAAAGGGCGAAGAGTAATCGTGCCATATGAGACCGGGGGACGTTCAAAATGCACGGACATATGTGGGATTTGTACATTTTTCCCGCCATTTCGTGCATAGATTGAAATGAAAACTATGAATGTTTTCTACCGCGATTTGCTTGTATTTCATTTCACAGTTCATATTCTCAAAGCCTTGAATACTTTTATGTAGACTGGAGTAAGTACCAACAGAACTATTTTATTTTCCATAGATTTGGCATATTCTATCGTAAGTAATATTTTTTAAGAGTTATGAAGAGAGTTTGAAGACGCTGCATTTTCTTTTATCATACTTATCACCTCACAAACGTTCTATGACGACCGTTTGAATACGGCACCCTAAAACTAGGAAATAGTTTTACATACACATCTGTACAAGTACACAAACTGACGCCTGTTCCCGGAGGGATAGACATTTCAGCGAAGTTTAGAATGGCTAAAACGAATTGGACAGTTTTCAGCAATATTTCGAACAGTGCACATTTCAATGTAAAAGTTACGCAGCGTATTTTGTGAAGTTCAATGCGAAATTCGATGCAAATTATCATGGATATGGTTTGAGCCGCGTGCTGTGAGATATCGACTTTCAATCAAAATGTTGTGAGTTATAATCTCGGCCACGCATTCTTGAAATTCTTGAATGTGCCCACGTGAGCTCTAAACGCTGAAGGAAAACATAGGAAACCTGCAGTTTAGTCAATGTCACACGTAATGACCAAGTCTACTTCGTAGATACCTAAGGCAGATTTAAGCTGAGAGGATGACTTGTGGTGGGCAAACCTCATCATAATCATCAATCTATAACAGTCCACTGCTGGACATAGGCCTCCCCTAATGAGCGCCATTGCGCCCTGTCCTCAGCTCGACGCATCCAGCTTCTGCCAGCAGCCTTTCGCAGATCGTCACTCCACCTGGCCGGAGGGCGTCCTGCACTAGTTTGGGCAAACCTATTTCATCTCAAACAATGTCCCACGCACTACAATGTCCTATTGAGTGTAGTCATAGTTTCTCTAATGCCAGTAACTCAATCATTTTTGAAAGATGTTAGAAGAATTTCGAAGAATCGAACTTGCGTCTCTGCCAAGATAGAAAAAGATAGAAAATACTTTATTGCACACCACATTAAAAAATAAACAAAAATAGATAACTAAACAAAAAAACTTAACTATGACATACAATCGGCGGTCATATCGCTAAATAGCGATCTCTACCAGACTCACTTGACATGCTAGCAAGCTCGTCATTTAAATACACGAACCTCCTAAAAGCATCCAAGAATTTAAAGCAATTTCAAGACTAAAATAGGTCTGAAGAGGAAATTTTGCCTTTAACCAAATGAGCTTTTTACTAAAACGGGCCTTTTACACTAAACTGTAAGTCTAAATAGTGCATTAGTATGCATTTGTGTAGATTGGGCTTACGTTGTTGTGTATGCAAGACTTATTCAGCTGTGTGTTACAAAGAACGATTATGCGGTGTCTAGGGACATGAATTTTCCTATAGGAGTTTCTGGTTGACTTGCTTATTTCTTTTTCATTTAAGTATGTTTAAATTAAATTAAATTTATTTATTGTCAGACAACAATATTGGGACCATACAATGTTAAATACTAATTATTAAATTTACAAAATACAATAGAATGACATACAAATACTTACATAACGCTAATTTATGCCCATGGCTGGTTCATTTTGCAACTTAGGCAACACCTAAATATTTATATTTAACCTGATTTATTAGGGCTGACATCCAATGTCTTTGCATGTCATGCCTATGCGCCAGGGCCCTAATGAGACTGTTTGAGCTACCCAGTATTCTGCGTCTGATCGATGCAATCTTGTTGCGTATCACAGCATAGAAGTCATTAACATGTGCATCGGCGAACAAAAAATCGCATAAGTACAAGGAAATAGCACAAGGTTCCAAAGTTTGGAAAATGCGATATCTCAATATCGTAGCTTCACAAGTTCTTTTTTTTCCTTGGAGCCATTTGCCATCTATTATAAAAGACAGTGGCACTCCAGGAGTGCCGACAAAAGTGAAAACGTGAACAATTACGTATGCTATTTTAAATCGACAGGATATACCTATTGACGACCTCTGTGGCACAGTGGGTGAAAGCCCGCTTGGGACGCAGAAGGTTGCGTTCGTTCCCCGCCGCGGGATTAATGTTTGTATGATCTGCAAATATTTATCTCGGGTCTGGGTGTTTCTATGTATAATATGTATAAACAAAAAGTATATAAGTATAGTGTATCGGTTATCTGGTTCCCATACAAGCTTTGCTTAGTTTGGGGCTAGATGATGCTGTGTGAAATGTCCAGCATTATTTATTTATTTATATTTTTTAATCGTCAGCGGGAGCGCGGCAGGAAACGCCGTGGAAAGGCTCTTTACCGTGTTTAGTTACGGAGTTCAAAACTAGATGGCGCTGACGGTGGTGTCGGTTCAATGGATTCTTCCCATCTCAAAAATGCCCAACGCGCCTAAAGAAGTTTTAACTTCGAAAATACAATCTGATGCAAAGTGGTTTTACTCATCGCCGCAACGTTCGTTGATTATCGCTATTTTGTAACCTAGACTTTACCTAAGTAGCTCCGATAGCTTTCAGGATCATATTTTTGCGGTCGCTACATTATCTAGATTAGCTTCAAGTCAGAAGCAGAAGTCATTCAGACAACCTTGCTTTAGAAAAAATACACTGCGCTCTATTTTCTTCTGTTTCTCTTGCATTTTAAAGAAAACAGTTTACATTTATCCAGCTATATTTACTTTTTACGTGGTATAAATTTATGACGGTACGATAGGTATAACCTAAAATATTATGTTCTTCACCATACTATTTTTAGTTTATTATGTTATACCACGTTTATTAGTTTGACAACGAAATCACCAAAATAAAATAATGGCAGTCGCCAAAGATTTTTTATAAGTAGTTAGAAATGTAGTACAGAGCCACAAACTTATCTGGACCGGTGGCTAAATGAGGAACTAACGAATTTTATTGCAAAATTTATTTTTCTGGCAACAACAAATGAGATTACAGCGCCTATTCTAACTATAGCGCCACAAGTTTGTGGCAATAGTTAGAATTCCTTGCAGTCACCGCGCCAAAATAAACCAATGACAAACATTAACTTGGACCACACTTAGCTAGATGAGAAGGACCATGAAGCTTCAACTCAACTTCAAGGGTCATTAACCCCGCATACATCTTCTGAATGAGCCCTACTAATATGCGTTTAAAGTGCCCAAGTTGGAAGTTAGAGACTATGGTGGCACTATTTCTTTGGGACAACTATTTCTTGTTAAATTGCTATAGATTTTATTTTAAACTAACTTTAAACTAAGAGAAGTTTAAGATAAGTTTAACAACGGTATCACAAATCTCGTAGAGGTAAGCTTAATACGAATAATTTCAAAAATCTTTACGCGATCTCGTCCTGTTAATAAAAACTCTAGAGTGAGAAATAGTGTGGTAAGGGAACAGTGTGGAGTGAAAGAAGATGTAGTGTTGAGGATCGAAAAAGGTATGTTAAGATGGTTTGGGCATGTAGAGAGTAGTTCTATTCTATTCTAATATGGTGACAGCGAGCTGATCTGATGATGGAGTCATGAGCTGTTCAATGGAACTCCTCAATGTTTTTTTTTTTAATTTTTCTAAAAAATATATTTACTTTATTTTTAACCGACTTCAAAAAAAGGAGGAGGTTCTCAATTCGCCTGTATGTTTTTTTTTTTTTTTTTTTTGTATCATGTTACGCGATTACTCCGCCAATTGTGGACCGATTTTCAAAATTATTTTTTTGTTTGAAAGGGTATACTCCAGAGGTGGTCCCATATAAATTTTATTCCTGAGGGTTTGATAATTTGCCCGTAAAACTCTAAAAACCTTCCCTCCTAGCCATTGTAAATCGAATCGACAGATAAGTCTGACTCTCTATGCAATATGTCAAATTGACAATTTACTAATGCCAGGAACTCACGTGTCGCGAGACTTGACATAAAATGTATGCAGTTTTGGTAATTATTGCCTTTAGACGCCGGTGGAGCCTAAGCATTATCTGTTTAGCATTATTATTTATTTCTTTCTTTCAAGCTTATCGGATGATGGAGTCAAGAGCTGTTCCAGGGAACTCCTCAGACAGTGGGCTGATTGAGTTGAAACTCGGTTCGTAGATTAAGTATCATCTAAAATTTTCAAAAATGGCGACAACGAGCTGATCTGATGATGGAGTCAAGAGCTGTTCCAGGGAACTCCTCAGACAATAGGCCGATTGAGTTGAAACTCGGTTCGTAGATTGAGTATCATCTAAAATTTTCAAAAATGGTGACAGCGAGCTGATCTTATGATGGAGGGAACTCCTCAGATAATCGACCGATTTAGTTGAAACTCGGTTTGTAGATCAAGTATCATCTAAAATTTTAAAATATAGTGACAGCGAGCTGATCTGATGATGGAGAATGGAACTCCTCAGTTAATAGGTTGATTGAGTTGAAACTCACTACATCGGTCAAGTTTCATTTACTAATTTGAAATATGATGACTGCGAGCTGATCCGATGATGGAGAACGGAACTCCTCAGAAAATAGGTTGATTGAAATGAAATGTTGTACTTACATCGGTGAGTTCAATCAGATCACGGTAATCCATTAAAAGCTTGTACTTGATGATATTTAAAAAAAACTTATTCTTATTTAGATTTGTATGTATGGCTTATTGATTCCCTGAGTCACGCCGTGGTAGAGTCGAACATTGAAGTCGGTTTTTCTTTTTTTTTAAAAACGTAATTATTATACCTACAGCTTTTAGGCATCGCCCTTTTGACTCTGAATGAATGAATGAAAATACTGTATTGCACACCTAAACAATAAAAAACATGTACAATGACTGCCTTGACTGTGGTTAGTTAGTGTAGCATACGTTGCTTTCTGACGCTATATAAATATTCTAGAAAGATGATTGTTCTATGGACAAAATAACCTCGAATATATCTCTGAGCTTCGATATGCACACGATACCTGCATGAAATGTTCGTACTAATTTATTAAATTCATAATTACTCCAAAGCTTAAGCTCCACTACACAGTGTATGCATACGGAACCACAACAGCGTCACGGCGCCATCTTTGCATGATTGATGGTCCATGATAGAGGCTAGGGCTGGCAGAGTGCCATAATTAGCATTGTCTCATATTTCATTAACCGACTTAAAACAAAGAGATGATTTTCTTTATTTTTTGTCATAAGGCTACATAAATTATACGTAAAAATAGCGTTTTGTGAACTTATAAACAAAACTAAATACACTAATACACCTGATCCTGTCCTAGGATTCTCTGTGTCGTTGGTATTAGAATCTACGAGTACACTCTAGTAGTACAACTACGTCTCAGAATCAAAACAAATACCTGGCGGCATTGCCATTCGTGGCAATGCCGCCAGTGTTTTGGGCACGCTTCCGACTGGCAGTGACCTGGATCAGTTGAGCTATCTATAGATCGTTTTTACGACGGTTCTTAGATAGCTTGACTGATTCTATTGTATTTTGTAATTTTATGTACATATTGTAGTAGCTTAGTTTCTTTTACAATAAATAATCCTGCAGAACATTCGAACATTTATCCCGCGACGAAAATCGATCTCGCACATCTTTTTTCAGCCTAGCATTCAGCATCCTCCCACCACGCTAACAGGTTATTGTGAACGCTTGAAGTGATAGAAAACAAGAACAATCGCGTATGTTGAACACCAAAAGACATAAGTTTAATTTTAAAATTCAATGAATATTTAAATCAGTGTTCAAGCTGCGGCAGCCCTACTGAGTGAACGTGTGCTTTTAATAAATTATTCTGCGGAACCCTGTTTCAGTAGGGTTCTACTAGTAACTGCTACAATAGAGGATAAGCCTTTTATTTCAGATAATTTAAAGCTATGTTGTGTTTGTTTGAGTGTTATATTGCTTTGTCTTTTAACCATTTTTTATGATGGAAAAAATAGGCGCCCTCGCCGCGACTTTCGTTTCTGTTAGCGACATTACAGTGCCACAAACTTATCTGCACCGGTGGCCAAAAGAGGAACTAACAAAAATTTCGTGTAAAAAATATTTTTCTGCTTACACCAAATGCGATAACAGCGCCTCTCTCACAGGTTTAGATAAGTTTGTGCTGTACAAAATACCTCGTTGACGATTATTTTTCGGACACAAATTTGAATTTGGCAACATAAAAAAGACCGACAATTTAACCATCCGAAGCATGGAAGCTCAGTTGATAATACCACTAGCGGTCACCCATCCACTTTTGTGACCGCAGAGAACGTTGCTTCACTTCGACGATCTATCAAAAACACATCAAAAACGACCAAGCTACACCACTAGGTTTCAAAAGAGACAAATATCCCTTTTTCAATCCAATTTAAGTCAAGTATAGAATTGTTTTTGCCCTTACTTGAAGAATTTTCCCGCCAAACTGATTTTTGACGAAAGCTGACGTACTCGGCAACGGAGGAAGGCTTTCAGGATTATAAATGGATTTGCGATCATTCCGTCTCAGGAAGTTCGATGGCTCTTGGATAGAGTACGGAAATAAAGAGACATTGTTTTCCTTTAAAAAGCCGACTTTAAAAAACATTACCCTCCTTCTAACGCAGTCGAATGAAAAGGATGTTCTATGTTTGGCTGGGTATTGCATGGCTAGAAATAGTAGACGAAATCATAAAGCGGGCAAGCGGCGAACAGACCTTATGTTTTTTATGTATTTTTACGATTTCTTCGTCCATTGTGGACCGATTTTGAATATTCTTTTTTTTTATTCTCTTTTCGTTGGAAAGTGTTCTCGACTCGAACCACCTCATAGTACTACAACAGGGTCACGACTGAATCCCCAAGGCGCGGTAGACATTCGCCCAGTTCTTTTATGTATTACAGATCCTTTGAAGATGTCTAAGGGGATAGTCAGAGGCATGTCCAAGCCCATATCTTGCAGAAGTAAGAGTATAATAGAAACATTAAAATTTTTGCATTGAGTCATTTTCAGTGGAGTGACTACTATGTTTTATTTTTGTTCCCAAAATACGACTCATCCCAGACAGTATAAACCTGATGACCCGCACACTGTCCGCGCCGCACGCGCCGCAGTCATTTTTCTATACAAAAAATGCTGATGACGTCAGAAAATGCGGAACGCTTCTGTTCGGCGCGTACGGCTCGGCTGCACTAAGCGAGCAGCCTAAAGCCACAATAACAGTACAACCTCGAATATTTTTGACAGGTGCATTCTAATCCATTTCAAAACCGCAACTGAAAACAAAAATGTGACAGGAAAATCCATTTCAAGCGGGTTTTTTTTTTCTAAAAGACGGTAACCGCTATATTACGAACGTAAGCTTTTTATTTCAAAACCTGGACGACTCTATACTGAAACAACTTTCTGAAACGCTTTCTCGAAGTGGTAGGCACGACCATAGATTTCCTCTTTCTGTAACCCTGTCATACCTACATTTTTCGTCTAATTCTTTTTTAGTACAAGTTCGTTGGTTAATTTTATAATAACAGACGTTTTTAGTGTCTTGATATAGGCACAGTTAAAATAATAAAGCAGATGTATTGCATGCCTTGCATACATCTACTTTATTATTTTATAAGATGTTATTATGAAATTAACCAACGAACTTGTGCTAAAAAATAATTAGACGAAAAATTTAGGTATGACAGGGTTACAGAACTAAGTTTATTACTTTATAAATATAAAACAAGCATTAGCTCTGTATTATTTAAATACAGGGTGTAAAAAGACGTCTACTGAAGCCGAAAGGGGTAGGTACAGCATCCCAATAGACAACCAAATCCAAAAGGATTTTCCGAAATATGCCCTAAATCCGGAGAAAACAGCGTTTGAAGAGTACTGTTTGCGTATGTTTTGGGCGCGTTTTTTTACGTAGATTGCTGGATTTTGAGTTTTAAATGTTTTTTTCTTTTATAAATGAAATTATTAGGTACGTATGGTCTTATTATGTTGTAATAGCCGAAAATAACATAGCATGACGAAGCTAAGTCAAAAAAAATTTTTGCAATTTTTTTCGCTAAATATATTTAGAATCATGGTCTGATTACAACCCCTCAGTTTTCGGTAGCAGTCTTTTTACACCCTGTATAATTTAATTCGTTACTATTTACTTCATTTGTTTGTTTGCCTATAAATAACTCCCAAATAGTCGATTAGAAGATATATCGTCACAGCTTTATCACGGACGTTATAGTGAAAACGGCTTAGAATATGTTACTGAAAAAATGGGATGGTGACCGCCAATCAGTGAGATGGGGGTGATCCATCAAAACGTCACCGCGCGTCCCATACAAACAACAAGCAAACTTATCTATTCGTAGGATGAAGCAATTAAAAGGGCTTAGCTGTATACTCGGAACTAATAAATGATAAAAAATAATTTCCGATGCAGTATACAGGGTGTAAAAAGACTGCTACCGAAAACTGAGGGGTTGTAATCAGACCATGATTCTACACATATTTAGCGAAAAAAAAACGCGTTTTTTTTTACTTAGCATAGTCATTTTATTTTATTTTCGGTTATTTACTACTATTACCACATAATAAGATCATACCTACCTAATAGTTTCACTAGTAAAAGAAAGAAACAGTAACTCAAAATCCAGCAATCTACGTAAAAAAACGCGCCCAGAACATACGCAAACAGCACTCTTCAAACGCTGTTTTCTCCGGATATAATGATTTTTTCGGAAAATCCTTTTGGATTTGGTTGTGTGTTGGGATGCTGTACCTACCCCTTTCGGCTTCGGTAGACGTCTTTTTACACCCTGTATACCTTAGTATTAATATTTTATACTCTTAGGCCCTTCCTAAAAAACTTGATATACAGTTATGTCATGCATAACCTATGAATAACCGTACAAATTTTTAGTAAGGGCCTTAATATTTTGTTCACATATTCAGACGGATCTTGTGACGTAACATACCCGTTTGTATTTTATTTTATTCCATACATGACAAGTTGCAAGCCCATCGATGCCTAAGAATATTTTCAAAATAGTATGTATCAGTCGGTATTTTTTCACAGTTTTCTGGCTTTTCCGCGGTTTTCTCTTAAGGGCGCGTACTACCTCAAAACTGCTTCGACTCTGGATCATATCTATAAAAGTATTGAACCAATATTATTGAAAAAAAAATATATTATAGTTGAGGATAAACTGAGTCCCCGTTGTAGTGAAAACACGATTACTAAATATTTTCTCGATAGAAAATAATCACAAACTTCCCTCTGAATTTTACTTAAAAACAAAAGTACTCAATAAATACTTTAGCTAGACTAGTAAATCTTTGTATCTAAACTCAGCTTAGTACACTACGTGGTCCTGTTGTTCCGAATTTTGATATTTTTTTTGTTTTTGTACTTTTAATTAGCTAAAAAGGGTTTTAGCACCGTAAATAACGTTGCGCATCCATAGCTCTGTACTCCGCACACGCCGAACAAATCACACTCGCTGTCCCGCTTACAAAATGGCAGGGTACCAGGCTCTTAAGGATCACCATTTAACTATATGTATAATTTAAGTACCTATTAAAATATAATTTGCTCTTTATCACATAGTTACCTGTTCATCAACTGCTGTCGCCAACAGTACTAGCCAGTATGGCCGTTAATCATCGCTGACTGTCAGTTCTGATGGATCGGAAGTCCTGAAGCAATCAGTAACTCTTCAAGTTGCAAACGTAATTTTGGTACAAGTTTTACAATCAAGCTAAGAGGATGAGGTCACAATTGGGGTTTCGCATACATTTTACCCGGCAAAGGATTAACTTGCTAATTCGATGAAAACTTTAATTAATTTTACTCAACATAAATAAACTTTCATTATTTTACATTCATCATCATCATCATCATTTCAGCCTGGTATCACCCACTGCTTTTTATTTTACATTACATTATATTATCTAGTCACGAATCAGTAATTTCAATTTCGTTGAAGATCTCGTTTTTTTTAACTCTTTACAGAATCAGTGTTGCATGGTCTCATAGCCATATTATGCGAAATCCTATTTAAAATTCAAGTCAGTGATTTGGTACCACAGACTCGTACTTCGTACATTATATAATAAGTTTTCTAGTTTTAATGAAGGTTTGAAAAATCTATATCATAACGGATTTTGATGCGGTTTTTTTTCCATAGATAGAGTGATTCAAGAGGAAGGTTTATATGTATAATACATGATGTCGTGAATTACTAATACATTTTTTGCGCTTACATTGCAAACGCTGGCTAAACCCTAATATCAGCATTACAACCGTGCGAAGCCGGGGCGGGTCGCTAGTTTTATTATAATCATCATGATGTGAGTATGAAATTAACAAACTCATACATACTCAATCCATTACCTAAGCTTTCAAAACGATAGAAAATACAATGCATCATACTGGTATACAATATTAACCAAACTTTTCACAAAATAGAGCATAAAACTCAGTTTCTGTTTCGCACCACGGGGGAAATAAGCTCGCCAACCGACACACGCGTAATTAGACGAGACAAAAGTACTCGAGTTGAATGAATTTCAGAAATATAGTGTTTTCTGTACAACTTATTATATTATTGTCTATTTATTTCCGGTCTTTTTAAGCTATGAGTTTATACCATTAAAATAATATAGTTGACATAAAGTTTTGATAACAGTTCGATATCCTACTTTATGCCAACTAATCTTGACTTTATGACAAGTATTACTTTTTATGAGAAAGACTATAATTCTGCTGGACTGTGCGACCGCCTAAGACTCTATACGAAGCAGTGGGTAAAGTCGGGCTGTGGATGATGATACAAGATTTCTGAGGATAAGCTAAGATGATGGTTTAGGCATAGCTCAACTCTGAATACCTCATCTAGTAAGGTTTAACCTTAGTTTCAAACTGTAGTATATTTTAAAACAAACAGTTTGGAAAGTTTGCTGTGGCTACAAACTCCATATGGATACTGGCATCATAGCTTGAACTTTGAGCTGGGATTATTTTAAAGTACTTCGACAGGGCTGGTCGCAGGACGTTTTGTATAAGTTACTCGTGGTTGTGACGGAGTTTTGAGCTCATCTGAAGCCTTCAATAGTCGACTTCGAAGCATGAAAGCGATCAGTTTTATGCTTGACAATGCACACAACGTCATCTGGCGTCAAAGCAAGCAGCGCTTGTGTTCCATATGACTGATAAATATCAAGTACTTCTCGTATTAAACATAGAAACACCGAGACCCAGATTATTCAAATATGTATCCGGTGAGAATCTCAAGCAACTTTCTGCGTCACAAGCCTTCGCTCGCTGCGCCACAGGTCTTCGACTCTGTTGCATCAAAATCAGGAATTCCTTATTACCTTAGCTAACTCATTCGTCAGAGATTCATCAGATACCCTACATTTTGACGACCCCTATAGCGCAGTGGGCGAAGGTCCGCTTGCGACGCAGAAGATTGCGAGTTCGATCCCCGCCGCGGGGATGTTTGTATGATCTACAAGTAGTCTCGGGCCTGGGTGTTTTTGTGTATGTATTTAGAAATAAAAAGGATCTTTGTGTCTGTGTCTTCTTTTTTCCATACTCAAAGATCCTTCCACTCCCGTTTACCTTAAAAATCGTTTCAATTTATTAGCTGACTCACACGATAGACCACTAAGATCTTCTAATAACCCTATTCTTAAAACTCCTGCCCACATTTCTTCCTATCGTGACTAATCTTTCTGCGTAGAAGCGGTGAGGCTTTGGAACGGTCTCCCTGACGATGTCAGGTTGACTTATTCAAGGGAATGCTTTAGAAGACGGACTCGGAAACTATTATTAGACTCTATGTAGATATATTTTATTCCATTATATTACAAGTATTATTATTATATATACTATATACTACTATTATTATTATATATATACTCTTATATATAAGTATTATTATATATTTTATATTTTTAGATGGGTACCTTTGGTTATTGTTAATGTGTCACTATATTTATTTTCTGTTATATTGTTAAAAATTTTGTTGTTATGTTAAGTTAAGGTTTAAATTGTTACTTTATTTTTGTTAGCACGCCATTTATACCTTTTCAACAACACGTTGGTTAGCAGGTAGAAAATGCCTTCGGCATTATGCTCGCCAATTGTGCAAATTTTTATGTAAATTTTGTGCAATAAAGTATTTAAATAAATAAATAAATAAGTAGTACATCAGCCATGTTACCCATAACACAAGCTTTGCTTACTTTGGGGCTAGATAATGCTGTATGAAAAGTCCAGCATACTATTTACACCTTGATCCCTACCCTGGCTAGGGTTAACGCGACATCGGCTGTCACGGCCACGCTGCACTACTTTATAAAATCACTTTAGTTTTACGAACACCTGTGGTACCTATGGTAATAGCTGAATGCACCATCTAGATTAGGCGTACGTGTAAAGCCTTTGAAAGCCACGGTTAAAGCAAAGGCTAAGGTAAATGCTTTACTCTAACTTTAATATATATTTTTTATATTACTCGTACGAGTATATTATATTTTTATACCTTACGACCTCTGTGGCGCAGTGGGTGAAAGCCCGCTTGGGACGCAGAAGGTTGCGGGTTCAATCCCCGCCGCGGGATAAATGTTTGTATGATCTGCAAATATTTATCTTGGGTCTGGGTGTTTCTATGTATAATATGTATGTATTTACAAACAAAAAGTATATAAGTAGTATATCAGTTATCTGGATCCCATAGTACAAGCTTTGCTTAGTTTGGGGCTAGATGATGCTGTGTGAAAATGTCCAGCATTATCTATTATTTATTTATTTATTTTATGTAAATTGACTGAACACTGTTTTTTTAGGGTTTTCTGTATTAGATATTGTAATCAATCTTCTATGTACGCCAGATCTCTGAAACCGGTTAATTAATAGTTAGGGTCCTAGTTTATAAGCTCAAATGAACCCTATTCTTTTGTGAGATTGCTGGCTCATAAATAAATATTTATAGTATTTATTTATAGAAACTAAGCTAATACAATATGTACATCAAATTACAAAATACAATAGAATCAGTCAAGCTATCCAAGGATCGTCGTAAAAGCGATCTATAGATAGCTCAACTGATCCAGGTGCCAGTCGGAAGCGTGCCCAAAATACTGGCTGCATCGCCACGCTGAATATACCATTAGATCATTTATTTGTAGAATTGTTACGATGCCTAAAATAAAAAGCATTCCACAAACCAAATTGATAGCAGCTATTATTTCAACAGAAAATTTCCGTGAAATACTTGAACAAAAACGTAAAGAAAAATTCGGCAACTTGAACAGCCAACTTTGTAAATAGATCCATTTCTTTCAGTAACTTAATCACAAAGAAGTTTCTAACTTTAAATGCTGGTAAAACTTGCTCTTAGAGGACTCGTAAAATAAAAATAAAAGCTCTTCAAAACGGTTCTTGAGATTTCGCGAGAAAAAGTTTCGGTCCCTTTTGTAACTAAAAAGCAATCTAGGCGGTCTAAGAATATTTGAAACGACGGCATTTTCTGCGTAAGAAGTAAGACCCTTTATCCTGATGGTTATGTAAGTGCCTCTACAAATAAAACTAGTTCACCCAACCTTTTCCATGAACCTTATATTTGACAGAAAAGTAAAAGGTGTTCTCTACGGAAAACATTCGTAAATGTTTGAACAGTAGCGTGCTCAACAGGAGTCTACTTACAATCAGCTCAAGAAGCCATAAACGCTAAATCTCAAAAGGCGGGTAGCCGTAAACCGCTGCATTTGAATCGCCATTTCAGCGGGTAGTTTGTTAATATTTGAGCGCGACCGTCTCCTCGCTCCACTGGGGTCATTTATCGTCCGACCACCGCGCGGAGTGGACGTCTCATGGCTGTTGTTAGAAACGTTTATTGCCGTGAAATAAGACTTAACGTTTCGACTGCGAGGTACCCAATTGCAGTTTTATTATGTCAGGCTTGTAAACCGACTGTTGTATACTTCCCTGGGACGGGAAATCTGTTTTATTCCGCGTTCCCTTTTCTTGTATTTTTCTTATTTCAAGCCAATTCTTTTAAACCAAAACAAAATTAGTTCTATATTAAGATATTTACTGTGCCTGGTTATGTTTAACATACAATTACGTTTTATGTACATTTATGATTGATACTCCCTACCTGCGCCGTAATTACATTCGAGGTAGGCGATAATCACTTTATCACTGTCCGTGTGTCCACCGCCCTAGGGATTATATTAGGGAAATAGAGTTGAAATTCAGTTTCAAATAATTAATTTAACTATAATTAGAGTATAACTGTTATGACGGTGAAATGGATATGGTTGCCCGTTGTTTTCTATCGTTGGATTAGTTGAATCTATTGCATACAATTTGCCAACATTTCCGAAATAATTACGTAGATAACGTGCAGTTTGTGCTCAGGGTTAGAGAATTTGGATATGATTTTGGTATGATACGAGATTTTATTCAAATTTGCTGTAATTTTGGATGTGATTGACTAGTTTTCGTGATTTTTATGGTTTATTTGACGTTCGTCTAACTGATCGTGAAAATTAACATGTACATATTGTACATACTACATGTAATTTTGTCGGTCTGTCTTTTTGTTACCTTCTCACGCCTAAGATGCTGATCAGATTTCAATAATATTTGGCATAGCAGAAAACGCGAGAGGTTTAGACGCGAGAGGCGCAAGATGGAAGAGACTGGCATAAATAAGGGAGGCCTATACCTAGCAGTGGGTGATACCAGGCTGAGATGATGATGATGATGATAGCAGGAAAGGATAGGCTTTTTCTACAACAACAATAATAGTAGGGATGTAATAAATAGTTAACGTTCGTATGGTATTAATCTAGATTACAGCATTCAATGCGGAAAAGCGGAAAAAGCTGTCATAATAACTAAGTACTTGTATTTAAATAAATTCAGTAAATAAAAACTCATCTGAAATTTGAGCCCTAAAGCTTAAAGCTAAAAGTTATCTGAGACCGTTTAAAGACGAGTTTCTGCTCAGAACTTTGATACATTGCTCAAAGCTCATTGTTTCGTCTAAATCCGTCAATCCGTCGGAAACCTCAAAAGTAACTAAATCCATTTCAATTTTCTGCTCCAGAACATACAGAAGGAACTGTGGAGTTTTCCGGCGAGCGGGCACGTTTGAGGGCCTCTGACTTGGAAATAACACGGTTCAGCCCGGCGGCGTATTACGAGTGCATGACGAACTTCATAAATAACTCCCTCGTTACGCTCAAACTCTGGATATTTTATATTGTTGGCGGTTTTTTTATTATTTAGTAGACCCGCCTTGTACGTTACTTTTATAGGTAATTATTGTACCGCCTCTTACAAAGCTTCGATGCAAACGTTAATATCCCATTTCACCCCTTTTAAGGGTTGTTTAGAAAAACACTGAAGCTATATTCGTCTTTTTAGATTATCCAAAGGGATCTACAGGCCAATTGAACCACCAATAAGTTCCCATACAAGCTTTGACAAACAAGTTTACCCTGTAAGGGGTTGAATTCCAAAATCATACCAATTAAAGAAAATATCAATATGAAGCGTTTCAAATGAATCTTGAATGTGACTTTGGTTGCACATGAACTAAGAATAGTCAGTCGTTCGTTGTAGAACCGAAGTGAATGAAAGGTATTTTATAACCTTGAGCCCAGAAAAGTACATTCGGGTAGGTAATTTTTGAGTTTTGCCACTGTATAACATAACTTCATGATTGCTCCTGTCTGTACAAATAAACTTTGAACATCGCGTTTAGATTCGATAATATTCACAGTTTATGAATATTCTCTTCGTAGTTTGTATTTGATGCATCACTGGCTACTTTGGCTCATCTTTGAGGCTGAAAGCTTTCAGGATCTGTCGACCAAGAAATTGCTGTTTTGACATTGTATGGAGCCTATTTATCGACGCTTTGACTGGCCATGTGGGAAAGTTATTACGGTATTGAAATGGCTTTTGCTGTGTTTGTTGATTGGACTTTTTATGTTACTTGTAATGACTTGTAATAAAGCCTGATGTTCATACAAAATTGGCCAGTTTTATTGATCTAGTAAAAACGTAATGAATCTTTGTTTTTCTTGATGACTTACGAGTAATTAGGTTTTTATCACAGGTAGAGTGCCACAAACTTATCTGAACCGGTGAGAGGGGCGCTGTTATCGCATTTAGTGTTGGCAGAAAAATAAACTTAAGTAAAATTCGTTATTTCTTCTTTTGGCCACCGGTTCAAATAAGTTTGCGGCACTCTACCGCGTGGCATAAATAGGATTATTAACACCACGCGGTGTTCCCAATATTATAAAACTAAAAAGTAGGTACTTATGTTGAAATGTTTGTGTTTCAATCACAGATTAACTAATAAACCAATTTGGATAAATATAGAATAGATGTAGATCTTAGCCTAAAATAGTAGTCTATTTAAAATGTAGGCGCGGTAGACATTCTCTCAGATCTTTATATTCCAGATCCTTTGAAGATGTCTAAGGGGGTAGTCAGAGGCATGTACAAATACATATTTGATACATGCCCACATCTTGCAGAAGTTACACTGAGAAAAATGTCATTTTGGCATAATCTTAAAATATCGTGACGTTGGTTTAAAATAGATGCGTTGTCTAATAATATGTTGATAATAAGTAAATATTACGCTAGAACTGAAATGTGTTAAGATGGAATCGAATTTTTTGGGTAAATAATGCAATATTATGTTAATTGTCATCGTAAAAAATTGTAATTATGAAATAACATTGTCTTCTTCAAATAATAACACAATGTAATGGTAAAATGGTATGATAATTATAAATAAGATTCTAATTAAAAAACACAATGACAGTCACCGTAATATAAACAGATTTCATAGTTTAATATGAAGAAGTATCTCTAAAAATACGATGACCTCCCCCTAATGTACGCGCATCATTTTTTAATATTACAGTCATATTATTTTATGTGTATCCTACTAAATTATTATTACAGAGACCCATTTATGAGTAGCATTTGAATGATGTCCTACAAATTTAAGGTGACGGCATTATATAATGAGGTCTCCCTCTCTCACTTCATTCGACCGCCCGCGTCATTTCGGTCATTCGGTCGGCCATTTGCATTTCCATTTTCATGCCGGCAAGTCACTCGTTTAATTAATAGCAATAACAATTCCATTAGTGCCAGTGAACGTGTTTGATCAGTGCAAAAATGGATATGGCTACGCGTGATCTTTTGAAGATGTGGAATTTGGAACGCTACATCGATCGTTTTGAAAGTAAGTTGACAAACCTACCTAGTAAGTTGCTAGCATGAGCTCACACATTAAATTCACACATTCTAATTTCTAGCAAGAATAGGGTCAGAGTGTCGTCTTAGGGGCACTATGAAAAAATACTTAAAAAAATTTCGCGACCAATTTCAAGGTCACAGTTCTAACATAACCTAACCTATGGATCCCTTCGACATCGTTTTTACGACAAACGGTTGGTCGGAGACAAAAAACACCAAGACACTTTTAGCCTTTCTAGGTGTTACATACTATAGAATCGAGAAAATAAACAATTTGCGAAAATAACACTTTTTTGGCCGCTGTACACTCCAACCAAGAATAGTCTTGTCGTATGGTACCTACCCACCTACCTAGATATACGTTCATATTTATATTATACACTAGATTCGATGTGCAACTGCAACCCAAAAAAAACAAATAGGTACCAACCTACATTTTATAAAGTCGATGCGACGTAGTGCATTTCACAGCTGCAATCAGGGCGCGTTTAGGTAAATTTACCTTTTTTTCCAGCTGAAAGAATTGATATCGCAACAATGCAGATGCTTAGTAAACAAGACATACATAGTATGTTCCCTCAAATAGGGGACAGACTCCGGTTTGAAGCAGCTCTGGCCTACCTTGTAACTTAGAGCCTCTGCCACCGTGTGAAGGACTGCAAAGCTCAATCCTCAACCAAGACTGCGAAGCAGGACTTAACAAGGAACATTTGGTAAGTTATGCAAAATTGTAGAAAAGTACTCGTACTTACTGTTTTTTGGTTCAAGAGCAATATGTATTCATTTGTAATTACATCCATACTAATATTATAAATGCGAAAGTAAGTCTGTCTGTCTATCTGTCGGCTGGGGCAGGACCTTTTCACATTTTCATACCTAAGACACTGAACCGATGCAAAATTTGGTTTAGACATTCTTTGAGACCAGGATCAGTCCTGATCTTGATCGATTAGTTTTTATCAGGGCCGGATCAAGGGACGAGGGCAGGACCGTTCACACCTGCAATGCTGAACCGATTTCTAGTAAAAAAATATAACACTTCCCTTGAGTTAACTCCGGCTAGGGCTAGCTATAGCCTGTTAGTTAACGGTCGCACTCGGACACATTTAGTGATTATTTCAACGATTATTGAGGTTAATTGACCGTATATACTCATATTATCACACCTTTTTGTTACATGTACTATTATAACATTGTCTTAAAGTAAATATTATTTTAGGATGGTGACATACTGGTGATACCACTGGACTCGTCGTCGTCAGTGGGTGAAGCAGTTAGACAAGAGTCACGTTCTCGCTCCAAGTCCAGTCCTAGGCTAGACACCCCTCCACTCGCTGGAATCGACCTACCCGGACTTTAAGAAGGTAACTCCTTTTCAAGAAATTTTATGTTTTCAGATTGAATTAAATTATCAAGAACAAAATTATTGAGAAAAATATATGAATTAGCAAAAATTTTCGTTACAAATTACAAAATATCTGAATCTAAGAACCGTTATTGTTATTGTACTAATAATTAATCGTTTTAATTTTTGTGTGCAGGTGAAGTGGAGGACGTAGCGTCAGCATTAGAGCAGCTGTCAAGTCCTTCAGCTGGTCCGTGGCAAGAGGTCAGTGTCCTGTAGCGGGAGACGGTGCGAGCTCGCCTCCGGTACTTGTACTACGAGGAAAGGACATTACAGGAGTACTTCAATAAGTATCCTAAATTTCTACTCGTCTTAACCTTTATTTTAATTTATAAAAACTAGAATTATTGAACAGAATGTATATAATGATTCTTTATAATGACCGACAAATAGATACTGTAATCATTAAGGCGAGGATGTTTATAAACAAAACAGTCTTCTTTTATACTGAATAAATGTTTAGAGTATATAATAATTATTCATTCATACTATGGAAATAAAAATACCATTCAATTTTCTGTTTAATTTATACATACATCCCTTCTTACCTTCTTACCATTCTTGCCAAGGTACTTTTTGCTATTTTTTTACTTGCTCCCCATTTTTTTAAGGTTCAAGTTTAGGGTTCTTCAGTTTTTTTTAATATTGAGCTCACACCTAATAATATTTAAAAGGAAAGAACCAATATTGGATACTTAAAAATAAGGGGATCATGTAAGTCCAGTGGCGCCCTCAATTATAGGAGGATTGTGATTTCTAATAATCCAAACAATTTCTGTGTCATCCACCAGTATTTAGTTGTAGTCCTACTGATGGAGAATGAGTAGAACTACAACTAATCACTGGTGTATTATAGAGATATTAATTGGTTTATTAAAAAACACAATCCTCCTATTGAGGGCGACCTCCGTAAGATAATAGGCTATAACCAGAGATATGAGGAAATAGTAGAAAAAGTAAGAGGACCTAACCTAAAATACGAGGAGGTTACCGAAAAATAGTAGGAAAAATAATAGGATATAACTGGATATATGAGGAAGTCACCGAAAAATAGTAGGAAAAATAATAGGATATAACTGGATATATGAGGAAGTCACCTAAAAATAGTAGGAAAAATTGTATGACATAACTGGATATATGAGGAAGGCACCGAAAAATAGTAGGAAAAATTGTATGACATAACTGAATATGTGAGGAAGTCACCGAAAAATTGTAGGAAAACTAATAGGATATAACTGGATATATGAGGAAGGCATCGAAAAATAGTAGGTAACTAAAACTAAATCCATGGTGACACATCATCTTAAATACTGTTATCATCAACATCAGTATTATCATCGTTCTTTTTGGTGAATCACTATGCTCCGTCCTTTGAGTGAATTCATCATACTTTAAGCTGAATTCACCTCTTTTATGATTGTCAGTTTTCTCAGTGTAGTATTCCATACGTGACATTGCAAGCCCATCGCCGCCTATAAGAATACTAACTGGTTTCCTCACGATGTTTTCCTTCACCGTTCAGAGCTCGTGTGCAAAGCGCATATAAATTTTACGAAATGCAAAATCCATTGATGCACGGCCGGGATTCGATCCCACGACCTTCGGATTGAAAGTCGAGGTACAACCCCATTCGGCCAACACGGCTCTATATTAGTGTATTGGTACAATTAAAGATCATGTATCTTCTCCTTTTTACAATTAATTTTTGCGCAAGTATGTTGGAACACATTTTTTTTCTTCTTTTCTTTCTTAAAAATACTCACTCTTCAGACCCAAGGACAGACATTAACAACAAAAATCAGAAAAGTAATGTCGCCAAACTTGTTGACCTACTTCTCCCACATGTGCTTACACGCAATAAATGCCACTCCTACGAATGGAACCGAGATACGAGAATAAATATTAAAGGAAGCGATGACGGACTGATAACAAGAAAACATTTCTTTATTTGGTCTACCAAAGACGATATTTCATGGTAAAAGTTAAAGAATAGAGATTTCTCTTTGACACAATCAATTATAGATACATACATACATACATAAAGTCACGCCTCTTTCCCAAAGGGGTAGGCAGAGACCACGGATCTCCACTCGCTACGATCCTGACACACAACTTTTGCCTCATTCACTCTCATTACATTCTTCATACATGCTCGTCGGTTTAGGGTACTTTTGACCTGGCCCTTCTCCAAAATGTCGCCAATTTGATCCAAGAAGGTTCGCCTAGGCCTTCCCCTTCCAGCTGTCCCATACACATTCGCCTCATACACTTGCTTTGTCAAACGACTGTTATCCATCCTCTCTACATGCCCAAACCATCAATTATAGATCACGTGCAATAAATAAATTGAAAGAGTAACTAGATACTAAATAAGAGTATCTTTTTTTTTGTTAGCTTAAGTTGGTCATGTACTATATTAAGGAACAAGCTGTATTTAAAAGTCTAAGGAGGTGGGCGTTGGTGTCTGCGACAGTTTTAATAACTAATGCAGGTATCATCGTTATTTCCCAGTTATTATACATTTTGTCCTTTGTTCCGAATAAATAAATAAACTTTGAAACTTGAATCTATTTTATATTGGATTTCAGTAAGATAATTATGTTAGCACATTGGGTAGCATCATCATCATTGACAACTCAAATGATAGCTGCTGGACATAGATCCCTCATACCCCACTCTAATCGGTCCACTGTTCTCATCCAGGCCTTATCATCCACCCACCTGACAGCTGGTCTGTCGGCTCCTAGTGCTTTCTCTTGGTATGTATCCCTCAGTCAGAGCCTTACACCAACTGCCATCAACAAATCTGATCAAGTATCCTGCTGTCCAGTGCCACTTATGACCCCTCGCAGACTACAGACTTTCTATCGGCCGATAGTTGAGATGGAATATACTTCAGCTCGTAATGAGTATGGAGAAGTATAGCCCGTCTGAACTATCGGCCGATAGAAAGTCTGTAGTCTGGGAGGGGTCTAAGTCTCGAATGAAATTCACAAATATAGCATTTCTCGAAATCACATAACCCAGAACCCATATGTAGAATGTCATAAAGTATGGAATCCAAACTGCCGACAACTCAACGCAGTACAACTGACATTACTCTTCAAGAGTCCCTAGCTCATTGTGCGAGAGAGCAGCCATGTTATTCATGGCATTTGGATACTCATCGAATACTCATCGAAAATAACAATAACGAAGCGAGTCGTTCTTGATAGATCGTCGAAGTAAAGCAATGCTATGAGCGGTCACAAAGTGGATGAGTCTGCCAAGTGGCATTATCGTTGGACAAGATAGATTTTCAGACAAAAAACTTCTTCAGGCGCGTTGAGCATTTTTGAGATGATTTTTGAGCAGTCACGTGACTCGCACGTGACTGCTCACCGACACCTACTAGTAGCGCCATCTGTTTCTGCACTCGGTAAACTTTTACCGCAATATTTTTTTACATTTCTAAAAGCTAATTTTATAACTAAACGGGTGAATAAAAATGCATTTAAAAAAAATTGTTCAAGTTTTCACATCTCTTGGCACTCCCGGTGCCACGGTTTTTTTAACTAAAACTAAAAAAGACGTGCATTTTAGATATGCAAGGACTTTTGAAGATGCTAAGGTGTAGTCATAGGTGTAATCCAAATACATATTTTGCAAGTTTCACATTTATACAGACCTACCTACACAAAATCATGTCATACAAAAGCTTTTATTTGGTTTGTTTAATTTTACACAAAATCGCACCTCTTTCCCTAGAAATAACATTGCAATCCTGGAATGTTACGGGTAACCACTATCACTATAATAATGATAATATTAATACAAGCGAAGTTCGGTCACACGGAGTGCGTTAGATGATATCTTTATTACCTATGTCCTGGCCCAAATGTCATATTATTGAGCTATAAATAAATAGCTCCCATCATACCGTGACCTCCGTCTCAGAAATGCGTGCTTTATCATTAATAGTATCGAGGGGTCTTTGTAAGTGGTCGCTATAGGCCCGGTTGTTAGGATTTCATGTAATATGTGACACGACAAGTCAAAGTGCTGGTCTATAAAGGTGTAACTTTAGTAGTTATATGTGATTTGTGTATCATTAAAGTTGTCAAGGTAAATAGAGGTCTACGCATGGTTGAATACTCCATAGTATCTCGACTCTCGTAGACTTCGTAGAGGCTCTACGCATCTACGCCGTAGAGTTTTGAAGAATATTTTGACTATGGTATCATCAGTGATAATCAAATAAATCATTGGGTATCTTAAAACCATTCAAAACCTTGTTTTAACTATTGCAATAACCTTTTTAGATACAGAGTGTAAATTATTTATCCAACTCTAGTGTAGTGAAGTGGTTTTTCGGACTTTTCAAAGATCTCCAACTGAAATGAATGACGTTGGTATGACAACTTACGATACTAAAAGATTATAAAAGACATTCGATTTTATCGTACATTCAGAAACAGTTTGAAATATTTATTCCTTATGAAAATGCCGAAACAAAATAAAACGAATCAAAATTCCCGGTTCGCAAGGCTTTGAGTTTGATTCATTGCATTTGGGAAGCTTTGAAGTATGCACTCTATCTTTCTACTGTATACAGGGTGATTCACTGAACACGATCAAGTAGGAAATAAATAAAATTGTATTTATTGAGACTTTAAATAGTTATGGAATAAGACACGCTTATGGTGATAGCTTAGGCCTTTCAATCTATACTAGATGATTTATACAGAGTCAGGAGGCAACCTATGTCTACACTCAAAAGGACGCTGAAGTGCCTGGGACATTGTTTAAGGTGGATTAGGCTTGCCCAGCACCTAAACCATCCTCTCAGCTAATCAGCCTTGTCCACAGGAAAGACAAAATGGTGATAATGATGAATTTAATATCAATATGAGCTGAGCTGATGGCAGAATTTCAAACTTCTATCATGTCTTATAAACCTCTAATTTTTTTAATGTTGATAAAATCTAAAAAATATCGATGAACTAAACATTCTTAAAAAACAAACGTCAAAAAACTATCGTCTAGAAAATCGAACCAACTGGAAAAAAAGTCACGTGGTCCGCTTGATCGAACCATGCGGTCGAACCACGTGGCCAGAAGCCTTAAAAAAATACCTGACATCGTTGAACACTTTCTTCTACGATTTTGTAGTCCGCTAAAGAGAATTACAATCAAAAACATCGTATTCCATCCTGTTTGAACCCTGTTAAACGAATCAGCCTGTATACAAGTAGCGTATATTTGTCTATTCGTTAGCTCTCTGTTTATTTGAGGAAGGATTCCTTTGTTTGCATTTCATCAATTCATAACTTTGCTGCAGTTTGAAGCGGAGTTTCTCGATTGAATATTGGCATGCAGGATTTTAGTTAAACTTGCTTTACTCGATTTCGCCAGGTGTTTGTTTTTGGACTAGGTGTAGGTATTATATTTGTTTGGAATGCTCTATAGCCTTTATACTGCGTACCAGATTTAAGCATAAAAAGTGGTGTGGTAAGATTAGTTTTGATGAAATGACAAGGTTTTTATCATTGCGAGGAGCATTTTTAATATTTGTTGCGGCAAATGAACAATTCTACGCTGTCGAGCTTTTTGATTTGTATTCTTTACCGACTTGCCTGTTCCCATCAGGAAATCAAAATCCTTACCCATTTTTAAAAATGAGGTCTTTAAACTGTTCCTATCTGAATCCTTGAAGTAAATGTTATGCTTGTCACTTTAATTGTTCATTTTTTATATTTATATTATAAGTATTTTATTTTAAGTATATATCTAGCTGCTGTTTTTTTTAATTGTTGTAGGTATTATTTATATTGTTCTAATTTATAATTAAGTTTTTGTTTATTTGTAACACCGCTTCCTCTCTCGTTCTCTTCTATCCAGTCCATCCAAAGGTTGCCTGGAATAGATCACTCTGAGTGATAAGGCCGCCCATTGTGCCACTGAATTTAGACTTAAGTTTTTTAAATTTTGTCATTTATATTAAGGTGTGACGATAAAGAATTATCTATCTATCTATCTTTAGATTGGTTGCTAGTCATATTTTTGTAAAGATTTACGCTTTAAACTGTAGTTATCTAATCTTGAAATAAATACTTAGTTAAATAAACTATATTTTTCGTGGTCAAAAAAACTTATAATATTTTTCCTAGCTTATGTTTAGCAAAGGGAAGATATGTTGTTTTCATCTCTTTTTTCGGTTTATCTAGTTTAATAAAAACATTTTTATGACGTGGTAACATTTATAAGAAAGCTTTCAAGTGTGCAGAATTGTGATGAAAAATGTAGCGCCTCATCTGCAGTATAATTTATCATCCAGCATGAATATTCCCTTCAACACTGAAATAAACCTTTCAGGCACGATCTAACTCGTACACATATCACATCCACACCCTTTTAAGAACCAATACTCCCTGCGCGCCTTAGAAACCACACGAATACTCTCTTACATAACAATAATATGTATTCTACATGTCCGTGATAAATAGCCGTACTATACTCGTAACTATACAACGCTACCACGTGGTTCAATAAACTTTGTTTCAACGCTCCCGCCATCTAGCGGGTGGTGGCCGAACGACGTAGCTAGCGAGCTTTGTGAAAAACTTGGGTAGCTTTTCACGAAAGCTTTCCCGAAAAGTTGTAGAGGCTATGCGTAGAGATGGCGCTAGTAGTCTTAAAATGTTGGATGAGATTTTAATTTGCTGTTTCTGTTTGTTTCAGCTCTCGGAACTGGAGCAGAGAGTTCTCGAAGCGGAGGGAAGGGCTGAAGAAGCGGAAGACAAGGTAATTACTTAGTAGATTTTTACTTAGACATGACTTTCCTTCAATATTTTTTAACCTACTTATTGATTTTTTAAGTTCAACAATATTAATTAACAGGTTCACTTAGGTTCAACAATATTAATTAACAGGTTTCGAAACTAAAAAATACGATCCTTAACATTGCAGTAGGTTTTAATTTTTAGGATACCTAATAGGCTAATACTTAAGTACTTATGTGTTTTTGAAAATCAGTTCTATTATAGAAGTATTGCTTAATAAGCATTTTGAGTCAAACAATGTAACTAATCTACTTTGAAAAAACTTAAACAAAATGAAAATCACAAAAGTTTATATGTTTGAAAAAATAAAATGTTCTCTTCCTCAGCCTGAACACGACAAGATTCCAATCTGCATAAAATTCCTTTGAGTGCTTACATTCAATTTTCTCCTCTACAAAGCTGGTCAAACAAAAGCTGTCTCAGTCTCCTCGCAGACTGCAGACTTTCTATCGGCCGATAGTTGAGACGGAATATACTTCTCCATACTCATTACGAGCCGAAGTATATTCCGTCTCAACTATCGACCGATAGAAAGTCTGTAGTCTGCGAGGGGTCTTAGAGTTTCATTAAACACATAGTAAGGCTGGTTAGGTACAGTCCACATCAAAAATAGTAGGCACATAAGTTCTAGGTACATTTTACTACATTTTGAAGAATGTTTCATTCTGTAGGTACCCTTTAGTTAGTGGTGAACTCTGGTGACGGAGCTAGGCCAACTGAAAGCCTACGTCATGGCTTAGTATCTTCATAGCCGATGCGGACAAGTGACGAAAATTCTCAGGATTACCTAGTGGTAATCCACCTACTTACCTACCTACTTATACTGTGCATTTGTGTTTAGTTTACTATCATTGATGTTGCACATCCGAGATAAATTGTGTTACCTAAGACCTCCTTTGTACCTACAACAGTTTTTTTTAATTAGCCTAAACTGTCCCACTGCTGGGCAAAGGTCTCCCCCCATTCCCTCCAACCAGTTATGCAATAATACTATTCTGATTCTTATCCATAATTGTTGTGACCGCGCAAAGCTTAAGGGAGCAATGGATCAGGCCAAAAGACCTTCCATCTCTCAATGACAATGATTAAAGGTCTCGTAAAGATCTTGTAAAAATGTCTAGAGTAAGTCGTTTCTGAGTTTAGAAAACTTCTGTTGCTGAAAGTACCGCTGGAATAAAAAGCTTCCAACCTTCGGAGTTGCAAGTCAGGAGCGTCAGCAGAAAAGATTCATTTATCCTGACCAGCTGAGGCTATTTGACAGCACCTTCGTCAGATCTGTTTAGTTTAGAGCTTAAACCAGAGTGTATGGGTTGGGTTTGAATAATATTTTTTTGTATTAAATTCTAAACCTCAGTTGTTGCCACACAGTACCATTTGTGTGGCAATAATTAACTATTATACCTAATAATTAAAATTAAGAAAAAAAATTGTTTCCTAAACAGTGCTCGATTTATAGGCAGATTCTTGCTAGGTATATGAGTAAATTAGGCACAATCATTGATACAAATAGATTAGTACATAGTGATAATATTTTGTGAATATATTCATAGGTACCTAAGTGATGCATGAATTACAATCTACATCAAGATAATGAAAAATGACATTCGTGGGTGAAAATGTAATTTATTAAAACTAAAGTAGAAAGCACAAGAATAAAACATGCTTTCAAAATACCTAGCTCCTATTCGCTAAAAAAATTTTTGAAAAAAAAATTGAACCGACTTCACAAAACACAAACAGACACTAAGAACCTACACTAAAAAGAGAAAAATAAGAATATACACATGCAATTATTATTTACAGTATTCAATTATTAAATTATTATGTTACCTATATTATATTTGAAGTCGGTGCCAACTATGCATTTACAACTATCTAAGAAGAAATCACGAGTACAATTAGAACTTGGGTGCAAAATTGTATCCAGTAGTTAGAATAGAATAGTTGTCACCGACTTCAAATATAATATAGGTAACATAATAATTTAATAATTGAATACTGTAAATAATAATTGCATGTGTATATTCTTATTTTTCTCTTTTTAGTTTAGGTTCTTAGTGTCTGTTTGTGTTTTGTGAAGTCGGTTCAATTTTTTTTTCAAAAATTTTTATTTTTCCATTTTTAGTGTAAAGTGTAAGTGTAAATAATATAGTAGGTTAGGTTAGATATTACAATAGTCAAGATTAAAGAAGTTAGAGTGAGGATGAGGTTTTTTGAGTTTTACGGGAAAACTATCAATCCCTCGGGAATAAAATTTATATGGGACCACCTCGAGAGTCTAAATATGTCAAACTAATCAATGTTTGACTCAGATTGTGTAGTGAGAATGATGTTTTTTGAGTTTTACAGGAAAACTATCAATTCCTCAGGAAAAAAAAGTATGAGGACCATCTCGATATGGACAACCTTTCAAGCTAAAAAAAAAATTTTGGAAATCGGTCCACATTTTTCGGAAAGATCGGTGATTTTTTGAGTTTTACGGGAAAACTATCAATCCCTCAGGAGTAAAATTTTTATGGGACCACTATGGTAGCATACCCTTTCAAACAAAAAAATAATTTTGGAAATCGGTTCACAACTGACGGAGATATCGATGAACATACATCTAAAAAAAAAAAAAAAAAAAAAAAAAAAAAACATACATACAACCGAACATAGAACCTCCTCCTTTTTTTGAAGTCGGTTAAAAATCAGTGTAGGTACCTTATATTGACTCAAGTACGCTAGAAGTAGGTATCTAAATGCCAAATACTTGCAGTCACTTTATGAAATGGCAAAAGCTTGACAGCTGCCGTGAACTAAAACCTACAATCACTTTGTAGATACGTCATAAACAACCCTTAGCGATCACTGACATGTCTGACAGCTAAGGGGGTGTCGCTGGGGATTTGTGGGGCGACATTCTGTAGCGATAGTAAATTGTTATGGAGCTCCGATTTATACCACGTCATAAACAGCACAAAATAAAACAGAGACTAAAAGCGATCAACATTTTGATGTATGTTCGAGTTTAGTACAGGATAAAAACTAAAACAAGAGTTTTTAAGTCCAAAAATACTACTTAGATCTATAGTTTAATGATAATTAGTAATTAAAAACGAATTTATTTACTAGCCTCTGCGCGCGGCTTCGCCCGCGTGGTACCAACATTTTTAATAGCCTATATGCTATTCAAGGTCACTATCTACGCCTATTCCAAGTTTCATCCAAATCGGTTCACTGGTTTTGGCGTGATTGATACACAAACATACAAATATCCAAACATACTCACAAACTTTCAGATTTATTATATTATATTGTATCTGGAAGATATCGCCTCGAGCGATAAGACCGCCGATTGCAGGACCTATCCCTATCTAAACCTAGCACCTAAGTCTATCGCTAAGGTATGTAAATGGTTCCTCAATTATTATTATATTATTTGGTATTATTTATTTTATTTATATATAAATAAAATAAATAATGATCCTTAGATAGCTTGACTGATTCTATTGTATTTTGTAATTTTATGTACATATTGTAGTAGGTAGCTTAGTTTCTGTAAATAAGTATATTTTTATTTATTATATTAGGAATTAGGATAGGATATTAGGATTTAGTAGAGGGCAGATTCGGGGGGTTTAGAAGGATCTTATTAAAAAATCATTAGTTATATCGTTGGTTTTAATTTACTTAACTATCATTTGTGCCGTAGCTGTGCTGTAACTCCGCAGATCATTAATCCATAATTAAAGCCGTTAAGATTCCGTCATGCTGGAAAATATGAAAATAAGCGTACCTACCTACCTATCTCTACCCTATCGTTATTTGAATACTGTTGGCTCTTCTGTGAGAAACAGCGGGGTAACAACTCCACAGCCTTTCACTCCTTTTCTTAATTTTTTGACTAAAACAAAATTTGGCTAGTAGAAAGCTTAGAAGAGCCAAAACAGAATACGCCTAACTTTAATGAAATATCGACAGAGAAAAAGATAAATCTTACATCTAATAAAAAAATGCATCTTGTTTTGCCATCAGTACAAAGCAATGAGAGCAACACAAGTGCAGGCGAGGGATGCCCCGATATTGATTTTACACAGTTGCTGGATTATGACTATGACTCACTCCTGTTATGTTACTGTATGTAGGTAAGGAGTAGGTACCATTTTAATCTACACGTAGCTACTTTAGACTACGTTCTTCTTATCTACGTGTAAGTCCTAAAAATAAATTACCTCGGTCTTTACATTTATACAGATGAATTTAATTTTAGGTATACCTACTTTACAGCGTCAAGAGGCAGCTTTTTTCGCTTTGCCTAAGTTTTCGTTTTAACTCGCTCTATATCCTATGTATATTAAATAAATAAATAAATAAATAATGCTGGACTTTTCACACACTATCATATAGCCCCAAAGTAAGCAGAGCTTGTGTTATGCGTACTAGGTACATGACTGATATACTACGTACTTTTTGTTTGTAAATACATACATATTATACATAGAAACACCCAGACCCGATACAAATACTTGTAGATCATACAAACATTGGTCCCGCCACGGGGATCGAACCCGCAACCTTTTGCGTCGCAGGCGGGCCTTCGCCCACTGCGCTACAGAGGTCATATTATGAATAGCAAGTGAAAATTTATGGTTTCTGCCTACCCCTACTCATAGTAATTTCTACGTAACAATAAAACAAGAATGAGCAAAGATAGATAATGTATTTCTGACACAATTCTGTTAGGTCCGTAAAACATTTTCTCTATCTTAGTTGAGTATCCACTAGCCTTGGTGGACCACTTTCTAATGTCTCAGTCTGGATTATATTAACTTCAACGTTGTCTTCTTTTTGTTTGGACCATCTTTCACTGTTTTGATACTAAGTTCTACCCGCAGCTTCGCTTGCGTTGTAGGTAAGTACAAGTAACCTACCAACATTTAACATAGTTTATTGCGTGATTGAAACAAATCTTACATTAAATAAATTTTAATTTTTTTGAAAAGAACTCAAGCTCAGGCTTCTTTAAAACTAAATCGTATTCAAACTTTTTGGATATTTAGCGTTGCGTAACATTGTAACATTGCTATTTCATTTAACCCTCTACCGTAAAAAATGCAAACAAAGCGACCGATAGAATCAGATTCACTATACGCATTATACAAACATGAACGTTGACATAATAACCCCTCGGCTTCCACCCTAACTGCGAGTTCAAACGCATACAATTGAAAATAAACTCTAGCATGCAAAGAATAAAATTGAATTCAATGATAGTCCAAGCGATCAATTGTACATTTTTTTTCTTCGATATCAAAAGTCTGACTCTGGCAACAATAGACTCGAAGCCACCCCTCAGCGCATGCGTATAAACGCAACCAACTTCAAGCCTATAAACCAAGCCACCGTAATCTACAACTTCGTCCCTAAAACTGTATATATATAATATTATTTCTCTATTATTGAATAAAAAAATATACTAAGCGTTAATCAAATCCGTCTGTGAAGCTCAGTGAGAGTCTCGTGTGGAGATAGTTATAAAAATCAAGTGTACTTCGGTTCTTAACCGTGTGGAATACTTTTTGATCAATAGAACCTCTTTATTAATTTATTTGTGTTCTAGATAAGGAAGCATCGCTTGAAAACTGTGTTCTATTCTCATTGTGATAGTAATATTAGTGCTACAACGAAATTGCTTTAAGTGTTTAGTGATAAGACTATAGTGTAAATTCGTGGATAACTTGATATCGTGTGATCGGTCGTTAATAGTGATAATGTCGAAGCCCAACACGCTGAAAGCCCATAGACTGAGTGCAGAGTTCGCTGAGAAACGCGCTTCTATGAGGAAAGCTGATCCTACTAGTTCATAGCAACCAGCCGTGAGTAATTTAATATCACAATAATACAATTTTTACATAAAATTTGCCATTCTCTTAATTCTAAGACTAATCATGAATATTATTATGTTATCCAAGTGAAAATACTTGTACTTATATTAAATTGTTCGATCGCATTGGCTTCTTCTTTAAATTCGGAATAATACTTCCATGAAAACATAATAGTCAAAGTTTAGCATTTATTCAGTAGAACAGCTGGGATCACTTAGAATAGTATTTTAGGTGAGTCTACTCCTGTTCCTTCACGCACGACCAAAACCATGAAGAACCAGGGCAACAAACACGGTTTGGGGCCTAGACTTTTTTAATATTCTTAGCACCTACGCTATCATTTGTTTTGATGATTAAGATTAAATTCTTAACTGTAAAGACCTTTATGATAATAATGCATGCAATATTAATTAATTTCTAAAATAATATGCATGTCAATAACAAACTCAAAATGCATTTCTTAGAAACAAATCTAAATACATGCAACAAAGCTCGTAAATGTACGTTGGTTGTAAAAAATACGGTTTGTGCAATTCAGGTCATGCTTTCATTAAGAAATGATTGTGATAGTACAAAGCACATGTCATGACGATACGTCTACAACTCCAATATGGCGGCGCTGTCACTCAGCTGTTTTGTACGCGTGCGCGGTCGCTTTCCCGCCATCTTTGGATTTCCAAGCCAATGTCCTTTGCAAGGCCAAATGAAATGTTATCGAGCTTCCGAGATTAAACCGTGGTGATAAAGTACTTCCATTAAAATACCGAGAGCATGATTGATACAGGGAAATGGGATTCTTGTGAATGAGGTCATAATAATTAAAATTTAATGGTTAGACCATTAACCCAAAATTATGAAAATTATTAGACAGGCTCATAACAAGGATTTTCAATAATTGACTTAATATGCATCAGTTACTTTTATATTATAAGTAAAATACGTAAGAAATATAATCAAACAGATCTCACAAATAAATACTAGGTACTTAAAAAGAGGTTCAAGTTAGATTTTCGATTACACAAAAGCTTTTTATAAGGTCTCTTAAACTTTTGGGTGTATAAATCTTTACCATTTATCTTGCATACGAGATAAAATTAGATACTTTTACCTTTTTGCCGCTCTCCAAGCCTGAAACTTTGACTTTATACCTACATCAAAAGTCACACTCACCTTTGTAAGTTTGAGTGCCTCAGGGTTCCATTTTCAGCCCGAAATTACATACCTATTGTGTTTCGCCTGAAATGGTTTACTAGACCATAAGAAATATTACGACCATCAATCATCAAATCGTGCTACTTACTTCCAAAGTTCCTAAAGTGAACTACTTGTCAAACTTCTAAACAAAATTTGCTGTAACGGCGAAATAAATATGAGTTTTCCACAAGTTCCCGAGCGAAAGGATGAGTCATAGTGCAATAACCCTGACTAGACGGATTGCCGAGGATGGGTTGGTAGATTAGTTGCCCGATCGGTCAGCTTTCGAGGCGGAGTGCTTTGAAACGATAGCGTCTTGTTTGTTTCTTCTAAAAGCTTAGGCTAAGCTATATTGTTGCTTGCAAAAACAAACAAAATAGAATTTTCTTTATTGAACGTATATCTGATAGGATGGATGCGTCGAGCTGAGGACACGGCGCAATGACGCTCATTAGGGGAGGTCTATGTCCAACAGTGTAGGCTGATGATAATGATGATAATCTGATAGTCGCAATGAAAAACACTCTTGTATCTTCTCTATAAACATTTAATTTAAACGAGTAAATAGATATAATCTATGCTTTGCTTTCAACCCTGTGTTTCAACCCCTTGAGAATGTAATTTGGCTGCTTTTGACCCATAAATCATAGCGTATGATTTAAGCCCTATAAGATTACAATTTATGTGTAGCTAAATTAAACGTGCCTTGGATTACATTGTAATAAAGTGATAATTTTAGCCATTGGATGATATTTTATATTAAAATTGGATTAAAGTTTTGATAGTTATTTGTCTATTTCAATTTTATCATAATTTCAAAAGTTTGTACGTAAAAATTTCATTCTTATTTTTATAAAAATAATCAAAGTTTGTATCCCTCCTAGAAAGCATCTTGCCTAAGTTTTTCCTTTAAAGAGAAGCAGCCATACATAAAGGTCTTATCCTCGTATAGACTTGTATGTATGTTAGTAACTAATTCGTACGTCGCTGCTACTCGGAACTTTATCCTCGAATATCACTAGCTCTCAGCTTGTACAGGCTGTTATCCAAACTTTGTTATGTACTTACACAGTTCAAGATTACTCTAGAGAAACGAACATAGTTGAACCGTGCAAGTTTCGATGTTTTGGTACGTTTGGGTTAGGATTTAAGTGATATCGAATCATGTTGAGGAAACATCATACAGTAAACTACTAGTCTAGTCAAATGTTTGATTACCTCTCGAAGATTATCCAATGGTTTCAGACTACAATGTCAATATCTTGATGTGAATCAAGATGGTGGAAAGCTTCTTGATCGGGACGCCTTGAGCACTGTACTACACTTTTGTCCATCTCCCATCACCTTCTTGCTAAGTGCACTACCCAACGCGTATGGTAATCGCCACTTCAATCTTGCGATCCACATTTTTAATTTTTCTAATATAATCTATCAGCCCATTGGATCCCACTGCAAAGGCCTCCCTTCTTTCCGCATTTATTTGAGACTAATCCTTGGCAAATACTCCGCGACAATAACCCAAGATGAAACACGTTTAGACCCAAAGCCATCACCAGATTCAAAATAATAAAGGGACTGTATTTGGTGTGTAATGTAATTGACAGATGGACAGACAACCATAGAATATTAACTAGATATTTGTAGTCAAAGCGAAGCGTGACGGGAGGCGTTTCCTGTGACATTTTCGAACGTGCCTTCCTGATAGACCTTCGTGGCTTATGTTGCGTAAGAACACGTGGGCGAAAGAACAAGAAATTACACGCATTAACTTTATGAGGCATAAGCTTGTGTATTCTAGGACATCAAATTCACATGTGCAAGCACATACATTGATTTACAAAAAAAATCTATGTGATTCTAATAGTAGAAAAATATCTGCAGAATGGAAATTTAAAATATTGTCTAGGAAGGCGAAAATGAAGAAACACAAACACGGTATAGTCAACAGAGACCAGACGAGGTACCGATACAAAAGGATTTATAAGCCCTAGACTGATTTAGTCCCAGGCGGTAATAAATCTGCAATCTTCGAGCACTTAATGGAAAACGATAAGTTAAAAAAAGAAATAATATATTTTCCGGCAGATGTGCCCGAAGCTGGGATCTATGTAAATGCGCAATGCGTCTTCTATACGTTCATGTATGTATTATATTCTTACATGCGCAGGCTCATGAATTATGGACTATATTTATAGGGTTGTCAATAAATATGAGCTTACTAGCCGTTTCGGCGTTTTGGTATTAATATTTCATTCTACACTCGCATTTTTGTGCAAAATAAAAGCTCGCGTAAATATACTCATATCAAACATCTATGTTACATCATGTTGTTTCAACATAATCTCTGGAAAGCTGTCCTGAGTATGTGTATGGGTGACCGCCAGTGGCATTTTCATCTGAGGGCTTCCTTACTTCGGAGGGAACCGTTCCGGCTATGAAGTCATTTAGCCATGACGGAGGCCTTACTCCGTCACCAAAGTTAGCCACTGACCCATAAGTCATAATACGAACTTACTTACTACTTTAATGTCGTAGGTAAACGATTTATCAACTCGAAATATCATTAAGCCCTGTATAAATTTCCACGCGGTCGAAAACGTGGTACAACTGTGTTACAACTAGCATTAGATATAAGAAGAATGATCAATATTCTAGTAGGTTGATAGGTATGTGATATTTTGTACAAAAACTTTCGCTGACGCAATACTGAACATGACTAGAATACGCAATTGAGAAGAACACTGAGAAAATGAGATTTTCTTTCTAAAAAAGCTTATTATGGAATTGATATGTACCTTGAAACCTTGAAACCAAAAGACAACACACACACGTGTTCGTTTTAAGTCACCATTATTCTCAGCTTATGTTTTTTACAATGGATTTTTATGGTATAATATGAGAGAAAGGAAATGGTGTGAGATCTTGAAAGAGAGAGATGGTTGAAGGGGTAGACTTTTGCCTATCAGTGGAACGGCAATAGGAAACCTGAAATAAAACCAACCTATAAAATCGTTTTTTTTTTCTCAAAATATATTCCACATACTGCTGCAGACGAATTGAGAACCTCCTCAGTTTCTTCTTCTTCTTGTGGTGCCTCTCCGACTAGCGAAGGTTGGCAGTCAATATGGCATTATTGTTCTCGGTCTGCGAGTCGAAACAATTCTGCAGCACTCGCTATCCCCGTCCACTGTGATGTTCCGCAACTAAGATTTCTTCCTCATGACAACCCTATTTCAGCATTTTAGCCAAGAACGTTTCAGCCAATGAAGATATCATACGCTTTTGTCTCGTGGCTCATGATGGGTTTATGGTAAACAAGAACGTTAGTCTTGCAAATTGTTGTGTCAAGTGTAATCCACTTGTGAACATTGTGAACTTTGAGCGTCTGGTTATGTAAACTGATTTACCGTCCGATCGTCGAAGACGGCCTTGTGAAGACCGGTTTGCGCGGCCCTTAGATCTAGCATATCTTTATCTCTATATCTTTGAGTGGTTCAGAAACTAGCAGCTTTCATGCTTTAGAAGGTATGTACGTACCTACAGACACTTCAGAATGTAAGTAGGTAAATTCTAGAAAGTCTTTCAGAGAGCCTGAAAACGCGGCGGGGATCGAACCCAAGCGAGCTTTCACACACTGCGCCACAGAGGTCGTCACTAAATTTTATTTCCCAAAATGACACACTTTGAAACCGTATTCAATTATTCAGAACTCCCCAATCCATATTAATCTACACAGCTACTGTTTTAGCTGTGGCCTGACCCGTCTAAATATTTAAAAACTGGGTGTCCCCAGAGATAATACGGGTTGGCAAATTAGTATAAATACTTTTGTTTGCGAGTGCTTAGTTATCCTTTTTACTTTGTGAGTACCTACTTTCGAGTTGGTATACCTCTCTAGTCCTTCTGAAGTCCCATGCCGTCCTTACTCACTTTTTTAAATAAAATTAAATAATTCGTTTTTGTTTTCTTTCGTTTGCTTTTCTTTTGTTTTTTGTTGTTTAAATCTGCTCTGTGGTTACCTATTTTGCATAACTTACATCAACATACTTGTATTATCTACTAGGTTCATTTCACCTTTCTTTGTTTGATCGTTCTCTTCTACCATTTTATTGTTTGTGGCATACGAATAAGATGGTTGATCAATGTTGTCATTTGTTGTGTTTAGGCTATTGTCTTCGATGTTTCCTAAGGCCGTGATGTAATCACTGTTCTTAAGAATAACAGTTCAAATACGAATCAGTGTATTTAGTTTGAGTCTGCTGGAAAGATCTATTACCTACTGGTAATCGATCAAAATGTGTTTATTAAATTCTTTGTTAATTTGTTTTTTGTGTTGACATTTTGTTAGTTTAACACAATTTTGTGACGTATTGAACAGTGCAATAGCTATGAAGACTTATTTAGTGTTTACACAGGTAACAAACTTTTATTAACAATGCGGATTGCATAAAAAAACAATAATAATTTGCTATCATTTTTAATTCGCTTTGTCCATAATCTAGATATCCGTCTATTGATTCGTAAACCTATTTCTATCGCAAGCAACTTTGTGTTTCAATTTCAACTTTCAATCGCGCTCCAAAAAACTATTCGAACCTTGATTAAATTATACTTGGTTCATGTGTTCACTACCTACGTTGCCTATAAAAAATCACTTGTGGAAAACGATGGGTGCTATGGGTAGCATAGTATCAGTGTTCTACACGTGAAACATTTTTTTTAAATCAGATGCTGTCGGAGGAATCATTTCCGAATTCTACTTCCTACTCCTACATATAAATAAACAAGCTATACTTTAATGGTCTTCACGGTATTGGTCGCGAAAGAACAGGAGTATTACTAGTGATCCCTATTACTAACTGATCCCAGCGGTCCTACTGAATAAATGCTTTTTGACTTGACTTTGATTGATATCGTAGATAATTATATTAATTGCACAGAATGTGTTTTGTGGTTTATTGTATCTACTGATTATCCAGTCCTTATTGATATTTCACCGAGAAAACACCAGTGGTGACATAAAACACGTGGTATCTGAAGCTGCATTTGGAGCTCAGCCAGACCGTAACTCCGGCGCTTGGGACGCTCCTTCTTTTGCTGCAGCTAAGGGTGCGTTCACATTGTTAAATCATTATCACGACATACATTAGTGTCTCATAACAAGTTAGAACGTCTTGATTCAAGATTCATTTAATACGGTTGGTACATGTCAGAACAGAAAAAATTGTAATAAGTGTCAAAAATAAATCCATAGGTACTCACATCATTATAACAACAGTTATACTTGACTTTGATGGTCTTGGTGGTCATAATATTGAAGCAACAGTTTAAACTACGTGTAATATAAACCTAATTTATAATCAGTGCATTGATAAACCGATGACTGATGAATAATGAAAAGTTTTTTTATCCTTTGACGATTGGCGAAAAAGTTGTATACGATAAATGATATTAAAACCTTCAATTAAACCTCTAGACACAAGATCGCTCAAATGTATGATATTGATGATGGCTAAGTCTAATACCTAGTCTTCAATGTCTGGCAACGCTGTCTGGTCCAGTATAAACCCGGCTTTACACCGTGTCATGTTATTTAGTTGACGCCAGTCCGGTTTAGTGCGTCGCCTTTTATTGTCCATAGCTGGTGACTGCGATATGGTAGAGCCACTATAGAGCTTAACAAGCTTTAGTGTGTCTATTGCTTTATTTCTATTGCTCCATTTGCTGTCGTTTTTGGTCTGAGTAATGTTGGTGGCGTCAGATTTGGTTTGTATCGTTTTTTCCTAGCCTTTCTGAAACAAGTTCTATGTTCTTTTTAACACTTTTGCGTAGTTTACTTTAAGATTGTCTAACACCTATACTATACTTCTTTCAAAAGTTAGTTGATAGAGCGGAAGCATTTACCCACATTTTGGGTAAAGCAACACACGTCACCCCATAAACCGTCTCAGATGATGACCAGGATCATTTTAAGATGAGTGTCAGGGACACGTTCAAATACATTTTGGTACATGCCCACATTTAGCAAAAGTTAGCAGCCACTTATAACTGTTTTCCTCTAACAAGTTAAATCCACTCGTAAAGCCGTGTCTCCTGCGACTAAAAATAACAAAACATGTTTTTCGTCCGCCTCGGATAACATTTTTGTTTGCAAAACCGTTAGGCCACGCCCATATTTTGTTCGGTGTTTGATTTTAGGTGTTAGAAACCACAAAACAGTGTCGCTGGAGACCCGGCTTTACCACGTTAATAAACGCGAAGTTTTCCTTCAACGCCTTGAACATACAAACAGTTTGTTGTAAACTTGGTGTAAGCAGTAAGTTCTTTCACTCTGATGAGAAAAAGGTTATACAGCGAGTGTAAAACTGTCCACTTCAAATAAAACTCAGTCCATTTCATTCTACAGTAACAACCAGATGCTTTAGCACGAGTTGTTGACGTTCTCTCGGCAAACAAGCTCACTAAAAACTGTTCAGAACAATCTGAACATAGAAAATAGATAAAAAAAAGATAGTAGTTTTAATGTTTTAAGTGGCAACACCGTTAAATAATTTTGATGTTTAAAATGACAGCACTGAGAAAATGTAGTTGGTTTTTGTCATGGATTTAGCATTGAACCTTTTTGGTTCGTTTTTGTGTTGTGCCTTTCCTGTTTGTAATTCATTATAAATTCATCGTCAAAAATAATTTATTCAGTAGGACCGCTTGGCTTATATTCGATCTAGGTGATTCACATACTCTTGTTCCTTCGCAACCAATACCGTATAGAACCAGGGCGACAAACACGGTTTGGAGCCTAGCGCACTTTAAGGTGATCCATCTTAAAACTCTTATTTCACCAGCTCATTAAAACTAATGCTAGAGTCACATTCACACTCAGCCGTTTGCAGGTGAGTTGGCGCAACTCCAAGCAACACGATTGTTTGAGTGGATGTCAGCTGGTAGTTCTACTACTGGTTAATCATTATTTTTTTTCGTTTTCACCTATCCATAGAATCTTCGATCAAGAATACTATAGATGTGACGTACAAAATCAACGCTAAATTCGGTCCGCGTGACAAAAAAGTTTTAAGTTAAATATAAGTGTAAGTTGGTATCGTGGTTGGTACTTATATTCTTGCTAATAGGCATAGGTACACAGGAGAGAGAGATAAGAGGTAGAAAATATAAGTTTATTCAGTGTACAACCGACTCCATTACTAATTTATAGCCTCAACCGTTCTGTCCTTAGTCGCTCACCTAATTACAGTAGAGTAATCTTAAGGGGTTATTTGCTCAGGTTACAGCGATCCTTTGCAAATAATACGGAATTATTCACGTTTCAATAATTCTCGAACTGCCCTTAATAAATCATACGGATATAGCAACGGTTTATACCCTGGAGTAGTGATATCAGGTATGAACTACTATTGAGATGGCTGTATGAACATTGAACAACTTAATGGTTTAACCTGATCGCACACTTGTCCGCGCCGCAGTCAGTTTTCTATACAAAAAATGCTGATGACGTCAGAAAATGCAGCTCGCTTCTCGTTAGCAGCATTTTCTTATGAATTGACAGTTCGGCGCGTTCGGCTCGGCTGGTCCATGCGACCACCCTTAAAGTGTTGGCAACTTTACAATACACTTCTTCCTCTTATAGTGACACAAGTAACAGTGTGGTGAATAGTAATCTATTCACCACACTGTTACTACTTAACACATTAATATGCGTATCTGAGAGCCTGCTTTCGCGCAATAAAAATGATTATAGTTTTCGAACTATTCAGGCTCTATACAGGGGGTTTCAAACAATGACGTCACAAAAAAACAACCTTTCAGAATGAAAAGTCTTTTCATTTCATAATGAAATACCAAGTGTGGATCAGCACTATAAAACAATTACAGAAATTATAGAAAACCTTTCAGAATATACCCCATGTACCCATGTTCCACGATTCTTTTTAGTTTTCGATTTAGGTTTAAGAGTGTGCAGGAGCCGCCATTTAGTAAGCGGGAGAGCGAGTGTGATTTGTTCGGCGTGTGAGAAGCACAGAGCTATGGACGTTGCGTAGGTAACGTTATTTACGGCGCTAAAACATTTTAATATACACCGCTATTTTATGACTACCAAAAAAAAATTAAGGACAGTTGCAGCAGATGCAGAAAATGATAACGCATGGTCAGAACTTTTTTTTATTTAACTATCACAAAGTTATTGACTATAATAGTCAACCAAAACCGAACAAAATTTCAAGAAAACTGTACAAATAAGTACTATAGACAACAATCGCGTACAGACTCTCATTCGAACTATGTTCTCGTATCATCCCCAGTCAGTAAAACCGCAGTAGCAATCATAAATCCATGTCTGACTCGTCTCGTCTCCTATTGAGGTTATAATTTTTTTTTTCACTTTTTTTGAGTTTTAACTACATAAATGTGATCAGTAACAGACACCGAGACCATGTTTAAAATTTTTTTGGTAATTACAAAATAGCGGTGTATACAGAAATTACACAAACATTCACCAATCGTGTTTTAAAAACACGTAATCCAAGATAAAACAATGAAGTATCATTTACCTAAATATGAAGGTTTTAGCTTTCACAGACTCTGAGATAAATAACGATTTCGAACTACAAAATTAATTGCTTAAATCGCTCCTGCACACTCTTTAGGTCTTCCTATAGTTTGGTGCAGTAGTCTATGCGTAAACAAACCGAGCTTAGTGCTAGACAGGACCGTGGTTTCTGACGTTGTTTAGTTTCGAGAATATATCGTTGTAACTAATAGATGTTTTGTAGCTTTGAAGTGTGAATCATGTTCGATTCATAATATTGAGGCGTGTTTCTGTAACTAGCTTGCCCCAAAGGTGAATGTGCTGTGTATTTTAAGCCATGACAATTGACATGATGGAGGAAGATATAAAATGGCTATATTTTTGTAATTTTTAAAGTTTTAAACCACACTTAGGTATTTTATTGAGAAGATGAAAAGTCTTATCAAAATTTTCGATTCCGACGGGATTTGGCCACGACGCCACGACTTACCGATAAGCTTATCAAGAATTTCGATTGTGACGAACAGGGTTCCGTGGCCGAGCGGTAAGGCACTCCGACTTTAGGAGGATCGTCTGATTGTTGCGGGTTCGAATCCCGTTGTAATTGAAAATTTTGATATGACTTTTCATTTTCACAATGAAAGGCCCGCCTGCGAAGGTTGCGGGTTCGATCCCCGCGGCGGGACCAATGTTTGTATGATCTACAAATATTTGTCTTGTGTTTCTATGTGTAATATGTATTACTAGTTATATTATCTGAGGTATTACAAACAAAAAGTATATACACATTTTAAACTCTCGCGACTTGAAGACATTTTAAATATAACGGGATGTTATACCTACGCGATTAAGTCCCGTTATAAAATTAAAAAAGTATATAACCAACTAAAAGTAGTATATCGGTCATCTTCTACGTACCCATAACACAAGCTCTGCTTACTTTGGGGCTAGATGATGCTGTGAAAATTATTTATTTATTTATACGTGGAATTTAATATGTGTCCGTATATTACTTTTCAATCCAGTATTCAAGCAATCGAAAGTTGAGTCACTATCTCACTAGCCAACATATTAAGGCTCTAAATTACCTATAACCAACAGCTATCTATAACTTAAACTATTGTAAAGTCTAGAGTCGTCTAGCCGGCGCCAACGTAGGCGGCTCTTGGGTGAAGGTTCGCGTTATGTCTTCATGTTGCCAGGGTTACCGCCTCAGATATCATGATAGATAATTCATAATGCGTAAAAAACTTAGGCTTACATCCATTCAATATTTTATACGATTAAAGGAGGTAACCTGTGTAATTCAAAGTGATCCCAGCGGTCCTACTGAAGAAATGCTTTTTGACTTTGAGTTCTTAGGACTACGTTCAACAGGATGTTGTGGCCTGGGATATGAATAGGCTTGCCAATCACCCATACTATCCTCTCAGCTTAATCAGCGCACAAGAACGATAGCGTCAATGCGTGTGCAGCTGAATACGCTGCGGGTTTCCTCACTAGTCACTACACTACCTACCTATATTTTCTTAAAAAAAAACAATTCGGTGCTTAGAAAATGCTTGCCGCAAGATCGCAGTTAAAGATGTCTGCTGATATAGGTACCTAGGCCTACACGCCACACTTTTTAAAAATTAAGTACCTAAGTTCGTATGAGTCAGTGGCCAACTCTGGTGACGAAGTTTTCAGGCCGCCTTAAGGCTTCCGTCATGGCTTAACGACTTAAATAGCCAGGAACGACAATGCTCAGATGAAACTGCCACTGGCGGTCACCCATCCACTTACAGACCGTTTCGAACGTTGCTTAATTTCGACGATCTATCAAGAACGACTAAGCAAGCACGACCACGAGTGCTTTTTAAAAATTGGTAGCAAGTAACTAGAGCCACTACAGCAAGTAGTCATTGCAAGTATAGACTAGTTTCATTACCTAATAGCCTTCCAATCAACATAAAACAATGTAATATACAGAATTTAATATGCAAGCCGAGACCTAAATTTCCAACTTTATCAAATGCCGTCTAGCCTAGATTATATCGAGGTTCATGCCCTCGCCATAGAGTTTAATACAATGAAACTATAATACGCTTGTAAAAGTAATTTGAGTTACTAAAGGTTTTATGAAACTCCTCAGTCAGCATAAAAAGTAGAACAGGACAAAATGATGAATGAGATAAAGTTAGTTCATATGAGTCAGTGGCCAACTCTGGTGACGGCGCCTAAAGGCCTCCGTATAGCATAACGACTTAAAAGCCGGGACCACCAATACGCGCCCTCCAAAGCACTGATGAATGAGATAATTTTCGTATAACACTTGAAAAAGAAGAAAAAAATAAACCGTTGTAATTTCATCACCTGTGTTTCTTGAAAGCCATAAATATGGTGGAAATCGCCATCATTATTAATGTCGGCAACAAAACGTTCATATAAGTGCCGTGCTTAATCAGCGGAATGGGCAAATATTTGACCGCTTTAGGCGTATAATAAAGAATGAGTGAATTTACACATAATCTTCAAAATCAACCTTATAACAACGTTATTAGAATCCATAATAACTTGACAAAAATATTTGGTCAATAGTTTAAGAGGAACAGCGGGTTTCCCTTCGTATATGAGTCAGTGAAGCAAAATAGGGGTGCTTTTGCTTACCCTATCTAAGGGCTGACTTTGACTCACTGATCGATATTTTTGACCAAAAATTAGAATTAGTGAAATAGGTCGGGACGGTAAAGCCTTGTTTACACAATCTGGACCATAACCACTAGGCTGCTGACCATAACCACCCTTTCTTTAGGACAGAATAGAGTAAAATCATTAGAGTTTAGGCAAAAGCATCTTTTAAACAACCGCGATAAAACTCAAAATCGTCTCACCTAATATTACTTTATTTTTCAGTAGAGATAGAATAAACAGGCTGGTGTTGTTTTAAAGTTCATTTTTGTTTTGCGATTTGCATGTATTATTCTAACGTAGCTTGCAATTCTGCTGTCATGAACATTTTCTTCTTGAAACGATGCTGGACCGACTCCAAGGAAAGGCTAATCCAATCTTGGTCTACAATTTTACGAGGTTTTCTTCTTTTTATTGAATGCCGTACCTAAGCATTTCAATGTTTGAAATTACTTGTAGTAACATTTTTTCTAAAAAGGCACTATAGGATATTTTTCTTGTGTTCTGCTTGGTGTTGAAAATATCTTGATTCTCGTGTTCCTGTAAGAATTTCTGCCTTTATTGAGATCATGAAAATTCGTAAGTAAAATCTATATTTCATTCTTTTGGAACATGGTGAAAAAATTCTCAGGGTCGTTTTTATGAACCAAGCACTTTATGGCGACATCTCTCTGCGAGTTATCGCTTTGTAGAGCACCCAGAACCGGAACAAATATCCAACACCGAGTTTAAACTATTAATATAAGAGTTGGGATTCTTTTGTAAGCAAACCCGTGGCTTACGTGACACTGCAATACCCTGCATTGCGTCCCCACGGACATTCTCAGGTTTCTGTAATACTCCAGTGGATAGTCGTAGTCGGTTTCGAAGACAATAGGTTAGCTTGCCAAAGTTTTTATTGATTTTTGAACAAATTGTTTTTCCTTTGGATAAGGCCGATTGAGCTATGAGGATGGTTTAGGTGCCGAGCACACCTAATCCATCTCAATAATCTCCCAGGCAGCATGCATGCCCACAAATCATTTCTTCTTCATTCGATTTGTTTCTTTCTATCTACTGCAGCGTCAAATCAACCATCCTTTTATTGTATCTCTATAACTTACACACTACATTGTCGGTAGTTTTACATTCTAGTTCATTCCAGCAACAACAAAGGCTTTCGTGCTCTTTCATTTTGGCTGAGCCATACATCAGGCATTTCATTTTCTATTTTGGCTAGCTTTACTTGTTCGCAGTTTCAAGGCCCTTGTTCTTCCCTGGACCTCGTCCAATTTGAGAAATAAATATTTGTGCCAAAATATAGAACCTTATGGGTTTGGGATAAGAGTGAGATTTCAAGGTCGTTGCATCTGCAGACATGACAAAATAGATGTCGTTGCAATAAAAACTTTTTTGGACGATGCTCACAGCATGTAGGAGTTTCAGTGTGTCTTGGATAACTCTACAGATATTAAACAAGGTATTTTAAAGAGACTTGAATAAGAACTTATGTTTCATAATACTTAATTCTTTATTTATTTTCTTGTTAGATGAGGTGCTTCGACTTTCAATCTCTGAGAGACCAACGACAATGATTCTTGGCAAGACTATCTAATAAATCTAAAGGATCATATGTTACCATCAGGCTAAACCCAGTAACTTTACATTACGTATCTTACCAACTAAAGTAGGTGTGCGTTAGTTTATTTCCATTCATTTCATCCACGCTAGTCGATTTGAATATGCAATGAGTGCAGTCCAATGATCCTAATTTCCTTTGCACTAAGCTACTCGATATCAAAGAACATTTTTAGAATATTTAAATCAAAATTTCAAATCATTTGGTTTAAACTTCATATTTAGAAATAAAACATTTTCCTAAAACAATAAATTTGAACTAATTTATCATAGTAAATAATAAAGATGCATCCACACTAGTAAATCGACAGCCGTGGAAAAATGCAATAATTCGAAATTAGAATATCATGTGCTCGGATTACTTCGTGTGAGATATTGGTATTCGTGTGCCGTGCTCGCTCGTCGCTCGGGACTGCTTTGTGCTTGAATGAATCAGTCCCTGGTATTTATAAACGGTAAAAATAGGCAAATAAAACTTGACAGTATGACACATAAATGAATGAGTGTGTGTTATTTTGAGTGAGTGCTGTTAGTAAGTATTAGACATGATTATTGAATAATTTTTGTAATTTTTTAGTGCTAATCCGCACTTGGTATTTCATTATGAAATGAAAAGACTTATCAAAATTTTGGATTCCGACGGGATTCGAACCCGCATCGATCAGACGATCCTCCTAAAGCCGGAGTGCCTTAATAAGTTATTGATTATGTACCTACTTATAAATTTTATCATAAAGAACACTTTGTTTTGGTCTATTTCCTGACCAATATTGCATGCAACACTGATGTTTCACTATTATTGGGTTCACAAAATAAAACATTTCATAGATACTTACCTACTTTGAAAATGCCTTGATTTGTTCCTTCCACCACCTCCACTTAAATGAATAAAAAATATAGGGACATGATTATTAAGCTCTTTTCAATTATAAATAGACGAATCTACTCTACCTTGCCATAGGTACCTACGTAGAATCCATTTCAAAGTCAAAGTCAAAAAGCATTTATTCAGTAGGTAGGACCGCTGCTGGAATATTCTTAAACTGAATTTTACTCCTGTTCTTGCGCGACCAATACCGTGAAGAATTAGGGCAACAAACACGGTTTGGGGCCTAGCATTATTTTAGGTGATCCATCTTAAAACTAAAAAGTCAAGCTCCAGTGGAGAGTCAGCCATTTTTATGTCCATACGCCAGATCTTAATTTACTAATAATCCAACCCCATAACCAATTCTAATTCATCGGTGTCCATTCTAAAATTAATTATGCTGTTAACAACTGAGCAGTTGCATATTAAAAGCTCTATGTAAATATCGATCCTCATAACGTAAAACGGTCACGTCCTGTAGGATATCCTCGCTAGCTAGTTCTCTTCCGAGGCGCGGCGAGCGCGCACGTTCCGCCTCCCAATTATAAAATAATATCGGTGAATCGACATTCCGATTATTTCCGATTCTATTGATAGTGTGGAGTGCCCTTTATTTTATGCGTTTTGTGCAGGAGAATTTCAGTTCGTTTTGTGTTTGAAGAGAGATTTTTTTATTGTTTTGTTAGTTTAGTTATTTGCATTGTGTTTTGGGTTTTTTTTATATGTGATCAGTAACAAATCTTCTCGAGTGGTGCTGCTGGATATCACGTAAAGATGTTAGTAGTATTTTTAAAGTATTTTTATTGCATGCCCTTTTCAGATTTATAAAATGTGTCTCCTATTTATAACTAGGTTCCTAATGGATTAATGTAGTAGGTACCTACCTGTTACGTTGAGAGATAAAAGTATAAGAGATTGAAATAATACAATTACTTAAATAAAAAAAATAAAAAAATCAATTTAGATTTTTGAAACCACCTAATTATCAAATCTTTAAAAAAATATAGACAGTTTTCTCATCGAACAGATTGGAGGCAGGGAAGAAATCCTTTCCCAGAAACTTACGTAATTGTATCTACATATTTACCTATGCCTTTACTGCCGATAGATACTAACAAGACGATTTAATATGTACCAACAGGGCAGTAGGTATAGAGGTAGGTTGATTCAGATGGAATTGGCATGCCCAGCACCTAAACCATCCTCTCAGCTTAATCGGCCTTGTCCACACCACAGGAAAGACACCGTAAAAAACCTAGGTGCGACAAATCCCTTCGTGGATTTGTGTAGTGGATCTCAGTGGAATAGAGCCACATGCTTACATACTCGTAAATAAAAAAAATCAGAAGAAAAAACCAGTGGCACTCCACGAGTGCTGACAGAAGTGAAAACTTGAACGAGGATTCGGTACCTAACGTTTCTAAATTAAAAAAAAAGTAGTACAAAAAAAATAAAGTGTAAAAATTTACTGGGATTCGAGCTAGGAGCTGTCTCACCAGAGGCGGTCACTCAAATAATTCCTTGACATAGGCTGGTGTCGTAACAGTCACGTGACTGAGTTTAATATTTTTCTCCTATCTCAAAAATGCCCAACGCGCTAGAAGTTGTCACTTCAAAAAATCCTAGTGGGGTACATTTTGATGCTGCCTGAAGGTACCTAACCTAAGTACTACCTAGGTTTCTTACATAAATAAGTAGATTTCCCAAGAGCAGTTACTCATCTAGGTACTTACTAAACTTAGTTAAGTACCTAATGCGGAATGCTCGTCACGGAGCCGAACCCGCTACCCGCTACAGTTCCGGCATTTATTACCCCTAACTCCCCAGATCCCTAGGTACTGCAGCTTAGAGCTTACCCTAGGTAGGTACTTAGATACCTAATTAGAACTAACTTGAGGAGGAATGAACAAGTTTTGTACAAAGTGCATCTTTGTCTTGGAGCTAGCTTGTAATTATGCAAAGTAGTAAGTACGTATAAGGTAGGTACATACTAGGTACCTAGGCACATGCAAATAAAGTTGGGTTTTGTAGCTCTGATGATGCAAACATCGAATCGAACTTTGTTTGTTGAGACTTTTGGGACTTGGGATTGCTATCAATCTAAGCGTCACGGTCCATTTCCCGCCAAAAATAGATCAAAGTGACTGTCGAATCGCGATTGGAAGTGGATGTGAGACATCCGGACTTCTCCGTATTCGGCCTGTAAGAACAGTTTCAGGAATCTGTGGGTGGTGTTTTGAAATAATAGGCCAGAAAGAGGACACAATAGATTCGGCTAGTCACAACAGGAAATGTTTTTTGAAAATGACTTACTTTTTTTTATCGAAAATAGCTTGTGTTGTGTATTGGCTCTGACTTGGCTGGTCGCAGATCAAACTTGTTTAGCCTCCTTTTATGAAAAAACCTCATGAAAATTATCCACCTACTTTTAAACCTAAAAAGGATTTTTTTTGAAAAATAAAAGCTATTAAAAAGCTGAGAACAAACAAAACGTACAACATTATTTTAAAAAAGGAATTAAACGACAGACTCTCATCCGGTAATCACTGGAGCTTAACGGTGCGTTCAGAATAAAGTTATTTTAAAATAATAAATCACAGTCGACTTGCCGTCGGCACAATTTGTTGACTAAAGTTTTAACCCTGAAAAGGCCATGTTGATATTTCAAACATTTTTGTTTTAAAACAACTTCAAAAAATACTTGAATATTTTTAAAAACAAGAGATGTTCGTTTATTTTTACGTAAGTACCTACCTACCTACCTGTATTGTGAAAATCGCTTAATAGTCGGCAATCAACATTTATCAAAACCATCGTTATGTTGTTCACTTCGTAACTAACTCATTAAACTGCTAACTACAGTTTTAACTGAATAAACAAGGAAGCTTGTTACTGGACAATTCATTGCTGTCAAGTTTAATTAGACGGTACGCTTGGCAATGGTCGTTTGGTTGCATCACCTACACTAGTTGATTGTAAGGTGTTAACAGAATAAAATTCGTTCTTTTTTTTGTTTTGTACTCGTGGTAGTTTCTGTCAGCAGTATGGAAATACTCATCTATCATCTGAATTAGTTTTATCTCACAGTATTTATCACAATACCGGCCTATGAAATGAAAATTTAGAAACTTAATCATTTGAAATAGTAACATATGTAGCCGACCTATTAAGCTCCCTTACATTATTTTGGGATAGCTTTTCTTTTTTGAAGTGAAAACTACTTGAGGCGCGTTTGACAGTTTTGAAATGAGAAAAAATTCTTGGATTCGCCTCGAAAAGGTCACGCTTACCAACACCGGGTTATTTGTCAAGTTTAGAACCGTTCAAGTTTTTCACTTCTGCCGGCACTCCGGATGTTTTTTTATTAGATCTACCAGTTTTAACTATTTTGAAAACTACTAAATCTGGCCAGTCAGTCTTCTTTTTATATCTTGCACTAGCGGAACGGGGCGCAGACCAAAAAATAACCAATCAAACATTTACGATCGATTATGAACCTACACATGTTTTACTGAGAATTTGACGCGCTTTGATTATTTCAGTTTGTCCATATTACCCTAAGCAAAACATTGCTTGTTTTTCCTTCACGCTGTCTGAGTGGAGCTCGATTTAGAAAGTTCCCGATATTAGTGCTTCGTGGCGTCCCCTCATGTCGTGAGTCAGGCAAATTACGGCGTTTGTGATTAATGTGAGCTATTCCTGGTCTTATAGCGTATCCTTCGCTGTTTCAACTTCTTTGTTCTAGGACTTGCACCACCATTAGTAAAATCTAGCCTTTAGGACTAATAGGACAGGCTGATATGATACCGTCCATTTCCAGCTTGCCATGCAATTCTTCAACATACAGAGATTTTTTTTCTGAAGACACCTATCATTTCATTTTACGATCATGAGTTCGTACCTACCAAGTTTCCTAGGTGTAGGTAGAATAGTTATTTTTGTTACCAACCATAAATTTACTAATCAGGGTTAACGTCCTTATTTCTAGCCGTCCCGTAAAATCCATCTCAAGTTTTAAAACGGAAGTCGGTGGCGTTTGAACTTTATGACTAGGTAACACGAACAAAATAAGAATTAAAGTTTCGACGTGCTCTTAGAGCGCGTGTAATAGGGATTATGAACTGTAAACTCGAGTTGATGAATCAGCTCTGTGTGAAGCCGTTGGAATGCTCTTCATGCTAAGTGCTGTTCACGCCTCGTGTATCGTTTACACCCCATGTATATCAATATGGTTATTTTCGTGATGTAGCCGTAGTATGTCATAACCAGGTAGGTACCTACTTATCGCAGCAAAGAGAAGTCAGTGAACTCGGTCTAAAAGAATAGGTAAAGTTAGCCCTATCGAAACGTGTTCTACTTATTTCAAGCTTCAGGTGACAAAGACTCATCTATCTAAACTAATTTACTATGGACAACTCGCAGACCTGCGTTTGTTAGTTTATTACCAAAATGTCTGCTCGTTATCGTTAAGTTATTCTCTTGGATACCTAGGTACATCACAAATTCAATTAATTCGTATTTTATTACAGATCAACGCATTCCTCTCTCAATCAACTTCCCCTAAGTAGGTACAACCCCACTGGCAACACCACGGGGGTTGCTTTGAGTAACATGAACTCAGTGTATAATTTTAATGGATGAGTCACATGGACAGTTACGTATATTACACTAATTAGGTACCTAACTACCTATTAAACATCAAAGTAAAATGATGAGGTGTGAAAATTGTCTATTCAACCCTGTATTTTGAGTAAAAATACGAGTATAATAGATTTTCATAATTTTTATGTAATACGAATGTAAGTACTAAATATTGCAATTATTTATCACTAGCACAGAGTACAGATAAATTATGTTGCTGGTCCCATTCACAATAAACAGAGCAAGTGATCAATCAACGGTCATACGAGAAGACGCTAATCCTTTCTGGCTAGGATTACTGGTGTTTCAATTAAAAGTATTGCTTGTTAATCCCATACGTGATAGGATTATTTTATCCAAACAAAAGGATTTGTACGCCTTTACGGATTAAGTATTTATCAGGTTCGGGTTGTAAAGTAAGTACGTATAAATTAGTAAGTTTCGACTATGAACTAGTTCTTCCAATAGTATGTTTATGTAATAATTATTATAGTTCTTACAATAGTTTATTAACTTTTGGATCCTTATTTAAATATGTAAGTTGGTATTTAATTCATATCTAATTACTGTAATACCTACGAAAAACATTTTATTTTGGGATCCAAGCATTAGGTAGGTAATAGGTACTACTAATCTCAATAGATATTTTTTTTATTGACAGCAATTAAAGTTTTGAACATTTCTTTCCGAAAATCAATTTACCTACATATATTATCATCATCAAATTTAAGAGCTCGGTTCTTGTCGGTGCTATGATGCAACTTCCTCCACCTCTTCCTTTTCAATGCGGCTCCTTTACTTCTTTATATGACATGACAGCGATTTCCTCTTTTATCTGACTCATGAAATTGATTCTAGACCTTCCTCTTGCTCGTCTTCCTTATATGATGTTCTTAATAAAGCTGTCATGTCGTTTATGATGTCCAATCATTTTTCTTCTTTGATTTTGAACGGTGTATATACCTACCTAACTTAAATTTCACGATCGTGCCCTGCCTATTACATTAATATTAGACTTAATTGGGTCGCACTAAGTAGACGTTGGGACATGCTGCGGTTAACCGAAGCTCCCAGACCGCAATGTTGTGATACCTCAATGCTGCCAGTATTACAACACTGATATCGTGCTAGGTTTTGCGGCTTAGCTTGTAGTTGTGTGGTTAGTTTTATTGCAATAGAAAACCTAAGCCGCCTGTTGTGTAATGTGGTAGGTATTAGATTTGATACAGTAAAAAACGTTTCGAAATCACGAAATGTTTTTATACTTATTATGTTAGTGAAACACTAACTGGAAATGACTTGGGCTTATTTTATCCACAGTGGTTTTGGAGATTACCCTAAGTACCTTCAGTATTCGCACTCGGTCTAACTACCTGTACAACATCCTATAACATGATTCCTTTGTTTCAGGTCCGCGCCATGGAGCAGAGGCTGTGCGAGTGGCCAGCGGGCACGGACGGTGCACCAAGAGCAATTACGCGACTAGAAGGCCAAATTGAAGAACAGGTACGTCCTCTCTTATTTGAACTACCTTTTCTATCTTTTTTGAACTGCATCGTATTATAATAAAATAACTACTTATTCTATAAACAAAAGTAGGTATTACATCATAAAATAATAATAACCTTTTATTCTAATAGTAGGTAATAATCAAGCCTGGTTTGGATATTTTATGGACTTGGATATTTGGATATTTTGAAGATCACAGATCACAGAGATGCATTGAAGCTCACACTACAAAATTTCAACTCTTGAACGCATTTATAGGGACGTCACATCCGGTTAAAATTTTATAACTTTTTTCTTTATATCTTATGTCAAAGTCAAAAGGGGAGACAGGTGACGTCCACAGTGACGTCACATGACATGACGTAGAATTTGTTTTGTTTTGTTTGTTTGTTGCATGCTTTGGTTGATCGCTCGCTCCTCGTTCGCTTGCATTGAAATATAATTCTAAATGAAAATGTTCCCGGAATGTATTTATTTTTGCGCTGATACTAATGTGAATTCAAATAATTGCTGGGTGCTGCAATGTTCCATTCTGAAAGAACTCTGTAAAGTCTAATCTACGAATAGAAAAGAAAATGCAGGTAAAACAAATAAGATTATTTTCTGAGTGACCTTTGGGTTTAGAAAAGGCTAAATGTTTTGATAGGTACATAGCTACCTGCCGAATAAGTTATCTTCATAGAAACCCACTGCAAATTAAGTGCAGTGCAGTAGGTAGGTAACAAAAGTGCGCGAAAGTTTACCTCCTACACGTACTCCGTAAACGCACGCTTTTACACGGTAGTTCTGGTTCCCGTACCATATAAATTATGAAATAGTACATGTACCTACTTTATTACCTATTAAAACTATAGTGCTTATCAGAATCTGATAGCAAGCTCACCAACTTTGAGAGAAAGAGATTGATGTTTATTTGTTTACTAGCTTCTACGCGCAACTTCGCCCGCTTGGTACCAATACCAACATATTGAATAGCCTATATGCTATTCCAGGTCACTATCTACGTCTATTCCAAGTTTCATACAAATCGGTTCACTAGTTTAGGTGTGATTGAAACACAAACATACTCACAAACTTTCAGATTTATTATATTAGTGGGATAGTAAGATATTGAAATTGTGTAAAAGTCCTGTCTTTTTGAAAGCTATACAATTATATTATTATTATTAATAGCCTGTGGTGTCCCTCTGCAGGGCAAAGGCCTCCCTTCGTTTCTTCCAGTCCTCTCTATCGTGAGCTATTCAATGATAAATAAATAATGCTGGACATTTCACACAGCAGCATCTATCCTCAAACTAAGATAGCTGATATACTAGGTACTATACTTTTTGTTTGTAAATACATACATATTATACATAAGAACAACCAGACCTGAGATAAATATTTGCAGATCATACAAACATTTATCCCCAACGGGGATCGAATCCGCAACCATCTGTGTCCCAAGCAACTTTGCGTATTAAAATAAAAAAAGACAATTAGTGATAATTAAATTGAGTAATACATAGCCCGTGGTTCAGCAAAGGCTTCCATTTCCGCCAGTCATGATGATTAAATAAGTCTGCGTCATGTGTTTCAGAAACAGCTAAGACTCCAAGACGCGAAGCAGGTGGAAGCGAAGGCGGCGCGCATCAAAGAGTGGGTTACCAACAAGCTAAAGGAGCTAGAACAGCAGAATCAACAGCTGCGAGAGCAGAATGACCGCTGCAATCAGCAGCTAGAACTGCTGCGGAACCATATAGCAGCCCAGGGTACTCGGAATTCAACGGTATGTATATTTAAAAAAAAAACTCGGTAAAGCATTTTTAACAGTATGTATAAGCTTAAGTTTTGCCTATACACCAAAGTTTCAACATGATTTACCATGCAACAATATTTACAAACCCACTATTATTCCTTTTGCAATCTTCATTATGAAACTTCTTATTCCCAATACAACATAAGCTCTTAACAACGGTGAAGGAAAACATTGTGAGGAAACCCTCAGCTTAGTCAGTCCACACATACTGACGTTGTCTTGATAAGCTGAGAGGATGGATTAGGTGCTAGGCATGCCTATGCCATCTCAAACAATGTCCCAGGCACTACAGCATCCCGTTCAGTGTAGGCATAGGTTGCCTCGTAAAGCTGTATAAATCATCTAATATAGATGAAGGCCTAAGTTTTTTTATTTTATTCCCAATACATATTTAAATACTTGGCCCAACATAGATACCTAGTTATCCTATTATAGTATTATTAACCCTTGATAACATATTTATGTTATGTTGTGGGTTTGACTTCCATCTTGAACAAACTAAGTAAAAAATGTATGAACATGTATGTATGTAACTAAATATTCCTATTATCTCATCCCCATAATACAAGCTTAGTTTGCTGTTAGAAGACATGTCCTCCAATATTTATTTATTTATACAGTTCCTACCAACCCGAGCCAGCCTTTCCTTAGAAGTGAGCACAGAGGGCTCACCGAGAGCCACGTCCAGCCTTTTGGCCGCACACAGAAGGCGCTCAGAGAGCCTCGAAGGGCCACAGGTAGCCTATGGTCCATGCCGATAGGGCTTTACAGCTGCACTTTATTTTATGCCTTATTCTTGAGACAATAAGAGTTGTGCTGGATCTACGTTGCATTGTTTTATTTCTGTGGGAATTATAATTTCGCAAGGAGTATGTTGTACCCTACTTTGTATCATTGTGTTTCTGTTTTAGCTTTATCTATGTTTTTTACAAGTGTGGAGTTTCTTCATGATTTTCATACTACACTTCGTTCATGGAGAGACCTATGCAGTATTAGATCAACCTAAAACTTTATTATTTATCTTAACTATCAGTGTATAGCTTTCTGCGTTTTGTTTACGCATTGTAAATACCAAAGTTATGTTGTAAAGATTTATTGTTGTTTTTCATTTGTAAAACGTCTCTAGAAATCTTCAATAATATTATGTTCATTGTATGTCATTTAACGTTTAATTACAGAAAAATGACATCTACCGTGCCTACCCTCTTAGGCTGGTTTTCCTGTCACGCGTACCGTCGGCGCTGATAGAAGCATAGTCTTTAATACAATGACTTAAGGATAATAATGTCTCAGCAGAATTGGCATCGCTGATTTCTCTCGGCGCTGCTGTACAATCAGTATCCTTACTACGTTGTAATAAAGATTATGCTTTCTATCAGCGCTGACAGTCAGCGTGACAAGAAAACCAGCCTTAAGCTGATCGCACATTATGTCCGCGCGTACGCGCCGCAGTCATTTTTCTATAGAAAAAATACTGATGACGTCAGAAAATGCGGCTAGCCTCTCAGCATTTCCTCTATTGACCGATGGCTCATGCGACCACGTCTATTCCTCTTATAGGCAAGAGGATGATAATTTATTTCTCTTCTAGTTACCAATAGTATCATCAGAGCCACACTACAGCACACCAGTGCGGCATAGAAGAAACCTCTCTATTGGTACAACGAACCTGGCAAATAATATAAACGTACCACCAGCTAGTACAATGAACCGGACGATGGATGAGAGGACCGCTGCTAGCTTGCTTGCAGATGATTTAGCTGTGAGTACTTACAGCCGAAATAGAGACTAGCAGTAGAATAGAATATATTGCAAGAAATATCCCATTCGATAAAGTATAAGTTTGTGAGTTTGGTTAGATGTTTGTGCTTCAATCACGCCTAAACCAGTGAACCGATTTGGATGGAACTTGGAATAGACGCGAGCGAAGCCGCGCGCAGTAGCTAGTAAAGCAATAAAATAAACTTATAACTAAACAATTACCTGTATGGATCAAAGTGGAATAGAGCATTAACAGCGATCTCTACCAGACAACTTATCGATAACACCTTACAGATTGTTACTTCTTATTGTTGTGTCATCAGATTGTTACTCAAATCTATACATATTTGTCTTGAGATTGTTTTAAGTAAACAAGATAGATAGGCATGTCTAAATTTATGTTTAGTATGCCATAATATAACCATTTTAATAATTATCTGTTATTTTATTTTGCAGACTGCAGTAGAAAATTTAGTGGTAGTGCCGACAACTCCTAATACGTCGACAGATGGCGACACCACTCACGACTACGCCGAGATTTACACGCCAAGCAGGGGTTCGTAGTACAATTATTATTTATACTGCAAACTGTAAAGTGAAAAGTAAAAAAACGTAAGAATACTCTCATTCATAGCTTTTTATTTGCCATTCTAAAACAAACCTTATTACATCACAACAGAGCGCACACCCGCATGGCAAGGGCCAGTGAATGTGGTGGTCCAAGGAAACAGTCGCGGAGGTTCATCTACAGGAGATAGTTCCACGTCAGAGCATCAGCCAAGGCCGCCCACACCGCCTCTTCATAGGTTTCCAAGTTGGGAGGCTAAAATCTACCAGGTTAGTGTGAAATGTGTCTTATTTGTTTAGCTATAGAGTGCATTAAGGTTTGGCAAAAAGATTCACGTCAGAACGTCAGCCAAGACCGCCTAAGCCACCGCTCCATAGGTTTCCAAGTTGGGAGGCTAAGATCTATCAGGTTAGTGTGAAATGTGTCTTATTTGTTTAGCTGTAGAGTTCAAAAACTGCCAGGGAATCCCAGGGGGGGAAATCCCGGGATTTCCCCCCCCGGTCGTATATTTGTACCGATTTGGACGAATAGGCACACACGTTCCTTGTTTTCTTTTTTTTTGTCAATCGATAGATTGTATCTACAAGTACTATCACCAAAAAATGTGCTCTACCACCTTAAGGGTGAATTTTCTGTGAAGCGACTAGCAGCTACCTCCGCCTTGCTAGCTTTTGAACACCAATATCAGAGAAGTATTTGCGGGGCTCTTTCAAAAAGTTTTATTGACTTTTGACGGCGACAATACGGCCCAATCATAAAACAAAGGGCTTTCACAAAACTAAACAGATGATCATGTCTCTATTGGTCAAAATAACAGGACAAAAGAAAAAGGCAGGGTCAGGTTGCTGACTGTTTGCAAGCGAAACAGTTTTAAAATTAGTATAGCGGAAATTTTGCCGATGGTACATTATGAATAACGTTTGAAACAACAATCCTCAGGTAGCAGACGATGGGCTCCAACAATCAGTGGAGGAGGAGCTCAGCCCGCCACCGTGTCCGAGGCCAATGCACGAGTCTACCAGCTACCAGGACATATCCGTCCCAGTTTACGCCACTGTTAAAGGGGTATGTAACACTTATTTTATATTGGTCAGCGAAGTAGATGCTTTTTCATACAAAATTGTCTACTGTGCATCGAAACGGCGCTTAAAGAATGCATAGATCCGTTGAGCGTATTATATAAATGATTTTTTATGTCGTACAAGATTTACATACAGACCGTCATTAATAAACGTAGTGTAAAGTATATTTATCTCGGGTCTGGGTGTTTCTATGTATATTATGTATGTATTTACAAACAAAAAGTATATAAGTAGTATAGATAGATAGAAGATAGAAAATACTTTATTGCACACCACATAATAAAAATAAACAAAAATGGAAAACTAAACAAAAACACAATGACATACAATCGACGGTATATCAGTTATCTGGTGGGGCTAGATGATGTGTGAAATGTCCAGCATAAAAAAAAGTTACGCCGGATGTAACTTAGGAGTAACCATACATTTTTTGGAGTTTAGACCTGGCGTAAATTTATACCACGTTTATTAATAACGGGGACAGTGCGTAACATTTAGATCGGTCAGTATGGGAAAGTCTGATGCTACTTATAGCAGCGAATGTCGTAATATTATATCTGCGTATGTCTTAACATACGAAGATATATTATATTACGACATTCCAATTCGTCAATTTCAATTCGTCTAGAACTACAGTGCCACAAACTTATCTGGACCGGTGGCCAAAAGAGGAACTAACGAATTTAGTAATAAAATTTCGATTGCGACGCCTGTGGATTCCGTGGCCGAGCGGTTAAAGGCACTCCTCCGACTTTAGGAGAATCGTCTGATCGTCGCGGGTTCGAATCCCATTGGAATCGAACATTTTGATAAGACTTCATTTCTCAATAAAAGTTATTTTTCTGCCAACACCAAATGCGATAACCGCGCCTCTCACACCGGTCTGGATAACTTTGTGGCACTGTATAGCTTTTTAATTTAGCCACTTTATGAACCCGTTGTATTTCAGCGTGCGAGCCAAATCCGATCGATGCCGTTCACCGGGGACTCGTCAGATGATTCTTCAGATGGTGAAGAGTCGATGGGAGTCACTGTGCATAACACTCCGCATCATCAGCTCGTCAATAACCATGTTTATGGTCAGTATAAGACTAGTATCTTCTATTATGGCTTTGGTGATTACAGCTCGTTATTAAGTAAACTTTTATGATGTAGGAGAGGAAAGCACTTAAAAAGGAATTTTGGAAATTATACCCCTACTAGCTTCTGCGCGCGGCTTCGCTCGCGTGGTACCAACATTTTGAATAGCCTATATGCTATTCCAGGTCACTATCTATGCGTATACCAAGTTTCATCCAAATCAGTTCACAGGTTTAGGCGTGATTGAAACGCAAACATACAAATATCCAAACATCTAAAGAAACTCACAAACTTTCAGCTAATGAGTGGGAAGTATGGTGTATGGATTATAGCATTTTCTAAATAACCATCTAAAATATTGTTATTTTTACAGCCCAAACATCCCAAATGCCGATCAACAATGTGAACCTGACAAGCGTCCTTCCAGCTTCCCTTCAGACTTCACACGCTCTCGTATTAACTAACAATGCGAATGGACAGTGCAGTTCGTCTGACACCAGCCTTAGTGCGAGCAGTCCGTCTAAGAGTGTCAAAACTAGCTCCAGTTTAAGCCCGGCTAAGAGATCAAGTAGCGGGTCTCCTAGTAAACAGAGCAAGACCAGAGGTGAGTCAGTAATGAGAAGGGAAGGTCATGTAACTAGGAGAGTGCTTGGTATGAATGTTGATGGATTTACGAGTAGAGGTAGGCCGAAGAAAAGATGGATGGATTGTGTGAAGGATGACATGAGTAAGAAAGAAGTGAGTGTTGGGATGATGGCTGATAGAGGAGAATGGAAGAAGAACTCATGTTGTGTCGACCCCACATAAAAGGGCAGGAAGATGATGATTGCGTTTTTGAACTAGACTTAAAACTATTTGAAAGAAACGTTTGGTTTTACGATACTGTTGTAACACGGTATAGAAATCTCTGACTGATTTCACAATTATTATTTTTTTATGATGAATGGGTCGGCTTTTGACCTCGAAACTTACATACACACTTACATAAAATCGCGCCTCTTTCCCAAAGGGGTAGGTAGGCAGAGACCACGGATCTCCACTCGCTACGATCCTGACACACAACTTTCGCCTCATTCACTCTCATTACATTCTTCACACATGCTCGTCGGTTTAGGGTACTTTTGACCAGGCCCTTCTCCAAAATGTCGCCAATTTGATCCAAGAAGGTTCGCCTAGGCCTTCTCCTTCCAGCTTTCCCATACACACTGGCCTCATACACTTGCTTTGTCAAACGACTGTCATCCATCCTCTCTACATGCCCAAACCATCTTAACATACCTTTCTCGATCCTCAACACTACATCTTCTTTCACTCCACACTGTTCCCTTATCACATTATTTCTCACTCTATCCTTCAACGTTACCCCACACATACTACGTAACGCTCTCATTTCAACAGCATTCACTCTACTCTGATGTTTTTTCTGCCACACCCAACTTTCACTTCCATACACAGGCACGAATGAGTTATACGATGGAGCGAGCCTACCCACATGGTGCCTACTATCTCTCTTAAAAACAACAGGGTCGCAGCTCTATACATTATTGCTTTTCTCATTGAGCAACCTTTTCCCTGAAGATCTCGGGCGGGTGCTTAGAGTATGCCGAGTTTTACTCTAGATTTTCACCAAACTTATTATGTGTATAGATACATCATTCGAGTCCGGTATGTCTGACGACTACGCGATTCCGCCAGACGCGGTGTCGTGCGACAGTACCGCGTCGCCTTCTCTTGCGTCATTGTGTCGCGCGCCGCCTGCTTCTGACTCACCAAGGCGACACGATGCGTTGGAGAAAAGCGGACATCTGGCTAAGCTGGGAGGGAAACTGAAGACTTGGAGGAAACGATGGTGAGTTTTTTTTTAGGAATATGTATAAATAACAAAAATGACAATAAATACTGATATTAAATAAATATAAATAAATAAATAATGCTGGACATTTCCACACAGCATCATCTAGCCCCAAACTAAGCATAGCTTGTATTATGGGAACCAGATAACTGATATTCTACTTATATACTTTTTGTTTGTAAATACATACATATTATACATAGAAACACCCAGACCAGAGATAAATATTTGCAGATGATACAAACATTTATCCCGCGGCGGTGATTATCCTAATGTCCTACGCACTATAGCCTCCCATTGAGGGTAGGTAGACATTATGTTGCCTTTTTTATTTTACAGTGCGATTTCCATCAAGAACAAATATTTGTGGTCACATGGATGTTTTTTCTCTGTCTGGGTTGTAATAAATAATTATCTATTAACAAAAGATCCCGTGTAATAAATAAGTTTTCTGGTTACCCTACTAAAAGCTTTCCTTAGTTTGGGTGGTAATGTACTCCAATATTAATTTGTATTTGTAAGTTTATAAAAAACAGTTTTAAATTGAACACATTTTTCACATTCTTTGGTATTGACTAAATGTAAATTTCAGGTTTGTGCTCAAAAACGGCACACTATCCTACTGGAAGAGTCAATCCGAAGTGAATCGTAAGCCGCAAGGTCAGATCGGCCTGGGCGAGGCTTGCAAGATCTCTCGCAACGAAGGTGCTGCCACCTTCGAGATTTTCACCGGCAGTCGCACGTACTACCTCACTGCGGATAGCAACGCTACTATGGAGGACTGGATAAGGGTGTTGCAAGTATGTTATATTAACTACTAGTGTATCTTGCCAATGTGCCTTTCTTTCTAGCCAATGTACTGTAAAAATTAGATGAATAACAAAATAAGCTTAGGTTACGTTCAAAGTCAAAGTCACAAAGCATTTATTCAGTAGAACCGCTGGGATCACTTAGAATAGTCTTAAAACTTAATTACTCCTGTTCTTTCGCGACCAATACCGTGAAGAATCAGGGCAACAAACACGGTTTGGGGCCTAGCTTTCATTTAGGTGATCCATCGCTCCAGTGGGTAGCCAGTCAAACAAAAATGGGTCTCGTCAAAGTAAGTTTAGGTGCTCGTTCCGCCATCTCATTCGTGGTCTGCCCTGTGGTAGGGATCCAGTGGTAATTTAGGCCCAAACATCATCCAACTAAAGTGGTACTGGTCACGTATGCTGTTAGTTTCCAACGCAGTCGAGGACACTGGATCGTAGTGACTGGCGGAAATGGGGACCTTTACCCAACAATGAGCTGGTTTGGGCTAGTATAATAATATTAATCGGTCGGAAATTAAAGACACACCGAAACATTGGCATCAACGCCACCTATCGTCCAACTATAAAGCCGGGTTTCATGTGACTTGACGTGACAGCAGAACTGTCAAAGTTCATGTCACATTTTGACGCCATTTGTATCTTTTTGATATCCGCAGATGATGGTTTATGTAGTAAATGAGTTTGTTTGAAAATTTCAGAATGTCCAAAGGAGAAATGCCACGAAACTCCTGCTAAGCAAAGAAGATAACAAACCAACTATTCAAGGCTGGCTCACCAAGGTCAAGAATGGTCATGCTAAGAAAAGCTGGTGCGTTCTCATTGGCAAGATGTTTTTGTACTTCAAATCTCCGGGCGACCAAGTGAGTTATGAAATAGAAAACAATTTCGCTATACTTTGACGTTCATGCAAATTAAAATGAAAACTGATTTTAATGTTAGGATACATAGTTACCAGGATAAAAATTGGGGGACCACCAATAGAACTTAACTATACTTTGTAACAATAAATAAATTACAAAATCGGTCCACTATTGGTGTATATGTACAGCGGAACATAGAACATCTTTCTTTTGAAATTGGTTAAAAACATGGCCCAGAAAAAACTTTACTTTAGAGCATACTTAGACCAGATTGGTGACACCCTGGAGAAATGAGAATGAACACAACATCAATTCAAATTATACTTGTTCAAAATTATTTATTCAGAACAAAGTACCTACCTAGAAATATATATAGAAACATTGATTACAATAGAACGATGAGAACAGCAAAAGTTTAATAAACTGTGTAGTCTCAACGCCACCTCCTTGACATTATTACAACATAGTTCTGAAGGAAACTGTTCATTTTTAGGGTTCCGTGTCCAAAAGGTAAAACGGGACCCTATTACTAAGACTCCGCTGTCCGTCCGTCTGTCTGCCGTCTGTCACCAGGCTGTATCTCATGAACCGTGATAGTTAGATAGTTGAAATTTTCACAGATGATGTATTTCTGTTGCCGCTATAACAACAAATAAGTACAAAAAAATTGAATAAGATAAATATTTAAGGGGGCTCCCATACAACAAACGTGATTTTTTTGCCGTTTTTTAGATAATGGTACGGAACCCTTCGTGCGCGAGTCCAACTCGCACTTGGCCGGTTCTATTTGCACTAAGCATGGACTTCAAAGTTATACATTTACTCTCATTAACATCGTAGCTCCATACATTTGATTATCCTTATATTCAAACTATTAACCCACAAGCCATCATAACATGCATCAGCCTATTTATTTATATAATCCAACTAATTCTGTTTAGTTCTGCAATCATCGATCATGGCAGATTTATTTGCTACATGCTCTGAAAGTATGGATTTATTTCCACAAGAGACAAAATTGGGTGAAAAAGTTGAATTCATATTTTATTGGAAACATTTAACATAATAAATGGCCGAGTGGACTGCCTTGAACACAAGATCGTGGGTTTGATTCCCGGTTGTACATACATTTTTATACTATTGAATATCTACTGAACGATGTAGGAAAACATCATGAAGAAACCAATTGCAATCTGTCATTTTACATCAAATATTTTGCATAGCTAACTTTGCTAATTAAGAGCCAAATATTCAAATATTTTAGGCCATAACCCTTTTAGTCTTCAAAGAATCTAAAACAACTCGAGAAACTACCACCTTGAGTGATACCGAGTACAATTGTGAAATCGTATTTTAAATGAAAAATGTTTCCATTAAAATGACTTTTGTAATAATCCGTGTCGTGCTTTTTCAAAATTGAATTAACGTTGAATTGAATCCATACTAGGCTCGCTTGCTGGACTCGCTGTCTAAGAAGAGACCTGATTCGGAACGTTGGGATCATAACGAGGTATTAATCATATTAACCATTTAATCTACTCACTGTGATATAGCATGGTAGAAATCTTAAAATACATTTTTTATGACAAGGATTAAAAAAAAACATCAATTAATGCCAATCTATGTCGCAGAGAGTAATAATATATTGGGTGTAATAAGACTACTTCCAAAAACATAATAGGATATTTGAATCCTAATTGATTACCAACAAGGAAAACATGTAAAGATTTTGAAAACTTCTAAGCTGTTTTTTGAAATATCGGTAAGTATAGTTTGTTATCTGAAAATTGATAATTTTTTTATCGATTTCCATCGTGAATTGATACTTTTTTTGAATATCCTTTCTATCTAATATTTTATTTCAGTTTTCGGAAGTACTCTTATTACACCCATTAGCCCTCGTTCGCACGAGCGTAATTTTATCGGACGTAAAATTTACGTCCAAATAGAACAAATGACATTCCATGTACCTGTTCGCACGACGACGTAACTTTTACGCGACGTAATTTTATCGCGCAGTGCTCTATTCTCAGCGTTGAGCGTTGGGCATAGAGTTGAGAGTTGAGAATAGAGCACTGCGCGATAAAATTACGTCGCGTAAAAATTACGTCGTCGTGCGAACAGGGGCTTAGTAGTTCTGACGTTATTAACTTGAATATAGTACTGTTTTAGCCTCACTTATATAATCAACGAATTATCGTTCTCAAATACCGTAAGTAATTACATTGATATCAAAAATAACCTACTTTTTTAACAAAGTTGGTACAGTGATCTCTACAATTATTCGTTGAACATAGAAACTTTTTATTAATGAATTTCATTGTAAAACATGCTTTATCCCCACAGAACCCAACTGGACAGATAAATATGAGAGACGCGCGGGTTGAGGATGTCGAACATGTGTCAGATTCGGATTCTGAGGAGAAAAATGATGATGCGAGGAACCACCTCACTGTCGCCATCTATCCGCAACATCAGGTAAACTGAGAAAGAGTTCTTGACTTTTGTAACCTTGTATGGCATTACTTGCTGGTGCTTGCTGGTAAGAGTCGGTGAACCTAGTGTGCAAGCGAGAGAACATGATAAGCGCCGTCACTGTGCAAGCGAGATAACATGATAAAGCTTGTAGTAACACAAATATTGTGCGTCTCAAACTTCGTGCTCTGTATGAAAACTGAATTTGTCCAAATACGTGCATTCACTATAAATAATAAATAAATAATGCTGGACATTTCACACAGCATCATCTAGCCCCAAACTAAGCAAAGCTTGTACTATGGGAACCAGATAACTGATATACTACTTATATACTTTTTGTTTGTAAATACTTACATAGAAACACCCAGACCCGAGACAAATATTTGTAGATCATACAATCATTTGTCCTGCGGCGGGGATCGAACCCGCAACCTACTGCGTCGCAAGCGGACCTTTGGCCACTGCGCTACAGAGGTCGTCGTTGTGAGATTCTTGGATTTTTTGTTATTTATTTCATTCCGAGAGGTACGCCGCTTGTGTTTTGGGCACGCTTTCGACTGTCAGTGACCTGGATCTGTTCCTGGAGCTATCTATAGATTTTTTCCACGATCTTTGGCTCAACGGATCCTAATGTTTTGTAAAGTCATGTCACCATCTAATAGCTCAGATTCCGTAAATAAATGTAAACTTCCGCTCGCGGCTTCGCTCGCGTTGTACTGACAATTTCAATAGCCATGTTTTTCTATGCGCTGATTAAAACAAACTTTTGCATTATACACCAATTATGACTACCAAAATAAATTTAAGGACAGTTGCAGCAGATGCAGAAAATGATAATGGCATGGTCAGAACTTTTTTTTATTTTACTATCAAAAAGTTATCGAGGATTGTAGTCTACCAAAACCGAACAAAATTTTATGAAAACTGTACAAATAAGTACTACAGACAACAATCGCGTACAGACTCTCATTCGAACTATGCTCTCGTATCATCTCCAGTCAGTAAAACCGCAGTAGCTATCATAAATCCATGTCTGACTCGTCTCGTCTCTTTGAGGTTATAATTATTTTTTCTCTTTATTTGAGTTTTAACTACATAAATGTGATCAGTAACAGACACCGAGACCATGTAAAATTTTTTTGGTAATTAGAAAATAGCGGTATATACAATTTGTTATTAATATCTTATCTGTAATTTCCAGGGACCAACCTACCTACTATTCGAGTGTAAAGCTGACAAAGACTCATGGCTCTACCATTTGACCGTGGTGAGTGGTGGAGGATTAAGCCAAGGCACGCACTTTGAACAACTCATACAGAAGCTTATGGAAACTGATGGAGACCCTAGTAAGTACATGAAGCTGCATGAATAAAATAAAATAAATAATGCTGGACTTTTTACACAGCATCATCTAGCCCCAAAGTAAGCAGAGCTTGTGTTATGGGTACTAAGATGACAGATAGAACTACTTATATACTTTTTATTATGAAATGAAAAGTCTTATCAAAATTTTGGATTCCGACGGGATTCGAACCCGCATCGATCAGACGATCCTCCTAAAGCTTATCGAAGATTTGGACACCGACAAGTAGGATTTCGTGGCCGAGCGGTTAGGCACTCCGGCTTTAGGAGGATCGTCTGATCGATGCGGGTTCGAATCCCGTCGGAATCCAAAATTTTGATAAGACTTTTCATTTCATAATGAAATACCAAGTGTGGATCAGCACTATAAAACAATTACAGAAATTATATACTTTTTGTTTGTAAATAAAATAAAAATAATAAAATAAATAAATAATGCTGGACATTTCACATAGCATCTTCTAGCCCCAAACTAAGCAAAGCTTGTACTATGGGAACCAGATAACTGATATACTACTTATATACTTTTTGTTTGTAAATACATACATATAATAAATACATAGAAACACCCAGACCCGAGATAAATATTTGCAGATCATGCAAACATTTATCCCGCGGCGGGGATTGAACCCGCAACCTTCTGCGTCCCAAGCATAATAAATACATACATATTATACATAGAAACATCCAGACTCGTGACAAATTATTTGTAGATCATACAAACATTGGTCCCGCCGCGGGGATCGAACCCGGAACCTTTTGCGTCGCAGGCGGGCCTTCGCCCACTGCGCTACAGAGGTCGTCGAAATTAGTACAGTACTCACAACGAATCTTTATCCCTCCGAAGTTGCTGCGCAGAACCCATTTTCGATGACCCATATAAATACAAATACATTTGTTGCCAGAAAAAAAACAGTCATAAAAATATCGATTGGGCTTGACTCAGCGCTAATCTACGCATATGGTACGTAGTGCTGGTTTTCAGTCCAGTCCAGTGTTCGAGCTAAGGTGATTGTCAAACTTTATGAAGTGAAAAGCAGGTTTACAATAAACATTAAACAAATAACATTGTGGTAGGTATGAGAGACGAAGACAGCGTTGTATAGCTGCTTCGCTCACTCGCCTAAGTTTGTTGCATCGTTCTATCTCGCCTTCTTTACATACGCAAACCTGCGCAATCGTTTTGTGCACCTAACTTCAGGGAGCTAAAGATTTGTTGTCTACTGACTTAGATCATTTAGACAGGATGAGCCTTACCCTGTAATTTCCCCTCTGCCAAAATGTACATGATTCCGAATCAAGTGCGCCTTATACTATTACGTACGTCTTACACGAAATTTGCAAGTGTGCGTGAAAATGAGGGTTTATTGTCAGTTTTTATGCATGAGTGTGTGTAAAATGCGTTCGTTGCTACCTCGTCCCACGCAAAATATTGTAAGTGGAATTCCTGCAATAGCGGGTCCTTACTTTTTTGTCTGAGTCTACTGACATAATGTAACTATAATTTCTGTAATTGATTTTATAGTGCTGATCCACACTTGGCCGAACGGTAAGGCACTCCGGCTTTAGGAGGATCGTCTGATCGATGCGGGTTCGAATCCCGTCGGAATCCAAAATTTTGATAAGACTTTTCATTTCATAATAATGTAACTAATCGATAGACAAGGAAAATCTTCCTAGTTTTCCGGTGGTCTATAAATTCCTAAATTGTATTTATTTATTTACCAGATTGTGTTCTATGGAGGCATCCAACATTATTATACTCAAAGGAAAACATCACTTCGCCATTGACGTCACTCAATTCCGAAGCATTGCAGGCGGAGGCGCTAAAATTATTCAAAGTAAGATACCATTTTTGAAAAGCTTACGACTGGGATTACTTAAATATGGTTTAAAGTCCGTACTCTCATCTAAATGTCTAATAAAATGTTATAAATGTGATTGTAACTCTGTCAGTCTGTTAGTTACCTTTTCACGCCCAAACTTCTGAACAGATAAGGCTGAAAATTGGCATGGATAAAGGTTGTATCCCAGGCTACTTTTTATCCCAAAAAATCCCGAGGGACCGTGGGTTACACCGCGGGAGCGCAGATAGAGTCTAATAATTCTTCCTCTTTTGTTTTAATAAATAAATAAAAAACCTTTATTTCGAGCAAACACTCATAGGTACACAAACTAAATATACAAAAATTAACACACAGACAGAAGACAAATACACACAAAGCTTAAAAACGAACGGGGTTCCTAGTTAGGTGTCTCTCACAGCAATGTCTGGTGTAGGGACAGTCCACCCTGGCAGCTATCATTGCCAGGACGGTGTTGGAGTTTAATGGTGTTTATGAAAAAAGTTTATTTTCTCAATTTTGAGCACTTTTCAACCGATTTTAGGGTCTCAATTCGGATGTAATCCTTTTCTCTGTTTTTGACACGATTACTATGCTAATTATGATGATTCTCTGTGTTCACAAAGATTCATTTTTTTAATTTTATGGGTTATACTTTTACAGTATTTTTTTTATTGGGTTAGGTGGAGTTTCTTCGTTAGGTTGTATTGTAATTTTCTACATAGTGCTTGTGTACGGGTATCTATTTAATGTGTAAAACGTTATATAGCACACTAGCTGTCTGCCGCGGTGTTTCCCGCGATCCCTCGGGAAAACTTCACTTCCCCGGGATAAAATATAGCCTATGTTCATCGGGGATAATGTGGGATTCTATTGATGAAAGAATTTTACAAATCGGTCCAGTAGTTTCGGAGCTTATTCATTTCAAAGAAACAAACAAAAAAAACAAATCTTTCCTCTTTATAATATTAGTATAGATAGGTAGTTTCTTTCCTACTAGGCATGATGACAGTAATCAAGTTTCGCCAAAATATTTAACTGGTCTAATAAAATAAGATTCCAGAATTGAGAAAAATGCATTTATTGTCCGAATAATGTCGAGATTATTAAATTATTTAATCAAATAAATCTACAAAATACAACAATCCGCCATGATAGCTGTACGCCAATCAGAGTGCGTGACGTCAATACTCAATATATTAGGCCAAAACTGCGCCTTTTGTTTCCTTTGAGCTTTAGTCATTAGTGTCTAAGCACGTAGTTTTTGCTTTGCAGAGGTGAGCTGTGACGTTAAAACAGCCGCCATGACACCGACGAGCGTTTTGGCGTGAATTTCAAATTTTATATTTCAATATAATTTTTACGGTTAAAGAAAGAAATTTTTGTTTTTGAAAACCTTTATTTTCTACTGAAATATGATATTTTTTTCACTTTACAAATCATTCTGAACAACATAGAACAGATTTTGAAAAATTGTCATCATGCCTATTATTTTTTGTATGTTTTAGTGCGTCCAACTCTTCATGTCAGTATGCGTTGAACAAGCTGGCATAGACTACCACGTGGTACTAGCCCAAAACGCCCTCCAACAATGTCTAGAAGTATCCGAACTACAAGATGAGCTGGCTGCCGCTTTAGCACGGCAGACAGCCCCGATAACGCACTCAAAGCACGGTGTGCAGGTAACCCCGACGAGAAGTAGGCTTAAAGCAGCTAAGCTTAAGAATGTAAGTGCTTTTTTTATTGGCCAGGGTTTGTTTGAAAGTGTTTGTAATGATAGCTGATTTTAATGATGCTTAAAAGTGTATTAAAGAATAGAATAGACCAATTAATAACTGTATCCTCTATAGATCTAAGAAACTCAATTTTCCCCTAAGTCTTCATCAAGAGTTTTTAAAAGATCTTTTGAAGATGTTCAAGGGTAGTCAGAGGCACGTCCAAATATTTGGAAAGTCATTCATAATTTGGAGACCTACTAAATTAAAAATAAACTATTTTATCAATTCAAATTGGAAACTAATGTTAGCGAAAAGACTGATTTTCTAAGCAAATCTCTCTGTCAAAATCCACTTTTAATATAATATTTGCTTACGAAATACTTTTTTGCTGAAGAAAACCTTGATGTTTTAAATGTTTTCGAGGATATTCGTCCACTATTGAGTTCCATCATAAAATCAGTTGACCCTTTCATTGAATTTAGTTAAATCTTGTTATAATTTAAAAGTGAAAAGTACCACTTTCAAACAAACCCTACGCCCAAACCGAACATTGATATTACGTGTGGGTTTGTGACGTCAAAACGTACAATCGATGAAATTCGTCAAGCATTTTTTGTAAAAAAAATATTGACACATTGAAGTGTGTTCATTCAAGTTGGAAAATTGCATTTGTCAGTCGATTTATTCAAGTTCATCGATTGTAGGTATTATTGTTATTAAAACATATATTTTTTTCATCATAAATAATTCACAGGACGAAAACATATTACTTAGCTTTCCAATAAATAAAAACAAAATACTCAAGATTATTTATTGAAAAACAAGTTTCGTCCTTTGAATTATGAATGCTTTTTTGAAGAGCTACACACATTATGTGTTGCCATACAAAAACAGAACAGAAATCTGAAAAACTTTAGTTCGTTTTATTTTGCTATAAAACTTGCGAATATTTTTTATTCATAATGAAATGAAATGAAATGAAATTTAAAATTAAAATTAAAAAATGTTCGAAAGTGATTCACAGGGAATACAAACACAGAAATACGCTTTGAATATTAAGCTACGTTACATTGGAAATTGTACCCTCACGTTTAAGGAATAAAGTGCAAAATTATGTAAATTATTTCGCTTATTCGCAAAGCTTATGGGCGGATCGCTTTTGATGCTTTTCTCATACATTATTAAAACCATTGTCTTAGAATATTCTGTTCACATACTAGTGAATACACTTAGCTTAGAATAAGAATATCAAATTTTTATTATACTGTGCTCTGAATAAATAAAACTATTTTAATAAATCATCGTGTACGGCTTTCAAGGTTTTAGACCGTATTACAATCGTTCGTTGCATACGAACTACTTATTTTTTCACAAACGTTTAGCCTTAGTTACCTCACTTATAAGTAGAAATTGAGCACAGTATAAATAGAGCTTAAAACTAACAATATTTTGCAAAAAAAAAACTACACTAACAAGCCATTTTGTTGATAAGTTTAAGCTTTGAGTGTTGCCGTAAACAAGAAGCTTCTAGTATTGTGGTTGATCAATTTGGAATTGTACGTGATTACATTTATTGGCTTCATTGAAAGAAATTGTGTTAATAATCAAAATTGTATACAATTGTTGGAAATATTCCAATTTGATCTTAATGTTCTGGCAACATTGATGAACAGAAACATTCGTTCTTTGATTCAAAATATGAACGAAAACAAAATTGTTCGATATATAAAAATAATGTTGCCACAACGAGCTATGTTGCGATACTCAAATGGAATGTTGGTGTAAATTTTCCCCGATTTTGTTACTTTTGAGAATGTTTTTATCCCACCCTTTTAGAACTAGGAGAATGGTCTATCATTCATTTTCTCTAGCTGTTACCTAGCACTGTTGATTCTGTTATGAAGGTTGATGTTGCAAGTTCTAGTCTGTTACCCCATATTATATCATATTTATTCATAGTTTTATAATTCAAGGTGAGTGAAAATTAGAAAACTCTGCATGATATGCCTACTTTAATATGTACCTATGTACCGTATGTCACAAATAGTTTCAAAAAGTCACTTATCACTAGACGCTCATGTTTAAGTCCTTGGATAATATATAAATACTAATTAAAAGTACATTAAAAAGTATGGCATTTTATGTAGTTCCTTATATACTTCTTTTCCAAACCACTGTACAATATCACAGTTTTCCAACACAATTCTTATTCTTACAGTATATATCCAGGGTTTGGTAAAATTGGTTCTGGTATTAGAAAGGGACGCAAATATTTTTAATGGCACATTACAAACCATGATTCAGCACTTGCACTAACAAATTAAGTAATGTATGTTGTACAAACAACAATATATCCATCTCTGTCTCAAAATCCAATGTAAAGTCTTGGTTTTTTGATACCTTTCTATGCGTCTTGGGGGCTCAGAAATCCTTCATACAATGTTTCATTACAATGTTCTTCAACCTTTATCTTAACAAAAAAACACTACAGCAACTTGGCCTACATTATCCCCAAACACAACCTTTTCAATCACAGCAGCCCACAAATTGCCATATTTGATATAATTGTAGTAGTGTTACCATAGAGTATTACCCTAAACAAATAGCAACCCACCTACAACAACTTGGCTTACATCTAGCTAATATCCCCTACAACCTTTTTCGTCACAGAAACCCACATATTCTCTTTGATTCGACATACCTACTTGTAGTCGTAGTAGAGTTAGTACCTATCTACAAAAACTTAGCCTATTTAGCTCCTGTTTAGGAAACAAATACCTTATCTGTGGTCGATGGGCATCCCTACGCGGACCAGCCCATCCCTATGCGCACGGACATCCGGCAAGACGCCATTACAACTTTGATTCGGAAGCCGTGAATTTCTCACGCCCGTATATAAAGATTATATTTTGTATATTTCTTGATTAAAAACTGTTAGCAAGTTGGAGTTCCGTGTTTCTAATCACAAGCACCTGGAAGAATCCCAAATACCTAACAGCTCCTAACCCCAACCTTTTCGAAAGTACACAGAAACCCACAAAAAGTCAGTCAACATACTCTTAGTAGAGTTTCTCTAAACATTATAACAAACTATCTACAACATCTTAGCCTACGTTCCCAAACAGAACCTTTTCAACAGAACACAGGCCATAAAATAAACCTACATGTTTGCAACATCCCCAAAAACACAATCTTTGTTACTCTGAACATATTATATCCTATCTACAACAACTTAGCGTACATTATCCCCTACAACCTTTTCAATAGTACACAGAACCCCACAAAAAGTAATTCTACATAGTAGTGCCCCCGCAGAACCAACGCCAACATTTCATTTGTACAGCAACTGCTGCTATGCGCGACACAATCGCTGTTCACGTGCGACACTGGCGCCTCCTCTGTCGGCGACAACAAAAGCGGAGATGTGCAGCCTAATTCAGCTGGATCACCTAGCTCGATACAGGTAATTGGGTATTACGATTGATCCTAGATGTGCTGTCAATTGTATTATGCTAGGCTAGAGACCGTTTTGCCATGGCTATGATTATGGCAAATTTCGAAGGTTTCAGGTCGTTGGGCATATATTAAAAAAAGGTTAAACGTGAAACAAATGAACCACTGAGAACTTTCAAGCTCGACCAATCACAAAATACGAAAATGACGTGTTTTGTCATTTTCGTGTTATGTGATTGGTTGAGCTAAATTGGGATGATAACTGGGAATGAATTTCAAGTTAGACAATAAGGCAGCTGGCTCTACATTAATTGCGTAATTAATCGAGTTGACTCAAATACGATAGTGTAGAAGGGCACTTCTTTTCTTTCGTTTGCACGAAAGAAATAAATGGAAGTGGGAAGAAACGTTTCCGATAGTTGTCGGTTTTTGCGCCCGAGTCAAAGATGTCTGAACTCAAAGCATCTTTACGAGGTTATTGGTGCTGCACATTGCTACCAGTTGTACCACCTACTGGTTACAAAGTGTACATGGGTCCATTTTCTATTTGTTGCGACTAGATTCTTAAGAATAACAGGTAAATTATTATTTCACTGAAGCTAACCTACAACTAACTAGATTTTTAAGGATGTCAGGTTAGTTATTGTTTCTCTGAAGCCAATTTATGTGATCACCTTTACCAAGTGTATGAGAAAAGCAATTCAAGGTGACAAGTGTAATATTTATTACAGGTATTTTCAGTTCGAGTTGTCTTCTCGACATCTGTAACTGATAATTGTTTGTAATTTTTATAGTGTATTTCATTTTGAATTTCACACTTGGTATTTCATTAAGAAATGAAAAGTCTTATCAAAATTTTCGATTCCGACGGGATTCGAACCCGCGACGATCAGACCGTCATAGCAGATAAATATGAGCTTATCAATAATTTTGAACCTGACGTCAGTGGTTCCGTGGCCGAGCGGTTGAAGGCACTCCGGCTTTAGGACGCCGCGGGCTCGGATCCCGTCGGAATCGAACATTTTGATAAGACTTTTCATTTCTTATCTGTAACTGATGTTACACTGATGACTGAAATTTTTCAAACTTATTATTACTAAATTATTACTTATCTCTGCCCATAAACAAATTTAGATCAATAAAGTGTACCAACACATGTAGAGTAAAATACATGTTTTGTAGCTTGATATGAACGATAGGCAAAGATTGAACAACACAAAAGTCGTTAGCAATAAAGGCCTAAAAGTGTCGAAAAACTCCTTCACCAGACAGCCTTACAAACTTACAGGAAAGAAGCAGTCCATAAAAGACATCGAAATTACAATTTTACTTGAATCCCATGACACTTCCAGGCACCACTCCTCTCAGTGGACTGCAAAAGCAATCCGCCAACATACAGTTTCGTCCAAGGCTGGCAACTCCTTGCGTTGGCTGTCTCACTCTTTGTGCCAAGGAATAACAGGCTGCTGTGGTACCTGAAGCTACATCTTAGCAGGCACGCGGATTCCAAGTAAGTTTACATCTTTAGGACCACTGAGATCACGCAATCAGCATCATTATTTCAACCCGGTGTCACCAATTGTAGGCCTCACTTCTATCTTGCTCCTCTTGCGTCTAAACTTTCCCTATAAAAGATTGTAAAATGCATCTCGAAAATAACACCCATACAGGTTTGAACCCACGGATCAGCGAAAGTCGTGGGTCTCTATGATACTTTCCGTAATCCATTCCTAGAGTGATGGAGAGAATTTGAGAAGTCAAACATGATGTTTCCTCAAGTCATACGGTCATACACGAACGTTCATGAGCATTTGGTGTTTTTAAATATTCTAAATCTTCAAATCCCGTAGGTTTATAGCAAAGGTTTTGGATTATATGTAATGCTTTGCCATACTTTTCGTATGTATGTAATGTATGTGTGTAAACCAATTAAACAATTTCCCTCAAATTGTACATACTTATGACTAGTCGTCATCCAATTTAAGAGCTCAGCTCTTGTCGGTCCATTGATGCAACTTCCCTCCACCTCTCCCTTTCCAATGCGGATTCCTTTACTTCTTTATACGACATGACAGCGATCCTCTCTTATATTTGACTCATGAAATTGATTCTAGGCCTGCCTCTTGCTCGTCTTCCTTCCACTTTTCCTTCTATGATGTTCTTAATAAAGCTGTCATGTCTTTTAAGATGTCCAATCATTTTTCCTCTTCGATTTTGAACGGTGTTCATCAAAACCCTGTTCTCCTCAATTTTTCTGAGCACTTCCTCGTTGGTAACCTTCTCCGTCCAGCCAATCCTCTCCATCCTTCTCTAGCACTACATTCCAAAAGCCTCCAACTTCTCTCTAACCCGACTAATAATTATTTATATTTACTATATGATGGTCAAACAAATCTCTCTCCAGAACTGAATGTGGCAAGTACGCGGCATATTGTTCACGCGCATTAGAGCGGACGATACGCAACGGCGGCCGCGAAGACAAACCGTCCCGCATGGAAGTGCTGTCTATCCTGCTCAAGAACCCGTATCATCACTGTCTACCGCACGCTATACCTGTCCATATGCTCAATAACACGTACCAAGTGAGTAACAAAAAATACACCTTTTTGTCTATGTATTAATACAATTTGTTTCAGAAATCAAAGTTTAATTCATTAAGTTTCGTTCATATTTAGAAAATGTTCAAGGGGCTTATTGTCTAACTTGATATCCATTCCCAGTTATCATCCCAATTGAGCTCAACCAATCACACAATACGAAAATGACGTGTTGTCACTTCCGTTGTCATTTTCGTGTTATGTGATTGGTTGAGCTCAATTGGAATGATAACTGGGAATGGATTTCAAGATAGACAATAAGGCTGCAAGTCAAAAAGTACACTTAATGCCTCTCACTTTTCTTGTGGGCAAGGCTGATTTTGATGATGGTTTAGGTGCTGCAAGCCCATTCCATCTCCAACAATGTCCTAGGTACAGTGGTCTACCAGTTTTGACATAAGTTTCTGTGAAATCGAACTATCGCTAAGGTTTACTTTTCTCACTGTCATAATAGTATTGCAAGAGAAAATCAACCTTGTTGTTTTATGACGTTCAAATGAACCTCAACCGTAGAGTGGTCGATCACATTTTTTGCTGAGTGTACAGCGTCCCGTTGAGTGTAGGCATAAGCCTAAAGCTGTATAAAATCATAGCTGTATATCGTCTAGTATACAATGGCCTTTTATATCGTCAGGTGATAAGTTTCGATGGGTCAACGACTGTGGAAGAGTTTCTATCGACGCTGAGCACAGAGCTTGGATGTAGGGAGTCTGCCGCTTCAGGCTTCGCGTTGTTCAGCGATGACCCTATTGAGAAGGACTTGGAACATCATATCAAACCGGATAAGAAGGTATAAAGAATTATTAGCTGTTTTCATATTGTAATTTAGGATAATCCTAGGGGGTAAGGAAGGGAATAAAATAAGGTTTAACAAAAACAGAAGCCTATTTTTATTTGGGTAAACAAGAATATATCGAAACTAAATCAGTACTAGTAAGTAACTTACCTAACCTAGGATGATAATGGTATGGAATGGATACAATTTATGATGAATAATGATAAGGGTTGGTGATCGCCTTGATTCTAGTGAGGAAATAATACAGATGAAAACTTGTATTAAACACTGGAAATACTCCGGGACGGTGGACACGTTAGAACGGCACGATATTGGTCCGTCGGACCCAGTCAATTTGGTTAGTAGCGAAATTTTCGCGAGCACCCACTGTTATATGCCTTCACACACATAAAACTCACAGTACGCTATACTTCACAAAAACACCAATCCTTTCCTGATGAGCGAGGGAGCTAGGCACAGAATGCGGCGGCAGGAAAAGCGCTTCAGTTACAAAAGGTAAGCACACAGAGCGATGCCCGAGCTGGGGGAGTCGCTGAACGTTGCCACGTATAGACATCAGCCGGGAAGCCAGCTGTACAAAGGACCTCTATTCTGTAAAGAAAGAAACCAAACCCTGTGTAAGCATTTGCGATGGCCGGACAGCACATGCGAGCAGAAGAAGAAAAGATGGGATGCCCTCAGGATCTAGGCATCTTGGAGGTAAATAGCTCGCATGGCGTAAAACAAAGGATTTCCACGTCACGAATATTTCTTACCAGAGGCTACTTCAAGATCCACGTGTGGTAATCAAACGACGTACAATTTGCCGACGAATGTAGCAGAACAATCGATCGTAACAGATCGGGCGTAATTATATATTGAAATAAACGGAAAAAGTTAGAATCTGATTTTCCAAATTGCCAACTCATACGCCGGTGACAAAAAATCTCAGTCTTCTTCTTCTTTTAGATGGCAACTAGCTATAATCCCACTTTTCTTCCGTCAATGTCAATCCGTCAATGTCTCGTGTTGGTTTTTTTTTCCTCAGCATGACATTGCTAACGATCTGTCAATGTCGATTCATTGACGGCCGTAGACGGAGCTATCGACCAATCGGAGCGGCCTACCGAATGACACAAGGCCAATAGCCAATCAGATCAAGATCCACAGAATGATACCAGAATATATCCATATATGAAGGTGTTGCCAGTGGTTATAATTTAATTAAAATTAACCTATCTCAATGACGCCAAGCTTTGAAATCGCGGGCGGGAAACTTTAAAATGGAGGGACTCACAGCATGAATCGCTATTGGTTAAAACTGGAAGTTACAATATACTCGTAGTAATGAAAGATCTTTTATACAGTTATGTGTATTGATAAAAATGAATTGCTTATAATGTACCTTTGTATTTGGACGTGCTTCTCACTAGTTAATCCACTTTGAAACCTTCAAAAGAATTTAAGGTCCATAAATCTGAGAGAATATCTTCCATGCCTTAGGGATACAGTCGTGATCCATTTTGTGCGATCTAATTTTGTTGTCAAAGTCAAAGTCAAAAGTCAAAAAGCATTTATTCAGTAGGACCGCTGGGATCACTTTGAAACGTCTTAAAACTAGGTGATTTTACTCCTGTTCTTTCGCGACCAATACCGTGAAGAATCAGGGCAACAAACACGGTTTGGGGCCTAGCTTTCTTTTAGGTGATCCATCTTAAATCTAAACTTATGATAACTTAGGTTGCCTAATAAAACCAGCCCCTTGATTACGGATCTCGCGTCAGGCTTATCTCGCAGTCACCGCTGTCAAACTTGTGTTAAACGGACGTAGTTATGCGTAAAGGAACCAATCTACACTCATGTCGAAATTGAGTTAAAAATAATTCAAACTCGACATGAGTGTGGATCGCTCCCTTTACGTTTATCTACGTCCATTTAACACAAGTTTGACAGCGGTAATTGCGAGATTACGCCTGTCGCGAGATCCGTAATCAAGGGGCCGGTTCGTTAAAAAATAAAATCTGAAATGGTGGCGTTCTAGTTCTCTCGCTTGCACACTAGTGACGGCAAGGCAAGCAAGCGAGAGAGCATGAAACGCCACTTCAGATTTATTTCTTTATACAGGGTTAGAATATTAAATCTTCTTTTCAGCTATGCGATGTAATATCAAAATGGGAGACGGCACTCCGAGAGAAAGGTTCTGGAAAGTTCGAGAACTCTCGCGTCATCCGATTAACCTACCGCAACCGACTCTACTTCAAGAACTCTGTCAGAACGGAAACTGATAAGGAGAAACTGTTGTTGTGCTATCAAGTTAACCAGCAAGGTGGGTTTTGTTTCTTTATTTCTTCTCTATACAGGGTTATTTGTAAAACACCGGTAACCTCTCAGGACTGTATTACAATCACCATAAGGAACAACTTTTGTTCTATGACTTTTAAATCATTATTTTTTTCATACAAAAATAATCAGATTGTACAAAGCTAAGGGAGCGGGGTTCGAGCGGCGGGGGCCGAAATGCGTTCGATAGGACAATGTTTTAGATAGGAAACCGAAATCTTGAATGTTTGTTTTTGGTAAATGTTATAAAACAAAAGTTGTTGTTTATGATGATAGTAATACAGCCCTGAGAGTTTACAGGTGTTTTTTTTTTTTTTTTTTTTTTTTTCAAATAACCCTGTACTTATAGACTTTATCTTCTCTACATGGTCCTACTAAAAAATCCTATAAAAATGTGACTCGAATGTAAAGAAAATGCTTTATTGCACAGCACACCACATAAAAAAAATAAACAAAAATATAAAACTAAAAAAAAAACTTATCTATGTGTGGAAATAAATTTCTATTTATCTTCCCCAGTGGTGGCAGGTCGATTCCCGGTAACACGAGAATTAGCTGCGGAACTTGGCGCGTTGATGGCCCAGCTCGATATGGGAGACTATTCAGCTTCCAACTCTCAACATAACCAACCATTGGCGAGGAGGTTCTACCCATACCGGTATAGAGCGCCACTGTCTAATGATGAACTCAGGTAAATTAATAAATAATGCTGGACTTTTCACACAGCATCATCTAGCCCCAAAGTAAGCAGAGCTTGTGTTATGGGTACTACATAACTGATATACTTTTTGTTCGTAAATACATACATACATAGAAAACACCCAGACCCGAGACAAATATCTGTAGATCATACAAATATTTGTCCCGTGGATCGAACCAGCCTTCTGCGTCGCAAGACTTCGCCCATTGCGCTACAGAGGTACAGGAGGACTAACTATATCTTGATCGATGATATAGTTTATGTATGAATGTATGTCTTTCAGGGATATCGAAGAGAAGCTGCGTTCCAAGTGGATTGCACTGAAGGGGCGGAGTACTGGCGACTGCGTGCGGATATACCTCAACTGCACGAGAAAATGGCCTTTCTTCGGCGCCACTCTCTTCCAAGCTAGGGTGAGTTTATTGAACACTAAATAGTATAAAATTACTGTGATTCGTCAATAGATGGCATTGTTATAAATAAATAAATAATGCTGGACAATTTCACACAGCATCATCTAGCCCCAAACTAAGCAAAGCTTGTACTATGGGAACCAGATAACTGATATACTACTTATATACTTTTTGTTTGTAAATACATACATATTATACATATTAACACCCAGACCCGAGACAAATATCTGTAGATCATACAAACATTTGTCCCACGGCGGGTAACGAACCCGCAACCTACTGCGTCGCAAGCGGACCTTCGCCCACTGCGCTACAGAGGTCGTCCAAGTGTTAGAATAGAAATAATTGACCCCACCTAAACAAGACTGTTCAAAGTTGTATGGGACGTGATCTATGAAGCTATAGCGATTCTGTCTTGGCATTTCAGTAGAGATGCCTCATTTATATCCTTGTGCAAAGGGGCATCAAAATCTGACTGGCCAGTTTTGAGATATAGAGGGTGGATTTTTGAGGCGGGGTAGTAAGGGCGGTACCTTAACCGTTCTAGAAATAATTTAGTAATTTTTACTAACCCTTGATTTGCGCGCCCGACTCACCATTGGCAAATTAAGATCTATTTATGAATTTCTCAAAACAGACTCACGACCAGAAAAGACTCAAATCTTCAGAATTAGTTTGAAAATCCTTCTAGATGCATAATTAAGCCATATTTTCCAGTTTTTAGATAATTTCAAGGATATATTTTTTCCAAATAAATAAATTATCCACCTATCTATATAAACAGAGATATAATTACAGATAAAACAGCCAGACTTATCCATGGTGTGGCTAGCGGTGTCAGAAGAAGGAGTGACGGTGCTTGAACTCGCGTCTATGGCGGTTATCGGCAGATACGCACTCAACTCTATCGGCCTTTTTGGTGGATTACAGGTAAACTTAGACAATGATTTACTTATATAACTAAATTTTTTTTAACCTTACTTAAATTACATACATTAAGAGCAAACCAAAAAACCAGGAAGATTTTACCGGAATGCAGATTTATCGAGTTAGTAATTACTTTAAACCAGCCGCGCCCCCCCCCCAAATCGTACACGTCCACTAGTAAAATCTTGTGTATTGTGCAATAAAGTCTAATATTAGTGTAGTGACCCACCCCCCCAAAAGTTTCAGTAGTGACCCCCCCCTCCTAAAATTTTAGGCTGCGACCGCGTCTGCTTTAAACATAGGTACAACAATTTAGAAACTAAAAATGCAGATAGGCGCACTTAGCGTAAACAAGGCACTGAATAGGTAAATGGCGACACACATCTAGTGCCACAAACTTAGCTGAACCGGTGGCCAAAAGAGGAACTAACGTTAGTGATGGCAAAAAAAAATTGCCATCACTAAATGCGATAACAGCGCCTCTCTCACCGGTTCAGATAAGTTTGTGGCACTCTAAATCTCATTGCATCTTGAATTAAAGTATTACTTCGCCTTAAATTATAAATTAATATAATGTTACTTTCAGGATGACCTCATGATGTTGATCGACGCAGAAGACGCAGGGAGTCCTGTTCACAAGATGTTGATAAGCCTCAATAAGCCTAAGGTACTATTTCATTTTATTGAATCTTAAGTTTCCACCCTGAGTTTTCCTCGAACCTATATGCTATTCGAAGCTATGATCTACATCTAAGAAATGAAAAGTCTTATCAAAATTTTCGATTCCGACGGGATTCGAACCCGCGATGATCAGACGATCCCCCTAAAGCCGGAGTGCCTTCGACCGCTCGGCCACAGAACCACATTCGTCGGATTCGAAATTCTTGATAAGCTCATATTTATCGGTTAAGCACTGATTAGCGCCACCTACACGTTTCACTAGTGAACTCATGCTCATTGTCCGAAGTTACATTCAGAATCATTTTGATAAGACTTTTCATTTCTTAATTAAATGCCAAGTGTGGATTAGCACTATAAAAAATTACAAAAAATTATGATCTGCATCTGTTCCAAGTTTCATCCAAATCCGTCCACTAGTTATGGCGTGGCATGAAACCGAAACGTATGATGATTGTTTTCTTTATTTATAAGTGACTAGCTGTCCGTCGGGGTGTTACCCGCGGTTCCTCGGCAAAACATCACTTTTCAGGGATAAAATATAGCCTGTGTTCATCAGGGATAATGTAGGATTCTATTAGTGAAAGAATTTTTCAAATCGGTCCAGTAGTTTCGGAGTCTATTCAATTTAAACATACAAAGAAATCTTTCCTCTTTATAATATTAGGTTCTGTAATCTGACAATTTCATTCTTACATAAACTTTCAGATTTATAATATTAGTTTAGTAGTAAGGAAATAATAAATCTAAAGATATGATTTTAAGTAACATGAAATTAAAGAACATCTTTAAAGGATCTGGAATACATCAAATATCCGAGAGAATATCTACCGCGCCTTGGGGATACAGTGGTGACCCTGTTTTTATATTTTCTCTTCCAGATGGCCGAGCTAACCCATCTAATAGCGGACTACAAGAACGCTCTCCTCCGCCCCTGCGGACCGGGCACCCCACAAATGAACTCTCTCACCCGCAACGGCTCTCATCGTTCCATCCGTAAGCCCACCTCAACTCTCCCCCATTCAAGTCCCTCCACTCTCCCTCATACGCACCAACTCAGCCAATCACATCACACGCATCATACAACCGGACATAATACTTTGAATTCTCATGCTACAACAATGACTTTGGGATCAGATAGAAACGCGACGCTTACTCTAAGTTCTCATACATCTACGTTTAATCAACATGTTGAGGCGAGAGTTTTGTCACATGGACAGCCGGATATATTGAAGTCTACTCCGGACCATAGGAGTGATAAGAAACGAAGTCATACTCAGGATAGTGGGGTCGCGTGATCGAGGATGTGAGTTAGGTTTAAGGGGATTGGTAATGAGAAGTGATGACGCGACTATTTGTTGATTTTTTGTATTTTCATTAGGTGTTTTTATTGTGTGATTTAAACAGTGCTAGACAACCTGGGACTACAGTGAAGCTTACGCTGTTGTAGAACTTTGTTTGAGAGATATACAGCAGAGCTAGTGTAGATTTCTGATGCAAAATAAAATCATTCTGAAATACATAAAATATTGTGCCTCACACAATTTCCTTTGATGTTTTCTGAATTAATATCTAAAATTTTATTTCTAATTACAGTTTAAGACAATTTTTTTGAACACACAGTCGTGCACATCACTTGTGGATAGTAAATTAAGATGGCCGAAAGACTTGAAGTAACAGCATTCCACCAAATACAGAGCGAATGGAACTAATTATAATACATACCTCATATTTTGTAGCGGTTACAATTCTTGCTTGATTTATGTGCTTTAGATTATTATTGTAAAACTTTGGTGAATTTCACTACCGTTTTAAATTTATGTAAAGAGCCAAGCATTCTATTGTAAGCAATATCTCATGGTCGCTATAACAGGCACATAAGTGCATAGTGAAGTTTGTATTACTTTCGACTGATGCCATGCCATGGTGCGAGTGAGTAAGCAATATTATCTGTTCTGCTCACACGTGTGACACAAACTAGAACTGCGAGAGTGTAGTGACTATTTTCATAGTCCCGCGGAATTTTTCGGAACTAAGGATAAACCAATGACAAATTATCATCACACGTAGATACTAGCGCCAATGAAATGTTTACTATTGTGACCAATCTCGAGAAATTAGAACTAAACCACCAAGTGCCAGGGTAGTGGGTTCCAAAATGGTTGCTATTTTGTTTTTTGTGTAATTATTTTGAATTTATTAATATTAATTTGTACAAAAATTATACAATTTTAATTTAGAAATGAGATAGAACTGGTTTTATGTTTATATTGAATGTTTTTACCATTTCTAGGATGTGCGAAAGAGATAGACGCTAGGACTGATGTGTTTTATAAGAATCTCATTAGAATTTCTAGTGCGTCCAATCGTAGCTTAGAAATATTAGGATAAACTTGTAAGACCTAATTTTCGTCAGCCTAATTTTTTTTACTGTAGGTATTAGAGTGATCGGTAACTTGACTGAACTCATGAAAATAACCTTGATTTCCTACATCACCCCTCCTGTCATCGTAAAATGTATCATCACAAGTTGATTTAAGGGTTATATTAGATTGTAACTCGGAGGGTGCCTAAAAAGAACTGATTTTTTAACTTAAAATCTTCAACGAATCTCTGAATGCAATGTTCTAAATTTTATGTACTGTGTAGTTTACTATTTATGTTATTTTAAGCTAGAATTTTTACGCTCATTTTTGTAGCCAGTAACTAATTTATTATGAGAAATAATTCAAATGTTTTATAGACTTTAACCCGATTCATACTACTAAAACTTTATTCTTTGCCAAAGTAACATTCACAAGTCACAAAATTTCTTACAAAATTTCATCCACAACATTGAGTTACAATTAGCTCAAATATTTAGAGTATTCCACAGATGGACAATGTTCCAATCGTCGTTTGTGTTTTCAGGCATATTTGAAACGTAGAATATTCTTGGAAGACGTTTTAGTTGTGCGAATCGAGTGATGCAGAAAATATATCTGAATAATATATACATCTTATATTACCATTGTATAATGTAGTTGTGTTGCGTACCTCTGAAATGTATAAAGAAAATATTTTGTATATTTTTGCCTTGATTATTTTAGGGTTCTGTGACAAAATTAGTTGATTCTTAGCTTCACTAGCACTTTCTGTGGCATCGTTTTTGATGCAGTTTTGAATTAGTGGAGCGGAACCCTTAGCCAAAATACATATAATTTTGTATCCGACAGGCTTTTATAGGTAAATTTTTACCAATAGATATTTTATAACAAAATATTTGTTACCCGCTTCGTCTACTGTGACGGGCGATAAAGTAAGGTATCTTACTATGTAGTGACAGACAGACAACCTGATCAAATATCCAAGATGTGTCAATTAGGGAATGTCTAACCGTTTTATTTACTCAAAAGTTAATTTAATATTTATTTAAATCTTACTTTATCGCCCAAAAAATGGACTAATTGTAAAATGCTACATACGGCATCTAAATAGAGGTAGTTTTGTAAATTAGTATAGACATAGATCGTTACTCGACCAATTCGCTTCAAGGCCATCTGTGCAATTGCAACTCTTATTTCTTTAAGAATAGAGTTCAGAATCCAGCATTGATACCTCATTAAGCACAAGTAGGAGAGTTGCAATTACCTAACGGCAGAGTCCACCGAAGTAATGGTTCATTATTTGTGTAAGAACGAAACCATTGAATTAATATCTTCTATAATGGACGCTAGTCTGCTGATTAGTAATGCTGTTAGTACTAAAGTACCTAGTTATGAATTGCACTATTTGCATAACACTAAACTGTTAATATTATTGTGTATAGATTATGGTAATTTTAACTAATTAGTAAACATTTTTTTTATTTCATAAGTCGTAATTTATAACTAATTTATTGATTTCTAATAGATTTTTGGTACTAATTTGAGATTTGGTTGAGGCCTAGATGAAAATGAAAAAAAAAATGAAAATGAAAAAATATTTATTACAGTAAAACAAGTTATAAGATCAAAGACTAATTCTCGTACGAGGCCTAAAATTGTTTAATAATTTGATTAATGTATAATTTTTGTTTGACAATGCGATAATAAACATGTATTATTGAGAAAAACTGAGTTTTTTTTGCAACATTACATTTTATTTAAAACACAAAATAACAAAACATGAAATGTGGTAAATATAAAAGTACCATTCATCTTATTTTATAATCTGAAAACAGTGCACATTATTTGGAACCAACCAATAATAATATTAGATTTATTTCAGATACCATGATCCATATCACACACTTTTAACAAAAGAAAACACAAAAAATTTGGGAAAAATGCACATAGTAATAATTGCATACTAAAGATTTTAGATAGATGGGTTGACGACATAATAAGAACAGCAGGTCGCGTACATGGTCAGACTAGCGCAGGATAGGGAGGGTTGGTAAGAGAGAAGAGAAGCCTATGCCCAGCAGTGGGATGAATAAGGCTGCGGATGATGATAAGATTTTCTGGCCAGCTCCGGGCCCTGCGAACTCTGGGAGGTTTCTTTTCACGATAGAACAAACTCGTCAATCTTCACATCCAGCGCCTTCAATATGGACTCGGTGTCGTATGGTATTGCTGAAAAAAAAAATTAACTAAGGCATAATTCCAGCTCGTACAAAAATATGAGATAATATGAGTTTTCGGCGTTCAAAATCGCCTTTATTTCGGGAAAACTCCTATATTTCATGTTCTTAAATATTGTTAGCGCTAAATCACCACACTGGTACGGGATAAATAGTAACCACAAGTGAAGGAAGAAAAATGGTAAGTGTACATGCGCACAACCAATCTGCAGTTCTCCGAACTAGCTGCGCAGAACCCATTTTTGATGAAGTCTAATAAAAGACGAAAACAGCGTTGGATAGCTGCCTCGCTCACGAGCTTAGTTTGTTGCATCGTGCTATCTCGCCTACTCGCGCAATCGTTTAGTGCACCTAACTTCAGGCAGACAACGATCGGTTGTACTTACTCCCATTAAAACTAATATGAACTTACCTATATTGATCCACTGATTGACGTCATAACCAGAGTCCTTCCTAGACTCCATGATGCAGCGCCGCAAAGCGTGTGTTATTCCATGGGCTGTGCACATACCCATCTCGCCACAGGCTAGGTTAAAGTTGATAAAAGTTAACGTATTGTATTGGTCTCAGGAGGAATGTCTTAAGCAAAATGGTAAAATGTGGACTAGTTAGGTAACCTATTGTTGCTAAATCTCTAACGGACTTGTAAGGTACGCTATATTCTGCTGGACTGTGAAGTGGTAGGTAAGTATGTCAGTTTGATTTGAAGACACTTGAGCGTCTGTATCGAAGTTTGTTCAATTCAAGAGTTGGCTCCTGAATTAAACAAACTCAAGTGAAGTCAACTTCAATTCTTTTCTTTAGCGACCGATAAGGTGATGAATATGGGCTATAAGTACGGTTTTATCATATCTTTGAAAATGAAAATGTTTTCACTCACTAAGATACCTACCACCATAGCTTCGCATAGTCTATAAGCTCAGTTGGAAGAGCGCTGCCATGATCAGCAAAGTTTTGGCTTCAAATCCCACCTGGATGCTATTTTTTAGGATGTTTAAAAGATCTTAAATGCTTACTTTTCGACCCCAAAACTCCCCTCTCATTCTTCGAGTTGTATCTCATGGTAACACGGAAATCTACTGGTATATCCTTTGCAAGCGGCACGTGGTATGTCAGTGAATTGTTTGTAAGCAGTTTTCCAGTACACACATCGTAGACCAACTTCTCACATGTGTAGTAGCCTAAGCCTTGAACGTAAGCCCCTTCCACCTGAAAACACGATGAACAGAATCTGTAGGTATATCTTCTACTATATAAAAATAAGTCGGGTTTTCCTTCCTGACGCTATAACTCCAGAACGCACGAACCGATTTCCACGGTTTTGCACTCGTTGGAAAGGTCTCGGGCTCCGTGAGGTTCATAGCAAAGAAAATTCAGGAAAAATCTGGTTTGCTAGTTAGGTATAAAATCCCGAGTGTTAAAATAAGAATATAAGTAGGTAATAAAAATTTATTTACGCCACGATACAAAAAAAAACGCACACAAATCAGCAACTTTCTTTTAAACAATCATCCTCATCTCCTGCCTTCATAAGTTCGTTAAGTAGTAGGTATGCTCTCTCTAACTATCAACAGCAACCGAAATTATTGTTTTATTTTTTGTATCTGTAGGTATTTTGAAATCGGTAGGCAGACGAAATCGGTAGACCTTTGACCAAGTTTACTTTAGAAAACAGCTATTTTACCTGTCCAACATCAATAATAGGGTTAGCGCTCAATCCTACATCCTCCAATATATCCGCTCTATCCACTTCAAACCGCCCCGTCGGCACATCCAAAGTCACTTGCAAAATAACTACAGCGAACGCGCTGTAATTTTCCAAATCCTCTTCTTTATCCGTCATCATATAGATAGCAGTAAGATCAATTTGCTCTTCACCAGCTTGGAACACAAGTTCTTTCCATGACGCATTAGGCATTCTAGCTTTTATCGGCGCCAATCGTCCATTCAGCATCCTACAAGCTTTGATAATAGAGTAGCAGACACATTCGCTTGTTATACTCGACCCGGAGAAAATATTATTTGCAGCTGTAAAAGAGTAGTGTGGGATAACTGACACTTGGTTTAGAGGGATGCCTAATTCATATGCGCAGACCTGTGCAGCTTTTGTATTTACGCCTTGTCCCATCTCTACACCCCCCGTTGTAACCGTTACCGTACCATCGCCACGATAAATGGTCACTAGAGCTGAATAATTCCCGAAAAATTCTACAGGAAAGCTCATTACACTTATAGTTAGCGCTCTCTTCTTCCACCTATTGTTTTGATTGAAGAGTTGCGTTTCTTTGCATCGTTTATCGTAGTCTGATTTCTTTTTTAAATCCTCAATAAAGGAAGGGATGTCGTTATCTGTTTCACGCATGTTGGCGAGACGGACTGATACTGGGTCTTTCTTGACGGCGAATGATATGTGCTCCATGATGTGCTCGATACAGGATATAGCTTCACATGTACCTGAGACATAGAATTAGTGGCGATTTAAAATGGTTGAGCAACACCTACAGCACCTAAAGTCAAAAATTGGTCAGTTTAATCCCACTATGCCACTAATAGCTGAAAGTTTGCGAGTTTGTTTAGATGTTTATGTTTCAATCACGCATAAACCAGTGAACCGATTTGGATGAAACTTTGAATAGGTGTAGTACTGACCTGGGATAGCATATAGGCTATTCAAAAGTTGGTACCACGTGGGCGAATCCCCGAGCAGTAGCTAGTCTCAAATAAGCTACAAATTAAATTATGTAGGTTTCATAAAAAACTGGGCTCTCCCAAAAATAGGGTACCAACTCATATCTAAAAAACCGAGTTACATGATCTTAAAACCTAGTAACTTATCACAAAATTTCTACCATCGCGACTGCCCAATTGGCTCAGAATGCTCAGATCAGATGGATAGAATTGAGCGTTACCTACCCCGGATCGGTAAGGGTGTTTGAGTCCCGCATAGATACAATTTATGATGAGGATACATTTTAAAATCTTCGGGTAAATGCAACTTGTAAATATTACATTTTAATAATCTTACTTACCAGGTGCTCTAGCGAAGGTATTTGATGGTGAGTCTGTGATTGCCAATGCAGTCTTTAGGCTGAAATAGTCCTTATTATAGCAGTTGGGAAAACCACCAACAACATAGCTTAGGATGTTCTCATTGGTGGAACAGCCTACGTCGTGGACTATTGTCGCGTTTAGGTATTGGATCTTGCCGTTGGTATCTACGCCAGCCTGAAAAAGATGGTAGATCCTAAGTTCTTGGTGGTAGTAAAAAGTTACCTATAGGTAATAGTAGGTAAGTACTCAAAAGCGAAAATGAACGAAACTGCTTGGATGAAACCATCATTGAGACTTTCCAATAAACAATAAGATTGCAAAAAGTGAACTCTTTGGAACTCTGAACTTTGTTTATAAGCACAACTTCGGTAGTAGCTTATTCTAACGTAGGGTAGTGGGACTGTGAAGGAAAACATCGTGAGGAAACCAGCAGCATAGTCAGCTCCACACGTGTTGACGTTCTTTCCTGTGGGCCAGGCTGAGTAAGTTGAGAGGATGGTTTAGGTGCTGGGCAAGCCTATTCCATCTCAAACAATATCCCAGGCACTACAGCGTCCCGTTGGGTGTAGCCATAGGTTGCCTCCTGACACTGTATAAATCATCTACCTAATATAGATGTAAAGGCCTAACTTTTTTTTTACTGAGTGGTTTACGAAGTGGCTGGATGACCGATAATCAGTGAGCGCTTCTGTGCTTCGGAGGGCACGTTAAATTGTCTGTCCCGGCTATATTAAGCCATGACGTAGGCCAATCGGCCTAAAAACTCCGTCACCAGAGTTATGGTCACTAACTCCCACCCAGCTAGAACTTACTAAAACCAACTTAGAGCAGGAATTCATCAAATCTTACTTCATAATCGCACTGAGTTGGCAACCTCCGGCCTGCTATCGTGAGGTTTGTCTTCAGAGGCAGTATGAACCGGCAAGTGGTATCCATCTTGTTAGCAACAATGGCGGCCGCTGTAGCCACTTGCACGTTCCGACTGATTTTGCCGCCGAAACCGCCGCCCACGCGACGTACTATCACTATTACACTGACAATAATAATGCTGAAGTTAAGTAAGTAATATATGTAGGTAATAATATATATCATCATCTTCCTGCCCTTGTCCCACTCTATGTATGTTCGCGCGCGGCACAATATGTAAGTATTTATTTTCAAAAAAAGGTTGGGTATAAAGTAACAGAGCGTACCTACACTTTGAACATTAATAATGCAAGAAAAAGAAAGTAAGTAAATGAAATTTGCATCGATTGACACCGCAAAAATATCGAACACACAAAACCGAGATAAAGAAAGAGAGATATATGAGTAGATGTAAAGAACAAAACCGTCCGGGCTCTGATTCAGAGTCCGAAGGCCCCTTGAGCTTGGGGCCCCGGTGCACTGCACCGCCTAGCCCTCCGGTAGCTACGTCACTGGTTATGCTCTACTTATTTTGACAGGCAGAGTCCTTTCGTTTATCTTGTAGACAATGCCTGGGTAGCGATTCAGACTTCATTCGGCTGTTCAACCTCTGCACTCTGTGGTTTAACCGACCGCAACCAATCACAGTGCCAGAAAAGTCAGTTTGGATCAATTCCTGCACTGTGATTGGTTGCGATCGGTTGAACAGATGACCTATTCCGAGCCGAATGCATTCCGCTAAAGTCTACATAGGTCTTCTTTGTCATGAGTCTCACGCTTATGTTTGGTTGTCATACCAGCGAGCCGCCATTTTGTTTTTTTTTTCAAAATGTTGGCCACTTATACCTTGAATATTTTGATATTTGACTGCATTTAAAAAAAACAATAAATCAGACGATATGAAGAGAAAAAGGAATGACAATACAAACCAAGAAGTTTCTTATAAGTAATCTTACTCACTCGCTCTCCTTAATATTAAGACAGCGCGCAACAGACTGCTGCGTCAGATCAATCCACTGCGTAGAGTCGTACACTTCATATCCGTGGTCTACTGGTACTACCACACACGTGACCGGCTCCAAGTAATAGTGGTACTGAGCTTCTATCTCGTACACACCTGTCAGAAAATATTAAGCAAAATATAAAAATAGTAAAAACTAGCTTCTGCGCGCGGCTTCGCCCGCGTGGTACCAACATTTTGAATAGCCTATGTGCTATTCCAGGTCACTATCTACGCCTATTCCAAGTTTCATCCAAATCGGTTCACTGGTTTAGGCGTGATTGATGCACAAACATACAAATATCCAAACATCTAAACAAACTCACAAATTTTCAGCTTTATTATATGAGTGGGATACAAGCTGTGCCTGCGATTTCGTTCAAGCGAGCTCCTTAGTTTTCCCGGTTTATGTCGCGTAACTCCCACTTAGGAAATCTGGGATAAAAAGTAGCCTATATAGGTACCTCAATAAGTTCCTTCTAGGGGTTAGGTAGCTTCAAAATAACTAGTGACTCGACAAGAAGAGTGTGAGATAGAATGAACATGGATCTCCTCGCTTAATCGATTCCTTACCTACTCTTCGAGTCCTCGAATGCATTATTTTTTACGAGGAAAAGGGAACAGGTGAATATGACGAAATGGGAGAATAATGAAGAATGAGACATGGAGTAAAGCGGCTAACAGCCAACAGGACATATACGACTAAAGTATGCAAACAACATATTACCTTTGACTACAGTTTTGACGTCGGTCCCTTTCCCAGTCGGTACAATGGAAGATTCGTCTGGAACGTACCGGTTGCTGTCACGTTTTGCCGCGTCTATAGTCAAGACTGGTGGCGCGCTTGACACATTCTTATACTTCACCTTTAAATGAGAAAACACTGTGAAATGGGCCGTCGTGGTTAGTGGCCAGCTCTACCGAAGTTTTTAGACAGCCTTGACTGTCATCATGGGCGGATCCAAGATTTTTTCTGAGGGGCACAAGACACAAAAACTGACAAAAATTTCACAATTTATTAATTTTTTGTCGTTAGTAGGTACACAAAAATATCTGGATCCGCCTATGACTCATAGCCGGGCCGATTTCTGACTGTCTTAAAGTGGCCTAAACACGAAAGCGCTTAGGCCACTTTAAGACAGTGACAGACTTAGTTGATAGTGCGCAACGGATGAGAAGCAGTCGCCTTAGAATTTTCAGGACATGGGTAAATCCAGTCGTGCCGTGCACCAATGAGTTTTTCTGTCTAAACTGTAGGTAACTGTTGTACAGTTGTCAACTGTATGAGCAGTGCACTATGCCTTCTCATAAACGGTGATCGAAAACATCGTGAGGAAACCGGAATGTTTGTAACCTAAAAAGTTTAAAACAATATGATGCCAAATATGAGCCTTTTTGCCAGATTTGAGTGAGACGCACTTTAAATAGGATCGGATGCCCCCGATTCGATCCGATTCCGATCCGATCCCGATCCGATCCAGGGTGGTCGCACAGTCCAGCCGAGCCGAACACGCCCAACTGTCAATTCAATTGAGAAAATGATGCTGTCGTCAGAAGCGTACCGCATTTTCTGACACATCAGCATTTTTTGTATAGAAAAATGACTGCGGCGCGTACGGCGCGGATGATTGTGCGATCAGGTTTAAAGTGCAACCACTAGACCAGCATTTCTCACGCTCAGACGCCCTTTTCAAAACCTGCCTACCTGGACCTTCTCAGCCTCGCTTGCTGCAAGTTCTTCGGAAGTAGCGACGAGAATGGCCACAGGCTGGCCATAGAACCTGATCTTCGTGGCCAGTATCTCCTCGTCTTCTGATTGTAGCTGGATACCGGGGATGATGAAAGAGTTTTTGCCGGGGATGTCGGATGCTGTGTATAACGCTAGGACGCCTTCTGTGGCCTAGAAGCAGATTATTATCTAACTAGTACCGCAGTGTCACGAATACTTCACTTTTCTCTGTGCCAAACATCCAAAACCATTCGTTTTTAGCGTAAAAACTAACATCCAAAACTTTCGCATGGATTACCTATACCTACTCTTATTTATAGGATAGGAAGGACAATTCTCAAACCGTACCAATCGAGACTCCTTACCCCTCAAGTCAGGCTATCCTGACTTCCCCTGAGAGAACCTTAAGGTTCTTTCGAGGAAGTAACTCTGTATGTATGTAGTACTACCTACCTGTTTTCGCCGAAAGACTGAAAATATTTTAAAAACCAGATTTTTAACTACTTATTTTTTCAAAAAGAAACATGGCGGGTGAAAACGGTTTGATGTAACATGTTAAGAGTTTGTATGGGGAACCGAGAGATTAGCAAATATCATTAAACGTGGACGAAGTATGGTGAAACAGCTAGTAAATATAATCACAGAGCTTACCAAAACCTCCTTAGTATTAATACAGTCCACCTCTCCACTACAGACAGTAGACAGTACAAAAGCACCGTAGACATCGTCCTTCGACGGAGGGAGGTCGTTAGCGTAGCGAGCCTCCCCGGAACTCTGGATCTGACCTTCCAACTTGGGGACAGGTTGGTTCAAAGGGTACAGTGATGGGTCCGATTGAAAGTCCTGGTGAAAGTCAAAGCTGTTGTTTCATACATTGCTGCGATTGTTTTAAAATTTTGCGACCAAAAATGGTTGAATGGTAAAAAATGGTACCACTATGATGATTATTTCGGAACGTTAACAGAGAGAAAATATAATTGTGACTTGGCGGGCTGTTACGTTGATGATGCAAGAAGTGCGAGTTCGATTCATGCAGCGGGACAAATGTTTTTAGTTATCTGGTTCCAGGTTATAGGATATAGGATGACACGCACTTGTACTACGAAACACTGGAGAAAAGGCTATTGACATTAAGCTAGATAATACAGTGACTAAAAAAATACCTGAACGCCTTTAGAGACGGGACGATCGAAGACAATGCCTCCAGATTTGTAGGAATCCCAAACTGTTCGAACAGGAGCCGTATGAAGGATGAACTGAAATAATATATTTTAAGTTCGTAGGATTTAGTGACCAATTGCCATTTTACGATCTATCTCTCTGCCAACTCTTTTATGCTGGGCTTATAATGCTGAGATCTGGCAAACTGTTCGCTTTGTTATGGCTTCCGTATATTTCTCTTCATAAGAGACAGAGAGCATACCTAGGTACCTTTGTCGAATTCAGAAAACAGACATAAACATAATCATACTAGCAAACCCAGTGAACTCCGTTTCGCCACCAGATGCCACCAGATTTTTCCTCACGGAGCCTCACGGAGCCCGAGACCTTTCCAACGAATGCAAAACCGTGGAAATCGGTTTGTGCGTTCTGGAGTTATAGCGTCAGGAAGGAAAACCCGACTTATTTTTATATAGTAGATAATTTCGCCTGTATATCTCCAAGATCTTGTTTTTATCATCTTTTTATTGAATTCGAGGTTCTCTTGGAGCTGTCTTCGGGGGAGATGCTAGAGGCAGAAGTTATTATTCCATACGAAAATGTTCCTTTCAACGTCAAGTTTGCCTTACCTTATAAAATAGTCCAAGAGCAAGCTTCCTCCTGCATTCGGGCGAAGGTTCTGGCGGTCTTTCAACAGCTACTATCTCTTTACTCAACACGCTTAAAGCACCTTTCAACACACTGTTGGTATACACATTCTTGCCGATTAAGAACTGTTCAGTTTTTGTCGCATGCGTGAAGGTCGCTGATATATTTCCAAAGACAATAGTGGCTTTTTCTATAACGTTTTTGTTTAGCTTAAAGTTGAAAGCTGCGTTGACAATGGCGAGTGCGTTTTGGTTTCTAGGCATGATCTGGGAAAGATTAAAGCCATTGAACGTCTTTCAAATAGTAATTATGGTAGGCCTTTCGGCCTTATCCACAGAAAAGTCGATACGCATGGGGCTCTTCTTCTTGTCGTGGCACTAGTTTTTTCAAACCAGTGTGGTGACAGGATAACAAGAGCACATAAAAAAGGCTTTTTTCACGCACTTGACAAATGTTTTAAAATTTTCGGATTCTACATGCCGGTTTCCTCACGATGTTTTCCTTCACCGGTTGAGAGTAGGTCTGCTGGCAAAGTGCACGGACATAAATTTTTCGGCAGAAAAACTTATTGATGCACAACTGGATCCGAACATTAGGCCACCAGTTTTTACTATGGGTCAAAAAACCGAACATGATGCACAACTGGATCCGAACATTAGGCCACCAGTTCTAACTGTGGGTAAAAAATTAAATACCTTGTAACTCCCGATTGCACAATTCTGACATAATGGCGGCAGTGAAATTGAGACCATCATCTTCACATGCATGTCATACTTCAGGAAATCTAACAAATTCAAGGTTTTTCTTTTGCCATTGCTGTCCCCTGCAACAGGTAGGTAGGTATTGTATTTATTAAATTAAATATCTTGCCGAAGTGGTCGAGATTTGAACCTAAGTTCTCTAAGCAGGAGACGAGTTAGATAGACCCCTCGCAGACTACAGACTTTCTATCGGCCGACAGTTGAGACGGGCTATTCTTCTCCATACTCATTACGAGCCGAAGTATATTCCGTCTCAACTATCGGCCGATAGAAAGTCTGTAGTCTGCGAGGGTTCTTAATGAAGACGACGGACTCGAGGTTACACCAGATTGTCACACAGGTATAACTAACAGGAATTTATTTTACTTTTTTTTTATTTTTCTCCGACGGTACTATGTATCTTTTATATTGATTTTCTGTTGTAAGACCTCGCGCAACCTTTGTGCCTCTCTTTGCCTCTTTTCTCGGATTTCAAATAGAAAGCAGTGCTCTTACCTATCCCTATTGTCGCTTCACTCTATTATACTATAAAGATATAGTCATAAGTAGGCTGGTACCCTCTAGAAAATACTCACTGATTGTAACCACAGCCCCAACACTCTCGAAGAGCAGAAATACGTCCGATTGGTACGCTGGGTTTGCGTGCTTTAGCATTAGATTACCAGCCAAAGACCCGATCTTAAAACAAACAAGAATAAAGACTATAACCCGACATCGTAGAACATTCTGCCATACGTAGTGGTGTCCGGACCATAATAACGATTTGGCCCTGTTCATCAAAATTGGATAAGCACGAGAAAATAGAAAGCAATATCTGAAACTACTTATCTGATTTCACAATGGTCTAACTAAGAGCATTATATTCAGTAACTGGGATCACTTAGGATATTCTTAAAAGCTAGGTGTTTCTCCTCCTGTTCATTCACGTGCAATACCGTGGAGTGCAACATAATGGTTTCGGGCCTAGATTTCTTTAAGGTCATCCATCCTCATCACATATAAAACTCTTACCTTTCTCACTGGAAGATGAGCAATCAGTTCGAAATGCTTCACAAACTCTTTCAAATAAACAAACTCGGTATGCTTCCGGGCAATGTCATTGAAGATAGTGATGCAGTCTTCCATTGAGATGTTGGCTCCGAGGATGAGGTTCTGGTCTATTAGGAAGGTTTTCAGCGAGCAGATGTCGCTGATGTCTATAATAATATGAGGGTAATGGAAGGTTTCGTAGACACCTGCAAGAAAGAAAGAACTATGCTGTCTTCATATATCCAGAAGTTGTTACTTTGTGAGCCATTACAATATTAACTACAAGAGCCGTGTTGGTATTATATTATCAATAAAATTAGAGCCGTGTTGATTAATTGGGATAGTAGGTACTTTCGATTAAAAAGTCGTGGGTCCAAATCTCAGCTGCACGTCAATGGATAAAAATATAGGCATGCTCTAAACGGCGAAGAAAAACATGAGGAAACCAAAGTTAGTATCAGTTAATATTAGCAATAAATAATAATTATTTTTCTTATTTTTAGCCGTTAGTGTAAGGCAAAGGCCTCCCCCCACTCCCTCCAGATATCACGATCCCCAGCAACATCCCTCCATTCCGTCAAAAACTGATCGAGCTCATCCCGCCATCTCCGTTTTGCTTGCTTTGCCCACACAGCTCACCTGTCATGCGGCAGACGTGCCCAGCCCAATTCCATTTCAGCGTAACGGCCTTTGAAGAAACATCAACAAGGAATAATGAATCATAAATGATCTTACCTTTTCCAGTATTCCCATCTACTAGCATATACGAATCCGAACCATATTTGCTGAGCACATCAAAAACGTCGTTCTCCTCAAACACCTTGAAGAATTTCGACTTCCCAAAGTCGAAAACTATAATGTTCTCTATTTGAACGTAATCTGCCAAAGCGTCTTCTTCTAAGATTTCTCCAGAACGTACTCTGCAATTCTTCTTGCAGATGGTTAGGTCTTCTATGTCTTTGACTTTCTGACGTAGTTGAGGAGGAGCGTCACATGCGAAACTCTTCATGGTATCTAGGATCGGTCTGAATCCAGTGCAGCGGCAGGTGTTCGAGCCAAAAGACTTCTCCAGTTCTGCCATTGTTAGGTGCTTGTGTTTAAGACTGTGGAATACTAATAACATTAATATCCATTCTAAAACGGCTGAACCGATTAGGGTGATGTTTAGTTAGCCTACGTGTTAGCTCAATGGAATACCCTGGATTAAAACATAAGCAATTTTTTTTATGTTTTTTTTTTTTTTATGAACTATGCCTGAGATACCTGTAAATATTTAGTTAAACTTTAATGCTTCTTTTTATCCGCTGAAGCAAGACCAAGACCGCAAGATCGCTCTATGCTATGACGCCTATCACACAATAGTTAGGGAGGCGAATAGGGGAATTTTCGGTAATACTCGAGCGTGGCAGTTTAAGATATGAGAGATACCTTAGACCTAATAGAACAACCTTGTAAAGTATTTAGCTCTATATGTAGTGACGCGCACCTAGGATAGACGATCAGATTAGTAAAAAAAATCGATAGTCTGAAATACTGGAGCGCGTCAGATTAAGATATTGGGGGTTGATTTTAGTGTTTTAAGACTAAATTTAACTAATCTGACGATAAGTCCTTGACGCCGCCGAGATATAGGGTCGCGAACTTGTAAAAAAAAACGTTAATCCGGCATTCTCGAGCGCGATTTTTTATTTTTTTATTTTGAAGAATATAATCTAAAATTTACTAAAAATACAAAATCTGCCGGTTTCCGCATGACCGGAAGTGTGGAGGAGCCATTTCGTCTTCCGAAAAACGCGTTGCGGCATATAAGTCGCGAACGATACATTTTACAAAAAAAAAGTTTGAATAAACAAAAACGGTAATTTTATTTTACACAAAAAAGGTCTTTTTACATTTTTGTCCAAAGTTAAAACTTTTTGACTTAAAGCATCATAAAAACTTAAACTCCCGGTTTTTTGAGTATATCTCGAAAACTGAGGGTGTTGAAAAAAATTGATATGAAATAACGATGATTAAATTATGTGACTTTTATTATATCGCAAATTTTTTTTTTCTAAAGCTTCTCGACAATTTTCGTGGACTCGGAAAAAGTAACGCGTATCTGTATACAAAAGTATTATTAACATGTACAGTTTCATGTATGTATATTATTCAATACCTCAAATTGTTTTTTGGACGTACCGTTAGCAAAACGAAGTGAAGAATTGAAGCAAAAAAGAGGAATTTGCCATACACATGTAATACAGGCTGAGCGCTTCGCGGAAATATGCCGTCCTACCAGTATTTTTCGGTCAGATTAAGAGAACCCACCAACATTTTTGTCAGATTAAGAAAATATGCTTTCAGTATACCGAGATAAACCTCCCCTATGAAAATCTGACGCGCTCGAGTATTTCAAAAAAACTTATTTTTTTTGCATTTTCAAAAATTCATCGTAACTTATCGTCACGCCGAAATCGTCAGTTTTTTTAAAGGTAGCTTCCTTGGGGCCTACTTAACACCCCTTCCGAAAATCTGACGCGCACGAGTAAACTTTTTTTTTTGCATTTTTGACTACTTTATATGCCTACCCCCACCACGCAAACCGGCAGATTAGTATACCGTTGTTATCAGAGGCACTTGGGGCATACGTAGTATGAATATCTGACGCGCTCGAGAATGCCCAAGTTTTTACTATACGAGCCTTTTTTTTCGAAATTATTTTATCTTTCGATTTTGATAGGTCTCGACGGCGCCGTTGAATTACGCCATTTAGCTACCTCGCCTCCCTAACTACAAGGCATAATGGGATTTTTATAAATTCCATGCATTCATTCATTCTTCTACCATAAAAAAAATTGTTGACGACAAGAATGTGAGTTCGATGCTCGAAGTGGTATAAAGTGTTTTCATGTTCCATACTTCCATACTAATATTATAAATGTGAAAGTAACTCTGTCTGTCTGTTTGTTTGTTACCTTTTCACGCCTAAAAATTGGTATGGATAAAGTTGTATCCCAGGGAAGGACAGGCTACTTTTTATCCCAAAAAAATCCTGAGGGACCGCGGGTCACACCGCGGGGGAGCGAGTATACAAGTATGTAAATATAACATTGGGGTTGGCAAGGAACACATACCTACTTATAAAAGCCTGTTTAAAATTAAAAGGAAAGTAGAAAGCTTTGAAAACTTGTCAAAGTCGATTGTTGAAAAGATACAAATTTTTCATGTTTCAATTAAATTCCTTCCTTTTATTAATCGCCGATTAAACTTGTCTGCCCCGATATCAAAACTGTTAATTTATAGAAGAGAAAATGAGCAAACTACCCTCTAGAATCAACCCTAACAGTTAGGAAGGGATTAAATAACGCGGAACATACAATTACCGTTTTATAAGCACCCATGATTGCTTTTAAACGGGTAATTGTATGGTGGGGCAATATAACTGTTTGTAATTATAACTATACTAAGGAAAACCCTTGTTTCACCCGCCTTCTGAACCTCAGGTGGACAGCTGGTAGATGTTTCAGCAACATTAGACACATACAAAGGCAATTTCAGTTCTTTCATTGACTGTTTTCATATACCTAGATCTGAACCTAGTATTTATAATACTGGACTTTCACACGGCATCATCTAGCCCCAAAATAGGTAAGCAGAGTTTGTATTATTGGTACCTATACCTACTAGGTACATGACTGATATGCTTACTACTTATATAAGTCCTTTTTGTTTGTAAGTCAATACATAAGTAGGTTACATACATGAAATACCCAGACCCCCAGATACAAACATTTATCCCGCGGCGGCAATCGAACTCGTAACCTTCTGCGTCTCAGGCGGGATTTCGCCCACTGCGCCACAGAGGTCGTCAAACTTACATACAGACAAACTTTGTATTTCCCTATTACATATAATAACGTAAGTAGGTACATACACCCCTTAGAAGTTCGATAGGTAATACGATGAAAAGTTGAGTTGAGAAGCTCCCGAACACTCGAATAGTTCTGGCAGATAGCGAAATATATTTAGTTATAAAGATTATTTGATTTAGAATCTGGATTACAAGATGTCGACCATGGGAGTCTTAAAAGTGGCAATTTTAAGTCTATGTTTTGTGTCATCTCAAGGTTTAAAGGAAGAGACTAAAATGATAGCAGATGTGATTAACTCTTATGAACGACCCACTACCGTGCTGGCTAAAGTCTGCTGGACCAACTGTAAGTTAATTACAAATACTATAACTTTGTAATTTCTATAGTGTTAATCCATACTTGGTATTTCATTAAGAAATGAAAAGTCTTATCAAAATTTTGGACCGGTGCTTAACCGATAAATATAAGCTTATCAAAAATTTGGACTGCGACGACTAAGGGTTCCGTGGCAGAGCGGTAAGGCACTCCGGCTTTAGGAGGATCGTCTGATCGTTGCGGGTTCGAATCCCGTCGGAATCCCAAATTTTGATAAGACTTTTCATTTCTCAATTTTAAATACTGTTTTACTACAAAATGAAAGTTGAAAAAAAACGTTTTATCGTCTACTTACTCGTATAACGATATCTTTTAAGGTTGTGAGGTGCTTTCAACTCTTGAACCGAAGCTTGTGCTGGCCATTGATTCAGTCTTCAGCGGAATGCATTCGGGTCGGAATAGGTCAGCTGTTCAACCGACCGCAACCAATCAGTGCAAGAAACGTCATTTTTGTATCAATTTCGCACTGTGATTGGTTCCGGTCGGTTGGACAGCTGCCGATTCCGACCCCAAAGCGTTTCCGGTGAAGACTGAATCAAATGCCTGAAAACCCAATCAATGGATTTTTCTTTAGAATAAAATGTGAAAGAAGCCAGCGTCTCAGTCAGCTCTACGTTATTTCTCGTGGATAAGCTATTTTTGTTTTAGGCGAGATCAGCAGTTTTTTTCTTTATATAATTTTTAGAAAGGAAAGGAAAGGGAATGAAAGTAAATGTGAGCAAGACGAAAATTATGGTTTTTGAAAAAGATGAATGTATGACAGCATGCAATATTCTGATTGACGATGAAAGAGTGGAACAAGTGAAAGAGTTTGTGTATCTGGGGACATTGTTTACAAGAGATGGGAAGTACGATGAGGATATCGAAAGGAGAGTGAATGCTGGAAACCGAGTGAATGGGGCTCTCCATGATTTTATGAGCAGCCGGAAAGTGTCCGACAAGGCACGACTGGCAGTTCATAGAGGAGTGTTGGTACCGACATTGATGTATGGAAGTGAAAGTTGGGTGTGGCAGAAAAAACATCAGAGTAGAGTGAATGCTGTTGAAATGAGAGCGTTACGTAGTATGTGTGGGATAACGTTGAATGATAGAGTGAGAAATAGTGTGATAAGGGAACAGTGTGGAGTGAAAGAAGATGTAGTGTTGAGGATCGAGAAAGGTATGTTAAGATGGTTTGGGCATGTAGAGAGGATGGATGACAGTCGTTTGACAAAGCAAGTATATGAGGCGAGTGTGCATGGGACAGCTGGAAGGGGAAGACCTAGGCGAACCTTCTTGGATCAAATTGGCGACATTTTGGAGAAGGGCCAGGTCAAAAGTACCCTAAACCGACGAGCATGTATGAAGAATGTAATGAGAGTGAATGAGGCGAAAGTTGTGTGTCAGGATCGTAGCGACTGGAGAACCGTGGTCTCTGCCTACCCCTTTGGGAAAGAGGCGTGACTTTATGTATGTATGTATAATTTTTAGAAAATAAAATGTAGTGACTCATAAATTTTATTACTTTCATTTAAGGGGTAATAAATTGTCTAATAAACACAATTTATTTATTTCATTAAGCTAGCATTCATAGTTTCCGAGATTTATAGGTTTCTTTACCGGATTCCCGGAGACCCGAATTCATTGCTCTCCAGTGTATATTTCTTCTCATTTACATTTCAGTGGAGAAACTTAATTTAATGGCGCAGCTTATGAAAACCAAAGCTGTTACCGTTTCATTTATATCAGATCGGAAGGAAATTAATAAGTTTGATCCAAAAGATATAATCATCATCACTGATATAAATTGTGAAAAAAGTGGAAGATTTCTCCAACAAGTAAGTTTTAGACCCCTCGCAGACTACAGATTTTCTATCGGGCGATAGTTGAGACGGGCTATACTTCTCCATACTAATTACGAGCCGAAGTATATTCCGTCTCAATTAGTTTTGTACTTTATTGTTGAAAGCCGTGTTGGCCAAATAGAGTTGTGCCTCAACTTTCAATCCGAAGGTCGTGGGTTCGAATACCGCCCATACATTAATGGATTTCTAGCAATAAATAAGAAATATTTTTTCAGGCCGATAACAATGGCTTTTACAGAAAGCCATACAGGTGGCTCATTATAACGGACACAAAAGAATTTGTTAAAATTCCAACTGCGCTAACAAAGCTGAATTTTCTAGTGGATTCCGAGATTATACTTGCAGAAAAAACATCCAATGATACATTTATGTTAAACTTAGGTATGTTGATTCAAAATTCAATTCCTTTCTGTAACTTCTAGCCATCGGATGATGGATGGACTTCACACGGAACGCTTAGTAGCTTATAATTAGCTTACGTACAGCTTATAAGCAAGGCAACATAACCGGTGACCACGTGCGCATAAGTACCTATCACTTCGTCTAAGTACTATAATTATCATTTAGGCTGTCACGGTCACTATTGAATGACTATTCAAGACCGTAATGGCTCTAGAACTTAAGTGATTTACTGGATTTGCTAATTAGGGTAGCCTAGGTAGCCTACTCTATGAGATAAAATAAAGAAAATGAGGTCCTTAGAAGAACTATTCAGGAAATTAAGCTTTTCGAATAAGTATAGCGATGATGGCAATGGTGGTAGGTAGCTAAATATTATTCGATTTACAAAGAATCAAGTGCGACAGAGACAGATGATATACCTAGCAACGTCTTTTCCTTCCAGTTTATCGCATAGAACCGAAAACTGATTATATCAGAGAAGAATTTGGTGTTTGGACTGCAGCTGAAGGATTCAAGCTATCCGAACTCGCAAAGACGAGTATGATTCTCAGAAGAAGAAATTTACACGGAAAAACTGTAACTGTTTCGTATGTTATCACTGACAATAGCTCTAGGACCGATATTGATGAACTAAAGTAAGTTAATCATAGAGTTATTACAAAAAATGCTGATCAGAAATTCTCACAATTTCTCTAACAGAACAAAACAAAACATGGAAAAATACACTCAAAACGGCATTTCTATTATACTCGTAGAAACTAATTAGGTACATATCCCGTTTTATGATTCAGAGATTTAAAAACAGACCACCTCACTAAAGTGACTCACTATGGAATTCTACCGTTGTTTTACTTCATGAATGCCACGAGAGCAATGATCTTCACTGACACCTGGGGTTACTACATCAACAACTCATGGAATGGTGTGATAGGGGACATTGTTCATGGGGAAGCTGAGTTGAGTGGTAAGATACATTACAACTAACACTGAACCTTGCAGTATAAAACAACCAACTCTAGAGTTTGCACTCATAGAATTTTTGTCTTGGTGGTGCGTATTATGTCTACCTCAGTCGAAAGCTGGACTCAAGTTGCGCTACTACTCTGGTTACGCTGATAACGTTTATTATCCAGAAGATGATTATAGGATCCTAGTGTTGTATTTAACGTTGTTTCTTATAGGTACTTTATCATTCATGAGTCTAGAACGAGTTCGAGTTCTGCAATATTTAACTCAGCCGGTACCGATACGGCCTAAGTTTGTGTTTCGAGAGCCTGCCCTTTCTCTCCAGAACAACTTGTTCGTATTGCCATTCAGAGGCTCCGTGTGGTGTTGTATAGGAGGATTGGTTCTGTTATTAATTTTAATTATTTATATCAACGCAAAATGGGAATCAACTAAAGATAATGAAGCGGTAAGAACTGTATTTTTACTAACATCGATAAGATGATTGTCAAGATGGTATTAATAGAAGATAATAATAGGAGGGCTTATGGTGACCTTAAAACTTCAACACCAGAGTTGACCATAAACTCCTGCCCTATGGATTTGTTGAAACTAGAGTTACTAGGTGAACTACTTTTTAGAGTCCGATTGGGGCACGTGAATTCTCGCGAATGACTTTTGGATCAAGAACCGCTTCTATAGAATAATTATGAATTTTTTGATGATTCAATTTTCAGGTTATGAGAGACTCAACAATACTAAAGCCAAATGTGAGCGATATTGGAATATTTGTGATATGTGCCATAACCCAACAAGGAAGTATTAATGACTTGAAAGGTACGTCTTATTTGATCCGTATTTTTTACCCATTTCCGAAATACGAGACATCTTAAAGATGCAGTTTTTGTGAGTAGGTATAACACCTGCCTGACTGTTTTAATTCCTATGATTCTTTCAGGGTCGTTAGGTCGTATGGTGACGTTCATAATGTTCCTAATATTCCTGTTCCTATACACTTCATACTCAGCTAATATTGTCGCGCTACTGCAGTCCAGCTCCAATCAGATCAAAACTCTGACAGATCTCCTGAACTCCAAGTTTGAACTTGGAGTTGAGGATCAGAAATATAACAGGCATTATTTTCCGGTGAGTAGTTTGAAAAAGTTATTTGAAAACCGGAAAATCTTAGTAAGCTTAATAAAATGTTGTTTAATTCGGTTCCAGGCGGCCGAGGACGTAGTCCGAAAAGCAATTTACGAAAATAAAATAGCAAAAGTTGGTTACAAGCCCAATTTTATGAGTATCGAGGAAGGTGTGAGGCGAATTCGAAATGTAGGTAATTAGAATGATGATGTGCTATTAACTTTTGTGATCGATAATAAACTTGTCTTTACAGAAAGACGCACCTTTCGCTTTCCACATGAACTTGGGCATGGGATACAAAATTGTCGAAGAATTGTTTTTGGAGCACGAGAAATGCGGCTTGCAGGAGATCTCATACTACCCAAATAGCATTCCATGGACATATTCAAAGAAAACGTCGCCGTACAGTGAAATTTATAAAATAGGGTAAGAAATAGTTCCTTTTGTTACCGTTACACAACCGTTTACCGGTTGAAGTAGGTACGTCAGCAAGCACTAAGAAATGTTCAGGAAATCTCAATGACCTTTGGGTTCTAAGTCAAGGCATACCTCGACTTAGAACCCCTTTGGGTAAACGTATGGTACACCACCGCCAACTTTTTCAAGTGGAAAAAATTTCAGCCTAGCCAGAACAGTTGAACACGGTCTAGTAGACAGAGTGACCCGTATTTTCTACAAGCGTCAGCCAACATGCACTTCCCGAGGTGGGAGTTTCACATCTGTGAACATGGTGGACTTCCATCCAATACTACTTTGGATGCTGTATGGCATGCTGATTGCCCTTGTGCTTCTGATCATGGAAGTGCTTATACATCGATGGGGATTCAGAGCTACTTGAATATATTTTTACTCACATCCACACCAACAAACAAATTGTATACAAACATGATACATTTTTGACTAGGTTTTTGCAATATTAGTAGAAGAATATTATTAGTATGTACTATGTAGGTATGTAGGTGTAAAACTATCACAATTGTAGGGACCTACTACGGCACTCACACACTACACACATCGCGAGACGCGGCGCGTAGAGTACGCACAGGCTCCGTAAACAATAATGTTGTAAAAATAGTAAACATAAAATTTAAACGACTTTGTTAATGTGTTCGCGAATAGTAGTTTCGGGACTCACCCTGTGTTGTGTTGCTGAATGAAAATATCGAAATCTTGGACACTTTACAACAAATAAATCAATCCAGCACAAACGATAGCACCAGTGGCCTTTGGAGAAGATAGAAATTATAAAATAACTGACACAAGATAAAACTCCTACAAATGAAGAACTACAGAGAAATCAGTAGAAAGTGAGTAACATTTTGATGATTATTGGAAATAAAATAAATCCAAAGTCCTAATAAAAAAGATTTCCAGGGTAGTTAAAAATAGATCGTGACCCTACCCTATGACTATAACTACCTGTCTCTACCACTGTGCTACGAGCGAATTGCTACTTTCGCTATGCCTTGCACATGACCAATTGGTGTAGCGGCAGCACCTATCGACTGAGAAGAGAGGTGTCTGGGTTCAATCCTCACCAGCAGGGTGGACTTTTTGCACCATAAAAAGTTTAAAATATCTGTTAGCTACAATAATAGACCAAATCCAAAAAGATGGCAACAGCATTGAAAGGTTCAAGCAACAACCACAAGATGTTGCCACTAGTGGTACCAGAAAAAAATAAAAAGACATTAAATTGTGCTGTCTGCAATAACTACTTTAATAGCGCAGATACCACAGCTTCTCGTTCAAAAGAAGACACTAAAAATAAATGGAAATGCAACGCATGTCTGGCTTCAAAAACCAAATCTAAAAGGTGTACAGCAAGGTTGGGATCCGAACCGTCACATATGACTTTGAGGACTAAACGGGCAACAGTTAAGACAACACCTACGACGTCTGATAGCTCTCAAGCATATAACTCGACTAAAATAAAAGAGACACCTACTGAACCACTATCTGAGCCAGCTGATGTTTTCTTCACTCCACCCACTATTAACACGTCATATCATGCTTCAACACCTATGCAGGACACTCGAGTAAATCAGGAGAATCATGTAATCAACATTTCCACGAACAATTCTTTCAACTTGCTTCTAGAAGACGAAGAGGAGGAACAGAATAAGCAAATCCATCATACTGACTGCACCTTGCATAGAAGCTGTCCGGAGTTAAATGCCAGTATGAGTGATATGAACAATACGGCGGAAACAAAATTGTATCTGAACAAGTTAAAAACGGACCTTGCGTCTGCTCATAAAGAAATTGAGTCTCTACTTTCTGAAAAATTTTCTTTAGTGAAACAAATAAAAGGATATAAAACAAAAATCCAGCAATTGACGATGCTTTGCAGAACTTCGCCCACACCAGCCGGGAACAAACGCACAAATTCTATGACGACTGCTTTCAACTTATCGTCTGACGCCAATTTAAGCACCGAACAACCAAAACAGCCAAATATGACTCACCAACTACACAAAAATCATAACGTTAATCAATCAGAAACAGAAACAACAAGAAAGAAGGACACAAAAGGTACCTTTTCAGAGATAAGCTCTGGAGACACTGAAAAGGCTCAGGCAAAAAGTAAAGTTATTGTCTTGGCAGACCAACAGGGACAAGGTGTTCAGAAAACTCTCCAGGGATTAATTGGAACCCGATATGAAGTCTTTAGTTTCTGGAAATCAGGGGCAACTCTAAGTGATATCTTGTCTTCGTATAAAGACCAATTATGTAATTTAACTATGAGTGACTATGTAATAGTATTAGGTTTCATGAATGATAGTAACCTTTTTACTACGCGTCACATGCTGTCAGCATGGCTTTCATCAGCAAAAAACACAAATGTAAAGCCGGGTCCGCAGCGACTTGTTTTTGTGTTTTTGTACAAAATAAAAACATAACCGCCCGTCCTCTGCGCCTATTTGTAGTTATTGTTTTTGTTTACATTTCAAAAATGAGTTCCGACGCAGAAGACATGAAAACTGTTTTATCCATATAAAAATAGGATGTATCAAAGAGGTACCATGCTAAATATAAAGGTTTTAGATTTTACAATAATGGTCGCTGTTAATGGTCACCTTCTTGAAGTTTTCTCGCAGTACACATACCTCGGGCAGATTTTGCCGTTAGGTAGAAGCAACTTTGAGAAGGAGGCCAAGAGAAGGATTCAGCTGGGTTGGGCAGCATTTGAAAAACTACGTCGAGTCTTCTCGTCACCTATACCGCAATGTTTGAAAACGAAAGTCTTCTCAGTGCGTCTGTCATTTAGGGGAGGCCTATGTCCAGCAGTCTTATAGGCCGATGATGAGATGATGAAAATCTAAGTGCTAAACCAAGACAAGTAAGTATTCAAGACGGTCCAGACCATGGATTTAGCATGGTACCTCTTTGGTACACTATTTATCTTAGGTCCAGACCAAAAAAATTTACACATTTGACATTGACTTCTTCAACACAAACCACTTTCCCTCCCCGCAGGCAAATGCGGGGGATGTTATCCATTCTTCTCGGAAAACATTTTGTTGTTATTTTTGTCTATGCCAAGCCCGAATTGACAGGTTATTTTGTACAAAAACACGAAAACACGTCGCTGCGGACCCGGCTTAATAGTTTGCGAAACGTCTTACAACAAACACCTAAATGAAAACAAACTAAACTATGAGCTAAAATTCATATGTAGTCAATATAAAAATGCAATTTTTCTAGACTTGGGCTATGCCCGCTATGTACCGGGACGACGTCACTACACCAACAATATATGTCGCAACATTCTACAGGACATAATAAGATTGACCTATCGCATGAACTATAGAGTATATCAAACGAAATTAAACACCGCGGTACGTTTAATTCACCATGACAAAGCTACTCAAACATATGCCTCTACTTTATTAGAAAGTGATCCGCAAAATATGAGCAACGGTTCGGTCTCATTAATAAGCGAGAATAGCGACGAAAAGTTTTTTCGTGACCAATAATTCTTATAGTCCACGTTTGAATGAAAATTGTCTGAATTTCTTTTATCAAAATCTGTGTGGAATAACAACTAAAAAAGATGATTTTAACATTTACCTTCAAAACACAGGAATGAATATGGACCATATTTGTATTTCCGAGCACTTCTTAAAAAAACATAGTATCTCTGTTTTTAACTTTGAAAATTATTATTTAGCTTCATATAATGTTAGAGTGAAAAAGAAAAGGGGTGGCTCGTTAATTCTATCACAAAATAATAAAAAAACAGAAGAATTGAAGATATGTAAAAAGTTGTACAAACAAGACAGCTTCGAGATATGTGGTGCAAAGGATACTCAACATAACTTGAATATCTGCTGTTTATATAGGGTTCCAGATGATAAAAACTTCAACGATTTTATAACAAGACTGGAAACATTACTAGAACACTTCTTCAGCAGAAGCTGTATTGTTTTTGGAGATTTTAAGGTCAATCTTTTAATAGAGAGTAAGCAAAAGTCGGATTTTAAGAACCTCCTTAGCTGTTATAATTTCAGATATTTGTTGACATCTACTACTTTTATTCGAAATGGTCGTGAGTCGTGCATTGACAATGTTCTGACCAACCTACCGACAGAAAGTGTTATCCGCTCAGAGATCAAACATAATAACCTTGGGGATGGTCACGCAGGCTTATTCTGTAGTCTTAATCTGGGATACTTAAACAGTAATAGCGAAACTGATTTTTGCAATGTAGAGCGAAGGTTTTTATCACTGAAAAATAATATTCACTTTAGACAAAGGCTACAGGATTGCGATTTGGCTAACTATAATGTTAACAGCTTTATAAGCAAGTTTCAAAATTTGTTTAAGGTTTGTTTTAAAAAAAAGAACTCGAAGGTTAATACTCAGAGACGAAATAAAATTACCTGGATTTCTAAAGGGATAAGAACGTCTAGTAAAGTGAAAAGATTCTTAAATACAATGAGCAAAATTACTTGCCATGAGTCTATAATCGCATATCGAATACAATACATAAAATGGTTTAAAAAGGCTGTAGCAACATCGAAGCGTTTATCAGTTAAAAAAGAAGTTGAGAATGCTAAAAATAGTACAAAACAAATTTGGAAAATAGTAAATAAACATAGAAACCAGAACAGTGCGAGGACTAATGATAGTTATTTACTTAAATTTAATGATATTATAATTGAAAATACACAGGACATAGTTGACATTTTTTCTAGACAATTTGATTACAGTATTGACGATAGTGAAATTCATGAAAAGAGAACTTCAGCAGTGGAAATTATGTCGGAACATACGCGTAGGGTAAATACAGATTTTGTACTGAGTCTTACAAATCGTAATGAGATTAAATTCATTGTAAAACATATGGAAACGAAACGTTCTTGTGGATATGATGAAATTCCCATTACAATAATAAAAGACAATATTGATATCCTAGCCGATCCACTATCAAATTTCTATAATAATTGCTTACGTGACGCCATCTTCCCTGACCAATTCAAAATTGCACGTGTGTTGCCTATTTATAAAAAAGGCAAAAAGACCGATCCGAAGAATTATAGACCAATCTCCCTATTGCCCATTCTTTCAAAAATATATGAAAGACTTATAAAGGACAGACTAGTTTCACATTTAAACTCAAATAACATTCTAAACGAAAGACAATTTGGCTATCAGAGGTGTCGAGGAACGGTTGATGCAATCGATTTGCTAATTCATGAAGTTGTTGTAAATCTAAATGATAAAAAGAGGGTTGCAGGTCTATTTTTGGATCTATCCTCCGCTTTTGATACGGTTGATCATGAGATCTTACTCAATAAGCTTGAAAATTATGGCATAAGAGGCAAAGCACTAGATCTCATGAAATCATACCTGACCAACAGGAAACAGTTTGTTGAGATAAAGAACATAGTTAACAATCGGGAAATAGTGTCTAAGTCAATGGCAATCAATGTAAAACGAGGTGTTCCCCAGGGCTCGATATTGGGACCAATATTTTTCGTCATTTTTATAAATGATTTAATAAACTTTGTTAGTAATGCTGTTCCAGATATCAAGTTGGTAGTCTATGCCGATGATACGAATGCAATCATTCCAGCCACTAGCCTGCAAGAACTTAAAAACAAAACATCCAGTGCACTAATGGCTTTCAACAGATGGTTTAGTGTGAATAATTTGAAATTGAATATAAAAAAAACAAATGCGATTTTCTTCAGATCGACTGCCCATAATCAAGAAACCATTGAAATTATAAGTAACGGAGAAAGAGTTGCATTCGCAAACAGTGTTAAATTCCTAGGGGTGCATATTGACGAATTCCTAAACTGGAAATCTGAATGAGAGTCTATTGTAAATTCAATTAGTTCTGCATGTTATGCTTTAAGAAGCCTTAGAGATGAAGTAAGTATCGCACAAATTAAAACCGTCTACTTTGCTTTGGTTGAGTCAAAGCTTCGTTATAGCATACAATTTTGGGGAAACAGTTATGCCTATAATATAAGCAGAGCATTTATAGTACAAAAGCGAGCAATTCGAACCATTTCAAGAATTCCACCTTGGGAATCGTGTAGAGAACACTTTAGGACTCTTAAAATTCTTACTGTTCCTAGCCTATATATCTTGGTAGTTCTGATGGATGTTGTCCGTCATCCTGCTAAATATGAGACACCGGAGGAGAAAATATTGAGATTGACCACAAGAAGGAAAGATTTAGAAACCCCAGTATGTCCAAGGCTTAACGTCGCGAAGCACGCCTGCCGTTATCAGGCGGTAAACATTTTTAACGCTTTACCTGTTGATATGAAAATCATTGACAACCCAAAAATATTTAAAAATAAGTTATATGAACTTCTGCTGGATGGGTGTTTTTACTCAGTGGATGATTTTTTTCGTAAATGACATTGTAATATTTATAGTTAGATATTTTGTGTGACTTTGTTTGTTTATGTAAATTAATTGTCATTTTATGCAGAGTATGTACATCATTTAATTTTATATTATTAATCTTAAGCTTAATCTAGGATCTTATATAATTTCAAACACTTTTTGTAAAAGGAATGTTTGTGAATAAATAAATGAAAAAAAAACTCGCTCTATTAGAAATAATAATAAACGAAAAAGTATTCATAGAATATCTTGGTTGTTTTGTAGTTTGGTAACAAGAGGGTTAGACTCTGTTTACTGATGCCCAATTAGCCTATTGAATGTAAGAATAGAATGCCTACTGACACTGCTAATAACACTAGTAACGACTGTATCACCAAGGCACAGCCGCAGCAGAGATCTTTTGTTTTCCAGATCCTTTGAAAATGTCGAGATAGAGTCAGCTTTAGCGATTCATGCTTCAGCGGAAACCATTCCGTGGAATTCGTCCAAAAGTGACACTTTCTGCACTGTGGTCGGTTGAACAGTGGAACGGTTTGTCGCGGATTTCCGCTGAACTATGAATCGCTATGCAAGAACAAAGTTACCTGTTCATCTGCATAACAAATCCAGGAGTGCAGTATCCACATTGAGTGCCGCTGAAGGTCGCAATACGTTTCTGCACGTCGCCATAACCGTGGAGACGGCTGCCGACACCTTCGATGGTCGTGATCTCCCAATTGTTGCAGGAAAACACCAGGACAAGGCACTGGGGAATAGTACATTGTACCACAAGAGAGCAAAATTCGTTTTTGTTGCGAGTGCTGAGTTTGAATTTCGAACAAACGAAGGATTCTATGTTAGAATCCTGAGATTCCTGAGTGTAGTGAGAGATTGAAAAGCATAAGCAACAAATTATTTTGCTCTCGTGTGATACATACAACTTTTCACCTTACCTACTAGCGAAAAAATACAAGATTTTTTGTAATTTAATAGGGCTAATCCACACTTGGTATTTCATTTAGAAATGAAAAGTCTTATCAAAATTTTCGATTCCGACGGGATTCGAACCCGCGATGTAAAACCGATAAATATGAGCTTATCAAGAATTGCTAAATCGACGCATGTGGTTCTGTGGCCGAGCGGTCGAAGGCACTCCGACTTTAGGAGGATCGTCTTATCATCGCGGGTTCGAATCCCGTCGGAATCGAAAATTTTGATAAGACTTTTCATTTCTAAAATACAAGATGGAAAACCAATTCCCGCAATTTTTTTGCCCCTCAAGTGGCAGGCTACAGTCCTGCCCCCAGCCCCCCCTGGCCGCCGCCACCTCGCCGGGCGCACGCTGCGGCCTGTAATACTCGATTCTCATTGGTTGCTTGCCGCATTCTAAATTCAAATCACTTTTCCTCATAGTGTGAGCAAAGTAGAGTTTTGCTCACTGTTTTTATGCGGCAAAAGCGCCCTTTTTGAGCTAGTAAGGTGAAAATATTTTTTTTTAATTCACACACATTTAAGGCTATCAAAATACAAACAGTTTTTTATAACTAAACAGAGTTGGCCACACGCATAGGAACTTTATGGTTCCTAAAAATGTAGGAAAGTATTGCTATCAGGATGGGGCAAAATTGTCCTACTTAGATATAATTTCCTTTAGAACAAAACATTCGAAAAGGAATGCACTAGCTGAGCTGCCCTCAGCCCTCAATAGATACAATAACATTTTTCACCAATAGGTAGAGCAAAGGCGAAACCAACATCATGAAAAACATCCTTCCGTCAGTAAGTCCGTGGCCAACCCTGGATATTTCCGTGATGGGTAACAACCCCCAGTATTGGGAAACGACACAAGATAGTGTAGTTACTCACGGAGTTAACGGAGAACGTCTCCACCACGCCACTGGTACACCTCTTGGCGCGAACCATCACGATGCAAGCACCGCAGCCTCCTTGTTTGCACATGGCTTTAGTTCCTGGCAGGACCAGGTTGTACCGAATGTACGCATTCAGGCTAGTCTCTCTAGGCGTGCTTTGATCGACTAGAAAACAATACAGGCTATAAACAGGTTTAATTACCTACGAGGCGAGTGTTTAAGGAACAACTGCATAGCGATTCATACGTCAGCGGAACCGTTCCGCTGTTAAATCAACCGCAACCAATCGCAGTACAGGTTACGTCACTTTTTGACGAATTTCAGGTGGAAGGGCTGGCATGGCAGGTGAATGTAGGTACTTGGACCAAATTGGTGACATTTTTGAGAAGGGCTGGGCAAAATTTCCCGGCGGGTGTTTATTCGTGCGTGTATGAAGAATCTATGACTTGGCAAACCTTTGCTTTGGAGCGCAGAGTTTTGCCCAGAAGTGGAACACGATATAGTACCTAGTTTAAGAAAAAAAAAAGGTTTCATGTACTAAATTCACCACTAGACCTTGACCTAAACTGCATGATTGCCTACTGTGTACTTTTGCTGTAATCTCACAGCAATCATTTTACCATTAACTACCTTACTTATAAAGTAGGTACCTAGTACCTACTAAAGTAACAGAGTTAGAAAATTATACCTGTAAGTACCTACTTACCTAAACGAGCGACTTTAGATCCTTTCTATAAATGGCTGGATCTTGACTACGTAGGTACCTATATTAAAGAGAAGAGACAGAAGTATTCTGTGACAAGAGAAAAGAAAGTTAAGCCCCAAACTGTGTTTGTTACCTGGTTTTTCGATCATAGAACACAGAAAGAGGTTTCTTCTCTTACTGTGTTCGCGATATTAGTTTACATTAGGACTCAGCACTAAAGGTGCATTTATACGGTGCGATACGATTTAGCATCGCACGCCAATTTTTCCCGTGTGAACGCTCATCGTATGCGATTTGTCTTAGTAAAATCCACAGAGTAACTATAACTAGTAAAATCGCATACGATGAGCGTTCACACGGGAAAATTGATGTGCGATGCTAAATCGTATCGCACCGTGTAAATGCACCTTTAAAATGACTTAGCTGAAATCACTTTAAACTTCTAATTGACTTAGCTCTGACAGCAGTCATTTCAGCTTAGCAAATTTTTCAAAGTCCTGCAGTGATGTTTTTTGACTTCTATTTGCCTAGCTCAGTACCTGCCTACATAACATGTCGTGATATAATTTTCGTAGGTACTGTTAAACTTCAAATTATTAAAAAAAACTAAATTTTAGGTAAAAATATTTCCATACCAATGCATAACAGCCCGTTGACTTTGAACTGAATTTTGGACATTTTATCTGACGTCCGCGCTTTGCATAGCCGTCAATACAACTAATGCAATGTACTATGAGAGGTAATGTTGTTAGCACGTTGTTATGCAGAGATGGGGTTTAAACTGATGACTTAGGTAGGTACCTACCTACTTATATAATACATATAGGTAGGTAACTTTGATAGTGATACTTGCATTTCGCAAAAATTAAATGGAGCTTCCTTCAAGAATAGATATATTGATATTGGGCATGCATTCTGGTATATAATCCAACAAACTCCATCCTAAAATCCATCAAAACTAAGTACTTACATAATACTACATTTGTCCAAATTAGGTTGGTCTCGAAATTAAGGAAATAAAAAAGTTGTATATTTATCTTTCTAATTATTTACTAAATCATCTTGAACATAGCAGGTAAATAGGAATCATTTCATTTAATATAAATAGGTATTTTTTTCTCTTAGAACTAAATATTGGCGGGAAACGCGCGTCAAAAAAACCTTTTATCAAAAAGCTAAGTTATTCAGGAAATTTTAACAGGTACCAAAGTAGGTAAGTAAGTATTTACATAAAATAAAATATCATTCAAGTCTTGTAGTTTCTTTCTCATCCTCCGGGATGTCAAAATCCAACCTTCTAGTCCTTGGAATATCAACCCCTCTTATTTTTCTGAACTTTGGAGTGGGTCGTATTGGAACTGGTTCAATTTCGGGTTTTGTGGGATAGGGAGTTTTCTTGCAGACTTTTGGCGATGCCATTTCAACGTCGGGAGTCCAAAAAGTGTTTTCGTCAACTGAAAAATAAGAAAATTGATTTATTTTCTTACGTAAAATCAGTAAGTATCAGAAGTAAAATCAACAATTGTATGATTTTCCTAAGAAAATAAATCAATTTTCTTAGGGAAATCATACTATTGTTGATTTTACTTTATGCGATGTTAAAATGGTTTATAAATTACATAATCACAAAGAAACAAAAAGAAGTACCTACATATAGTGGTAAGTATAGATAACACACAGAATAAAGAATTTCAATTAATTTACTTATATGTTTTATTTAAATTAGTAATTAATTGTTTAGCTCGTAAATATATTTCTTTTTTCAAAATAGTCGACACAGGAAAGAATGAATAACGTAAGAGATAAGAAATAGAGAATGCATTTGAATTTAGAATACCTACGGTTTTCTATCTTTTTCATAAACTTATAGAATTTTGAATTTAGAACAGCAGATGCTTAGAACCAAAAAGTAGAAGTTACCAAATGCAATATTAAAAATAATGTTCCCACTCACCTATTGATTTTTCGTAACTCTTATTCTTCTGGATGCACTGAGATTGAGTAGAAATCACTAGAATATACGAATTACTGAACTCCATTATTACTTTCTGTCAAGATGTTATTACGACAAAATACTATATATTTCTATTGAACGTCGTAGTGTGAAGCCTTTTAAGTACTAAATTATTTGATAATTTGTTAATGAGGTCATTAGAGGTACCTTTATAGCAGTCTAATAAATAATGTTTCACATCTTAACATCACAAAAAACTAATTAACCTTATCTACATTATACTTAGTAGAGAATAGTTTTGAATACAATTAAACCCATTTCACATTTCATTCAGAAATGAAAGGTCTTATCAACATTTTTGGATTCCGACGGGATTCGAACCCGCATCGATCAGACGGTCCTCCTAAAGCCGGAGTGCCTTACCGCTCGGCCACAGAACCCTAACCGTCAGAATTCCAATTTTTGATAAACCATTTCACATTATTTCAAGTTACGTTTAACATACGAATTTTAAACTATAAAAAATAATATAAGTTTTAAAAAGCAGCAGTCATGAAAAAATACGATTTATTGAGGTAAAATTATACTTAAGTATTACAAAACAATATCTAAATGATATTTGGTCAATCACAAACATTACATAAGCATTACAAGTTAACTTCAATTTGAGGTAAGGCACATTACACAATTAAAAATCTTAATATCTATACACCTTATTCTTAATAGCCACGCTTTCATAGTAAAAAAAATAGTTTAGTATGCAAAAGATTACTAATTGTACTAATTATCGGGACAAAATTACCTTTTTAGTGAAACTACAACAACAATGCATTTTAGAACATTAATATAGAGGAACATTGACATTGATATAGTAAAGTATTATTATGCAATAAAAGGTTTTGAAATTGAGATAAAAATGCGTAACAAAAACATGATTTTTAAATTGCTAGGTGACAAGTGTTACAAATGTTACAATAACGAAACGCCAATTTAAAATACATTATCGTATATCGCAGCTTTTTCAAATTAATAATTCGAAATAATGATAAATGCCGGAGGTACTTATATCTTGTGTCCTACCATATTAAAAGAGCGCGCTTCTAGTGATAATAACACAAAAAAATTGATTGTTTCATAATGTTACTTTATTCTAAATTAATCTAACATTTTGGTATAATCCTTAAAAGGAAACAAGACTTCCATGACATATGGAAAATTATATGCTTTAAAAAGCTTGTTTCTTTTCAAAATCAGTCATAAGCACTTAAATATAACTTATGATTTAGAAAAACATTTTCATTCATTTCATAACAAAAATAACATGATTTCAAATTCATGTAGTTTGAGGCAAATGATTCATTATTCACTGGGATCTGTAATTGATTATGCACTAGCCTAGCCCGCGACTTTATTCGCGAGGTGCACCGAAAACTTCTATTCCACAACATGAACGAATTTTTATCAGAGTAGGCTCAGCCGTTAAGACATTATTTTTACCATTATTTTCAAATATTTGTATGAATAATGGGCAGAGAGAATCAGTAATTTAGAAATAATCACCATTAAGATTGATTATTTCCAGTTTCATATGTTTTACTAGAAGAAATTGCGCGGGCACAACTAGTTTATTTTATCAAACATTCAAATCAGACATGCACTTTCATTTATCACTCCTGTAGCTTCCCATGCACAAACTTAATACATGACTGTATCTCGTCATGATCAGCTAACATGCTCGGCAACTTGTCATGTACATCGGCCATCAAATCCTTAGGCAACACTCCCTTCTTTAATGCCGTCAGACAAAAATTGGTCAGCGCTTTAAAGCACTGCTTTCTTTGAGCATTATGTGGTTGGTTATCCCAAACTGGAGTAGCTTTCACATATCCCCAAGCCATGAAAACATACTGTAGCACTGACTCCCAATGCTGGGATTCAACCAAGACCTTTCCCTGTTCAACTAGAGCCTTTTTAAAAGCTGCAAGGTGGGTGGCAACACGGGAATATGCAGGCGAGTCTGTTTTGGATGTCAAACGGGATGTCGGCAAACTTTTGAAGATGTTAGATTTGAGATAGCTTAATTTCTCTTCCAAGGGACTTAAGTCTGGCATTGGCATGCTTTTTCTGAGATCATGTTCTACATCCGGATGCTTGTATGTGATGTTCTTTATAAGATGAATCAGCTGTGTTGGGCTGAGCCCTTTCAGAGCGGAGTCTATAGGCCCCTTATACTCTGCATCGAAAGTTCTCTCCATCCTACATCTTTTTATCGGAGGAGTGCTTTTGATTGGACTTGTGATCTTGAATTTCTGAGGTGTGCTGATATCACTGAAATCTATCTTTTCAGGTGTAAGGGGGATTCTCTCATCGCCTAATAGGAGGCGTTTTCTAGGTGTTGAGCGGAGGGTGACGCCTAGTTTGTAAGGGGATAGGCGACTGGGTAGTTCCTTGGGTGGAGTACGGATAGTTGAGTGGAATGGTGAGTTTCTCTTCAGTTCGATGTCTGGCGACCATGTCACAGGTAGACGCTTCCGACCTGAAAATATAGGAATCTATTAAACTTATCCACTATTTGATTATAAAAAACAGGATAAACTTTGATAAATAAAGACAACATAACAGCCACATAGCAATTATTCTCTTAATTATTTTTAAATAACACTGTTTTAGTACTTATTTATTTTTACAGCATCCTGTGAAGCCACAGAATACATACATACATAAAATCACATCTCTTTCCCAAAGGGGTAGGCAGAGACCACGGATCTCCACTCGCTACGATCCTGACACACAACTTTTGCCTCATTCACTCTCATTCTTCATACATGCTCGTCGGTTTAGGGTACTTTTTACCTGGCCCTTCTCCAAAATGTCACCAATTTGATCCAACAAGAATAGCCACAGAATAGAAGAACAATAACATACAGCCATTTAATGCCATTTAAGCCAGGTATGTTATTGCCAATTGTATGACTCAGATTCCTATGATATTTTAGAAGTTATTTATTGTTTACTACTCTTTGCTGTAAAGCTTACTTTTACTTCTATTGTTAAATAAAATAATTATGTAACAATATAAGATGCTTCTTTTATATCAGACTTAAGAGAATAATATTTTGATGCAACTGACTTCAAACTTAGATTATCTTCAAATAATCTTGATTATGTTAAGATCTGAGAGCATATCTACTGAGCTTTATAAGGGTCACATGTATTTTGTAATTTTATGTACTATTGTTGTAGCTTAGTTTCTATAAATAAATGTATAAGTAGTAGTATTATTATTATCAATGTAAATTTTTTTTTGTCAAAAACTGAATGGTGTAAGTGGCTAGAGAGAGAATGTAGTTGTAATTCTGTATGGCTAGGCAGAGAGGATCACAATCCTTTAACATATCATCATTATTTCTATTACTTACCTCTTTGTTGTATAAGCATCTCATCCGGTGATGGTGCAGGACTGAGATACCCAGAAGGCAAGGCAGGCGATAGTTCCCTGTTATTGGTGAGGGTTTGTAGTGGCGTCACTCGGAGTCTGTCCAGCCGAGCCGGGATCTCAGCGAGAGCCGCACGAGTCCTCCGGCCGCCTTCGGGAGTCACCGCGCCTTCCATTGGCGCTTGGAAAGACTTGCAATAAAAACTTTTTTAAAAGTAGGTACCTAGCGCAATGTAACACTGGCAGGCAATATTACAGATACAAAAAGGTTCTATCTAATAAAAAAGGGGTACCACTCTTGCGCTATGGCATTAACTAAAGTAGTGACTATAACGAAAAGTTTCCATTATCGTAAGTCAGAATTATTCAAACAAGTAATGCACTTGTTTGAATAATTCTGTTGATTATTGAGTAAAATATGGTATTAGGAACAGGTTTTACTACCTATTTAGCGAGTTATTCTTTTGTAAACATTGTTGGCGGGATCTAAACAAACCTGCATTTATCGCCACGCTTATATTTCTTTAGCTATTGATTTTAATACTAGTTTTTATATTAACTTACCTGCTTTAGCAATAATCTTTCACTAATCGTAGCTCTAAACCACAAAATACACAAACAAATAAAACAGAAACTAATTTTGGCGCAAAAATTTACTGACAATACTCAGTAATCATTATTTTAAATGACAGTTGGTTGTTGAACTTTTTGATTGAACAGCACAACAGCACGCACTTCAAAGCAGCACCGTCTCGCCAGTCTGTGTCTCTCTCTCTCGCCCAGAGAAAGAATGTTAGGTCACTCTACACATTCACCGAACTATTTGCCGAACTATTATTTGGTTGGATAGAAGATGACAGGCAAATACAGGCGATGAGGCCCTCTAAGCGGCCCCCGACCATCGGCATTCGTTTATCATCGGCGAATATGTAGAGGGCGTGTAAACGCTACCTAAGATTGTCTATCGTAGACATCAGTGAGGACAAAGATAAATAATGTACTAGATAGAACCATAGAGTAATTTGAGTGTCTCCCACAGAGGTGTCTCCACTTTTCAATCCATTCATAGACAACTATAGATATGTTTTTAAGGTGGAATAGTGTTGTGCATTTCTTATCGATAATTACATGAAAAAGGATTTAATGAATTTTTAGAATTGTCTATTCTATAAAGGTATTATTTTATTGCTGTAGAACGAATTATTTTATTACTGTAGAACGAAATAAAATTGTAGTTGCCTTATTATTCATCATTCATTGGCCTGCCCTTATCCCGCTTATGCGGGGTCGGCACAAAATGTTCTCTGTCTCAACTCTCCTCTATCACTCGTCATCTCCATATCCACTCCTTTTTTACCCATATCTTCTTTCACACAATTCATCCATCTTTTCTTAGGTCTACCTCTACTCTACTCACATATCCATCATTCATTTCCGTCACCCTTTTAGTTACATGAGTTTCATCCCTCCGCATTACGTGCTAACCTATTACTCCTCAACTTTTCAGTCACCGGCGCTACTTTCAGACTTCTTCAGTTACCTAATTATTAAAATAAAACAATATCAAATTCAAAACATGTAATTCCAGTTAAAGTCCTCAAAATAAAACAAGTATTAATATACTTGTTATCTGTTAATTATTGGTTAAATAGTTTTAACCAATAATTAACAGACTGCTTAGATGGTATTCCTCGATATCTAAAGCAGTAGATGAAGACGCCCCATAGCCAGAATGTCTAGCTACGAGCTTCCGTTTTCTGGGTAATTTCAGAAAATAAAGAATACGTTATTGAGGGTAGGATCCGTATTCCGTAGCTACCTTCAAACGAACCATTTAATTGTACCGGGCACGAGACTCGTGCAGTGAATCCAAAGATTTATCCGTATCTCAAAAATTCCCAAAGCGCCTAAAGAAGTTTTCACGTCAAAAAATGAGTTGACATTTTCTTCGTTCTTACAGGTTTGCACGACAAAAATTGGTTTGGAAATATTGTTGGCACTGCATAAGAATGCAAATTTTTTCATCCGTATACCATGATTTTTCAAAGTGGAACATATTCTTGTAGTTGTGTAGGACTCCAATCTTCGCCTTTCTCGATATTTCTAATCCACGATTATTTCAAATCTAGGTCAGCTCCAGCTGACTGGATTCCAATCCAGAATGTAAAATAGACCAAGTTAGTAGTTATGTGCGTACCTACCTAGTATCCATACAAAAAATGCATTAAATATCGATAAATATGTCGATACAACTACAACACTATTGCGCAGCGATGGAGTACAAGAAATGTCAAAAATGGAATGTAAATTTCGCTAGAATGAAAATTCTAAATGAGATTACCCAAATACACGCATGAAATCGAAGTAAAACGATGTTAAATGATGCAATGATTAACTTTTATAAAATAGCTTCCGTAACTCTAAACATAAACGTATTTTTCACTGGTATGACTTACCGATAAAAAGAAATATTTGTTTCATTCTCCGTAAGCATACCGATTCTGCTTGGAAATTGTGAAACAGCACAGGACATAATTGCCAAACCAGCACCTTATCACAAACATAGTCCAAAAAAGCCATTTATTTATGAGAAAATTCGTAATTTTACATCTCGAACTTGCACACCAGCTGGTGTGTAAACAAAAATCTATGGTGTAGAGGTGGCGCGCTACGTCACAGGCCGGTACGCAAGTGTCATTGCGACCTCTCTTTTTAACACAGGCAAAATGGGCCATAGAGTGACAAATATGACGGACAATTTCCTAGTTCAACTTGAAATGCGGAATCCAGTGTACCAAAAAGGTTCAATGCTAAATCCATGAGTGAGGAAGTCAGGCTCAAGCAGTGCTGCCAACTCCAACTCAGTGAAAAACTGCAGACATGCGTAGGAAAAACTGTGAAAACTGTATAAATTGATTTAATAACTGAAAATCTAGAGAATACATTACAATAAATAATAATAAAAATAAATAATAATAATGCTGGACTTTTCACACAGCATCATCTAGCCCCAAAGTAAGCAGAGCTTGTCATATGGGTACTAAGATGGCCTACTTAGATAGTTTTTGTTTGTAAATACATACATATTATACATAGAAACACCCAGACCCGAGACAAATATTTGTAGAATCAATCAGACAAAGCAGAAGATTCCCGAGTACCAATAAAAAACTGAAATTCGAATAAATCAATGCCTACACGGAAAACTGTGACCATTTCCAAAAAACTGTAGATCTACAGTTAAACCTGAGGGGTTGGCTACACTGGGCTCAAGATTTTATTCATTCACTAGCTGACCCGCGCAACTTCGTCTGCGCATTATTAGGAACAAAGTGGAGGAGTTTTGAGTGAATCGAGAGTACAAAATATAAAACTCCGTCGCATGATATAATATTTTTTTTTATATATGTTTCTCTCAAGAATCATTTAATAGATAAAGGTAGGAAAAATCTTACCCAGATCTTGCAATGCTAAGAACAAAACGAATACGGTAATTGGTACAGAATCGCTGAAGCGAGCGCAGCGAGTTTTTGAAGAGAGAGAGAGTTTTTGAAGAAATTGACTCGAAACGTATTTTTTTTATAGCAAGAACTGTGTGATTTCAAATTTCGAAATAAAATTATTAACTAATATTGCGTTATGTTTCTCTCAAGAATCCCTTAATAGATAGAGGTAGGGAAAATCTTACCCAGATCTTGCAATGTTAAGAACAACACGATAGCGGCAACTGGTGTCAGATTTGCCGAAGCGAGCGGCAATACCTACCCGCGACTTCGTCAGCAATATAAAAATATCGAAAACTCTTAGCAAAAATCTCCATTAACTTTTCAAAACTCAAAATCAAAGAAAATTATACTCGATCTCCGCCATAGTAAAAACGCTACCTAGGAAAAAAGTGTAAAGTAGTTTTGACCTCTAGACCGATAGATGGCGTTCTAACTATAGCCAAGGAAAAATATTTTAATATCAAAAAATCATAACTTCGGAGTTCGGATATATTGATGGGTGGGAACACACATGTTACATGTTTATCATTAATTTTAAAATAATTTATTATGCAAAATACAAAAAAAAAACGAAAAAATTTAGAGTGCAAAAATTGGCTTCGGGCGGTCACCCATCCTTATTATGACCGCGCCCAGCCGGCGTAGCATGGGGATTGTCTAGGTACCGGAGAATAGAAAGAAATGACAGTAATGACATTAGAGTGTGGATTATAGTAGTAGAATAGAAACCTGAGAGCATGGCGTTCCCTAGAAAGAATCTAAAGAATTGTTTCTAATCTTCCTAGAAAAAGGCCGTCTTGTGCGAGCATGGGGAATAGTTTCTTTCTATTTTTGACATTTTGGATTAGAGTTTTGAGATCTACAATCTTCTCAAATAGTCTACGCCTCCAGTGACCTAGAAAGGTGATTTACATTACTAAAAAAGCCCCAAAAAAATGTTTTCGCTTAGTTTTCATCATCATTTGAAGAATATAAATGATAGGTATCTTCAGAAAACTAAAGTTCGTGAGCCAGAGAGCATTTCCAAGCCAGACAAAGAATTGTGAATGAGAAACAACAAAGTGAACCGGAAAGCGGTGGAATACATTTTGTGCCATGAAATAAGGATTCTGCACCTCTCGGATCTTCCAGCCCAGTTCGAAGTACCTACATATAGGATAAATAAATAATGCTGGAAATTTCACACAGCATCATCTAGCCCCAAACTAAGCAAAGCTTGTACCTACTATGGGAACCAGATAACTGCACTACTTATATACTTTTTGTTTGTAAATATATACATAATGTACAAAGAAACACCCAGACCCGAGAAATATTTGCAGATCATACAAACATTTATCACGCTGAATACTTGCCTACATAGAACTTGTTAGTGGTTTAACTTGTACCTACCTAATATCTGTCTACTAGTAGGTTGGTGAAGTAATGTTCATTTTAATATCCACCTAACCTTGATTATTTAGGTTTATTATGCAAGTTTTGTGTTGATTAAAACTATTTGCTGGAGAGGTTAGGTTAGTTTTAAGTATACCTAACCTAGGTACCTACATCTATTATAATTAAGGCTTTGGTGTTTGGCTGACATAGCAACCTATAGCCTAACTCCATAAGTCCTGGAAACATGAAATTTGTATGTTGGTTGGGCGTTTATTTTATTAATACAAACAGTAAAAATAGCACGTTTTTATTTATTATTATTACATACATTGGAAATTATTATTATTATTCTTATTTCTTCTCGGAACAGACCACCAGCCCATTGCTTAGTCAGATGACAAAGCGTAGAATTGATCAACAATGTAAAAGGGTGGCATGGAACCGAGCGAGAGGAGACTTACACCCAGCAGCTGTGGGCATTATCAGGTTGAATGATGATTGTTTGTTTATGTTCTAGAAACTCCATCTTATCTGTGATCTTCCCAATCTGTAACAAAATGATAATAATAATTAGTATTTTTTTTATTTTTAGGGGATTATAGATATTATGCACTGGAGATATGGTTAGTACGTGGATCAGATTACAAAAATTCTGTCCCTGGCACACCGGCGGAGACTACACACAGTAGCATTGTTGCTAAATGTTGTGCGACCCAATGGCTACATAGGGAACCTATTTTTCTTAGTTTGAAATATTACAGTGTACTTGTTTATTTACCTTATTAAAAATTCAAGATTTTATGAACTGTCTGAATGGCCTCTTATTCACTTGATACCTTCTAAATTTCTTCTTTTGATTGATTTCCTGAAACATAAAGAAATAATATAATGTAGGCCTTTACATCTTAGTACTTATAAAATTGTACCACCTTGTGGTAATACAATGCCCCATCCGGGCTTTTATTTGGTAAATAAATAAATTAAGACCTCTATGTAAGAACATGAAACAATAAACGATTTTCACTTGATTTATACTGCATCAGAAGGCCAAGGTAGTACCCCGATGAGTGTAGGCATAGGTGCTTACACTCATCGGTACTGTAATAGTGCCTGGGTGGGACATTGTTTGAGATGGATCCGTCTTGCCCAGCACATAAAACATCCTCTGATAAATCTGCTTTTATCCACAGGAAACATAACGCCAATACGTGTGGAGCTGAGTACAGCTCCGGGTTTCCTCACGATGTTTCCATTATCGTCAAGAGCTCGTATAATGTTAAGATAACATATTAGTTTTATGAAACGCAAAATCCATTGATAAAACAACCGGGATTCGATTGATAGGTTAAAATTTAGACAAGACTTACCTATAAAATCTATAGATAGTCAGCTCCTAGACAATATTTGCTTTTAGCAGCATGAAAAACAAGTCCATATATGTAGATATTTAGTTTTCAAGACATTTTTAGCGGATTTTCACATTTTGCAGCTTTGTTTACATTATTTTGAAAGAAACATGAAAATGACAAAAATAATGTCAAAATTTCGTTCCGTTCTACGTTTTTTTTCCGATTACTTACTATTTAGTAACTAATCGAACCACTCGATTAAATGTATTACGTAAAATGGAACGTTGCTCGGATGAAAAGAATGAACGTAAAAATCCATCACTAATGGGTCCTCCGTTCAACCTCCGTTGCTATGGAAAGGAGTTGTCTAGCCGAGATCCTAGACTCCCTCATTCGCCATGCTCGGAGAGTATCCGAGATCGTAGATTAGAATCAACTGAAGAATTAGCTTTTTTACTTTCCAGGGTAGAATAGAAATCAATCGCCATAGTACGCAGGCAGGGTTGCTTAACTTTTTTCCCCATACAAACTTCCAATCCTTATTTTCCCGCCCCCTTATGGTAATTGACAAAAAAAAGTAGCCTATGTCCATCCCTGGGGTATACTCTTTATCCATGCCAAATTTCAGCTTAATCGGTTCAGCGGTTTGGGCGTGAAAAGGTAACAAACAGACAGACAGACAGACAGACAGACAGACAGACAGACAGACAGAGTTACTTTCACATTTATAATATTAGTATGGATTAGTATGGATCACAAACCATTCTTTCGCTCGAACATTTCGTTCATTCAAGACCTACATTACTGCTACTATATTAATCTGTGACAACGCAACGGCAACGAAACGCGAGTCCACGGCCGAGGAAAGTGAAAAAAGAAAGTGGCGTAAACTACATAACAAATAAATCGAATACGAATTACTAAGTGGCAATCACAAATCAACGTAACGAAAAGGTTCTGATAGTTTGCTTTGGAACACTCTCCCAAGTCCCAAGTAAATGCAGACCTTGAAAAACATTGAGCCCTTTTGTTATTGTGCTCTCTAGCGCAAGGAATTTCGGAAATTATGTTATTTTTGTCTTAGAAACAAAGAACATAAGTCCTAATAGTGTCTGTGAAAAGTTTCATCGTTGAGGGTCAAACATTATTTTGCGTACAACAAGTTTATCGCTATTCAATAGAATCTTCTAGATCTTTTAGTACTATGGGTTGATGGTTTGATGTGCTTACTATGGAGAGATTATCGCATGATTTGAACCTGGCTTTAGAGGAGAGCAACTGTGGCCGGCAGGAGCGGAGGAAGATAGGGCTCCGTCGACGGACTAGATCTGCTGGTAACCTGCGTAAGTGTTATTATAACTTTTCATAGTAATGTAAACAAAGTTACCTACATTGTTGAGGTGAAATCATAACAAAAGGTCATGCCTGCAATATTTTGTTGATAACATATAATTTTTAGTAATATTACTTATAATATAAAATCTACACTATAATTCTTGGAAGTTATTAAGTTTACAAATGAATTTGGTTTGAGGTAGGTTATGTTTATGCTATTTTAATAACTCTGTAGTACTTCGTTACGAGAGTCCATTTGACTCTTAAGAACTTACTTAGTACATTTCTTTGGTTAATCTTATGTATTTATGCTCATTACTCTAAAACTTTAATTTAATTGCGAGCTAGTAATGCATAATGCGCATATCATGCATAATGCGCATATCATGCATAATTTTAATACAAAATCAATACAAACCGCTATTTCTAGCAGCTGCTGTATCAGTCAGCATAGTTGAAGATGGCAGTTCAAGTAGTCCTCCACAAGCTCCGCTTATCACACAGCCACTATCAGACTCCGACGATCCTCAACTCAGCCTGCACAAGTCTACAAACCTCAAGTCAAGACATTACTGCCAGATAGGAAACTTCGAATCTGATTCGTTCAATGAAAACTTCTCACCGACAAGACCGGCTAATGCACGCAGGAAACGGAAATATAAAAAGATGCCTGTTGAATACACTGATGGGAAAAGATCTCCGGATGTTGAATTGTTAAGTGTGACTACTGAGGTTAGTATTGTTTATGTGTGCATTTGAAAAATCTATTGAAGCATGGCTAGGATTCAAAGAATTTCACTCTCATTCTCTTGAGACTTGATAGAAATCCCCAAGTATATCCTACTAGGTCAACACAGCTCTCAATACCCAACCTGTTGCTTATCTACATGTTCCTAGTAAGTAAAAGTACAAGTATTGTAAAAACTAAAAGTAAATTGTATATATTCCAGCCAAATACATTGCCAGTGACCATAGACCTAGAAAATCAAGTCTTGCCTCCAGGTGTCCATGTGTCAGTTATCCACAAACCAAAAACGGATAGGTAAATATTTTAATTATTGCTCAATGAAGTATAACGTAATCAAATTATCAAAAGTCACCTAAGAAATGTACATTGATGACTATTTCTTTTAACATAATTTTTCAAGCAATGATTTCAAACTCATTAAAAAATTCCAGAAATGCTTTCTGCGGGAAAAGAAAATGGTCGCACAGAGACAAAGATATGTGTGAGATGAGAGAGAGGTCATTCAGTGGAGGTTGCTCTTCAAAATCACCATTCTTCAAGCTTTCGAAGCATTCTAAACGAGAGGCAGTTGTGCAACCAGGAAAAATAGTGCTGAAGTCTCAAAATGATGATGCTAAACCTCCGGTGTTCACGAACACCCCTACACTACCCGGCAGTTCAAGTTTCAACTTCGTATACAAAAATGCTTCCAAAAACGGAACGCCCATATTATCCAAAATGACAGGGTACAAAATACCAACCGACTTACCGCCTTTTTTCAATGCATCAACAAGCAAAAACTACTTTGAATGCAAATACTCTAAGAAATACAAGTTTATGAATCGAACACATCCGCCTAACGGGTTGAGAAATCCTCTTCTCTTTGATGACGAAGGTGGCATGGATTTTGGAGGAAACGAGTCTAGCTCGCTCAGTAGTAGCGATTCCGATGGTGTAGTGACGAATGATAGTGACAGAGAAGGCGATGATGAATTAACCGACTGGCCCGGAATAGAGGAGCTTAAAGTTTTCAATAAAAGTCTAACATTCAAGTCGTCCAAAACTGTTGAGACTCCCAAGTCAGTAAACAGCATGCCGCCTCCGAAACGGTTAAAAAAGGAAAAAATGCTTGTCAAAAGCGGGTGGGCGAGTTGCAAGAACAGATTCAAGAAGAAACGGCCAAAGGTAGATTCGGGAAATGATGATGACGCTATGATGTCAGACTCGAAAACCGTCGTCGATTTAGAAGAGGAAGGACTGAGTAAAGAGAACAGAGATATACTGCAACCCCATTCGTCATTCAGTAGCTTTAGTGATGTAAAAAACGCTGGGGTGACCGGTCAGAACGCGAATGAGACGTTTTTTCATTCATTCCAAGCGTTTCAGGAGAAATCGGTTCCGCACGATGCGTCGTTCAGTCGGGCGCCGAGAACTAACTTTGCGCTACAGAAAACCTCGTCAAGCGATCTGAACTTGAGCGAGAAATCGCCACAGAGCGATCATTACTACAGCGAGCATTCTGGAAATGCTGCTGTTTCTGAAGTCAGGGAGATCAGAGCTGGGTGCAGACGGATAAGGGAGGAAAGACCTGGTTTCCTGATCCTCAGCGCTGCCAATGAGCAGCTCTCAAAGTTCCTACAAGACTCGTGTCAGACGGAGTTGAAACTGCCAAGTTTAAATGACCCTGAGGAGAAGGAGAAACTGGAGTCCTTAGCTAAACTTTACTCTTTGGAGTTGCAAGTAGAAATGGGGCGGCCAGTTTTGAGAAAGACTAGGTATGTTTACATTATATTAAACTCGAACGGATTAAGGCTGAACGTTTCTTTCTATTTTTTTTTTGTAAAATAGGATGTAGTCATTAAAACCATAAACTGCTTATTGAATTTATGCAAGGGTGACTAATCAATTCAGCTCGTAGTGCATTTCAAAATTTTGCTTTCATTTGATTTGAACTTCGTTTTGAACCTAAAATAATGTCGTTTTAACCGAAATTGCAGGTGATAGCGGACAAACATACTTACAAAACTTTCCACCCTCCCGTACCGCGTATGTACCTAACTCTCACTATATCATGGGTCGGGTTGCATGTGCATTGTAACAAATTGGTCAAGGGTTTAGGCATTTGTGACGAGCTTTTCGAGTAATGCAGTGTCAGAAAGTCAAACCTCATTTATTTATGGACCGCTGGGTTCACTTAGAATAGTCTTACACCGGTATTCACAAACGTTACTATGAGGTCTCATAGTGCGCGCGGACGCACAGGGTCCCAAAAACCTATTCATAGATAATACTTGAGTGGCGATCGGCACTATGCGTCCCTTCAAACGAACGCATAGCTAAGGGAGCCAGCTAGCTATATTAGACAACGCATAGCGTCAAATAGTGACCAGCTTACGTCAAAAAGATTTATGTCAGTACTCAGAGTCATTCTAACGTCTACTTAAATCCGTTGCGTATTAACGGTTTTTTATATAAAACGACTCTAAGTGCGGCTGTATAATAAGATGTCAGTCAACGAAGTGAAGTACGTAATACAAACGAACCAATCACAGAGCTCTATTCAACGCAGTGCGTTTGCTTAGCTAAGAGTAGTTTGAGTATTGTTTATGAATTGGAAGGCTTGCCATCTGAAACGCACTGAGAAATGCCTTACTTCGCATAGTATTGCTAGTTTACTTAGGCAAGTATTGTTTGTGAATACCGGCATTAGGCTCAATGCACATTGAATTGGCAGCGATGAGACCTAACAAGACATTATAAACCTTAAGAACAATGTAACAAGATATAGAAACGCTTGATAGAATGTACGACGCGCGATTGCGCGAGACTGCTCGAGCCGACGTGACACTTCGTTCATTCCACACCTTGTTACATTGTTCATAAGGTTTATATTGTCTTGTTACGTCTCGTCGCGTCGCGTCGCTGCCAATTCAACGTACATTGAGCCTTAAACTAGATACTACTCATGTTCTCGCGACCAATACCGTGAAATGCATTTTTCATACCTAATTGTTGTACTACGCATCGAGCCGTTTTTCTTCACGAACGCCTAGATCCATTGGCCCTGTTTACTGTAGTTATTCTATTTCACGGAATCCGTTTGTAACACACACATTGTTTTAGTGCAAGGTGTAACAAGCGCTTACTCACACTAAAACATTGTGAAAGCATTACTACAAACATAGTTTACTTGTTGATACCTCCTCTGCATCTACTCCCGCTTACAATATTTGGCATAATTTTCGAGATCTCAAGGGGCAGTACTCGAATTGGTGCGGGGAAAGGAATGTACATTCTTTACATATTATTAGATAATCTGTGCTTCATTTATATTTTCTAGTAGTCTAATTTCACCTATTCTTTCAGCAACACAATGCAAGCCATTCGCGTAGAGCATTCCTACCACAACTTCCCTTCAGACCACAAGCGGAGATGTTACGGCGACGACACAGACACAAGCCTAAGTCTCTCCGATCAGAACTCTGTGAACTCTATCAACGATCTTGATGAAAGCAAAGAGTTTGAGATCGCTAGCATGCTGGATACATTCTCAAACTCTTTAGTGGACAAGTCCTTGTTGCATCCAGGAGAGATCGATTGAAGATAAGTTTGTATGTGAGGGTAAAAGCCTGTTGACGCATTGAAATAAGGCTGCAACTGTGGGCTGCACTAAATCATAAATACAGGGCGTTTTTTCGTGGTCCCATTATTTTGTCTCATTAATGGGGACACGAGGGTGAACTGTTTCTCGCTCGTAGTCCCATTTTTCTAGCTAGGAAATAATGATGGCAATGACGGCACGCTCGCTCGCCTCGCGCATAGTTTTTCACTATCCTAACCTAACCTAACCAACTGACTTTGATCAAGATAATCATCTTCCACAACCGCACATGCTAATGGGACTACGAGAAACAGTTCACCCTCCCCTCGTGGTCCCGTTAATGGGACAAAATAATGGGACCATGATAAAACAGTTTAAATAAATGTAGAAAATTCCTACAATGTCCGTTAAGCCACAAAATTGTACTTGAGAATATTGTTGAAATTAGTATAGGATTCGTATTTTAGTAGAAAAAAATGAACAACAAAAATACACTGTTTATGAAACAGTTTCTTGTACAGAGTCCTGGATTTTGTGTTTCTGAGAGAGGGAAACTTTCAAATGTACTTATTTCAGAGAATTTTTAACGTGCATGATGCGTTTTGGACAGTATGATTGAGTACTATTGATTTTCAAAATGGTGAACTTAGAAAGTTAACTCAAAATAGTCAACTTAGAAAGGATAATGCAAGTACTAGTGACGAATGATAAAATATTACTGATAAAAATAAGCATTTTCTGAATCGCACTTTAAAAAAAATACATTATACAGGTTGGATTTTAGACGGAACATAAAATTGACGTAGAAATGCTATGGGATTATTTATTTCCTCTCTCAGGTTAACATAATTTGGGACATAATGTTAAATAACAGTATTTTATATAAAAACGCAGGTTACTAACGAATACTTTCTTTAATTTATTCGCAAAATTGTTACATATCTTTAGAATTTGCTCATTCCCTTTAAGTTTGGGTCAATAGCTTTAATTTTTGAAGTGGAAACTTTAGGCGCGTTGGGCATTTTATGATGAGAGAAAAATATCAAACTCAAGTCACGTGACTGTTGCCTGTCGAGGTGAATTTAAAATTTTATGGGCGAGACAGACTTCGCCTCTGAGACAGCTCCGGGTTCAAATCCTAGAGTAGTACAGTAACTTTTTGCACTTTATTTATGTTTTGTATTTTTATTTATTAAAGTTTAGAACCGTTACCGCAACCTCGTTAAGTTTTCAATTCTTTCGGTACTACTGGAATGCCAGTGTTTTTTTACGTCTTTAGAAAGAGACTCCATCAATAATAAGAAAAAAATCTAAGATTTGTCGTCCTAGCATTATTAAAATTCACAAATAATAATTTTGTACTTTGTAGTGTTCAAGACCGTAAAGTATGTTTTTTTAAGGTTTGTCTTATTATTATTTACATTAAACCATTCTCATCCCACTGCAGGGCCTATTCTGCCTCTCTTCTTAAAACAGTACTCTAGTGGTTGTACAAACACTGTTCAATGTGTATTCATAAACAAGAGGCTAGATTGAGTAGTACTTTTTGTACGATTTATACACAAAATGTATGTTTTCCTTCAATCTACTTAGAAATTGCGCGTTTTAATGAGCTACGACATTTCATGCCGTTCTCACATCTCCGCCGCGACACCAGAACAGCGAAACCGCTGAATCAGTTTCGCTGTAATCAAGTGTAGAATGAGAAGCGGAACTGTGGAGGCGGTTTCGCGGCGGAACGTCACGCGAACATAGCGACTTGCTGCGACGCAACAATGTTCCATTCAGCTCGCATAAGTGCTAAGGCCGCAGATATCGTCGACAGACACGTGCGAAAACAACAAGACACAGCGAAAAAGGGTGGAGGTTGCAGGCGGTCGCAGCCTGAAATTTGGGGGGGGGGGGTCACTAAACTAATATTAGACTTCATTGCACAGTAAACAAGATTTTACTATTAGACGTGTACGATTTGGGGGGGGGGGTCATGTCCCCTGTGACCACCCCCCTCGGACCGTTGACGTTTGAGCAGATCGATGGAAGCGCGCGCGAAAAGAGTGATATAATTATAGTGAAGTCTTTCCGTTAGAACAGGCAGTTTCGCTAGGTTTCCGCTTCTCCCATACTGACAAATCACGGCGAAATTACGGTTCCGCGGTTCTGATTTCGCAGAGAAGATGTGCTAAGGGCATTACGTGTTTTTTATTTACAACAACGTACCTAACGACTTCAATATCAACTATGAGGCATCGAATGTGTGTGTTCGAATGATTAATGTGGAATTGTACTAAGCTCCTAAGTAACTATTGATTTTTAGGTGATGATTATTATTTCTAAATTGTCAAAAATCCCGCTGGTTCGGGCTCATATTTTGTAATTAGATAATTCGGCATACTTACAGATTTGTAAACGTTAAATTTTGTAACATTAGCTTGTAACTACATGAAAATAAAACTTTATGGTTACTACTCGTATATGAGTGGTCGCACAGTCCAGCCGACCCGCATTTTCTGACGTCATCAGCATTTTTTGTATAGAAATATGACTGCGGCGCGTACGGCGCGGATGAGTGTGCGATCAGGTTAAGGCTGAGCGATTTAAAATGCAAGATTAAATTTATAAGTAGGTATGTAAAACTAATCACTTAATTTAATTATTATTTTCGTGCCTAATAGATATTTAAAATTGTATTAAACAATCCAAACTTAGTGAAGATGTTCAATCTCATGAAGGCACCCGTCTTATTTGTGTGTGTATATTTGTTTCTGTGTGCGTAAGCGATATTGAGCGCTCATTCGTCCATGGAGCGTTCCCGAGCTTACGCACACAGGAACAACGTGAATAAGCATCTCTACACACACCAACCCTCCGTGGGATTAAACAAGTAGGTATAAATAATGTATTCAGTTATGTCTGTCACTCTCTAATTCATGTCGAGTGATAAGAACCAACCTAAAACATAGAGTTTTTTTATCTCTTTCGAAATCCAAGAGTTATTTTTGTATTTTGTCGTTGTAAGTATAGATTTTTTCTAAGTTTAAATAATCGGTATGTAAGATAACTGACTTTGCTATGTTATGTGAATCATGATTATGTATGAAAAATGTATTGATGAATACAGAAATTACTTTTTGACCTGCGTCTTGTCTTTTCTTACATACCCTATGGCCGTTATTAATAAAATTGGTATAAGGCTCAAGTCACATTGAATTGGCAAGCGAAGCGACATTTTGTTTTTTTTAGCAAGCTATTATAAACCTTATAAACAATGATACAAGATATAGAAACGCTTGTAGAATGAACGAGGTCTTGAAAAGCCATCTAACGGGAATCGCTGGCTCGAGCGGTTCATTCTACAAGCGTTTCTATATCTTGAATCATTGTTCATAAGATTTATAATGGCTTGCTATAAAACTAGTTGACGCGCTTGCCAATTCAATATGGCTTGAGCCTAAAGTTACGCCTGGTCTACACTCCAAAAATTATGTTGTTTACTTCTAAGTTACACCCGGCGTAACTTTATACCGCGTTTATTAATGACGGCCTGTGATAAAAAATATATTAGGTAGGTAGCAGATAGTACAGTAGGTCTAAAGGTTTTGGTAAATTTATATGCTGAGGCTTGAGGTAGATATTATTTTCATGTCTCTCATGAGATGGCTAGATGCAGCAATAAGTTATTATAAAAAGGGTCTGAGAAAATCAAATAAAAATAAATAGATTCGACGTAAAAAAATCACATTTTATTAAATAAAAATATATATAAACATGATGTAAAATAGCAACAATTCATGACTAACAAAATGAGCACCAGGATAAAATAAAACAATAAATAACTCTTACAACGATGGGACCACATAATATGTGATGTCCAATCACCCTGGCATTCCAGTACTAACTACGGGGTCACCCAGAGTCAAGCTATTAATGTATGCTAAAATTGCATTACATGATCACGGTTCATATTAATAAAAAAAAGTGTTGAAAGCATATAACTTACACTATTTTTTACTTGAAACCAGTCAATAAGTCTAAAAAGAATTACTTTTATGGAGGAAATTCAACAAAACCTACAAACTCCAGAATTTTCGTACAAAACTCACCTTTATGTGAAATGCTAACATACATAATTATAGCTCAACCTCAGTAAGTACGTAACTTTAAATATATCCACGAGCGAAGCGAGTCACTTACGAGAGAAGCGAACACGAAACAGACGAAACCTTTTCAGCTCCGATATTACATCGACTAGAATTATAGTGTCTGTCGTGTTTTGTGACGCGATCTATTTTAACGGGTCAGTTAATAATATTTTGGCCCGTCATAATGCAATTCCGATATTACGCTCAAGTAAATATTTTTTAAATCTTTTATAAGCTAACCATTTTTTTTTGTACTGCATTCAGAATAAGTCACTGCACATTGACACTATTTCATAGCATTATCACATTTACATTCACCAATCCGACATCCCTTAATTTAAAACAACAAAGAAAATGTCTAAAAACTGAAGCTATTTTTTCCGAATTAATTTCAATAATAATTGACTTAATTTGACTTACAACAAACATGGTTCTTAAAACTCATACTAATTGTGATTCTTCGCAGACAATCTCATAGAAACTAATTTACATAATTTATTGGAATAATCATCGCTCAAACAAACGTCTTTTTTTATTATAAAACTATTTCTCTCGATATGTTTTCATCACATAAAAAAAATTTAGGAGTATTCAAACAAAGTAACAGTGTAAAATTCGAATTCAGTTTATCACATTCAATACATTCAACAAACAAATTATAAAAAAACATTTTGAACGGGCTTATGATTAATTTAAATATAAAACTTAAAAAAACTGATCGAACTTTCAATCTTAAAAAAATTATCTGCTTACTTATCCTATTTCATTTAAAAAAAACGAATCGACAGTTACAAAACATAAGTCAACGTCATTCGATTTTTGACAGTGACATGATTAGTGTTCAGTACAAAATAAAGCCCGTTTAAAATGCCAAGCAAGATTGAACCTTACTCCGCTATTCGATGGTGCAGATTAGGTCGTCTCCCTCGAGTTTCTGTCCGTTAGTGATGGCTACAGATTGGACTGTGCCGGCCCGGGGCGCTTGAACAACCATTTCCATCTTCATTGCGGAGAGGATGGCTAATGGCTGGCCTTTTTCTACGTGGTCACCTTCTTTCACTTTGATTGCTGGAATTTAGATGACAAAAAAAAACATCAAAGAAGCATTGTGCCACCACCACCCACTATCAAAGGAGTCGAGGTCGTCTCTCGTAGAAGTTTTTTTCAAATACTCAAAATAGATACAAAAAAAAAGTTTTAAAATAGTACTTTAAACCACTAAGATTTGTCTTATGCTATTGAGTAATTTTGTTAATACTTATTCACAGACGAAGGAGCCTACTTATTACACATTTTATATTATGGTAGGTATCTCATCTATTGCAAACATATTAGTTTGGTCAAATCCGGCCTTAGTTGGGATAAAGGTAGAGGAGGGGGTATTTTAATACGTTGGAAAGGTAGTCGGATAAATATCGGAAACTTCCGAATCCGTGAACTAAATTGTAAGCCTTGCCAATAATAAATACATCGGATAGTTTCCGATACCATTTCCTTAAATAATATTTAGTTGATACTCACTAAGCACAGTGCCAGGCATGGGAGCTCCAACTTGGTTCTTGTCTCCTTTGATAGCCTTAGGGTGGATCTTCATCTCCTATAAAAAATATGAAAGATAATTAGATAACTCATTATTTTATAGATCGTAGTTTTATTTTATAGTCGCTGGTTCTAGGGTGTTTGCCATCAAAATTAATTTCACAGAGCATCGTCGGATTCCAAGGTAAGCAAAGCTTGTGTTTTTGGCAACCACATGAATGACTTATTTTATAGATACAATACAATAATGTAGGTAAGTAGATAGATACATAGAAAATACCCACAGACCCAAGACAAACAATGATGGATTTTTGGATATTCAGAGTTCTGTGTAGGTACGGTCAGCGTCACCAACTGGTTACCCCCCTTGCCGTTCAAACCACCTAGTTAAGGGGGTTACCAATTGCTGACGCTGACTGTACGTACCTACTTATGTAATATTTATCTCGGGTCTGGGTGTTTCTATGTATAATCTGTATGTATTAACAAACAAAAAAGTTTAAAAGTAATATATCAGTTAACTGGTTCCCATAGTTCCCATAGTAGCTTTGCTTAGTTTGGGGCTAGGTGATGCTGTGTGAAATGTCCAGCATTATTTATATGTATGTATATAATATGAATGTATGTACCTTGCTAGCGTTTTCATCCCGAATGAACACGGAGCGCAGTTGTCCGTTCAGCTCGAAGAAGACTTCTCTCTCTCCAGCTGCCGTCATCTCTTCAGACACGGCGATAGTTCGGATGTCCAGAGTTTTGCCTTTCTCGATCTTCACTTCTATCGTTTCTCCAACCTGTATAATAAAATAAATCTATATTAATATCCATAATAATATTATAAATGTAGGAGTAAATCTGTCTGTCTGTTACCTTTTCCACACGATGTTTTCCGTCACCGTTTGAGAGTACTGGCATAGTGTACATAATTTTTTTGACAAAATAGCTCATTGGTGCATGACTGGATTTGAACCCATGACCGTAGGATCGAAAGGCAGAGCCCTATTAGACCACCCATGCTTGAGTCAGTAGCCAACTCTGGTGACGGAGTTTTTAGGCCGCCTTAAGGCCTCCGTCATGTCTTAACAACTTAAATAGCCGGGACCGAAAATTTTACGTGCTCTCCGAAGCACGGAAGCGCTCAAAAGAAAATGCCACTGGCGGTCACCCATCCACATACAGACCGTTTCCAACGTTGCTTAACTTCGACGATCTATCAAGAACGACTAAGCAAGCACGACCACGAGCGCTGTATGTATTAATGTTGATTGTTTCAACTTACAGAGGGTCCGATAAGGAAGGTCTTGGTGTCCAAATGCTTGACGGGTCCGTATTTCTCGCGGATGCGGAAGAAATCGTTCGCAACTTGAGGGTACATCGCCGCTGACATCACATCGTGGTCTGTTACCTGAAATATTATACATTAATGTATATTATCATCACGAGTCATTTGACGACCTCTATGGCGCGTGGTACCAACATTTTGAATAGCCTATATGCTATTCCAGGTCACTATCTACGCCTATACCAAGTTTAATCCAAATCGGTTCACTGGTTTCGGGGTTATTGAAACACAAACATACAAACATCCAAATATATATATAATGACGACCTCTGTAGCGCAGTGGGCTAAGACCCGCCTGCGACGCAGCAGATTGCGGTTTCGATCCCCGCCGCGGGATAAATGTTTGTATGATCTGCAAATATTTATCTCGGGTCTGGGTGTTTCTATGTACTTATAATATGTATGTATTTACAAACAAAAAGTATATAATGTAGTGTATCAGTTATCTGGTTCCCATAGTAGTACAAGCTATGCTTAGTTTGGGGCTAGATGATGCTAAGTAAGTATTCATTATTTTAATTAATAAAATATGTACAGTTCGCCCAACGGATCTAGGCATTCTTGAAGTTAGCCGTTTGTTTGCGCAGTGAGCGCTTCTTCACACAAAATTGTATTCTGCGCAGACAAACGGCTAACTTCACGAATGCCTAGATCCATTGGAAGAACTGTATATATTTCTCTAAACTTATCTAAAGTCACTAACCCCCGGTTTCTGTATTCAACGGACAGTCGTAGGTAAGAGCTACGACTCGTTTCCACATACAAGAGTTCGACAGCTGGAAACCGACGGTAAGTTAGCTGTCAAACTTTGTATGTAGAAACGAGTCGTAGCTCTTACCTACGAATGTCCGTTGAATATAGAAACCGGGCTTATGTAGTTTTAATAGTACCTACTAAGTATTTTCCAATCTGTAACCTTAATGTATGACTATGGAAGAGCGGGATCTTCTAACACAAGTATTCTTTACTTAAAATAAGGTCCCAACCTTAGTAATTTATATTGTAAACCTGTTACACTGTCTACGAGTATACATACAATTACCCACACATTACACAATATAAATAAAATTCAAGTGTCTGGGATTTCAAAATAACTGTTTTCACAAGTGCATAATTATAGTTATTACACAATAGGTATAAATCACAAACTTTTTTTTTAATTTTGTCAGCACAACAGGGTTCATATACATTTTTATTATTTGGGTGGAACATTGTGGGTAGGTTACTTAAAACATTTTAACATTATTTAATACTAGCTTCTGCGCGCGGCTTCGCCCGCGTGGTACCAACATTTTGAATAGCCTATATGCTATTCCAGGTCACTATCGACGCCTATACCAAGTTTAATCCAAATCGGTTCACTGGTTTCGGGGTTATTGAAACACAAACATACAAATATCCAAACAAACTTTCAGCTTTATTATATGAGTGGGATTTATCAGTTTAGGTAAAACGGGAGAAAGCGCATCAAACAGTTGCTTGAACAGAAATTACTTACTTGTACCATAGACTCTGAACCGTATACCCACTAAGAAATTGAAAACATTATTTTACCATTATGTATAAGAGAAGTTTTTACATCTACTATATAAAAATAAGTCGGGTTTTCCTTCCTGACGCTATAACTCCAGAACGCACTAACCGATTTCCACGGTTTGCATTCGTTGGAAAGGTCTCGGGCTCCGTGAGGTTTATAGCAAAGAAAATTCAGGAAAAATCTGGTGGTATCTGGTGGCGAAACGGAGTTCGCTGGGTTTGCTAGTACTTATCTAATTATTATTTTTACTTTTGCAAATGTAATTTAATTATTTAAGTAAATTAAATACAAAATAACTTACGCCTGGATAAACTTCATCGAGCTCTGCCTTGAGTTTGTCAAAGTCCAAAGGAGGAAGTTCGGCGCCTGGCCTTCCTTCTATTCTTGGCATGTCCTTTAGTACTTGAGACCTGGAAAAAAATATAGAGAACATAACGTCGTTGCAAATTTAATATCTCTCATGTGCAAAAAGTAACTTTCCGAGAAAATCAATAAAAACTACCTCCTGAAAAATTTTCAAAGACAACTTATGCTTTTCTGTCGCAATTATGTTGTTAAAAAATAATTAAAAACGTATAGTAAATAAATTATTTTAATTACAATAACAGTTTTCAAGTTATAAGGCATTTTTTGCTTTTTTCTTCACATAAGATATTTTACTTGCAAATATTTTTTCCACATAAGAGTTATTGATGGGATTTGGAGGAGAAGCAGCTACTATACGTAGTTAAATGGTTCACACAAATTAATAAATTTATCATTAGGTCTGTCGTATTTTATCAGAATGTTGAGCAAAAAGAAGATGCGACGATACCACAAACCCATCTCAACATCCTAATCTAGGATGTTGAGATGGGTTTGTGGTAAGTATAATGAGAATGAATAAAATAAAATATGAGTATCACATCAGGGGATGTTTAAACGCTACGGATAAACTGAGGAGCACAAGGGTATGGGCAGGTCATGAGGAGGTATGAAAGTCATGCATGCCACACGACGAGAAGCGAGTGTGAATGTGGATGGATAGGGTAGGCCTAAAGAAAGAAGAATGGAATTTTATTAACGCAAGTGCGTGCAAATTGGTAAGCTCTGATATAACGGGTGGTAGAAGAAAATAAACGAGAGATGGTGAAAGATAATGATTGATATGTCACCTCAAGAAAACAGTAGGTATAGTTCAAAGAAACACAAAGGCTACCTACAGGTAATCATCTAAAAATGCCAACCTTGCACTGCTAGATGCATAGATTAAATGAAATAGCATCACAAAAGGGATGGCAGTCCTTGTCAATGACAACATCCAACAGAGGTAGGTACTATTTAAAGTTACTATCTCTATTCGTGGGGGTACAAAAAATAAGAGCTGGGGCACCAATCCTCCACCAACAACAGCTGTGGTTCGCTGTGGTAGATCGAGCCTATCTTTGTATCACTACATGCACCTACAGCATGCGGCAAACGTTCCATTCCAGCCCTCCAATTACTACCACGACCGAATCTCCTCCGTTCTTGGTAAGTCCCAAAGAATCAAAGTTGGATGACAGTACCGCATTGCTATCAAAGAAATCATATTGGATAGACTTTACATTACACCATCAGGATTTCCTGGGCAAGCCTGCATTCAAGATAACTACACTGTCACTGGATGCGTGGGTCTCTTCTTATTTTAACTGTCTTAGTGAGGAATGTTGTGTACCTATTGTCTGCAGTACAGGGTGATATGTACCTAGAGACTATTTATTCCAAATGCAGCAGGCTTGCCTAAGAAATATTAATGATGAGACCCCATCCACTAGGAATGATGTTTTAATAGTTCCTAAGTGTTTATGATCCAGGCAAGAATAGAGGAGACTCAGTGATGCCAGTTATTTGCCAGATGGTTCAAGTTGCGGCACAACGATGCATGGCCGATCCTACCACAGCAAAGAACACTTTGCTGTGGTAGGCTTGGCCATGCTTGGTACTTTTACCAAGCGACAGCACCCACTTTTGCACCCTCGAAAATCATAGACAGTAACTTCAAAGACCTTCAAGAAGTTGAAAGTCTGACAAGGACAATCATCCGTTCTATGATGAGATTTCATGTAATCCTGGCACCCTTCGTCATCTCAAAACGCATTCCCATCGTACACACATTCGTACTTACACATCTCATTCATTTATTTGCAGAACCACTTCTACATGTACGTTCCTAGGTACCTATGAATCCATCCACATTCATACTCATCACTCATCCGCCAGCAACGACTCTCATCTCTCCCCTTAACTTGCAACCCTCAACCCATCCGCACCTTTCAGACCATGCCTATTCATAGCCTATCAGAACCATGTCCTACTCCTTGTGTCCATCATCAGTGATGATGGATGATGATGAACCCAGCGTCCATCAACATCAATAGTAGGACATTGTTATGCTCCTGAAGGAGTACCTCAATAATCATCGAACATTGGCTCCCTTTAGTGGACCTTTCATCAACCTTTTAACTGGCATGGGACCTATTTCCCTTATATTAAAGAAAACATTTAAAAATATTATACGATTAACACCTCACTCCTATTTTCTCTTTATTTTTTATTTGACACAATTATTTAGCACTTTTTCTGATTAAAATTTAGGTGCAAAATAGCCCAAAAACTAGGGAATATTTCGCACATAAGAGTATTTGTTTACAAATTATTTCGAACAATGCCGTTACCAAAATCTCCCATGTGTTTACCAGGCACATGGGAGATTTTGATTTACAGTAAAATGTAAGCCGACACATGAGATTAATTAAATTGATGGAACAACTCACTCAAATAATAAGATATTCACTTGAGAGTCTTTGCAAACGATGGCTTTTGAATAGGGCTATCCAAAAATGTGAAAAAGTCATTTTGGCAAAAAATGTCACATAGGAGCTCTTGAATTTGCAACGACGATAATGACCATTGATATTTTAGGGGTAAGAAGCCGCGTGGGTACCAACATTTTGAATAGCCTATGTGCTATCTACGCCTCTTCCAAGTTTCATCCAAATCGGTTTACTGGTTTAGGCGTGATTGAAAAACATACATCGAAGCAATTTCTCAGGATTTTTATAAAAAAAACATTACCTACATAAATATTTTTAATTTTTTTGTTGAACCCAATTCCTGAATTAATAAATAAATAAATAATAAATAATTAAGTTAGTTTAAAATGAAAAACCATAGTGGATTTCAACAACTCACCTAAGTGGTTCAGGGAATCCTCCATAGGGTATACCAATAGCACCTTGCAAGTATTCCACCACAGACTTAGGGAAGGATAATTCTTCAGCTTTTTCTCTTATTTCATCCGCAGTCAGTTTATTCTGGACCATGAACTGTGCTAGATCACCGACGACCTTCGATGACGGAGTCACTTTGATTATGTCGCCGAGGAGGAGGTTTGCTTCTCTGAAAAAGGATTTATTATTAGATAACCAGTTCGCTGCCATAATGCAAGAGGACCAGGAGTTGATAGAGTGTTGGTGGCACTAAATGTGTTAAAAGCTTTGTGCATAAACGAGAGCCTAAACATATCGGTCAACTTCTGGACTACAAACTGATGATGAAGGCGGGAGCTGTTCATCATCAGATCAGCTCTCTATCCCATGAATTGAAAAACGCAACGATAGCGCGATCTAATTTGATGTGTGTCGCCATCTAGTTAAAAACTTAAGTACCTGTAAGCCTTCTTCACACCCTCAAACTGACTGCCAAGTCCTAACGAGAAGGCTTGGAACTGCAAATTAGTGTATTGTCCACCAGGAATCTCGTGAAGGAACACATCAGCGTTGCCAGATTTCATGGTGGCTGTGCATTCGAACGGACCGTAGAGGGTTCGTGCTTGTTCCCAGTACGCTGAGTATTCTGATACGGTTTGTAAGGAGATGTCTGAAAAAGATGGTAAATTGATTTATACATGTTTAGACGTGTAGATAGAACTATCCAACTGCAACCGTTGGCCGTAAGGCCAGGTAAGTGGGCCAGATGGGTCAACCTGGTGAGGCGAGCTCTACCTCTTTGGATTAAATTAGGGGAATTCCACCGTACCCCCAAAGGACCAATTCCCCAAACGGTTTTATCGCAGTTAGTATAATATGGACATTTTCACACAGCATCATCTAGCCCCAAACTAAGCATATCTTGTACTATGGGAACCAGATAACTGACATACTACTTATATAATTTTTGATACATACATACGGGAGAGACGGTTGGAGAGACTTGGGGGAGACCTTTGCCCAGCAGTGGGGTATACAACATAGGTTAAAGAAAAAAAAACATACATATTATAACATAGTAACACCCAGACCCGAGATAAATATTTGCAGATCATACAAACATTTAACCCGCGGCGGCGATCGAACCCGCAACCTTCTGCGTCCCAAACGGGCTTTCACCCACTGCGCCAGAGAGATGCAATTCGCTGAGCAGGTATTCAACTTGTGTTATACATACTTGTATCCAACTTAGTGCCTTGCAGACTGGCAACAAGAGCCCCCATGCTGGGCTGAGAAGTCATCCCGGACATGGAGTCGACAGCCACATCAACGACGTCGGCTCCTGCTTCGGCACACGCCAACATGGCGGCCACACCAGCGCCGGAGGTGTCGTGGGTGTGAACGTGGATTGGAATGTCTGGGTGCTTGTCGCGAATCGCTGTTATAAGCAACCTTGAAGGAAAAGTATGTTTAGATGCGGTCGTTGCCAAATTTTTTGTGTCAAGATAATGGAAGATAAAAAATATTCTTTCTATATTGGATAAACATTGATAGAAAATTAAAATATGGTTGGTACAGTCACGTTCAATAAGATGTATACACTCCATAATGTTTCAACCCATGTACAGGTCCACATGTCCAACAATGTTCTGGTATTTTTATTGATTTCGCCACTAGTTCACGCCACTTTTAGTTTTTAACCTACATCTATTAGTTTTAGTATGATATTAATTTTAAAAGTATAGAGTGTATACATCTCGACGTCTTTGACGACCTCTGTAGCGCAGTGGGTGAAGGCCCGCCTGCGACGCAAAAGGTTGCGGGTTCGATCCCCGCGGCGAGACCAATGTTTGTATGATCTACAAATATTTGTCTCGTGTCTGGGTGTTTCTATGTATAAAAAGTATTATAAGTAGTATATCAGTCATCTTAGTACCCATAACACAAGTTCTGCTTACTTTGGGGCTAGATGATGCTGTGTGAAAAGTCCAGCGTTATTTTGTATTTTTTTTTTATTTTTATCTTATTGTCCGTGACTGTACAACCATCGCATCGATTGTCCATTTTAGCTCAATTAGAGAGGGGATTTTTGCAAATTTAGGGGATTTTTTTTTATTATTATTTAGCCATTCTTGTCTCATTGCAGACCAAGGGCCTTCCCTTTTTCTACACTTTGCGATTTAACACTGTACCAGGTCAGGTTCTTAGATATCTTAAAAGAACTTAAGATACGAAGGCAAACTTTTACTGTAGTATCACAAATATGTGTGCGCCTCAACCAACTTCTAGGCACCATATTTCTAGTAATAGTAAAACGTAAAAACAGGGTCACGACTGTATCCCCAAGGCACGGTAGACATTCTCTCAGATCTTTTTTATTCCAGATCCTTTGAAGATGTTTGAGGGGGTAGTCAGAGGCATATACAAATACATATTAGATACATGCCCACATCTCGCAGAAGTTAGTATTCTATACGTGACATGTTGCAAGCGCATCGCCGCCTATAAGAATACTAACTGGTTTCCTCACGATGTTTTCCTTCACCGTTCAGAGCTCGTGTTAAAGCGCATAAAGTAATAGTGACTTGACTTAAATGTAAACGTATTAGTCAATCAGATAACTTACTTAGCAGCCTGAGGTTTCAACAGCCCAGCCATATCCTTAATAGCCAGCACATGAGTTCCTCCTTTAACCAGCTCATCAGCCAAGTTCAGGTAGTACTTAAGGTCGTATTTCGTCTTGTTCTTGTCTGATACATCTCCTGTATACGATATGGCCGCTTCGACCACGCCGCCGGCTTTGCCTGCCGCGTCCATACCGAGGATCAAGTTGGGAAGGTAGTTGAGAGAGTCGAACACTCTGAAGATATCCATTCCTGTTTTCACCTGGGTAAGTAAAAGTAAGCTAAGGGTCGATTCACATCTGACGGAAGATCCGTCGCGGATTATCGGTCGCGGAACGCCAGAACTGACAAATGTATAGAAAAACACTCGACCGTTCACACTCGACGGACTAACGTATCATCCGTCGACTAAATGATGACAGCGGGTTTAGAACGAAATGAGTTTGATGGCCGTGCGTAACAGATAATAAATAAATATACTTAAATGGAATCGAATTCATATCTGACGACCTGCGTTTCGCAGTGGGTAAAAGCCCGCTTGGGACGCAGAAGGTTGCGGGTTCGATCCCCGCCGCGGGATAAATGTTTGTATGATCTGCAAAATTTATCTCGGGTCTGGGTGTTTCTATGTATAATATGTATTTACAAACAAAAAGTATATAAGTAGTATATCAGTTATCTGGTTCCCGTAGTACAAGCTTTGCTTAGTTTGAAGCTAGATGATGCTGTGTGAAATTTCCAGCATTATTTATTATTTTTGAATATGATTTAGCATGGTTAAAAAGGAAGTTTAAATCAAAATTGTTTATAGACTTGTATATCTACGTACCGCCATATCACAGAACTTGTAGACGACATTATCGGGGTAGTTGGTATATCCGACTGCGTTAGCGCCTCGTAGCAACATTTGGAAGGGGATGTTCGGAATCATCTTGCGCATATCCTCCAAACGCTCCCACGGACACTCGTGGAGGAACCTGGAATAAAAGTAATAAAATGGAATATAAATATGTATTAAGAACTAAAAAGAAAACTTCAATGCATCGAAGAAAATTACAAGCTAGCATTAGGTTTTTAAGTATATGGGAAAAGTTGTGTATAAGGTAACTTAAAGGTAGGATTATGATATGAGCGAATCACTGCATAGCCTGACAGAAACAGTTTTTTAGTACACCAAAAAGAGCTCAGCCGGACTCAGAGTTATATAATGGCTACTTAAATCGTTTCTTAGTAAAATCAATAAGCAACGATTTCAGTAACATTAAATGCTGAATGACGGCTGATAGAGGGAAATGGAAGAGGAATAAATAATGTGCTAACCCCTTATAAAGTCGGAAAAGAGCAGGAAGATAATGATGATTTTATAAACATTAAATATCACTGAGTTGAGTTGAGGGCGCAATGGCGCTCATTAGGGGAGGCCTATGTCCAGCAGTGGACTGCTATAGGCTGATGATGATGATGATGAGTTGAGTTGACGACCTCTGTGGCGCAGTGGGTGAAAGCCCGCTTGGGACGCAGAAGGTTGCGGGTTCGATCCCCGCTGCGAGATAAATGTTTGTATGATCTGCAAATATTCATCTCGGGTCTGGGTGTTTCTATTAATATGTATGTATTTACAAACAAAAATTATATAAGTAATAAATCAGTTACAGTACGGCCGGCGGATCTAGACCGGCGTTAAGTTCGTCGCAACGCTGCGCAGTAGTCACTTTTAGGGTCGAATAGGTGGTAAGACGCGAGGTAACCTGCGCACAGCGCAACTTCAGACCGGTCTAGATCCGCCGGCCGTACTGTATCTGGTTCCCATAGTACAAGCTTTGCTGAGTTTGAGGCTATAATAGATGATGCTGTGTGATATGTCCAGCATTATTTATTTATTTATTCGTTATAAGCCATTTCAAAGTAATTGAGATAATCTTACCTAAGAGCCACATCAAAAGTAGCACCTCCCCAATTCTCAAGCGAGTAAAGATTACTGAAGTTATGAGCGACGTATGGAGACACCGCCAACAAATCATGCGATCTCACTCTTGTTGCCAAAAGTGATTGGTGAGCGTCTCTGTATGTTGTGTCCATGAGCAGTAGTCCCTTGTTTTGTCTGACTGCCTTTGCAAATGCTTCGGGACCTCCTTCGTTTAGGATCTGCTTGTAGCCTTTTGGAGGTTGCACCGCTGGAAGGTAAAGTTTTGGTAAAAAAAAAATACAGAGATTTTGTCTTTGGTATAAGATGATTATACAAAGATTTCGTTTGTAATTGGGCCGTTGTAAATAAATAAACACATTTTTTTATTGGACCGTTGTCTCTTTGGTTTTATGTATGTTAACACAGAACACAGGGTTTTTTTTATAATTGACCATTGTAAACTTTGGTATAATGTAGGTACCTAAGTTACCAGATTTATATTATTAGCCGCTGTACAAATCTACAGGGTTGAGTTCTCAGAGGGCAGTACAAATCACCCTGTATAAAAATCAAGCTTTGTTTATTTTTGTAGTTGATTGTAATATTTGAATTGCTTGACGGATTTATATTGGTTGTAAATCTCATTTATTAATTTCAAAAACCGAAAAAAGTTAGTAAGTAATTAAAAAAAAACACAAAAAAAAACTCTTACCTGTATTTTCACCAGTTATTTCCTGTCTTTTAATGGCCTCAGGTGAAAGGTCTGAAAAATATGTTTTAGTGAAAAAAAAAACCAGTGCAATTAACGTGCTATGTGCAAAAAATGGATTTTACCAGCACCAAATAACTCTATGCAACCACTCACATGTGCTCAAACATTCATATTGTATGCATTTTCACAATAAAAACGTCAAAAAGACATTAGAAAATACCTATTATATCATACTTGCTCAGTAACTAGGGATTACTATGGTGGAAAGTCTCCTTGTAAATTGGTGTTTGCAATTCAAGGCAACATTACGTCGCACTATGCTTGAATTGTAATGTTCACATTACAGTTCAAGCTATGCAAAACTCCTTGGTAAACAATCTCTTTTCTTATAAAATGAAAAGAAAAGTTTTCACTGAAAAAAAAACACTGAACATGGCGGCATTTAATTTCCATACATTTCAAACTATGCAAAACTCCTTGGAACTCAGAGCCGTAAAAAAAAATGGAAAACTATTTACGAAACAAATTATTAATTATTATTTCATAACAACTATTCATTAATAACAATATTTGCAAAATGAATGTTTTATTTTCAAATTACCAATGTTTTATTTACCTCGCAAGAATGATATAAAGTAGAATGCTTACCTCGGTTGCAAGTAGCTATTACACCCTCGAACTATATTCCCCCTCGCTCGCTGCGCTCGCTCGTGTGACTAAATATCTCGGGTGCACGCGATCCATTAGCGCCCTATGCGAGCTGCGCTCGCACTGGCGCCAAATTGGATCTTGTTCTGTAATAGCTTACTTACGTCCCTTGTGTAACATCTACTATTTGTGCATACATGAGTGATCGTTTTTAGAAATGTATTTTGTTAGACAGTCGACGAAAGTGGTAGCGATTCTGATGTCTGCCTTTGAACGAAAGCACTGTGGTGTTTTTGCACGAAAAAATGTGCATTGCCACAGAATACGGCATTGCTAGACAAACGTAGCAGCACAGTGATTTTTTTGTTTTTATAACAGGATGAGATCGCATAAAGGTTTTGGATAATATTCGAACTATTACCTCCCTCTATTAAGTTCCCTCGTGACCACGATCGGTGCAACCCGATCGAAACCTCGAGGTAAGATAATAGTTCGAATATTAACCAATATCTTCACGCGATCTCGTCTTGTTATTAAAACAAAAATGAGTTTAAATCGTGTGCGTTTAAAAAGTGAATTGTAGCAGTGATTGGCTGTGTCAATTTGCAACTGCTACAGACTACCTACCCCTCTTAATATTTTTTTAGACTTTAAGGAACTACAGAGAAAAGTACCATTCTGAATATTTTTGGTATGTTAAGATGATAGAGAAACTTGTTCTAATCGTCAGATACTTTATTTGAGGATTTTTTTTTGTTTCCACAGTAGGAAGGCAGACATTTACTTTCTTTAGGTAACACCAGTTTAACGAAGTAACACATTTAACTATGTACAATACTTATGTTATATATCGTACAGTCAGCGTCACCAATGGTAGCCCCCTTGTACGAGGCTCGCAGGAACAAACTGCCTATTAGGGGGGTTACCACTCTGGCTGCTCATCGTGCAGATCCCGAGCTCCGCGCACGTGGTTTAACAGCCGCGTGTGTGGGTGCCGGGCGTGGCTGTGGGTGCCATTACCGGGATTGTGCTCAAGGCAAAATGCGAGAGGGGCACCCCGGCGCGTGTTCCATAGGAGATCCCGGAGCCCCTCGTTATACATAGAGGCTGGCCATGGGGTAGTTTTTAGTAGATTGTCGAGTGCTCGACAACCCCACACACCCCAATTACGTTCCCTCGACGTAATTGGATGTCTGTGAGCAGATTTTCTATCCGTAAAAAAGGGGGGGTTACCAGTTGGTGAAGCTGACCGTACATCAAACATTATACTTGAGTTTCAACTACACAATATTATTCATGCTATGAAGTATGAAATTTTAGTCATACAACCCCAGGTGCCCACAGAATTCACATATATTGCGAAGCAACAATAAAGGCAGTAAATACGGTACATTGAATATACATAATATAAACGCAAATAAATATTGCATCAGGCTATCATAGTTCTTTCGAACCTACCATGACGGCAGCCAGACGAAACTGGAAGAATTAAAAAAAAACTTAGTTTTGTATCTTGAAAATTGAATCCTCGTGATTAGTTAAAAAAATCCATCCATGAGAAACCTCCATAACTGGAACTCATGCTGAGGTCCCAACACTTTGGCACTGAATTACCTCTGTTAGTGGGACGAGGTAAGCCTCTATATCTGGGATTTGTTCTTTCGATTTATCATCAATAACTGAGACACCGAGTAAATTTTATATGCATAAACCTCTGTAACTGAGATAACATTGTTTGTTTACTCATTCTTATTCTACCCACAAATTCCACACGTAATTCCAAGTACGTAAGTAATTTTGAGCTTCAATTACCTTCAGTTTTAGTTTCGCTTTACTATCATACAGATGTTTTTTTGAAAAATGCCAAAACGAAAGCTACAATCGTTGTCATTACGTGAAAAACTTAAGTTAATATCCGTTTATGAAAGTGGGAAGACACGCGAAGAAGTTTGTGCCGAATTTAATGTGCCAAAATCTACTCTTTGTAGAATAATTCAGAGTAAACATAAAATTGAATCACAATGTTCTGAAGGACAAGGAAAACTAAAACGTGTACGTTTATCATGGGTCAAGCAACTTCGTAAGAAAAATGTTCCGGTAAGTGGACCGATGATTAAAGAAAAGGCACTAGATTTCGCGCGAAGGTTCGATATTCATAATTTTTTTTAATGATCGCACCTTTATAACTGAAATAACCTGCATTCTCACCTCTATTAATGGAACCCTCTGTAAATGAGACAGATATTTATTTATACCTGTATATCTGAGACACTGGGTAAGTGGAATACCTCTATAAGTGAAACGACATTGCAGGTCCCTTGATGTCTCACTTAACCAGGTTTCACTATTTCAACCTTGTGATTGGTTGTCAATATATTTCATCTTTCTGATTTGTTGTCAAATGGGTAGTAGTATCTTTTAAAAAGGCAATTTTACTGGAATTCGGAATTGTATGGGAATGAAATTTCATTTTTTAGCTTTCCCGTCATGTTATGTAATTACTGTTAATAGATAGTGATCAAAATGTGATGCTATTTTATGAAGTTACAAAACGAATCGAGTCAAACAACGTTAGTTTAAAAACACTGAGGCTTTAAATCCTCAAATCAGTGAAGGGAATTAGTCGCAAATAATAGCTCATAGTAACCCCCCTGGGGTAAAAAGTAAAAAACTCAACTGATTCTATTGTATTTTATAATATTTACTTACCCTAAATTGGGGTGAACGTGGGGTAAGATTTATAGTCAAACTATTTTTAAATTTATCAATATTTACTTACCCTAAATTGGGGTGAACGTGGGGTAAGATTTATAGACAAACTATATTAATTGAATGCTTTGTTTAGTACCTATTAGATTAGTTAAAAAGTTACTCGTAATGTACTGTAATGTTTGTTTGTTTGTTTCAAATAAATAAAATTTTTACTTATTACTTTTATATTTATCAATATTTACTTACCCTAAATTGGGGTGAACATGGGGTAAAATTTATAGCCGAATTATATTTATTTATCAATATTTACTTACCCAAAGGCACAGGTGGGATGAAAGGCTTGACATCTGAAGGTGGTATTTTGGTAGCAAGCGGAGTAGCAGCACCATTCACCATGACATAGCCGAGGTAGTTGAGAATCTTCTGAGCACGGTTCTGTGATGGACGGAACATGAAGAGTTGCGGGTGTTCGTCTATGAAGTATGTGTCTACTGCGCCTGGGGATACAAAATAATAGGTTTGAAGATAACGAGAATACAAAAATACAATTGTTTTCTCTCTATAAAACCTCTCGCAGACTACATACTTTCTATCGGCCGATAGTTGAGACGGGCTGTACTTCTCCATACTCATTACGAGCCGAAGTATATTCCGTCTCAACTATCGACCGATAGAAAGTCTGCAGTCTGCGAGGGGTCTAATATCCCAGATAATACCTACTTATTAGTACCTATAGACTAGTCTTCGTTGATACGTCACTCATAACAGCTGGCGTCACGGAAGATCAGCGTTGTAAAATCCATGTGATGTTATTCCAGGTTTACCACAATAATAGGATATTTTACACCATGTAAGAAAACACATAAAATGTAATAAACATTTTATAATTCAATTTTAATAAACTTAATTTTTCTTCTATCTTCAAGCCACCAAAAACGCCTTCTACCATTTTGTGACGTCACTGTGTTCAGTAAGGAACAAAAAGTTTATCTTTTACAGTCGTATTGTTCACAAACCAAACCATATGACGTCACAACATGGCGGCTCGCGTTTTCGCGCGACAACTAAAAATCATAAAATGCATTTCTAAGGCATTTTACGGTTTAAAAAAATTTAAATAAAAATTCTACTGGTTTATTATGACCTCAGGATTGATTTAAATTTCAAAAAAGTGTAAAATAGCCTATTAGTGAAAAGTGCATCCAAATCAGATAAGCCTTTTCGGAGATTAGCGTCCACAAACATAAAATGTTATGCACCAACGATTTTTTTATGATTGGACATTTTTAGACTATTTCTTTTTTCATAATTGGACATTAGTGCAAAGAATAAACACGCATAAACACGAGTTCTTAGCGGTGAAAGAAAACATCGTGACGAATGTTAGTATTCTTATAAGCGTCTATGGGCTTGCAACCCGTCACTTCGTACTCTTGCAATATGTTGGCATGTACATATGTTTACTTTAAAGCATGTGTTTTCTTGTATCTAAATAGATATTATCTTATCTTTATGTATTTGGCCGTGTTTCTGACCGACTACCTCCTATCATTTCAAAACATCTTTGTCCAGCGGCGTAATAACTTACCATTGAGGAACTTCTGGTTCTCCAGCACGTTGAGCAAGAAAGGTATGTTGGTCTTCACACCTCGGATTCTGAACTCCCTGAGCGCTCGGTTCATCTTCGCGGCTGATGATGGAAGGTCGTGTGCGTGGGAGATCACCTTACAAATGTAGAAATAAGTTGAGATTACCTTACAATATTTACTTTTATTAATTAATACTTAGTGGTTTTGTTACTGATAAGAATATAATTTGATTATGTATTTCATAAAACTTCATTTATAATGGACCTATGGAATGGAATGAACAGAGCGATACATTTTGGCAAATAAAATAAATTGGGGTGGATGGCATATACTAAAAACGAAAAAAAAAACAGTGACACTCCAGGAGTGCCGGCAGAAGTGAAAACTTGAACGGTTCTGGAGAATGGGCATTCCCGCCCAAATCAAAAAACTATCGCCCGCAGAGTAGGCGTATGGTGGAATGGGTAGACCTTCAAAAACACTCCATTTCATTGTATGACAGCTAAAAAATCCATCCTACAGAAATCGAGATATTTGCAGTTAAAGGTGGTGACTCTTACCATCATGTTCTTTGACTTACAGGCTTCCCGCAGATAAGCCACTATTATGGGTAATCGATAGAACTTTAAAAGCATTACATTTCATTGTATGACAGCTAAAAAATCCATCCTGCAGAAATCGAGATATTTGCATTTAAAGGTGGTGACTTTTACCATCATGTTTTTTGACTTACAGCCTTCCCGCAGACAAGCCACTATGGGCATTCGATAGAACTTTAGAAGCACTACATTTCATTGTATCACAGCTAAAAAATCCATCCTGCAAAAATCGAGATATTTACATTTAAAGGTGGTGACTTTTACCATCATGTTTTTTGACTTACAGCCTTCCCGCAGACAAGCCACTATGGGCATTCGATAGAACTTTAGAAGCACTACATTTCATTGTATGACAGCAAAAAAATCCATCCTGCAGAAATCGAGATATTTGCAGTTAAAGGTGGTGACATTTACCATCATCTTTTTTAACTTACAGCCTTCCCGCAGATAAGCCACTATAGGCATTCGATATAACTTTAAAAGCACTACATTTCATTGTATGACAGCTAAAAAATCCATCCTGCAGAAATCGAGATTTTTGCAGTTAAAGGTGGTGACTTTTACCATCATGTTTTTTGACTTACAGGCTTCCCGCAGACAAGCCACTATGGGCATTCGATAGAACTTTAGAAGCAGTACATTTCATTGTATGACAGCTAAAAAATCCATCCTGCAGAAATCGAGATATTTGCAGTTAAAGGTGGTGACATTTACCATCATCTTTTTTAACTTACAGCCTTCCCGCAGATAAGCCACTATAGGCATTCGATATAACTTTAAAAGCACTACATTTCATTGTATGACAGCTAAAAAATCCATCCTGCAGAAATCGAGATTTTTGCAGTTAAAGGTGGTGACTTTTACCATCATGTTTTTTGACTTACAGGCTTCCCGCAGACAAGCCACTATGGGCATTCGATAGAACTTTAGAAGCAGTACATTTCATTGTATGACAGCTAAAAAATCCATCCTGCAGAAATCGAGATATTTGCAGATAAAAGTGGTGACTTTTACCATCATCTTTTTTAACTTACAGCCTTCCCGCAGATAAGCCACTATAGGCATTCGATATAACTTTAAAAGCACTACATTTCATTGTATGACAGCTAAAAAATCCATCCTGCAGAAATCGAGATTTTTGCAGTTAAAGGTGGTGACTTTTACCATCATGTTTTTTGACTTACACAGCCTTTCCGCAGACAAGCCACTATGGGCATTCGATAGAACTTTAGAAGCACTACATTTCATTGTACGACAGCGAAAAAATCTATCTTGCAGAAATCGAGATATTTGCAGTTAAAGGTGGTGACTTTAACCATCATGTTTTTTGACTTACAGGCTTCCCGCAGACAAGCCACTATGGGCATTCGATAGAACTTTAGAAGCACTACATTTCATTGTATGACAGCTAAAAAATCTGAATTTGAATATGTTACTTAGGGAGCTATAAAAAGAGGTTTCCCAAGCGGGCAGACACCTGCGATGGTTCCTTCATCATGTCGGTCAGCCTCAAAGTATGGAAAATTACGAGTCAACTTTTGTCATTTTACCAGGGCTGAATTTTATACTTGTTGCATACATATTTTATACTTGTTGCATACTTGTTTGATACATGTTGCATACTTATTTGATACTTGTTGCATACATGTTGCATACATGTTTTATACTTGTTGCATACATGTTGCATACATGTTTTATACTTGTTGCATACATGTTTTATACTTGTTGCATACATGTTTGATACTTGTTACATACATGTTTTATACTTGTTGCATACATGTTTTATACTTGTTGCATACATGTTTGATACTTGTTGCATACATGTTTGATACTTGTTGCATACATGTTTGATACTTGTTGCATACATGTTTTATACTGGTTGCATACATGTTTTATACTTGTTGCATACATGTTTTATACTTGTTGCATACATGTTTGATACTTGTTGCATACATGTTTGATGGGATCCTGTCGATTTACATAATGTTAATTGTCCTAATATAAATACACATAACATACTAGACCTAAAATACTGTAGTCATACTGTTAAATTTCCATAGACTTAAACTGACATACATATATTTTGTCCTAATATATTAAAGACATACCATTATATTTACATATTCGTCTCAACTCCTAATAGATGTTATCATAATAGTTATTATTACTATTGTTAAGTTGCATAAACTATTTTGTCCTATTTTTGATCGTCCTAATGTTTATTTATCCTAATAAATACTATTGAATCCCTACAAAACTGATATGACAGCCGCCGAAGCGCCAGAACACTTCACTATTCACCCAAACCCAAGAGTCACTTATTCACCCAAATCGAATTCAGTTGGTTAGGTTAGGTTTGAGCAGTGACCAGAAAAAGTTTAGTGGATTCACTCAATCACCCAGATGGAATTTAGTTTGTTAGGTTATGTTTGAGTAGTGACCACTAACACAGATAAAGTTGAGTGGATTCACTCATGCACCCTGATCGAAGTTATGGTGTTCATATTTTTCCTATAAACCCACTTGTACTAATAGTATTTGCTATACATAAGTATTGATATAACGTATAATTGATCGAAGTGCAGTTGTTCTAAATATTATTTGCTATAATTGTTGTATTAGTTCGAATACTTATTTACTATAGGTCCATATTCTTTAAAGTTATTTTGTTATAATTGTATCATTTAATATAGTTTAATATTGCTATATTGTGCAGTTTATATAATTATTATAAATATAACTGAAATATTACATAAAATTATAATTGCTCTAAATAGGAACTTTCTGTAAATTTATCGTGTTGCCATAACAGGCTAACAGAGCTGTAGAATAGGTTGCGAGGAGCGTAGCGACGAGCATGGTTTCAATAGTGACCAAACCATGCACGAGCCGAGCGAAGCGTGCCGCGGTAGCGGCCGGCGAGTGCCAGAACCGATTTGTTTCTCTTAAACCTTATTATATTAAACTTGTTATAGGTAGAAAAAAGATAGAAATATGAGGTAAGCGCCTGACGAAATGTAATTGCAAAATCCCAAACTGCATCTTAAGTATGGTATTTTTTTAGGATTTGATGCTATTATGATTTCAATTGTTATTATGTTTGATTATTAGGAGTAATATTGTTAGGGCTTATAACTTTAGGAGTAATTATTGTTAGGGCTTATAACTTTAGGATTACCGTATGTTAGGAGATGTGATTTTATGACTATTTAATGTTATGTTCACCTAATACTATGACTATTGTTAATTAGGTGTAGTATTGTTATGTCGAGTAATCATTAGGACAATTTAATATTAGTACCAAATACAGTATGGGAATTAAAAATAGGATAAGAGACGTTATGTGAATCATTAGGGAGCCATGTTTGATACTTGTTGCATACATGTGTTATACTTGTTGCATACATGTGTTATACTTGTTGCATACATGTTTGATACTTGTTGCATACATGTTTTATACTTGTTGCATACATGTTTTATACTTGTTGCATACATGTTTTATACTTGTTGCATACATGTTGCATACATGTTTGATACATGTTGCATACATGTTTTATACTTGTTGCATACTTGTTGCCTACATGTTGCCTTCATGTTTTATACTTGTTGCATACATGTTTGATACTTTTTTTATACTTGTTACATACATGTTGCATACATGTTTTATACTTGTTGCATACATGTTTTATACTTGTTACATACATGTTTGATACTTGTTTTATACTTGTTGCATACATGTTTTATACTTGTTGCATACATGTTTGATACATGTTGCATACATGTTTTATACTTGTTGCATACATGTTTTATACTTGTTGCATACATGTTTTATACTTGTTGCATACATGTTTTATACTTGTTGCATACATGTTTTATACTTGTTGCATACTTTTTTGATACATTTTGCATACATATTTGATACTTGTTGCATACATATTTTATACTTGTTGCATACATGTTTTATACTTGTTGCATACATGTTTTATACTTGTTACATACATGTTTGATACTTGTTTTATACATGTTTTATACTTGTTGCATACTTGTTGCCTACATGTTGCCTTCATGTTTTATACTTGTTGCATACATGTTTGATACTTGTTTTATACTTGTTGCATACATGTTTTATACTTGTTGCATACATGTTGCATACATGTTTTATACTTGTTGCATACATGTTTTATACTTGTTGCATACATGTTTTATACTTGTTGCATACTTGTTTGATACTTGTTGCATACATGTTTTATACTTGTTGCATACATGTTTTATACTTGTTGCATACTTGTTTGCTACATGTTGCATACATGTTTTATACTTGTTGCATACATGTTGCATACATGTTTTATACTTGTTGCATACATGTTTTATACTTGTTTTATACGGCAGACTTTGAGGCTGATCGACATGATGAAGGAACCACCGCAGGTGTCTGCCTGCTTGGCAAACATCTTATTATAGCTCCTCAAGTAACATACACAAAGTTCATACGCTTTCGTAGTAGTACCAGTAGCCACCGCAGAAACCACCGAAGAAGGAACCACCGCAGGTGTCTGCCCGCTTGGGAAACCTCTTTTAATAGCTCCCTAAGTAACATTATAAAATTCAGCCTTGGTAAAATGACGAATCTTGGGTGCTATTTTGGGCACCTTTGATGCCTCATATCTCCCAAAGCCACCCGGACCCAAACTTCATATTTGGGGATCGTACATAACCATACTGGGACTACACACAGACAAAGTCTCAGCCTTTATAAAATGACGAAGGTCTGCCGGTCGCTGGCTCTCACCCTATAAGTCAAAAAACATGATGGTTAAAGTCACCACCTTTAACTGCAAATATCTCGATTTCTGCAGGATAGATTTTTTAGCTGTCATACAATGAAATGTAGTGCTTCTAAAGTTCTATCGAATGCCCATAGTGGCTTGTCTGCGGGAAGGCTATAAGTCAAAAAACATTGATGGTAAAAGTCACCACATTTAACTGCAAATATCTTGATTTCTGCAGGATGGATTTTTTAGCTGTGATACAATGAAATGTAGTGCTTCTAAAGTTCTATCGAATGCCCATAGTGGCTTGTCTGCGGGAAGCCTGTAAGACAAAAAACATGATGGTAAAAGTCACCACCTTTAACTGCAGATATCTCGACTTCTGCAGGATGGATTTTTTAGCTGTCATACAATGAAATGTAGTGCTTCTAAAGTTCTATCGATTGCCCATAGTGGCTTATCTGCGGAAAGGCTGTAAGTCAAAAAACATGATGGTAAAAGTGACCACCTTGAACTGCAAATATCTTGATTTCTGCAGGATGGATTTTTTAGCTGTCATACAATGAAATGTAGTGCTTCTAAAGTTCTATCGAATGCCCATAGTGCCTTGTCTGCGGGAAGCCTGTAAGTCAAAAAACATGATGGTAAAAGTCACCACCTTTAACTGCAAATATCTCGACTTCTGCAGGATGGATTTTTTAGCTGTCATACAATGAAATGTAGTGCTTCTAAAGTTCTATCGAATGCCCATAGTGGCTTGTCTGCGGGAAGCCTGTAAGTCAAAAAACATGATGGTAAAAGTCACCACCTTTAACTGCAGATATCTCGACTTCTGCAGGATGGATTTTTTAGCTGTCATACAATGAAATGTAGTGCTTCTAAAGTTCTATCGATTGCCCATAGTGGCTTATCTGCGGAAAGGCTGTAAGTGAAAAAACATGATGGTAAAAGTCACCACCTTGAACTGCAAATATCTTGATTTCTGCAGGATGGATTTTTTAGCTGTTTTACAATGAAATGTAGTGCTTCTAAAGTTCTATCGAATGCCCATAGTGCCTTGTCTGCGGGAAGGCTATAAGTCAAAAAACATTGATGGTAAAAGTCACCACCTTTAACTGCAAATATCTCGATTTCTGTAGGATGGATTTTTTTGCTGTCATACAATCAAATGTAGTGTTTTAGAAGGTCTACCCATTCCACTATACGTCCACTCTGCGGGCGATCGTTTTATGACTTGGGCGGCGCTTCATACATGCCTGCCCGTTCTCCTTTGACAAATAACCCGGTGTCGGTGAGCAGTCACGTGACGTGACGTTTCGATGTGAATCCAAGAATTTTGTCTCATCTCAAAACTGCCAAACGCGCCTAAAGAAGTTTTCACTTCAAAAAACTTAAAAACACTGGTTCGCAAGAGACATGACAAAATCAAAATATTTATTTGGAACAAAAATACATGAGTAATACAGACAAGTGAGGCCTTGGGTGAAGTCAGGCTGTAGCCACAGGTGATGATGATGATGTCATAAATTATTAAAAACTAGTTAATGCGCGCGGCTGCGCCCGAGTAGTACCAACATTTTGAATAGCCTATATGCTATTCCAGGATTTCCAGGTCTATATTTACGCCTATTCCAAGTTTCACCCAAATCGTTTCTCTGGTTTAGGGGTGATTGACCCCTACACCAACATACAAATATCCAAACATCTAAACATGTAATTATTCAAACATCCAAACATCCAAACATGTAATTATTCAAACATCCAAACATCTAAACATGTAATTATTCAAACATCTAAACGGGTCCCTAATGATTCACATAACGTCTCTTATCCTATTTTTAATTCCCATACTGTATTTGGTACTAATATTAAATTGTCCTAATGATTACTCGACATAACAATACTACACCTAATTAACAATAGTCATAGTATTAGGTGAACATAACATTAAATAGTCATAAAATCACATCTCCTAACATACGGTAATCCTAAAGTTATAAGCCCTAACAATATTTACTCCTAAAGTTATAAGCCCTAACAATATTACTCCTAATAATCAAACATAATAACAATTGAAATCATAATAGCATTAAATCCTAAAAAATACCATATATACCCAAATAGATTCCTAACTATGTCAACTTTGTAAGGTTTAATAAATTAACTAACATAACTTCGGGTTCGCTATGTTTTCCAATAAACCCACTTTTACTAATTGCGTTTGCTATAACTTCAGCAGCTATAACCGAAAAACGATTGTATAAATAAAATACTAGACTTTTTTCTACCTATAACAAGTTTAATATAATAAGGTTTAAGAGAAACAAGTCGGTTCTGGCACTCGCCGGCCGCTACCGCGGCACGCTTCGCTCAGCTCGTGCATGGTTTGGTCCCTATTGAAACCATGCTCGTCGCTACGCTCCTCGCAACCTATTCTACAGGTCTGTTAGCCTGTTATGGCAACACGATAAATTTACAGAAAGTTCCTATTTAGAGCAATTATAATTTTATGTAATATTTCAGTTATATTTATAATAATTATATAAACTGCACAATATAGCAATATTAAATGATACAATTATAACAAAATAACTCAACTTTATATACTATATAATATAACTTTATATAACTATAAATAGTATTTATTAGGATAAATAAACATTAGGACGATCAAAAATAGGACAAAATAGTTTATGCAACTTAACAATAGTAATAATAACTATTATGATAACATATATTAGGAGTTGAGACGAATATGTAAATATAATGGTATGTCTTTAATATATTAGGACAAAATATATGTATGTCAGTTTAAGTCTATGGAAATTTAACAGTATGACTACAGTATTTTAGGACTAGTATGTTATGTGTATTTATATTAGGACAATTAACATTATGTAAATCGACAGGATCCCCATCTAAACAAACTCACAAACCTTCAGCTTTATTATATGCTGTGTGATTTTTACTCACTTTGACTAGAAGGGAGTCGTAGTACGGAGAAATGACAGCTCCAGCGTAGGTAGACGCTGAGTCCAGACGGATGCCCATACCTTCACCGGACCTGGAGTATTATCAATCTTATTACAACTGCGTAAGACTTAATATCCTTTGCAGTAAATTGATCTATGGTTCAATAAAACTCAAGACGAAAGTAGCATCTCTTGATATGCTTATTTTAGTAAAATTAACGTTTTGAGGGTAATTTTTCCAATTATTATCTTTAAGGCCGTTATTAGTAAACGTGGTGTAAAGTTACGCCGGGTGTAACTTAGGAGTAACCGTACAATTTTTGGTGTTAAGACCTGGCGTAACTTTACACCTCATTTATTAATAATGGCCTAAAAGTGTAACTACCCGAAAAGTCACAATCTTATTGTACCTTCGCTGAAAAAAATATCTCTCAATTCAATGTCATCATTCTTGTATCATTTTTGTCTTATACGAGAACGAAATAAGAATGATTAAATCTATTGAAAAAATTAGTAAATTCCTTTACTTTTGTTTCAACTTTGAACACACTGAATACAACTCTATCCCACTATAAATAAGGTTCACATTCACCTGAACACTTCTATCCTCCCAGTACTAGGTTAAATGTTATTTGACGGATCTTCAGTAGTAACTCTGCATTGTATTGCGTATCTTTCGCCTAGATTTTGCCCTACCCTATTGCTAACTATCTTATAAATATCAACTCTATTATACTATAAATAAGGTTCACATTCACCTGAACACTTCAATCCTCCCAGTACTAGGTTGAAAGTTATTTGACGGATCTTCAGTGGTAACTCTGCATTGTATTGCGTAGCCCTTCGCCTTGATTTTGTCTTGAGTAAGTCCCAATTCTGGTAACGTCATGCCCTCAGCTACTCTAATCTGAGATTGCACTAGATCTATGCCCGTGACTTCTTCTGTTATTGTGTGTTCTACTTGTAACCTGTAAAATACAAGAAATAAGGTAACAGCGTAAAAATAATCCAATAAAAGGTTCCGTTTTTTTCCTTTTGAGGTATGGAACCCTAATAAGGATAGAAAAGAAAAAATTGGATCACGACGACCTGAGTGGCGCAGTTGGTAAAAGCTCGCTTGAGACGCAGAAGGTTGCGGGTTCGATCCCCGCCGCGGGATAAATTTATGATCTGCAAATATTTACCTCAGGTCTGGATGTTTCTATGTAAAGCCTATATATATATACTATTCCAGATCACTATCTACACCTATTCCAAGTTTCATCCAAATCGGTTCACTGGTTTAGGCGTGATTGAAACACAAACATACTCACTCACAAGCTTTCGGCTTTATTATATTACTAGCGACCCGCTCCGTCTTCGCACGGGTGCAATGCTGATACTATATAATGGTTCAGTCTGCGTTTGCAATGTGAGCGCAAAAAATGTGTTTACGACATCACATTAGATACCTCTAAAATTATCAGTGTTGCTCTACTATATTATGCATGTATTATACATATAAACCTTCCTCTTGAATCACTCTATTAAAAAAACCACATCAAAATCCGTTGCGTAGTTTTAAAGATTCAAGCATACATAGGGACAGAGAAAGCGACTTTGTTTTATACTATGTAGTGAGAAGTGAAGTAGGATGTTGAGGCCAGTATACATTAAGCGTCTTACCATAGAACGTGACAAAGTTATTCCACCGAATAAATCAAGAATAACCATACATTTTGACAGTTTACACTCCGGAATAACTTTATGTCACGTTCTATGGTAAGACGCTAAGAAATGAAAAGTCTTATCAAAATTTTGGATTCCAAAGGGAACCCGCATCGATCAGACAATCCTCCTAAAGCCGGAGTGCCTTACCGCTCGGCCACAGAACCCAAATCGTCAGAATCCAAATCTTTGATAAGCTCATATTATCGGTTAAGCACCGGTAAGTATATACATACCTAGCATTGACTTCGATAAAGTAGAAGTTCCCTTTATCATCTAGAAGGAACTCTACAGTTCCAGCGTTTTCGTAACCCACGCTCTTTGCTAAATGGACCGCACAGTCAGTCATCTTCTTTCTGATCTGTAAACATAAATACTATTTCTTCGGGTCTGTGCATAAATATAAATAAGCATTAAGTCGTGACTCCTGCTACCAAAAAAAACAAAACATTCTAACTAAACACGTTGTCCGTCTTGGATAACATTTTACATACAAAAAAGTTAGGCCACGCCCATATTCTGTACGATGTTAGATGTTAGAAAACACAAAAACAGTGTCGCAAGAGACCCGGCTTTATATCGAGAAATGAAAAGTCTTATCAAAATTTTCGATTCCGACGGGATTCAAACCTGCAACGATCAGACAATTCTCCTAAAGACAAAGTGCCTCATACTGCTCGGCCACGGAATCCTTAACGTCGCGATGGAAATTTTTGATAAGCTAGTTATCGGTTAAGCACCGGTAAATGGTAATCGCGGGTTCGAATCCCGTTGGAATCAAAAATTTTGATAAGACTTTTCATTTCTCAATGAAATACCTAAGTGTGTTTTAACACTTTAAAAATAAAAGCCCAGCGGTCCTACTGAATAGATATGCGTCAGGAGGCAACTTATGCCTACACTCAACGGGACACTGTAGGGACATTGTTTGAGATGGAATAGACCGAAGATGCTTTAGCATTTAAACTATCCTCTCAGCTTAATCGGCCTTCACAAGAAAGACAAAATGAATACATAAATATTGATGGAGCTGACTAAGCTGCAGGTTTCCTCACGAAATTTTCCTTAACCGTTATGAGCTCGAGTTAATCATTCTTTTTATTCTACTTGATTGTTACTATATTTTATTTAAATTAACTTATTTTAAGATTTTAAATTAGTATTAATAATTATTAATTTTTACAACTGTTTTAATTTTTATTCGAGTATACTTCTGTTTTTATGTGTTAACTGATGCTAATTATAATGTTAATTTTAATGTAATTATTTTATGTGCCCATTTAATTTTAATTCAATTCATGTGATGTTATGATTTTTACTTTTGTGTATTCCTGTAAATATTTCTGTGCTATCGCTTTTATATTATCATTATGTTACTCGCTAATACTCAAATCATGCCGTCTTCACCTGTAAGTGTAGAGACACTCAGAAAGAATTGTTGTGTGGTTTCCATGTTTTATGTTAAGGTGTACTCTATGTTGGTGAACTAATAAATAAATAAATAAATAAATTTAATCGCAAATTACATTAATACCCCACTACCGGGATTAGAACCCATGACCTCCTGATTGAAAGCCGAGGTACAACGCCATCCGGCCAATACGGGGCTCAATATTCTCTGAAGATGTACAAGTACACTGTAGAAAACCTCTTTTCTACATCAAATTTTCATTTGTCTACATTTCACTCTACTGTAGAGATAGAGTATTAAAGTCTATATTAGAGTCGGTTCACATCTGACGGAAGATGCGTCGAGCGTATTATCGGTTAAGTGTGAAAGGTTGAATGTTTTCTTATATATTGTCTGTTCTGGCGTTACGCGACTGATAATACGCGACGTATCTTCCGTCAGATGTGAACCGACCCTTAGTCATTTTACTCTACTGTAAAAATAGGGTAGTCAGGTATATTTACCTCAGGGTCTAAATGCGGCGCGGGCGCAATTTCAACGACCTTCTGATGCCGCCTTTGTACTGAACAATCACGCTCGTAAAGATGTACCACGTTACCCGCTTTGTCACCTGCAGGGAAATACTTTTATGGAAATAACGAAAATAATAAACAAAGACAGGAGATACATAAATAATCATTAATATAATTAATTATCCCATCGAAACGTTAAGTGCACACAATATTATAGATAACAGCATGAGCTCCATTTTGATATTAAAACACCACTTGACACCAAGTGTATGTATGTATATACACTTTTTAATTCATTTATCACAGCAAGTACCCTAGCAGGTAACTTCTTCAATGTTCGTCTAAGTTCGAAAATTATACTAAGTAAGATTAAAGATTTTTGAATTTAGCGGGTAAAATATTAATCCTTCAGGAAAAAAATATATGGGACCTCCTGTACAAACAAAAAGATTTTTCCAAATCGGTCCAGGTGTCCTTTTGTGTAACTGACTGGCAATCGACATCGACTTCATTTTGACATTTGAAACCTAGCTGACCGATTCCAACCCGAATGGGTTCCGCTGAAGTCTGAATCAAGGGTCAGGACTTCAATTGTCATTTTCGTATTGTGTGATTTGTTTAGCTCTATTGCGATGACAATTGAGAATCGATATCAAGTTAGACGGCGTCGATTCGGTTGTTCACTGACTAAAGTTAACTGAACTAAAATGCTACGCTCTTATTTCCTTTACGTTAAGGTCCAAAATAGAATGACTATTACAGTGACATTCCTAAAATTACTTATTTTTAGGAAAAATGAAGTATTTGTGGGTAGAATTAGACAAGACCATTTTGCTTGCTGTGTAAAACAGCTGCTACAGAAGCTCAGAAACGCCATTTTGATTACATTTTTAGTAATGTCACTTTCAATGACGTGCCATTTTCGTCTTTAGCAAGAACGAAATAAGAACGTTCAAGTTTTAGTTTAATTAAGTTTAGTCAGTGAACAGCAGAATCTACGCCATTAAGGCTGCAGGTGTAAAAAATCTTAATATTACATACCAAGCAACTGCACCTCAATATGGCGGGGTCGTTCGATAAACCGTTCGATGAACATAGAGCCGTTTCCAAAAGCGTTCAAGGCTTCGGATGATGCGATATCGAATGAGGGTCCGACTTCACTCATCTCTCTCACCACTCGCATTCCTCTACCGCCGCCGCCGTATGCCGCCTGAAAGGTAAATAGATTTATTTACTCGTACTTATGAACTTTAGGTATATAAATGACATTATAGTAGGTAAAATCGTACAAAATCAAGAAAACTTTCATAATCCAGAAAAGTCGATAGATGTTCTCTGATTATAAAACAAAACAAAAAAGTAGAATTTCCAATTATTTTCATAGTTTCTGTGATGTTTTTGTAAATGTCTTTTTTTTTGTTTTTTTCTTTTTTTTTAGCTGTCCGCCGCGGTGTTACCCGCGATCCCTCGGGAAAACTTCACTTCCCCCCGGGATAAAATATAGCCTATGTTCATCGGGGATAATGTAGGATTCTATTGGTGAAAGAATTTTTCAAATCGGTCCAGTAGTTTCGGAGCCTATTCAATTCAAACAAACAAACAAATCTTTCCTCTTTATTATATTAGTATAGGCGAGGTAGGGCTTCGAACCCACGACCTTCGGATCGAAAAAGATAGGTACAGTACGGCCGGCGGATCTAGACCGGTCTGAAGTTGCGCTGTGCGCAGGTTACCTCGCGTCTTACCACCTATTCGACCCTAAAAGTGACTACTGCGCAGCGTTGCGACGAACTTAACGCCGGTCTAGATCCGCCGGCCGTACTGTACCTACCTAGCAAACAAGTCTGTATCATATAAATTAAAATAATTATAATTTACCTTGAATATAACAGGGAGACCGTGTTGTTCGCAGAAAACCTTAGCTTCTTCTTTAGTCGTGATGGGGCCGTCAGTACCAGGGACGATTGGCACATCTGAAAGTTATAAAAAAATATTACTGAAGATATTTGGGTCCATTGAAGCCATTGAAATCGGCTTTATTGTACACCAGAAAAATAACATAAATTAAAAACAAACATGTAAAAATATAAAAATGTAAAATATGTGTGTGTGTTTTGCCATTTTTTCCATAAAAATAGGTGATAAACGCATGCGTTTAATATTAAATTTGTCATATCACACACCATTATTACAAACAAAAAATATATAAATAGTATATCAGTCATCTTAGTACCCATAACACAAGCTCTGCTTACTTTGGGGCTAGATGATGCTGTGTGAAAAGTCCAGCATTATTATTATTATTGTTTTTAGATTTTTATCCACTCGACTCAATTGAGTCGGTAATTTAATGATGAGCACGGGCCTAAGCCAAGTGCACATCATTTGATACACCTAATTGATCACGGGTTCCAGAGTTTTATGTCTGCACATCACCAGAGACGTCACTTTGCAAAAAGCGTACAATCCTACATGTGTTTAAAACGACTGCTTTTTGGAGTAATGCAAAAGTGTGCTTAGGCAGATCGAGCAGAGCAAGTGACTGGAAGAGTTGGTTTATTATTATTATTTTTTTACTACGTTAAATCTATACGAATAGAACGACACTATATGATGATTAATTTAATAAAAAATACTCACGATACGTAGGTCAGTGTTAACAGGTTCGATGTTGTCATTTAAATAAAATTATCAGTAATCTAAGTTTGTGTAGGTACAGTACGCACAATCTCTGTCTCTCTGAAGTTAGGTGCACTAAACGACTGCGCAGGTTTGGTAAGCGAGACAGCATGATGCAACAAACTAAGCGAGTGAGCGAGGCAGCTATACAACGCAATCTTCGTCTCATAAGTCATCAAAAATGGGTTCGTTTCGCTGTGAGTACCATACTAAACTTGATGCGTATACGTACTGGCATCGATAGCCGCTTTCCTTGCAGCGACTTTGTCACCCATCTGTTGCACGACGTAGGGCGAAGGTCCCACGAACCGCATCCCTGCGTTAATGACGGCCTGTGCGAAATCCGCTCTGAAACATTGTATTATTTAACTTAGTCGAAGTTTTCATTTAATTTATTTTTTCATACTTTATTCAGAGTAAAACACTAATGCGTACAGGAAACACTATCCGGTACAACGCTAAGAGGCGTCACTGGAGGAGGACAAAGCTCAAGCTGTAAGCTGGGAGCCTTTACCTTTCTAATAATAAGTAATAAACATTTCATGAATGGTCGTTGAGTTTCTTAAATTTTGTAGATATTATTCCAAGCAACTTTCTTAAAAAAAAAAATCTTTTACAATAACCTTCTCCTCACATTAACAAACAAAACAGAAAATAATTAGCAGAATCGGTCCAGCCCAGCCGTTCATGCGTGATGCGATGACCAAGAGAAATACCCCCATTTCCAGTTTTACGCGACTGCGTCAGAAGGAGTGTTTTTTTTTTCTATACATAAGATTTAATGTTACCGTTCTGATAGAAGACCATATCCCGGATGAACCGCATCTACGTCGTTCTCCTTCGCCACTCGGATAATCTCGGGGATGCTGAGGTATGCTTCAACTGGGGCGAGACCCTTGCCGACTATGTATGACTCGTCCGCCTTTTGTCTGATAAAATAAAATGGAACAGGGTCAAAAGTACCCTAAACCGACGAGCATGTATGAAGAATGTAATGAGAGTGAATGAGGCGAAAGTTGTGTGTCAGGATCGTAGCGACTGGAGATCCGTGGTCTCTGCCTGCCCCTTTGGGAAAGAGGCGTGACTTTATGTATGTATGTATGGAACAGGGTCAAAGAAGACCTTTGTTGGGTAGGTAGTTATTCTTCGATCATAGATATATGAACTTTTTGTCCAAAGTCGTGGGTTGGGTATACTCGTACAATAAACAAGAAAACCACCATCCTCCTAGTATAGTATCTACCTATGTACCTACCTATAATAAGTCTAACTTTTGTCTCTTAAGAAAAAAGTAAGTACTCCAAACTTAATTGTGCATGTTTTTTTAGGTGTGTTTGTGTATGTTTTTTTAGTTGATCTGTGTCCGTTATCTATGTATCTATGTAGAATATTTTAAGTGGCTTACAAACGTTTTGGCCTAGGCTGTTAGGTTGTAAGTAATTATTAATAAATAAATAAATAATTTGTTTTTCGATACTAATTAAACTAAGATAAAAAAAAATTAGGTAATATACCTTTTTTGCTCATAAATAGCATCTGAGACGCATTATGTTTATTACAAGTGAGAATGTCACAACACAATGTGTATTATTATTTATTATCAATATTGTTTGTGTGCCAAAGTCCATGTTACATCCTATAATCTCATCTACAAGGTGTACCGACTATTTCCGAAAATTCAAACAATTATTAAGACTATTATTCCTGAACGATTACAAAAGTACTTAAATATATACATCATCATCAAATTTAGGTAAGAGCTCAGCTCTTGGTGAAATAAATACTTACTACAAATAAATAAATAAATGTTTCAAAGTCTGAACGGTAGATTAATCTTATCTGCTTACTATATGTTGGGTTCAATATGAAGCGTCTTTAATTAAACTATCGAATTTACAGATATGAATAATAATGATCGCGTAAGGTATTGGTGTCAGTATGATGTGACGATATTAATGATAAAAAAACTTAGAAGGAAAGCAGTAAACTTAGTGTAACCTATAATTGTACAAGCCTATATAAAATGTATACTTAGTTCTAATTGTGCTAACTTGCTCTCTGTTCTTAAATGAGCAATAAATTATTTATTTATTATTCGGCGACATTTACGCACCTATCCGTGGCCTTGTTTAAGACCTCTCGAGTGCAGGTGGTTGGACAAAGAGGGCATCAAAGTAGGTGTGCCATACTTTGAGAGAACGCATTGGATGAGGTTGGGTGTTTAGAGGACCACAATTAACATCTTGCCTTTATAGGGTTTCCTTCCAAGGGGTTTATTCATCGTAGAAAACTAATATTTGTCAATAAAAGTAAGCATACCTGTGCATTTGCAGTTTGTCCTGTTCGCTGTAGATAGCGACAGAACGGATGCCTAGCTCGGTACATGCTCGGAACACTCTGATGGCGATCTCCCCTCGATTCGCGACCAGCACACTTCTTATAGGCTTGTACTCTACTTTCTTGGAGTCCTGGAAAAGAAATAGTTCTATGTAGTTATAGTATTCCACGTAGTCGATCGATTGAGTCTATGAACAATTCGAATTTCGCGCAGAGAACGCGCTAAACGTTCATTTGCCTAAGACTTCAAACATCACCACCAAATCCTGATAATCATTACGTCTTATCAGAGGCTGTAAAGACAATAGCACAGCGGTTATCGCTCGTCCAATAGTGCTGTGTTTTGTTATCTCATTAACACGTTCAATGCCACCAACTCGCCTCGCGACTCGCGAGTCCATGTAAATTTTATCCCAGTGCCGGCGCGGCGGCGACTCGAGTAGCGAGTTCAGTGTATTTGGGTGATATTCTACCCTGAAATGTAAGTGGCACCTATAAAATAATGAAAATTGTAGTGCCATTGAACGTGTTAAGTTCACGTGTCTTAGTGACCAACCTGGTGACAAGAGTTTGTAGGCCTCCGTCATGGAATTACGACTTAATAGCTGGAACCAACGTATAACATGTTACCAATACCCTAAGCGTGACTGTGGCTACTACATGTATTAGAAATATCACGCGCTTAAAGGTACCTACCGTAAATTCATAGAAAGATTTGCTGCATATCATTCTAGTCCCAATTTTTCTTTTTATCTCGAGGGCATTTATAATCCTATCAAATAGATAGCATTTTACAACAATGAACCTTTATCAGCTTATCGGTGATAAGGCGTAAAATGAATCGCTCTATTCTATATAATAACACTTTAGTTATGTAATTTACCACTTTATGTTTATAAGCTTATAATCCTGAATTATTTTGACAGATAAGTGTTGTTTTGACGATGTAGGTGTAGGTACCTATTACAAGCGTAAACACGAATTCTAGATAGCATAGTTGATAAGCGGTCGTTGTGCTTTGCTTATGCGAAAGAAAACATAAGTTATTGCGGTGTAGTGTAACTGACTTGATTTTAGTAGATTAGGTACTTGTCAACTAAGCAACATTTTCAGATATCGCCAAATGTATGGTCGATCGCTTAAGTAGCTTCAACAACTACGCAAATAGGCCTAAACAGTTAATATTAACTCACATTTGCCTGATAATGCTAATCAGCGCAACGCGACGTTTACAAATGAATTAAATAAATGTTGTAGTCAAACCATTGAGCTAGGATACTACAGAGTTTCAATCTGACATATTTGTCAGATGTCCGCGCCAAAACTCGGCGCACGCTACGCACTGGGCCGAGTTTTTGTTTTTGCGTACAAGCGACATTGTACAAGTGAGATAACATCTACATTCGAGCAAATGTCATCAAAGAACGGTGCTCGCGCATTTTTTTAGTGTTGTCAGTTAGAGATTGTGACTCTTTAGCACCCTAGCTCAATGAGTCAAACACAACAGAAACTTTTCTTTATTAGTTGACAGATTCTTCATAATATGATATGTCGTAATTATGATAAGTCTAGTAGTAATGTATGCAGCAATCTTGCTTATAGATCGGTCTATCCATTACTATGGATGGCCCGATCTATAAATATAGCATGCGTATAAGAAGGAGCGTAGCCTATCAGGGGGCAAAACAGGAGCAGGACTTCTCCAAGGTACGGTTGATATTATCTCAGATCTGAAGATGTCAGCAAACGAAATCAGGAAAATATATTCATGATGGCTTTGACAAAGGCGTTTTCGGTATATTCCATTAAGAACTTATGAAAAGGTGCTCTAAACTTGAAACAGTTGGGTTACCCTAACATCACCAAGAAATAACCAGTGTTCAAGATAACACGCTCGGTAAGTAGTTTACCCAAGAACGACATTGACCCAACCCTTCTATTGGTAAACTATTACACCACACCTGTTTTCGTACCCATAAATCAGCTGTCAAGAATAATGTGTAATGTAGTGTACATAATATATGTTGGTACCTTTCTTATCAAAGATAATCTATTTGAATAACATTACTGTAATGGTAAAGATTAGCTAGTAGCTTAGTAATCAGCTACGAAAGACATTCCAAAACGATATAGATAAAATAAACATTTCATGCTATATATGTCTGTGTGTGGGGCTTTTCTTCGCATAATTATCATGGAAATCGATCGTCTTAAAAACCTCTTACCTACTTCTTTTTTAAGTAGGTACTTAGGAATAATCATTCTTTAAGTTGTGCAAGTTTGTACTTCAATTACTTGTACAGAAACCCTTGAACGGATTAGTGTAGGTTTTATCCATGTATCACGCAGTCACGCGAGACAAGCGTTACCTATACAAAGTAAAAGAACAGTATCAACCTATAGTACGAGTACCTACAGTATCTTCGATAGTAGGTATAGTAGTATAAAATAACCACAGATAATAACACTTACCGAAGAAGCAGTTCGACTTCTGCCGGAGCTCCATGCTTGAAACTGTGAGGCGGACGCTCGGAGAGCGAAGCGAGCTTTCAAAATCTGCATTTTGCACTTACACTTAAAAAACTAATAAAAAAACGTAAGAACTATAAAAAACTTAAAAATAAAACACTTTGAACTATTTCATTGTGTCACTACAAAATTGTGAAACTGGATTTGTGAGGGCTTCGTTCGTGTCGTTCCGTTTTTTCGGTTTTTTATCTGTAACAAGAAAAAATTAAATACTTAATACATATATCACATTTAGGAATTAAATTAATCGTGTGAAGGGTTCATTTGTGTTCACTTGGCTATATTTCTTGTACTAATGCTTAAATCACAACACATATCGAAATATTTACAAGTAGAGTCATAGCGGTATGACAATAAGTACTTACAATAAGTATGATTTTAATCTTTTATCATTTTAAATGGAATCTCTTTCTTATTAGACGTGTAAGGTACCTTAAATTGTTGAGACAATTTAGCAATCTGCATTTGCAAGCAAATAAGTTAGGACAAAAAGGACATATAGGTTAAAATCAATGTGCCCTAACTGTTGCCTAGATGACATTAAGTGGTATTTGTATTTGTTATGCGTGAACCAGATACTACTTTATTGTAGCATGCAAATAAAATACCTGCCTATTCATAATACTAAACAGTTTATTTTCGAAAATTGTTGTTGTTTAGTAGGTCGGTATATTATTTTCCATGGCCAACGATTGTGGCCTGGGACGTTAAATGCGACTACGGTTTTCATTTTCTATTTACGAGTGTCACCTAAATTCCAGGGTAGATATCACCGAAATATGTACACTGAACTCGCCACGCGACTCGCGAGGCGGCGGCGGCCGGCACTGGGATGAAAACGTGGACCATCAATACGAGTCGATGGCATTGAACGTGTTAACAACAAAACCTCAAAGAAAAAGGCGTGTTTTTATAACTCGTTAGAGATAAAATAAACATAATTCAATTGCCAATTACTTCTAGATTTATTAGGTTAACTTATGCGATGTATTAGGTCAAACAAAAGTGCCCATAACGGGAGAGCATGGTAAGGCTAGGGTCAGGCAGGTTAGTAGCAATGGAAATACATGAACTTACCCCACACCTACGCAAAAGAAGCGTAGGTAATTTTAGAATTAGTAATTATAATGTTCTAAACCAGATTCTGCGAATGTTTTTAGTAGTTAGCTTCCATTGCAATAAACGCAATCGATGAACAAAACTTACAAAATGTATTATGGTTCAGATACAAAACAAACAACATTATCAGAAAGATTTTTGGAACCAAAACAAGCCGGTTTCATCAGCGCTTTACGAACTGATAAGATGTTGCTTATTTGTTTAATTTGAAGAGTTATATCGTCAAGACTAATAGGTACCTACAGCTAGAACTTGACTGTAAAATTTGTGGATAGGAAATTTAAAGAAAATTTCTCAAGAAGTACCGTACCTGCTTACACAAAAATTTGCTTAGCTGCTGTGGATTTCTGAATGTCGTATTTATCTCTCTATACCTACTTGTGTAAATAGTATTTTACACAAGTCAAGAGAAGATAATTTTTTAAACTCTAATTTATTAGGCTTGTTGCAGCTGAATCAACAAACACTAGCTAAACTTAAATAGAAAAAAATCAAGCTCATTAGCTCTTTCATTAGTAATAGAAACAAGTAAACCGCGTCAAAAAATATACATAGGTACTTAGCTAAATATTACCATAATGCTAAGCCGACCTCGAGACGACGAAATCTAACCTTGGCTTGTGAAATCTGCAAAAAGCTAGACAATATCTCGAGCACTTGTTCAAATTACTGTGGTTGGTATAAGTAAGTAATAAGCATACCTAGGTAATTACATTAAAATTCCAAATACTACATGATCAAAATACAACACAATACCTACGTATCACAGTAGTATCAAACATCCTAAAACAATTTTGTTTTAATAATGGGACGAGATCGCGTAAGGTTTTGGATAATATTCGAACTATTAATCGTGACCACGATCGGTACAACCCGATCGAAACGTCGAGGTAAGATCGAATATTATCCAAAAACCTTTATGAGATCTCGTCCCGTTATTAAAACAAAAGTGACTTTAAATCGTGCGAGTTTAAAAAGAAAATCTTAAAACATGATGAGGTTACCTACACTACATAGTTTATTGCGTCTCAATTTTGGTCTCGTGTCGTGATCAAAGTACATTGTACAATATACAGTACATTTATTATAGAACGTAGCATAAATCTATATACATTTTGTACCTACATTTTACCTGATGGATGGATTGTGTAAAGAATGACATGAGTAAGAAAGGAGTGAGTGTTGAGATGACGGCTGATAGAGGAGAATGAAAGAAGAACACATGTTGTGCCGACCCCACGTAATGTGGGAAAAGGGCAGGAAGATGATGACCTACATTTTACCTGTATTTTATACTAAGTGTACAACCTACTACGGTTTGAAGAACTGAAAAGGTTCTTGGCATAAAAAGGGAATTACACTTACACGCTTGGGCATAATTCAGTGAGCTCAAGGCGTTTAGACAAAAAAATATTTTGAAAATTACCCAAGTTTTTGCAAAAAATTATCATAGTTCAAACATGCCATTCATTTCGTCCATAATAATTTATTTGTCCTAAGTATATTGTTTTTTGTTCTATTATTTCACTTACAATGTTTATGAAATAAATTTATCTTATCTTATCTCATTAATCATTGAAAACAAACTACAAAATGACGAATAACCACCATTATTCAACATTAGATTTTATTTTTGTACTTAGGCTATTTTGATTCATCGCACGTGGCAAACGTTGGGAAATAAACGTTGATTCAATAGAGCAGGGAGCTGATACCTTACAATAGGCTAATTGAATGATGATACAATGTTTTGTAAACAAACGATAGAACCCATTATTCATGAGCAATGTGTGTGTGAACTTGGAAACGATATACAAAATTTACATTGTGTTCTGTGCAATATTTAAATTAAAAAATCACACGAAGTGTAGCCCTAAGGTAGTAAAGTAATTGATCTGTTTATCAATTATGAGATGTGATCGCGAAAGTGTAAAAAAGACTAAGTAAGTTTGTATGAGCTGTAACTAGAAACAAATGTGTTCCAAAATGCGAATCGCACACAATTTCGATCTGAAATTTCACAATTGCGCTTCATGGTAGAGATAGTTAATAAAAGCGCCAACAGGATCGGATAAGCGTTTTGAAATTCTTCAGTAAATATTGCCATGCATTGTTTACAGATGAACAAAACGATACTGTTAATGAGCAAAACGTAGTCATGATTGGTTTTAGTTATCGCTATCTCGCACTAAATTACAGCAATTAGTGTGGAAACGATTTGTTGCGAGTGCCCACTTCGTGGTGTTGCAATTTGCAAGTACCTATGGGAGGTTACGTAGGTAATGCACGAAATAGAATTCAAAAGTTTTTATAAGTTCATTCAAATTAAACTTCATCAAGGCTAACAGTAAAAAATATAAGGAGGACGCATTAGCTCAACGTAGTTGGACATTTAATTATTACAACAAACTCATAATATCGTTTAATACTGTTACAGACAGTTCAGAATCATACTAAAACTATTATCCTAACAGTTTACCTAAATGTTAATTTTTTTTATGTGTTTGTTATTTATTGAAACAAAACGAAAGCTCATTCCATATAACCGACGTAATTAAATCAAAATGTAATCACATTACGATGAACAAATGAAACCCTACAACCATAATCAACTTTAGCAGTGATATGGAACCAGCAATCAAATGAAGCCTGAACAAGAACAATACTGGCGATTGTCTTGCTTTTATATGGCCCATTCAAAGTTTCTTAAGTAATTCTTAAATACGAGAAGGCAATATCAAAGAGTCTTCTTCTTCTTGCCCATCCCACTAAGTGGGGTCGGCACAACATGTTTCTTTCTTCCATTCACCCTATATCACTCGTCATATCAGAACTCACTTCTTTCATTAACATATCCGCATTCACACAGTCCATCCATCTTTTCTTAGGCCTACCGGTATATCCATCCACATTCATACTCATCACTCGTCGTGTTATATGACTCTCATCTAGAGGATTCGATCCCGGCCCTTATTTCTAATCCCGGGATTTCGGGTTTCACTACAGCCAATCTCGGGATCCCGGGATAGTCCCGGGATTGTATTGTAATGAAAAGTGGCAACAAAAAGTCAGTAAACCGTGTCAAAATTCTAATTCATATTCTCAAAAGTCAGTTTTTAATATAAAAATTCTTCAATGAGTCAGTCAAACAAAATTAGAAGTACTTCAAACTTATTATTCTTGTCGTATCTCTTTCAGGTAGATCACTGATGGTCTTGTAGTAGCTTTGATCCTAAGGTCGGTTCTCAAACGGTGAAGCAAAACATCGTGAGGAAACCAGCATGTCGTAGAACCTAGAAAGGTCTTCTTCTTATCGGGTCACTAGTGACAGGTGGTGTATAGTGACAACTTGTGACAGGATTATAAGTGTGCTTTGAAGAGGCTCCTTTCGTGCACTTGACCCCATGTTTTCAAAACTTTTTGGATTTAACGACATGACGGTTTCATCACTATGTTGTCCTTTACTGTTTGAGTGTACTGGCAGTTGGCATAGTCAACATACAATAAATTTTTGATACAATAACTAATTAGTGCACGACTTGATTCAAACCCGCAGCTTTTCGGAAGACAGGGACGCTCCCACTAGACGACCAGTGCTCCAAACTTCTTCTAAAATAAACAAACTAGGCTTTTCAGTAAATTATTTATAAAACCAACTACCTCAACTTTCAGAAAATCAACTTAAAGGTGCTCGTAAATGGGCTACTTTTTGGCAATTTCTTGCTGCAATGGTATAGCCAAGTTGCCGATTATATCTCGAAACACAGTGCAATAAATACTGTAATATTGCAATATAGCCCGGCGATATTGTCAAGATATTTCTTTAACAAATATTCAAATTGCAAATGCCTAGCTGGCTAGATTAGATTGCAAATGATTTATCCCGAGTTGCAAATATACTGAGCTATATTGGTCAATAAAAATTGCCAGTAAGATGCCATTTTTGTAGCCCGTGTACAGGCTTCATAAGAGGTTAACCCATAACGAAAACTATGTTTTATGCTCCAGAGTTTATTAAGTTCGTACTTACTTTGAATTAAATTGAAATCAAAGAAATAACAATGCATCTAACGTTTCACGCAAGTTTTACTGACTTATTTAAAGAAAATTGTAATCCCGAAAATACCGGGATTTGTTAAATTGAATCCCGGGATTTTCGGGACTCAAATACGACCGGGATCCCGGGATCCCGAGATTCGGGATCCCGGGATCGAATCCTCTACTCTCATCCCTCGTCATGACATTCCCATACCTCGCCAACCTTCCACTTCTCAATTTGTCAGTCACTGGCGCTACTTTCAAACTTCCCCTGATGTACTCATTCCTTATCTTATCCATTCTAGTTGATCTCAGCAAGATCAAAGAGTAATAATTGCTACGAAATACGTAAATATGTTCAAATGTTTGTAGAGGCTTTCCGAAGTTTATGTTATTTCGCTAATGCGAAATAACATTTTTGTGTACGCCTCTGTCAATCTGAGCAAATGTTTACTGTCTTGGGAATACTATCGTGGATCATGATCCTATTTATTGGCCAATGGAATTTAAAATCTGGATAAAAATTCTTAATCCTATTTTGCCTCCCGCTGCAGCAATACAAAAGAAGGTACAAAAGAAGGTGTAGGTGTCGTTATTCTATGAGTTAGTCTGAGCAAAACCCTAACATATTGCCAAAACACTTTGCCTAAACGGTGTGAACGCACGAACGCGTTTGTGGACATTCTTAATAGGACATAATTACCCCTACGGGATTGAGGCGTGATGTTATTTAGGTCATTGAAAGAGGCCTAACAGAAAAAGCCTCACCTTCAATTAAGTCTTCAATCAAAGCTCAAAAATCAAAGCTTTGGTCTGCTTCGTTAGCAAACCAACAGATGTAGTTAACTAGCTAGCATTCACTAGTTAGGCAACAAACATGCAACACATGGAGCTTAATTTGGCAACGTTGCACAACAGTTAACGTTGCCAGAGATACGCAACACGATAAATGTTTCATACGTTCAGTCTGTGACATACATGGTGGTTTATAGAGACGAGAAGTGTTGCTGTCTACTTCGGAGGACACCAAACTCGCACAATTAAAATTCATCATGACCACGGTCGGTGTAAGCCGATCGAAACATCGAGGCTTTCTGTGGTCGAGAAAAGGTAAAAATGCGAATATCTAAAAACCTAAGTATAAGTACATATGTATACGCGATCTGTCCCGTTATTGTCATCATCATTTGCCTGCCCTTATCCCGCTCATGCGGGGTCGGCACAACCTGTTCTCCTCTTCCACTCTCCTGTCTCTGTGTCAACTCTTTTCTTTTCCATATCTTCTTTCACACAATCCATCCATCTTTTCTTAGGTTTACCTCTACTCACAATCCATCCACATTCATTTCCATCACCCTTTTAGTTACATGACTTTCATCCCTCAGTTAAAAACATAGGAACAATATTTTTTGTATTTTCTCCAAGAATTATCAGCCGTGTAAAAAGTGTAGTAAGAACAAAATGTTATGCAGCAATTGTTGCTAAGTGAAGAAGGCTTTAGGCGTACCACATTCGAAATTTCAATAGTGACTCAAGCTTCACATAATATAGACAAGCACTGTCCTATCGAAGTAAAAGGATTACGTTGTCTGTTGGCCAACACTGCCAATGCCGGTCATTGAACTTGCTGTTGATTATGCTAATTCAAGACTAACGAACTCGGATACCGGTTTCGTAATTTTAAGCATGTTAGCGTGTCAACTAAACTTACCAGTAAAGCTACAATTTTTAGAAAAAAAAACTTGTATTTCGACGATGAACATGAACATCGAACAGTTTCAGTCCAAAAGGTACCTACTTATGTAACCAACCTAACTCTAAAATGTACCTATTAATTCAAATGTAATTTTATTTTCAATAGATAATAGAATTTCAAAACAAAAATAGATAAACTTTGCAAAGTCATGCAAAATTTTATTTTCAGAGCGTAAACTTTGGCAGCAATGGAATTATGCAGCTCTTATTATTGCAATGCAACCGTGTCATTCTGTCCCATTCAAAAATAATACCTATGTAAAGCAATGGTAAGTGGACTTAATGTAAGAAGCATTATGCAAATTCTCCGCATGTGCATTGCCGACGACTGTGTACAGTCACCAACGAAAGTTGATTAACATTGATGTTTCACAAATCTGAATATTTCCGAAATCAAAATTATGACTAAAATTTTTACTAATATTTGAAGATAAAGTCTTGGTTCATAATAATTTTCCAAGAAAACCTAATTTTTTGTTAGTTATTTAAAACCAAAGCCATTTTAAAAAGTCCGACTGTTTGTTGCTGACTGTACCTACTTACTATGTATTTTTATTCCAATCATGTAGGTAACTATAATCTCGTGAGTAATTTATTCGCGACATTGTAAACAGATGTACCTACTAGGTAAAGGTTATCAACAACTTGTATCCTTTGGAGCATTTCAGATACTTAAGTCTCAAGATATTCCAAAACAAATACGCTACCGCAGGTATCACCTGAAAAGAGCCTACACGGAAGAATTTAAACCAAAACGATTTGCCAAAAAATGCGTCGTGTAAATGAAACGCTCGTTTACTGTAAATGCTTTCAAAATGTATTAAGAACAACATAGGAGGAAAATTGGAAAGGAGAGGTGAGGATTAGTTACATGAGCCAAGTGATTAAAAAGGTTGCTGTCATGTTGTATAAAGAAGTAAATGAGGCTGCTGGAGATAGCTACGTGGAGAAGGATGGATCAGGTCGAACCCTTATATATTAGAAGAAGTCGCTGGTTAGAAGCGATGTAAACAAGTACCTACCAAAAATGTGTCTCGTTTCGAAGTGTTTATTGACCAGACAGACCACTAAATATTGGTCTTGTCGAGACTATGTGATGACTTTGACCATTATTGATCAATGTTAAAGCAACAAGCAGACATCCTATGATCTACTATACAAAGGTTATCTACTTGATGACCTGCCCATGTTATCAATTACCTACCCTTCGTAGCATAGAATTATCTACGTGACCGTGCGTTTAACCAAATTGGATGACTATAAAAAGTGTTTTTGTCTATTACCTACTATGAAAGATAACCAGTAAGTTTCTCCGGCAAAATTATATTGTAGGTACCTATGCTGCCAAGATTAGTTGATACTATAAATATGTCTCTATTTATAGATACTTCATGAATTAAATGATTGCTCATTGAAAAAGATCATGTTTGTTGGCGATGTAATTGAAGCTTTTGCAATTGAGCATGCAAGTGGTAATGATACAAATTAAACTGCATTTTATTGCGAAGGAAAAAACGCGTATTGCATTTCAAAAGAGGTCGAACGAAAAAAGAAAAAACAAAGGCAAAAATGAAGGAACGCATTTTTTACCTTAAAAGTGAATCCAAGGTTAAACAGGACAACACAAACACGTCCGCACACTACAAAAACCAACACGCAACTGAGCCGAGCTTATGTGAAACAGGTCGCGGTGTCCTCTAAGTCTTATCAGCTAGGTTCAATGGCAAACGATGATGACTTGTTAAGTGTCACGCAAACAGGAGTTAGATGAGCGTGATTTGCAGACTCATGACGTTTTGACATAGTTTTGATTCACCTGAACTGCCGTAGAACTGCACCCGTCGGCGCCGGCGCCATCATCGGTGGGCACAACTAAGTGGCATGATAAACCTATCATCTACCTAATGTTTATTTTACACTTGAACGTCATGAATGTCTTATATGATTACCAGTTAATGTAGATGGAGTGATGATTGGTGATACATAATTGAGAACTTTACGCACCTAGGTAGTGCGTAAAGTTCGCAAGATGACTGATGAATCTACCTATTTACTAACGCAACCTAGGTCTACTGGTGGGTCTGCTTACTAGTGGTTGGTATCACTGCGTTCAACGATATAAAGTAGCCCACTCTTTAATCCAGGATATAAGCTACTTCATTTTCTTCTTCATTAGGTAAGCTAGCTTTCTCTACCTTGAAAGGCAAATCAATTTTTTATTGCGGCGTCTTAGAAGTCGTAACCTTTTGAATTCGGTATTAGGTAAAGTAGAAGTTGCGCTGTGCGCAGGTTACCCCGCCTCTTACCACCTATTCGACCCTAAAAGTGACTACTGCTCGGGCGTTGCGACGAACTTAACGCCGGTCAAGATCCGCCGGCCGTACTTTACCTATATTTATTGGCCTAATGCCGGCCATACACACTACGGTCTACCGGAGAGGTCCACCTGTGCAGGTATGCCTGCGCAGGTAGACCGGAATGTGTGTGGGAATAGACCTGTACAGGTTTTTGAACCTGCACAGGCGACCGGCGCAAGATCGAAAATCGATTCTTTCGAGTGACACCGTACGGTAAACTGAAGACCGCTCCGATACACCGGAACGTCCTAACGTCACCAGCCGAAAGCTTGACCTAGTATAATTATAGATACATTTAAAAAAAATTAATTGGTACCTACCTACATCGGAAATAAGCGACATTATTGCTAGGCAATAGGCACCTACTTAACTCAAAGAGTAGTTACCAGGTAGGTAATATCTACTACTAACAAGTGAGAGAAACTCACAAACCTTGATCCACATAGAATGAGTTAAATGATTGTAAGTAGGTACCTACCTACCTACTACATAATCAGTGGCTATAAAATGTATCTACCTAGATTAGGTACTTACCTGCATATTACCCGTAAACTCGGGTAGTCGTAGGTACCTACCTACCACACATTATGTAGGATTAAAGTGAGACCTACCTAACCTATCTACTTACTCTAAAAAAAGGTAGGTGCAGATAATATTTAGGTTTTTACTACTTATTCTTCAAAATAGTATAGTTGGACTTCATTGAAGAGCATAGTGTTAGTAAATAAAAAGGTAAGTATTGAGATTTTTCCTCAAACAGTCGTTCTAGTCTAGAACGTATTTTCCTTTGATTTACCTACTCATTCAATTTTGATTACAAAGAATCATAGTATAAATAAAATACAACTCACCCAGATATGTTTTTGATGAACTATTGTCTAAATTTATTTTCGTAGTTTTTCGAAATGATTACACAAGCCGATCAACTCAAATCAGCATAGCAGCGAGCGCGAGCGATGTTATCTTTTCTGAAGTGAGACTACTGACATGACTGACTGACCTGATATGACACATGACAGAAACTGACTTGACTAGTGTAGTGATGTCGTGACTTTCAACAATCATCGTCTGCTTGTTCTATTTTCAACATGGAAAATAGTTCGATTGTAATTACTAATGAAGCCTTAGATACTTGGCAGGAGATTTGGAAAATGGAATGGGGGAGTATTGAAGAATAGAGTAATTCCCAACTCGTACCACAAAATCTTGTACCAAATGGTACGAGTTGGGAAATCTAAAAATATGATTATTTTCGTTCCCAACTCGTACCACTTTTACAAAATTGTGTTTGGTACAGTCAACGACAAATAATGCAACTAATAAGTTAAAAGTAAAATGACATATCATTTTCATAACATTATTTATTCAAAAAAAACTGTAACATAATTATATCAACTAAACACAATATTATTAATTTAAATTATTCAGCGTATACAATTGATAGAAGGACTTGACGCAAAATTTAAAAGCCCCATCACATAAAACTGAATAGTTTGTATTTGTCAATAAAGTTTTCAAACTTTTACTTGCAAAAATTATAATTCTATGAACGTTCGCAAAATCCGCGAATAAAAAACTGTTGAAATCAGGTGGCATGATAACTTCATTAACGTTTGTGAAGAGGGGACATGCCACCTGCAAAGTTACTATGTTAAAAGCAAACCCTTTGTAAACACTTTCCTTAGATTTTACCGAGAAAAACATAATAGGACTAAGACTAATTATTAAGTTTATTTATTTATTTACACAAAACACAAATGGACGTTGGAATGGAAGTTGAGTGTACTTAATGACTGAATTCAATAAAAATCTAAAAGTGGTACGAGTTGGGAACGAAAATAATCATATTTTCTAATTTACCAACCATTTGGTACAAGATTTTGTGGTACGAGTTGGGAATTACTCGAAGAATATTTCTCATTTGACGAAAGATTTCTGTTGGAGTTTTGAAGAAAACAACGCCGTGTTTTGTTCTAAACCAGTGACAGGAATGACTAACTGACTGACGAATGAATTTATACAATTATTCCTACTTGACATTTTTTTTAACCTTTATTTTTCCACTGCTGGGCAAAGGTCTCCCCCATATCCTTCCAACCATCCCTGTCCCGGCCCATTTCCCACCAGCCTTCCTCAAAGGTATCGAGATCGTAACGCCAACGTTTCTTCGGCCTGCCCCGGCTGCGTCGCCCATCTGCAGGCACCCATTGTGTGACGACCCCTGCCCATCTGTCTTCGTTCATACGGCTGACGTGGCCAGCCCAACTCCATTTCAACTTGGCTGTCTTGTCTCCGACATCTGCGATCCCGATCTTTGCGCGTAAGGTTGTTTTGCGGACTCTATCGATCCTCTTTACCCCCAGAACGCTTCGCTCCATGGCTCGTTGGCATACCTTGAGCTTGGACTTCTTTTCGACTTCTTTATCTTGCCGGTTCTGGAAGGAGACTATCTGGCCCAGATAGGTGTACTCTTCGACGTAGTGTAATTCATGCCCATCTACCTTGATCTTGTGTTTGGTGCTGTTGGTCATGATTTGTGTCTTTAACCGATTCATCATTACCTAGTCCAACCTTAATCTCTGTTTAGAGGCACTAAACGGCCGAAATCGGGCGTTTAGAGTCTGAACCGAGTTTAGCGTTGATCTGCGATGAATTTTTGCTGGTGAAATCCGATTGGAAACTTTGATCTTAGTTTAAGCCTTCAACTGAGTTTAGCTTCGTTGATCCGAGATTAACTGAAACGGTGAAATTCACCCTAAGTAAATCATTCGAATACGAGTATTAATTGAAATTGTTGGCGTACAACTCTATTCATAGAGAATGTCACCATTATTTTAATGTCAATGTCAAAAAAATTCTTCACAAAATGTTGCCAACTCAAAAATTACTACAACATTTTTGGGTAACTGTAATTCTTGTGTACAAGAGAATAGTGACAAACATTTAGTTAAAAAGTACATGTACAAAGGCGAGCTTAACCCTTAAAGAGTTTTCTTTCTACCAGCAACCTGTAGTTAGTTTATGTATGAATCTGAATTTTAAACTAAAAATCGAATAAAACGAACTGAATGAAGAAAATTTTATTATACAATGTGACTAGTAGTATTATTGTCAAACAGGTTCGAGGCGCAAGAGCTACTATTATTTTACTACTGGTTCTAAAGACCATTTATTTTGACGTTTTTAGGATCTTTTGTAAGAATAAGTTGGAATTACTAAATTTTTCGAAGGAGAATTTAGGGAGGTCAAAGAAAATTATACTTTAAGGAGAGGAGGAGGTAGAGGAGGAGAAGAAAGAGAGCCGTTGATTAATTTTTGACGGATCAAGAGATTTTAAAGAAAATCGTGTAGAGGGAACTCAAATTATGTCGAGTTTATTGCTCCGAAAAGATCTAAAATACTGTTGCAGAACTTGCTTGAATGATTTGTCAACCAAAATGTATGATTTATTCGAAGAGAAGAAAGACTCCCCCAATGTGTCTGAAATTCTATCTATGTTTACTAATATACTGGTAAGTCTCTATCAAAAGCTGACTTGTTTCTAGTCTTCGCAAGACCCTAAAACAAACAATGTCTCAGCCCTCTGCACCAATTGCCTACTACTGATTGACAACAATAATTGGCAGCATTCACTGCCACACTGCTTGCTTTCAGGGATGAAAGAGGGATTGTGGCAGAACCACTTTACATCCCTAATAAAAAATCGACAGCACTTGACAATCTAGTATACTAATAATATAAATGTGAAAGTAACTCTGTCTGTTTGTTAACTTTGCACGCCCAAACCGCTGAACAGATTAGGCTGAAAATTGGCTTGGATTGTATTCCATGGAAAGACATAGGCCACTTTTTATCCCAATAAAATACCGAGAGCTAAGCTATTTCTCTATATTTTTTCAGGTGCACTCCGAAGACATGCTTCCGAAAAACTTATGCAGCAGCTGCTATAATTGCCTCATAAACTTCTATGACTTCAAGAAATTAGCTGAGAAAGTGGACTTACAACTACATCATTACTATGACAATTTTATACCAGCAGACCAGTCCGCTGATGTTGAATTTGAGCTGCCGTTAAAGAATGAAGTTGGCGATTCTGATGAGTTTGAGATTGAATTTGACCTTAACACTATAAAGACAGAGGAGAATTCACTGGAGAATGATTGCATCTCAGAATGTTCCTATCCCACAGAATTCAAGTTAGAAACTAAGAAAACTGTGCAAAAAAAGCAGTATTACAAGTGTCCTGAATGCCAGAAAAAGTTTATAACACAAGATAAACTTCAACGGCATCTGCTCACACATAAAACCCATCTGTCAAATGAATCGGAACCTGTCAAATGTGTCATTTGCTCAGCTACCTTCCCATCAGCAAACTCCCTCGCTGCCCACACCCGTAAACATGTACCTAGAGGCAGGGTACTATCCTGCCAGCATTGCAGCAAAGTTTTCAAAAAAACCAGCCACTTAAAAAGGCATGAGGCATCTCATGATGTTAATCGCAAATACAAATGTACTCTATGCACTAAAGGGTACCATTTGGAAAGTCAGTTAGCCGAGCATATGTATAAACATAGTGGTGTTAAGCCTCATCCGTGCCCGATATGCCCTAAAGCGTTTTCACATTTATCCACTTTTAATAATCACTTAAGACTGCATACAAGAGGGAAACCCTATCTCTGTCCGACGTGCGGCAAAGGTTTTGATTCTAGTACTAATATGAAGCAGCATGTTAAAAGGCACCTTGGTTTGAAGGATTTTGCTTGTAATTTGTGTCCTTGGAAGTTTGTAAGTGCTGGTGAGTCTATTCCTTTTTCTGAAAACAATGAAAAACTAAATGTTTTTAGTTATTCAGATGTTTAAGTGTAATTGAGTTAAACACATCTACATAATTTATTTCTACACTACAGTGGTATAAAAAATATCTTAGTATGTTACTTAATGAAAAAATCTGAAAAAATCACAGAACAGAAAAGAGGTCTTTCTGTGTTCTGTAGAAAAAAATTATATGATGGGTCAACCACATTGAAAGGATAGGAGGCAAGACCGGATGAGACTAGCTCGTAATCGGAACAAATGGCATAATATAATGGAGGAGGCCTACGCCCAGCAGGGGGCGGACACGGGCTGAGAATGATGATGATGAAGCAAGTTCATAGAGCGCAATAGTACGCAGTTTAATACACAGTATGGTACTTACTATATCACATTTAAAGCGCTACAAAAATATCTGGACCGGTGGCCAAAAGAGGAACTAACGACGCCATTTTGAAATGTCAATCTGTCTGACATTAGTTTCCAGTTGCCATATCCGCCATTGCTTGTTTGCTTGGTGTGTTTTTTGCTCGGTGATTTGGTCCCTTGCTTACCCACTTTGTTGTGATTTTTTTTTGGCAACACCAGATGCCATAGACATTTACTTTCTCTATGCCAAATGCGATAGCAGCGCCTCCCTCACCGGAACAGATATCCTTGTGGGACTATAGTCACTTACACCATATTTTGTCATTGTTTCTTCATGAGACACCCTAAATAAAACCTCTTAATTTTCAGGTGCTTTAAAATCACACAAGAAGACGCACACAGGCGAAAAGCCATACAAGTGCAAGCATTGCCCGGCCACTTTCACAGCGACACACTCTCTTAAGATACACACACTCAAGCATCTTGGACATAAGCCGTTTCAATGTGAAACCTGCCCTATGAAGTAAGTAAAAGAAATACTATCCCCAACGCACGGAGTTGAGTAACTTCTGAGGGAACGTCTACCTTGGATTGAATACAGCAGACGTGATCCTGTATCGTTTCGTTCATACGCATATCAGTATACCAAAATGAAAAATCCATTGATGCATGTGGATTCGAACTAACTTCTTTTGAATGAATGAAACGTTTATATATTTTTTTTCTCTCTCTATATCTGCTATCGGCTCGTTAGCCATGATCAGATTTGTTCCGGGGGGACGAGATTTAGGAGCAGCTCCATTGAGCTGCCCTAATAATTGTGGTTGAACTTTTCAGTTTCTTTGATCTAGGTTGAGTTTATATTTATATTGAACGAAACTTTTATCATATGAATTGTAAGTCGTTTATGGGCCAATATGGTTTCCCTATTTAACTTTGTCAACGTAGTTGTTAAACGCTCCTAAGATAAACATCTCGTCTCGACGACCTCTGTGGCGCAGTGGGCGAAGGCGACGCAAAAAATTACGGGTTCGATCCCGGCGGCTAGACCAATGTTTGTATGATCTACAAATATTTGTCTCTGTATTTACAAAAAATAATTATTGTAGTAAGTATATCAGTCATGTAGTAGGTACCCATAACAGTAAGTTTTTTGTACTATAAGAGCATCTAAACTTACTTTGACGAGCCTATATTTTCTTTGACTGGCTCCTCACTGGAGCTTGACTTTTAGTTTTAATGTAAGATGGATATAACCTAAAAGAACGATAGGCCCCAAACCGCGTTTGTTGCCCTGATCTTCACGGTATTGGCTGCGAAAGAACAGGGTCAAAATTAGTTCCAAGATTTCTAAGTACTCCCAGCGGTCCTCCTGAATAAATGCTCTTTGATTTTGACTTTGAACAAAAGCTCTGCTTACTTTAGGGCTAGATGATGCTGTGTGAAAAGTCCAGCATTATTTAATTATTTATATCTTCTAGATTCACGACAAAGGATTATTTAGCCAGTCACACCCGCACTCACACGGGAGAAAAGCCGTTCCGTTGTGATCTGTGTGAACGTACCTTCAGCCAGACTGGGGACCTACTCAAACACAAACGTGCGCATTTAGGGATTAACATGTACAAGTAAGTTACCTTCATTTTAAAAAAACAATAGTTAAGTTTATTTATAATTTGTTTAATTTACTGGAGTATGGCCAATGGATCTGTGCAGTGGGTGAAAGCCTGCCTGCGACGCAAAAGGTTGCGGGTTCGATCCCCGCGGCGGGACCAATGTTTGTATGATCTTCAAATATTTGTCTCGGGTCTGGGTGTTTCTATGTATAATATGTATGTATTTACAAACAAAAAAGTATATAAGTAGTATATCAGTCATCTTAGTACCCATAACACAAGCTCTGCTTACTTTGGGGCTAGATGATGCTGTGTGAAAAGTCCAGCATTATTTATTTATTATTATTATTTATTATCTAGGCAAAAAAGCGACTTACTTAGGCCTTTACATCTATATTAGATAGATGATTTATACAGCGTCAGGAGGCAACCTATGCCTACACTCCACGGGACACTGTAGTGCCTGGGACTGTTTCAGATGGAAAAGGCTTGCCCAGTACCTAATCCATCCTCTCAGCTTAATCGGTCTTGTCCACAGCAAAAAGCGACTACTGCGTATCGTATCAACGTGGTGCCAACATTTTGAATAGCCTCTAAGCTATTTTCAACAGCCTATTATACACCCCTATTTTTTAATTACCAAAAAAATTTTAAACATGGCCTCGGTGTCTGTTACTGATCACATTTCTGTAGTTAAAACTCAAAAAAAGAGAAAAAAAAATTATAACCTCAAAAGGAGACGAGACAAGTCGAACATGGATTTATGATAGCTACTGCGGTTTTACTGACTGGTGATGATGCGAGAGCATAGTTACAATGAGAGTCTGTACGCGATTGTTGTCTGTAGTAATTATTTGAACAGTTTTCATACAATTTTATTCGGTTTTGGTTGACTACAATCCTCGATAAGATAACTTTGCGATAGTTAAATAAAAAAAAGTTCTGATCATGCCATTATAATTTTCTGCTTCTGCTGCAACTGTCCTTAAATTTTTTTTGGTAGTCATAAAATAGCGGTGTATATCAGGCTAAAACCTACATCTATTTCTAGTTTCATCCAAATCAGTCTATGTGTGATCTAGCTAGCTAGTAGCATTTGGCGTGATACGGTCACGTCAAATGCTACTAGCTACGAAACACACTTAGAAACACAAACATACTCACAGATTTTTAGAAATACATACATATTATACATACTTACATAGTGACATCCAGACCCGAGATGAATAATTGCAGATCATACAAACATTTATCCCGCCGCGGGGATCGAACCCGCAACCTGCGTCCCAAGCGGGCTTTCACCCACTGCGCCACAGAGGTCGTCAAAATAAAGAGGGATTTTAGGTAAAATTTTGTTTTTAATAAGTAATCTTTAGAACTACTTTATGCGATTCAAACGAAATCAAATCCAGGTATCATAAGCAAAGCCACGAGCGGTATGGATTGTTTTATAAATGATTTTAAAACCAATATTTTATCTACAGATGTGACCAGTGCACACAGAGTTTTCGACTGAAGTCTCTACTACGAAAACACATGTCTGAACACTACGTTTCTGCTTTGAAGAGCAAAGACATAGCAGATGCCAAAGTCGGAAATGGAGATGGTGCGAGTTGATAACTCGATAAGGACTTGATCGTGATGGTGCAAGTTGATAACTCGATTAAAAGGACTTGATCGAATTAATTGGACATGCGTCTGTCTACCCCCTTAGACGTTATCAAAGGATCTGTAATACAAAAAGATCTGAATGTCTACCGCGCTTGGATACAGCCGTGATCATGTTTTTGAAGTGAAAACTTCATAAGGCGCGTTGGGAATTTTTAGATGAGATTAAATTCTAGAATTCGCCTCGAAAAGGTCACGTGCGAGTCACGTGACTGCTCACTGACACCTACTAGTAGCGCCATCTAGTTCAGTACTCGGTAAACTTTTACGGCGCTATTTTTAAATTTCTAAAAGCTCATTTTATAACTAAACGGGTGAATCTTTCGATATTTTTCGATTTCCTGGCGATTACAAAAATACACCAGGCACCTATTGCCTGTAAGATTGCCTGGAAGAGATCGCTTCTCAGCAATAAGGCCGCCCATTGTGCATTGTATTATGGTTCTCTTTTCCACTGTATTTTGTAGTTATAAGGTGTGCATTGTACAATAAAGTATTTTCATTCATTCATTTCATTCATTCATTCATTCACCTATTTGTTTCACTTCTCTCGACACTCGCGGGAGTGCCACAGTTTTTGTTTGAAAGATAACTAGTTAAGCGGTGTTTATAGCTATAAATCAAGAAACTATTCGTTTTTATGTCCCGAGTTTTTTAAAACATTTGTGTAATATTTAGCTACCAAGCGTGGAGTTCTTAATAATTTATCTTGGGAGTTATTAAACTACCTTCGACCTTTTTTTATGCTGAATGGGTCGGATCTTGACCTCGAATCTTACACAGGCAAGAATTAGGTCTACGATGGAGCGAGCCTACCCAGAAGGTGCCTGTTAACTCTCTTCTTAAAAACAACAGGGTCGTAGCTCAGCGGAAATACAGACGCTGGAAGCTGATTTCAAATTTTTGCAGTGCGCATAATAAAAGAACTTTGAAAACGCTTAGTTCTATAGTTCTACGCTCACATAGATGCAACGTATGTCATCTCGCTCTCACCATGTTCTCGAGCACGGTGTGTGACTGAGACAGTGCCTACACGCCTTTTTTTGCATAGTAAGTTGTTCCTTATCGCCATTGCGTTAGTGTGAGCGTGGATTAGCGAACTTTGATTTTTATACTTATTTCTTTGTGATCTTTTTGATTGTAAAACATAATTTAGACGATTGTGAGTGCCTACTCAAACCTAATATTGTTTTCAGGCACAATATCAAGTTAATTATGTAGTCTGTATACTGAATAAATAAATAACAAAATATATAAAAAAAATTGGAATATCCTCAGACCTCATCAGAAATTACCACATTCTACTTTAAAAGTAGGTAAATCTTTTTTATTCTTCCATAAAGAATGTTTGTACTGTTAGGCCGGCCACATAGGTACATGCTGAATGTCTTGCTGAAATCAGAATCTGAAAGTCAGATTGAAGCCCAGGATTCCCTGATTATTTCAGTTTATGAATGTATGAACAATCTGAATATCTGATTTTAGCAAGATATTCATTCAGCATGTATGTTGCCGGCCTTAACCTGATCGCACACTAGTCCGTGCCGTACGCGCCGCAGTCATTTTTATAGACAAAAAATGCTGATGACATTAGAAAATGCGGCTCGCTTCTGACGTCAGCAGCATTTTCTCTATTGAATTGACAGTTCGGCGCGTTCGGCTCGGCTGGACTGTGCGATCACCCTTAGGTAGGTACAGGTTGGTACAATATTTTGTACCTACTAAGTGTATCATGTGTAGGTACTTATGTAATATTAAGTTAAAAGTTATAGGTAAGTACATACTAAATACACTTTATTCCTATTTTCTTATTTTTTTATTGCTGAATTCCCAAGTAGGTACGTAGGTAGTATGTTTTTATAATCATCAACACCCTCACCACGCGCAAAATTCGCTTTTACGCATTGCCATAGGTAAATCGGACTGCGCTAAATGTTATTTTGGACATGCCTCTAATTAATGGATCTTGAACACAGATTTCGAATGTATTTTTAAAATAAATAAAAATAAAATAATAAAAATAAATTAAGTCGGTTTTCTTCTTAGTTTTTAAAACGTAATTAACGTAAGTATCTATTTTCTAAGTTATGTTCACGTAAAGTAACGGTATTAAGCAAAGGAATGCAGTAAGAAATGTATCCTAGTAATAGTTATGTAACATTGAGTTATGACATTTCCTAGTATTCGTTGATTTGGTCTGTGATTTCAAAGATAAATAAAGGTTCAATGCTAAATCCATGTGTGATTTTGATAGACAGTAGGTTCGATAGACATACCTACCTTAGAATATATAGGTACTTATATAGTATAACATTTCTTTGCATAGTAGGTACAGTCAGCAGCGAAAGTCGATTCACATTTTGATGTTTCACAAATCTGAATATTTCTGGTAATATCATGACCAAATTATGACAAATGATTGAAGATTTTAGTCTCAGTCCATAATACACTCAGGGACTTAGAGGAACGCAACAAAATTTTAGAAATTAATTTAAGTACGTACGTTAAATAAAATTTGGAATAAAAGTATTTCAGATAATGTTATTCCACTTAATCCACGCAAAAATAAGTCTGAATCAAGTTTTAGTGCTGGGCGATTCCATTATCGCGGGTGCAACATGTAGACGCATTCAAAGTTACATAGTCATAAAATAAGAAACATTTTAAAGTAAACTATGCTAGGAAGAGCTACATTTTAACAAGTTTATTTTTATTTCAGTATAAAAAATATTATTAATCGATTTTGTTAGTCAGTATGGAGGTTCAAAGTCGTATTGCGGGTGCAACCAAGTTTACCCCACCTTTGCCGATCATCAAACAAAAACACATGAATCTGTTAATTGTGAAACATTTAGTACGTTTTCCATTCATATTTTGTAAGATGTTGAACTAATCTACTCAACTTATAACAAAATATAGAGCAAACTAAAATAAATAAATAATTATTAACTTTTAAAGCAATCGCGGGTGCAACATCGAAATATCGCGGGTGCAACCTGTCTTAATATGGTGACTAAAAACATCAATAAAAACGTATAAATGAATGAAATACGGTATTAAACTATGTTTTTTACTAATTAGAATTCTTCTTTGTCACTTTTGCTTATTATATCTTTACAAATTCGTTAAAATTCGTCGGAAATTCTATCGACTTATTTTCCTCATCAATATTTTTCTCTGGCGCTTCCGACTTCGCGATTATACTCTCAAATTGCATGTTTTCTATGCCATTACTAATTTCTGACGTTAACATTGATTCTGACGATGAATCTCCAACAAATTATGTTCAACCCTTGAAATTACCAACAGAATCATGCCATGAAACTGCTTCTATCTGTAGGTACTGATGTGTTACCAAAATATATTTGCGCTGGTTTGTACGTGCTCGTGCATCTAGAACTGGCACATGTTGACCGCGAGTTCGGTTTGCCATCAGCCGTCATCAGAAATGTTACCTACGCTAAGTGCTCCATCTTCATCCATATCGTTCTGACATATACACCTACCTATATAGCGGTATGGCGTAATTTTCTTGCCAGACTTATAGAGCAGTTGCACGATCACGTACAAACCATCGCAAATATCTATTGGTAAGACATCAGTACAGATAGTACCAGTTTCATGGCCTGATTCTGCTGGTAATTTTGAGGGTTGAAGAGAAGTTGATAGAGATTTTGCCGTCTGAACCACTGTAAGCATCAGAAACATGCAATTTCGTTTTATGCGGATTTCTGGTGAATATAATTCAGCTTCAATATTGATGGCGCAGATTCATCAGAACCAATTTAGGATTCTCTATTAACGTAGCACTCTTTTTTTATGTTCTTCAGGCATTTTAAGCGATATTTGTATAAAAAAACGGAATTTTAAGCAAAAAAACATTAAATATAAATAAATAATCATGCTCAGCATAATGTAATGACTATTCAAAGCTTAAATTACATGAATTGCAAGATAAATCAGACAATAAAAATATTAGACAAAGAGTTGCACCCGCGATCGATCGCGGGTGCAACCGATTTCAGTTGAAGTTTATATCAATTTGGCTAACATTATTTTCTTAAAAACCAGTGAAATATGTTTGCTTTCGATTTCTTCTTACTTTTACAAAGTTTGAAAACTTAAGCTTTGTATGTCTGTGAAATACACAAACTTTTATATGTTTTTGTATCGCGGGTGCAACAAGATAATAGTGACATTTTGTAATCAATAAAGCTTAAAAAATGACAACGATTTCATACATGTTTGAGCACATATGAATAATACAGTATCTTCACCATACATTTAGCCGGTAAAATATAAAATTATACTATCGTTTACAGCTGTTTTGTGCCAATGTTGTCCGGTATGATTTTGCGCCTTACACCAGTTTTTCGAACGGTTAGTTTTCCAAGCGCGCCAAAACTTGGAATATGAAGTAAAATCCACGAAAAAAATATTTTTTTAGAAGCTTTTGACTTTCTTCTTTACACTGATATAAAAATAAGCTACAAATAATGTGATTTAAAAATTGATGTCAAAAATCGTCTATAGCGGAATCGCCCTGCTATAACTTAGCTCACAAATAATAAAAGCGCATTAAACACGCATATAAATAAGGAATATTATTTAATAAGGACCTACGTTCCTCTAAATCAGTCCTTGAGTGTGAGGGTGGTCGCACAGTCCAGTCGAGCCGACCGCACCGACCTGTCAATTCAATAGAGAGAATGCTGCTGACGTCAGAAGCGAGCCGCATTTTATTCAGCATATTTTTTGTATAAAAATGACTGCAGCGCGTACGGCGCGGATGAGTGTGCGATCAGGTTAATATGCCAGAAAAAAAAACTTTTTCTTAGAAATCGAAAACAAATTACTTTTTAATTAATCAAACGTTGCTGTACCGAATGGGCTCTCAATGGCGGAAGACGACGTCGCGGCAGACCTAGATTGAGGTGGAGAGACGAGCTGGACTCATTCATGGAAAGTTGGTCCTCCATAGCACTAGACTGAGAAAGCTGGAAATATGGAGGCCTTTGCCCTGCAGTGGGACGACGCGGGGTAGTAATAATAATAAACGTTGCTTATTCGTAGTTCCAAACTAAAATAGTGGAAGCTCCTGTTTTGCGCTGTATTCATCGTTTTCAAGTTTGACCTCGCCAAACATTAACTTTGCAGGTGAGTTTCCTGAAGGTTTTCGGGGCGTAGAGACAACTTTGATTTCGAGGAAAAGAGATGTTCCTCGAAATCAAAGTTATTAGAAAGGAGTGAGTGTTGAGATGACGGCTGATAGAGGAGAATGGAAGAAGAACACATGTTGAGCCGACCCCACATAATGTGGGAAAAGGGCAGGGAGATGATGTTGTTTGTAGTTAAGTAGGTTAATTAGGTAGAAACAATCATTAAAAAAACGTTGTTAAACATTTTTAATTTTTCAACTTTTTAATTTATAATTAAAACCTATTTTTGACATAGGGCGACCAGCAGGGCGATTCACACTAAGTTTTACATTCCAATGCAAAAAGAATCGCCTTGCCGCAAATGTTAACCTAGTTATTTTTGTGGATGATTGTACCTACCTTACCTACTAGTGAGTAAGTAGGTATACTAATTACTTACTACCTACCCAGGCATTGCAGTATTTTCTCCCATACATAAGTAAGGGTGACTCTTTCTCTTCCCGATTATAATAGTAGAGAAGAGAGAGAGTCACCTTTACATGAATGGGATGAATTATTCATCCCACATGGTGGTGGGGTCAGCCTTCCTAACACTCTTCCTCCACTTCGTCCTATTCATGACGTCATCATGGATCACATAATGTTATGATGACTAACAATAAAAGATGAAAGCCTAAAGTTCCTGCTTTACAATAAAATTGCACAAAACTACGCGAAATAATGTCCATGGATAGCCTTTCAAACAACAGTGTGAAGAAACGTTGACATTTAGATCTTATCGCTATCACAATAAGAGCTATATTATTACATCATAGGTGGAGTGGTAGGAAGTGGCGCGTGGTAGGGCAAGTCTGGTGCGGTAACGCGCGTAAGCCGCACGCGCATCGATCATCGATTTTAAATTTCGAACGGTTTTGTTTTTTTTTCTTTATGGATTTTTGTGGCAAAAGAAAATCGGTGAGTGGGGTAGAATGCTTTCTGAAAATATGATGTGAAAATTACAATTTTTATTATCCAATAAAAATTTAATAAGAAGGTTATTAGGTATTTAGATTTATTACCATAATAATAATAAACTGAGTAATTTTATTATCAATAGGCTAGAAAAAATTGTTATGAGCGAGAAATTAAATGTACTTACTTACCTAAATACCTAGGTTATGATATCTGATATTTTGACATTAAGTTATTATATAATGTATACTTACTTACTTTACCTTTTATTATTTTTCCTTGAGGGAAATAAAAAAAATACACATAACATTATAGGAAGGTACTAATATGGCACCTACGTAATCCTAGATAATAATTATTAACTTGAGTCTACCATGCCTTGGGGATACAGTTGTGATCATATTTTTGTTCTTTATAAGTTTTTCTTACCATAACATACTTGCATAGGTAAGGTAAATTATACCTACCTAAGCTACCTAACCTACCTATAGTTTGACCCAAAGACATGATACAAATCACGAAATATTATCTAACACTTATGCAACGGTTTTAATATTTACATCTCGCAATGTTGGTCTTGAAACTGGCACATAAACAAAACGTTATTTTTTGTTTATGTGCTAGATTCATTCTTTCTGTTCATAAAAAAACTAAATCAGGCATTTATGAACAGAATAAAAATGGGTCTTAAAAGATCGTGTTTTTGATTTACAATTAGGTATCTCACCGATATGTAATCAAAAAAGATCCAAATACTTATTAAAAAAAACTCGTATTAGAAAGGTTTATACAAGGTTGATAACTTCATAGTTGAATTACTTACGAAGTAACGGTTTAAGAAAAAAATTACTCAGTTCGAAACTTAAAAAAAGTATTAATAATTTATACAGAACGACCTCTGGAGTATTACGTATATTATGGTACCCTTTCAATTAAAGAATCATTTTTAAAATCGGTTTACAACTTTGACGGAGATTTATGTAGTTAGGTAGCTAATTATCAAGTAATGGATACCTATACACCTACTAATTTACTTGGTATTTTCACACAGGTATAAGCAGTATTCGCTTGTTTGTTGATTACAAACTTAAACGATAGGTGCTAATTAAACTTCTCGTCCTTCAACAAACTCTGTTGACATTTTTTACCAATGAAAACCGAAATTGATTTAGGTACTGGTCGCGCGGTCGAATACCTCGTGTGTGTTTGTGCCATATGTGGCACAAAAACACACAAGAGGTATCGAAAAAAAAAAGAATAGAATATAGGTACATTAAGTATGCTTAATGTACCTATATTCTATTCTAATAGGGGTCTTCAAATCAAGAGTAAATAGGTTCCTTCTAGGTAAGCATGCTCCATCTTAGACCTCACTACTGCTTAACATCAGGCAGAGTGAGGTCAAATGCTGACCTATTTAATTAATAAAAATAAAATAAAAAAAATATCTTTTTTTTTTAACGTCAGAAAATCGCCGTGGGGACAGCGGAAGGGTTATGTCGGACTCTCACTGACGCGTGGCCAGCCTCTATGCATGTCAAGGGGCTCCGGGATCTCCTACGGAACACACCGGTGCCCCTCTCGCATTTTGCCTAAAACACTGTCCCGGGAATGGCACCCACAGCCACGCCCTGCACCCTCGCGTTGCTTACGGCGACGCTCGCCCTCCAATGTCTTAGGTTATTGGATATTTAGGTCTATTAATCTTAGTTCAAGAGTGTAGTCAAAGGCACGTCCTAACAGACTAGCAATGATCATTCTTTGAAAAGAAAAACTGATTAAAATACAAGACATTTCAATTATCAAGGTCAAGTTGAATTCAACTTATGCTTTAATTAAAAGTAGTTAGCAAACTAACTGGTTCTTTTACATTGTTTCCCTTCATTTTTAAGCATAGCCTTTCGAAAAATGAATTGAATTGCTAAGACTGTAGGTAGGTAAGGTACGGTCAGCAAAGAAAGTGGTTTACCACTTTTGACAACAGTTTCTGTGAAATCTAACTACCGCTAAGGTTTACTTTTCTAACTGTCATAATAGTAAAATAAACTTTGTTGTTTCATAGCGTTCAAATGAACCTCAACCGTAGGGTGGTAGACCATATTTTTTGCTGAGTTTACGTAGGAGTCTTAATTCAATTTATACGAGTATGTTACATTCGTTGTTCCGGGACGGGACGATCTCGACCGTCATCATCATCATCGGCCTATATAAGTCCACTGCTGGACATAGGCCTCCCCTAGTGAGCGCCATTGCGCCCTGTCCTCAGCTCGACGCATCCAGCTTCTGCCAGCAGCCTTTCGCAGATCTCGACCAGATCTCGACCGATTTTGTCGACATTTTGGGGAGACAAGGCTGGAATAGGTTGTAGAAAAATATTCGTAAGATATTTATATCACAAGAAACAAGCCCTTTTAAATAAGTTCAATTGAATCGAAGCCGACTTAAGCATGAAATAAAGCTCTTGAACTTCAGCGCAATATTAAAAGTTGTTGACTACTATTACCATATTGCAAAATGGTGATTTCATCAGCTCTTTTGATCGGCTTTATTAAACGTTGCTAAATTTGCTCAACCCTAGCTTTTTATTCACTGTGGAAGTGCCTGGGTAACATTTTTGAAGTGAAAACTTCTATATGGCGCGTTAGGCAATTTTGAGATGAGAATAAATTCTTGGATTCGCCTCGAAAAGGTCACGTGCGAGTCACGTAACTGTTCACCGACACCTACCAGTAGCGCCATCTAGTCCTGTACTCGGTAAAAATATTGCTAATTATTGCTCGGTAAAAATAATCTACAGTAATATTGTAAAGAGGAAAGATTTGTTTGTTTGTTTGAATAGAATAGGCTCCGAAACTATTGGATCAATTTAAAAATTCTTTCACCATTAGAACATTCCTACATTATCCCTGATGAACATAACTGAACCCGGGAAAGTGAAGTTTTCCCTAAGGACCGCCGGTAACACCGCGACGGACAGCTATGAGCTAGTAGGTATAATATTTACTAAGCATACAATAAATTATCCAAAACTACAAGACTATGAGATCCAAACACAAACAGTAGACAGGTAAAGTCATTGTCAGGTTTTTCTCAGATTATTTGATTCATTCATACAAAAGACTTAAACGTGCTCAACGCGCTACGAGAGAGCTACGAAAAATATTGTTCTGTGATTTTTGAAATTGTTCATTCTAATAATAGGTAATAGAAGTATTTATTTATGAAAAAGGTTTACAGAAGTTCTTAGGTCTAACGATCTAACCATCAAAATATACAAAAGATATACTTAAAGTTTAGTGGTGTATCCAGTTTATAATAAAAACTTTGCACAAAACCTTTGATAGAGTCAAATAGTCTCTAACTAAACCACGCTCTAACTAAATACCTCAGTATTTGTATATAGACGCGAGGGATCTCTCACCGAGGGAGGGATCTCAGAGAGGGATTGATATAATTTCCTATTCATATTAAGAATTTTCTATTTTAAATCTGATTGCCCATTTTATTAAGAATCTTTGGTTTTTACACCCTTACTACGAGCACATTATATGATTAAGAAATGAAAAGTCTTATCAAAATTTTTGATTCCGACGAGATTCGACGATCAGACGATCCTCCTAATGTGGAGTGCCTTCAACCGCTCGGCCACAGAACCCTGACGTCAGACTCGAAATTCTTGATAAGCTCATATTTATCGGTTAAGCACCGGTTAGCGCCATCTACACGTTTCACTAGTGAACTCACGCTCATTGTCCGAAGATTGTTGTACCAAGTGTGGATTAACACTAAGTATAAAAAAATACAAAAATAAATTCCAGATCACAACAGACAGATGGTAATATCAGTCATCTTAGTACCTATAACACAAGCTCTGCTTACTTTGGGGCTAGATGATGCTGTGTGAAAAGTCCAGCATTATTTTTTTTTTTTTTTTTTTTAAATTACTTACCTACACATTAGATGATGTTCGGGATTTGAATAAAAATTAAAGCCATTTTCGAATACTTATAAAAACGGGACTAGTCCAACCATAAAATAATGATTGATTTTGGATTATTATTACATTATTATTATTACTTATTCATTATTGATTATTCATATTATCTATCAAAGAGTTCAAGTTCAACTAAGTAAGGTATGGATATTTTATCAAGTAAGGAAATGCTTCCATTTCTAAGCGACTCATAGGTTCTAGAAAGATTAACACAAAATTCCTTTCAAATACAAAACATGGGCAATGTATTTAAAGTCTTATGATTTTTGCGTTAAGGTCGCAATTCTCAAAACTTAATTTCACAGCCAACGTCTACTAAGTCCGCTTTTCGTAATTCAATTAGGAATTGAGTAGATAGCTTTCGACATAGAATACTCAAGGGCCGGTTTTGTACCTACTGTTTGGGTAGTTTCTAAAATGTCACAATATTTACAAATAAGTAAACCTACTACTTTTAAACCGACTTCAAAAAAAGGAGGTTCTATGTTCGGGCTGGATGTATGTTTTTCTTATGTATGTTCGATCGATTTTTCTTATGTGTCACCGATATTTCCGTCATTTATGGACCGATTTCCAAAATTCTTTTTTTGTTTGATAGGGTATACTCCCTAGGTGCTCTCATATAAATTTTATTCCTGAGGAATTGATAGTTTTCCCGTAAAACTCAAAAATATGAAACGCCGCACCCTGTATTCAAACATTGAAGTTTTTTAGTTTTAAAAAAACGTAATTATTATAGTTCAGTCACAAAAAAACATTGTCATAAATTGTGGAATATACATGAGGCATTTTTGGATACCTACCTCTCGAGTGCAAAGAATTTTAAAAATGTATTCCTCGGACGTCACTGTTTGGACCAATAAGTAAATAGTATTTGTTGACTGTACTTTTAGTTTTTGACAACTGTTCCTGAAGGAATCTCGATGTACACGGTAAATTGATGATTTCCTTTGCTCAAAGAACAGAGCTTCTTCAAAACCCGGCAGTGTTCACGAAACTCGATCATAAGCCGGTAAAAGTTGTGAATGAGCATGCAAACATGACACACTGACACACTGAGCGTTACGTATATTATCACTAGCTGTTGTGGATTTGGATGAGTATTGCGTATCGAATTTACTAATGTTGATACTTACGGAAAGTTTGTAAATGTAGCAAGATCACGCTCGTATGAGTTACCCTGCGTCTTACGTGGGCGAATTGACGCGAACGCGATTGCAAAGCGAAGCGATGCGATGTGGCGCGGCGTGGCGCGGCGCGTCTGTCATACGTGCGTGCGAATCGTCCTACATAGTGACATATCAAATCCTACATAGTGTAAAAATTCGCAAAAATTCTGATCGCGTTCGATTCAATACGCACCGGTCACGTAGGACATTTCAATAGTAATCGGCTGTTGTTTCTGCGCCGCACCGCGCCGCTTCGTGTTCGCGTCCAGATCGCCCACGTAAGACGTAGGGTTAGTGTCTCACTCAGGTGTCGGAGTTTTTTAGGCGTAAAGGCCTCCGTCAACGACTTTATAGCCGGGACCACAGACGAATTTAGGCTAATTTGTCTGTGGCCGGGACCGACAATTTAACGTGCCTAACGAAAGCCCTCAGTTGTTAATACCGCTAGCTTCACCCATCCACTTTGATCGCACAAAACGCTGGTTCACGAGTCACGATCAAGAATGACTGAGCAAGCTACACCAGCGCTTCTGATGTAGCAAAGCTTGGAAGTAATGCGATGATTGGCGTTTCATAATGGTTCATCATTGGCGGCAAGTTTGTCCTATAACCAATCTCATGCATGAATTTATACAGTCAGTTGTGGGATGTATTATACAGGTAGGTAATGCAGGTAACAGATGTGTGGCCCCTTGCATATGTATGAGCATAGACGCCGGTGATTAAACTATAGACAAGCTGTGTACAATGTGCAGTAACAGTAATAAAACGTTCTATTGTTTTGTGGCTGCGTTAATACAAAAAAAACACCTTAGGTACAGAATCAGCATCCTCATTGGCAGTTTAAATGATAGCCCACTACTGAACATAGCCACCTTCCCTCAAACGCTATCGGCCCTGAATCAGGCATGTGCTCCTTCCTGCAACTCAATGGGGGTGAATGGTCGGTGTTTGATTCTCTAGGCGGGACAAATGTTTGGCTACATCGATGATGACTTAACAATTAAAAATCCACATTACAAATATGGTTAAAAATACCAATATAGATTTCAGGGTAAATAACTATCGAATGCATAACATTATTTATCGTAAATTACATAGTTCGTCCTTGGCCGCATTAAAAAGGCTTTAACAAAAATAAGTTGCAATTTTATTTATGGATGTAGGTATACTTACGTAAAAGGGACGAGGTAAGATCTTGACACAAAATGCCGTATTTTTATTTACTGGTTTTCTCTTAGATGCGAACTGTGATAAGGGGCTGTTTCTCGCCTTAGTTATGGCCCGCTATGGTCATGTTACCAAATAGTAGATTGTATCATAAGGGAGCAAAATAATATTTTTACGGCGAGGGCGTTTTTTTGAATCCAGAGCGAAGTGAGGGATTCAAAGTACTTCGCCCGAGCCAAAAATATATTTTGCGCCCGAGTGATACACTCTACTTTTCATCACCCTCTATGAGAAAATAAAAGGCAACTAAATTAAAATCAAATCGTATTTAATAATAAAACAACTAAAATCTTATATTTAAAACCATGAATTTCTAACAATCCGTGAAAATTTACGAAAACGCGCGCGTTTTTTGTTTGATTTTTTTTTATTCAGAAGTCAAGCCAGTCTTTATTCAAAAAAATTGCGTTCGAATTCTTTGGCGCTGAACACTAAGATGTTCCAAATTCAAAAATTGCGCGGCAAAGATAATTGCTTCGCACTTAACGAGGAATAAAAACTCATTACTGCCCGCTCAAAGTTTCTTATAGAAAACACCACCTTTGGGTGCACATAAAGGCGAACCAAGTCGTCCTTTTCGAATAGATGGGATGAAAATACCTTTTCTTATTCAACTTATCTCCTCCTACTGGGCAAAGGTTTCTCCCTAACTCTTCCAATAGTTTCTATCCTCAATAATTTTGTCATTTCAAAATGTTAAAGGTACTTATAATTGAGAAATTAAAAGTCTAATCAAAATTTTCAATCAAAATGCTTACCGGTGCTTAACCGATAAATATGAGCTTATCAAAAATTTCGATTGTGACGATTAGGGTTCCGTGGCCGAGCGGTAGGTTACCCCGGCTTTAGGAGGATCGTCTGATCCTTGCGGGTTCGAATTTCGTCGGAATCGAAAATTTTGATGAGACTTTTCGTTTCTATCCTCCGCCACATTAATCTCTCAAAAAAACAGAAACAAGACATGCTTGACAAGCCAAAGGAACCCTTACTTCCAAGCGTTTGTCGTTGCAATTTATACTAACTATTACTTATTTACCTACCTACATATCATTTAAAAAATAAAATAAAATATTTACGTTCTTTAAAATAAATAAGTAAATGAAATTTCTAATGAGAGTTGGGCAAAAGAAATTACTAGGCGACCATTATAGACTCGATGTTTGAATTTAAACTGGTTAACGTTTTAGTAAACTTCGCTTCTATTAGAAAGGAACTTACTTAGTAACTACTAATTAGGTAAAAGTGGGCAAAATGTTTTAAAACGTTCTAGAAAGTTTTGTTTAATTGCTAAATATGAAAGCACGAAGGTACTTAGGTATATAGATAACTGAAACGCTTCCTAACTTTTGGTCCCTTTTTAATGAATGAATCATAAATCATTATTTCGTACTAAGTTGGTACTTATCTTTCATTCGTCCGGATCCTTCAAGAAGATACCTATGTTAAGTCCTAAGTTTAGAAGTAGATAAGTCCGAATTAACTAGTAAATAGGTACATAATGTATTGCGATTTATAATGGGTTACTAGTGGAATCGCAAATCGTTTTCACGGTACAATAAATAAAAAAATAACCGGATTATTCGTTTTAATCATTCGATTCATTGTAAGTTGTAACTGAAACCTGAAATTTACACGTATGACTCCTTTTACAGTAGAGCCTTTTATGGATTTTAATGATGTTCAACATCAGTTATTATAGAGGGTATCAGGTGCCGATGCTGCGCCGATCGAAATTACCTATAGGGAGATGAATTCATATTTTTCTCTTTCGAGAGAGAGGAACAGGGCGACAGGCGCGTGAGCTCCTTGCATCAGAAAAAATCGTGCTAAAAAGCAGTTTCATTTTAACCAATGATCTAGGACCAAGATTCTTTTCAATCAGAGCACTTGTGGGTTCGAATCCTATCGTGCACCAATGAGTTTTCCTGTCCAAACCAGTCCTCTCAAACGGAGCAGAAAAACATTATCATCGGGTCTGGGTGTTTTCTATGTTTTTTCTATTGTTTTGTATGTATTTACAAACAAAAAGTATATAAGTTTATCAGTCATGTAGTACCCATAACACAAGCTCTGCTTACTTTGAGGGTAGATGATGCTGTAAAAAGTTCAGCATTATTTATTTATTAAGAACCTATTCAAGTATTAGGAAACCGGTATGTCGTAGAACTTAAAAAGTTCGAAAATATTGTGTCAGGTGATCCTTTCAGCACACTGGTTCGAAAGAACTGGTTCACCAAGAAGGAATGTGATCCTAGTTAAAAATGTTACCTAAATTAGCTTCTAACACAGAAAAGGCAAAGGTAGGCATCGCATTCAACCAGTCACTTTCACTAACTTGCGATTATACTTTTTTATTTTTTGCAGGCTATCAGCGGGTGAGGCATTCGGTGCATTAACAAGACAGTGCTGTGAATAGTGAATGACTGTTGTCTTTGAGTTATAAGTGCTTTGTGGTTGGTGAATTTGACAAAATGGTAAGTTTAAATCTGTATATTATATAATATTTTGCAAAATTTACTCTGAATCTGATATTAAAAGAATAACTTAGGCCTAGTTTAATCTTCTTTTGACATTTATCTCAGAAATTATTCATGTAAGTAGTTGAGGTGCACTAAAAATCTGGTGTCAAGATCGTAGGAAATTATTTTCTAATTTGATCGATTTTTATACATATAATTCCTGCGTGCGTTATCTTCTCGATTCTTGATTGTTTAATAGGTTTTGACTCTTAAGTTCATTCAAAACCATTTTGGGTAATCACAAATAAAAGAAAAATAAAGTCGAATGTTGACTGTTTCTCTTTATAGCTTACATAGTGCCTTCTTTCTTCTTCTTTTATTATGCGTACTGCAAAAATTTGGAATCAGCTTCCCGCGTCAGTATCCGCTGAGCTACGACCCTGTTGTTTTAATAGGCACCTTCTGGGTAGGCTTGCATCGTAGACCTCATTCTTGCCTGTGTAAGTTTCGAGGTCAAGAGACGACCCATTCATCATAATAAAAAAACATCCACACCTTCCTTGAATATAATAAGCTTCACACCTCTTTAAATTCAATTCTCCCTTAGCAATTTATAAACTTTTCCTTCCTTATAGTTTGCTCTTAGGTTCCCTAATCAGAACCATTTCAATCTTTGGCGAGGCGAACATTATCACTGACTACGGCTGTCGTAATTGCATTATAGCTTAATAAGGGTTCTATGTATCCGCACAATGGGTGCTTAACTATTTCGGCTGCATTAGGAGGGTCAAATGTTTGCGGAAGACGTAATATCTACGCAGTTCCTTTGGTCAAAATGTTTTGACAATGTAGACGATAGGCACCCATTGCCACCCATTGTATGGTTGGAGAGAACCTTATTATATTATACTTTTCGATTAGCCTAGCCTTCTTTCTTTAGTAAATTTTTTTTAATTTGTAGTACCTATAAGCTACGGTGATAGACATGCAATCAATCATGTACCTATGGGATACGGTAACTTCTACAAAATATTGGCCATGTACCTACAAATATGTATTTGGACATGCCTTGGACTAAGACACCTTTAAGAAGCCTTTACCTAATTCATTGATAGTAGGTAGGTAAAAAAATGTAAACATGGTCACGACTGTATCCCCAAGGCGCGGTAGACAGTCTCTGAGATCTTTTCTGTATTCCAGATCCTTTGAAGATGTCTAAGGTAGGTTTATGTAATAAAGTCATTGATAAACAAAATTTTGATGAGAATATAATTTTTAAAACAAACTCCATCAAAAAGCTCCTCCATCATCAGATCAGCTTTCTGTCACTATAATGCACCTAACATTGAAATCAGAACTTGACAGAGAACCAGAAATGTGTCTAAAATCTTGCGTTCAAAACTTTAACAAAAAAGCTTTTTCTAAAACAGTAGCATAATATTCTAGACGTAAGCCTAATAGTTCCTTCCTAATGGTGGTACTTAGGTCTAATCTGTAAAACGTTACTCTAAAATATCGCGACAATTATCTTGTCGAAACCTACATTATATTACATCGTTTACACTATCGGTTGAACAATAAAACTGAGAATATTACTTTAGCAATCACCGTTTTATGTAAAATACGAATATCGCTTATATTAAGGCCTCCTTCGATAGTCAATGCTACCAATAAGATTTTAAAACAATGTTTCAAATTCAAAAATCAAACCTAGCAACAATATTGTGTAACTTTTTAACAGACGAAAAAAATGAGGAAGTTAAATAAATTATATTCTATAATTTTTATAAAAGTTTTGTATTTTTTGAAATCGGTGAATGTAACAAAGGGTCTGTGGTTTTCATCATCATCATTCCCTTGCCTTTATCCCACTTTAATGTGGGGTCGGTACACACAGATTTTTCTCTTCCACTGAGCTATATTAGCCGTCACCTTTACACTCGCTCCTTTCTCATCCATATCACCCTTCACATAGTCCATCCATATTTTCTTTGGTCAGCCATATTTTTGTTCCAAATAAATAATTTTTGAATTTGAATTTTGAATACGAGTATTAAAAGATTGAAGATCTCAATACACTCAAAGTTTGCATAAATAGACGCAGTTATAAATGAACACCTAGCAATAAAAAATAAAATTCTGCTCTCGATTAATTGTATTTTATAATCTTTATCGCTACATTAATCACAACCTTTTTTCTTGTAAGCACCGTAACAACTCATTTACGCAAAGAAATGTCACTTTATTACACAAAGGTTAAGACTTAAATTGGTGGTCCATGCACACGTAATTTTTTTTTCTAGAAACTAGCTAAATCGGAGTGTGATAATATTAGATTTACAAGCATAAAACTGAATTACCTACTTTAATGAAATAATTATACCTCTTTCAAAGAGGCTCTTTGTACAGTAGGTCTAAGATGATGTTACAATAATTATAACATTTTTTAGTTGTTGTAGGAAGGTTCCTAGATTAATGGCCTGTACTGTTACAATAATTGTCACAGTACAGGCCATTATCTAGGTATTGATTGATGAAAAAGCCTAAGCTTTACCTACCTACAACCAAGGCCGTATGCGAAAGCTAATAAAACAATAATTAAAATATTACCAACCGACAGACAGCCAATTATGTACCTTATGATATAACTTTATTTACGATCGATCAAGGTGATTATACAACGCTATGAGATTTTATCCTAATTTCTCATTAGATGCTCTAACATCAATACTAATTCTCGAAAAGTAGCACATTTCGATTACAATAAAAAAGTCCTCGAAAATTGTTACCGTTCAACTTTTCAAATTCTCTAAAAGTAGCACATTTCGATGACAATAAGTAATCATTTTTTCCCAGAAAATTGTTACCGTTCAACTTTTCGAGTAAGTAACATTTTCAGTAGACAAAACAGAGAGACTCAAACGAAATTTCGATGATAATGGCAAAAAGATCCGGAATTTATGCGTTAGAAAATTGTCAATTGTACGTACCTTTTAGGGTAATTAAGAAACAAGACCATTGTTAGAAAATATACCTGTGTAGTAGGCATTAGTTTACATACTCGATGATGCTGGCAAAAAATGTTCCCCTGTTTTTTAACGTGTTCCACTGCTGAGCAAAGATTATTTTATTTCTACTTGTAACGGTTCAAGACCACAGTTTCCCAGACTGGGTCGCACCCAGATGGTCTCACCACCTTCTGCTACCTGAGTATGTGGTCACCATGATCTTTACGGTAGGATTATGACAAAAGCATCTTTCATACAACTCCTCTTAGTATAGCTTCCTAAAATACTTTAATACCTATGAGATGCGTTCTCTTAGATTATCGACACAGGTGTGTAGATACCAATTTTCAAAGCATCAGCAGGTATCTATAGAGAGATCCGTAGTATATAGGAATGAATGAAGGAATTGAATGTTCTTCCTGTTTGACTAAGGTCTTTCTTTCCACTGTGTACATGAAACATCCGTGTTGCGTCACTCACAGGATTATAAGTCTTATTACAGAGGTGTTAAGTGCGAATTGGGTTTGTAGTTCATTCAGCGAAAGTGTTTGTTACGTTGCCTTACATTTTTACTCTCTTTGCGCGGTCACGGTCGGTTTCTGCTTGGTAGTGATAATGATAATCGGTTTGAATACCAACGAATTTATAATAAACGTGACCGTTTTTATAATTCCGGTGTACATTGACATTGTTTAATTCCGCATTTATACATTTGGGGGTTATTTTAATTCGTTCGAAAGGCCGAATTTGGGACTATCCAGCGAATTTTGGCGGTTTCCGACATAGACGCCGATGGCCTTTCCAATCCAACATAAAATAGGGCGGATAATGGCCGATTTCGAATTATAGAATAGAATACATTTATTTGCGTGGTACAATAAAGTTCTTAAATATAAATCAAGGTCAATAAACGACCTATGTTTATTGATCGTGGTGCAATGACCTACATGCAAAAATTTTAAAATATAAAACACCTACTTAATTAATTATATAACTTACTTAAAACATTAGAATTATAACGAATTAGAATAATCCTCCTGAGCTTAGATAGGTACTAAAGGTAAGGCTAATCCGAGCGTAATTTTTTGAGTTGTAAGTTGAGTCGAAGAGTGTTTGATGATAATTCACGAAAACGTTCAAAAATATTAACTCAATAGACAGACTATCGACGAATTTATCGTATAAAATAAAGCTAGAGTTACCTGGCTTAGATTTATCTTGATTTACCAACAAGTAACGAAATTCACAATTTACCTAGGTAAGCAAAAAATAAGAATCATAACGCGACATCAGATAATAGGTAACCGAACCAACATCCGAAAGATGGTGTGTTGGTAAAGTTGATATGAGTGTGAAAGTATTTAATCTGAAGCTTGGAAAAGTTGTAAACTTAGGAGTAGCATAGGCTATGTGCACTAAGCTATGTAAAATCGGAAAGCATGTATGAAAAATATAATGGAGAGTGAATGAGGCAAAAATTGTGTGTCAAGATCGTAGCAAGGGAGATCCGTGGTCTCTGCCTACCCCTTTGGGAAATAGGCGTGATTTTATTATGTAGGTATGTAAAATACTGGTCCCCATGCAAGAGCAGTCGCGGGCGGCAGCTAAGGTACTAAATGTATTCACTTCACCAATCTAAATAATATTTTCAGATGATTAGTAATGATTATCTTCACAATCACATTTTCGAATGAAACGCTTCATCACACGTACGTCGACGATTTTCAATACAATTTATAAAAAATATATTTTTTATTGTCGTACAGATACTTAATAACTTTAGGTATGTATGTACATATGTATTACTCGTCTAAGATTAGGTATCGTTCTAATATTCTTTTAAAGTAATAGGTATTTTGTTAACATTTGTTTCAAACTTATTTTCTGGACTGAATTAAAGTCCAGTTTTTATGTAATTAGGCGGTTTTTTTTTTAAATTAGATAGGTCAGCATTTGACCTCACTCTGCCTGATGTTAAGCAGTAGTGAGGTCTAAGATGGAGCATGCTTACCTAGAAGGAACCTATTTACTCTTGAATTAGAACAATAATTAATTATTTGAATTTAGAACAATAATTTATTTCGAAATCCCACTTTTTAACTGACTTCAAAAAAGGGAGGAGGTTCTACTCGTATGTTCGGCTGTAGTATGTATGTTTTTTCTTTAATTTAATTTCATTCCGATTGACAAATTGGACTTGGTTTAGGTATGGATAGAAATTCACGATTCTTGCCAGCGAGCCTCGCTACTACAAAAGGTACGCGAGGCAATCGAAATCAAGAAGTATCCGAATTTTAATCGTGAATGTAGATACCAGTAGGTAAGCCTGGGAATAAATTGAATAAAATCTTGATAGCCTAATAATTTTCGTTACCATTTTGGTAAATTAACATTCTACTTTTTTATAATTCATTGAGAGAAAAGTATGAATATTAATTTATTAATATAAAATTTTTCCGTCCGCCATTACAATTTCAAAACCTCCCATGTCTTTGAATTTAACAGGATATTTACCTTTAAAACCGACTAAAACAGTCTAGTTTTTTATTGTTTGTAAGATATTCAACATTTTGTTTCCAAGTCATATATTTTTTTTATTTTAACATGATAATTTTCAATACATCACATCACACCATTAGTTTGCAAGTTCTGTAAATGAAACCTGGATAATCTAGACTCTATTATTAGTTACCAGCTGTCCGCCGCGGTGTTACCCGCGATCCCTCGGGAAAACTTCACTTCCCTAAATATAGCCTATAAAATATAGCCTATGTTCATCGGGGATAATGTAGGATTCTGTTGGTGAAAGAATCTTTCCTCTTTATAATATTAGTATAGAAGAAATAATCTAGTTGATCCCGTTACCTCAGAATAACTTTGTTATTTTGAGATCCAAACTCGGTGGGTGAGTTTTGGATGAAACTTGTAATATCGTGAATAAATTTTAACCGAATTTATCCATAGCTTTAAACCGAAGGAGCTCCGGTTTAAAGCTATGGATAAATTCGCGTAAAAATGCCGCGCTGCTTAGCATTATCTAATGAACTGGCATTGATATGCATGGCGGATCAACCGATGGTGATTAATTACTTTCACTGGTACTTCAACTACCATAAGGAAAGCATACAAAGTTGCTTAACGATAGGATAGCCCCCGCACACATATTTTATATTATGACCGACGACAACACGTGTGGCTTAGATAAAGTTATATTGATTTGTATTTTTTAGGTTTAAGGTACTTATTTATTTCTATTGGGCTTCGTTTTTACCATCTTTAAATAAATAAATAAATAATGCATGGAAATTTCACACGCATCATCTAGCCCCAAACTAAGCAAAGCTTGTACTATGGGAGCCAGATAACTGATATACTACTTAGATACTTTTTTTGTTTGTAAATACATACATATTATACATAGAAACACCCAGACCCGAGATAAATATTTTTAGATCATACAAACATTTATGATGGGGATCGAACCCGCAACCTTCTGTGTCCCAAGCGGGCTTTCACCCACTGCGCCACAGAGGTCGTCAATATTATGACCGACGACAACACGTGTGGCTTAGATAAAGTTGTATTAATGTATATTTTTTAGGTTTAAGGTACTTATTTATTTCTATGGGGCTTGATTTTTACCATCTTTTCACTATTATTAAGTTGATAAACTTTTTATGATTATATGGAAAATCCACTTGTTACTCGTACACAATCGGCGTACACAACTGAATGCGTCAGGAAGGAACTCATGATTCCACTCAATGGTACGCTGTAGTGCCTTCTAGACAGCGTCAGGAGACAATCTATGCTAAGCCTACACTCAATGGAACGCTGTATTGGTGCCAGTTTGTGATGTAAATGGGTTTGCCCAGCACATTGAGTGTGTAGCAGACCGGTAGCGTTACTTATAAAAATAAAAATGGCTGAAATATTTAATTAATTGCATAAAAATACGCAAAGCCAAGGTAGCTCGACATTTACGAATCATGTGATTATTTCCGTATTGAATGGAAAAATTAAGTGGCCCTGGTGATACCAACAATGTGCATTTAAAAAAAAAAGTGAAACAAACCTACCTTTTGTTTAACTGTTTACCTATATCGTAGAAATACTGTCCCCAAAAGAGTTTTTATCTAAGTAGATTAACTTTGACACGTCCAAGACACGTCACTCATAGTTCTAAAAAGTTGCCATTTACAAAAATAAAACTTTGTCATGAAAATAAACTTTATGCGGTCGGATTAAGATTGATAATAGAGAATATTAAATAAACGATTTATAGAATAGAATTTGGTTTATTTGACAGACACGAAAAAGTAACAGGCAAGAAATAAATACAATAGACGCGTTACTTTTATGATGTATGATGATTGATGCGCGGCAAACTCTACCGAGATACGAGTAATAGAGTCGAATAAAAAACATTGAAAACGCTTGGTAGCTCATAATAAGCCTAGTCGTTAAAGAGAAAATATGATTATCAAATACTCCCCTTGAATGTCTTTAAAGATAGGATGCTGTTTACAATAAGTTAGGAACCTTGGTGCCTAAGTTTTGTAAGAAATATGGAACTTAAGACTTCTGGATAGGATGAGGATTTGGTTCTTGGATATGAGCCAAAATAAGGTAGCAAAATAAGTTTTACTAGAGTATCTAGCAGTTGTACTTTACTTGCACCACACTAGTTTAAACGAACTACTTAGGTACCTGCCTCATTTCAGGGATAACTATGGAACGGCAGAGATCCAAAATAAAACACAATAAATAAATTTAGCCCCATGTCAGCGTCCGCTCGGTTTTCACGCCATTCCGCGAATATCCCCAAGTGAGCGCAAACATTGTAACTCTTTATTATCTCCTGTAGAATGCCACACCTTGGGCTAAGAAGAATAACCTCTGTGGCGCAGTGGGTGAAAGCCCGCTTGGGACGCAGTAGGTTGCGGGTTCGATCCCCGCCGCGGGATAAATGTTTGTATGATCTGCAAATATTTATCTCTGGTCTGGTTGTTTCTATGTATAATATGTATGTATTTACAAACAAAAAGTATATAAGTAAGTAGTATATCAGTTATATGGTTTCCATAGTACAAGCTATGCTTAGTTTGGGGCTAGATGATACTGTATGAAAATGTCCAGCATTATTTATTTATTTACTAGCTGACCCGCGCAACTTCGTCTGCGCATTATTGAACAAAGTAGAGGAGTTTTGAGTGAATCGAGAGTAGGTATATACAAAATATAAAACTCCGTCGCTTGTTATACCTATTAATAATATTTTTTTTATATTTATGTTTCTCTCAAGAATCCCATAAAAGATAGAGGTAGGGAAAATCTTACCCAGATCTTGCAATTCTAAGAATAAAACGAATACGGTAAATTGGTATAGAATCGCTGAAGCGAGCGGCAATTTTTTTGAAGAAATTGTCTCGAAACGTATTTTTTTTTGAATAGCAAGTATTGTATGGTTTTGAATTTCGAAATAAAACGATTAACTAATATTACCTACCAGCGACTTCGTCAGCAATATAAAAATATCGAAATCTCTAAGCAAAAATCTCCATTAACTTTTCAAAACTCAAAATCAAAGAAAATTATACTCGATCGTATCTCGATCTCCGCTATAGTAGAAACGCCACCTAGGAGAAAAGGTATAAAGTAATTTTGACGTCGGTGATATAGATGGTGTTCTAACTATAGCCAAGGAAAAAATATTTTAATATCAAAAAATCATAACTTCGGAGTTCGGATATATTGATGGGTGGGAATACACATGTTACATGTTTATCATTAAAATTAAAATAATTTATTATGCAAAATACAAAAAAAAGTAAAAAAATCTAGAGTGCAAAAAGTGGCTGGCGGCGGTCACCCATCCATTTTATGACCGCGCCCAGGGTTGCTTAACTTTTTTCCCCATACAAACTTCCAACCCTTATTTTCCCGCCCCCTTATGGTAATTGACAAAAAAAAGTATCCTATGTCCGTCTCCTGGCTCTAAGCTACCTCCCTACCAATTTTTAGCCAAATCTGGTCTGCCGTTCTTGAGTTATAAGTGGTGTAACTAACACGACTTTCTTTTATATCGTCGGCTAAATTCGAAAACCCCGTACCTCCATTAACGTAAATTTTACAGGAGACTTAAAAAACCGAATTACTGGAAATAATTATATGATAACCCCACTATAATTGTTTTGATATATATATAAGAGGGGTTAAGAAATAATATTTTAAGCTTTGATTGCCTGATATTTCACTTGAAGATTATAAAACGGGAGTTACGAGTATTACTTGATCTATCGCCCGGAGATACGAGGTCTTCGTGGAGTTAAGAGTTCTACTAAGTTTAATATTTTCAAAAAGATTTTTGTCGTTTGGATTTACGAGTAAATAAAAAATGTTTTATGAATAAGGAAAATTACTTTTATTATTATAATAAAAGTACTTAATTATAATGACAACACTAGGTATTAGGCATTACATATTAAAACATAGGTATTTATAAAAGAAGTCGAACTTTAAACAACTTAAATTTAATCAGACTTTTTCTGAGATTATCTATTAATTGCACATTTTTAAACTTAGCATTATATAACAAACACGAAAATCTAAAAAGAAAAAACTAGTTATCTAAGCACAATAAAATCTTTATAGGTACATTAACCGTAAGCAGTCAAAACACTTTTATTATGTTAATTAATAACATCTATAATCATCAACTCGAGTCGCAGCTGTCACCTATAGCCAGGTTTTACCTAGTGTATGTGACAGTGACATGTATTGTAAACCTAAAATTAGTTTTTGATGAGTAAATTATCTTATCTCAACATCTCTTGTAGGAATAATTTCTTTAGCATTAACAGGATAATTAATCAGATCCGAAGATACGTGCTTGAGATAATTATGAGGTAGGTAAGGTTCCTACTACTTACTCATAGGGTATTGCATCATAAAATGCGTGGTAATCTTGTTCCATGGTAAGTTTTAATTGTTGAAGGTGGTCAAACTTTGACTTTTTAATTTTCAGTCTATCTGTATAAAGACGCGGCATATCTTGCATTCTTACTGGTTCAGCCAACTTGACTCTATACGGTAGTGGTTTTTCTTCATAATTTTCAGTAAAACCCAGTTTGTACAAAATATTACCCTCAGGTAAATACTTTAGCTGTCTTAAATTGGTAACAACTGGATCCCCTGCCTTTTTTCCAGGTCTGATAGTCTTGTATGTTTTCAGCACGTCTTCAAAATTTTTGAAGAAAGTGTGATCCAAATATTCGACATAGTATGGTTTCTTTAAACATGCTATTTTGGCAATATGAACGTAATCAGCTGGAACATTAATTTTTTTCTTTCTGATCTGTCTTTCCATAACTGAATGCATGCTGTCTGCTTCCATTTGTGTATGTCCCTTTTCTAATATTTTCTGCACAATCAATATTTTGGTCTGAACAGCAAAATTTAAAAGTGCATTTGCTAGGGTGGCATTTCTGTTTTGGTACGTACACCCGTCGCTGTAAATAATGATTTCAGAGCCTTCTTTCAAATTATGTTTCTGCACAAACAGTTCCAACATTCGTATCACAATAGATGAAAATTCGTTTGCAGTTAATGAGCCTTCTGTTTCATTCCATATAAAACAGTAGCCTTCAGAGCGTTTTATATCATAAACAGTAAAGTTATGAACTGCCAATTTTGTTTTGTAATACAGGGCTGAGACATTTGACTTAGGACACAACAATACAGACTGCAGATCCATAGTTAGCACTTCTTTGTCACTATTCTTATCACTTTCCTTCTCTTTCCTCGCAGCATTTTTCATTGATATGTGTTTGTTGTAATCATCTTCACCTAAATTTTTACATTTAAAGGCTTCACACAAATCACACATATCTTTTTTCGGCAAAAAGAATGCTAAATTTTTTCTTTCAAATACTTTACTGAATGTGGTAATTGAAACCGGTTCGCAACCATTATTTTTGCAGTAATATTCATTATATTCTCTCAACAATTGAGACTTAGACTCCCATGTAGTTTCCAAGTATAATTTTGATGTTTGAGATCTACAGTAGTGACTTTCTAATTTTGGCAAATCATCAAAAAAATTCTCTACGCTTTCTTCTTTCTTTGAGATCCTATTTTCCATTTTTTTGTTTCTTTCTTTTTCATCCATATTATGTTCATTGTCACCACCATTTCGAGTCCAATTTAACAGAGCCCACTCACCAATGGCGAGAGTGTTTAAAAACATGGTTTTGCAAACTCTTTTTTTAATAGAATCAACTTCTAAGTATAATTCCAAAGATGTTTTTCTTCTTGATGATTCATTATTTGTTCTTTTTCTCTGTGTGGGCTTAACAACGGTCAGTGTTTTCACGTACATTTTCTTCTCTTTCCATGTCATTCTCCAAAACTTATTGAATATTTCCTGTCTCTTTGCACCTTCAACTTCCGAGCATTCAAATTTAGATTGTTTGCTACTTAACTTACAATGACAGCGTGGTTTTTTTTTTTTTTGTTCCTTAGTCTTGTCGTAAATCCATTTATTATCTTCTTTTTTTCTACCTTTGTATTCCTTTCCTTTTTCGCGACGCTCCTTGTTTTCATTTACCAGCCAGGTTTTTTCGTCTCGCTTTTTAGATCTTTTACGGTTTGGAATATCCTCTAACTCTGGCACTTCAGATTGGTGTTTTCTAGTTTCCTGCGCGTTCAAACCACCTACCAAAATACTTGGAGAGGGCGGCAAGCTAATATCAGAAGTTCCAGTACTATTATCAGAATTATTTTTTTCAGGTTTAGCAGCAAGATGTACCACAGAATTATCTGAAACAGCGGCAGTAGAGCAGTCGTTAGTGTCACCTACAATGCAGTATTCACCATTGAAACGTGTAATTTCAGTAATCAGGCAGTCATCTGGCTCACATCTAAAAATGCAATCTTCAGGTTGTAGTGCAAAAGCAGAAGAATTCAGGAAGTCATTGGGTTCACGATCAAAATTTGAACAGTCTTCTCGATCAGCAGTCGCGGTGGCTTGAATAGCAGAGTAACAGTATTCATAATCAGTTGTTGAATAAGCAGTGTCATCGGGATCAGCAGAAATGGTGGCTTGTTGAGCAGAGTCCAGGTTATATCCGCGATAAACAGAAGTGGTGGCTTTGTGAGTAGCTTCCAAGCAGTTTTCGTGATCAGCAGCAGAAGCGGTAGCTTGATGAGCAGCGTCCAGGCAGTCATCACGAATAGCAAAAGCAGTGGCAGTTGGGTATCCTGAGGATTCCAGGAGATGCTGCTGCATCAGGTCAAGATACTATAAGTACTCTTGCAATGTCATTGAAGTAACAGAATACCGAATTTAGAACCGATTAGATCTGTAAAAGTCGTTTTATTTCCCTCCATCAACCAGAAAAGAGCTGGTGGTCCTCAAATGACTGAACTGATATTTTTGAAACATTTTGATAGATATTTTTGCGTAAGGGGTTAAACATTTTTTTTATGACAATCTATTATAAAGATCGAAAATCGCACCACCAGGTGCCTCAGTAACCCCAACGTAAGTTCCTGTAAATTTCGAATGGAAATCCTCGTATCAACCACATTAATATGAAAAGAAAACCTTGTATATCCATAATGTGCATTTTTTTACAAATCTAGGCAAAAAAACTATGACAAGTCCTAAAAAGAAAAGATAAATGTGTACAGAACATGTTAAATTCTTACCTTTTAGTAGAAACGCAGAATTTGTAGCAAAAAACACCCGCCCACTCACTGTGACATCTCTCGCACACTCAATCTCGTACTGAAGGGGGTCGTTACGAGGTTTAACTTTAGTAAAATGGCGCGCAAAACTTACGAGGTTTACGTTTTTGCAATTTAAAATTTAACGGTTTTTTACACGGAAATACGCGTTTTACAATACGATTCGTTCAGAAATTTGCTACCAAACTACATTAAAAAGTAAATTTCGTCCAAAAACGGAGTTACGGGGTTTTCGTATTTAGCCGACGATATATATAGATTAATAATTTGTGAGATATGAAAGATAACCCGAGATTCAAACTCGCGTTTAAAGTTGAGGAACTATCCCACTCTAGTGATAAAAAAAAACATTGGCACTCCGGAAGTGCCGACAGAAGTGAAAACTTGAACGAGATTCCGTTAACGATTCTAAACATCAAGAAAAGAAAAAAAAATAAGTGCAAAAAGTTACTGTCCTACTGGGACTTGAACTCGCGGTTGTCTCACTCAGAAGTAGAGCTCTATACACTCACCTCCATCCATGCTGATACAATATTTGACGAAATTAAGAATAAACGTTTGTAGATCTTTGCGCAAGAAAACTGTCAGATGGTGTCGCGAGTTCGATGGTTTTTCCCCATCTCAAAAATGCCCAACACGCCTAAAGAAGTTTTTACTTCAAAAAACCTACAGAGAGTATTATGATCAAACATCTATTTACTCGTAATACGTAATTGAAAAATAGTTAATTAGCCTACATCATTTTTGGTTTAATTACTGTATTAAGTGATATTTCCGGAGATTTGTATGTATGGAGCTCATCACATGCACGCAAACACGAATCAGTTTTGAAGTCAACACGCAACGTTTAAAATACTCGTAGTTGTGTGAGGCACTGGTCCATTACATAGTTATACAGGGTGTAACATTTAGAACTGTCAGTATGGGAACGTCAAGTTAAGACATACGAACATACGACATCTGTTCATAGGCACCATATCATCGATATTAGTAAAAAGGAAAACTGCAGCTCGGGAATCGAACCCGGACGTTTTGAAAAATGAAACTGAATTTCTATTTAGATATCGATTGTGCAGTATATGTTACTGTGAAACATGTCTATACTAACATTATAAAGAGGAAAGATTTGTTTGTTAGTTTTGTTTGAAATGAATAGGCTCCGAAACTACTGGATCGATTTAAAAAATCTTTATACCCAATAGAATCCTCCATTATCCCCGATGAACATAGGCGATATTTTATTCGTAAGTGAAGTTTTCCCGAGGGATCGCGGGTAACACCGCGGCGGACAGCTAGTCTGAAATAAATAAAAGCTAAAATAAAAACTATAGGTAAAATAGGTATGTGGCCATCAAAGCATATAATTTTAAATTGAAATAATTTCACATTGCCAACAGATTGTGTCTGAAATGAGAAAATTATTAGTTCCAAGGCACGCGCGCAATCATTTCTTACGTAAGAAGTAAATGCAAGTAATATTACTTTAGTATACAAAGCCTTTGAATATGTAACATGCGTTAAGAAACCTTTGTATTAATTTATTAAATTTTGAAACATGTAAAAAGAACGTGACATTCTGGACAAGAGAAGAGAAACTGGAAAGAGGAAGGGGAAGACCGAAGTTGTCCTAGGTAATGAGAGAAGAAGATAATCTAGTTAGACGACCTCTGTAGCGCAGTGGGCGAAGGCCCGCCTGCGACGCAAAAGGTTGCGGGTTCGATCCCCGCGGCGGGACTAATGTTTGTATGATATACAAATATTTGTCTCGGGTCTGGGTGTCTCTATGTATAATATGTATGTATTTACAAACAATAAGTATTTAAGTAGTATATCAGTTATCTGGTTCCCATAGTACAAGCTTTGCTTAGTTTGGGGCTAGATGATGGTGTGTGACATGTCCAGCATTATTTATTATTATTTATTTATTAGTGTTTATAAAAATACCAACACATTCAAATGACTGAGTAGTACATTTTCTTCATAGCTCTACCTACATACCTACACAACCAAAGTTATAACACTCAAATTTCTATTACGATGGAAGTTGAGAACCATTTTGTCTCTAGTTATTTTTGGAACTACTCATTTAGTCCATAATGAAACTGGCGCCAAGAATTCCGGCCATAAATTGAGTTCTCAAAATTAGATTCTATTGACGATTTAGCTTTAATCGACCTACTGGCTTACGTTTATCAAAGTCTTAATCGGCCGTTTAGTTCTTTCAGCGGCGGTTACACAATAATTTCAACCTAATCAATACTGTGCCAATACGCACTTAAATTTCTTACGTGTAAACGGTCATCGGCTGATAAAAGTCTATCGGCTTCGCAAAACGCCAAAGCATCGCATAAAATGTTCTTGTACTTTCAAGGGCCAACAGGTTCCCAGAAAGACGCCACTTGTACATAGTCGACATTCCCAGAGTGCGTACAAAGCGTTTTGAGTCTTCATTTTTCATACGCACTGCCAAATTGTGGAACTCATTGCCGGGCTCTGTATTTCCCGAAAAGTAGGCGTCATCATCAGACAATATAGGGGTCTTCAAATCAAGAGTAACTAGGTTCTTTCTAGGTAAAAATGCTCCATCTTAGCATCAGGCAGAGGACAAATGCTGACCTATTTAATAACAAAAAAGTTTTAGGAAAGAAAGTTACACCATACACCTTTATCCACAAGTAACAACATGAAGCTTACAGCCGGTCTCTAAGTATTATCATTTTTATTACAACTTTGAGCTTTGTTTGTGAGCCTTTGGCCTGCTGGGATAAGTATCCCCAACCGAGTCATTCGGAGTCATTTTTAATTTAATTTGTTTCGAAGGTTCAGTTTTGAGATGAGAAAAAAATCTTGGATTCACCTCGAAACGGTCACGTGTGAGTCACGTGAATGCTCACCGACATCGGGTTATTTTTCAAATATAGAACCGTAAACCGTTCAAGTTTTCGTTTCTGCCGGCACTGCTGGGAGTGGCACTGTTTTTTTTATAAACCTATCTTGGCCCACTGCTGGGCAAAGGTCTTCCCCATTCATTTTTATCCAACAGAAACCGTATCTCTCAGTAATTTATTGGTGAACATTAGTCGTAAACTTAAAAACCGTGCCAGGGTGAAGATCGTTTTATTTTTGGCGCGAACGAGTAGATTTTTTCTACAGAGTATCGGAGATGAGACGGAATGTTTTAATTTCTCTCGTTTCCCTTGGCAGCTTCGAGGTGAAAGGTTGAGAGCCTTTTGCCTTGAGATAAGTTTCTGGTGTTTCTCAAAGTTCACGATATAAATACTTCCCGAGTAAGTTTCCTGGTAATTGCAATTGTTCGATAATAATTAATACCTATAAATAAATACCTATACTTTGAGCTGCTACAGCATATGCTGGCCTTATTTTCTGTCACGTAATTTGCTTTTATTGTTACCCAGATGGTTTTAGCATGAATATGTAGTAATGCAACGTGCATACCAGTATCTTCATTAAATAAATTGCATTAGTATCAACCGATAACTATACAGACTATGCACTAGTAGCCCAACCCGACAAATCAGCTGATAGAAAGTATACAGTCGAGGGCTGTTATGAAAGTCTAGGCAGAATCAGACGGAGTGATCTGAAAATTTAACAGGGCGTGATGTTACGCAATGACTCTTCTCAATTGACAAAGAAGTGATTATGCACCAGTCTGACAGTTTCAAGTTACGGTCAATTGACCAATAAAGCGCTTTATGCTTTATCAACACTTTCTGTGTCAGGGCTACTGAGCTCAGAATGCACAACACTACACAGACTTTCTGTTACGGAACTTTGATAGACAGATAGGTAGATTAACGCTTTACAAATACAGAGAAATAAGTTTATTTACAGAAACTGAGCTGCTACAATATGTACATAAAATTACAAAATACAATAGAATCTGTCAAGCTATCTAAGGATCGTCGTAAAAACGATCTATAGATAACTCAACTGATCCAGGTCACTGCCAGTCGGAAGCGTGCCCAAAACACAGGCGGCATTGCCACGCTGAATGGCAATGCTGATTCTTTGTGCCAAAAAATCGCCAGCTCTCGAATCACGCGACGCTTCGATCAGACGCCCTAAGACTATACAGAGAATACATAAAAATAAAAAATAAAATTTAATGGGCGGCCATATCGCTAAAAGGGATTTCTTCCTGGCAACCATTTGGCTTACCTACAATGAGCTAGTAAGAGACGTCCGAACATTCTAGTGAAATAATTATTATTTTTAAACCGGGTATTTATCACGTAGGTACCCATTGTTATTATTTCTTTTTTCTTAAAATTAATAATTATGTCACCAAATCACGAAAGTTTAAAAAGTTTAATTCTAGTGAAATATCGGATTTATCAGGAGACACGTTGAAGTTAGGAGGTACCCAAGTGGGATGTGCTATTTGCAAATTTTGGCATAACTAGTGAGTATTTTGTCTAGGTACCTCAAGGTCGTCTCGAAATCCACTGTTTGATATTTGGTTATCATAACTTATTGCTATTTAACTTAGTGCTATTGTAATAATTCCATCTATAGCCTCATGTAGATAAAGTGTGAAAACATCACACGATGTCTACGATCGCTTGCAGCATAAAAACGAAAGAGGTCAATAACACATTACCTAATCTCTTTTGTGTATTTTTGTAAAAAGGAGTTCCATACCTTAATTTCTTTTTCAATTTTTGAATTTAGAATGTAGATCAGCAGGGGAGACTCATTGGGAGTTTTCTCGGTCGTTTCCCAGCCGAAGAGATAAAGATGGCGCTGCGGCGTTGCTCTGTGATAAGTAACCAAAAGAACAAAGTGAAAATTATTCATTGAAATCACTTTGGATTGTTTAGAACAAACTAACATTATGACGTCTCCGACCTTGGAGATAAAACTTTGCTAAGTATGACATACGTATCCTACCATCTAGGCAGCTGTCTGAAAATAAATTGTAAGACATTTTTAAGTCTCCAGACAGCGCTATCAAGTTTGAAAACTTTAGTCAGATTTAAATAGTTTGGACAGCAAATAACATATGAAAACATTGCGTCCAATGTTCCGCATAATGTAATTTACGGACGAGAAAATTTCCCGAGATGGTTTTCATGTTATTTGCTCTAAAATTATGAAAATCTTTGTGTAGGTAGGTATTTTAACAGTTTACCAGGTATTCTCTATTTTTAGTATCCAAACCTATACAAAATCTAAAAGAGAAAGAAATTGTGTGATTCGTGTATAAAGTTTCTAGGCCTAACTGTTGCTTGCCAAAACTCGCCAGCGATAAATTCTCTAGAATTTATGATATAGCTTTGATCTACGAGGATGTGAACGGTTATTGATGCCATCCAAAGTACGATTTATACAGGAGACGTGTTATGATTATCATGAATGACTGTCACAGCAAGTTTTATGCTAAAAGCTTTTCATGTTTCTCATCAACATTAAACTAAGGCCGCGTTTTCACCTGCAAGAACATTTCCGCGAGAAATATCTGATTGATAGTCTGTCTGACAGTAGCAAGTCCATTCTGAAGAGTTCAAAAGCACCTTGTTTTAGGCAAAGATACGAGGGCGGGTCAATAAGTCCGTGAATTTTGGTATAAAACACAGATTTTTTGATAAAAAAATCATTTTATTTTTCAACGTAGTCTCCCTTGAGCTCTATACACTTTGTCCAACGCTTCTCCAATTTTTTTATCCCTTCCAAAAAATAAGATTTGTCGAGGTCCTCAAAATAGGTCTTTGTTTGTGAGATGATTTCATCATTGGAGTCAAATCTTTTTCCACCAAGCCATTTCTTCAGGTTTGGGAACAAGAAGTTGTTACTCGGAGCCAAATCTGGAGAATAAGGTGGATGAGGGAGCAATTCATAGCCCAATTCATGAATTTTTGCCATGGCAACTGCACATGTGTGCATCCTTGAATTGTCTTGTTGGAAAAGAACTTTTTTCTTAGCCAAATGAGGTCGATTTTTTTTCAAATCATCATTGAATCGGTCCAATAAGTTGGCATAATATTCCCCATTGATTGTTCTTCCCTTTAGAAGGTAGTCAATATGGAAGGTAGTCAAGATGGAATTATCCCGCGTGCATCCCAAAAAACAGTCGCCATGACTTTATTGGCTGAAAAACCCACCTTGGCCTTCTTTGGCGCCGATTCACCCTTAGAAACCCCCCACTGTTTTGACTGTTGTTTGGTCTCTGGTGTGTTGTGGTGGATCCATGTTTCGTCCACGGTTACAAAACTCCTCCATATTGCGGTTAAACAACGCCAAACCCTCCTGTGAAGTTGTTACACGATTGCGTTTGTGGTCGACTGTGAGCAAACGCAGCCCATCTTGCGGAAAGCTTTCTCATGCCCAACTGATCATTCAAAATTGAAACCACTGAGCCATGCGAGATCCCTACGGCTTCCACAATCTCTCGCACTTTCAATCTTCGGTCGGCCAAAACCATATCGTGAATTTTTTCGATTGTTTCGGGTGTAGAGCCCTCAACTGGGCGTCCAGGACGTTCTGCATCTTCAGTGCTTGTACGGCCACAACGAAATTCAGTAAACCACTTTTTACCATTGAAATCGATGGTGCAGAGTCCCCATAGTATTTATCAAGCTTAGCCTTGGTCTCGGTAATGTTTTTTTTTCGCAAAAAATTATGCTTAATAAGCACACAAAATTCACTTTTTTCCATTTTCTTCTCAGATTACTGGGTAGTCTGATAAAAATAGCTGTTAAACACAAACCAACTGACGCAGCAAGTTTAAATTTTGGCAAGAGTCAACTGACAGATGCCTGTTGACAGGAGCAGTGTTGCTTTTTCAGTTAAGAGGTCAGAAGTTTAAAAAGTCACAGACTTATTGACCCACCCTCGTAGTTTGCGTAGTGTGTTTTTGTAATACGCTAAGCAAAAAAAATGATTGACGAGTTCCGTACCAATCAATCCATACTCGACGAACTCGGCATCAAGCAGCGTCTATCGTCTCTCGTACAGTCTCGCATCCTCACGTTCTTTGGGCACGTGTCGCGGCGTGGAGAACTATCCATAGAACGTCTTGTGGTTCAGGGAAAGATTGAGGGTACAAGGCCACGAGGCAGATCTCCAATGAAATGGACGGAACAAGTGAAGGCAGCGCTGGACAGACCCTTAAATGAGTGCACCAGAAGACAACCATCCGAGACGAATGGCGCAGAATTGTGAAGCGAGCCACACAACTCCAGACCTGACAACCACGACCACTCTGTTAAGAGTGCAACGACTAAGAAGAAGCAGCCAAAAAACAACAGTGGCACTCTGAGAGTGCCAACAAACGTGAAAACTTGAACAAGGTGTAACTACTGATGTTATTCAAATAAACAGTAAAAATTGAGGTTAAAAACAAAAACACTGACGATGTTTGCGAGTAACCGCGCGCGCGTCCTTCCCTGGCTGTTTGTCGATCTTTGCTGAACGGTAACGGTTACAGAGTCGCGAGTTCAATGGTTTTTTCCCCATCTCAAAAATGCCCAACGCGCCTAAAAAGTTTTCACTTCAAAAACAAACGGAATCCGAAATTATCGTCGAGAAAGAAGAAATAAGTAAGTAGTTACTAACTTTAAACTCCCTCAAGACTTCCAAAGTTACAGAGACTTCATAAAACCAAGCCAACAGACTTTGAGAACCTCTGGATAGTTGGAACTATTCAGTTTATTTTTTACGTTAATTAAGTTGCAAGATTGTACGAGCTACCAAGTTGAGTCAGCTTAAGCTCTACAAATAACTTAAGTTTCTGAAGTTTTCTATTAAAGCTTTTATTTCAGCAACGTGTCACTTGGTGGACCTTGTGGCTCCTGAGATAATAAAAGTTTGTGTTTTGCGTCACATTTTCATTTACGAGTATATTTATTTTTTAAACGTAAACAGGGTCACGACTGAATCCCCAAAGCGCGGTAGACATTCTCTCAGATCTTTATATTCCAGATCCTTTGAAGATGTCTAAGGGGGTAGTCAGAGGTATTTTTTAATTGAGGAAAAAGTAAAGTACACTTTCCTATTCGACTTAAGCGGGATTTTTACTAATTTTTAATTGAATATTTACAAAATAGCATCATCATCAGCCCTTTACATTCCATTGCTGGGTTTCAGCCTATGCCTCTCTTCGCTTCTATCATTCGGATCTACAATGAGCCCTTGCCCTTGCAAGATTTGTGGATTTCCCCGATGTCGTCAAAATAATATAATCTTTAATATTTTTCATGGAGTTTTCAATATATTTTGTCCAATGTTTTTCAGTTTATCAAAAGCTTCATACTAAACGGATGAATGGCAAAATGTTTGTGGGACTTTATTCCATAACTAGCTATCCGTCGCGGTGTTACCCGCGGTCCCTCGGGAAATCATCAGTTTCCCGGGATAAAATATAGCCTATGTTCATCAGGGATAATGTATCTCTAATGGTGAAAGAATTTTTCAAATCAATTTCAATCGTAGTTTCGGCGCCTATTCAATTCAAACAAACAAACAAATCTTTCCTCGTTCTTTATAATATTATTATTAAGTATAGACAATTAAAATCATGTGTAATTTATACGTATCTGATATTGTTTCCTTCTGCAACATGTGCTTCTAAGAAAGTAATTTTGAAAATTTACAAAACTGATCACGTACCGGGCGCATTCGTGTTGAGAGATATTTATTTGCGAAATGTTATTGACAAAGTATTAAATCATACGTAAATAAAGTATTTTTGGGAAAAAGAGTGTCGCAAAACGTAAACGGGTCATATCTTTTAAAGATGTTTTCAATGAGAAGTATAAGTAGGACAAGTTTTTTTTTCAGTTTTGAAGCGCTCGTGGTCGTGCTTGCTTAGTCGTTCTTGATAGATCGTCGAAGTTAAGCAACGTTTGAAACGGTCTGTAAGTGGATGGGTGACCGCCAGTGGCATTTTCATCTGAGCGCTTCCGTGCTTCGGAGGTCACGTTAAATTGTCGGTACCGGCTATTTAAGTCGTTAAACCATGACGGAGGCCTTAAGGCGGCCTAAAAACTCCGTCACCAGAGTTGGCCACTGACTCATACAAACTTACTTTACTTAGTTTTCAAAACGTAAATATTTTAAAAAGTTTTCTATCATGTTGAACTAGTGTTGCAAAGCATGTAATTTGTGTTTTTGAAGTGAAAAATCAATAAGCTGAATTTTAATCCCAAGTACGATCGTTAGGTAGGCCTGATCCCTGGATCTAGGCAAGTAGCTGAGTAGTTGCCTTTTCAAGAATCATTTTTCATTTGTGTTAATCTTATTATTGTTTTATTTTCTTATTACTTATTTGTTTGTTGAATTTATTTTTCTTTAGGTAACTTTCGTTGATGCACATACTTTTTCGGAGTAAAAAATATGAGTCAAGTCCTACGATCGAAAGTTGGCATTATTCCACAAGGCCAACACTGCATTTCTATACTAATATTATAAAGAAGAAAGATTTGTTTGTTTGTTTAAAATGAATAGGCTCCAAAACTACTGGACCGATTTGCAAAATTCTTTCACCAATAGAATCCTACATTATCCTCGATGAACATAGCCTATATTTTACCCCGGGGAAGTGAAGTTTTCCCGAGGGACAGCTAGTTTAATATAAGCTTACAAAGACTAAGAACACCGTTACCATAAAACACACTTGGCTCCGTTAGACAATGTTTTAAGTGTCTATTAATCAACGACCCAACCTCAAAGTTTACAGACCTCTTTAAGAAACATGGAATATTTGATATCCCACAGATACATACATACCTATCTGTGGGTAGATTTAATTATATTATGGTCGTCTTGTTGTCGAATATAAACCGTATTATAACCGTAATATATACCCTATATAATACTGTGTAATTTAACTATCAAAACAAAACAAACATAATCACAACTCTATCTCCAAGGCGCGGTAGACTCCCCTCAGAGCTTTTTGTACTCGAGATTCTTTGATGATGTCTAAGTTAAGAGGGTTAGTCAGAGGCATAATTTCAATCTTCTAGGTCTCGTCAAAATAAAACCATTTATACAAAATTTCTAAATTCAACCTTGAATGCGTTACAATACGATTACATAAAATTTCTCGCTATGTTTACGTGCATTCTGGTTTCGAGTAAAAGTCAGTAAACCACAACAAGTACTACAACCAGTTAGACGGTACTCAACTAATCCGGCAATACCACTCTCTTCGTAAGAACTAGACCACCTGTACACTTGTGGTATTCACATGTAATCTTAGATAGAAAACACTTTATTGCACATACACCATACAGAGAAAGGAAAAACGTAAAAGGGTGAATGGATCTTACTAGGTACTTCTTCTAGTCGTGTCAGAAGTTCTTTTAAACCTGTAAGGTTATTAATGTCCATGACGAACACCTTTAAGCACCCTAAAAATTCCATCACCAGTGTTGGTCACTCACATAACGAACTTACTAATTAAAATTAAGGTGCAAACACAAAGCGATTTCAACCCATACGATATCATATCGCACGGCAATTTTTCACGTATGCGATTGGACATATAGTTAGCTCGACACTCGTCGGCACGCCGCGCCTCGCCGCGCCGCTTCGAATCACATCGCTTCGCTTCGCAATCGCCCATGTAAGACGCAGGGTTAGCAAATCGTACGAAAAATCTCATCGTGTAAATGCACCATAACTCCTAAGTACAGGACGAATGGGTGTTTGTGGCTCTTTTACGATAGGCATGCGCGTTTCTTCACGATGTTTTCCTTCACTGATTGAGAGAACCTACTGACACGCTTTTGGGCAAAAAAACTCTCATTGGTGCACGACTGGATTATTTGAATCCACGGCCTTATGCTCGGGAGGCTACCATTACACCACCGTATGCCAAAACAGCGGAAACCATTAAGTTTTAGATAGATAGATAGATATAACTTTATTTGACACAGGCACATCACATCAACAGGTTTAGGTCTCTCTATGTACAAGTTCACGAAAATCCTTGTGTAAATGTGTTCATTCGATTCTCCCTAGTCTGTAAGCGGCTCTACCGATAACAGAGTGACACAGAAAACCAGTTTCCTGCTCATATCTTCCTCTATTACGTGTGCTTTTGCCGGTCGTGATCTAAGTGTTGCGAAACTAGAGATCAAGTTCCACTGGAGTTATTAAACTTTGCTTATAAAGTAAACACAAACATACAAGGTGTGTCTTCTGACACACCTTGTATGTTTGTGTTTTACGACACTGGATAGGCCAAGTAAAATGTGCTATCAGAAAATTTAAAAAATCCAAATTGTTGTTGAAAACGATATATAGGCGCATACTACACACTCGATAATTATTACGATATTTATAGTGATATTTATCTTGCAATATTTTGGATCGAATCTACATATTACGGGATATTACACACTCGATACTTTTCGCGTCAGTACAACGGTAGCTTTCATTCACTACAGACGTAAAGAATTGCATATTTGACATTAGATTCATATATTTTCTATCAAATCACAGACCAGAGACTAGACACTCGATATGGATCGACGATACTTGATACAGTTCGTGGGATTTCTGGATTTTAGAAATACAGCGATCCGTATCACGATCCGCGATACACTATAATACACACTCGATAAATATCGTAATCCTGGATCACGATCCAAATATCGTGATAATTATCGAGTGTGTAGTATGCGCCATAGGATAGCTCATCTTATAATATCATTATAACTTAATGGTTAATATAGTGCCAAGCTTGAGTCAGAAGTGTGCCCAAGATACTGGTGGTATTGTTGATCTGTTGAGACTTTGCGCCAGCTCGAGGCAACACAGTGTCTATGTATGTGCTGTTTACATGAAACATACTTAAATACCCATTTTTATTTAATCGCTTTGAACATGTTACATCTATCTCGCATTCAATGTATTAACATGAGCATTAATTTCCATAAAAGGTAATACATAAATGAATTCTGAACGCTTAAGATTCACACTAATTTGGAAAACAAATAAGATCCTTTTAAACGTATTAACAGGCCTCCATATTTACTTAATGATTTATATGTAGGTATAGAGGCGAAGGCCACCAATACCTTTTATTAATGCGATGCTTTATGCCTGTGATACTGTTATTGAAAGAACGTTGGGCATTTTTGAGATGGAAAAAATCTATTGAACTCAGACTGACAGTGTTATCGACACCGTCAGCGCCATTTAGTTTTGAACTCCGTAATTTAACACGGTAACGAAAGAACCTTTATCACGGCGTTTTCCGCCGCGCCCGGTGATGATTCAAAAATATTTCCTGACGATAAAAAAAATACAGACATAATTGTTCAAGTTTTCACTTCTGCCGGCACTCCCGGAGTGTGACTGTTTTTCATAGGATGATAGCTACAGGCGCGTTCGCAGCCTGAAATTTGGGGGGGGGTCACTACACTGATAATAGCCTTTATTGCACAATACACAAGATTTTGTACAATTTTTGGGGGGGAGGGGGGTCATGTCCCCTGTGACCCCCCCCCCCCCTCGGACCGCGCCTGGATAGCTAGCACCTAAACCATCCTTTCAACTTAATCCTTTCCAAAGCGTCCACAGGAAATACATGGTCAATACGAGTGAAGCTAACTAAGCTGTAGGCTTCTCAACGATGTTTCGCCAACGAAAATAAAGGTGTCACCACTATTGGGAAAGTCAATCGGAGTGTTTTTCGATAAGGCACTAAGTCGCTAAGTCAACTATTTCAAATGATTTTTGAAGTGAAAAAATTGAATTGTATAAAAATCTGTATTTTCAACTTAAGAAATCTTTTGAAGTGCTATACTAAAAAATACTCTAATTGACATTCCCAATAGTGGTGAAGTCTTTATTTTCATTGGCCGGCACTTTTGACTATTGGGCCCGACCTTGTATGAGCCTTGTATAGCCTCCTTTTGAACTAAAACAATTTTGAAGCACGGGATTTGAACTCGCGCAACCTTTGAACTGAAAGCATTCAGCAGTTTCACTGTATATTCACTTCAGTTTGAATAGAAAATAATTTTCATCGCTGGAATCTTCTCAAATGCAAATAAAATAAGTATTAATGCCATAGCAATAGGTTTCTTTAAAAACGATAACTTCTGACGAACAAATTTTCGACCTTTAGTCCTTGCGATTCGGTTCAGAATATCTTGAATTTTTATGGCAGACTTGAATAGGTGGTTTGAAACTCTCTTTTAGAATTAATTTGTATTATAGTTGCCGTATAAGCTATGTTGACAGCGTGGGTAGTACTTCGACTTCAATAATGATTTTCTTTACCATAAAGCTTGTGTTAATGCGCAATAAACAATAGGTTTCTTCTAGAAAAGCATGCTTCATCTTAGACCTCACTATTGCTTTACATCAGGCAGAGTGAGGTCAAATGCTGACCTGTTTAATTAAAAAAAAGAAATGAAAAATCTTTTAATGCGCGACAGGGACTGGAACCCACGACCTATGGAATGTAAGTACCTAGAGCTATCATCCACTGGGCTAACACACTTCTAGTACTTACTTAGACGTATTCCAAATCCTTTAGAAATGTTTGAGGGGGTAGTGAGGTACCTATATTACCCGTGTCAATTGCCTATTACTAATACATGCGTCGTAATGATTATTCTCGCGCCGATTCCTACTATATTGTAATCTGTGCCAATTGTATGGGATCATTAACTGGGTTCCGTATAAGGGGGGGCCACCATCAAGCCGTATTGATGGGGTATGCGGGAAAATTACAAATGACTCACAATTATGACTATTTTGTCTTGATTGTCAATTGATGTGAATCGTGTTACGGAAAATTTTAGGAGCAATTTATGTTTGCGACACACCTAATAGGTAAGTATGTTATAATACTCGTACAAGCTTCCACCCGTGGTTACGCTCGTATAATACAAAATTCGACCAAGGGTTTTATTGCAATACTTGTTCATATTTTATAATATCTGATACAGTAAGACCCCTCGCAGACTACAGACTTTCTATCGGCCGATAGTTACGACGGAATATACTTCGACGCGTAATGAGTATAGAGAAGTATAGCCCGTCTCAACTATCGGCCGATAGAAAGTCTGTAGTCTACGAGGAGGGTTACAGTCATGACTAAGCGCCATTTCGACGATCCCATTCTGGCAAGCCTATTCCATCTCAAACAATGTCCCAGGCACTACAGCTCTGCAGCCGCCTTGAGTGTAGGCATAGGTTGCCTCCTGAGCTCCTGACGCTGTAATCTACACCAATATTATAAAGAAGAAAGATTTGTTTGTTTGTTTGTATGTTTGTTTGAATTGAATAGGCTCCGAAATTACTGGACCGATTTGAAAAATTCTTTCACCAATAGAATCCTACATTATCACTCTACACTAATATTATAAAGAGGAAAGATTTGTTTGTTTGTTTGTATGTATGTTTGTTTGTTTGAATTGAATAGGCTCCGAACCTAACTGGACCGATTTGAAAAAAAAAATCACCAGTAGAATCCTACATTATCCCTGATGAACATACGCTATATTTTATCCCGGGAAAGTGAAGCTTTCCCGAAGGACCGCTGGTAACACCGCGACGGACAGCTAGTAAATCATAAAGTGTGTATATTTTTTCTTCCAGACAATTTTTGCCTTTTGCATAGGGCACAAACAATAAATTACTTGCATGATCTAAACAACACGAGACATTTTTGATCTAGTAATTTTGGTACACGAGTTTCGTTTCACAACGTTCCTTATCTCAGCTTAAATATTCACGTGTATATTAATTAGCACGTTTTTCTATTTGTCAAACAACGTACTACGTTTTAAATATTTAAATTATGTTTACTTGGTCAAGTTTATTGAACCCTCTTGTGTAATATTTACTTTATATTCGCAATTTTTATAAGCATTACGAGATTTTAAGTTTCGATAAAGGATTAGAGGTTGGTTGACGACTTAATAGGGTCAGTGGCGTAGCTACCGGAGGGCTAGGCGGTGCAGTGCACCGGGGGCCCAAGTTCAAGGGGCCCTCGGACTCTGAGTCAGAGCCCGAGAATTTTATATCGATATTACATTTATCTTAAAAAAAGACTCCATCGCATTGAGAACTTCATTTTTCGAAGTCGATTACACTACTCTTTCTTACGCACTAGCAGTTGAACCGCGGAGCGGCTATCCGCGTTAGGGGGCAGCTTGTCCAGTTTTAATATGCAACCGCTTGTCATTGTACGCACCTAACCGCCACAAAATTGTACTAATATTTGAACGTGGGGTGCGGTTCAACCGCTAGTGCCTAAGGCGGCTTAGGGCTGGTTTCACCAAAGTCAATCTAACCGCTGGTTAGTGAATTGCGGTTAGGGACTATGGTTACGGCGCAAACTTTCTTCTTCTTTTTTTATTTAATGGCAATCTACACAACTAGGTGTAATTCTGCCAATGTCAAGTTTTAAATATAGATTTAAAGTCATGTCAGTCAGTCAAGTCCTTTCGATGGTTTGAACAAAAACACGGCGGCTTGTTTTCTTCAAAACTTTAACGGAAATTTTTCGTCAAATTCAATGCTTTTGGACGTTGTTGTGAGTTATTTTTAATTTTTTACGATGTCAACTGTCAGTGAGCTAACCGGCCGTCGACCAACGATTAGATTTAGCGGCCTGTTAGTGAAGATTTCCTTTGGAAAGAACACAAAACATCATAACGGTCTGTTAAAATCTCAACCGTTAAAATCTTAATCCGTTGTTAGGTTGTTCTACTAAATTTGATGTCCAATTAACTAACGCTCTGTCTGACAAAGTTTGGTGAAACCAGCCCTTAGTCTTTAAATATTTTCGTGGAAAATGTTATAAGGCTTACGAAAAATGCTTGCCATTTTCCGTGACCGGTTCTACGAAGTCACGTGTCGGTCCCACACGTTGTTTCGGTACTTGGAACATTTGTTTGTCAGTACTGCGTAGGTTTTGACAACTTCATGTTAAGCTGATATTATTCCACCTGTTTTTATATCAGCATCTTTTCATCCTTATGAAAGCTTACATAACAGATTTTGCTCTTTCATGGAAGATAACGCTCTTTCAGCCGTCGTTGTCTCAACATTACAAATTTCAACCATTGCGTCAGTTGCCCATTAGCTTAGATCTAGATAGAGCATGACGGACCAGTTAGAACGTGGGTTTAAATCCCGCATGGGTGCAAATTTTTGGGATACATTTAAAATCTTTAGATATCCCCAAGTGTGCGGTTAACACTATAAAATATAATCTGTTAACAGACGATTAGTCTGGTATTTTTCTAAACCGGAGTTTTTACCAAAACATAAATAAATCATTTTAAAATAAAGGAACAAAATGTATTTCGATCCGCATTAAAGATTAACTGTAATGTGAGATTTTGTGAATAAATCATAGACTGTAATTTCATGTAAAAAGCCGAGCGGGTTTGAGCAATTAACACAAGTAGGTGTAATTTAACACTCTCTGCGAAAATTATGGCTTTAGCGCGAAATAAATTACAATTGTCCTGTAATGAACAGGACATGACAATCGAGATAACAGGTTATTCGATAATATGTGAAGGTTGGGATAAATTGGCTGGCAAGTGTCTGATATTTTCGTATTCAAAACTGCAGATTTCCGCGTAATATTCAAGCGGAATTTCCCAACTGCAGCACTTAATATCCTTTCTGCACACTAGTTCGAAAGAACGAAAACGAATTAAAACAAAGATTGTGTGTGAATCAGACAGATTTTTACTAACCCTGCGTCTTACGTGGGCGATCTGGACGCGAACGCGAAGCGGCGCGGTGCGGCGCGGAAACAACAAACAGTCGATTTACTATTGAAGTGTCCGGTGCGCAGCGGCGGGGCGGCGCGGCGCGTATTGAATCGAACGCGATTACAATTTTTGCGAATTTTGACACTATGTATGATTTGACGAAAACTATGTAGGATGATTCGCAGACACGTAGGACAGACTCGCCGAGCCGCACCACGCCCCGCGCATCGCGTTCGCGTCAAGGCGCCCACGTAAGACGCAGGGTTATTGTTCGGTCGTTAAGCAATGACGGATCCTGGTTTCAAAGGCACCGTCACCAGAGTTGGTCACTATTGCATATTTACTAAGTATTCAAATTAAAAACAAATTGAGGGTACAAAATAAATATAAAAGAGTACCTACGTACAGTTGCGTCATTGTATTGAGAACGAGTAGCTTTCTATGTGTTTAACCTGGCTAATACAACTTGCTGCATTAACATTCTCTCAGATTTTTATCTTATAATTATTTCGTTTGAGAAACAAACAGAACGTAAGAGATTTTTTACAACCAAGAATAAAGTATTTAGGCAAAGTCTGTATTAAAATATTAAATACCTATTACAATACAGAAAAAAGGCGATAGAGTCATCATTAAATTACATGTAATTTAAATTGATTGTTTCTTTGAGTTTCCTCTCGTATGGACTTTCAGTCTAGTGTTACTAGTCATCATTCAGATGAGTCCCCTGACTCATCTGAATGATGACTCATGACTCTATCGCCTTTTTCATGCAAAAAACTATTTAATTGAGAAAAAGTCTTATAAAATTCGATTCCGACGGGAAAATTTGATCAGACTTTTCATTTCTCAATGAAATACCTAAGTGTGGATTAACAATAAAAATAAAAAAAATACAAATATTACACAAAACTAAATTAGAGCACAGCAACAATTTTCGCTGTATATTCTTGCTAAAACTCAACAACGGCTTAACCGATTTGGGTGATGCTATTTTTCTTATAAGAGTCAGGACAAGTTTTACAAGGATTATAAAGGAAAGTATTCCTGAGGGAGAACGGGTAGCACCATGGGCCGCAGCTAGTCAATTCGTTTTTCCTTCTTTTTCAACTCGACTGGTTGTTTTGGTCATACGAGTCAGACATTTTTGCACGAAATTGTTGCACAAACGGTAAACCACAACTAGGCTCGTAAACTTTTAGAGTAATGACGTCAAGATCGTTGCATGAGCAATTTGTTATGAATAAATCACGCAAAACTATTACGATCGGCGAGATGTAGAGAGCTTATGCAACTCTGACCTTGTATGCAGAGAAAACAAAACTCTACGAGTAGGTAGTATTAAACTGCACGCACATGTCCGCGCCCCGTACGCGCCGCAGTCATTTTTCTATTGAAAAAATGCTGGTGACGTCAGAAAATGTGACTAGCCTCTGACGTCTCAGCATTTCCTTTAACCTGATCGCACACTGACGCGCCGCAGTCATTTTTCTATACAAACAATACTGATGACGTCAGAAAATGCTCGAATCTGACGTCAGCAGCATTTCCTCTATTGGATTGACAGTTCGGCGCGTTCGGCACGGATAGGTCGTGCGACCTATATAAAATTTAATAGGAAAGTTTGTATACTTAGGTTAATTAAATCTCTTTCTCAACATGGAAGCCAGGACAAAGTTTTGTTCTACATCAGCTCTTTTGATAATCTTTTTCACAGAAGATTGATAACGACATGTCGACTTTTTTAAAGTTTGTAACTTCAGGTCGAAGTATGATACTATCATATTTATTATTATTTAAGTCGAGCATTATTTATTTATTTATTTATTTATCAATGTATAATTGAATATGCGTGTGTAGGCTGTTGCATCTATTAACCTACTGTTTTTAGGAGCCATTCATCAAACAATGTCAAAGGCTAGCAATGATTCTCACGGCATGCAGTATTTTAATTAGGCACAGCAATGATAAGACAGTCTGACAAAAACTCGATACTTACTAATTTGTTATTACCTATATAGCTTTTAGGATATCAACAAGATTCCGTTTAGACCATAGACCTAAAAAAAATTTGTCCCCATTTTGAATTCAATTGGTATCCCTCTACCAGTTACATAGTGATAACATAGATGATTTTCATCTGCAGGCTGGCATCTGGCCAGCGCTATGGCTGCCACTGCTGCTCGCTTCTGCAGTCAACAGCAGCGATGTCCTCATGGTCACGATGGGCGGCACCAAGTCACACAAGATGCCTTTCTGGGAACTCGCGCGGGGGATGATTTCAAGGTAAGAAGAAGTTAAGATGGAGAGTGAAAACTCAGTCTGGATGTGTGATATGAATATTAGTATCTAGATTTTATGAAGACCATATTTATGGCTCAGTAGTGATACTTATAGATTGAGAAACAAAAAACCTTATCAAAATTTTCGATACCGACGGGATTCGAACCCACAACGATCAGACGATTCTCCTAAAGCCGGAGTGCCTTACCACTCGGCCACGGAACCCTTATCGTTGCAATCAAAATCTTTGATAAGGTCATATTTATCGGTTAAGCAACCGGTAAGCGCCACCTACACGTTTTACTGTGAACTCACGATCATTGTCCGAAGTTATATTCAGAATCAAACGACGAAGAGATATTGTCACTTTAGCTAAGTCTATAATTTTTTATTTTTTAAAGTGTTAAACCGCACAGCGTACAGGTACCTATTTCATTAAGAAATTAAAACTGATACTTATAGATTTTTGGGAAATAGCACTTACACTTACACTCACCACTGTCCACAGTTTCCATATAAAAACTACTAAGTACTACACAATTGATAACTCAAAGGGCCGCTGATAGTGTAGAGTCTAAAAAGAAAACTTGTTGTTGACCCCATAGTGTAGAGTCTAAAAAAAAAAACAAGGAGATGATGATAGGGAGAGATGAACTTGCTTCCTTGATACGCCCCTGTTCCCACGCCTCTGGCCTATTTGAACTTTATCTAGTTGATGTAGTAAGATACTCTTGTTCACATTCTGCGACCTCAGTTCAATTCTGGCATCTTACCAGAGCAATAACTTTATATTGTCCTCCTTTTACATTGACGAGAATTGATCTTGCAAAGGACGATTGTAAGGTGTCACTCGTTCGCAACAACCTCTCTTAAATAGGCTATTTATATTCCCCTGCGAGAAACAAGAGGAAATCTTTATGTGTTAATTAGTAACAGGCATGTGGTCTCGTCGGGTCGCGTCGCTGCCAATTCAGTGTGCATTGTGCCTAAACGTTCATAATTATGAAGATTTTCCGACTTGTGATGTTTTGTTCTAAGTAATTGAATATTATTCTTTTCAGTTTCAGTTTTTCACTTATTTTTTTTAGTTTTGTCAGGTCACAAAAACGGCTTTGGAGTTTGTTTTTTTAAGTAAATAGATTGGTTCCAGGGGAGCCAATCGAATTGATTCGTTAGTGTAAAAACTTTTATCTATAGTCCTTTTCACTTATGAACGGTTCCGTGACAAGGCGTAACTGAAATAATTAAAAATGAAATAGACAAAATCCTTTTTTATTGAAGTTGTATCTTTAAGTATTATCACTAGATTTCATTTATTTCAAATTTTTTCATTGTTGTACAACGTAAAACGTTTAAGTTATATGTGTCAGGGATACGTTCCTACGTGAAAAATACTTTAGGTATTAAATAATTTTCTCGTAAAACTTTAAAAACTCATGCTTGTGACTTTCTACGTGCAACAGTAAAGTTGTTTATCCTTTTAGCTCAGAAGGTAATGCAGTATCCCGCCTGTCTAAGCAGGATATGAGTATTTGGCAGTTCCTTTAATAATCTTGCATGCTTGCTAACTAAGAACAGATTAGAAATTTTCCCGAGAATCAAGCACATGCTCCATGTAGAATTTATATGAAGAATTTTCCAACACGTATTTTTTATCTTCAAGCCATTTTGAGTCTTAAAACGGCAATATAAATATGAATTTGCATTGGATGTTCTGAGTGCATGCTTTATTTGCGAGTTCAAAGCTTCAGGAATAATTGGTAAAGTTTTCAAATAGGGGCAACGATTATGTAGCAATACATTCAAGTGAAAATTCCGGAACAGCGTTAAGACGTCCCTCTATTCAAAAATCAGACTTATGTAGAGGGCCCATCCTCTACATATTCGCCGATGATAGACGAATACGCGCGCTCACGAACGTGTAGAAGTTCTATTCGCTCTGTATTCGTTGGTCATTGTCTATCCAAAAAATAGTTTAGCAAATAGTTCGGCGAATGTGTAGAGTGGCCATAATAGAGAACAAAAGTCTTTTTATGAGAATATTTTAAACTAGCTGCGCTCCCGCGGTGTAACCCGCGGTCCCTAGGGATTTTTTCGGGATAAAAAGTAGCCTATGTCCGTCCCTGGGATACAACCTTTATCCATGCCAATTTTCAGCCTAATCGGTTCAGTGGTTTGGGCGTGAAAAGGTAACAAACAGACAGACAGACAGACAGATAGACAGACAGACAGACAGAGTTACCTTCACATTTATATTATTACTAGCTGCGCCCCGCGGTTTCACCCGCGTAAGTCCCGTTCCCGCGGGAATATCGGGATAAAAAGTAGCCTATGTGTTAATCCAGGGTATCACCTATCTACATACCAAATTTCAACCAAATCGGTCCAGCCGTTTTTGCGTGAAAGAGTAACAAACATCCATACATCCATACATCCATACTTACAAACTTTCGCCTTTATAATATTTATAGGATTAGTATGGATAGTATGGATAGTATGGATAATATTAAGAGAAAAGATGGAAAATAGCACACTAAACACAAATACGGATGCGCCTTTTTTGCATCAACTTATACTTAAAAATATCTCAAATCAAAAATTCATGATCCTGTGAAGAACTTAAAAAACACTTTTTGAATTGCATCAAAAACGAAGTTGTCTTTCTAATTCTTGAATAACAAATGATTCTACATGACTTCTTAGAGAACCAGGTGGTTGTTTAGAACTTTGAGCTACACGTATTTCAAGAGGTTTTACCTCAACCGTCACACTTTACAACACGCAGTCTCCAAGCTGCATTATAATGTACGAAGTTCAAAATTATTTACGTACTAAGCGATAAAGTTAAACTGTGTGGGAAAAAGCAATTTGATGCATCTTAATTAAAATAAAATTTTACAAACTTATTATGTGATAGAAGGATGTACCTACTATCACACACTATGTAACCTCAGCCCAGTGGGACAAAATAAATGAATAAAAAAAATTGATTAGTTGTAGTGAAATGGGGTAGCAATTAGATAGGTACTCATTCCTTTTTCAGAGCAGATGTTTGACAATCACGCAATAACTACACCGATTTGGATGAAACGTGATAAAGGTTATACTCGTAGATATTAAATAAATAAATAAATAATGCTGGACATGTTCACACAGCATCTTCTAGCCCCAAACTAAGCATATCTTGTACTATGGGAACCAGATAACTGATATACTACTTATATACTTTTTGTTTGAAAATACATACCTACATATTACACATTTTAAACTTTCGCGACTCGAAGACATTTTAAAATACATACATATTATACATAGAAACACCCAGACCCGAGATAAATATTTGCAGATCATACAAATATTTATCCCGCCGCGGGGATCGAACCCGCAACCTTCGGCGTCACAAGCGGGCTTTCACCCACTGCGCCACAAAGGTCGTCCAGAATTCCCAGACATTGGTCCAGAATAGCATACTAAAATAGCATTAGGTACGAGCAAAATCGCAGCGGGAGGTGTAGAATAAGAAGTAGGTAAGGGCTAATTATTTTGACTCGTCGAAATGGACTAACAAGAAAAATAAATTGCATTAGCCATTGGAACTATCTCGAAACCAAATTAGCCTTAGACTATCGTTAGAATACGTGGCAACAATGGATGCTATTGTCCAAGTGGAAGCTTTTGAATACTCTGAGTACTGCAGCGGCTCCTTGTCTGAAACAAAGGACTCTCAACAAAGAGTGATTATATCTTGGCTTCCTAGTGCACAATCCAGCGACAAATATTAGGTTTTATGCTTAGCGCTATTACAAATTAAAAAAAAACCTGATACTCTTTGATGGAAAGCTTAGCGAAGATGAAGGCCTTTTAATTCTGTCACGAGCGAGAATTGGCCAATGGCTCTTTACTTATTTTTAGTAGTGGGAGGTCTATGCTCAGTAGCATACTTAAGTTTAAAAATACCTTTAAAAATCATAATCAAAAGGAATCAGCTTCAAGCGTCTGTATTTCCGCTGAGCTACGATCCTGTTGTTTTTAAGAGAGTTAATAGGCACCTTCTGGGTAGGCTCGCTCCATCGTAGACCTCATTCTTGCCTATGTAAGTTTCGAGGTCAAGAGCCGCCCCATTCATCATAAAAAATCATAAGATCACCTAAAACCTAGTGTCTTCCATACGGCCACCGTCGAACTATTTGCCGAACTATTTGGATAGAAGATGACAGGCGAATACAGGAGGCCCTCTACACGCTCGTCACCGTCGGCAATTGTCTATCTTCGCCGAATATGTAGAGGGCCCAACTTCTGCCTGTTACTTCAAACATCGATGTCGTAAAGCATAATTTAAATGGGCAATCACAGTTTCACCGGGGACAATGTGTTCTAACAGGTCTGCAAGGCTACCCATTCTAGCCACTTTGCAAAGGTTATCGCCCCAGCAACGGATATCGATTAGCCTATCGAAGAGATTGGCAACACCATCTAACTAACGTGGCTTTGCTCACTTGGTTTATGCAATTCCAGTCCTCAATCTTCACTTATACAGGGTTGTTTGTAAATCAACGGTTACCTCTCAGGACTGTGTTACTATCATCGAAAACAACAACTTTTGTTCTATGACTTTTTACAAAACATAATACATTACCAATAACAAACCTTCAATGTCCTATCTAGCACATTGTCCTATGTAACGCATTTTGGCCCCCGCCGCCCTAACCCCGCTCCCCTCGCTATTGTACTATCGCTTTCTTTTGCTTCGCATAGACTTCGTAATATTAAGAGCGTTCAATTTAAGTATTTTTATATTTGTATGACAATCTGATGACATTTTTAAAAGACAGAACAAAAGTTGTTGTTTATGATGATAGTAATACAGTCCTGAGAGCTTACCGGTGTTTTACAAATAACCCTGTATAGCGTGAAACTTAAAAACGTACTTTGAGATTTTGAAATACAAAGAGTAGTATTTAACTATTGAGTTGTATGCTAGCGATCCCAATTATTTGAACATCTTAAATTTCTTTGCGTTAAATAATTTTCTTTTCAGAAAATGAACATAAGCAGTTCTCTAGAGGGAAGTGTGTAACCATGATTTAGTCAAGCCAGCTTCACCCGTTTAGATAAACGCTTACTTTAGATAAAAGCTCACTGCATAATGAAGCTGCTTGAAGAAGGGAGATTACTTCGAGGATAAGGCTGATTATTGTGTACTGAGGATAGTTTACGTGCTGCGCTATTGTATTCTATTAAAAACTTTTTAAAGTTATAGTTGTTCTATTACGTGAAGGTGGTTGGTCTTATTGTGTGTGTATACTGAGCGCTCATTCGTCCGTGCGCTCCTGAGCTTATATCCTGAGCTATGTACACAGAAACACGTGCATCTGCATCTTCACACGCATTATGACTAACTCGCCCTCGAGAGCCTAGAAGAGAATTCGATAAATAACCTATGCCTTTAGCAAGGTTTGCCCTTTATCTATCCATGAATTGGAGCTGAACATTAGTAACTTAATACAAATAGAGAATGTGGGTGGGTATTGAATCGGAACGAACTTTTCACAGTAAACATTTGTTATAACCCTATGATTTGCGAACGAATACTTCACACGTCTGTGATATGGGAATTGTACAATGTACAGGATATAGTTTTACTACATTTATTTGTTTATTTAATATACCACATCATTATACATATATTAAACCATTTCTAAATAAGAAAGTTAAAATTCGTTCTAAGACAATTTATTCTAAGTGATCCCAGCGGTCCTACTGAATAAATGCTTTTTGACTTTGAGTTAATAAACATTTCTGATTTATATAACAATTTTTAGTATACAACAGCATAATTCATGGTCATTATAGATTATTTCAAATGCACCCCATAATTCGTATACCCGAGAATCCTTGATTGGGAGAGCGTCACCACGGATCGTAGAAGGTCGATGGTTCGACAATTTTTGAGATGCATTAAAAAAGTTGTGCAGGCTTTCCCTAAAATAGGGTATTAGATTGGGTATAAGTCTTAAATAGCACAAATAGTAACTTTACTACGAGTCTAACAGAAGTTTGAAAGAGGCGCCGCCAGTGACGGATAAGTTCTTCTTCTCTCGTGTCAATGGCTTAAACCTTAAATCTTTTTAGCCCAGTAATTTGCGACTCTTACACCCCTATCTGTGGCCTTGTATAAGTCCTCCCGAGTGCAGGTGGTTGGACAAAGTGGGCATGAAAGTAGGTGTGCCATACTTTGGGAGGACGCTCCACAGTTACACCCGCTCCGGGATGGGTCGATGTAGCCCCACTTAGCTAGATTTTGGCGGCAGCGACCAACGTGGGCTCGAAGTCGATTTAACGACTTCCAAGTTGACCACTGCAGATCTTGGCCGGGGAGCAGGTGTTCCGCAGGAGGGAGGCCATTGGATGAGGTTGGGTATTTAGAGGACCACAATCCACATCTTGCCTCTACAGGGTTTCCTTCCAAGGGGTTTGTGCATCGTAGAAAACTTTTGCGGCTCTTTAGACGAACTGGAGGTGGTTGGTGGTCAAAGAGGGGATGCCGATGGTCATTTTCCTGTTTGCTTTTTTCTACGCTGCACGCAACCTCGCGACGGACGCTTGGGGGTGCAATGCCTGCCAGCGGGTAAAGAATAAGTTAAGTTAAGTACGGATAAGTTGAAAAGTAATTAGGTTAGCGTGGTATGGGCATGCTTTGCCTATAGAAATACTTTTGTGACTAGAAGTACTTAAGTATATCAGGTTTGAATGTGGATGGATGTAACGAGGGGTGTACCCGAAAAAAGGGGGATGCACTGGACTGTGTCAACAATGAAAATGAACTCCTTTCACCTCCTTTAGACATCTTCAAATCAAAACATCTAATAGGTGCTGTTTTAAATGTAATTATTCTTCTTCCAGAGGTCACAACATCACTTTCATCAGTGCTTTCCCCCCCGACTTCCACCTCCCGGGGCTGGAGGAGATCGCACCACCAGGCCTGGTGGCGTACGTGCGAAGGTTCATGGTGTTCGACCTGGTGGGAGCCAAGATGCGCGGTGAGGAACCGGTGCCAGTAGCTGATATCATGCGGTACGGGTATGAGGTACGTTAGAAATAATTCGTTTTGTTATTTTATAGCCGGGGATACAAAAGCTCTGGCCGTCCTCGTCGGGTTCATTTTTATTCGCTAGCTTTCGTCTGCGGCTTCGCTAACGTGTATCATTGTTTTATTTATCTACCTGTTCTTTCATAAAAACCTGTCAAAAAGTATTATAGAATATAAAAAATTACTTAATTTAAAATTTGGCGTTCGTATACGTAAAATTTAGGGTGATCAAGAGAAATAGAGATTCATCTAATATATAAATTCTCGTGTCATGGTGTTTGTAACAAAACTCCTCCGAAACGGCTCGACCGATTTTTATGAAATTTTTTGTGTATTCAGTAGGTCTGAGAATAGGACGTAAATATTTTTCACATGGTCAACCCCAAAAATAATATTTTTATATTTTGGTCCACATTTCTACGTGTACGAAGGCGCGGGCACTGTTCGTTTTTTTGTAATGTAGATCTACTTGATTAATTCAGACTCTTATTAGCAAAGAAAATATCAACTTTAATGAAATTTCAGTAGAATCTAACCAGAACCCTTCATGATAAATCACTAAGTAGATGTAGGTCTAATCTCATCACGAATTATTAGGTAATCTCATTTAAGCTTTAATTAAATTTTGAGCGATTATTTAAATCTAAAGTAGGTAGGTACTTTCTCTAAGCTTGATTCTTGGACCCTTCGAAATATTCTACTAATTAGTAACTTACGTATTTTATACCAAAAAGTATTAAATGCTTATGAAATATCCTTCTTATTTTGCTTTGTCCTGAAAAAAGTTAGCGGAAATGAAAATTACTCAGTAGGAATGTTGTCCTAATTTCCAAGTTTATAAAAGGTAGATATTATTTTCCATTAAGATCTTGAGATACAGTATTTCAGGATGTTTATCGGATGTTTGTTATAGTCTAAAATTAGATTCAGTCTCCGTTAAAGGTATTATTGTCTTCCACTGTGAAGAAAAATATCCCCAATAACTTCCACTGATTCTTCTGATTCATCATATTAATTTTCGTTCCCTTTTCATTTCAGGCCTGCGAAGCATTCTTGAGCGACTTCGAGACGCGTTCCTTCATCAGCTCTCGAAGGAATTTTGATCTCATCATCCTAGACGGAGCATACCCTGAATGCGCTCTCGGCCTAGTCTACCGCTTCAAAGTCCCTTTCATGTACATCAACACAGTTGGTTTCTACACCATGCCGCAGAGTAATTCTGGGAGTCCAGCTCCATATTCCGTGACACCGTTCTTCGGCAAAGGGTTTACGGACAACATGGGATTCTTCGATAGGACTTTGAATGCTGCGTGGAATGTTGGCGCGATGGTGATGCATACGATAAGCGTGACCGTGCTACAAGGGGTGCTGAGACGACATTTCGGAAGCCAAATGCCGCATGTGTACGATATGTCCAGGAATGTGAGCTTTATCCTCCATAATGGACATTATTCAGTGACTTATCCGAGACCGTATCTACCTAACGTGGCTGAAGTGGCTTGTATACATTGCAAGGAGCCGAAAAGATTGGATCCAGTAAGTAAACTATGAACTGACCTTTCAACCAAAATTACGATCGTGTTTTTAGAAATAGTATTCGAGACAATTGTTGAGTCTACCAATAAATATGGGGCGAATGAAATCGGTTAGATCGTTTCTATAACGAAACTTGTGTTTTCATAACACTCTATGCAATCAGAAAATCTGATTGCAGGACTTCTTTTTACTTTTTGTTGTCTTATGCTAGAAATGAATCCAATGAGTCTCACCACCATTCAAACCAATGTTACTAGATACTAGTAAGAACAGTATTCCAACCTGTCTCCTTTCAGGAAATCGAAGAATGGATCGCCGGTGCCGGAGACGCGGGTTTCATCTACATTTCCATGGGTTCTTCCGTAAGGACCAGCAGCATGCCACTGACTGTACACAAACTGATTGTGAACGCAGTGGGAAGACTACCGCAGAGGGTGCTGTGGAAACAAGACGCTGAACAGAACATGACTGATATACCTTCGAATGTGAAGCTATTTAAGTGGCTTCCACAGCAAGATCTCCTTGGTATGTTCATTCTTCCATTCCATTATTCATATTATCAAATGTCGTTGTAGCAAGGGTTTGAGGATATTTGGGATATGGCTAAAAAAGTTGCTCAAGCTATAGAAATCCTAATGTATTTCCATTGGATACTTATCTAATAACCATCATTATGATCATGCTTACAGCAAGTTCGTATTAGCCTTGATATTTTTAGATAAGTAATTCGAGTCGAGCTTTAAGAATTTCAGAGAATAATGCTCTTAGCTAAATCAAGATCCATGTCTATTTTCAGGTCATCCAAAGATCAAAGCATTTGTTACTCATGGAGGTCTACTTAGTATGTTTGAGACGGTCTACCACGGGGTTCCCATTGTCACCATCCCGGTCTTCTGCGATCATGACTCCAACGCAGCCAAGGCAGAAATAGATGGTTACGCAAAGAAGATTGAACTTTGGCATCTTACTTCCGAAAAACTGTACCAAGCAATCGCAGAAGTAATCACAGAACCGCGGTACAAGACTGAAGTTAAAAAGAGACAGCTATATTTGAGGGATCAGAAGGAAGCTCCGTTAGAAAGAGCTATTTACTGGACAGAGTACGTGTTACGACATAAAGGTGCTTACCATCTACAATCGCCAGCCAAAGATTTATCTTTCATCCAATACTACATGTTTGATGTAGTTGCCTTTGTTATGTTTATGTTCGTTTCGATTTACGTCCTTATATCCTACACAATAAGGTTAGGAATTAAGAAACTCGCTAAGTTTGTCCAGAGCAAGCAATTAATGGACAAACCCTCGCTTCTCCGATCGAAAATTTTGATCAATCAGAGTTTGTTGAAGAAGAAAAAGTTGTAGACCAAATTATTTATTAGTAGATAATTTTAACGGGATTTCGTAAGTTGTTGATTACTTAATTTTGTTGGTATTATTTGATAACTTATTTCTGATTTTTTACCAATACTGTGATTATTTTAGAATATGTATTTTTCGATGAATTTATAAACCATTGATGTGATATTTTGGTAGGTGATGATTCCAATATCTCGATTTTTTTTAAGTTGGAATAGAACCACCGTCATGAAATCAAAGTTACCATTAATTTTAGTAGAATATTGCCATTGCGCAAATCAAAATTCGGGTAACAATTACCTTTTTTGTAAATAATAATTACTTACTCTTATATTTTATTATTAAGCATATTCGATTAGTGTTAAGAAATAAAAAGAAACAATTCTTTGTTTTTAAAACCATTTTATTAAAAAAAAGCTCCTCATAAACAAGTGCGATATATCTATTTTTAATGTACATAACTAAGTATATTATATTTGTGCGGAATTGTGCAGTTGAGTCTTAAAGCTCCATGTGTGCATCTAAATTAATCTCTAAATAAATAATTAATCTACATAGTTGAATCATCGCTTAAAATAAATTGTCCAGAGTAAGAAAAATCTTGATCTCAGAAGAATCTTGTGCTTTGCCCCAAAAAACCATGCGGAGGCTTTACATGAGACGTTTTTGAATTGAGGTGAAAATACAATCCTATTCTATTTTAAGCCCTAAAGCTACGAGACCACTGTGACTATCGGTGAGCACGAAGCGTCGGTATTTACAATATGCTACCCACTAAAGCTTTGCTGAAGATTGGATCACCGAAAGGGAATCTTATTGCCCTGATTCTTCACGGTATTGGCGGCGAACAGGAGCAGAATCACCTAACAAGCTTACTAATAAACGAAGCATAAAGATTCAGGTATGACCTAAAAATTTGTAAGTACCTAAGTATGGTTATTATGCATAAGTTTAAGGCCAGTAGTTTTTAAGACAATTAAATAAAAAGCAATAAATCCGACCGATTCCGGCCCAATGTTCAATTAGCCCTTATTCTCCTTGTAATAAACCTATAGGCCTGTCTGCACAGAGTGTACATGTTCCTATGACGACTCCAGCTTAGGGCTAGTGGAAGGAGTCGCCGGAGAGTGCATTACATGGTCACCTTGGCCGGCTCCTGGCCCTGTCCAATCACGCTTATGTCCTGAAAATTTACAAGAAAAACATGATTTTAACAATCCAAAATGTGCTTCAAGCTCTGTTGGTTATTATATAACTGACACTTATGTTTATTCCTAATATCTCATGTAAGAGAAATGACAAATGGTGCTGAAGAATGTTTACCATGCCTTGGGGACACAGTTGTGACCTTTAAGTCCTGCGGAATTTAGCGAAACTACGAAAAAGCTACTAGATGGAAAGACGATCTGGTAAAAGTTGCTGGGAGCCGTTGGGTGCAGGCTGCACAAGACTGATCGCTGTGGAAATCAATGGGGGAGGCCTATGTTCAGCAGTGAACGCAGGATGGCTGAGATGATGATGACGAAAAAGCTGTTGAGATTTATCTTTACACGTAGATACTAGCGCCACTCATAGAGAACTTTGTGCACGGACTCAACTAATAATTTTGAATTTGGAAGCAGAATGAATGAACGTTTTTAATTAAAAAGGTTTTACTCGCGGCAGACCACGCCGTAGATGGAGGGACGAATTGGATGCCCACTTAAGGGACTGGTCCACGGTAGCCCAAAATAGAGATGAATGGAGATAGGGAAGGGAGGCCTTTGCCCTGCAGTGGGACACTACAGGCTCCTAATAATAATAATTTACTTTTACCTTCTGCTCCTCCTCCTCAGTGGTTACATTAGTCACCTTATTACTGTCGCCAGAAGTTGCAATACGCATGATGTCATCTATAAAGGGAAAAATTTAAGACTCAAGTGTAGATTCATACGTAATTTATAAACTACGCGTTAAGACTACGCGTTCCAATGTACGCGTAGTACACAAGACATTGGAAAGTCTAGTCCGTACAAGGCATAATATGATTTCAACTGTGATCGCAAAAGTTTATGTGTAACATAGAATCGCAAGTGAACGTGGTCTGCCCACAATCAAATATTCACTTCACCTCAAATATAGGTTTGAATCCACAAAGCTTTTGCACACGATTGCCAATTTCCTCTAAAGAGCAACGCTTTGCTCAAAGCTCTTACTTACTTGGAGTACACACTAGGAGTTCTCTGTGAGATCCAATATGATCCAATATTATACTAAAGACTAGCTGCGCCCCACAATGTTACCTCCGGTCCCTCGGGAATACTTCATTTTTACGGGAAAAAAAGGAGCATCAATATTTATTCATCGTAAATATCACGTTATTAGTATGAAAAGTGTTCATACCTTGGTTCATACCACGTTCATACCGACCAACTATGGGGTGTGTAGGTACATTTTTCAACTTTTTTTAAGGACTTGCTTATGACTATATTATGAAGATGTCTTCAATTGATAATTGAAATGCCAGAATGAACTGAAACTGTACCACTAAATGTTAAAGTAAAATTAAGTTCTTATGAGTCGGTGGCCAACTCTAGTGACGGAGTTTTTTTTACGCCATCTTAAGGCCATAAGATGGCTCGATGGCGGAGGGCACGTTAAATTGTCCGACAATTTAACGTGCCCTCTGAAGCACGGAAGCGCTCAGATGAAAGTACCACTGGCGGTCACCCATCCAATTACGGACCGTTTCAAACGTTGCTTAACTTCGACGATCTATCAAGAACGACTCAGCAAGCACGACCACGAGCGCTTCCACTAAATGTTATTTACCCATATTACGCGATAAATGAATTGAATGGAAGAATTCAAACAATCAAAGTCATTTATTCAGCAGGACCGCTGGGATCACTAGCCCTTAATGATCTAAGTAATCCTTTACCTTTGAAGTAGTGTAGCACACAGATCAGAGTCCCAAGGGATCCGAAGGAGAGGAGCCACCAACGCACCACGCCCACGATGCGCTTCGGTATAAACAACTGAGTCTTCAGCATCCTCACAAAGGTTTTGTTCAGAGCCAACCCCTGAAATATCAAAACACCATGAAGCCTCAAATAAAATTCGTTATAAAAATCCGCAACAAAAGATCAGGACCGTATTCGCGTTCCTTTTTTCGTTCGTTTGATGAATATTCGGATGCTTCCCACCACGATTTCTAACTTCAAGGGCAAATTTTTCAAACGTCAAAACACAGTCCTAACCTAGGATCAAATATTCCAAATCGAAAAATGACGTCAGTCATGGCGTCGATATGACGTCGCGGTACAGTTGTGGCAACTTATTTGGACCGGTGGCCAAAAGAGGAACTAACGAATTTCACTGTAAACATTTTTCTGCCAACACCAAATGCGATAACAGCACCTCTCTCACCGGTACAGCGAAGTTTGTGGCACTGTACGCTCCTTCAACTTTAATTTCGAGTGAAGTGACGTCACGTGCTGTGATTCGTGTTTGGGGACACGTGATAACAATGACGTAATATTTATTTTTTGTCATTGAATAAAAATTAAATAAATATATTATACCAAAGCCGTGTTCGCCGAATGGGGTTGTACCTCGACATTTAATTCAAAGGTCGTGGGATCGAATCCTAGCCGTGCATCAATGGATTTTGCGTTTCATAAAATTTATATGCGCTTTAACATGAGCTCTGAACGGTGAAGGAAAATATCGTGAGGAAACCAGTAAGTATTCTTATAGGCGGCGATGGGCTTGCAACCTGTCACGTATGGAATACTAACTTCTGCAAGATGTGGGCATGTATCAAATATGTATTTGGACATGCCTCTGACTACCCTCTTAGACATCTTCAGAGGATCGGGAATGTAAAAGATATGAGAGAATGTTGTATCTGCACCGCTATTTTATGACTACCCAAAAAAATTTAAGGACAGTTGCAGCAGATGCAGAAAATGATAATGGCATGGTCAGAACTTTTTTTAATTTAACTATCACAAAGTTATCGAGGATTGTAGTCAACCAAAACCGCACAAAATTTTATGAAAACTGTACAAATAAGTACTATAGACAACAATCGCGTATAGACTCTCATTCGAACTACGAGTATGTTCTCGTATCTTTCCCAGTCAGTAAAACCGCAGTAGCTATCATAAATCCATGTCTGACTCGTCTCGTCTCCTTTTGAGGTTATAATTTTTATTTCTCTTTTTTTGAGTTTTAACTACATAAATGTGATCAGTAACAGACACCGAGACCATATTTAAAAATTTTTTGGTAATTAAAAAATAGGGGTGTGTATCCTTGAGGATACAGTCGTGACCCTGTTTACGTTTTAAGTTTTTTATGTAGGTATTTAGTACCAACGTCCAACATGTGTGTGTATGAGGCGAGTGTGTATGGGACAGCTGGAAGAGGAAGGCCTAGGTAAACCTTCTTGGATCAAATTGGCGACATTTTGGAGAAGGGCCAGGTCAAAAGTACCCTAAACCGACGAGCATGTATGAAGCATGTAATGAGAGTGAATGAGGCGAAAGTTGTGTGTCAGGATCGTAGCGACTGGAGATCCGTGGTCTCTGCCTACCCCTTTGCGAATGAGGCGTGACTTTATGTATGTATGTCCAACATGTTATTTAATAAACTTAACTGAAGTAAACATAACCTTCTGTATTCAGAACTCAGAGTTTGGATGGACCTCAGACCCTATAAAAACAGATATATCATAAAGGGCAGCTCATAAAATAAGATGGAAATAACCAGAGAGTTACTAAAAGGATTCATCATAAAATATAATGTCGGTCTACCCTTCCAAATGCGACTGGTCAGATGGAACTTGTATCTAGTATTTGTATGTATAACTTCATCTGCGTAGATTTTGATTAAAAGATTAAATATTTCATTTAACTTGCACAGTTACAAACGTATTTATGCTTATTTTAATACAAAGAACATCAAATTTTATTTACGTACCTACACATGAAAATAAACAATTTATTTATTTACAAATTTAAGTAACATCACAGATAACAAATCGTTATAAATACAAGTAAATAATAAAATACCATCAGAAAAAATATACACAAAAAAAACAAGCTATAAAAATAACAATACTTATAATAAACCTATATTTATTTTAACCTATATTTATTTTTTTATATGTATGTACCTAAAACGTGTCTCTTCTTTTTTATTGATTGCTGTATTGTTTTTTTGTGTATTGATGTGTATGTGTGCTTATGCATTAAATAAACGAATGTCTATGTCTAACAAAAAAAAAACATCAAAAAACAAGATGCCATAGCTAGGATAAGTATCACAGCTAGGATAGAGTTCTCTGTGAAGTTTGTAAAAACCTAAGTATAACATTTTCATTGATTCTACTCGCATTCAAGGTCTATTGTGCTGAGAGGGTGGTTTAGGTAAAGCAAGCCTATTTATCTCGAACAATGTCCCAGGCACTACAGCATCCCGATGAGTTTAGGCATAGGATGCGCCCTGATACTATCATGTAGGATAGAAGTTTAAATATATCCTACCTACATGAAAATCTAATCAAATAATAGGCCTTTAGGCCTACGTTTATTTGACTTGCATTCAATGTTTTCTAGGAATGCCAGCCAGCACAACACATGAATGAAGTATATTTTTATATCCTGAATAAAATATACATTTATTTACAGAATATGTACATAAAATTACAAAATACAATAGAATCAGTCAAGCTATCTAAGGATCGTCGTAAAAACGATCTATAGATAGCTCAACTGATCCAGGTCACTGCCAGTCGGAAGCGTGCCCAAAACACTGGCGGCATTGCCACGCTGAATGGCAATGCTGATTCTTTGAGCCAAAAAGTCGCCAGCTCTTGAATCACGCGACGCTTCGACCAGACGCCCGAAAGATTTTTGAAGACGCGATGGGCCCCGGAACCCCACGGACCCAGGGTCTCGACCCCAAATGGTTCAAATATATAAACCCGATCAAGATTTATATATTTGCGCCTTTTGAGATCCTCAGCCGAATCTGCCGCCGCGCCAGGCCTAACGGATGTCCCCGGTAGATGTAAAATCCTGAATTATTTAAGCTACGTACATTTTTAATTGTACCAATTTTTTCATTCGTCTATACTATATACTATAATATAATATTATAAAGAGGAAAGATTTGTTTGTTTGTTTGTTTGTTTGAATATTATAAAGAGGAAAGATTTGTTTGTTTGTTTGTTTGTTTGTTTGTTTGAAATGAATAGGCTCCGAAAATACTGGACCGATTTGAAAAATTCTTTCACCAATAGAATCCTACATTATCCCTGATGAACATAGGCTATATTTTATCCCGGGGAAGTGAAGTTTTCCCGAGGGATCGCGGGTAACACCGCGGCGGACAGCTAGTACAAAATATTTTTAATTTGCATTAGTGTCCAATTTTATCATTCGTACAAAGAACGAAATGACCATTTTAAATCTGCAGGTTTGTTTAATATCATGCTATCAGAGTGAATAAATTTTCAAATGGGACCATTTCCGGAATGATAATTTTGCTATCAAGGGATCGGAGAATTGTAACTATGTGACTCTCAAGATAAGGTCCCTCAGTATTCTGGCCTCAATGCAGAATTAAGGTTTAATCTCCTTTAAGATGTCCGTCATTATGCGGAGAGTCTTACTATCCTACTTGTGCTATAAAATAGTTATTCAAGTTTGCAACCGAAGACCCTTGTTGTCTACCGAAGATGCTGTTCTTTCGAGTTCATAAAAAAAAAAAATTCAAAAAATCGGAATACTTTTAACTGGTAATTATAAATTGTTAAACCGCCATTCTCAAGTGATGCGTGCAGCAACAGGGCTTTGAAACTTCTCTAGGTTCTCTGAATATGATGCCATGCGACGCAATACAAGTAGGTATTGGTAGGTACTAATCATAGCATTCAGGAAACCATGGTTTTAGTAAAAGTATTTGGTTAACTCACTTTGTATGCGGCACCCTAAAATATTTATGGTCAAGATAAAAATAGTTGGAGGCTTATTAATCTTGAGAAAATCTTCAGTAAGTATTTCGAACTTTTTTATGCGGTAAAATCCTAACGATTCTTGTTTAATAGGTACCTAATACTCAATATGATTATGCTTATAAAGGTAGATAAATTACGAGTGAGAAAACAAACAAAATAATCATGTAAGGACAAATATTTGTTTGACCGGAATGAAAAAATATTTTTTTTGAGTTACGTTAACGTTGGAAACCTAATTTTAATTTTAAAATTAGCTTGATTTTCAAAAATCGAATGGCCTCTCTATATATTCGCCGATGATAGACCAATATCGACGGTCACCGAACGTGTAGAGGGCCTCATATTCTGTATTCGTCTGTCATCTTCTTCCCAAATAATAGTTCGGCGAATAGTTTGGCGAATGTGTAGAGTGGACGTAAAATTAACGGCCAGCTAGAAAGACTTCCCCTCCTACTCCACCTCATACTACCCACGCAAAAAAATCAGTTTTACTTCAAAGAAAGTAGAAAATTATACCTAATCGGTACACACTGTACGCTCTCACGATTAATAAAGTTCTGAGCGGCCTCCTTGGTATCCAACAAAGGAAATACGAAACATCAATGATATTATGGTCTTGTAGGTACAGTGTCGGTGAAGTTTATCTCTACACTGAAAAAGTATTTTAAAATGGCGTCTAATCTGATAGTTTGAGGCAAAATGGTATGAACAGGCAATTTAAATTGATTATAAAAATAAAATCAATAAGCAATTCCTAACCTTATAAAAAACATGATTCATAAATGTATAAGTATTTTATTTTTAAGGTAATGGGGATGAACTTTTTAGTTCATTAATCCCCATTACGAGTTTGCATCGGCGGCAACGGGGAATAATGGAAAAAAGTTAATTAATCCCCGCTGATGGGGATTGTCAACGGGGATTAGTGGAATAAGCCCCAAAGTCTACCATCTAGATTTGATAGATGTCTAACTTCTGCGACTTACTTCTTCGATCCAGAACAGAGGCGCGATTGTTCCTGGCAGCTCCTTACACCAATCCAACTTGTCATTTTTTAAAAGCTCGATGTTAAACTGAACTCTTTGCTTTGCCACCATTGGTGTACCCGATATCTGAAAAAAAAATGTATAGAAAAGACAAAGGCTACTAATAAACTTGACGTAAAGTTATATCATGCATAAACTACAAATTTGTGTGTTATTCATAGGTTATGCATGATATAACTTTATGTCAAGTTTATTAGTAAGTGCCTTAATATTCAGGATTTAGGGATAGTTTCATGTCCGTCTTTACGATTGTCGAATAGTTGTTAAACATCGCTTTAAATGTAAATGTTATTATAATTAATAATGAACATACCCGAACTTTTGTAGTTGATGAAATTATAATTGGGTGAAGGGTTCCGTACGGTGTGTCTCCTGTTTGGTAAGTTACGAGGTCGAACCCCGACCCAACGAAGATATAGTACCCAACAGTCACACACATAGTCCTTACCCCGCACTAGGATTCCCTTCGCACTAGGATGTCGTGGGTATAAAAAACTATACGAGTCACTACAACAGAGTTTAATTTGCACCCGGTCTGTTGGCACACAATTTCGTTTATGCTTGTACCTATATAAATAAATGTCGAAGCAATTTTTGACGAAAAGTACCTACTGGCAGGCACAACAGGGGGGTTACTATGAGCTCTTAATTCCAGGCAGTTTTTAAACTGCATTGCAATTTTGACATAAAGAAATGAATCTGAAATGGCGGCGCTTATCATGCTGTCTCGCTTGCACATTAGTGACTGCAATAAAGTTCAAGCGAGAGAACATGATAACATGTGACGTTTCTCTAATGAACCGTGTTATTCGAAATTGTCATGAAGTTCGAAAACTGCCAGGAATTAAGAGTTCATGGTAGCCTAGCAGAATTGAATTTGGAACCTCTTACGTCAGAGCCATTAATCGCCATCCACTAAGGTCGTTATCGCAGCCCTCGGAAGGCAATGGTGAACTCATGAGGCAGAGAATCTCCATTGATGCGGGGCGAGGAGTGACCATTATTAGATTTCTCTGACCACAATGAGATGTCCTAGATTCTTGAAAGGTTATCCACTTAGAGCCCAATCTATTAAAACCCAACCAAGCGCAAATCCAAGGGTCTGCACAATACTATTCCAGTTTTTAGGGTCCCGTACCTCAAAAGCTAAAAACGGAACCCTTAAAGGATCACTTTGTTGTCCGCCTGTCTGTATGTCTGTCTGTCAAGACCCTTTATCTCGGGAACGCGTGGAGGTATCGAGTTGAAATTAAAACCGTATACTCAGGTCCATTTAAGTCCTTCTAGGCTGTGAAAAAAATCTAATTTCTAAGTTAACGCAAAAAAGATACGGCCGTTTAAGCCGCAAAAAACGCGTATTTCAACACTCAAGGAAATCAAAATGCATACTTCCCGTTGAACTATGAAAGGCAAGAAGTATCGTCTTAGACTACAAAAATATAGAAAAAAAAAATCGGTAAACCGCATATTTTTAATTAAATCACAAAAAAACAGACCCTAATGAATGGGGGTCGAAATTTTGAAGTGAGTTAACCGTGTCATGTGGGATATCGTATGAAAGGGCTTCGTTGGCACAAGTTTAAACAGATTTTTAATAATTTTTAGGATGTATAGATTTCGATATATGACGAAAAATTTAACAAAATATGTTTTTCCTTCTCATGTACATACGAGTACCTTATATATGTATTTACCTAACAGCTTGCACTGTTATAGTAGGTACCTTTTTTTTTTTTACTATAACAGTAGCCTTTGTACTGAACCCTCGGTCGGCGAGTCCGACTCGCACCGGTTTTTTTTGTAAGAACTCGCTCGGCACTTAATGAAGCTAAATTCTATTAAATTCTTTAACCGCTCTACGACGCTTTTTCTGAACTTTTTCTGTCACGTTCTCAGACTTATTTCAGTGAAAAAATAATCTTCCTTCATAGTAGAAAGTAGATAGAACATGTGTAGGTTAGGAGGTACCTAGTTTACTCTATTTAAAAATCTAATAACGACTAAAATCTCAGAGAAATTAACCAAATTTCTCCGAGTCTAAAATGGATGATAGACTCAAAACGTATGGTCTGTCTCATAACAAGTTAGAGTCAACATAGTCTTGATTTTGTACAGAATCTCAATGATGTCTATGTCTACTCTAAATTTTTACAAGAAGATCTTAATCTAATCTTACTCATGTATGTATGTAAACTTACCGGTTCAAAGTCAATTTGTATTTCGTGTTCATTTGCGTCTGGGTTCAATCCCTTCACGTTTTTTAACAGCTCAGGGTCGCAGTCGTGGAAGTGTGGCAGAGACACGGACATCGGAGCTTTTAAACAATTAGTTAGATCCATCAGGCCCTTTGAATATAAACAAATTGAATTGAATATATTCTCATTAAAACATGAACGCAATACTTCAAGCCATTGTCGTCCCACTGCAGGGCAAAGGGCCCCTTCTTTCACTCTTCGCGATTAAACACTGCAACAGGCCTTTTCCTCAGGAGAATCCAGCTCGTTCTAACAATTTCAAATCAAATCATTTGTTTCATACACATAAATAATTTACAATTTGGTATTAGACATGTGTGCGTAATAGGTATTAAGCGTGTACATAAATTATATTAGAGAATTCTCGTGTCAAGATAAACATAATAAAGGATTAAAAGGGTGATGGAAATGAATGTGGATGGATATGTGAGTAGAGGGAGACCTAAGAAAAGATGGATGGATTGTGTGAAAGAAGATATGGGTAAGAAAGGAGTGGATATGGAGATGACGAGTGATAGAGGAGAGTGGAGAAAGAGAACATGTTGTGCCGACCCCGCATGAGCGGGATAAGGGCAGGCCAATGATGAGGATTTAAGACACTAATAACCAGAACAGATGTGATCATTTCAACAATAAACACTATCTATCTATCTAGGTAAAAAACTGAGGCCTTTACATCTTCACTACTTAGATCATTTATGCAGACGTTCCTTCAGAGTATACCGTACGTAGTCAAGGAACGCAATTACAATACCTAGTTATGTTTTAAAAAAACTCTTGTAGAAAATCTCATAAGTCAAGAAAAATCTCATCAGATGATGTATTAAGACCCCTCGCAGACTACAGAATTTCTATCGGCCGATAGAAAGTCTGCAGTCTGCGAGGAGGCTAAAATAGCTATGATGCGGTACTTCTTCTTGTCGTGTCACTAGTGTACTGAAAGAATTTAAATGTACTTCTTTTAAGCCTCTGCGTACCTATTGATCAAGGGGTCAATAGATCATCAACTCTAGTTTCCAGGGGTCAACAAGGTCATCAACTCTAGTTTCCAGGCACTTTACGGTGCTTTAAAGCATGGGCACCTACCTAGGTGATAGTAACATTATAAGGTACCTTTGGAGGGCAGGTATTAGGTTCATTGCAAAAGCAATTTAGCTCAGGGTCATTGGCAAAATCGCCGATGTTGGCGATGTAGCGATTGGTTCGGATGCCGCTGTAGGAAGTCTTCTTCTGATACCATGGCTTGAAAGACCTGGAAGGTCTTTGAACTTAATCATTTACAAAACAAATATGCTATGAATGACACATTCATAATTGTTAAGGTTACACATTCATAGTTGTTATGTTAAGAATTGATAGAATAGAAAATTATTTATTGCACACCATACATAAAAAAGAAAAACAATATTTTTTTTCAGCCTATATTGTCCCTCTGCAAGGCAAAGGTCTCTCTCCCTTTTTTCCAGGCCTTTCTATCCATACGGAAGATGCACATCTAACTCGTCCCGCTTTAATAACAATAATACAATAACCTAAAATAAAAACTTAACTACGATGTTCAATCGGCGGTCTTATCGCTAAACAGCAATAGATAATCGATGGGCGATGGGAGAATCAATGGCTAATGTGCCCGGCTAATGAGCCCAGTAGCCACCATCGATTATCGATTGCAGTTGTAAAAGCACTGTCAATAATCGGCAAGGTCGTGGGTTCAAATCTCGCAGTGGTTATTTTCAAGATGCATTTGAAAATAATTTGATGAAAACCGGCAACAGATGTCACGGTTCATCTTTACAAAGTGACTCCACCTGGTGGATTTGGTCCAGTCGATAGCAGGTCATTGAAATGTTCTACATCATTTTATGAACCACCAACCATATCAGCTTTGGCTTCCCGACTTACCTGCACAAATCTCCAGAAAAGGACTGCAGCCGATCGTCCGCAGTTAGAAAGGGAGGGAACACAGTACCATCAGTGCCCTGGTACTCATTGCAATGGTCCCTCCATATCGTCATCTGTGGAGCTCCATCAATCGCGACCACGGAGCCTACTTCCATCACGTTCTTGATCCCGCGCTTCACTGTTACTACGGAGCTGTCGATGGTTCCGTTCCTCTGAAAGTCATTTTGTTCATTTATGGCAGAATACAAACGCGGTTCTGTGAGAAACTCTCACCAAGGAGAATTTATTCTTTAAAAGTCAGTTCAAATATCTTCCACCAGCCAATGGTCTGATGCTATTGGCATAGGGTTCGACTGGCCCTGGACCGGAAAAGGTGGCGTGAAAATTATATACTCAGCAGTGAGTGAGGATTAGATTAAAAATAAATTTAGTAGATAAAGAAAACAATAAAACTTATACAAGGAAACGACAGATAAGTATAATATTATTTCTATCGACATTTAGCATGTCGTGGTAAGTTCTATTTTGATTTCTCAGAAACTTTCGTAATAACAGTAATATTAAAGTCCCGAGACATATTTAGTATGCGAGTTGTTATGAAAGACAGATTCTAATGGAAATGCAGTGGTTTGAAATGGTATTTATTATTTTCTTATATTACGAAATAGAGTAATTCAAGAAAATTTATATTACCTAGGTTAACACAAATCTTAGAATAGTCCTAATGCTGCATAGATTTTTGTTACAAGAGAGAAAAAAAAGAACTCAAGATTATTAATCAGTGTTTTACATTATAACTCTGTTTACATACACCATAATACTTTCTCACAGTAAGGTAAAAATAAGTGTACCTACCTACTAACAAGACAATTTTTCTGATAGGATTCTTACCGTCCCAAATAAAGAGAACCTAAACTGGTTATTAGGCTCAACCACCATCCCCTTTACCCCCTCCTTCTTGATCTGCGCACACGCAGCTTTTGGCGCAAAGTCCGTCCTAGCGCAGTTGATCATCATGCCTCTGAAGAGGATATCCAAGACTTTGGTCCTTAGAAATATGTCTGGGGGGCTATCGAAGATGCCGTTGAGGGCTTTGTTTACCACGTTTAGCATGGCTGGTTTGTCGCGGTTCACTGATATTGCGGTACCCTGGGAAAGACCACAGACCAAGGTCAAAAATCTACTTGGAATTTATTTATTTATTGAATAGGACCGCAATTTAATTAAACTGGAGTCTACCATCAGAGATGTCACTCGCGCGATGCACACAGATTTTCTTAAAATGATAACACCAGTCCAATTGAAGTATACTAATCTCGATGAGGAAGGCAAGTTGATAACTAGTTTTAGAGTCGGCAATAGCATGCAGAATTCAATACGTTCCGACGGCTTTGGGCTAGAATGGAATATAGGTAACCAAGAATGACCAAGGAAGGGTCGCAGAAATTAGGCTAAAGTATAACTTGACTGTATGATATAAGGCATTTAATGGCTCTTGGCTACGGTTTTCAATCAGCATCTTACCAGCATAAATATATGCGGCATCGTGATGATCTCCTCTCCAGTCAACCCTGGCCCTGACAGTTCAGGCTTGAAGTAGAACGTGTCCCGTTTCTTGTACGTGATGGTGTCGTCTTCTTCATGGTCTTCGATTTCTACTTTCTCTTTCCATTCCCTGAGAAGTAGTTCTCATTGAAATCCTAATACCTATTCCTAGAGACTAAGAGAAATCCTGGTAGAAATAGGATGATAATGGCGGTAGGAGACCAGGGGATCCGATTTCTAAATGTTAATTAAGTGAGAAATAATTAGATAGAAACTGCAAAAACTGCAGCTTATGTTGAAGTTCGTTATTTTTTGAAAAACATCATCTTGTAGTACCTATTGTTTTAAGTTTTATCCTGGCCCCTGGGCGACTTTATTTCTTTACGAGATTTTTGTACTAGAAATATTGCAACTCGAATATTGACTACTTTTAATTAAACCTTGTTTTACATAATGTTGTTCCCAGTCGGTAGGTAGATTAGATACTAAGAAATATGCATGTTAGTATTGTAGAAAGTTGAAATCTGTTTTTGCCTAACCTGAGGGAAAGAGCCGGGATTTAATGTCGTATCTAATGTAACACTTTCGAAGAACCAATAATCTACCAATTTGGACAAGTTTTCCACACACCAAGACTTCTAGGTATCACACACACCAATAAACATAATGGCCGTGAAATATAGCAAGTTTCGTTATAAATTTATTTTTACTACTCGTTGCTACTAAATCTTTACTACCTGCAAGCCATTCCCACATGAATTGAGTATGAGGTTGGTGTCAAATTGACATACAAGGTTCTGTATTTTCCACTTTTTCAACGATAAATCCATGAATAATTTAAGAAATAAATAGCACCTTATGTGATATAAAGGGTTGGAATGGAAGGTTGTGTTGTCAAATTGATATGTTCCACTTTAGTTAACGTTATGAAGCCATTCACCAATATATATCAGTTCCAAACCTACTCCATAGTTAAAATGATAAATGATGATTGTAAAGCTGGGTTTCCATTCGAAGCAGACTCGCGCCGAGCGGCTACCTCAACCCGACGCTGCGCAAGTGGAGACCCTGCCTCAATGTGAGGCACGCCGCGCCCTGAGATAAATTCGTCGCCGCGGGCCGAGCCAGTAATGGATCAAGTTGAGGCGACACGCCTTACTTTGGATCCGCAAAGTGCCCGACCTTAAAGCGTATCCTAACTAGCTAGAGGCAAAGCTGCCTCATTTTGTCTCAAGTCGAGATTACTCGGCCTGAGGCTGCATCAAAAGGATACCCAGCTTAATGTTCAGACTTTTGTCTGATCAAGATACTTGACCAGAAAGTCTCTCGATAATTCGATTCTAGATAATGTTTGTATGATATGAAAATATTTATCTTTGGTCTGGGTATTTCTATGTGCTTCTAATACTCGTATGTACTTAGTTTGCATCAGTCATGCTTATTTTAGGGCAAGATAATGTGTGAAATGTTTACGGGAGAATTAGAAATAATTTACCAAACGCCATTTTATTTGTATTTGTACATGCCTCTGACTACCCCATTAGACATCTTCAAAGGATCTGGGATATATAGATCTGATAGAATGTCTACCGCGCCTTGGGGATACAGTCGTGACCCTGTTTTTTTTACCAAACGCAAAAATAATAATGTTTACAAATTGTAATTTATGGGGGTGCTGAGAAAGAGTCAAGTTCCGTTTAGCCCCTTTTCCGCTTGACAACGTTTTTTGTATTCTAGTACTTTTAACATGCATACGGTTTTAATAAAAAAAACATACCTATGCCATGCCGGTTTTTTTGAGATTTCAGGTTTTAGTACGATTTTCCACTCGTAGTAAATACCTAAAGATTTTGTAAGTAATAACTAAAAGCATTTACCAAAAACACCTATTACCCTAAGCTGCTAAGCTTGTGAGGAATATAATGAGAGTGAATTTCGGCAGAGTGAATTCAGAAGTGAGTGAAAAGTTCAACATAAAATTGATTGGAAAAATTATTTTTCGATCAACTCGTACAAACTTAGGGTCAAAGTCTTCTCAACCCCACTCTCTTATTGTTGTGTCACTAGTATCCAACTAGTATGGTGAAAGGCTTATTATGTTCCCTAGCAAGGTTTATTTATTGTACCCTGATCTAAACTAGCCGGTATAAAAGAATGACGGGACAAGCTCAGTTTCAAGCGGAAGATGGGTGCTTTGCAGTTGACCACGCTCATAAATCTTGAATAATGCTAGAGAATTTCCTTGGAGTCTGTGGATTGTCCTTCTGTCAATTGTAAAATGTAGCGAATATAAAGATAATATGAAAAAATACTCGAATATTGGAGCTTATTAGCGTTGTTTGCTCAAGTCGCTAAAACAAACTAGTGAAAATATCTCTCGTTATCTTTTTATACTTATACCGTTATGGTTATAAAACGTATTTTATTTTCTTATTTGTTGTAAAAGCAAGAAAAAATAATAGCTAGTCGCTTCCTCGTCAGCGGTGGGTGAGATACCAAAGCGGTTGTTTGTGAGTGACAGGAAGTCCCCAAATGAAGCGGACACGATTCGGTTCCGGGAAGACGTTTTTTTGTTCTGCAGTTTCTTTTTCGTATTTCATTATTAGGTAAGGTATAACAGTCAGTATCAAGAGTTGATGCATTAAGAGATGAGATATCGATGAATCCGATTAAGAGTGTGCCTTATTATAAATGCGAAAATTTTTGGGGCAAAAAAGGGAAGTGTGGATGTTTGTTACTTCTTCACGCAAAAACTACTGAATTGATTTGTCTGTTTCGCATAAAGAAAATTACATGGGCTACTTTTTACCTCGAAATAGTAGTATTTCAAAGCGACAAATTAGATTTGAACGAACCAGATAAAATAAGTAATGCAAAATCTTACGGCCACTCTACACATTTGCCGAACTATTTGGCGAACTATTCGCCGAACTATTATTTGGATAGACGATGACAGGCGAATACAGGCGATGAGGCCCTCTACCGTTCGTGACCGTCGGCATTCGTCTATTATCGGCGAATATGTAGAGATCTTAATATCAATACGAAGGTATATTATACATTGTATACCTTCCAAATGTTTATTTGTTTGTGGCTTACTCCTTGTCATGTGAAGGTACCTTGGATCTCTACCTTGCTTCATACAGTCATGATCCCGTGTCTATCATTATGTCCTGTCCGTGCAGAGAAATATAATCTTATACCATACTTACTCAAAGTAATAAGGTCCTATTTCCTTTACAATTGGTATAGCGCCCTTTTGGATCTCATCCACGTTAGTGTAGTTGAACATGTACACTTTGAAGTCCAGTGCAAAGGGTATTACTTCCCACATCTTACGAACATCGGTTTTCTTCGATAGAGCCATTTCCTGGAACCAAATAATTGATAACTGGTAAGGTACTGAACGGTTTATGCGCCTACACTCAACGGGATGATGTATCGCCTGGGGCATTGTTCGAGATGGAGTTGGCTCGCCCACTTAAAACTATCTTCTAAGCTTAATCAGCCATGTCCACACGGGAAAGACAACGTCAATCCATGTAGAGCTGACTAACCCGCAGGTTTTTCTTCACCTTACTCACCACATTTTACTTTCTTACACTGTGATTGGTTGCGGTCGGTTGAGAAGCTGACCTATTCCGACCCGAATGCATTCCGCTGAAGTCTGAATCAGGGGCCTGGTCCGCCCCCGTGTGGGGGCAGTTTGTGGGGGCAGACGGTAATAATTCGATTTCATTAGAAGGTTTTTCTCGACTTCGATTGAAAGTAACACAGCACTTGACTATAAAAAACCTCTAGATGAATGTAAAGGTATTTTAGGAATAAATGATAGTTTCTAACAAAGTTTTCTTGATTAAAGTAGCTATCTTAGCAGCCTGCATGAAATAGCCCCAGGATACATTGTGAACTTGTTTGTTAGTTCCGGTTTACTTACCGTCTCTGCATTGCGCGTATTAGTTTAGAGCTTGTGTGTTGTGGGTTTATGTGTGTCAAACTGAACTATAACTTAACTACGCATACTCTGACGCTGTGTAAATCATCTAGCAATGATTATCGGCCTGAGTAGGTATTATCTACATGTTAGTATGACAGTATAATAATAGATATTTTGCGCAAAGTTATGAAGTTTTCGTAGAGAATCTTTAAGCTGATCACGCATATCTCCGAGCCGTACGCGCCGCAGTAATTTTTCTATAGAAAAAATACTAATGACGTCGGAAAATTCGGCTCGCATTTCCTCTATTGAATTGAAAGTTCGGCGCGTTCAGCGCGGATGGATCGTGCGAACAGCTTTATACCCTCTCAAGAAAGTTTTAATAAGTGGTGACATGTGTTTAAAATAACTTTGCTTTATATTCCACATGAGAGTGTCATTGACTATTATTACTTTCAAAAGAAAATAAAGAAATCTACGCGTGTTTGAAAAACTTCGTTAGCGAAAAAAGGGTTTTTCAACTGAACTTACGAAACTGGCCATGTTTTTGAGAATTAAAGCTCCTAGGTAAAATAACACAGATTTTTTGTAACATTTTCGAAAATAGTACACGTATTAAAATCTTCAATACGTACGAGCTGGCTCTTGAGCGGAATTCTTTAGATTAATAAAATGCGAGCCAGACCTACTCCTTTCTGGACGACCTCTGTAGCGCAGTGGGCGAAGGCCCGCCTGCGACGCAAAAGGTTGCGGGTTCGATCCCCGCGGCGGGACCAATGTTTGTATGATCTACAAATATTTGTCTCGGGTCTGGGTGTTTCTATGTATAATATGTATGTATTTACAAACAAAAAGTATATAAGTAGTATATCAGTCATCTTAGTACCCATAACACAAGCTCTGCTTACTTTGGGGCTAGATGATGCTGTGTGAAAAGTCCAGCATTATTTATTTATTTATTTATTTATTTCATATTTTATCAGCGTCAACGTCACTTTTACTCAATACAACATTTATAAAACCGGACAAATAAGATTTAGGTAAAGAAAATAAGAAGTAAGGCCAAACGAGCGCTATTTGATGTCGCGGAAAAGTTCAACAGAAACTCAGTTTGCGTCACCGTATGGCACAATGTATACCTTCTTAAGTTGACTCTTCAGTATAACAGGAAACAGAACCCATCCAAAAATAACGCCAAATACCGCAGCTCCCAGCCCTATACCTGCGTACTTCAATGACTTAGGAATCGCCATGGTCCTCCCTGAAAAACAAGGGTATTTTAATGTGTGTTTCATTTTACATAGAGAGAAGCCTGACACGGAGTCCTGTGAGATTGGTATGGTGATTCACACAGGATGCAGGATTCGATTAACATAATCGAAATGTGATGTTTCGATTATGTTACAAGCAAGCAGCCTCACGAGGCAGCCGTGCGCGGCAAATCATCGGTCGGTCAGGACGTGTCTCGCCCGCTGCAAACGCAAGCTCTGCTTTGCGGTAAACGTTGCGAGGCAAATGGTTGAGGTGAGGCTGCTCGCTCAGTGCGCGGCTATACTTATGTCACATTTCGAAGAAAATCATGAGATGGATCCGAATAAAGTGAAATATGACTGTAGGATGTTTCGTATTCATTCACTGTTAAGCAGGCTTCATTAGCGCAACCTTTACGAACCACTCAAGGCATAAAAGAAAGCGAAGGTTAGACTACTTATGTGATTTAACCTTGCTATGGAAATAAAGGCCTTGTGGCCATATTTTTAGCGAATGAAATTACCCGCACTTTCAATAATAGCCGATCGATATTGAAATTATTGGCAACGTGCGTCGCTTCACATGAACTTCAACAGTTGAAGTTAGTAGGTAACGTATTTATTGTAATGCCTGCTTAATGAGTTGTAATGACCAGGCTTTTGATAAACTTATTATCCATTAAATTATATAGAAGGGCTTAGTAAATCAGGATCACGACATTATCCCAAGTTCGATTTTATAGACACCAAACTAGCTTGTCAACAACAATCACAGAATTATTTATCACAAATAATTTGCGCATCGGCAAACTTCACGCTTGGTATGAAAACCGAGTTAGTACGAATATGCTACAAATAAGTCAGTCCTCCCCATCTCGAGGAGTTTCGAAGGTGAGCGCACTAGCGGTTTAGTTATTAGTAATTGCGTTAGTTTGTATTTTAGAAGCTAGACGAAGGTATTACATTGGTATTTCGTATAAAACTCCTTATCAATACGTTGTCTCGTCAATGAATTAAGCGCTATTTATGGAGAATTTTTATTTACAAAATACAATTATCGATTTATTTCCATAGATCCCACTAGCCCCCCTCCGGTAGTTGGGAATAAAAATTCTCAATGGCCCCACTACTCAAGTCAACGGGGCAGTTGGGAATATAGATTCTCAACGATCAACTAACCTCCCCATCGACAGAGAAAAATATATGATGAGGTAAACTAAACATACGATATGGTACGTAATTACATAATTATTTAGTCTGTGGAAGGACTAAGAAAAAGAGTTGATACGAATAATTTTTTACATTTTGCGAACCATGCCCTTGGGCTCGCTTCATCACGAGACATGACAGTAATGTGCGATGTTCTTGCAATTTGTCAGAAACCTCTTTTCAGGCAAGATGACAAGGCCTTTTGATCTCAAGATGGTACTTCAAAAACAATCACTCAAAGATATTCATCTGAACGTAGATTTGCTGGTGAACCCTTTTAAATTTTCTGTACCTATAAAAATATCCAAAATAATACATTCAGTTCCATTAAGCGTTCACGAAGATAAAATCACTCTATTCTAAAATATGATGTCTATTTTTATTGTTTGAGAGTGGGTATGTTATTTATAGGACGGAACACAAATAAAACAGACAAAATATTATTATTGACGACCTCTGTAGCGCAATGGGCGGACCGCCTGCGACGCAAAAGGTTGCAGGTTCGATCCCCGCGGCAGGACCAATGTTTGTATGATCTACAAATATTTGTCTCGGGTCTGGTTGTTTCTATGTATATATTTAATATGTATTTACAAACAAAAAGTATATAAGTATAGTATATCAGTCATCTTAGTACCCATAACACAAGCTCTGCTTACATTGGGGCTAGATGATGCTGCGTGAAAAGTCCAGCATTAATTTATTTATTTTTATTATTACCTAATTTACATAAAACCACACACGTTCATTAAAGCTAATGAATGTGCATTTAAGTCACAGATTTCCAACTTGGTACGACCCTGACGATTATTTTATTCGTCTTCGATAATTGTAAGTCATCGTTTTTAATAGTAGTTGTGTTGCACCCTGTAAACTCTGTTAATATAGTGCTTTTATAATATAACGTTACGCCTCGGGACTAGACACCGAGTATCTAGACTTGGTCATGCCAATAAACAGTTCATAAATTAGTTTAATCGGTTATGGGAATCGAGGTCCGCTTGGGGCATAACTTTGTTCCAGTTTGCAATCGTAGAGCTCAAGCCTTTTACGGACTACGCGTTTCATGTTCATACTACGCTTTATAAAAGTATATAAGGTGTACTAAAGCTACTCTAGATAACAGTCAGGTACTTTACCGTTGTTTTATGGGCTTTTATTGAAAACAAATGGTGGGGCCCGCTGCCTGAAGGATGAATGACTCGTGGCTCGAAAATATTTTGGCGGAATGCGTGTTCGTTTTATACGAGTACTAGCTATCTGTACTAGGTAGGTATTATCCTACTACTACTAATATAATACGTCTGAAAGTTTGTGAGTTTGTGTTCAGGCGCGGTCCAAGGGGGACATGACCCACCCCCAAAATCGGACACGTCCAATAGTAAAATCTTGTGTATTTTGCAATAAAGTCTAATATTAGTGTAGTGACCCCCCCCCCCCAAAATTTCAGTAGTGACTCACCCCAAAATTTCAGGCTGCAACCGCGCCTGCTTGTGTTTCAATCACGCCTAACCAGTGAACCGATTTGGATGAAACTTTGAATAGATGTAGATGGTAACCTAGAATAGCATATAGGCTTACAAATGTTGGTGACACGCGAGCGAAGCCGCGCGCAGAAGATAGTATCTGCGGTTGTGGTAAGTAATATTACAATAAGTACATGTTTTGAAGCTTTGTGGAACCGCGGGGTAACATCGATGAAGTTGGTAAAACTCACAATTGCCCGAGTTTGACAAAAAACTTTGAGACAGAATATTTACGAATATATTGGACCTTGAAAGGAAACAAGAACCATAACTTATTCCTAAGGGAACTGTTCCCGATTATAAGACAAAGATGAAAGGCTTTTCAAGTAAAAGAAAAATATTTGAATTCCGAACTCGGAATAAGAATGTAGCAATCTCAACCTACTTCCTGCAAGCTTTTTTTATACTTTTTTATCGCCAGTGACAAACCGGATCCGATTGTACCTACCGTCCGGTCCGTACTGATAGAATAAAATTAATATAGTCTTTGATCAGATTGTACGCTACCTACACCCTCGCTAGTAAAATAGGATAAGGAAATTGCATGCGAAAATAGACTGATTGTTTTAATTTTTTTTTAATAAATCATAAAAACAAGAACAGACGGCACCGTTCATCATTCTCTCTATTAGCCTGTCTAGATCTATCTAAGGTGGCACTGGCAACATTTTTTTGACGACCTCTGTAGCGCAGTGGGCGAAGGCCCACCTGCGACGCAAGAGGTTGCGGGTTCGATCCCCGCAGCGGGACCTATGTTTGTATGATCTACAAATATTTGGCTCGGGTCTGGGTGTTTCTATGTATAATATGTATGTATTTACAAACAATCAGTATATGACTAATCAGTCATGTAGTACCCATAACACAAGCTCTGCTTACTTTGAGGCTAGATGATGCGTGAAAAGTCCAGCATTATTTATTTATTTATTTTGTGAATATTGCCCTGCATTGCATTTTGGTCAATACAGCTGTCGATTTATTTTCTTGAATTACATTTTTTATTTCCCTCCAACCGACACAACGCCAGGAAATATTTAATTCGCGTCTCAAAAACTGGGCTTTGAGACTTTAAAGGAACAATAAAAAAAGCGTACACAAATTAAACTCGTTAGTACACAAATTAACTTTAACCATCTGGCTTAAATTAGCTTTTGGCTTATGTGAGAAGAGCGGCTGATACACCTGCCAAGCCTTTTTCTACATTTGTATTGGATGTAGGTAATGTAACAATCATTTTGATGTGTGCGAGGAAGAGTTTTTTTTTGTGTTATACGGAAAAAATATCAATCCAATATTTTTTTTTATAATCAAGAAATATTGACAAAAAATAAGGAATTATACATTCCAATTTTTTTGAGCTCGGGTAAAGAGAAAATCAAGAACAGATACGAGACGTAGGTATTCTCAAGTACGCCATTGAGACCCCTCGCAGACTACAGACTTTCTATCGGCCTATAGTTGAGACGGGCTATACTTCTCCATATACTCATTACGAGCCGAAGTATATTCCGTCTCAACTATCGGCCGATAGAAAGTCTGCAGTCTGCGAGGGGTCTTAATGGTAGCTCAAATCCGTTATTTCAACAATGGATTTAGGGATTTATGGCTTATGGATTACTTTTTGAAGATTTTCATTTTTGTGCCTGGTTTTTCTTTTACGCAAATTTTTTATAAAACATGGCATATTTTATATTCAGTGTGTAACTTTTAAGTTTTAAAGATTGTTCCTTTGAAAAACACCGACTCTGTCTGTCTCTAAGTACCTACGTACATTGCATTTATTATTTTGTCATTGTTTTATCAAAAACGTAAAAATTACACGAATTAGAATCGTCGGAAATCTGTGGTCTCTGCCTTCTACGGTGAATAACTTATGTAGAGGTATGTAAGAGTCCTTCTGGGGTATTTTCTCGAAAATACTTCATTGTTCCTGTTATTTTACATGGGATATAAAATAAACTCAACGATAGCGTCATTTGGATCCACAAAAAGGAAATAACTATCCAGGTCCCGTAAGCACAAAATTATTATTCATCAAAATCGGTTTAGAATAGAATAGAATAGAATAGAAAAACACTTTATTGTACACAAAAGAAACACATAACAGGAAATATACAAAGACAAGTAAGTTGGTACAACGGGCGGCCTTATCGCTACAATCGATCTCTTCCAGACAACCTTTAGATGGACTGGAAAAGTACGACAGAATAACGGCGATGAACAAAAAGTGTAAAAATAGAAATAATCATAAAATCGGTTTAGTATATAGATGCGAAAAATTAAGACCAAAAATAAATCCACCATTGTTTTAGAAAAACTAATTCTAAGAACATTTATTTTATCTGCCTAGATTGAAAGCATTAAAACAACAAAAAATAATTTAGAATTGTAAGTAAAACATACGTGATTTGCAGCGGTCCGCTTGTGAAGGCGATCGGCAAAGCACTTGCGTGGCTATTGCATCGACTTTAATGACAGGGCGGGCTTACGTACAGACGCTGAAAAAACCGCTTATAACACGTCACCTACCTTCCAGGGTGTACTGCAAAAGAGAGGGCACAGCACGGCCTACATTATGTACGCCATGTGCGTTATGGGCACTGATATCTAGTGATAATCTCCGATACAAAAATAAGGGTGTTATAAATAAGGTTCACATTTTGAGTCTGTGTGTCTATAGTGGCATCGTAGCTGAAGCTGACAGACGAATAAACCGATTTTAATTACGTTTGAAATCCGACTAATTAGTACTAATTAGTCTTAATTATTGAGTAGTGTTCTTAACTTTGATTAAAATAAGGTATTGGTCGCGAAAGGAAGAAAAACAAGAGTAAAAAATAGACAACTGAATGTTTTATTTCCGTATCATCCACTTTTCCTTGACTCTGTACAGCTCTACCTATCTTTAAATAAAGACGTATGAGGTACCTACTATATCGTACAAGCGTTATCAATTATTAATTCGAGGAATGAAGTTTTTAATACCGATGTATTCTGTAGTTATTTTATTAAAATTGTTAAAAAATGTAAATTAACTTCATTTGTCTGCTAAAAATAAAGAAAAAAAAACAATGGCACTTCAGGAGTGAAGTGAGGTTATAAACTTGACAAATAACCCGGTGCCGGTGAGCATGTGACCTTTTCGAGGCGAATCCAATAGTTTTTTCTCATCTCAAAACTGCCAAACGCGCCCTAAAGAAGTTTAATTTTTTCGTGTATTTTTCAGATTCGAATAGGAGACCCTGAGGTGGTAGGTACATTCTTTCCTAGAAAAAATCCTACAAGAAATTAATGCAAATATAGAAGTTATGCCCGTATATTCCAATAGATAGATTAATTGACGACCTCTGTGGCGCAGTGGGTGAAAGCCCGCTTGGGACGCAGAAGGTTGCGGGTTCGATCCCCGCGGCGGGATAAATGTTTGTATGATCTGCAAATATTTATCTCGGGGTCTGGGTGTTTCTATGTATAATATTATGTATGTATTTACAAACAAAAAGTATATAAGTAGTATATCAGTTATCTGGTTCCCATAGTACAAGCTTTGTTTAGTTTGGGGCTAGATGATGCTGTGTGAAATGTCCAGCATTATTTATTTATTTATTTTAATTGGAAAATTTCTCCTTTATTTGCAGACGGCATAATGTAGGTGTTACGAGTATTTTTACTGGGTCCCTAATGATTCACATAACGTCTCTTATCCTATTTTTAATTCCCATACTGTATTTGGTACTAATATTAAATTGTCCTAATGATTACTCGACATAACAATACTACACCTAATTAACAATAGTCATAGTATTAGGTGAACATAACATTAAATAGTCATAAAATCACATCTCCTAACATACGGTAATCCTAAAGTTATAAGCCCTAACAATATTTACTCCTAAAGTTATAAGCCCTAACAATATTACTCCTAATAATCAAACATAATAACAATTGAAATCATAATAGCATTAAATCCTAAAAAAATACCATATATACCCAAATAGATTCCTAACTATGTCAACTTTGTAAGGTTTAATAAATTAACTAACATAACTTCGGGTTCGCTATGTTTTCCAATAAACCCACTTTTACTAATTGCGTTTGCTATAACTTCAGCAGTTATAACCGAAAAAACGATTGTATAAATAAAATACTAGACTTTTTTCTACCTATAACAAGTTTAATATAATAAGGTTTAAGAGAAACAAGTCGGTTCTGGCACTCGCCGGCCGCTACCGCGGCACGCTTCGCTCGGCTCGTGCATGGTTTGGTCCCTATTGAAACCATGCTCGTCGCTACGCTCCTCGCAACCTATTCTACAGGTCTGTTAGCCTGTTATGGCAACACGATAAATTTACAGAAAGTTCCTATTTAGAGCAATTATAATTTTATGTAATATTTCAGTTATATTTATAATAATTATATAAACTGCACAATATAGCAATATTAAACTATATTAAATGATACAATTATAACAAAATAACTCAACTTTTTATACTATATAATATAACTTTATATAACTATAAATAGTATTTATTAGGATAAATAAACATTAGGACGATCAAAAATAGGACAAAATAGTTTATGCAACTTAACAATAGTAATAATAACTATTATGATAACATATATTAGGAGTTGAGACGAATATGTAAATATAATGGTATGTCTTTAATATATTAGGACAAAATATATGTATGTCAGTTTAAGTCTATGGAAATTTAACAGTATGACTACAGTATTTTAGGACTAGTATGTTATGTGTATTTATATTAGGACAATTAACATTATGTAAATCGACAGGATCCCATTTTTACTGGGTATAAAACTAAAATTTTGTTTGATGACCAAGGTCTGTTGAAAAAATTCAATGCATTCACTTTGATCAGAAGGTACATAATAATATGCCCTTAGCGTCTTACCATAGAACGTGACATAAAGTTATTCCACCGAATAAATCAAGAATAACCATACATTTTGAGAGTTTACACTCCGGAATAACTTTATGTCACGTTCTTGACGACCTCTGTGGCGCAGTGGGTGAAAGCCCGCTTAGGACGCAGAAGGTTGCGGGTTCGATCCCCGCCGCGGGATAAATGTTTGTATGATCTGCAAATATTTATCTCGGGTCTGGGTGTTTCTATGTATAATATGTATGTATTTACAAACAAAAAGTATATACGTAGTATATCAGTTATCTGGTTCCCATAGTACAAGCTTGGCTTAGTTTGGGGCTAGATGATGCTGTGTGAAATGTCCAGCATTATTTATTTATTTATTTATTTATGGTAAGACGCTTAGAATAAAGGCCCTTTGTGTAAGTACATAAATATTTAACCCATAACTAGTAATAAAAGGGTTATTTCCACGTCTATTTTTTCTATTGAAAATTTGTTGGAATAACACGGACACCTACTAATCAGTTGGAATTTATAACTTTCAAATAAAGGGGTTGAGTACAAATCCTGAATAATAAACGAAGTTTTGAGCTGGCTTTACAAAAAACGTTAACCGTCAATATGTCATGAAAAGCTGATAGCACAATCACAAACATTCAGTTTTATTATATGAATACAAATACAAATAACTTTATTTGCCAACGAACTTATACTAGATACATTTAACTTACTGATGGTCCCCGCACGAGGTGTAAACCTGTGTCGCAGGAAACCGAGTTGTACAAACATGAGAGTACCTTTACGAACTAAGTCATCGTTACAGAGTAATTGTGGACTTTTTAGATATTAACAAAACAAAAACTAAAGTACAAAAAAAAAAGTAAGTTTAAGTAAGGATTCTAAGTTAGAATCCTGAGTGTAGTGAGGGATTCAAAAGCACAAGCAACAAAATATTTTGCTCTCGTGTGATACATACAACTTTTCACCTTACTAGCGAAAAAATACAAGATGTAAGGAAAACCGATTTCCGCCATTATTATTTTTTTGCCCCTCAAGTGGCAGGCTAAAGACCTGCCATCAGAGCACCTCGGCCGCCGCCGCTTGGCCAGGGTGCACGCTGCGGCCTGTAATATTCGATTCTCATTGGTTGCTTGCCGCATTCTAAATTCAAATCACTTTTCCTCATAGTGTGAGCAAAGTAGAGTTTTGCTCACTGTTTTTACGCGGCAAAAGCGCCCTTTTTGAGCTAGTAAGGTGAAAAGGATTTATACATAGCGTAACAAGAAATACTTATACAGGATGTAAAAAGACAACCACCGAAAACTGAAGGGTTGCAATCAGACCATGATTCTAAACATATTTAGCGAAAAAAAAACACAAAAATTTTTTTTTACTCAGCTTACTCATTTTATGTTATTTCTGGTTATTAACTACTATTACAACATAATAAGACCATACCTACCTAATAATTTCATTTATAAAAGAAAGAAACAGTTAAAACTCAAAATCCAGCAATCTACGTAACGACAACGCGCCCAGAACATAGGGAAACAGTGCTCTTCAAACGCTGTTTTCTCCGGATATAATGATTTTTTCGGAAATCCTTTTGGATTTGGTGGTGTTGAGATGCTGTACCTACCCCTTGCGGGTTCGATAGACGTCTTTTTACACCCTGTATATTAAATTAGCTCCGCTATCTTGAAAACGCTATACGGTGATATTTCAATTGAGTTACCATGACGTGTATTTTTGTTATTGGTTAAAAAATATTTCAGGATGGCGCGATTTCATACTCACTCTGACTGGAACACAATAATTGTCAGTAAAACTCTTTTTTAAATCTTCTTAAACTGGATAGTTTTAAAATTTTCTTGATTTACCTAATAGACTTAATTGGTTTTGAGTAAAGGTGCATTTACACGATGCGATTTTTCGTACGATTTGCTAAGCTCCGCCCATTGAACGTGCCGACGAGTGACGCGCTATAAGAAATCGCATACGATGCGCATTTACACGTGAAAATTGCCGTGCTATACGATATCGGGAAATAAGATTTCCGCCCATACATTTCCATCCAGTGTTCATCCGTGACCACGAGCGTTGCACTAGCAACGCGTTCGAAACGTCGGGGCAGTTTAAATAATTAGGATGAGTTTTATTTAAATTAAGTAGCGTAGGTACCTTATGAATGAATGAACAATTTATTTTATTAATTATTATTTTATGATAGGTATTTATCACGTACTATTTCATTTTTCCGACGTTTCATACGCATTGCAGCGTCCATGAAAATAATAACTATGTCACCAAATCACGAAAGTTTCAAAAGTTTTATTTAATTTATTGTTCAAAAACGTTTAAACAATATAAAATGAAATGAAATTTGAGTTAGTTCTTACTTTTCCTATGTACTGCCTTTCAACATTCTGAAACAGAAACTAATACTTTAAAAGCTGAGGTTGAACTAACAAGGTAATCAATTGAAACGTAATTATTGGTCTAATAAGCTATCTTCAAATGAGCTTAACCCAATTTTGTTAATTAGTCGGTATTCTTGATTATTTTGTGAACTAGGTTATAATTACCAAATTATAATTACCGAAAACATGAACTAATATTGGAGTAGAGCTACTTTTACAACTAATTAGGTAATATCTACATGGGCACTGAGGATCGGGAAACAGACAACTCTTGTCCGAAACTCAGGGCACCTATTCTATAAAGTGTATCTAGTTACATAATCATCGCGTATCAGGTAGGTACGTAGAAGTAAGAAATTGTATTAATAGTTGTTAGTTTTTATATTCTGGAGCGGGCACTGAGAATCGGGAAACAGATAGTTCTTGTCCGGAACTCATGGCACCGCTCCATAAGGCGTATCTATCTGGTTACATATACTCACTTTAATCAACATAAGTATATTTTATCTTTGTAATTAGTACATAATTCCTCTATTTTTAGATACACTGTAAGTTTTGTGAATAAAGAAATTGAATCTAAGAGGAAATTCGTTATTCTTTTGCAAAAGAGTAATAAAATAGAAATAACAATCAAAAAAAACATTATTTATTCAACAAAAGAGATTATAAGTAGTTTCTGGTTAATAGTGATTTAAAACTTATGTACCTAAGTATATTAAGATTTATGTAGGTATTAACTTGACAAAGCACTGGGTCGATATAATCAAAAATAAAACATAATTAGTACATAAGTAAATCCTTAATTAGCTAGGTGATTATTTAACAACTTTCAAATATAATCAAACAAATTTTTGTAATTTTTAGCACAAACATAATGGGCCCTCTACATATTCGGCGAAGATAGACAAAAGCCGACGATGACGAACGTGTAGAGGGTCTATTCGCCTGCCATCGCCTGTCATCTTCTATCCAAATAATAGTACGGCGAATAGTTCGGCGAACATGTAGTGAGATTCAAATGTGTACACCTCTTGTAATAGCGAACTAAAATAATATTATACACTGTAGATTATAATTAAATTTATATTGTGTTATATTTATCTTAAGACTAGCTCAGAAAAACCTGAATGTATTTATTTAGGGCTTCGTTTAAACATGTCTAAAATGGCTATTTCAAAATAAAATGCTCCAACTTATGCTCTGCTGCCATAAAAATATTTTCCACTGTACACGGGAATTCTGAAAAAGAAAAAATAAAACTTTATAAAATATAATTTATATTTTAAACTCGCACGATTCAAACTCATTGTTGTTTTAATAACGGGACAAGATCGCGTAAGCCTCCTCGCAGACTGCAGAGAGAAAAATTGACTTAGTTATACGTCATTTTATGTTATTTTCGGTTATTTGATACTATCACCACATAATAAGATCATACATACCTAATAATTGGATTTATAAAAGAAAAAAACAGTTATAACTCAAAATCCAGCAATCTACGTTAAAAAACGCACCCAGTAATACGCAAATACTAATCTTCAAACGCGGTTTTCTCCGGATATAATGATTTTTTCGGAAAATCCTTTTGGATTTGGTTGCTTCGGTAGACGTCTTTTTACACCCTGTATTTAAAAGAACTAACCTATATCAATCCACTTATCTTCGTTCCCTGCTTCGAGACGAGCGGAACGTATCGCTTCGCGTGCTGCATGAACGAAGACTGTTGCCAAAGTCAATGAAGGCTCGCCGGTCGCTGAAAAACATACGTTTTTGTTGAAAAAACGATTGTTTAAATACAAGCTTTTATGGGTTAAAACACGGATATTTATTATGTAAGGACAAAACCGCAAGTTTAATAAAAGCTTGCAAAAATGTCTATTGAAACTTTCTTTATATTATCTATTACTACTAGCGATGGTTTCCCACGGGTGCAATGTAGATACTGAATTTACCTAATTTTTTTCGATAAAAACAAGACTTGGTATTCAAACTTTGCAGTGATTCGATTCCCTACCTACAAATTAAAGGTCGAGGCCACCATGGCTAAGATAATACAGGTAATTGATATTATTGATCCCGACTTCACCTTTGGACTGCAAAACACCGAATTGATTCCTAGCGTTCCTTCGGAAGTATATCCGCATGTCAGCAGGTATATCCTTGATGCCAGGCGGTTTGTAGGTCCATGTCCTGTCAGTGAGGAGTTTTCCGTTCGATTTGTCGTAGACCAGCTTCTCTGATGTCCAGTAGCCTAGCCCCATGACGAATGCACCTTCGATCTAAAAGTTTATATCGATTTTTTTAGTTTGGGGCTAGATGATGCTGTGTGAAATTGTCCAGCATTATTTATTTATTTTATTTACAACTGGTATGCCTTAAGCCGGTAGATTTTTAGATCTTTTAACTTTTAAGGCTCTAGATCCCTTGGAGATAAAGCGGATGAAGATATTCCGTGCTTCGGAGGGTTAAATTGTCGGTCCCGGCTCTCTAAGTAAAGCCATGATGGAGGCCGTAAGGCGGCCTAAAAACTCCGTCACCAGGGGTGTCGGAGGGACACCTCCGACACCCCTGAAGTTCGTCTGAGTCAGCGGTGACCGACAGGTCACCGCTGACTCAGACGAACTTTATTTACTTAGGTGTCGATGTCTCACGAGAAAGTCAAGAGACATGTCCAAATAAAATATTTGACTTCTTGTATTTGCAGAAGTTCGAAATATCAATCAAAATGTGATGATTACAATACTTACTTGTGCAACATCAATTTCTGGGCTTAGACTTCTCCCAACATCCTCTAAGATATCAACTCTCCTCACATCATGGTTACCAGTCAAAATATCCAATTCCAATTCTAAAATTCCCACAGCAAAAACGTAATACGTCTTCACATCATCTGTCACCAGCGAAAACATATGTGATGCTTGCAAGTTGATACCTCCTTCGTGTGCTGCATTAACCGCATCTTCCCATTTATCAAACTTTTCCTTAAACGGTTTCAATCTTTCATTCAATATTTCACAAGCTTTCATAGTAGAAAATGCGATGCACTCGCTTCCAATACTCCCACCTGTTACTATAGAATTTGGAGACGTGAAGCTTGTACTAGGTTTAACACTGACTTTGTCTAAAGGTACACCTAAAATATAAGCGCAAACTTGTGCTGCTTTTGTATTAAGGCCTTGTCCCATTTCGATGCCACCGTGAATGATGACTACTGTGCCATCTCCATGGTAAATGTTGACAATGGAGTTGAAGCTTCCAGTGTAAAATATGTCTAATGATATCGGTAGTAGTTTTATAGCTCTCTTTCTCCAGCGATTCTGTGCATTGAATTCATCAATTTCTTTCTTTCTTGAATCAAATTCAGCATCCTTTTTAATTTCTTCAATCATTTCTGGTAGAGGATTTTTCTCACCGTTCACTTCTGCTTTCATATTTTTAAGTCTAACGTCGATTGGATCTTGACCAGTGTGAAATGCTATTTTCTCCATTATTAGCTCTATCATAGCTATTCCTTCAGTTGTAACTGAAAAAATAGTTTAAAGTTGATTTATATTTTTCGTCTAATTGTTTAAAATTTTCTTTTCCTTGTTTTAGGACTTTGGAGACAAGTACTTACATGGCGCTCTACACCAGGTATTTGAAGGTGTATCAGTCTTAACACTGTTAGTTTTCATTCCCCATCTTGAAGCATCGTAGCAGTTTTGAAAGGGTGCCAACAAAAGGGCAGTAAATGACTCGTTTAAAGAACAGCCCGCGTCTTGGTAGATATCATTCTTTAAGTACTGGATTATACCTTCTTGGTTGACACCAATCTAAATGTAAATACAATAGTTTAATGAAGTTTCTTATTTGTTTTAATTTATTAGGAACTAATTTAAAAGTCAGCTTATAAACTAACCTCAAAGTTGCAGTCTGTGCTGATCCTCTTTCCAATAGTTTTCATGTTGGTCATTAAGGGCAAGATCAGTCTGCAAGTTTTTCCTGACAAATGTGTCACTAGTGCAGCAGCACATGCAATTTGCGCCGCTCTGGAGATCTTGCCGCCATAGCCGCCACCAACGCGACGTACTATAATATTGACACTGGAAATGAAGTAAAAGTTTATTCATTCATACAGCAAAGAATACGAAAAAAGAACATTTGAAAACTTCTTCTGTGAACAGCGTATTAAAAAAATAGTTTTCCAGTGCTTCAACGAAAGGGGTTTGGGACGTGATCAACTACGCTGACTCAGTGTGGATAATGACTCCGGTGTAGTGCCTCCTTCGTACAACAACGGGCTGGTGTAGTGTTGATTCAAATATTTACCTATTGACAGGGAGTTTTAGCAATTTAGCAACAGCGACATTACTCAGGTCCAGCCATTGAGTAGACGAGTACACTTCTATACCGTCCTCAGTAAGCCTCGCCACACTAGTCTGTGGTTCCATATAATAGTGATATTGCGAGCCTATACTCATATCTCCATATACTACAGTCTTTACATCAGTTCCAGTATCCTTTGGTTCCACATTGTTATCGTTTGTTACACGTTTATCCTTTTCTGGTGATGCCATAACATCTTTTATGCTCAAAAGTGGTTTGTTCGTACTTTCGGAACTGTATATGATTTTGACAAGAGTAGCTGCTTTGTTAGCAGTTTTTTCTTTATCAGCAACAATGATCCCGACCGGTTGTCCATAGTATTTGACCACGTTTTCGCACAATAGTTCTTCTTTCTCTGGTACGGCGGGAACGCCTATTGGCGTGAAAGTGTTTTCTCCCGGTATGTCTTTGGCAGTGTAAAATCCTATTACACCTTGCAGTTTCTGTAGAAAACGGATAAAGTAGTCAATTTTAGAAAGTTAAGTAATTTAAACATTATATTTCTCACGTTTGTTACATGAGAAATCTTAAATTCTACTTTGATCGTGAAAATGTTCTAGTCCAGTTTTTCTGAGACAAGACCTTTTCAGGCTTTCATTTCATCATTAAAATATAGTAAAACCCTTACCTTAGCTTCAGATGTATCAAAATCACTAACAACACTACCAGGAAGTGCATCAGCACAGACGAAAGCAGCATAAACTTCATCTGTTTGTGTTGGAAGATCATTAGCAAATGTAGCTTCACCACTGCACTGAACTAGAGCTTCTAGTTTTGGAACTGGCTGGTTCAGAGGCCAAACTTCTTTGTCGGTATCGTAGGTCTGGGAGCCTTTTGATGTATCTCTCTTCATTGCTTCCCCTCCAGACCTAAATCTTGGGTCTATTCGGTCATCCGGACTGAGGCTCAGAATGGCCTGAAAAAACACTTATTAATATAAAAATACCCAATTGTTCACTGCAAGTCTGCAACATCCCTCTGTCTCTTCAAATGTATTATCAATACTTCATTATGCTCCTGCTTATAAAAATATAAATAGTCTTATCATTGGGGGCAAGAAGTTTCAACTACGTAGTATTGTTTTTTCAGTATTCTTTTAGGGGGGAATATTTTATTCCATTCTCTGACATCCCACTTGGTGGCAAAGTTAGACCTTGGTTCAGCACTGATTGTGCTCGTGCCGAGTCGCGTAAACAAGCCGCCTACCAAGCTTGGGGGAAAGCCCGCGCCTGCAAAGCAGGACCTCGGAAGGTCCGTGAGAAGAAGCGTTTATTTAATGCTGCTGCCAAGGCTTGCAAGAGGGTTTTGCGTAGGGCTCGCTTCGTTCATATTGGACGCATCGGAGCTAAACTAGCAACATACCCTCCAGGAAGTAAGCAGTTCTGGTCTCTGGCTAAATCGGTCGAAGGCAACTTCTGTCGTCCCACACTACCTCAGCTTCTGAAGCCAGATGGATCTCTGGCCCACACCGCTATAGAGAAAGCAAATTTATTTGCCGATCTATTTGCGAGCAATTCCCGTCTAGACCCCTGCTCTACTCAACCTCCAACCATCCCTCATTGTGGCACAACAATGCAGACGCTGAACATACATGCCAAAGAAGTACGCAGAGCACTTTTTAGTCTAGACGTGAATAAAGCCAGTGGTCCGGACGGTATTTCGGCGCGAGTACTTAAATGCTGTGCTCCTGAGTTGTCTTCTGTGCTGACATGCCTGTTTCGCCTTTCCTTGGAAAAAAAGACCGTACCAAAGTCCTGGAAGATTGCCAACGTACAGCCAGTTCCAAAAAAGGGAAATCGAGCCGACCCTGCAAACTACCGACCCATCTCCATCACCTCCATAATCAGCAAGGTTATGGAGAGAGTACTTAATCATAAGCTGCTGACGTACCTTGAAGCTAATGACCTGCTCAGTGACCACCAATACGGCTTCCGCCGAGGGCGGTCCACTGGAGATCTTCTTGTGTACGTCACGCATCTGTGGGGAGAAGCCATTGAAAAACATGGAGAGGCAATCGCTGTCTCTCTTGACGTCTCAAAGGCATTTGACAGGGTTTGGCACGCTAGCCTGCTGAACAAGCTTCCAGCGTACGGTTTATCTCCTGAACTTTGTGCCTGGATATCCGACTTCTTGAGTGATCGATCCATCAGAGTTGTAGTTGATGTCTGCTCCTCGGACCATATGACTATCAACGCTGGTGTTCCTCAAGGGTCTGTTCTCTCGGCGACTCTATTCCTGCTACACATTAATGACCTGCTTCAGCTAGGCATTTTTGGGTATGCAGATGACAGTACTGTCACCGAGAGATACATATCTAGTGCACGATCCACCAATCTGGAGGTATGTTCCCTGAGAGAGGCCATGGTTGAGCGGACGAATCAGACTCTTAGTTGCGTTTCCCGGTGGGGTGACGCTAATAGAGTCTGTTTTAATGCCAACAAAACTCAGGCATGTCTTTTCTCAGCAAAAAAGCGTCTATTCGACCTGGCTCCCACCTTCCAAGGTTTATCGGTTGAAGTAACCGACCACCTCACCCTTCTTGGCATAGAGTTGACTGCTAGCCTCAACTTTGGCACCTCCATCGAGTCTAAAGCACAAACTGCGGCCAAAAAGCTGGGCATCCTAAATAAGGTCAAGCGATATTTCACACCTGGTCAACTTTTGACTTTATATAAGGCTCAAGTTCGATCTTGTATGGAATATTGCAGCCACCTTTGGGATGGATCTGCTAAGTATCAACTTGCTGCACTTGACTCGGTGGAGCGCAGAGCCAAGAGGCTGATAGGCGAAGACTATCTTGCCGAAGCAAAACTCGACAGTCTGAGCCATCGTCGTGAGGTAGCGAGTTTGTCGGTCTTCTACAAACTGTACTACGGTGAGTGTGCCCAGGAGCTACACAACCTTATTCCGCCTTCACCGTTCTTTTACAGGGACTTCAGACGCACAGCTGACTATCATCCTCACCTGGTTGATATTCCACTTATTAGAACTAAGCGCTTTCAAAGTTCTTTTATTATGCGCACTGCAAAAATTTGGAATCAGCTTCCCGCGTCTGTATTTCCGCTGAGCTATGACCCTGTTGTTTTCAAGAAGAGAGTTAATAGGCACCTTCTGGGTAGGCTCGCTCCATCGTAGACCTCATTCTTGCTTATGTTAGTTTCGAGGTCAAGAGCCGAACCATTAATCATAAAAAAAAAAAAAAAAAAAAAAAAAAAGGGGGCAAAAATCCTCTCTACTTAGGCAAAAAGAATGCTGTGGTAATTCTCAAAATCATACCATGAATCTTAATGGTATGAAGAGTGATAGATATGAATGATAGAGGAGAGTGGAGAAGGAGAACCAGTTGTGCCGACCCCGCTTATGCGGGATAAGTGCAGGCCAATGATGATGATGAATCTTAATGGTATGAATCGCTCTTGTACAGTTAGCAACGAAAGCCGATTAACAGTTTGGTTTTAAATGACGCCATTTATTTTCGATTTCAAATGTAAAATAAACTTTGCATTAGACTATACATGTACCTACAAGTACATTAAAGAAAACACAAACTGTATTTGGTTACCTATTCTTATATCAAAACGTGCCTAACTGCGTACCAGCAAACCAGTTTGCAACTCTTTGGTTTCCTCACTTTACAAACTCTCAAACAATTAAGTTGAGAGTTTTGCCAGAGCCACTTTTGAATCATATTTTTTGGTTTCCTACTCGTAACTTTCTTACTTTGTAATATAAAGCGATAGCGAGCATTTTCCTGTACTCCGCTGAAGGCTCTGGCGGTGCCTCCACAGGGAATATCTCCTCAGATAAAGTTTTCAGAGCCAATTGCAGAGTTTCATTAGTGTAGGGGTCTTTTCCTAATAACACCTCTTCCGTTTTAGCAGCATGGATGAACGTTGGGGAAATGCTGCCGTAGACTATTGAGGCTTTGGATATTATTGTGGAGTCCGGATTGAATTTGAAGAGAAAGCCTGCGTTGACCACTGCGTGCGCGTTTTGTGAACGCGGCATTATCTGTAACGTAAAACTGATTAAGGAATACTTTTTTATTAAAACTAATTTTAACTACATAGAGACAGTGCCATATTACCCCTCGGAGACCTTTTCTCAGACTGCAGACTTTCTATCGGCCGATAGTTGAGACGGAATATACTTCGGCTCGTAATGAGTATGGAGAAGAAAAGCCCGTCTCAGCTATCGGCCGATAGAATGAAAAACATAAAATATATAAGAGTGAGCAGTTTGGATTCCAGAAAGGGTAGTCCACAACGCTTGCCGGCTTCAACCTAATGAAAAAAGTAATTGACGATCTAGATTCTGGTAAAAAAGTTGCAGCCATCTTCTTTGACATGTCAAAAGCTTTTGACTTTGTCTCGCACTCCTTGTTGTTAGACAAATTAGAAAAATATGGTATCAGAGGCCCTGCTCACAACTGGTTAGAGAGTTATTTGTCTAATAGAATGCAATGTGTTGAAATAAATCACTTTGATGCAAATAAACAACTGAAGTCAGTTAGATCAACTTATAAACACAATGGCTATGGAGTACCCCAAGGCAGTGTTCTAGGACCTCTGTTATTCTTACTTTACATTAATGACCTGCCTGAAGTGACTACAAATCCATGTACGTTGTTTGCCGATGACATATCTATTATTGTATCCTCATATTCTGACATATCCAATTTTACTAACATTATAAATAATACAATTACCTCTATAATTAAATGGCTTGACGAAAATAACCTACATGCTAATCTGGCAAAGACAAACATTATGCAATTTAATAATTCGAATAAGGAACATGCGGAACTTCATATATGCTATAAAGAACATAAATTAACCGTAGTAAATGAAACCAAATTTCTTGGTATTAAGCTAGACAAAAAATGTAATTGGAAGGCTCACGTCGATCAGGTTTCCAAAAAGTTAAATAGGTACGTATATGTCCTATATAGGCTCCGTAAAACTGTAAATCTTAACACTATTTTGACTGCTTATCATGGATATGTAGCCTCTACTTTAAAATATGGTCTTATCCTCTGGGGTAACTCTACGAATGTAAAAAAAGCTTTTATTGCTCAAAAAAAATGCATACACGCAATTGTGGGGATACCACCGTGGGAGTCTTGTAGGCCGATCTTCCGAAATCTAAAATTGTTGACGTTGCCCAGCTTGTATATTTTAGAGGCAGCTAAGTTCGTTAAAGAACAACCGCATTTGTTCAGAAGAGCACGTGACCTTTATCGTAGATGTGTCAGAAATCCTGATAGAATTGTACTTTCAAGAGTGCCCAGAACGACTCTTTATCAAAAAAACTGTTATGCAATGTGCGGGCAAATATTTAATAAAATACCAGTCGAAATAAAAGAATTGCCCATTAGGCTATTTGTAAGAAAAATTAAAGTATGGCTTCTTGACAGAACATTCTACAGTGTTGACGATTTTTTTAATAGTTAACTGAAAGTATTTTTTTTTTCCAAACATTTTTATATTTAAGTAAATACTATCTAATGAAAATTAATAATTTAATATATGTGACACAATGACATTCAACTACATTGCCCTGACATTAAAATTTGCATACCAGTTCTTGGTGAAATATGTGATCCTAATTTGTAAACCTTATCAACTTGTTAACCATATTTCTTGCAAATAAAAATTTCATTTCATTTCATTTCATTTCAGAAAGTCTGCAGTCTGAGAGGGGTCTAAATCGTCTTTGAAAAAGGAGAAGGCTCTGTGTTTGGTGGTATTGATGTTTTATTATGTTATAGTATCACCAATTTCTTTGTAAATAAACTAAACGTTTTTATAATTCTCTATCAAACTGAGGCAAATTGATGTAGTCTGATAAACTTAGCAGATTTATGGTCCTTTGAGAAACTGTACCTATATTATTTGAATGCATATACACCTATTCGTAGCACCCACTCATTTGCAGTCCGATGGTTTTCTAAAAGTCGAGGGATGTCAAATGATGTGATGGGAAGAATCCCTCAAAATTAAAGTCGCGTATTTTTTGCGAAGTTCCTTTGAATAAGTACAATGTGTGAAAGATTTTGCGTATAATAAGGTTTTGTTTGATACAGAATCTCATGATTGTTGTTTGCTAGGTAAGTTACCAAGCTGTCGTCCGTTGACACCGTGTTCAGAACCAACATGGTGTTCATTGTACTCGTATTATAGAAAACCCATCTCTATTCAAACCAGCTGATATTATAATTAGTTCCTTTCGTGTAAGAATGAATATCTAACTAATTCCTAGAAGTTTTAGTTGGTGAAAGGCCAAAATGTTGGGTACTTTGGTCCATCTCAAGTTTGTGTTGTTTTAATACATTGGATGTTAAAAGGTCAATGACAGACATAGACATACCTACAGCTACAATAACTGATATTGGATTCCTATAATGTTTGTAAAGCTCTGCCCCGTTATTTTCTTCTATTTGTAAGTACCTTTTATTACTAGTATTTTATTCTTATAAAATAAGAAAGCCTCACTAATTGGGTGCCAAAAATAAAAATAAATTGTATTCTTTATGTTCATATCTACAGGTTGTCTTGTAGATATTGCTCTTCAGCGATAAGACTGCTGATTGTGTAGGTAATAATTTATTTTAGTAAGTTGTATTTTTTATTTATGAAAATATTGTGTTAAGTATTTTTTATATTCTATTAAATGAAATTTTAGAGAAACTGACCTTGTAAGTTTTTAACGAGCAGGATTTTGAAAGCGGCGGCAGCAAAACGTTTGTTATTAATTTCCCTTTCATGTCCATATTTAAAAAGTATGGCAATGTAACTCTTTGTGAGTTTGTCACGCTTTCCGCTGAAATATAAAATAATCTTGATAAAAAAATATCCATATCCCAAACAATCATTTTTATATATTGTGAACAAAGGCCAACTCTGCGAAAGGCTGCAGCTGGCAGAAGCTGGATGCGTCGAGCTGAGGACAGGGCGCAATGACGCTCATTAGGGGAGGCCTATGTCCAGCAGTGCACTGCTATAGGCTGATGATGATGACAAATGGCTAAAAAACCTCATAATTCTGCTGTTATTGCCAAGATGATTAATAAATCTAATGATCTATTAATGTCTATTTTATGTATTCTCTGTATTATGTTTTTGTATACAATAAAGCGTTTATCTATCTATCTATCTAAATCATACGAATTTGATTAGGTATTTCTTGTTAGGGCTTCCATATTTGTTTTTAAATCGTATTTGTACGAAAAACACCTCAAACAATATTAAATTACATCTCTTAAGATACCTATATGTAAAGATAATATTTTATTACTTACCTATTGTCAACATAGCTCCAACCGTTTCGAAAAGCAGAAACAAATCCGATTGGAATTCATTGTTTGCATGTTTCAGGAAAAGATTGCCTCCAATCGTGCCTATCTGCGAATGAAAGGTACATTTCAAATGATTGTAGTTTGCTAACGCGGTATTGGCATATGCCTATAAATAGTGAAGCCAATGAGATTGAATATTTCTATACTAAAAAACTTGAGCAGTGGGGTCATTGGAACTGTTTAGACACGTTCACTGCGCCATCATTTTCAAATAACTTTCAGCTGGTGCTTTGGAGACCTAAAATATCTCGAAACTACCTACCCTTTGGTGCGTTTGAGACCTAATCAGTCTCCTAAAAATACAGTTTTGAAAGTCCTTGAATTCACTTTTAAATAGGAAGCAAATATGTATATTTGTCTTACTCATACTTAAAGAACTTTACACGTTAGAGCCTCCCGCAAGGAGTGAAACAACACGATTATAGTCAACGCACAATACAAAAGTCCTGCAAGAGATCTGATAGATCTCGTAATGCAACGAACGTGTTAACTGTTAACCCACTAGACCCCACTAGTGGCGTCGTTGGGAATATTTTCATCCCACTCATATAATAAAGCTGCAAGTTTGTGAGTTGGTTTAGATGTTTGGATGTTCTAAGTGATCCCAGCGGTCCTCCTGAATAAATGCTTTTTGACTTTGACTTTGGGGATGTTTGTATTTCAATCACGCCTAAACCAGTGAACCGATTTGGATGAAACTTGGAATAGGCATAGTGACCTGGAATAGCATATATATAGGCTATCAAAATGTTGGTACCAAGCGAGCGATCTTCACGATGTTTCCATTCACCGTTTGAGCTTTTATTTAACTTATAGAATACTACTTACATTTCTAACAGGTATATGAGCCACTAAATCCATGTGATCATACAACTGCTTTAGGTACTCAAAATCTTCCATCTGCGATGATAGATCTTGGAAGACTTGCATCATCTCAGTCAAAGGCATCCCAGCGCCTAGCACTAGATTTACATCTATAATGTAACCTTTTAATTCAGCTACGTTGAATATGTCGATTATATTTTGGGGGTAGTCAGTGACGTGGTAGACTCCTGTGAACAACGTGGAGCTTTTTTGACTCTAATGACGAAAGTGAGTTAGTAAAACTTTTGTTATAGAGCGCCTGAGCGGTATTAGACCCACGTGACTACTTGGCAATACAAGTTACATTCAAAATTACCCTAAATGGTTATGAATTTAAAAGTACTTCAATAAAAAAAAGAGACAGGTATAGGCACTTACCGTAACTTTCTCTTGAATACTTAAAATATAATTTTACTAACCTTGTCCAGTGTTCCCAGCTATAACCTTATAGTCCGCACCAGTCATGACTTTAAACGCATCATCCAACGTATAAACCCTGTACCAAGCCTTCTGATCTCCATACTCAACCTTCACAGCCTTTCCATCATCTACATACGTAAAGTCGTTCTTCTCATCCTCTTTTCTGATTTTATGAGGACATTGTTTTGCACATTTCACTCCACATTTCTTTATGCCCAAATCTTCAAGGTCACAGATTTTGTCTAGAAGATTCTGATCAGCATCAGTTGCGAACGATTTGAAAGCGTCAGCTATGGGTCTGTAGCCGGTGCAGCGGCAGATATTACTCGCGAATGAGTTCTCGATTTCTTTGGATGTAAATCTTTTGTTTTTGGATTCGAAGAGGCTGAAAGAACAGGCACAACAATTTTAAAAGAAATAATGCTGGACATTTCCTGGGTTTCCAATATCCCAATCACACAGCATTATCTAGTCCCAAAAGCAGAGATTCTGATAGATTCCATATTATAGGATTGCTGGATCTTTGTCCCGTGTCATGTTATCAGATTTCATTCGCCCCTGATAACGAGTAGTTTTGTCTTCTGACATCGTGATCAAAGGCACATGGGGTACTGTGTTATTAGGACAAGCGGTGTTTACTTTTAGCCAAGACTTGTGAAATGAACGAAACAAGTGTCATGTAGGAGTAGTTTTGTGGAGATGCGGTATAGTGTTTGACAACTGACCTGTACATACTCATGATCCAACCGGGAGTGCAATATCCACACTGGGTTCCATTGAAAGTCGCCAAGCGATGCTGAATGTCATGGTAGCCATTTGTACGACTTCCAATTCCCTCCACCGTGATCACCTCCCAACCGTGGCAGGAGAGGACGGATACTAAACACTGAATGGAAAACAAATACGATGTTTTACAAAAACTTAAAACAGAGAATGGAGTGCTTCTTCTTCGTCGTGTCGATGGTTCCATTTATCAAATTTTTCGGACCCAGAAGTTGACCACACCCACTGCAACATCCGTGGCGTCATTCAGGTCGCGCAAAGTGCAGGTGTTGGGGCACTGCGGACAGCACAGCAGATGTTGCATGGTCAACTACGTCAGAATAACGCCATTGAGTGCTGAAATGTAGGCATGTATCAATTTGAGCATGCCTCTGAGTATCCCTAAGTAATGAAAAGTCTTATCAAAATTTTGGATTCCGACGGGATTCGAGTTCACTAGTGAACGTGTAGGCGCTAATCGGTGCTTAACCGAAAAATATGAGCTTATCGAAAATTTGGATACCGGCAAGTAGGATTTCGTGACCGAGCGGTAAGGCACTCCGGCTTTAGGAGGATCGTCTGATCGATGCGGGTTTGAATCCCGTCGGAATCCAAAATTTTGATAAGTCTTTTCATTTCTTAATGAAATACCTACCAAGTGTGGATTAGCACTATAAAATTACAAAAATTATCCCTAAGTAGTCCGTAGGGACTAGTTGTAGAACTAGACATCTTCAAAAGATCTAAAATACACCCGTACTTACACACATGATCAATTTGTCATTTACCGAGGGTCGCTTCCCAAGTGCTCTAAAATATTCGACAGTGAAGCCTCTGTTTAAAAAAGGTGATAAAAGCATGACAGAAAATTATAGACCAATAACATTGATTCCAATTCTATCTAAAGTATTTGAAAAGGCAATGCAAGAGCGGATATTGTCATTTCTAAATAAAAATTCAATTCTAAAAAGCCAGCAATATGGATTTCAAAAAGGCAAATCCACCACACTTGCTTGCTTTAATTTAACAAGAAAAATTATTGACGACTTAGATGAAGGTAAATGGGTAACTGCGGTCTTTTTTGACATGTCAAAAGCATTTGACTTTGTATCCCATGACTTACTTCTTAATAAAATTGAAAAATACGGTATCAGAGGACCAGCACTCAACTGGTTAGAGACATATTTAAATAATCGTATGCAATGTGTTGAAATTTCCCATATTAACAGTCTTAAGGAGCTTACGTCAATTAAATCGGAATACAAAGTAAATAAATGTGGCGTACCTCAAGGTAGTGTCTTGGGTCCCCTGTTATTTTTGCTGTATATTAATGATTTACCTGAAGTGACGAATAACCCCATTACTTTATTTGCAGATGACATTTCAATTATTATTTCATCAAATTCTGACATTTCTACTTACACATTGGACATAAATAATTCTATTAATTCAATAATCTCATGGTTGAATAATAATAATTTAAAAGTTAATTTGATTAAAACAAATTTAATCCAATTTCATAATTATGGTACCAATCGTCAAAGCCTTAACATACTTTACAATGGGCAATGCCTAACTGAGGTTGATGACACGACATTTTTGGGAATTATCTTAGACCATAACTGTAATTGGAAGGCGCATATTGAACACGTTTGTAAAAAACTTAATAGGTTTGTATATGTACTTTACAGACTTCACAAAACAGCTAATCGTGCTACAGCCTTAACAGCATACCACGGATATGTTGCTTCTGTCCTGAGATATGGTCTTATTCTGTGGGGTAACTCTACTGATATTAACAGGGCATTTATTGCACAAAAAAAATGTATTCGTGCAATTGTTGGAGTTCCACCTTGGGTTTCGTGTAAACCTTATTTCACTAAGCTAAGGCTACTTACCTTGCCAAGCATGTACATCTTTGAAGCGGCAAAGTTCGTTAAAGAGCATTTTGATACTTTTGTTAAAGCACGTGATATTTACAATAGATGTGTACGGAATCCGGATAGAATTGTTCTCTCAAGGGTCCCTAAAACGGAGTTTTACTTAAATAATTCTTTTGCTATGTGTGGACGTATCTTTAATAATGTTCCCGATAGTTTCAAGGAACTACCTCTTAAACAATTTACAATTAAGTTAAAATTATGGTTATATGACAGGCAATATTATACAGTTTCGGATTTTTTAAAATAATTATTATATTCAATTATTAGTTATGACAATGCTTGACATCAATTTCTTAATTTAATTTTTTAATTTACTATTCTGCATGTTTGTTATAAATTTTACCTACCTATTGAGACATGGTTTGACATCTAAGTATAAGTTTTTTCTGATTCTATTTATGTAATTACGACTAGAGATTTGTATACCGTGTTCATACGGTGGAGAATGTGACACTTATTAATAACTTTAAAATCTTTATGTAACCATTCTTCTGACAAATAAATTTATTTCATTTCATTTCATTTCATTTCATTTCATTTCATTTCATTTCATTTCATTTCATTTCATTTCATTTCATTTCATTTCAAATAGATCTTGATAGGCGCTGCATTGGATTCCGTATTTCTCTACCTACATATTTGCTTTATATTTAGTAAGTACTAGCTATCCGTCGCTAGCGTGTTACCCGCGTTCCCTCGGGAACACTTCACTTCCCCGGGATAAAATATAACCTATGTTTTTCAGGGATAATGTAAGATTCTAATGGTAAAAGAATTTTTCAAATCGGTCCAGTAGTTTCGGAGCTTATTCAAACATACAAACAAACAAATCTTTCCTCTTTATAATACATATTAGTGTAGATAGTGTAAACGAGGTATTACATGATGAGTAGGTATGTCAAATTAGCATTAGAAGTACTCAAGTATTTTTCGTCCATACAAGTCGTAGGTAAGCCTCCTCGCAGACTGCAGACTTTCTATCGATTGTTGAGACGAAATATACTTCGGCTCGTAATGAGTATGGAGAAGTACAGCCCGTCTTAACTATCGGCTGTTAGAAAGTCTGCGAGGGGTCTAGTACTTTTCTCTATGTCGTAGGTATACAAGTCTCTATAGAACGATGAACCCACCCAACACAGAATCTAACTTTGTTCTGTAAATATTCATATTGCGTAGGTAACCACTATTAAAGCCACGATTGTGGTAGATTGAAGCCTGAGTATTAGGCTCAGGCCTTAGGGGTTTATCTATTTGAATGTATTATAAGTACATACCACATTATTGATTGATTACGATTTACTAAACATATACTTACATAAGGACTTACTAATACCTAAAACGAACGCTGCATATAATCAGATTGTCTAAGGCCATTCATAATTTATGATATTGGAAGCTTATTATTTATTATTATTATTTTGTGTAAATATTTTCATTTTATTTCAATAAACTTGTGATAGATCGATGCCTAACATTATCAGTGGTATTCCTAAGATTATCTACTGATAATCTTAGGAATACCTAACTACTGATAATCTTAGGAATACCTACCTTATTGCACTTCAAATGCATATTGATTTGATTATTATGGCTTGTCAGATTTTTTGTGGAATTCCTTTTCCTGTTTCATTCAGTTTGCATTTTCCTTATTCAATAAAAACAGTACTATATAAGTACATTAATACTAATCACAGAGATTTAGTCCGGTAAAAACAATATAGAAAAAAATGTTCTTGTTTGAGTTTTTTGGTACCACCATTACCTATTTACTAAGGTATGTAGATACTCGTATCTATCCATCAACCAGCAGAATTGTTTTTATTACCATGGAACTTCATTGGTCCAACGAAAAACCTTTAACCTTCACGAGTAGTTATGTCATACTTACGTGTACTCAGGAATGTATTTGTTAACACGATACTAATACAGAATCAAGATAGGTCTCGATAGAAATTATCGAGGTTCTTTATGGAGTTTAATGGTATTCAGAGGCACATACAATTTAGTATATTCCCAGATATAGCAGGAGAAAGAACTTATTGCATAATGAAAGAATATAAAATATCCGTAGCGATAGGAGGAAAAAATACTCCCACGCTTATTTGTAAAGCACTTACACCCTGTATACCTTACAGGGTTATTTTTAAAACACCTATTTTTAAACCACCGTTCTACGAGTATGACTTTTAATTTATCATATTTGTAGTTCATGATATTTTTATACAAAAATAAAAATATTTAAATTGAACGCTCTAAATGTTACGAAGTCTATGCGAAGCAAATAAAAGCGATAATAGGACAATAGCGACGGGGTGTATACTTACAGAATTAACAGCAAAAGTCTTCAGAGTATTGGATGGTGGTAGAGGCGCTTTGACGGTGACCACACAAGCGCCACAGCCACCTTCGTGGCACATCGACTTGGTCCCGCGTAAGTCTGCCACATTCCTGATGTAGTCATTCAGGGATACTTCGGGACCGAATCTTCCATCCACTGAAATATAGCATGGCGTAAGGGAAAATTTCAAGGAGCTTGAAGGAAAGACCAGAGAAATGCAATAATAACTAAAACACGTTACTATAGTATAAAAGATCATTGGGAGAGACTATGTTCATGTTCCGATCGAAACCAACGTAAATATATTATATAAGCTATTTTTAACACCTTTCTTTTCAAATATTGTTGTAGGTTCTTGGTTTTTTAATTAAAGCTCAAAATAATCTGTTGTATTTATTAACTTCGCAACTTAGAGACAAATGAGAACTCCTTTTAAATTTGAAGTCGGGTAAATAGTTTCATGGCTCTACTCGTATACATTTTTATACTTACTACACCATCTAACCAATCCTATGAAAGCCAGAAAACTGACATAATATTTTTTTAAAGAAGGAATCTCTGAACAGACAGAACAAACAAACAGAACCAACTGTTTTTTTTTTATTTATGGCATCTAGGTGAGTCTGACCTTTAAACTTGTATTAACAAATTTTTGTCATGTATTTACTAATGTTTACTAAGGTTAAGGCCAAGTGCCTTAATTTTTGAGTTGTCAGTCGTGCAATTTATATACAACAGAAAACCCATTTCGGCGCTTGTGGCCTTTACATCTACAGTAGATGATTTATAGAGCGTCAGGAAGCAAACTATGCTTACGCTCAACAGGACTCTGTAGCGCCTGAAACATCATTTTATTGGAATGCACGTAGCACAAACTTTTCTATGAAACCGTATAAGTAAAGCGTAAGTAGAGAGAGAGAGAGAAAGAGATGGAGATCTTACGCGACGCACAACTTGAACGTTTTAAAAACTAAAAAGAAAACCGACTTCAATGTTAGGTTCAGGTCAAAAATTAAGGATGAGGTTTCTTGCATTTTACAGGGAAACTATCAATCCCTTAGCAATAAAATATGGGATCACCTCGGGAGTATACACTTTCAAACAAAAAAATAATTTTGAAAATCGGTGCACAATTGACGGAATAATCGCATAAGATACAAAAAGAATTAGGTCAAATAATTTTGTTGGGTGCACAGTGAAAAATGGGCCAACATCTCAACAATCTGGCAACCTGAAGGGAGACTGAGACCAAGGAGCGCTGGAGAGACGACCTCGACTTCTTCCATAGTGGGTGGTCTAGGGGGTGGGAGCTATCGAAGGATGGATATGGTTAGAAAGAATTGGGGTATATAGACCTTTGCGCAGTAGTGAAACAGTATAGGTAGAATAAAAAATTCGTTCAACCAAAATGTTTACTAAGAAAGTTCGTGTGAGTCAGTGGCCATCTCTGGCCACTCAACTCTCTTAATGTTTACTGAGGTCTTTTTAACATAGGTACTTAAATAAACTTATGTAAGTTGCGGCTTCAGTTCATACGTGTTGTCCAAGAAAGCCTGCGAATGTACCAATCAATGCAAAGCTCAAGGTTAGGTTGCGTAAGCACGTTGTAACAAAGGTGATTGATGAACCAAACTTTAGTTCAGATATTGAAGATTTGATTTGGAAATAATATCACAACTGTACCAAAGCACAATAACATTATTTCTGATTTTAATAAAATTCAAGATGAGTAAGGGAGCTTGTGTTATACATTACTGACATAGGTACTACCTACAACTACTTTTTAGTTTTAAATTTTGTTATATAAATAACAAAATTTCAAACTAAAAAGTGTAACCATAAAGAGTTATCTATCTACCTGTGTGTATTTAACGTAACTTTTTGTTTGTAAATACATACTTAATACCCACGTATCTTTAGGGGTTGAGCCAATCTATAACTACCTAAGTTAGATTATAACTTTAGTAGCTACCACATGAACCACGCTGGGGCACTTACAGTGCCCCAGCGTGGTTCATGTGGTAGGAGGTTCATGATAGGAAACTTTACCTACCTACTTATATTTTTAAGATCTTATTACAACTAACATGAATTCAATTGAACTGAATAGAAAAGACCCAGACCCGAGACAAATATCCTAAGAATGTAATCAAAGGCACGTCCAAATTATTTTGGATAGGGGTTAGACATTATTTCGAATAAATATTTTTTCTATTCGGAAACTTTTAGAGCTTTATATTGATACCGTACAGGAATATAGTTCTGATCCTGATTCGTTGTTTATGTGAACAAAACCGTAGACGGAAGCTAGTAGGTCGCAAATAAAAAAAAACAGTCTGGGGAGCTAAAGATAACACGTTAATTTTATAACCCTTTTTAAGTCGAGGCCCGGGAACAATAAATTATAAAAATTACCTTGGTATCCTTTTCCATTGATTGTCAGAAATATTTTAGACATTTTGTATGTACTTATCCGATTATTTCTGAAAAAAAAATATCCTAAACATTTTAACCGCACTGATACAAATATTCGAACACATGATAGTAAAAAAACACATTTAAGTTGAAAAATTATAGTAAAAAAAATTACTTTAATTAAAAAGCTATTTCTAAACAGCTTACCACTAAGCCATATGGGCTGATGTAATAAGGCCAGTGCACACGACGTTATTCTTAAAATCACCGTACTGAACTGACGTACATACGAATACTACCATAATGATAGTTACTACCATTAGAATTACATTGAGATTGAACATAGAGTAGTCTGTGTAATGCAGGGTTCCGTATAGAGCACATAAAAAATATCCTAAATTCTTACTTCTAATAATATAAAAATGCGAAATCTGACATTTTATTGTGACATTCCATTTTTTTAATTTTGCATGCTATGTTTTTTGGTCAAGTGTGTGACACAATTAACACCTTATTATCTTTTTGACCAATTATTTCACAATAAAAGATTTTTTTAAATTTCGACTTGAGTAGGTACCTAGGTACCTATGTTTTGTGATTGTTTGTCACTCTTTCACGCAAACAACAACTGAATATTGAATGAATGGCTACTTTTTATTCCGAAAAAGTGATTATTCCAAAGAGATCGTGGATAACACGGAAATACGCAGCTACTTAGTTATCTTTTACCTATATAGCATCTTCGCTAGGCAATTGCTCGCAACCAGCATTAAAAGAGACTAGCGTAGTGAAATATTTTTCTATTTCTGTCTTGCATGCAATGTCTAATCTTAGGCTCAATGCACATTGAATTGGCAAGCGATGCGTCAATTAGTTTTTTAGCAAGATATTCAACGCATTCTAGGCTACGCATTCCCGCGTTTGACGATGTAAAATGCCAATTTGTATACAATTTTGAAGACTCGCGCGAGTCTGGAACGCGTAGCCTCAAACGCATAGTCCGTACATGTGTTGCCAGTGTTCATCAAGTGCTTGTATTGTACTGAACACTGTAAAAGGTAATGTTAATGCCAACGTACGTATGTTTGATTATGTAGATATGAAACAGTTAAATTCATTTGGAAGAAATTCAAAATAGACATGTCTCATGATTTTGTAACCTGATTTTGTTACTATTAAATGAACTGAACTCAAGCCTAGCCTCTGATAGAGATCATTTTTAGCGATAAGACCGCCGAATGTATATCATAGTTAAGTTATTTGTTTAGTTTTTATATTTTTGTTTTACTTTTTAAGTGTGCAATAAAGTATTTTCTATCTAAGTCTTATGTTTTGGGTAATTTTTTTATTCATTCATGATTAAGACAGTTTTGCTTATTTTCAGAAATCCCAGTCATTCAATTTACAGTTCAATTTACTCCTGAAGTAAATTACTTACCTACGTCATTCTGAGAGGTTGCGTTATTCAGATACATACCTACATAGTAATTATATTTAACTGATAATGATTTCCTACTCTGTAGGTATATACAACACTGTTATTAATATAATAAGTGACTTAGACAATAATTGACTTAGAATTATTACCTATTCTACTGATTGACAAATTAATAGGTAATTGTTGAGATATTTATAAACATGTAAACAACTAAGTTTTTTATTATTATTAAAAATAGGTTAATAAGTATGTCTAAGTATGTCTATGGTGAACCCTAATGATTGTATGTACTTTAAAACGAGAGTTGATTAAAAACATATTTCGGCCTTGCTAAGTCTTCAAACCATAAAGCTCCGTCCAAACAGTCGCAAAAATCCACATTTGATGTAACGTTAACAATTTATGTCATCTTGGCCCAATATTTCCAAGTAAATGCCATAACATAACGATACTTGCCTTGCCCTGCCTTGGCTTAGTATTGCTCGTCTTGCAGACCGAGTAAAGCCTTAATTACACGCACTTCTCACTCAAAGAGCAAAACAAATTTGTAAAATATGTTAGCTATATGAGGCATTGGCTGTCAGTTTGGATATAGCGAAGGCCTTTGATCGGGTGTGGCACAAAGCACTTCTATCAAAGCTTTCTTCCTTCGGGCTTCCTGAGAAACTGTGTGATTGGGTCAACAGCTTTCTTGCGGATCGGAGAATTAAGGTTGTAGTCGACGGTTTCTGCTCCGATCCTAAGACTGTAAATGCTGGTGTACCTCAAGGCTGTGTGCTATCTCCAACCCTGTTCCTTCTGCATATCAATGATATGTTATCTAAAAGTGATAACATTCACTGCTATGCGGATGACAGCACAGGAGATGCCTTATACGCCGGCCGTGCTAATATTTCTCGGGAACACGTTGCCCAGTGCCGGAATGAACTTGTGTCTGAAGTCGAATCCTTGCTAAACAAGGTTTCGGTCTGGGGTCGACTTAACTTAGTTGAATTCAATCCTAAGAAGACACAAGTCTGCGCGTTTACGGCTAAAAAAAATCCCTTTGTCGTAGCTCCTTGTTTTGAAAACACTCCCCTCATCGCCTCAGCCAAAATTGGAATCCTTGGAGTTGACATCACGAGCGATGTTCAATTTCGCGGTCATCTGGAAGGAAAAGCTAAATTAGCCTCCCAAAAGCTTGGAGTACTTAACAGGGCAAAAAGGTATTTCATGTCGGCTCATCGCCTGCAACTTTATAAGGCGCAGGTACGGCCGCACATGGAATACTGTTCTCATCTTTGGGCTGGGGCACCCCAGTACCAGCTCCTTCCTTTTGACCGTATACAACGAAGAGCCGTTCGTGTTGTCAACGACCAAGTCCTATCCAATCGGCTTGATCCCTTGGCTTTACGTAGAGATGTTGCATCTCTATGCATCATGTACCGCATATACAATGGGGAGTGTTCTGAGGAATTGTTTGGACTGATTCCAGCCGCTGAATTCCGCCATCGTATGCAACGACAGCAATACCTATACCATCCATATCATGTGGATGGTTGGCAGTCCACAACTGTGCGGTTTTCACGCCAATTCCTGCCTCGCACATCAGACTTGTGGAATCAGCTGTCGCCAGAGGTGTTTCCAGACCGATACGACTTAGGCGCCTTCAAGAAAAGAGCCTATTCCTACCTCAAAGGCCGGCAACGCATCTGCAGTGCCTCTTGATGCTGCAGTTGTCTGTGGGCGGTGGCAATCACTTACCATCAGGTGTGCCACCTGCTCGTTTGCCCCCTCTTCCATAAAAAAAAAAAAAAAAAAAAAGCTATATATTTTTCATTTAACATACATTTCCATGCAGGAGCTATCTAACAATTTATGGTCTTATACCATAAATTGTTTTCTAGCTGTATATTCTGTGTTTATACGGAGCTATTGTTTGTTTGTGTGAATGCAGAGGTATTGCATTTTGACGACCTCTGTGGCACAGTGGGTGAAAGCCCGCTTGGGACGCAGAAGGTTGCGGGTTCGATCCCCGCCGCGGGATAAATGTTTGTATGATCTGCAAATATTTATCTCGGGTCTGGGTGTTTCTATGTATAGTATGTATGTATTTACAAACAAAAAGTATATAAGTAGTTTATCAGTTATCTGGTTCCCATAGTACAAGCTTTGCTTAGTTTGGGGCTAGATGATGCTGTGTGAAATGTCCAGCATTATTTATTTATTTATTTATTTATTTATTGCAGCTTCGTCATCAGCATCACTCAATGATTCTGCAACTTGGCCGCGTCGGTTGAACATGTCTTTCCTTTTTTGTACGCAACGTTGATTGACGTGATGATTGGTCACTTCTATTTGAACTTTAACTACCTGCATACATACTTATTTTATGCCTCATTATGTACCTATATGTTGGCCAAAATAAGTAAAGGTTAGATCATACCTCCATGATAGTTGAATACCATCATTGATGATTTTGATTCAAAATTATCATACTTTAGTTGAGAAATGAAAAGTCTTATCAAAATTTTGGATTCCGACGGGATTCGAACCCGCATCGATCAGACGATCCTCCTAAAGCCGGAGTGCCTTACCGCTTGGCCAACAAAATTTAGTTGGTCTAGTTTTGCGGTTGAGCTGACTCCGGACTCGCGTTCACGCGTGCCAGGGACCGTATTCGCGTTCCTTTTTTAGTTCGTTTGATGAAAATTCGGATGCTTCCCACCACGACTTCAAGGGCCTATTTTTCCGTTTGGAATATTTGGTCCTAGGTTAGGACCGTGTTTTAACGTTTGAAATTTACTACTAGTGGAACAAAATAAGACCATAACTACCTAATTATTTCATTTATAAAAGAAAAAAAACTGTTAAAACTCAAAATTATATAGCAATCTACGGGAAATAACGCGCCCAAAACGTACGCAAACAGTACTCTTGAAACGCTGTTAATAAATAATTACCGGATATACCTAATGATTTTTTCGGAAAATCATTTTGGATTTGGTTGTCTGTTGGGATGCTGTACCTACCCCTTTCGGCTTCGGTAGACGTCTTTTTACACCCTGTATAGATACATTATTTCTTTTTTTGTTCCTTACGGATTTTTTGATTTGTTTTACTTTATTTTAAACACCTTTCATCCCTAAAGTACTTCTATTCGCTTACCACAAAGACAGCAAAAAAAAAACTGAAAACAAACAGGATAGGTACGACTGTTTGCCTGAGTCATGGAAGGACATAATTCTCTGTTATTTTTGGGTACCTTTTCAAGATTTTTTACTCAACAAATCGTGTCTCACTGCTGGGTGCGCTCGTGGTCATGCTTGCTTAATCGTTCTTGATAGATCGTCGAAGTTAAGCAACGTTCGAAACGGTCTGTAAGTGGATGGGTGACCGCCAGTGGCATTTTCATCTGAGCGCTTCCGTGCTTCGGAGGGCACGTTAAATTGTCGGTCCCGGCTATTTAAGTCGTTAAGCCATGACGGAGGCCTTAAGGCGGTCTAAAAACTCCGTCACCAGAGTTGGCCACTGTCTCATACGAACTTACTTACTTACTGCTGGGTAAAGGTCTCCCCCCTTAGCTTCCACTCCTTGCGCTCCGAAGCCACGGTTTGCCAGTCTGGCTTGAATGTATCCAGATCGTCTCGCCAGCTTTTCCTGGGTCTGCCGCGTCGTCTTCGACTGTTTTCAGGCACCCACTGAGTGACGATCTTCGCCCAACGCCTATTCAAGATTTTAACATATCTATTTTCCTAAATAACTTTTGCAGAATTTCAATTGTAAAAAAAAATTTGTGTTCTTGTTGATAAAATAAACACTACAAAATATCTACATCATAGCTGGGATATAATATTATCCAATTAGGTACATAATAGAACGATTAGGCTTTGTACAAGGGTGTTATTACCCTAAACATCTACTAGACAATGAAGTCATCATACATGACATTGAAATGTGGATATGCGTATAATTTTGTTAGTTAGAGTTTAGCAATTGCATAGGACGTTGTAGAGTTTGATACCTCTAAGTCATGGATTTAGCATGGTACCTTTTTAGCTCTAAGTGGTACCGTAGAAGAGTGAACTAACACACAGAATGAAAATCGGTCCGCAACTGACGGAGATAACGATGTGAACTTTTAGCTTGACAGCCTTTTTCACCTAGCATGGATGACCGTGAGTGTATAGAGCTCTACTTCTGAGTGAGACAACCGTGAGGTCAAGTCCCAGTATGACAGTAGGTAACTTTAGCACTTTTTTTTTGTAGATACTTTTTTTAAATTCTAGAATCGTTACCGATATTTCGTTAAATTTTTCATTTCTGTCGGCACTCCTCGAAAGCCACTGTTTTTTTTTGATCAAGGTTGTCCATCTGTTTACACAAAACCTACAGTTCATTACATTCAATTTAACCATACACCTGTAAACGCCATAATGAGCCGTTACGACATAAAACACGATTTTATGAGCTGAAGGTTAGTCCACCAATTTGACAATGACAATCGACAAATATAATTTTATTTTGGTTGTGTTTTAGCACTATTCAAACTGTAGTTGTAAAAAAAAACATTTTCATGAAGACTTATCCAACGCTAGAGATTTTTTATTTTATTTATTTATTGGCTAAACAAACAGCTACATTGCAAAAATTAATACTAGGAGTTACATCAATTCAAACTTATAGTAATTTAGCCCACTACGTTTGGCACAGCTTTGTAATAAGATTTTTTATATTAATTACTAGGAGAAAGCTTACTCTAACTAAACTAAGGTGTAATTATATAAAACAAACAAAAGTAATGAACCCAAGCACTTAACACAAATATAAACGTAAAAGGTATAAATGTAAAGGTTATTTTGATTTTATTTTTCTGTACATACAATAAGCATAAAAGTGAATTACTATCGTATTAATACAGCTGTGTGTATAGAGGTAATAAAAATAATTATAATTAGGTGCTTAATTGTAATTGTATAAACAGTCAAAACTGCTGATGAGCCATACTATTGGATAAATTATTATTTTTGAAAAAAGAAAAACATTTTTCATACAATTACGAATCAAAGATTCAAATGTATCCCAAAAACTTGTAACCTATTCGGGAAAACCGCGACACGCGATACGTGGTGATTACAAATTACTTAGGTAAATAGATAACTTTTGCCAGAGTATGTTTAAGCAAAGGCCTACTAGATACAGCCCTGTCATCTAAGATGACTTTGAGAACGATGTATTGTTTATAGATTAGTAAAGGTCCATTATAAAGGTATTAGTATACTCGTAGTAAGCTAAATGAACACTTATGTAAAGGTTCAAGCGAAATCTGATAAAAACAAGTAGGGCCTAACAAAGTCTACGATTACATAATGTTAAGTACCAGTTGCGTAATACATGATGAGTAAAAAATTGATATACTTACAGTGAATCAATTATAAGGCGCTCCGGCTTTAGGAGGATCGTCTGATCGTTGCGGGTTCGAATCCCATCGGAATCGAAAATTTAGATAAGACTTTTCATTTCTAAAAAAGCTTTTAGGAATATTACTAGCATTTAAGGAAGATAGATAGATAGAAGATAGAAAATACTTTATTGCACACCACATAAAATGAAACAAAAATATAAAACTAATATACAATCGGTAGAATAGGTAGGTAGTCGATGTAGGTAGCTGGAAAGTATGGGAGTAGACTGGTGAGGGAGAGAAGAAACCAATAAAAAGCAATGGGTGCAATCGAGCTGATTAGTGATTAGTTAGAAACAAAACAGAGAGGCAAGATCATGATGATTTCATTATCCATCATCATGAGTTTGCATACACGTCGTCGTTATTGTCAATGCAGTTTCATGATGATTGGATTACATAATGCATGAAAGCATAACATACAAAGAGACGTCTGCATCAATATCAATATGTAGGTATTAGAATTGATAGATTTGAATGTGCGTGGGTATTTCCAAATTCTAAGTTGATTCAGCCGCTAGGTCATTTATTGAAACAATTATACAGGCTGTCGCAAAATTTTACAACATTCAGGGCAGCTACATTTTCTTTTATAGTCAGAAGGTTTGGTTCTTAGGAAACTAGGTATAACATTATTAAAAAAAAACAACTGCATTTTAGGACTAAAAAAAATAGCAAAAAACAGCCAGCCCAGAAAATTACATATTATTATTTTGTAAAAAAAACAAGTTGGTCTCACTCGACGCTATTTCCCATCAGAAACACTTTTCCTAAAGCGACTTACCAAATCAAATCGTAAGTTTTTGCAAAAAATCAAAAAAACGTTTTCCATACAACTTCTATGTTTGTATGTTGTGCCCTTAATGTTGTAAAATTTTGCCACCTGTTTAAATAAACATCGCATTTGTAACTCAACGCAAATACAGCTCACAAATGAATTCAGGTCCAAGGTCAGGATTTTTTTCCTCTTGCCGTTTCAGCATTTCAGTGTGGTGAAAGGCTTTTAAGTGAGCTTCCATAATGTTTTCATTCAACTTTTAAGATTGCTCATCCATAGTGCACATCCATTTTGGGTCTGAAAATCATTGATACAATCACTGTTGGCTCGGTTCCAGTAGTGCAACAATGAGCCAAGATGAAGGATTCGACTTCCATTCCGTGACCAGTCAGCTTACCGTAACCAACCTAAAGTAGAGAACATTAAAATGACATTTGAATTCAGACAATTTGAGTTATATTGCGATTGAAGAAAAGGTGCTCTCACCTAAAATCAATGTAAGTAGTAACTTTTTTTTATTCTAGTTGTCATAATCTACATTTAGTTAGATCACCTCAATGATCTTCTAGATCATTTAGTTCTCCCGCCATTATCACTACACCAACAGAAACAAAATGGCGACCCATTTTAAAAATGGAATTGTTTCTAAACGCGTGCTAGATGTATATTGCCGATTGACCTACATCCCTCAAGTTCAAACGAAAATTGAATGAAGTCAATTTCAGGAACAGAGACGCGGTACGTTTTGTGTACCAGTTTTATGTATTTACAGGTAGTTCTTTGTAAGTTTCAGTCAGCAAAATAAATAATACTGGCCATTTTCAAGCAGCACTCGTCTTTAATACCAAAACTGAGGCCTTTACATCTTTACTACTTCGATGATTTATACAGCCTCCATAGGCAACTTTTATATGCATATTATATTGAACGGGACGTTGTGGTGCATAAAACATTTTTGTGTGCAATGCACAGTGAAAAATTCTTAAGGCGTATTTGAGAAAATATTCTTGGATTCGCCTCGAAAAGGTCACGTGCGAGTCACGTGACTGCTCACCGACACCGGGTTATTTGTCAAGTTTAGAACCGTTCAAGTTTTCACTTCTGCCGGCACTCTTAGAGTGCCACTGTTTTTTTTTTGAGATGGAATAGGCTTGCTCAGCACCAAAATCATCCTCTCTTTCCTGCGCAGCCGATTATTCGGCGGGAATTGAACCCGCGATATTCTGAATCCTCTGCGCCACAGAGGTCGTCAATAATGTGTGCGATTGAATCAGTCACGTAAACTGTACCTAGCGTACCGTAACAAATAATAATATGACATGCGAACCACGGAGATAGCGATCTATTTGACAAATATCGTTATGTTCTGCCGATGCTGTGGAGTTGGACAATTTTCAAAGTTACAAATATTTGTAAAGTTCTAGAAGAAATTATACGGATACACGCTACAATAAAAATCTAATGTGTTGAACATCGCTAGAAGGTCTTGCCTAAAGGCCAAAAATCATAAGAATCTGCATGGGCAATACGTAGGTACGGTCAGCAAAGAAAGTGGTCTACCACTTTTGACAACAATTTCTGTGAATCTAACTACCACTAAGGTTTACTTTTCTAACTGTCATAATAGTAAACTAAACCTTGTTGTTTCGCATAAAGTTCAAATGAACCTCAACCGTAGAGTGGTAAACCACATTTTTTGCTGAGTGTACTGTCGTATTTAGTGTTATACGGATGGTCCATACGGACGTCTGCAGTTGTCCGGAGCTATCGTATAGAAATCAATTATTGCGTTTAGTATAGTGTTCATGGTCGACCGTACGGACGATCCATACTGCGGAGCTCCGTAACGGTAGTCCGTACGGACCATCCGTTTGGCACTAAATGCGGCCATAGTATTTTAGTAGTAAAGAAATATTAATTTATTTACAACAATACTTCCTACCTACCATAAAACATTAAATTCATTTTTTTTACCTGTAAGTATCTGCTTAGAAGATTGAGTCAAAATATGCTAGAAAATTGGTGTGCGACGTTGAAATCCATTGAATATCTCAACACAACACTCGAGAGAAACTGTAAACTAAAGGTTAGAGCTTAAAAGTATGTTTGTTTCAACACGCATTTAAAATGCACATTTTAAAATAAAACTGCATATTCATAGATTTTTAAAAAGTAAAGGCATACATGGATTATACAGTCAGCCATAATGTTCATGAATAATTTGAGAATTTAAGCTCCATCGTGCTATGTCAAATCGTGCAAGAAAAAGCATTTATTAAAAGCCAAAATATTGTGACTGATTCACAGTCATGATCTTGTTTCCTTTTCGTATACCTAATAAAGTCGTAATTTCGCAGAATATTCGTTTTTATTAGTACTTATGTGTAATTTTTGTATCTGGGTGTTCTTATTAAAAACTTATTCATGAATAAAATATTAGTTCGTTAAAGCTAAAGTTCACAGAAAAAGTCAGAAATGGCACTGGTATTTTTATAGTTATGAAGTCGTGATAACGACAAAAATGGTATTTTTTTGGTTTTGCTGTCACTTGAAACATGGACCTGTAGGTACCATCAGGTTGGTGCTATCCAGTTTAGGTTCATCTGAGTTGCAAGCTTTTCGTAGCGTGACCTGTTTTAAGGGATTGTACCTATGTGGCGCTATTGTTAGTCACTTTTTTTTTATTTTCCGACCTTGAACACCTACTTCTTAATGGCCACTTTCTTATACAGATTTTTCAACGTTCCAAAATCTAAGCTCGCTTATTCTTGTTCTAATACCATTAGCCCGTTTTTTGAGCATCTGTGACCGCCGTATAGCATGCATCCACTCCAACTACAAAAAAGACAACCGTAGGATCATTAATGATGAGTAAATATTATACAAAGAAACTCTACGATAACGCGTTTTGACGTGACAACGTCTTATAATTCGATAGAGCCGGCTGCACGTGTTAGATTAGGATGGCTCTATTCATTAGAAGAAGTTATAAGATCCCAGGAAAACCCTAATTTAACTACCTAGGGATATATTTCCTTTATAAAGATAATATTAAATCCTAATAGGGTAGCTAATAGTGGATAATAAAGAAAAGAATCACAGATTAAAAGAATTATACTTTTATACAATACACCATTATTTTATAGTTTACCACACAACCAGATTTCGAACACAATTTATATACATATAAAATACATTTATAATACTTTAAGGGTAGGTAATATCACACAACTACTATGAATAATTAAACATGAGCAAATACTTAGCTTAGCTAGCGGCCGGACGACAAGAGAGGCATTCTCAAACGCTCAGCCGTTTTTATAGGCTACGAAACCCCACTACCAGGCTACGTTACATCATTACCTTATATGGTATCAGAGTTTGAACAGACGCTCTGTCCATATTAGGTAATGAACGTTCGTTACAAATTGAATACTTTATCTACAATTATATTTTAAGAACAATTCTATGATATCACCGATTTAAAAGTAATATTCCACACATTTATGTTATTAAACAACTACAAACTTAGTTTATATTTTACAATAAAGATTTATCAAAGCTTAGACTAATATTATAGTATCTATTGATCCAAAAATAACAATCAAATAGATATTCTTAATTCAGAAAGCTATTTTAGACATACTTCTCACTTATAGCATTTACATTTTTATAATATTTCCCATATAAATCTGTTACACGCACGAAAAATGCGGCGTTACCTCGGCGTTACCTGAGGCGTTCCATGTAAGGCTTGAAGTGCAAGCGAGAGCGCGGAACGAGCGACAAAGAAGCACAAACGTTGTCACACGTTCAACTATCGTCAGTAAACCGACTTTACAGACAACCAATTTTTTATTTTATTTAGGTATTTAGACATTTATTTATTTACAACAGCTAACATTACAGATACTAATATCTAAGGCGTTAGCCTAGTGAGATCAAAAATTAAAATAAAAAACAAACAATATATAAAATACATAGTAAAAATAAATACAGTAGAAAACACAAAATGTGAACCACACACTTTGTTGTTGTTGTTTCTAGCCCGCACTGTCCCACTGCTGGGCAAAGGCTTCCCCTCGAGTTTTCCAGCCGTTTCAGTGCAATGCCATTACCTGCCGCTGCCACTCACATAAGGAGCATTAAAGATTTTAAAATGCATCCTAAAAAGCGCCTATGCTTTTACCTAAGGCCGTGGACTGATTAGGCTCACTGAGCGTCTGACTGTTCGGTTCGCTTCAACTGACTGAACGCGTAACGCCGGCGTAGTGAGCGAACTGAGCCGCCGACCGGGAGCATCGTTCGCTGCAACTCAGCCGCTGACTGAGTGAGTCGGCAAGCGAAACGTCGCAAACTGCGGCAGTTTGCGACGTTTCGCTTGCCGACTTGTAGGCAGTTTAACTGCCTACATACAGTACGCGCTATAAACCGCTATTTTATGACTACCAAAAAAAATTTAAGGACTGTTGCAGCAGATGCAGGTAATGATAATGGCATGGTCAGAACTTTTTTTTATTAAGCTATCACAAAGTTATTGGGGATTATAGTCTGATTAACAAAACCGAACAAAATTTTATGAAAACTGTATAAATAAGTAGTATAGACAACAATCGCGTACAGACTCTCATTCGAACTATGCTCTCGTATCATCCCCAGTCAGTAAAACCGCAGTAGCTATCATAAATCCATGCCGTCTCGTCTCCTTTTGAGGTTATAATTTTTTTTTCTCGTTTCTTTAGTTTAGCTTCATAAATGTGATCAGTAACAGTCATCGAGAGCATGTTTCATTTTTTTTTTGTAATCAAAAAATAGGGGTGTAAAGACACTCCATATAAAATATATAGGGAGGTAAACAGTTAGCCGCTCACTGTTCGCCTAATCAGTCCACGGCCTAAATCCGTGATCATCGATTGAGCGAATTTGAAGTGTGTCGTCATCTATTAGTGTAAATATAAAGGTGCTGGAACCGTCATATCTAAAACCTCATTGTATAATAGTTGGCTGAAGTAGTTGTATAATCTAGCGAAAGCGGCACCGCCGGTCAGCTATATGCTAATTTGAAGACCTCATCAACTTTTAAAGGGTCTGAAAGAAGTCGTAAAAATTAATGTTATCTACACTTTTTTGATCCCATGCTCGTAACAGGCGCTTGGTTTTTTAGCTGCTATTTTATGAAATGAATATCCTATCTTACTATTCATAGATCTGCAAGTTTATGAATGATGTTTGTGTTTTTGTTACAAACATACATAAAATCACGCCTCTTTCCCAAAGGGGTAGGCAAAGACCACGGATCTCCACTCGCTGCGATCCTTACAATCACGCTATAACCAGAGATAACCGATTACGAAACTTGGAATCAGTGCCGTAGCTGATAGCCAAGGGTCCTGGTGCAAAAAAAAACTGGGGCCCTAACGGAACGGTTGTATCAAGTCAAAATATAAATATGCAGAGTGTGGCAAAATTTGACAATATTGAGGGCTAAGTTAGAAGATTTTGTTCTTAGAAATTTTTCATAAAACTTGGAGGCCAGTGCACTGCACCGCCTAGCCCTCCAAAAGCTACGCCACCGCTTGGAATAACTAGGTGTATGAAACCTACGTTGGAATACTTAGATGTGTCTAATGAAACTCCTAATAGAACGCAAGTATGAGATGTCACAGTCTTCGAATCATCAAATCGTATTCAAACAATCTTATTTAAGTATTTAAAGAGTTTGAGCGGATGTCTTAAATCCTTGGGATTAAATTCGAGAGCTAAATTACTTTTTTTTATTTACTGAAAAATAACCACGAAGACTTAGAGCAAAAATGTTTCTAAAACATAATTATTTAGTTTTTTAAACTTAAAAGAAAATCGACTTCAATGTTGTGACTACGAAAATTACAAGCGAGACTGTTTTTGTACCTAAGTTTTACGGGAATGTAGGTATTATTCTATAAGTACCTAATCAATTATAAATAAGAACCATTTCGAGATTAATATACCTATTTAAACAAAACATATTTGCAAGAGACCTAGGTATTAGTCATTGGTAATATATAGGTTTAATTAATTTAAATTATAGTTTCAGTCATATATACAACCATGTCATTTTCAGCCTGTTTAATATTTTGTAGTCTTCTGAGTGAATAAGGGTACCTAGGTACCTGTCCCTAGCAATGGGATTTCTATGAAATGGTTCTTTTCTTTGTTCTCATGTCAGTAACAGTAGTTCTTGGGCAAGTATGTAATTTATCATTCAAAATAAAGTTAATATGGAACCTAAGCCTTATCATAAGAACTTAAAGCTCAAAATCAGTTAGCAATATGATATAAATAGTGTTTTCTTTTCAAGTTGTAGTGAAGCAACACAAGTAACTACTAGGTAAATCTTATTCTATGGTCTTAGTCATTTGTTTGAACTTGGAATAAGTTGTTGATTAAGTGCAGTATTTCTACTGAATGAAAACTTGAACAAAGAGACTATCTTCCTCAAGGTTTCATAGTACCAACTGAAAATATAGAAACAGATAAATAAATAAATAAATAAATAAATAATTAAATTGTTTATATTATTCTACTAATAATTGTCGACTTTGATTCGACAATTATATTATTATTTGATATGACTTCAATAGATGGATTGTGTGAAGGATGACATGAGTAAGAAAGAAGTGAGTGTTGAGATGACGGCTGATAGAGGAGAATGGAAGAAGAACACGTGTTGTGCCGACCCCACGTAATGTGGGAGAAGGGCAGGGAGATGATGATGATGATGATGAATTGTCGACTTGGGAGTAGTATTGAAGGCCTGCCTGTGAGGCAGCAGCTTATAGGTTCGATTCGTGTCGCGGGACAAATTTCTGAAAAAAATCTAAATGTTTATCCCGCAACCGAATTTTGAAAATAATCTTCAAATAATTCATTTCAGATCTGACCTTTTTCTATCTATACTAATAATATTATAAAAAGGAAAGATTTGTTTGTTTGTATGTTTGTTTGTTTGAAATGAATAGGCTCCAAAACTACTAGACCGTTTTGATTTTTTTTTTCACCAAAATTATATATTTTTTTGTATAAGTTCTTTGTGGATTAAGAATCAAATTTTATGTATTTATAAATTTGAGTTTCCTAACTGTCTTATCTTTTATTACTATGGTTATGTTACGGTCTTAACTCCATGTTATGAGTCCGTCCCATCCCATTACAATATTTCATTAGGATATCTCTTCAAATCTTTTATTATACTGGCAAAATGTATCTGATTGTGTTGAACTTTGTCTTAATCTAAGTGTACTGTTTTTGTAGCCATATTTAACTGAGTAGGTATACCAATTTAGACAGATTCCAAGGCTCTGGAATACCTAAAAGATATGAGGCGACGAGTACTTATTACTGAAAATGAAAGTGCTTTTTGATAAAAACCCTTTTGTACCTATAATAATTTATCTTGGGGGAGGATGGGATGCACATAACATCACTGCAACCCAGCTAGTCTCGCCTGCAAGTGGTCTCCCTGCTGATCAACGGAAGAGCTAGCAACAGAGACGGACAACTCGAAAGAAACCCGGCTCGGTGCCAGCCGTCATGCACCTGCAACCAAGCCGATTCCGCACGTAATGACTCGTCATTCCTGCGGATTCAGTCGGTGAGGTCGAGAGAGTGGTGTGGGTTTTGGGCATGCCCGCATTATCTTAATCGCGTCCCAGGCGATGCAGCGTCCGTGGAGAGGTCACTTCACCCACTTCGGCTTGCTGAAGTGGAAAACAACACGGAGAGTGGCAGTTACCGGTTATAAGTCCAAACAGATAGACGTAAGCGCGGATGCCAGGGGTCACTCTCGTCAGTGGGAGGGTCCATCGAAGGCCCATTGACAAGTTATCGCCCGCTTTAAGCCGGGCAGCCCCCGGCCAGTAAGGTACTTGTCCGTCTCGGTGCTGGCTTGTTCCTTATGGGTGGAAGAAGCACTAGTATTACTAGATAGTTGGTGCCGTTAACTATCTCACCTGCGACAAAGAGACACAATAACAAAAACTTTAAACATCGCCAATCCATGCGCATTGGGACATGGAATGTCCGTACAATGAGGACAGGCTTCCCTGACACCACTGGAAGCTTTAACAGCGACGAACATCTTCGCAAAACTGCAGTTATAGATGCAGAGCTTTTGAGGCTTAATATAGTAATAGCGGCTCTCCAAGAGACGAGGTTACCAGATGAAGGCTCTTTACGTGAATCCAACTACACGTTCTATTGGAAAGGGAAAGGTCAATCCGAAACCCGCGAGCACGGGGTAGGCTTTGCAATTAGGAACGAGTTACTCCACTCGATAGACGGCCTTAGAGGAGTGTCGGAACGCATCATGGTATGCCGTTTGAATACAGAAAGTGGCTTTGTCACCTTAATCGCTGCCTATGCTCCAACATTAAATTCTTCTCCCGAATCGAAAGACCACTTCTACGATCAACTTAACGAGACAGTGCGTGAGGTTCGGTCGGGCGATCGTCTTCTATTGCTTGGTGACTTCAATGCTCGCGTAGGCCAATCTCATACATCTTGGCCTGAGTGCACCGGTAATCACGGTATAGGGAACATAAATGAGAATGGACAACGCCTCCTTGAATTCTGTTCTCATAATTTGCTTTGCGTAACGAACACCTACTTCAAGGGCAAATTTATGCGCAAGGTATCATGGAAGCATCCACGTTCTGGCCACTGGCATCAGTTGGATGTTATTCTTACGAAGCAAAAAAATCTAAGCGACGTTTTACATACCCGTTCATTTCACAGCGCCGACTGTGATACTGATCACTCACTTGTAGTTACCACTGTTTCCTTTTCCCCTAAAAAGATACATTCATCTCGCCCTGTTGGTCGCAAGAAATTAAGGGTTCCATCATCTGAGAGTACAGAAACGGTTGATGCTTACGAAAAACTTGTTCGTAAAGAAACTGCTAATTGGGACATTTCCATGTCAGCTTCACAAGAATGGTGTAAAGTCAAATCGCTTCTTACAGAGACAGCAGCTAAAGCATTTGGCTACAAGACACCATCAAAAACTGACTGGTTCCAGCAAAATATTAAACATCTTCAACCGTTTCTTGATACTAAACGCCAGGCAGCACTTCAACATCGCCTTAACCCCACCAGTAAGACGCGCAGTGTACTAACTTTGGCGAAAGCAGATCTCCAGCGCAATACCCGTTACTTTGCAAACGCTTACTGGCTTGAACTTTGCAAGGGTATTCAAGCTAGCGCTTCTACTGGTAATTTTGCTGCAGTATACTCAGGTATCAAGAAAGCTCTAGGACCTGTACCACTTAAGACTGCCCTCTTAAAAGAAGCTGATGGTACCCCTATTACTGACTCGGATCGTCAGCTCCATCGCTGGGTTGAGCACTACACCACTCTCTACTCCCAACCAGTTGGTATCGATCCCGCTGCAGCAGCTTTAATTACTTACTTACCAATGATGAAAGAACTTGATGATACTCCTACGATTGAGGATTTTCACACCGCTGCACAACAACTGAAGCGTGGTAAATGCCCAGGAGAAGATGGTATATTTGCAGAAGTCGTGAAGGTGAAATGTGTGGCTCCCATCTTGTATAATCTTTTTGCAAAATGCTGGTTGGAAGAGTATATTCCTCAGGACATGCGCGATGCTAACATCATCACTTTGTATAAGGGTAAAGGTGACCGTGGCGACTGTAACTCCTACCGCGGCATTTCCTTACTGAGCATTGCCGGGAAACTGCTTGGCCGTATTATCTTGACGAAGTTACAAAAGTTGGCAAACCGTGTTTATCCTGAGTCGCAGTGTGGTTTTCGTGCTCAGCGATCCACCACAGATATGATTTTTACGTTTCGCCAACTCCAAGAGAAGTGTAGAGAGCAGAGAACCCCCCTGCTAGTAGCTTTTGTAGACTTAAACAAAGCTTTTGATACAGTCAGCAGGGAGGGCTTATACACTGTATTGGAAAGGATTGGTTGCCCTCCAAAACTCCTCAATCTGATCAAACTTTTCCACCTTGACATGAAGGGTTCCGTTGTTTACAACGCTAACACCTCAAATCCCTTCCATATGCGTAGAGGTGTAAGGCAAGGTTGCGTCTTGGCACCAACATTATTTGGCATATTTTTCTCCGTTTTATTGAAGACCGCTTTTGGAAATTCCACCCAAGGCATACATCTCCACACGAGGAAAGATGGTAAGCTCTTTAACTTATCACTTCTTAAGTCCAAAAGACACCGCCAGGATATTTTCGTGGATAGCTTACTATTTGCCGATGATGCAGCTTTTGTCGCTACATCCCCAGAAGAGCTTCAGTTAATGGTGGACAAATTCAACAAAGCCTGTATGCTCTTTTCCATGTCCATAAATGCAAAGAAGACCGTCATAATGGCGCAAGGTGTAAACGAAAGTCCAACTATTTTGTTGCGTGACACACCTCTGGAAGTTGTTGATAATTTTTGTTACCTTGGTTCAACAGTATCTAGCAATCTCTCACTGGATGCGGAGATTAATATTCGTATAGGTAAGGCATCTACGATGTTCGGGAAGCTCGGTGCAAGAGTATGGTACAATAAGCATTTGACCACCAAAACTAAAATGATCGTTTATCAGACATGTATTCTGAGTATACTCTTGTACGGAGCGGAGACCTGGACATCGTATGCCAAACAGGAACGGAAATTAAACAACTTCCACATGCGCTGTCTTCGGCGCATTTTGGACATATCGTGGAGGGATCATGTAACAAACGAGAAGGTGCTCAGTACCGCACAGTTGCCCAGCATTATCGCCTTGTTAAAACAACGGCGCTTGCGGTGGCTAGGGCACGTGCAACGGATGGAGCCTTCGCGTTTGCCGAGACAGACTCTCCTCGGAGAAGTTGCACACGCTAAGCGGCCAGTCGGACGCCCCATGCTGAGATTCAAGGACTCCGTAAAACGGGATATGTTATCTTTTGGTATTGACCCCAAGAACTGGGTTAGCAAATCAGAAGATCGTGATAGTTGGAGGATAACTATAGCAGACGGAGTGGTCGTTCACGACAACACCTGGTTCGACTCACTGGCTCACAAGCGCGAGCAACGTCATCAGCGCGCCACACTCTCCTCACTCCCAACTTCAACACAGGGAACACATCTGTGTCCACTTTGCGGTCGTAGCTGTCGCTCCCGTATCGGCCTTACTAGCCATCTCCGTAAGTGCCGGACCAACCAAACGGACGCTGCATAAATCATCTCTTGTAGATGAAAAAGGCCATTGATGATGATGATTACATTGTAAACGAGCTGTCCGTCGCAGTGCTATAGGCGGTCCCTCTCGAAAACTTCACTTTCCCGGGATAAAATATAGCCTATGTTCATCAGCGATAATGTAGAATTCCAATGGTGAAAGAATTTTTCAAAACGGTCCAGTAGTTTCACTAATATTTTAAAGAGGAAAGATTTGTTTGTTTGAATTGAGCGCCGAAACTACTAGTTTCGGCGCTCAATTCTCAAACAAACAAATCATTCCTCTTTGAAATATTAGTATAGATTCGAAATATTTAAGGTTTAATATTTGTGTTATTTATGTTTCAAATGATCTAAAAACGAATGCTGCTGCATTGAGAAATAATATATAAAGTGTACCCAAGTCTCTACTCACTGTAGTCGCAGTTGTACGGTGTACAAGCTATATTAAATATCATTTTAAACAAAACATTACGTAAATCTGTATAAAACCTTGCCTCTGTGCGACCGGACTGAAATGATTTTCGGTGAGACTATTTTTACAAAAAAAATATATTTCTGGGCAAATTTTAAGGGTTACTTGGCAAAGGACTTTCCTATATAAATCTGAGAAATATCTATGAATAAAATAAATAATGAACATTCAACAATTTATTAAATTAATCAGTTACCAAAGTGAAATAATGTAATGTGTTTTTTTCCTACATTTTTAATATCTGGTAAGTAAGGACACCCACTTAAACAGACCCTTTTCTAAAATGAGATCAATTTTTTCCAATCATGTCCGCTTAGACTACCTTTTTCGTCTAAAGTAACCTACCTACAATTCTTTTCAGGACAACGAATAATAACACTGAATGTGTACGCAGTTCTCCTAAGTGGTGTTAGTGCGAGAAGTCAGGAGTCAGGGAAGTTCACCTTCAGATCAGTGAGGGACTCCGTCCTCCCAGCCATACAGCCTCTAGTCGCTATTGGATCAAATGGGTGTACGTAATCTTTTTCTTCTTACAACAATAGATGGCAGACACATGACCAGAGATTTTCCAGTCTATAAACATCGCCAAACTAGAAACTACGTGACGAGTGGTAACCTTTTTTGCTAATAACATGAATGTAACTTGTACCTTGTAACTTGTACCTACCACAAATTTAGCAAAATAAACTTTTACTTTACTTTACTTTACTATTGCGGGGGCAAAGAGTTTCACATGTCATGTATCCTAGGAGTTTATTCAGGTTTTTTTAAATCATGTTATGAATCAAAATATTGAAATAACGTCATAATCATTATCCTCTAAAAGTATTTTTACTGATTCATTAATGACATGAATCAGTAAAAAAATATTTTCAGAGGAAAAAATTTTTTCAAGAAACATTTTTATCGCTTATTTGCATTTTTTTGGAGTTTAGGCTTTGTGAAAAACGGAACAATAAGGTAGGCTCCTAGGTACTTAACTTGAGTATTCTTTTATATACTTAGTTAAATTCAAAAGCGACGCAGATTCATGAATTTATTAACTTTATCAACCTACCTATTAAAATGTTTATTATGTACAAACAACAATGCTCGTTGGACACAAGAAACAAAAACTGACAAAAATTTCACCATTTATTAATTTTTCATAGTTAGTAGGTACACAAAAATATCGTCTGGGAGGGGCACCCCGTGCCCGCCCCCCCCTGGATCCGCCTATGCAAGTTATTTATGAAAGCACTCGAAAGGATACATTTTTCGTTTCTGTATTTCTGTGTTTATAATCTTCAATCTATTTATTATTATGTAGTTTACTTGTTTTGCTGGGCTTTTGGTTCGTAAATAATACTCATTCAGTACAGCATTAGAATAGAAATATCAAAGTTAGATTGGGATATTTCCTATTCATATTTGAAGTGGGTTTCGTTGCGTTCATGCTTGAATTTGGATTAGGAACATTTGTGCTATAAGCTAATGTTTGATATTGAGCCATTGGAACGAAGAACGTATATCAGTTAACTGGTTCCCATAGTACAAGCTTTGCTTAGTTTGGGGCTAGATGATGCTGTGTGAAATGTCCTGCATTATTTATTTATTTTATTTATTGAACTAATATTTGGATAGACGATGACAAGCGAATACAGGTGATAAGGCCTTCTACACGTTCGTCACCGTCGTTATTCGTCTATCATCGGCGAATATGTAGAGGGCCCATCATTTTGTAAGTTTTTAGGTTGAACATGGGCACAATATGAAAAAATGAATATCACGACGACTTAGCCTCAGACCTCAGCTTATATATATAAATGAATTGAATTGAAACTAATTGTATAATTGCTTTTAGGTGCATACTTCAAAAACATCTTCGGCCTCACATACGATCAAATGCAAGCGAAAAACGCAACACACCAAGATGAAATCACAATAGACTTAATCACTAAAACTGGCCAAGTCAAGAACATGCTCACTGACATCAAACGTTTAACCTCCTTAGTCCAAAACAAGGATAAACTTGTCGTTTTAATCCATGGTTTCGGAGAGAGTTCTGAAGGAGAGATGGTACAGGCGTTGTCTTCGGAGCTGATCAAGAATCATGATTTGAAGGTGTTCGCGTTAGATGGCAGGCATACCATCACGCTGGAGTATCTAAGGAGTTCCACTCACTCAAGGTTTATGGGAGAAATGCTTGGAGAGTTTCTGAGTCATCTTATTCAGGGTAAGTTTTGTTTTTTTTGAACAGGCTGATGTTTTACTAATCAAAGACACATCACGTGCGGCTTATAATCTCTGTAGCGCAGTTGGCGAAGGTCCGCTTGCGACGCAGTTGGTTGCGGGTTCGATCCACGCCGCGGGACAAATTTTTGTATGATCTACAAGTATTTGTCTCGGGTCTGGGTGTTTTCTTTGTATAATATGTATGTATTTACAAAACAAAAAGTATTTAAGTAGTGTACGAGTATATCAGTCATGTAGTACCCATAACATAAGTTTTGCTTACTTTGGGACTAGATGACTGATAATGTGAAATGTCCAGCATGCTGTGTGAAGAGTCCAGCATTATATTAGTTGAAACATCGCGTTACTTTGTATTTCAGAAGCTACACGAAGTTTGTCGAGGCTCAAAATTGTTTGTGTATATTTGTGTTAGACTGTACCTGTTGCTGTGACCAACAGCAGCAATTTACCTTCCAAACTGTCATGGCTCGGTACCTCAATTAGAGTTTCCGCAATAATGTAACTTCACTTAACAAAACAAGTAATTTTGGTCATAGTGTGCACGAAATTAATTGTCAACATACATAAAGCAATGATAAATAGGATGTTATTTATCAGAAAATGTACAGTGTCCTTGTACCTACAGAGATGATCAAACCGTAAATTAATCAAACCGTTATCTCAAGTTACTACTTGAGATTACGGTTTGATTAACTTATGCAAAATTACAACTAAAATAAAACCTACAGTTAATTTCGATTAAAATAAGTTTTAACTTTTCTACATTTTTCGAATAAAGAAAAATAAATAAATTATAATAAGAACAGCTTTTTTCATGATGTATTCCTTCACCGTAAACGGACGTAGTGTTTAATGCGCATACTTATACAAATCTGAGAAAATCCATGGAATTCAGACCTAAAACAGATCTATAGTCATGATCCTATTTCATTTCCAACTCGTTATCTGTACCAGATATAGCATTACCACCTTAATTCACAGGAGGTTACGATCCATCAAATATTCATCTCATCGGCCACAGTCTAGGCGCCCATATAGCTGGCACAGCTGGAAAGAAAACACATCAGAAGACAGGCAAATTTCTTGGTCGAATCACAGCATTAGACCCAGCTGGCCCGTGCTTCCACAATGTCAGCCAAGCAGAACGACTGGACAGATCTGATGCAGATTATGTCGATGTGATCCATAGTAATGGAGGAATCCTGGGCGTGAAAATGCCTGTAGGTAATGGTATTTTCTAAGTTAACAACTTAGGCTTAGTGAAAGAGTCACACGCCTGATCCCTATGATTCCCTGTATCTGTATCCCTGTGCTTACTATGGTACCTACCACAATACCGACTTGGGACAGACTTTCACAGAACATGGTTATAAATTGTCCCGTTGTAACCGAACTCTCCAGCCAAGAATTTACCTTCACGCTACCGAGCTCGTCACAGGCCCGATTATCCCCCCCCTACTGCGCTGTATGGGCCTCCCTTTGTGCCATCTAACACGAGTCTAGTCAAATTAATCTATGGATCATTCATTCCAACGTTTCGATACCTTCACTTGGCCACCACTCGGTTAAAGTCCTACTGTAACGGTCAATGCCTCACAACGTCATATTAGAATAGGTTTTTCTTTCAGGACACAAGGACTTTTATCCGAATGGCGGTATGTCGCAGCCAGGCTGCATGTTTTACATCTGCGACCACAGCCGAGCTTGGGAGTTCTATGCTGAATCGATTAATAAGCCAAACTCATTTCCTGGTAAGTCCTGAAGCAATATTAATCATTTATGCATCTCATGGCACGGTAGACATTCTCTCAGATCTCAGATCACAGGCACGTTAAAATACTACAGTATTTGGCATTTAGGTACCAAGTTTCGCTGTATCCGCCTATCTGAATACGAACGACTAAGAATACTATCAGAAAATGCGCATATTTTTTTTGGATGCGTATCAAATACAGTTTTAAAGCTCCCTCAATCGTAAAGCCATTGTGTTGCGTGAAATTCAGCATATGAGAACAAAAATTTTTCATGCGAAGTCAATCAACAAGCAAACGGGATTTCCTGTCAAGCCTTTGAAACGGTCGTTTCACGAATGTCGACATCCTGTCCTTTTTTTGTCGCGATACCTCAACAATTCTGTAAATATGAAATCTGTTAAAGCATTCTTTCTGTGCATAGAGTTTTTCATAATGGTGCATTAACGAGAGATATGTGTACCATAAAATTATCATCATAATTATTTTTTTGGAGTTGCTGTGTTTTTAGCAAATAAAAGGCCATAAAAAATCAAGAAAACGACCTTAAAAAATCTGATTATTGCCTACAGGCTCGCCCCGCCGAGTTTTGGCACACAACTTACAGATTTAAATTCAAATTCATTTATTTATTTCAATCAACAAGGGATCATACAATTCAACATTTTTATATGAAAATATATTTTCACCTACCTAAAATAAGAATAAGTAATGAGTATCGGTAAAGCAAAATATTATATTTCAGCGAGAAAATGCTTCAACTGGACAACTTTTGTAGAGGGAAAATGCAATAAATCGGAGGTAGCTTACATGGGAGCGGATTCACAGAACGGCAGTGAAGGCTTGTACTTCCTCTATACAGAACGAGCACCACCTTTCGGTTTGGGTAATATAAAATAAAAAATACGATCTTTTTCTTTGTTATTTTATTCACACACAAATCTTATCGAAGAAGACATTTTGTGCAACCTTACTTAGCGAGAGAAACACCAACCAGAATCCCTAAAAAATACGAAAATTTGTCAGTTATGAACTTAGTATGAGAGAAGTTAGAAAAAAAAATACCATACTATCCCAAAAGACTATTACATTGAAGGCTATGGTAGATTTTTTTTATTTCTCGAGTTCAAAAACGGCGTTAGCTAGTTAGGTAACTATTAAAGTACTTCCAAATCTTTGGAAACCGTACTTATTTGTTTATACCATCACGTGCGATTATTTCGATATTTTCTGACGGAATTGGCTCGTAAAGACAAAATGTATTGGAGAAGCAATAAAATAAACAGATAATTTAGTAGAGATAAAAATGATAGCTGGCATATTTATAATTCCCTCAATTACATTTGAGGAATCAAGACTGATAGTTGTCGTGGAGCTTAGAAAAGTTAATGAAGCAAGTAACAATAATACTAAATCTAAGTGTAACATATTTTTTTTAAGTGTTTTGTTCGGCCACGGATCCACTGACATTAGATTCGAAATTTTTGATAAGCTCATATTTATCGGTTAAGTACCGGTTAGCTTAAGCTTTTCAAAAATTTCGAATCTGACGTCAGTGGTTCCGTGGCCGGGCGGTTGAAGGCACTCCGGCTTTAAGCGTAACATCTACAAATAAATACTTAAAAACTGTTCTACGAGTGCCACAACTTCCATTCAATCCTCTACTCAATATAAGGCCACAGTCTGTTCCTCCTGAAATACAACATCTCTCCCACCATGATCACCAAGCAGAGCGCGTATGTGCCCAACAGAAGACATAGTGGCAGGAATATCTGCTCCAAGTGAGTCTGGACGTGCGGCAGTGGCACGCACGATGCTTTCGGCTTTTTGTAGTAAGGCATTCTGTTAATGACGCCGACTTCTTCCATTCGCATCAAGCTGTAAATACATAAACGTAGTAGCATTTTTTTAGATCTGTGGTTAAATATGATTGCAATAGTGTGAGCGTGGATTAGCGAACTTTGATTTATACTTATGAATGTAAACATAATTTAGACAAATGTGAGTGCCTCAAACCTAATATGGTTTTCAGGCACAATATTATGTAAACTATCTAATCTTTAAACTGAGTAAATAAATTTAAAAAAAAAAGTTTTTCTTCACTCACTAAGTTCAGTCATGTAACTCGTGTTTGTCGTGAGAAAACAAATTCAATATTCCAAATTAAGAGTTGTCATTTGTGCTCCACCACTACCTTCTCACAACTAGTAGGGACACACAAACACCCCCTACAGTAATATTAATGACTAGCTGTCCGCCGCGGTGTTACCCGCGATCCCTCGGGAAAACTTCACTTCCCCGGGATAAAATATAGCCTATGTTTATCGGGGATAATGTAGCATTCTATTGGTGCAAGAATTTTTCAAATCGGTCCAGTAGTTTCGGAGCCTATTCATTTCAAACAAACAAACAAACATACAAACAAAGAAACAAATCTTTCCTCTTTATAATATTAGTATAGATTAGTATAGACTAGTTTATCGTACAAATACTTACGCAACTTTGAATTCTTCCTTGTACGGAAAACTGTGGGATACGAAGAAGAATTTCTTTACGCTCACAGTCATGTCGATATCTGTGAGACCACATGCTTCATGGTTTTCGAACACTGAAATAAAATTAGAGAGTGATTCGCCGTAGACCTGCAGTTACAAAAATATTAAGGTGGAAAGCAGCATCAGAAAACTTCCGTGAAATATGTCCAGTCTGTCCAAAAGCAACTTGCAATTGTAAACTTTGTAGCAAGTCTTGTGGCGACAGCAATTGCATTACAAAGCAAAACGAAGTTTTCCTTGCCGGTGGAAATGCTAACTCCCACAAAATTTTAACCATAGCCTCAATTGCCCATTACGGTTGGCAGAGCGTTGCCACGTTTCAGCAAGGTAGGTTCATCCCGCTTGGACACATGTTTCGGGATGCGTTTTAAAAATCTTAAACAGTCATATTTTTCTAAACTAAGTAGAAAATTTTTAAAATAAGCTTGTAAAATTCCCGAGAACGCTACAACGTTTCTACGGCAATCAATCTACTCGTATAAGCATGGTTTCAAGCCCATCTTCGTTAATTTAATTTTGTCTTTTTTTACCTTACGAAATCGATCTTATTTCGTCGCTGATCTTACCTGAAGCTATGTAAGGCACAAGGGTGATGTAGTCAGATAATAAAGCAACTTTGCCAGTTTTAACCGCTCTGAGTCCTTCGAGAATTGATACAGGCTTCATACGTGTAATTCTTTGGAATAACTTACTACTGGTTCCATGTAAAGAAGCCACCTGCATGATAAGTAAATTTTATTTTATATTAATGAAAATAGGCGTTAAGGAATCAAAAAATTTGAAAACTCAGTAGAATTATTAAAAGAAATAGGATCACGACTTTTGTCCCAAAGGCGCAGTAAAAATTTCCTCAGTTCCCTCGTCATTTTGATACCTCTTGAATGAGATTGTAGTCGAGAGTAGATTATATTGATGAGCAGTAAGAGTTTGAGGCACATTGTAAATATTGATGCTATTTTTATGGTGCTCTACTTACAGTGTTCATAATAATCAACATCACATCTTCCAATATAACGAACTCAAGATCACTGTTCAGGATAGTGACCACGTCTATATTGCTGTCCATGTCGTTTACGATATGAGAGAGCAGGTTAGATGTATAGTACGTGTAGATAAGGTACGCAAACAGAAAGAATGCTAAATAGGCTCCACGCCGAGAGTATAGCACAGCATCTATCGGAGGAACTGAAAAAGAAACATGGCATGCATAAAACTGTCGCTTAACTGAAAAAAAGACCTACAGTGGCATTTAAATTCGTTCGAATGGACGTCGGAATCGATCGAAAACTACTCGAATTGTGTTGGTAGATTGTGATATTGGATTCGATGGCCTTGCCGACAATTTAATTTTGCCGTGCAGTTCCCAATATCGAATCCGACGGCTTGCTATCAGATTAAAATACCCCCGCAGTGAGGTAGTCATTTTTAATTTTTCATTCTAAACTAGAGGGGAAATCGTGATAAGTATAGATTTGTAGTGTAATTTTTTCTCTTCCTTGGTTTGAGTCTTTTATAAAGTAGGTAAGTAGGTACTAACGATGAAGAAAAACATCGTGAATCCGTTACACGTCTTGACGTTGTCTTTTCTATGGATAAGGCTGATTATACTAAGAGGATGGTTTAGAATAGAATAGAATATATCTTAATTGAAAAATACCTAATAACAGCAATAGAGGTACAAAAATTTAATAAAGAAAAACAGAAAATATAAAACTGGAAATGCCTATTCCATCTCAAACAATGTTTTAGGCGTTCCATTGAGTGCCCATGGGTCCTACTGACACTGTTATACCTAATCATCTAGTATAGAATATGTAAAGGCCTAAGGCAAGTACTAAAAGGTTTACGAAAACTCACTATGCTGGCAGTAAGCTCCAACAACCATTAACATTTCGTAACCAAAACTGCGTTCCCAAACTTCGCCGCCCGCTAATCTGGTCTCCCAGCACTTGAAGAAGTAGAAGAGAACGCTGCAGAAGATTGCCATGACGCTGAGGCAGTGCCAGAGGTGCTTGCTAAAGGGCTTGAAGTAGAAGTTACCGTCGCTGACGTAGACTTCTGGGCGGTAGATGGTGAAGCCGAAACTAAAGAACAGAATTCTCGATGTACATTCTAGAAATTATACACTTACTACTGATCCTTCATCTCTATTCTACCCCACAAGTCTACTGTCCTTCTTTCTAATATAAGCTGATCGCACATATGTTCGCGCCGTACGCGACAGTCATTTTTGTATAGAAATAATACTGAAGACGTCAGAAAATGCGAGTCGCTTCTGACGTTCCTTTATTGAATTTTACAGTTATGCGCGTTCGGCGCGGATGGGACCACACAGTAAAGTACAAGATTTGAAAATAGGGGGCAAAGATCCACATTTTCTATGGATGGCTAGAAATAATAGACGAAATCAGAAATGGGGCAAGCGGCGAACAGAAAAATCATATAATAAATCTAAGTTTTACCTATGAGCATATTTGGAATTTTGTGTTTCAATCTTGAGTGTTTTCATTGTCAGTCATTTACAAAAAGTAGGTAAATAAAGAATTTTTTTAAATAATTCCTGCTTGAGTGCTTCAGCTTTTTCATATTTTATAATTAGCTTATTATCATTAATCGACCTTCGTTCGTGCAGAAATTATGCAAATTGCTGAATCAAATTATCGATGTTATTTGCGAGTTGTCAACTAATTTATGTTGATGGTAATCATAATAATGATTTTGCAAATTGATTGTCACTAATCAGCCTAATTTCATAGTATTACATTACAAACTTACCCAGTAACACGTTGATATGAAACGTAGGTATCAATGCATCGTATAAAAAACTAGTTTCACATCTGCTTCTACTCGTAGATGGCGAAGTAAGCAACACGTTGCATGTTATAATCGATTCAATCATCTTTCATAAATCGATTGAGTCGATTATAACATGCAAGGTGTAAAATGTGCAAAAATCTCTAATAAATCGATTTCAATATTTTGCTTCTCATAGTCAATTAATGCTAGTAGGTACCTAAGTACCACGGACTATAATATAGATCGCCGTTGCTAGTTCCTAGAGCGATTTTACGAGAACCTCAAACGAACTCTAGGAACTTACTTTTTTGGTCCGAGAGCTTGTTTTGAAAATATTTTTTCAACAGTTTACAAGTTATTAACAATCCAGGCGTCTTCAATGCTAGAGTGAAAGATTTCTTCTAAGTCTACGTGCTCTATCCTCGGCAACAGCGTCGCTAAGTATCGAAGATGATGGTCATAGATTAAAAATACTCACTTCCAGTCAAACATTTCATGAACAGGATCGGCCAGCTCGAGCACATCGGTCCTGAGGCTCAGAGGCCTGATGTATAGGTCAACTGAGGCATTTTTGTAATATGTTAGTTCGCTCATCAAGTCCATGTCTGTTAGGGCCTCCCTTTGATTCACGTATGTCATGCTGAAATAGATAAATTATGCAGCACATCATGGTTTAATTTTAATTTTTTTTTTCTTTATTGTTTTAGCAAAAGTTTTCTTCATCAATGTCAAGTTTTTCCCTCCAAAAAAGGGCAACGCCTATTTCGCGGGCGTTGAACGTGTTAAACTCAACGACTCAATGGCGAGTTCGATTCTAGCGCCGGTACAACGCATTCTGACTTTAACTTACATTGACTTTATTTACATCATTATAGGTTTTTTTTGTAACAAAATTGTTAATTTTTTTTAGGTAGGTACTTCTTGAGGTCTACCCATCTACGCCGAACGCATTGAACTCATCATTGGCCTGCCCTTATTCCGCTCATGCGGGGTCGGCACAACATGTTCTCCTCTTCCACTCTCCCCTATCACTCGTCATCTCTGTATCAACTCCTTTCTTTTCCATATCTTCTTTCACACAATCCATCCATCTTTTCTTAGGTTTACCTCTACTCACATATCCATTCACATTCATCGAACTGTCAATACAAGAGGAAATGCTAAGGCGCAGAAAATTTGAAGCTAGCCGCATTTTCTGACGTTATCAGTATTTTTTGTATAGAAAAATGACTGTACGGCGCGGACATAATAATATGCGCAATCAGCATTATCTTACTTGAACTGTAATATTTCCTGCAGAATATTGAGGACTTGGCAGCCAAACAACGTCTGTTTCCAAAGCGTGTTATGTTGTATTGTCTCGCTATAGTTTTCACTCAAGTGACACTCAAACAAAGATCCCGCGAGAAATGTTTTATTCATTTTGCACTTTTACAAAAAAATTTAAGAATATTAAACGGCACTAAATATCATTTAACTAAGAAAGTATAAGACTAAAATGGAAAGGGTTCAATCGGACGAAACTTTATAAAGTAATGGAAGTTTTCCCCTAAAAGGGTATTTTATAGCTACATTGAATATTAGTAGTTCAGACGGACGTCACCTAACGGTGTCGTTTTCTGGCACAGTTAAAACAAGCTGACCATCTTAGCCAATGTATTCGATAATTTAACCATTTCTGCCGCGGGCTATGAAGCTTCATAGCAGCTTGACTATTTTGTTTTAAGATGGCCTTCACCTAAAAGAAAGCTAGGCCCCCAAAGCATGTTTGTTGGTGTGGTTCATTATGTTTTTAGTCACAAAGGGACAGAACAGAAGTAGAATCATCTAATTTTAAAAACCTATACTTACTGCCTATTCTATATTATTCAAAATGGTCTTACTTGAAAATGACATTGGCATATCGGCGCTGCTGGACCGCGCTCCTCCTCGCGTGAAAGAAGGACTTCGTTCGCCATTTTGAAAAGCTTGTTGCTCTGTTATTTTATTTTCTTTTTTTCGTGTTTTACTAGGTTTTAATAAGTAATTTCGGTGGCATTTTACTAATGAAGCCGTGGATACTTGACAGGAGATTTGGCAAATGGAATGAATATATTATATTAATGAATGAATATAATATATTGAAGAGGATTTCCCATTTGACGAAAGATTTCCGTGGAAATTTTCAAGAAACAGGCCGCCATGTTTTGTTCAAACCAAGACTGGATGACATGAATTATATACATTACTTATAACTTGACACTGGCAGAATTATACTAATATTGTTTAGTTGCCATTTAATAAAAGAAGACAAACAGGGTCACGACTGTATCCCCAAGGCGCGGTAGACATTCTCTCAGATCTTTATATTCCAGATCCTTTGAAGATGTCTAAGGGGGTAGTCAGAGGCATGTACAAATACATATTTGATACATGCCCACATCTTGCAGAAGTTAGTATTCCATACGTGACAGGTTGCAAGCCCATCGCCGCCTATAAGAATACTAACTGGTTTCCTCACGATGTTTTCCTTCACCGTTCAGAGCTCGTGTTAAAGCGCATATACATTTTACGAAACGCAAAATCCATTGATGCACGGCCGGGATTCGATCCCACGACCTTCGGATTGAAAGTCGAGGTCAACCCCATTCAGCCAACACGGCTCTAAATAAAAGAAGAAGAAGGTATTATTTCTTATTTTAAGGTAAAAGTATGGATATTTTACTAAATCAGGTTAATTCTCTAACAGAGTCGAGTCAAGTACTCAACTCTCAATTCTCGGATTGAAAGCGATCCATTTCACTAGGCCACCGCAGCTCCATCATCCTACCAAAACATTTCATATTTAAGGCATTCATATTTCAGTATCGTTTTAGTATTTAATTAAACGTCATCTCTGTAAAAAAGCCTATTATAAGATATCTGATTATTTAGATGACAAAAAAGCTTGGGACTTGCTCCAACTCAATGGATCCATGGATCACCTAAAAAAATGATAGGCCCCAGACCGTGTTTGTTGCCCTGATTCTTAACGGTATTGGTCGCGAAAGAACAGGAGTAAAATTAGTTTTAAGACTATTCTAAGTGATCCCTGTGGTCCTACTGAATAAATGATTTTTGATTTTGATTTTTTGATTTTGAATTCTTCAAGGATTATAGCTTACTTATTATAATTTTAAATAGGAAGCTGACGATCGTTTGCTGACGGCTGTGTTGGAGGCCCTTTAAGAACTGTATTTTCATAAACACCAGACTAATAAAAAATAAACACCCCATTGTTTGTAAGCCTGACAAGGTGGATTGGATAACAAATATTTTGTTCTGCTCGTTACACGTGTTTTGGAAGATCAATTCCAAGCGAAAGGAAAATGTTTTCTTCATACATCTATAATGTATTATGTATTACTATTAGCACGTACCTATGCGGCTTCACTCATGTGGTACCAACTTTTTCCTCCTTTTCACGCCCGGGTAAGTAGTAGCCCTTTCTTAGAAAGAATGTAAGTACCTACTGAGTAGTAGGTAAACTTGAGTAGGTTTTATGTTTCTAGGACTTTTAGGTCTGACGATCTGTCAGTCAGTCATGAAAGATTAAAAATAATACACTCAGGGACTGATTTAGAGAAACTTATTCAATTATAGTATTACTTAATTCAAGGCCAGGTACTCCTGCAGCAGTAGACTGTTAGCGCTGTCCGCCGGCGCACGTGCATTTTGTAGATATTAAAACATAGTGATTATGAAAATAACTATTATCAAGCCAAACTCTGCGAATTTGTTTAGAAATAATTATATTCTTTAGTTTAGTACAAAAACAAATGTAAAATATCTGTAGTTCAGTCAGAATATTGAAAAAACTTAACTTAGGGTCTTTTTTTTAGCTAGTTAAGTTCGTTAAATCTTTAGTTTAGTTCAATGTTTGTATGACCTACAAATATTTGTCTCGGGTCTGGGTGTTTCTATGTATAATATGTATGTATTTACAAACAAAAAGTATATAAGTAGTAGGTACAGTCATCTTAGTACTCATAACACAAGCTCTGCTTACTTTGGGGCTAGATGATGCTGTGTGAAAAGTCCAGCATTATTTATTTATTTATTTATTAAATCTTGTATCTGCGACTTCGACTAGATTATATCCTTAAGTAATATATATTTTACAGATTTCTAAACTCTATTTTCCATGTCTCAGATGATTTTAAAAATCACAAAAGCTCGGCCTCTGTTGGAATATATAGCCTTATGATTTTTGAGCTAAGTTATAATAAATGCACTAGGTATTTACTTAATTCAGACTAATTATCTTTACATGGATTTTGTGTAATAGCATTATTTAGAAGGCTTTAATTACAAACTGGCGTCGATTCTGTTGTTCACTGACTAAACCTAAAACGAAAACTGGCACGTTCTTATTTGGTCCTCATTATAGACGAAAATGGCATGTCGTTGAAAGTGACATAACTAAAAGTATAATCAAAATGGCGCCTCTGAGTTTGTTTAGCAGCTGTTTTACACGGCAAGCAAAATGGTCTTGACTAAATCTACCCACAAATACTTCATTTTTACTAAAAATAAGAAATTTTAAGAATGCTACTGTAATAGTCATTCCATTTTGGACTTTATCGTTAACGAAATAAGAACGAAGCATTTTAGTTTAGTTAACTTTAGTCAGTGAACAACAGAATCGGGGCCAATAGCTGTCTGCCGCGGTGTTACCCGCAATCCCTCGGGAAAACTTCACTTCCCCGGGATAAAATATAGCCTATGTTCATCGGGGATAACGTAGGCTTCTATTGGTGAAAGAATTTTTCAAATCGGTCTAGTAGTTTCGGAGCCTATTCATTTCAAACAAACAAACAAATCTTTCCTCTTTATAATATTATTAGTATAGATTTCATGTAAGTACTTAGGTACTAACAAATCTTTCCTCTAGATCAGTCCTTGAGTGTAGATTAGATATAAAGTGGGGACATTTCACACAGTATGTACCTATGCATCATTGAGTCAATCATGAACCACCATGACGATATTATTATACTACTTGTACCTATAATATTTACAGAATAACTCCCCAAGAAAATTACATACCTACCTACTTACTTATTTTATCAGTCATGCATAGTTACTAATGAGGTCCAAATACTTGCGTTGAACTTAATTTGCTGTAGAATGAGTAAACGGAGGACCTACCTACCTCCCGTAGATATAGCTAACGTCAATGTTTGTAGTAGGTACCTACCTACATTACGATAACTAAGTATGTACCTACAAGGAGGTGTATAATAAATGTATTCTTAACGATGTATTATTTTGAACAAATAAAGATCTAAAAATATGTTGTAAGTAGGTATTAAGAGGCACTTGTCCCTGAAAAGGTAGGGATAATGACGTCCACAATGGCTTGTAGGTTGAATCTATACTAATATTATAAAGAGGAAAGATTTGTTTGTTTGTTTGAAATGAATATGCTCCGAAACTACTGGACCGATTTGAAAAATTCTTTCACCAATAGAATCCTACATTATCCCCGACGAACATAGGCTATATTTTATCCCGGGGAAGTGAAGTTTTCCCGAGGGATCGCGGGTAACACCGCGGCGGATAGCTAGTTTGTGATAAAATACTTCATATGTTTTTATGTGTTCAATCATAGGTACTACTTAGTTTAAATATTTTATACAAAACGAAACAACCTACTTAGTTTTGTCTCGTGGTACAATACCAATAGATCTTCTTATCGTGTCACTAGTTCATAATGAACCAGTGGAAGTTGGTTTAGTCCTCCGCGACACACGCTACTTAGTGCGGTGACCATTATCAAATACATTATGTATGTAGGTTACCTATCATCTGTTAAATAAACAATTTCTTTGAGTATTTTATTCTTCTCTTCATTCTCAGAGCTTAATTTTTTGCCAAGCTGAGCTTTGTTTTCATAGTAGCAATTTGTTAATTGCGCTGTATTTCAAAGGCTTCATTTCGGACAAACTATTAATTATTCTCGAAACACAACACTAGATGACCACTATTTCGTGTAACAAAGCAAAGGGTTCATTATTTTCCTTGCATCCCAATTATTTCAGCCGAGATTTCAGTATTATTAAAACGTCTGTGGGCGCATCATTTCGTGAAACCCTGAAACGTGAGGATTGAGAGCCGGTGTAGCACGTGTTTCTTATCGTTCGTGAATTTATTGAGAATCCAAAGTTTCTGAGTGTTCTATGAACTGGTGCCAATAGTAGTATGGTATGGTAAAAGCATAGAATTTGATATCATCATCATCTCAGCCATCTAGCGTCCACTGCTGAACATAGGCCCCATCGATTTCCACAGCGACCGATCTTGTGAAGCCTTTACCAGATCGTCTTTCCATTTAGTGGGGGGCCGTCCTCTTATGCGATTTCCGGTGCGTGGCCTCTACTCGAGAACTTTTCTGCCCCAACGGCCGTCAGTTCTACGAGCTATGTGCCCCGCTCACTGCCACTTCAACTTGCTAATCCCGTGGGCATGTCGGTGACTTTAGGTGCGTTTATTCCTGATTCGATCTCGTAGAGAGACACCAAGCATAGAATTTGATATTCATAGTTGGAATATATTAAATTCTATGGCATATATTCATCAGCATCGTAATCGTACACGCTGTACGCGCATGAATTCGTGCATTTCACTTTTTTAGAATATTCATTATAAAAGCTCGCACATTTCACCCGCACCGGTACGCGTCGTTACCTATTTCATAAAATGAGGTACCTAGCATTTGAATATTTTGAATATTGATGACGTCATTATAATTCGTTCGGTGCGTAACTGCGTACTATGCTCGCATCACATTTAGTAATTTCAATTACTAAAAGTACATACTCACAAATTTTTATAATGAGGGAGTGTGAATTTTGTATGTCTGTTTATTTTGGAACCATTTTATCCTATAAATCATTCTTGATTTTTTCTTCGTCGTTCGTTAAAATTTTCAGTGATTTTCACAGTGAATGAATGAATGAAAATTCTTTATTGCACACCATCAATACAATTAAAACAAACAAAAACAAAAGAAAACACACCCACAGTGGTGCCAACTGAAGGCGTAAGTACCTATTTCTTTTTCAACCCACAGTTTCAACCCACAAATACATATTTTATTTCTGTTTAAGTTGAAGAGTTTATGCAATGTCGAGGTGACCGGCGAGATGACCGCATGGCATCCTGGAACTGCTGTTCGGCGCACTATAACTTGGTTTATTACAATAAAACCAGGTTGGTGTTGAGTAAAACATATGTTTTTAATCATATCTATTCATTAACCAAATAAAAACCATCGATGAAATTTGGCAAAATCGATGATTTTCACCTGGCTCCGGGGTGAATTACCCGCGTATGTCGTCGTTTCAACCTTGAACAGAAAACAATGAATAGGAAGGGTTCTTCACTAGGGATTTATCAGACACAGAGGGATCAGTAGACACTTTAAATCTAAGCTATTCTCATAAAAGTACTGAAAGATTATCTAACGTAGCTCATGTTCAATCATCACGTTACAATTGTAGAGAAAGACTTACCTTTGTCGAAAAACATTACGCCATCTTGTTTTATCATAGTGACGTCATACAGGACTTATCCAAATCCATCGTTAGCTTTGTAAACTTCAACTGGTTTTAAAAATGGGTCATACGTGATCCAGTTAAAACTGCTTTAAGCCAATTACTGGAGGCTTTACTGTTAAATTCCATAGTAGAGGAATTGCGTAAAGGTAAATTTAATCACTGAAAATATTTAAAATATGAAAAGCTCGCTTTGATCAAAAGTTTTATATGAATTCATAAATGAAATAAAATGAATTATGAATAAAAATTAACATACGAGCTAACTCGCATGGAAAATTTTCATTATAATTAGGCACGATTTGTCTTTGCCCAGGTACAGTCACCGACGAAAGTGGATAACTTAACATTAGTAATCTGTTGTTTTACAAATCTTAATATTTCCGAAATTATGACCAAATCGATAAATCTCAGGCAGACCTCTGTAGCGCAGTGGGCGAAGGCCCGCCTGCCACGCAAAAGGTTGCGGTTTCGATCCCCGCAGCGGGACCAATGTTTGTATGATCTACAAATATTTGTCTCGGGTCTGGGTGCTTCCATGTATAATATGTATGTATTTACAAAAAAAAGGTTTTAAGTAATATATCAATCATCTTAGTACCCATAACACAAGCTCTGCTTACTTTGGGGCTAGATGAGATGAGTTGCTGTGTGAATAGTCCAGCATTATTTATTTATTTAATATTTTGCCAGTTAATTTTTTCAAGAATCAAACTGCGTCCTATTCAGCTTCCTTTGTTGACTAAAGGTACCTGAATATCCATTCAGTACCTACCCATCCATCCATCTTCACAAATTGTTGCATCCCACTAATATAATAAAGCTGAAAGTTTGTGAGTTTGTTTTGATGTTTAGATCTTTGTTTTTCAATCACGCCTAAATCAGTGAACCGATTTGGATGAAACTTGGAATAGGCGTAGATAGTGACTTAGAATAGCATTTATAGGCAATGATGGTACTACGCGAGCGAAGCTGCGCGCGCGCAGTAGCTAGTATATAATATTAGTAGACAACTGGTGTTCTGCAGTAATATAGGTAAGGAGTCCTTATCGAGCATCAGCAATCACTCAGGTCCTTACTATGTGATTTCTAAGGAAAGAAAAAAAAATTTTTTACCTACGTTTTGATTTCACAATTGGCCAACTCTGAAGTTTTTTTAAACTTAAAAGAAAAACAAAAGAAGTAAAACTCATTGTTATTCTTTTTCTTTAGTTTGTAAAGGAAGCAGTTTAATGTATATTTTGTTTTTTGAAAGTTTTTGAAAAAAACGTAAACTCAGTCACGTTGCTAAAAAGTAAAATCGGTATCAAAGACGTTGTATGAGTTCTCTCCATTTCAGAAATACTGGGTGCGAAAGTACCACTATCAATAAGTAGCCTCAGACTGATCGGTGACTGAGCCTCCTTTCGGGGTAAGTAGAGGCACTTTCGATCCCAAGACCGTGAATTCGCATCCCCACAGTGCGTTTTTATAAACGGTATTAAACGGTGTAGGTACAGAGTGGATTTTTGAGATGTGCCATTAGGCCAGCCGCAGAAAAACGCTCTTAACACCTTCCCCATTTTTTTGAGATATTTTGAACTGCATTCACAGATTTTGTATAAAATATACAGTCAGCGACAAAAATGCTACAAGTAAAAAAAAAATCGATTCCGTTTCATGTAAGGGTCAAAAGAATATAGAGGAAATGCTGAGACATCAAACTAGCCGCATTTTCTGACGTCATCAGTATTTTTTCTATAGAAAAATGACTACGGCGCGGTAGTAAAATTAGTAAGTAATACCCCAGTTAATAGAGTAGGTACTGATTCATAAAAATATACACTTCATTTTTTCAGTTTTCTTACTTTGCTGTGTTACATCCAGTATTTCGTAAGAAAAACTTTTATAAACGAAAACAATGCATTGCAAAGTCACGTTCACATTTTCTGATAAACGTACTTACCTACGTATCATCATCATCAACCCACAATAAACTGATAAATGGATATTTGTTACTAAGATTGCTAAATACCTAGTCGGTTTAAAATGATGGATGGTCGGAATACGAGTAGGTATAACACAGTAAAAAATTATTTCCTAAAATCTTTTACTACATCTGTAAATTTCATATTTAGATCTTATAATCTGTAACAGTAAGCGGATTACTTTCATTATATATTAAGTAGCCGAAATAAAGCGAAGCTTGTGGCTTTATTTCGGTGCAAAATAGGTACCTGTCTTCAAATGCCCTAATACACAATACGAGTTGCTGATTTGACAATGGACAGACAGTTGCGCATCTGATTACTGGCATGCTAGTAGGTACTCGACTCGCCTCGTCCGTAAACACTAGTGCGAGCTACTGGCGTGTAAGATGCGCTACTACATTCGAAATTACGTTGATACACTCACTTTATTTGGGTGCAGGCTGCACAAGATCGATCGCTGTGAAAATCTATGGGGGAGGCCTATGTTCAGCAGTGGACGTTAGATGGCTGAGATGATGATGATGATGACTCACTTCATTAGCTAGTAAGAGCTAGTATAATAACGTCATACTGCCACACATATAGTACTAATTTTTTCAGATGATGGATTTGTCAGTGTCATATGTGTTGCAAAAGGCGAATAAATGTATGGAATCCGGGCTTTTTTAAAAGAATAATTCTGATTTCAGCAAGACATTCAGGATGTATGGAAGTTGAAGTTTACTTCTATCAACATTTACTAAATCTGTTTAGAAAACAAATGGGTGGGAAGTGGCAACTATAACAGAGCTTCGGTGCTTCAGAGGGCACGATCAATTGGCTACAAAGTCGTTAATCCGGTCATCGGAATAATAACTCCATCACAGTTGGCCACTCTCTTACAAACTTGCTAAGTGTGAAGCACCCTTACAGTAAGTCACTAGCTTACCGTTGATAGCATAGCAATATTGCGAAACTAATTAAACAGTGTCCGCCGCAGATTATGGCTGTTCCAGAACTTACTTCTATTATGAAGCTGGAAGCTTTTAATAAAATGTCGTACTCTTTCAGAGAATACCCGCTGCGTAGGTATACCTTTTTGTGGAGGGGAAATATTCAATCATGTTTTTGAATAAAAAAGTGTGGGGTTTTTAGGTAGTTGTTAAAAATAAACGGCGCTTATTAAAACGAAATAAAAACGATAATTATATTTACACTACTACTACACTTAGGGCACTTGGCACTTCCCACCCAGAACAATTGAGATGAATGTCGATGTTTGTCTAGTGTCCGGGTGATACAAAAACTTAGGCAGTGCTAATAAAAACATTAAAACTTGTATGGTATGTATGGTGATGACACTTTATTTAATATATTTGTAAATACTTAATTAAAAAGTATCCCCCTTTTACAACCTCATACCCTTATAACCCTTATACCCTTTTGTGTATTTCCTATTATGTGTTTCTTTTGTGTACAATAAAGTGTTTTTCTATTCTATTCTATTCTATAATCCCATTGTTCAACATTTTTAAAAACTACCACCATTTTCAAGCCTTTTTTCGAACAAACATTAAGACCCCTCGTACACTGCAAACTTTCCATCGGCCGATAGTTGAGACGGAACATACTTCGGCTTACTTCTCCATACTCATTACGAGCCGAAGTATGTTCCGTCTCAACTATCGACGATAGAAAGTCTGCAGTCTGCGAGGGGTCTAAAAGCAAAATCGACCAACTTGCCACGCGAAGCGCTGCGGTGTAGTTTGCTTCGTCGTTCTTGATAGATCGTCGAAGTGAAGGAACGTTTTGTGCGGTCGCAAAGTGTATGCGTGACCGCTGTGGCACTTCCCAGTAAGCGCTTCTGTGCTACAGAGGGCACGTTAAATTGTCGGTTCCGGCTATAAAGACATGTCGGACGCCCCCGTGGTGGCCACATTCATAGCTAACTTTTTGACTTGCCACTGAAATCTTCGCCTGCTTCGCAAACGTGTCACGTTTTGAAACCTTAAAGACAGTTTTGAAATAATCACGTTTTGAAACCTTAAAGTCACAGTTTGAAAACATCAAGACAATGCTTTGCCAAAAACTTTTTGCCGTGCGTAGATTCTTTCACGTTTTGAAATTTTAAAGCCGTTGAAACTCCTTTGTTTGGTTGGAAGTTTAAACAACAGGTGGTTCCATGTACCCTTCCCCCTTCGTATAAATAGGAGATAGAACCTACAGGACCTCAGTTCGGCGCGGAACGTCGAAGGGTGTGAACGTCCCGTTTGGCGTGTGCGAAATTTCGCGATGTTTAAACTCTTAGTTCGTTCGTCAGTTCTTGATCAATAAATTTTCAGTGTTTGTGAAGTTTTGGTTTCTTGTGTAATAAGCGGTACGTATTTTTCTTTATCTACATAATACCTACATAACCTGTTAATTTGAACTTATAAACCCTAGAGATCAGAAAAAACGTTCCTAAGAAACTTCCCTTACTTTTTGAGATATTTTGAACTGCATTCACATATTTAGGAAGAAAACTACAGCCAGCGAAACAAATATTTAAGTTTCAAAAACTTTTTTTATGCCAATCCATACTGTTTCATGTAGAGTTCAAAAATACTCTTATTAAAAAGGATGCCTTCTAAGAATAATAGAATAGAATAGTAAAAGTTTTATTTTCTCCACACATAACACAAATATACATATTAATCTTATGTGGGCGAAAATACGGCTACCCCTCAGCATTTGCTCCAACAGTTCGAGAGTGTTGGAGCGCTGGTTTTCAGTGGCGCCATACCCGTTGTGGCACAGCACTTGCTGCGACACGCGTCCACAACAACAATAATACAGGGCTTTTTTTTTAATTATTCTTGTCGATTTCCGTCAAAAGTAAAAGATTTAGAATAAAAACTAAATATGCCGATGATTTTTTATAAATCCAGAGCATGACTCGTTTCACTAAACTCTAACTCTCGTGGTTTCGGACTTGGCCATCACTGCCCATCTCATCTCAAAAAACCAACTTAAAATAAACTTTATACCTACCTAAATGAATAAATAAATAATGCTGGACTTTTCACACAGCATCATCTAGCCCCAAAGTAAGCAGAGCTTGTGTTATGGGTAAGTACCTACTAAGATGACTGATATACTACTTACATACTTTTTGTTAATTATGTAAATACTCGTACTACGTATTTAATCAACATTATTCAACATTTAAAAAATGTGGCGTTTATAAATACTTGCTTGCTACTGTTACAAATATCAACAGAACTAGAATGTTTATTATACCTACATTATAAGCATTCTACTTAACGAGCGAATTTTGAGCATATTTAGTACAAGAACACGAAACAAATAGTTTAGTTGTATGCGTAACAAGCAGCGTATGAACTCGCTCCTAATCAATATTAGTGCATACTTTAGTCTCAACCCGGTTCTGAGTTTTGGCCTATATTTAGGTCGTATACTTACTCTCCCCCTCACCTCAAGGAAATTGATGTGCCCATTTTTACAAAAATCGGTTAATAAAGGCGACCTGCGGACGAGAACATTCAAACTGACCGACAGACACACATTTTTTGGCCAATCTCGAAACTTCGGTCTATTATGGTTGTGGGCATGCCCACCATGCCCATAACGATGGATCCGCCCCTGTCCACGGTGTTACCCTCCTCGGTTCACATTTCCGTGATAAAAAGTAGTCTATGTGCTATTCCAGCTAGCTATCATCCAAATCCATTCAATAGTTTAAGCATGAGCTAGCCGTGTGGCGGGTCACTTTTCCAGTATTAGTATGCAACCGCTTGTCACTGTACGCACCTAACCGCCACTAACCGCCACAAAATTATACTAAAATTTGAACCGCGGCGCGCGGTTCTACTACTAGTGCGTAAGGTGGCTTTGAATACAAGACTATATTTAGCAAGCCCATTACAAGCATTACAAAATTGGGTGCAGGCTGCACAAGACCGATCGCTGTGGAAATCGATGGGGGAGGCCTTGTTCAGCAGTGGACGCTAGATGGCTGAGATCATGATGATGATTACAATGCACACTATTAACAAGTCATTACTATAGACTAATAACAGCATTCTGTTAGGGCTGTGGTTGGATTCTAGTTGTGTAGTGGGTGGAATTTTGAGATGGGACATGGAGCACTGGTACCTTAACCGTTGTAGCTACAGGAAAAGGCTCTTTGGAGACGTTACCTAACTTTTTGAGATATTTAGAACTGCATTCATAGATTTTTAAAAAAATGTACAGTTAGCGAAAATGCGCTAAAAGTAAAAAAAACTTCTGACTTTTCTAGTACCTACTCAAACTTTAAGACTACAGACTTTCTATCGCCCGATAGTTGAGACGGAAGATACTTCGGCTCGTAATGAGTATGGAGAAGTATAGCCCGTCTCAACTATCGGCCGATAGGAAGCCTGCAGTTTGCGAGGGGTCTAAATGGTCCAATAGAGTATTTTGATCCCCACATGAAACTGAATTGATTGGCATATAAAAACCTTTTTATTTTACTTTTAAAACTGAGGGGTTGCTATAAGACCATGATTCTAAACATATTTAGCGAAAATAAAACGCAAAAATTTTAGAACGACATAATAAGGCCATACCTACCTAATAATTTCATTTAAAAAAGAAAAAAAAATTAAAACTCAAAATCCATCAATCTACGTAAAACAACGCGCCCAGAACATACGCAAACAGTACTCTTCAAACGCTGTTTTCTCCGGATATAATGATTTTTTCGGAAAATCCTTTTGGATTTGGTTGTGTGTTGGGATGCTGTACCTACCCCTTTCGGCTTCGGTAGACGTCTTTTTACACCCTGTATAATTGGGTTCAACAAATGAATTAAAATATTTATGTACTTAGTGTTTTTTTTGTTTTATTATGAAAATCGCGAAAAAATCGATAAAGGTTATCCTTTTAATTGATTGTTGCTTCTTGTATAACGTCCATTCGAGCGTGCGATGTGATGTTACTGCGCTGCGATTGTTCAACTTCTGTTCTCCTTGAAAATGTTATGCAACATGTCATAAAAAAATCAATAAAAGACACTTTTTGAAGTTAAATCTAAAATAAGTATCTATTTTTTAGTTTATACATTATTAATCTCGGCAAGGCGAGGTCCGATATTTGCACAAAGGAATCAATCTCGCTCGCTTAGTAAAAATGAACTGACAAATTGAATTTGATGCCAATTCGGTGAAAGTGATTTACTTTCTGGTGTAATTTTGAAAGTATGCTTCTGGTGATATTTTTACTCCATGCCATTATAATTGGAGGAAATGGAGGAATAACTAAGTAAGATAATTGAATCGTACTGGCGTATGACGTACAAATAAGTTCGACGAAATTTTATGAATACTCAACATTAAAATTCATAGATACGCCATGTTAAAGTCAAGAATGATTTCTTTAGTTCTTCTAATCTGATACGTGGGTTACCACTGCAATGCTGCACTGGACCAGTGCAGCTGACTGCCAGGGCCAAATTTTCAAACGTTAAAATACGGTCCTTACCTACTTAGGACCAAATAGGTATTCCAAACCGAAAAAAAGTTAGAAATCGTGGTGGGAAGCATCCGAATATTCATCAAACGAACGAAAAGAGGAACGCGAATACGCGAATGAAATTGATGAGAAAGGAAACTGGGCCTTTCTCATCAATTTCATTTGACAGATTCAGTAGGTTGACAATTTCGCTATAGCCTTTTTCACGGCGGAACGTATGCAAGACACATTGAACTTGTTTCGTTTCACGTTGTGTAGCTCAAAACATTTTTGAAACAAAAAATCAAGAAAAAAAATTAAATGATAAAACATACAAAACAAAATGTTTTTGTCTATTTCCTGTTTAATTATTTCATAAATTATCATAAACGAGCCATAAAATGTAAACAAATAAACAATAAACATTTTCTAAAAAACTCCACCAAATATCAGTACTGAGTAAAATGGAACGTAATCTATTAGAGAGTGCGAAAATGAAAATCGAAACAATCGATGAATCGATAAGTAAAAAAATAATCGTTGGTTTAGTAATTTTGTCTATGAATGAACCTTGTAATCGATTGAAATGAATTGATAGTAGTGAAACAAAAATCGATTTTTATAATCTCGATTAAACTTTAGGACATTACTATAAGACTGATTTTGACATCATCTCGAAGTGTCTTGCATACGTTCCGCCGTGAAAAAGACTATAGTTAGGCATTTTCCTGATTCTTCAGTTTCCTCCTTTGCTGGTTTTGCTAGGATGTCGGTTTCGTGAAATTACTATCTTAAAAAAAACTAGTATTGCGATCCGCTATGTTTCGTTAGTCAGTTTCGCTAATTGAACGGTTAAATAATAATAAATAAATAATGCTGGACCTTTCACACAGCATCATCTAGCCCCAAACTAAGCAAAGCTTGCACTATGGGAGCCAGATAACTGATATACTACTTAGATACTTTTTTTGTTTGTAAATACATACATATTATACATAGAAACACCCAGACCCGAGATAAATATTTGCAGATCATAAAAACATTTATCACGCGGCAGGGATCGAACCCGCAACCTTCTCCGTCTCAAGTGGACTTTCTCCCACTGCGCCACAGAGGTTATTCGAGCAATGATCGAAGGTTTACACATATTCAATTTCTGGCGCATAAGATCGGCGGTACTGTCTCTTTACATAATATACTTATAGATTTAAAAACATAGTAAGTATATAGTAACATAGGTACCTATCCACCTACCTAAATAATCGTTCTGTCCCAGTTTTAAGTACGGTCCCTAATTTAGCCCTTCAATCCTATTGCCTTTCAGACCGGACTTAATGTCTGATATCAGTATTGCTCCTCGATTGACGAGCCACTCAAGAAAAGAGGCACTTATGCTATTTTCACGTTTGCGAGCCATTTGGACGTTTACAGTCGCTTACAAATAAGTACCTACAAATACATACATACACAAAACAGGTAGGTAGGTATATTTAGACAGACAAACAGACAATAAGAAAACAATGGTTTGGGATATATTCCGATAATAACCCCTAAAAATAGTTTTCCTCAAATAACATACAATTACAGACAACGCTAAGAGAGCTATTATATTACCTTTAATTATAGACTAGCGCCCACGGTTTTGCTCGGGTTTTACACAAAACTTGTTATAACGCAGTAAATGAGGAATGAACACTTCATTACACCAAGAAAGAAAACAGAGACTCTACTTTAGTAAACTTACTTTGACGAGCCTCAATTCTCTATGACTGTGGCTCCCCACTGAAGCTTGACTTTTAGTTTTAAGATGGATCCCCTAAAAGAATGATAGGCCCCAAACCTGTTGCCCTGATTCTTCACGGTATTGGTCACGAAAGAACAGGAGTAAAATTAGTTCTAAGACCCCTCGCAGACTACAGACTTTCTATCGGCCGATAGTTGAGATGGCCTATACTTCTCCATACTCATTACGAGCCGAAGTATATTCCGTCTCAACTATCGGCCGATAGAAAGTCTGTACTGTATTATATTATATCATAGATACCTAAATTATTGTATTCTGAGCACAACATGTCCTAAAAAACAATAAAAGATCAATTTTGAAGGGAAAGCTTATATCATCTTAGGAATTAAATTGATACGATCAAACGCCCAAAAATTAAGCTCTGTCAGTTTGTGTAGTTTAGATGAAAGACCCGGAAATCAGCGCGACCTCACCGGAATCGATTCAAAAAACTTGTTCGATATTTGAATAAGATGAAAATTTGATTTGGACACATACAAAATCGAAAAGGGTTATCTGTTTTTATCAAGTAAAATACTACTTCTAAAAAAAAACGAATAAAACCTGCCAATTTTGTTTTTGATAAGTTTAAACTTCCGGTCAAGCATCTTCTTTAAACACAATAACTTGAAAGTTAAAAACAAAAACGGTGAACATACATGGGATATTTTTGGAAACCACTAAGTCGAAGGTTTTCTTTCTTTTGACGTCACTGGTTTGAACCAGTATAAAATAAATCTCCATTAACTACGTAATAATTATAATAGTATTAACGAAGCTTAGGTTTCGCTGGAGTTTCTCGAAGCACTTTGATTTCAAAACACGAGCTCTTTATTAATTAACTTGGTTCATTACCATAACATAACTTACTTATTAATATTTTCTCGATGAGTGTGTAATTTGAAAAATGAATGAAAATTTTGTAAGCTGCAGCCTTATTGTCTAACTTGAAATCCATTTCCAGTTATCATCCCAATTGAGCTCAACCAATCACACAATACGAAAATGACGTGTTTTGTCATTTTTGTGTTATGTGATTGGTTGAGCTCAATTAGGATATTAGGGTTCAGCCAGCGTTTGCAACGTAAGCACAAAAAAATTGTTTATTTACGACATCACATTAGAAACCTCTAAAATTATCAGTGTTTCTCTGCTATATTATGCATGTATTATACATATAAACTTTCCTCTTGAATCACTCTATCTATTAAAAAAAACCGCATCAAAATCCGTTGCGTAGTTTTAAAGATTTAAGCATACATAGGGATTAGGGATATAGGGACAGAGAAAGCGACTTTGTTTTATACTATGTAGTGATGCATAGAGGTAATGATAGTTGGAGAGAGTTCTTACGGTCCCAGAAGGGATATAAAAATGTCGATTGTCAATCATTTATAAATAAATACTTGTCTTATGGCTGGATATTTCACACAGCATCATCTAGCCCCCAACTAAGCACAGCTTGTACTATGGTAACCAGGTAACTGATATACTACTTATATACGTACTTTAAAGATAAAAATAATAAATGACGACCTCTGTTGCGGGTTCGATTCCCGCGGTGGCACCAATGTTTGTATGATCTACAAATATTTTTCTTGGGTCTGGGTGTTTTCTATGTACAACCCGGGCGCAATAACTTGACACCTGACTCAAATGACGTTTGTCTACAGTACTGAGTGCAAAAAAGAAACGTAAACATATGCATACATCAGGCATGTCAGGCTTTATTATATTTTAACTAAAATAACAGTTTCCATTATAATTTGAATTCCAATGGAATTCCGCCGAATGGCGAGGTTTGAAATAAAAACCCTAACCTAACTAAAAACCAAAGTATTACTGATTTATAATTTAATTACCTACTGAGATAAAACATTTGTATACTAGTAACGAATGCAGTATTTATTGCTTAGTTACGAATTGGAGCAGTAATAAACTATTTAGAGTCTATTTTGGGATTAATTTCCAATATTGTTAATCAAATGTAATTTTTTATTCAAGTTCATACTAGTATCTACCTATACAATAAGTAGGTAAAACAATAAATTTCTTACGGAAATAAAACAAAAAAGAATGTTATATTAATTTATTATTTTATGATTACGTGCAACGGTAACAGTGATGCTAACGCTACTGAAGGACGAGAGCGGGGCCTCGCGCGGGGTAGCGGGAGGGGAGTCGAGTTTCGAGCCAGGTGTCTAGTTGTTGCGCCCGGGTTTATTAATTGGCGTAACCGTGAAATCAATTCATTAACAAAGTCGGGGCTTAGCACTATCTAGGATCGTCTAGGTGTTCATTTAAGTCAAGATTGAACTGAAGATTATACAGTGAATGGTGTATATTAAGTGTTTACAAACAAAAAGTATATAAGAAGTATATCGGTCATGTAGTACCCGTAACACAAGCTCTGCTTACTTTGGGGCTTTTTAATAATAAAATACCCACGTTGGGCGACAATTTAGAAGAATGAGCAATGAACATACCAACATGGATATGTAGGAAGATATTTTATCCAACTTTCCGTAAATAGAAGAAAACTACTTGAAATCAACAACAACAACAACCTGAGTCTCTTGACTTTTTATTTACTGAATCTAAAATAAAACTAGTCTTTGGAATATCTTTATTGAAAATAGCTTCTATTTTAATAATAAAAGACGGCTTAGCTTAAAATAATTTTGTTTAAAATTATACCAACTTTGAAGACAACCTTGAAAGTTTATAAATTAATGATCTATCTATTTGATAAACGACTTACGACGAAAAAGATTTTATTGCCTTTCATATAATAGAACCAATGAATTTTCCGTTCGTAAAATATGCACAATAACGAGAACTCTGAAACGTGTGTGAGAAAACCCGCAGCATATGCCGGCCACCCGCGATCAAGTTTACTGTCCAGTCTGCAGCGGACTGGATGCGGCGTCCAGTAAACTTGACGGTGTATTGGTATGGGTGTGCATGACAAGCGAAAAAGAACTTCGTTCTGCCGACTTGATAAAGTTTGCAGCGCTGCAAAGTGGACGGTAGACGGGATCGTGTGTGGCCGGCATTAGTCAGCTAATTTCTGTACTAAAATGATCCATACAGCTGGGATCATTTAGATAAGGCTTAACCCTTATAAACTAGGTGATAGTACTCCTGTTCTGTGTGCTGTTGTAGCTTTTAGCGATAAGGTCGCCCATTGTACCATATTTTTACATGTTTGTTTTTAATTTATGTTATTTTTCTGGTGTACAATAAAGCTATATTCTATTCTATTCTGTTCTTTCGCAACCAATACCACGAAGAACCAAGTTAACAAACATGGTTGTGGTCTAGCTTTAGGTGATTCATTAACTAAATTAAGCTCTAGCCAATCGACAAAGGCAGCACAATTGAACCAGTTTTGTAATTAACTGTTAGTCTGCCAACAGTACAGCTCACAACCACTTTTCGATGCGAATTGTAACCACATTCAACCACAAGCCACATCGTAACCGAAGCCAATGTCAACAATGTTACAGCCACAGTCCTGTTACATTCAATTAATCACCTAAATGGGCAATCTTAGAGTTCAAACTTGAGTGACACACTCACCTGATCGAACATGACGGAGTTCAGACAGTTTTATGTAAGCAAGTGTCGGATTTATGATGAGTTATGGTAGCTAATCCTGGTCAAGGATATACCTACCAGCCAACCAAAAACCATCTTAAAAAAGATAAGCCGCGAGAATTGTTGAAATAGGTACCGAAATAAGAAAATAGAATTACCTAGGTATTGTGAGGTTGATGGCCTATTGTTTTTGAACTAGGTAAAATAAATATACGCACAAGACCTAATTAAGTGCCTATATTTTAGCTTATTTTGTCTGTGTCTGTTGTTTGTTGACTTTCATGTTTTAAATGGATTTTTGTACCTACAGGCAACTGGTTTAATCAGCTGTTCAAAATAACGCATAGCCAATTTTTTTCTATTAGCGGCCTAAAATACTGCGCAATACTGACCCTACACGATGCTAGCTATAACTTCCGTTCGATCATTGCGCAATCGCTAAGCGGCCAATAATATTGTACAATTCTTAACCTTTCCGCAATATAATTGATCATCTAGGAGCCAACTTATGAGCAATGTACGATACCTTGACTTTGACTTTATGTGGTTATTCATCCTTGACTTTATGCCGACCTTTCTCCTTCCTGAAAGCTTCTTTTTGTATAGTGCAATACAGGTAAAGCTGCGTACAGACTATGCGTTCCAAATCTCGCGCGTGTCGAAAAATTTCAATATGTATACCATTTTGACGACTCGCGCGAGCTTGGAACGCTTGAACGCATAACCTGGAACACGTAGAACACTCCTCGATTATGGTGGCTTAGGTGGTAATGAGTTGGTCGCAGGCTCTGCTTCGCTCCTTTGACAAACGCTAACCTAAATACCTGGGTTAGCGTTTGTCAAAGGAGCGATTTGTTGGATTGATTTATTTTTCAATTGATTGATTTATTTTCAGAATCAAACTATAATTTAATTGAGATTGAAGACCCAACAAGCGAAATCAACTTTATCTCTTTATCATAGGGTACAGTTTAGTCCGTCTGACATCTGATTAGTCTCCATTGTTCTTGCCATCCCGTGAGATTTCCAAAATTATTTTTATTCCGTCCTCTCTAAACATAATCCCGGTTTTAAGTTTTATACTTTGATATGCATGGTTTAATATTATAATTACACAGTCACAGAACTGTGTGCTTTATTTTTTGTTTATTTAGTTCTATTTTGCTATTCTTTTTAAATTCCGTCTCTTAGACCCCTCGCAGACTGCAGACTTTCTATCGGCCGATAGTTGAGACGGAGCATACTTCGGCTCGTAATGAGTATGGAGAAGTAAGCCGAAGTATGTTCCGTCTCAACTATCGGCCGGTAGAAAGTCTGCAGTCTGCGAGGGGTCTTAGCGGTGTAAATACACCTAATTATTTTGTGTAAAATATTAAAAATGAATGCTGGGAACATGAACTCGATGTTTACATCGAGCTCGATGGCTGGGCATTTCAAACAGCATTATGTGGCCCAAAAGAAAGTACAGTGCCACAAACTTATCTGAACCGGTGGCCAAAAGAGGAACTAAAGAATTTAATATGAAAATTTATTTTTTGCCAACACCAAATGCGATAACAGCGCCTCTCTCACCGGTTCAGATAAGTTTGTGAGACCATATAGCTTGTGATTAGGGGTGCATGACTGATACCTATCTACTAAGTAGGTAGGTACCTTATAATATACTTTTTAGTGGTTTTTAAATTATTGATCCAGCAAATATTCCTCCTAACTTAGGGGCCGCACACAGCGGCCCCTAAGTTAGGAGGTAGAACCTATTATTAAATAGGTCAGCATTTGACCTCACTCTACCTGATGTTAAGCAATAGTGAGGTCTAAATGAAGCATGCTTTCCTAAAAGAAACCTATTTACTCTTGATTTGAAGACCCCTATATTGTACTTTTCGGGAAATACAGAGCCCGGCAATGATTTCCACAATTTGGCAGTGCGTATGAAAAATGTAGACTCAAAACGCTTTGTACGAAATCTGGAAATGTCGACCTACAAGTGGCGTCTTTCCGGGAACCTGTTGGTTCGATAAAAGAACGGGGATGGCGGTACATACCTAAGTAAGCCTGCCCATTTAAACGATTTATTTTTATCACTCACGTGGTAAACTTAAGATGAAGCACGTGCGACTCAAATCACGTGGCTATTTAGTATCGAGCGGGAGATTTTCATCTATCCTCCTTGAAACTATGTCTACAACATCGTATTGCAGATAGAAGATGACCTCTGATACGCTGAAGACTTCAGGTTCGATTTTCGCCTCGGAACAAAATGTTTAGTGCGATCTACAAATACTTGTCTCAGACGTGGGTGTTCCAAAATTAATTTTAAAAAAGTATACAAGTATACTTACCTTGTGTCCTTCTAGAAACACTGACTTTCGATGACTGATGTCCCCAAGACAAGTGCTATTTTCAAGACCAGGGCTTAGGAGGCTTTAGTAGGTATACAGAGGCTTTAGTTCTTAATTAACCTGTGGCTAGTGATTAAATATGCAGGACCTTAGTTCCAGCTGTCTTGTATACCGTCCGCCACTCCATCAACTGCCTATCCTTACTCATTTGATAGACATTTAATTAGTGATTGGGCCGTACGGTTATAAACTATTCAAAGATAAAGTCTGACGCCAGAATCAAAAGTTTCCCGAGAAATGTCTGACAATCTTTCTGAAGCCAGGCTACGCGTTCATGTTCACAGCTCCAACAGTCAAAAGTTCCCCTAGAAATGTCTGACAGTCTTTCTGAAGCCTTGTACGGACTAGGCTACGCGAATCGATGTAAAATGTATACACGTTGCTGCAGGCTACGCGTCATTGGAACGCATGACGCGTATGAAGTGCAGCTTAATGTCTAGGTATAAGTACTAACCTATGGAGACTACTACCTACTACAGAGTGTACTCCGTAGTAATTGCTGCCACGACAGAACTTGCTGTGGAGTTTACACTAGCAAACTGTTGTCAGACAGATTGTCAGACATTTCTCGCGGAAGTGTTCTTGAACGTGGAAACGCGGCGTTACTTGTGTTTACAATAATATCTTAAATTCAAGACTTTACACCAACTTAAACTTGTAAAACACGCTGAAAGCCACACCTTAACTCGTAGTAGCTCTTAACAAAAAAAAATTAAGCTCTCTCTACGATTAAGTTATAAAAACAATTCATGTCCTCCTTATTGTAAATCTTTGAGTATTTTTGGACGTTTGTATGTTAGCGTTTCAATCACTCCTTATCCCCCGTCCATTTGGATGAAAATTCAAATAAGCTTATGTAGATAGTGACCGAATAGAATATAGGCCTCGCAAACTGTTGGTGCCACGTGAGCAAAGTCACGAAGCTACGAATGTGTTTTAGCTGATAACATGTTTCTGTTTCTGTTTATTTACATCAACTTAGATCAAGTTCAATGTCAAGTGATCTTCAACTAGAACTAGGCCAAGGAGCCGTCTAGTCTAAATAAATACCCAACAGGACGTACCGCCTACAAATTACTCTTGAAACTCGGTAATTAATTTTCAAGAGTAATTAAAAAAGTAACAGTCTTCATCGGGCTAAAGTTGAATAAAGGCTGACTAAGTTGCTATCCGTTCTACTGCGTGTCTTATTGTTTTAGTTAGACAGGATGCTGGATATTCGAATGGTTCCTATTCTTCAGACTCCTTTGAAGTCGATTTCTGCCACGTTGACTCTATCGTGGATAATGCTATCTGGTCATATTGCAAACTGGACCATACGCGATATAGACCAAATGCGATGTAGGTAGTCATATCGAGATTTGGTCCTAATAGCGAACTGGTCATCACAGTCACAGCTAACTAGTTAAATTGAGATGTGATCCAAACGCTCCTAACCCGTTTTCTAGGATATAAAAGTAAACAAAATTAAGACCCCTCGCAGACTACAGACTTTCTAGCGGCCGATAGTTGAGACGGGCTATACTTCTCAATACTCATTACGAGCCGAAGTATATTCCGTCTCAACTATCGGCCGATAGAAAGTCTGTAGTCTGCGAAGAGGCTTAATGTCTGCAATTTTTGGGATGCATTTTGAAAAAGTCACTAAGCCATGACGGAGGCTTGTCAGCTTACAACTCCGTCATCAGATTTAGCCACTGACCCGTACGAACTTACCCAAAAGTTGTGATGATTTCAATCTATTAATTCATCTTCTCTTCTTTCCAGATATGAACTGACAGTGAAACCCAAACAATGTTGTCTGGCAGCGTGTGATAATGACGTCATACTCTGCCGAGTTCAACGACACAGTGGTCAAGGCGTACGATGATGGGTTCCCCTTGTTGATGCCACGGTGGGGTTATGTCGCGTCTGCATTCGCACTCTTCCTCATCGGTTTCTTCGGGTTTTTTCTTAATTTGATGGTTATTCTGCTTATGTTTAAGGATCGCCAAGTGAGTATTGACATGATTTTTTATCACTTATGCGAAAAAATTCTCATGACTATCGTTTTTCTATAAAAAAGTAAGTTCATATGAATTGTTTAAGTGGTTCTAAGGAATGTGGGAGTAGCGACACGATGGGGTCAACTCTAATGACGAAGTTTTAAAGCCATGATAGCTTCCATCAAGGCTAAACGACAGTTTCTCGGCTATGATGAGCGAACTTACATAATATTCTTTTTATATAAAGCGGCTGTTAAGCAGAAACTCGTAAAAAAGACTACTTAGAGAAAGCTTAGATAGCGAGAATCGTATTCGAGAGGCGAGCCTCGAAGCATTTGTGTACTAGGCGACCATATTATTGCCTAGAAGAAATCGCCGCTCGCATGCGAGAAACTCTCTTTGTGTAACAACCGCTTAAAATTATGTTTATTGTCATTCGTTTCTGTAAATAAATTTTCACTTATACCTACCATAGTTACTTACTATAAATTATAATCTTTTTAAGATAAAATTGAATGAGCGCGTAGGTAAGCGACCAAATTGCCTGTGATCGTACTAAATAATGTTTTATGATCTAGATACTAGATTTCCAACTATTATGGTTGATAATATAAATGATATACGGCTAATTGCTTACCGATGCTTTAACAGCGCGAGCGCTTCGCTTATGATGAATAGCATCTGATTAGCTTCGTAACTTGGAATTAAATTAAATATTTTATTTATTAACTAACTATCCATCGCACTTTCGCGGGATATAATATATGTTCATCAGGGATAATGTAGGATTCTAATGGTGAAAGAATTTTTCGAATCAGTCCAGTAGTTTCGGAGCCTATTTAATTCAAACAAACAAACAAATATTTCCTCTTTATAATATTAGTATAGAAGTGTAGATGAAAACGTAGTACAGGGAATACAATAAACAATCTCGGAGGGCACGTTAAACTGTCAGTCCCGCCTTCTGACGGGCGGCCTAAAAACTCCGCCACAAGAGTGGTTACTTTTTTACCAACGTCTCTCCTTGGTCCACTAGAAAGCAACGTTTAGTTAGTTGCAGGTTTTCTCACAATATTTTCATATTTAAGCAACGACAAATCTATCAAACAAAAAGTATATAAGTAGTATATCAGTTATCTGGTTCCCATAGTACAAGCTTTGCTTAGTTTGGGGCTAGATGATGCTGTGTGAAATGTCCAGCATTTTTTTTTTTTATTATTGATGCACAACCAGGATTCAAACTCGTAACTGTCGTTATGAAGTGCTTACTCGACATGTTTGTTTTAACATTCTCGACGCTTCCTAAAAATAATTAGATTATTGTTCATCTTTATGGAATTGAAACGACGAAGATTTCCATTTGAGTGGTTTTATTTTACCCATGCTCGTGGTCGTGCTTCCTTAGTCAAAACGGTCTGTAAAGGATGACCGCCAGTGGCATTTTCATCTGAGCTTCCGTGCTCCGGAGGGCACGTTAAATTGTCGGTCCCGGCTATTTACGCGGCGGAGGCGGAGGCCTTAAGGCGGCCTAAAACTCCGTCACCAGAGTTGGCTACTGACTCATACGAACTTACCCATTTTATGCCTATTTTTGCAAACATTAGCTAAGTATAAGTTTCTGGAATTATGAATAACCTGATAGTTTACTGTTGATGTTCAGTTATCATTTAATTAAGGAAAGGATTGAATAATATTTACATTATACGTATCTTCATGGTCGTAATTTTCTCCGGGTATATATTTCCGATGTAAAATATACCCTTAAATTATTTATATTGAATTAACCATTATTTATTTTATTAAACATGAAGCAATATTTTTATTTCATTATCTGAGTATTTAGGTAGCTTCGTTCTTGCAAATTCGTAATCTATTTTTTTCTTTGCTTTTATAACTGATATACTACTTTATAAACTTTTTGTTTTGTAAATACATACATATTATTACATAGAAACACCCAGACCCCATATAAATGTGATATCGTTTCTGTTGAATTGAAGTACTGTAAAACTATCTCGACGAAATGATCTTCAATTTAAAAAACTCTTTCTAGATAACTTGAATAATTTAAAAGGCCTAAGTTTTATTTATTATTTAATGATAAATCAATTGACGATCGTCGGCTGAAATTGCTGATCTTTCACAAAATTTTCAAGTAGATCTGATATCGATTGCCCTTGATATGATCCTTAATTGTCACTTTTCATCAAATATAAAGGCAATGTTCCACTAAAACACACGCTATATACCAGGCAAGAAATTTTTATCGTGAAAGCACATTTAATTGCCAGTTGTCTTTTGTACTTTTCTCTTTCTTCTGTGTTACAGTTTTTACAAAAAATGGTACCAACGGTGAGTTGGTACCATTTTTTGTAAAAACTGTTGTTGTGTACAGCTGCGAATAAACGTATGTCTATGTCTATTTTGGCGTGAAAACCTGCGGGGAAAAGCGAGCTCCAGTTTAATTTCATACAACTTCATACTGGTTCCAAAAATGAACGACAAGAACAATGAACGGATTTACGCACGTACGAGTAGAAATCACCTTAGTCATAGATTTGGCCAAATACACTTTTTAAAGTAACGAAACGATAGAATCAGTTGAGCCATTTAATAACATCAATCTGTAGATATTTCAAGTGTGCCCAAAACGAATAATAATAATAGGGGAAGGTTGCCATCAATGGACCCCCTAACTTTACGACCTTATAACTAAAAAAGTATTCGTGATAAAATAAAACCAATGCATCATTTTTAATTAGTAAGACCTATATTTATAATAACTAAAAACACTAACAGTTCAGACTTGTATTTTTTTATTTATACGAAGAAATCTAAATTTTGGACTGTTGCCTTCATTGGACCATGGGCGCCTTCATTGGACCACCAGGTTGCTATCAATGGACTTCGAGAAAATGTTCGAGAGGTCCAATCATGGCAACTTATTGTAACTGTCAATATTATTCCATTTTTACAGAAATGTTATGAGTATATTTACATCATTTTGTTTTTTGTCTATGCCAGTAGTCTAACGATTATCGGAATGATGATGATTACACACAAAGTTATTTTATAAGTCTGATGGAGGACTTTTTCAGAATTTTGCCATGTTTTTTGCTTTTTTGGCTCCATGTAATGTTTTTTGATGTGTTTCTTTCAAGCCTCTATTTGTTCTGCTTACCTCATTAAAACTCTTATTTCTCTTAAGAATAGAAATTCACTTACAGAGAAATCTTAATTCTAGTTTTATTATAATGTTGTTGGGCTTAACGTACTAAAATAAAACTACACAATCGATAATTCACAAATAGAGTTAGAAAAAAGGGGGTACCTACGTAAACTATACAAATTACAAACACAAAGTACCTACAAAAAACTTCGTATTGCTGTGGGACGACGACGTAAACAAACTCATGACATAGATCGATCATAACTAGAAGTGGCACTTCTTAGATTTATGTTTTTTTTTTTAATGGAATAGTTTAGTTTAACTAAAGCAAAGTAAGTGGGTATATTATGAACAATAATATTAAGTGTAAGGTACTGATAATTATTATTTAATAATTAGCAGGTTGGCAATAATTAGTAGGTAGGTAGTAAGTAGGAAGGTAAAAAATCGTAGGTACGTAACCTACGATTTTTTTATTTTATTTATTTTTTACTATGTGTACCAATACTATTTATTTATAACAAAAAAATTTAACCTTTTTTTAAAAGATGACATTGTTTTAGCATCCTTTATATCTCGTGGTAGTTGATTATTTTTGTCATCGACATTCTGAATTTTTCAAAGTATAATATTTAAACATTGATGAAAAAGATCAGTTTATGCATAATTAAGTGAAATACTCGGAAACTATTCCTATTATCTACATTTTTTTAAAAGACAATATAAAGTTGCTATGATTGGACCGGTCCAATGGTGGATCTCAAGTGGTCCATTGATGGGAACTAGGTACTCATAGAGAAGAAACCATGTAAAATCTTAACTAATAAGAATAGACAAAATTTAAAAACGCACATAGAATCACAATAAAGTTGTCTAATATTTCAAAGCAACGCTTGCAGTTAATCACAAATACAATGTTAGATACACCAACTTGTTCAATGTCAAAATTTTAGATTTTACCTTCCGAAAACAGACTCACATACATCACTAATCGCCTCGTCTTGCAACGTCGCTGAGACTAAAGTGGGGTGCATCTAAGTCGCTAAAGACTCGTTTCTATTGGTTTTGTTGTCGCTAGCTGTCATAATTTTGGAAATACATCGGTGGTCCAATAAAAGCGCTGGTCCAATGATGGCAACCTTCCCCTAGGTAATATAAAGTTTATTTCAGGCAACATAATAATAGTACAAATATGATGAAACTATTTTTTTATTCTTCCCGCTTGGGTATAAATGTGTATGTAGGTATTTACAAACAAAAAAGTATTTATGTAATAGTATATCAGTTCTCTGGTTCCCATAGTACAAGCTTTGCTTAGCTTGGTCATTGGGGCTAGATGACGCTGTGTGAAATGTCCAGCATTTCATTCTAATTCTAATGTAAAAAAAAAATACTTCGTGCATAGCGTTGTCGTACGTCGCAGTGGAACTGTGGCTTTAAGCTGATAGAGCCTTCAGATAATCTTGTTATAAATCACTGATATGACACGTAAATTGTTTTTTTATTAGACTTTACATCACATTTTTTTTGGTATTTCAAAATCAAGAAGCATTTTACTAAAAAGACTTACAGGCTTACCATAGAACGTGACATAAAGTTATTCCACCGAATAAATAAAGAATAACCATACATTTTGACAGTTTACACTCCGGAATAACTTTATGTCACGTTCTATGGTAAGCCTGGTAGCTTATAGATAATAATTATCATCCTTGTGTTAGGGGAACTAAATAACTTCTTTTTTGTTACCAAACACCCAGACCTGGAAAAATATTCGCAAAATCATACAAACACAGTTTTCCCATTTTTTGTTTACCAATACACCGCTATTTTATGACTAGCAAAAAAAATTTAAGGACAGTTGGAGCAGGAGCAGAAAATGATAATGGCATCACAAAGTTATCGAGGATTGTAGTCAACCAAAAACCGAACAAAATTTTGTGAAAACTGTACAAATAAGTACAAGAGACAACAATCGCGTAGGCTCTCATTCGAACTATGCTCTCGAATCATCCCCAGTCAGTTAAACCGCAGTATCAATGTCGGACTCGTCTCGTCTCCTTTTGAGGTTATAATTTTTTTTTTTTTTTTTTGAGTTTTAACTACATAAATGTGATCACTAACAGACACCGACACCATGTTTAAAAATTTTTTGGTAATTAAAAAATAGGGGAGTATATTTCGTTCTTATTACGGCTAGTAATAACCAACTGTCATCGATTATGAGTCTGAGTTAGATAACCTTTTCGCTGTTGCCCATCACATCGTATAACAATTTCCACATTCATTTCGATAAGAAAACTTCGCCTCGAATTAACTCGTCCGTGCATGAATGAGTTTTTTCTTCGGATAGAATTTTTGGTTTAGATATTAGATATTATGTCAAAGTAATACGAGTATAGGTACAGTCAGCGTCACCAATAGGAACCCCCCTATTATGGCCGTTTGTACAGCAGGGGGGTTACCAGTTGGTGACGCTGACTGTACCTACCGCTTCACTGAATATCGTCAATTAATTGACTATCAAAATATCTGAGATGAAAGTCGTCTACGAGCGCTTTTTTAATGGCCAAATGACACATATCAAGTAGGTAAATGGAGACAGCAAAATGAATAATTAAAGGCAACTGCAAGCTAGTGAATTTTTTGCTTGACACAAATAAAGATAAAAATTAAATCTGTCTTGTTGTTTCAGTTATGGACCCCTCTCAATATTATTCTGTTCAACCTAGTATGTTCGGACTTTTCGGTTTCGGTCCTTGGCAACCCGTTTACCCTGATCTCCGCGCTTTTCCACCGATGGATCTTCGGCCGTACAATGTGCGTCCTGTACGGGTTCTTTATGGCTTTGCTGGGTAAGTTCATTCATCTCACATATATGTAAGGCGCTGTCTCCACGAGCGAGAGAATCGCGACGATATTATCTTCGTGCCACGTATTTCTATACACTCTAGAAGCCGTCTCCACACGGCGATATTATTGCCGCGATGCGACGAGTGGCAACGAGCGCGCGTAACGTCGTTACATCGTCGCTAGCCCGTTGAGACTAGCAGCGGGCCCGCCGCGCGCTCGTGGCGCTCTCGCGACGAGCGCGCAGCGGGCGCGCTGTCAAACGCAACGTCATTTCAGCGTTGCCAGGACATTTCGACAAGGAAACGCGGCGATACCGTTACGAGTCGCCGCGGAAACGCTGCGATTCCGTTACGACTCGCGACGATACGCGGCGAGATTATCGCTCTTTCGTGGAGATTCTCCGACGATATGAGGGCGGACTCGTCGCGATTCTCTCGCTCGTGGAGACAGCGCCTAACTCACGTCATTTTAAGTATTTACCTCACATTTTAACTCTTTACATCTCAGTTGGTAGAGTGCTTTTCAGTTTTTACCAAAGATGGCGATGACATATTAGGTAGCTTGGATATCTAAGGGTGCTCGCACAGTCCAGCCGAACGTGGTGAACTGTCAATTCAATAGAGAAAATGCTGCTGACGTCAGAAGCGAGCCGCATTTTCTGACGTCATCAGCGATTCATAGAAAAATGACTGCAGTGCGTACGGCGCGGGCAGTGTGCGATCAGGTTAAAGGGACAGTTAGATTTACATCCACTTGTCAGATTGCAAGCCCATCGCCAGCTTTGAAAATATAGGTCTACCAACTGGTTTCCTTACGAAATTTTCCGTCACCGACTAGAACTTGGTTAAAGCGCATAATTATCAATAATTTTCTGTAAAAAACCATTTGTGACCGGGATTCGAACCAGCAACTCTTCACCACACCACTATACCTACCATTCTCCATTTTATGACATAACACAATCATTCTCGAATTATTGCTTACGCGATTTTTATGGAAATACTCGCCCTTTGTTTGTTAACTGTGTAATAAGTTATGGCCCCCACGTTTCCACGACAAAGTTATTTTTTGTTTTCTCTTTGATACATTTGCGAAGCTGCGTACGGACTGACGTATCCGGTACGCGTACACAGGAACGCCTAGTCCATACTTACATTTTGTCATTTTTAACATTGACAGAGGAGAGTTTTAATTTAATATTTGTACAGGGATAACATCCATCACAACGCTAACCGTGATCTCGTTCGAGAGGTACCTGATGGTCACCCGTCCGTTGAGCTCGCGCCACCTCAGCGCGCGTGGGGCCGTGCTGGCGATCGTCTTCATATGGAGCTACAGCCTGGCCCTGACCACGCCGCCGCTTATCGGATGGGGGAACTACGGCAACGAAGCCGCCAACATCAGGTATTATTTATTTAAAAGCCTGTTTCCCATTACGGACAAAGGCCTCCCTTCTCTACCTCGTGGAACATCAGGTATGATAAAGAAAAATATGACGACTATAACCACAAGACGCGGTAGACATCCTCTCACTCAGATCTTTTTGTATTTTGGATCCTGGTGGTATCTAAGGGGGTCAAGTTCCTATTTGTAAAAGGATTATAAAGTTCTTATATGCTCTATATTTTTTAAATTTAGGAACCGATCGTTTCGTATTTTCACGGCCAAACACAATTGTCGAATACTTTTCTTGATTACCCGAGAACGAATTTTGAGTCTACAAGATTACATTAATTATTTTCATAACTTCTCTGGAGAATGTCGTAAATAGGTTATCATTTTAATTGTAAAGTTTTATGAAGGCTTCGTTTTAACAAAAGCTTTTACAGCTTAATTATTCGAATCAAAAATTCCCTGAAAAGTTTGACAACTTGACTGAAAAGCTTTAAATTCTTAATCCAATTAGGTACATGACCGCAGTAAATGGTGCGTTTGAATCATACGAGTAACTAGCAGTTCACAGAAATACAAAGAGAGCTAGTTAAATGTAGTAAAGTTTGGCAAATGGGTGAACCAATTAGAACACCCAGTATCCCTGCAAGTTAGTATCAAGCCTTCCAGGCAGGACTCCGATCAGCTTGTTATGTGCTTGACTGAACTAATTTGATTGCGAATCATTGCGTAGAAGTCATGGTTAGATAGATAGATAGAAAATACTTTATTGTACACCACATGGACATTACAAAATACAAACAAAGATACAAGAAAACATTTAAAGCGAAGTACAATGGGCGGTCTTATCGCTGTGAGCTGTGTGCGATGGTTGTGCGTCAGCAAACATTTCAGAGGTACTACAGAATCTGGGTAGCCCTACCAATGCCCAAACAGGTAGAGTTATTAGTAGGAAACATAGTGCGCTGATGGATTATTGGGTATATGAGACCCATAAGCCGCTAGTAGTATTTCAGGATTGGCAGAAGAATTTAAACTAGGATGTTAGGGTGTCACCCTACCATCCTAGCTAATATTACTAAAGTTTCCTAACGCCTCCTAAATCAGAGCCTTCGGAGGGAACAGCAGACTTAAATGAAGAAGACCCCTCGCAGACTGCAGACTTTCTATCGGCCGATAGCTGAGACGGAACATACTTCGGCTCGTAATGAGTATGGAGAAGTAAGCCGAAGTATGTTCCGTCTCAACTATCGGCCGTTGGAAAGTCTGCAGTCTGCGAGGGGTCTAGGCTGCAGTTGAATAGACTAAAGAGACATTTGATTTTAGACGATTGGGAGTTTTATCGCGGTCGAAGAGATGCTTTTGCCCATATTATGTCATTATACTCTTCTCTATCAAGATCACAGTTGAACGTATTTAATTCGAAGTTTCATACTCTAACATAAACTAACCCAACCCACTCGCATGTCCATAATAAATGTTCATTCAGAAAACATAGTGTTGTGAAAGTTAGTTTGAACTCTAACAGCTTTATAATAAGTTAGGGATCAGCTTAGGTCTATGTTGTTAGGCTATAGAGTGATAAATGCGATGAACTAATGATACCCGGGTTGGGTTGAATGATAACGGTTTAAGTATCTGAAAGTTTTCGAATACCGTACAAGAACTTAGTGGTTTCTAACACCCATATCTTTGTCGTTATCTCGCTCTCGACTCAGCCTCCCCTCAACCTTCAAATGCATTTTAGTACGCTAGGTTGTAAAAAATACTACATAAGAAATTTCTATAGACTGAGATAAGCTGTCATCTTAAGTTTGGTCGCGACGTACCTTGAGGTGAAAGTTGAGTGGAGGATGAATCGAGATCGAGATCGAGACCAAAGATACGGGTGTAAGTCAAAGTCAAAATGAAATTATTATTCGGTGATCCCAGAGTCTACTGATATGACCACTGGGATCATAATGTAGGTAAGACATTTCGCACGCTTAATAAAAAACCGAAATAACTCAAAAAACACGAATTTTGGCAAATCGCATTTAAAGTTTTCATGACTCGACACCAACTTTAGTTTATGGAATATAAAAAAAACTATAACTGTTTCATTTAGTTTAATGAATTTAGAGCAAAGCCAATAGATAGTATTTTAATAATGCGTACTAAAAATATTGATATTACTTATAGTTTTTTCAATCCAGGGCGCTAAAAAAAATATTACTGACTTATTTCGTTTTATTATTAAAACTGATTTACTTTTACAAATTTATACACGGCATAAAATGAAATAATGCACTTTTCTTTAAAAAAATACTAAATAATTTGGCATCAAAATGAAATGCGCTTTTACTTTATTAAATTTTTGATAATTCCACCTCAGTATATATTAAAGTTACCTTTTACTATGAAAATCATTATAATTTAAAGGGTTTGTTTGTAAAATAAAATGCAATTGTAATTATTTTTCTGCAAAATGTATTAATGGTTTTGAACACATTAAGGTAAACAAATTCTTGTTTTATTGTGTAAACATTTTTAAGAAAAATTTCGGTAATCGGTTACATTTTCTGTCTCTTATTTCTCACATCTACCTCTTTAAAATAATTTTCTTCGTATTATTTCTCACATCTACCTCTTTAAAATAATTTTCTTCGTATTTGATGTTTTATACCAAAAGGTTTTATAAAAATGACTAAAGGGAACCCTAAACGGTTCCTCGTTTAGGGTTCCCATTAGTAATTTTTAGTTGTTTTATGTCGTAAAAATTTAAGTTTTGTCTGTTTGTTTTAGTATTGAAATTATATCCCCAATCATAGTGCAAGGTTTTAAGGTCCCTAAAGGAATCAAACGTTAACTCGTGGACAGTGGTCCCTGGTTTACTATTTTTTGGATTTTTGATAGGAGCTATGTATTGGTCCGGATTGTATATAGTACTTGATTTCAAGTTCTTCTCTCTTTATTAGGCTGTACGCTATCGGCTTCGTTTTGAGTATGCCCCACTTAAGAGTTTATGGGTTATACTGTTAATATTCAAATGATTTACAGCCTACATGTAAATCGTAGTTTTGTACAAAAAAAATTATTTTGTCCACAGCAGTTGTCGGAAAAAAAAAGCTTTGCGGGGATGATACCACTGAAGCCTTCAGTGGTATCATCCCCATAAAGCTTTTCGAGATAATCCCAAACACAAGTTCCGATGTCAATAGCACCTCGTTTTGCATCTGCTTCAGTCCAAAAATAACAGAGAACTATATCGTAAGCCTCCTTTATGTCATCTTGATTAGTTAGTTCAGTTTTCGTTAAGTTATAACTATTTCGTTTTGAGTTGTAAAAGTGTCACCTCGAGGGCATTGTAACACTGCCTCTTAAGTCATACATTGAAACAACATGGTACATTCGTCTACTTTTTTCCGATCTTCCAATTTTTTCCAAGTTCCTTCTCTTTCAAATGCATTTGATACTTCTTTTCTTTGGTCATCGTTAGAGTTGGTCTGGGCTACACATACACCATATTGATCTTTCTTCGGTTGGAAGAAACTCAAATAGAATTCGCTGGTAAAAACTCTATGATATGCAATGCAGTTGCCAGTTTCTTTATTCTTCTTAACTTGTTCTTCTACAAAGTCTTCATACAAGTCTTTGATCGTTTTTCTACCGTCGATATATTGCAAAGTTGTAGTGGCTCTAACATAATGAGATTCTAATCGAGGAATCGAATGTACCTATGTTTTCGTATGTCTTCAAGTAACTGCAGACTAAGTCTTATAAGTTTTCCGTGTTTTCGTTCTCGTTAAAGCCAGAACTGTTGGAACAATATTGATTTTCTCTGTGCATTTCAGTCGACATTTATTTTATTGATACAGGGTTCTTTTAGACAGCGAGCTGCCATAGTTTTGCATGTCTTGGACATAGTCACATACGATTTTCCTGAATTTCTGAATCGCTTCCAGGTTCTACTTCCAGGTTTTGGGATCTCGAATCATCTTGTTTTTAACCGACTTCATTTTATTTAGTTATCATAATAAAAGGTTGACATGCCCCTGAAGCTAAAGGGAAAAGTCTACAAAACGGTCATCAGACCTGTCGTGCTGTATGGATCTGAGTGCTGGGCTACGAAAGCGACAGATGAGAGAAGAGTGCATGCGACAGAGATGCGAATGCTGAGATGGATGTGTGGAGTGACGCGATGGATAAGGTGAGGAATGAATATATTCGGGGAAGTCTGAAAGTAGCGCCAGAAACTGATAAGTTGAGGTTAGCGTGGTATGGGCATGTAATGCGGAGGGATGAAAGTCATGTACCTAACTAAAAGGGTGATGGAAATGAATGTGGATGGACATATACATCCACATCCATCTTTTAGGTCTACCTCTACTCACATGAGTAGAGGTAGACCTAAGAAAAGATGGATGGATTGTATGAAAGAAGGGGATCCTGTCGATTTACATAATGTTAATTGTCCTAATATAAATACACATAACATACTAGTCCTAAAATACTGTAGTCATACTGTTAAATTTCCATAGACTTAAACTGACATACATATATTTTGTCCTAATATATTAAAGACATACCATTATATTTACATATTCGTCTCAACTCCTAATATATGTTATCATAATAGTTATTATTACTATTGTTAAGTTGCATAAACTATTTTGTCCTATTTTTGATCGTCCTAATGTTTATTTATCCTAATAAATACTATTTATAGTTATATAAAGTTATATTATATAGTATATAAAGTTGAGTTATTTTGTTATAATTGTATCATTTAATATAGTTTAATATTGCTATATTGTGCAGTTTATATAATTATTATAAATATAACTGAAATATTACATAAAATTATAATTGCTCTAAATAGGAACTTTCTGTAAATTTATCGTGTTGCCATAACAGGCTAACAGACCTGTAGAATAGGTTGCGAGGAGCGTAGCGACGAGCATGGTTTCAATAGGGACCAAACTATGCACGAGCCGAGCGAAGCGTGCCGCGGTAGCGGCCGGCGAGTGCCAGAACCGACTTGTTTCTCTTAAACCTTATTATATTAAACTTGTTATAGGTAGAAAAAAGTCTAGTATTTTATTTATACAATCGTTTTTTCGGTTATAGCTGCTGAAGTTATAGCAAACGCAATTAGTAAAAGTGGGTTTATTGGAAAACATAGCGAACCCGAAGTTATGTTAGTTAATTTATTAAACCTTACAAAGTTGACATAGTTAGGAATCTATTTGGGTATATATGGTATTTTTTTAGGATTTAATGCTATTATGATTTCAATTGTTATTATGTTTGATTATTAGGAGTAATATTGTTAGGGCTTATAACTTTAGGAGTAAATATTGTTAGGGCTTATAACTTTAGGATTACCGTATGTTAGGAGATGTGATTTTATGACTATTTAATGTTATGTTCACCTAATACTATGACTATTGTTAATTAGGTGTAGTATTGTTATGTCGAGTAATCATTAGGACAATTTAATATTAGTACCAAATACAGTATGGGAATTAAAAATAGGATAAGAGACGTTATGTGAATCATTAGGGACCCATGAAAGAAGATATGGAAAAGAAAAGAGTTGATACAGAGATGACTAGTGATAGGGGAGAGACTGGAAGAGGAGAACATGTTGTGCCGACCCCGCATGAGCGGGATAAGGGCAGGCCAATGATGATGAATAAAAGGTTGACATAAACAATTTGTAGTAATAGCATTAAGTAAACCACTAATTGGTCGCGAAAGAACAAGCGTAAAATTAGTTCTAAGACTATTCTAAGTGGTCCCAGCGATCCCACTGAATAAATGCTTTTTGACTTTGACCTTGACTAAGGTTTATAAAAAAAATACTTTAATCGACTATTATCTTGCGACCTCTTTGTTGTATTTCAGTATCAGAGTCAGAGCTTGAGGTGTCTGTGCTTGATGGCACTATTAAGGTTATGGTTTTATGGGCAGCAGCGTTAGCAAATTTATCTCCAAAGTTAAATGATGGATCTTGAACGTCGTCATCAATATCGCTTTTATCGGTGTAAATTGAGGAAGTAACTATTGCAGAACTGACAGCAACACGACGTCTTCGGGCTCTTACAATACTTTGACTATCAAGCTCTGGGGTATTCTCGATAGCATCCTCATTTTCTGAATTGGCAATCGGAGCATCTACATAAAACAACGCCTCTTTGCAGTAGGGGTAGACAGATTTCTATTTATCTCATTTTATAACAACGTAGATAGGTACTTATTAACAGGTTAACTGTCTGGGCTCCAGAGTAGGAATGGTATATAAGTCCAGTAATGTTTTTATTAAAAGTCGGTATATTTGGAGTTCAAATGTATATATATGTTGATATATAATATTTATAATCTACCGAAACTATTTTTTTTAACACAGACCACATATGGTCTGTGGACTCGTAGCAATTTCTGGATAAGAAAGATGGTACATTACAAAGGCGAAGGTGTACAGGTTGTTACGAGCAACATAAGATTGACAGGCTATACAGCACAGGCGGCCACAAATAAGGCGAAAAGAGTTTCGCAAATATGCAATATTTGCATGAAACCTTATTGTTTGCAATGTTTTCAAAAAGTTCATGTATAAGTTTTGTTCTATATAATACATTTTTTTTATCATTTCCCGTATTTTTGTTACTTACTTACCCATCGTTTAGCTAGTTCTAAGTATTGAAACAATAAAAACTCAAAATAATTATAAAAAGACCAAAGAAAATATTAAATTTTTGGCACTTTTTATTTCATACTCTCAAAAAAAAATTATGGATTATTTGCCTATGTCCCATCACTTTTTATAATGCCTATGATATGTCCTGCCAAGTCCGCATCAATAAGGAGACTTTTTCCTTACGTCCGTAGTGTCAGATGGTTTAGAAATTGTATGGGCGAACAGACCACATACGGTCTGTGGACTGGTATGGAAGAGGCTCTACAGACCATATGTGGTCTGTGGACAGTTAACCTGTTAAGTAAGTAGTATATTTACCTCCAATGGAGTACTTATTTCGTAGGAATAATTTTCATGTCCTGGTTTTGTAATGCAGAAGCGTCATTGACCAGACCCAAAATTCTTAAACTTCTCCAAGACATTTTTTGAAACAATTCAAAAACTCGCTTGAAATCAGTTAACTAGTTAATTTTAAAAAGACATAACGAAAAAAGTTTCAAGTTAATCAAATAACATTTTAAACCTAAAACGTAATAAAACAAGATTGTAACGCCGTAGTATTATTGAATTTAATCATAAACTGATTTAAATACGAAAGCGCACAAAATGATTCCTATTTTTTAAAAGTAAATAGAAACAAAGGTATAACTTTGGAATCGATTAACAGGAGTTGAGGGTTAAATAGGTTTAAAACCGGTTGGGGTATGCTTCTTAATTACTTACAAGACACTAATAACTTCAGGCAATGCATGTTTTCGAAAAAATAATAAAAAATATTTCGTACAGAATTCGTATCATTTATCAAAGAGGGGCGGAATATAACCTAACCACAGACTAATAACCCATGCATCATAAAAAAACAAACATTTTAATTTACTTTAACTTTATTAGAGCAAGGGATTTCTGGCGCTTCGGCGGCCGCTGCCGCGGTACGCTCGCTTTGCTCGCTCGCCTCGCGCATTGATGGTCACTATCCAAACCTAACCTAACCAACTGACAAAACCAACTGACTACAAACTTTCGTAAGTACGTAAAAATAGTACGATAAAACTGACATATTTTTTACGTTCCGTTTCCATCAATTTAAAGAAAAGCGGAATGAGCGCCAAAAATGAGTACCTACAATGACACTGACATATTTTTTACGTTCCGTTTGCATCAATCTTTCACGAAATTCTATACCACAGACAATTTAAAAGACAGATTTAGTTGTCAAATTATCCATTCTAGCGTTGAATTTAGCTTGTAGTCTGATTTCAGGTTATAAATATTTTTTATTATATTTTCGAAAACATGCATTGCCTGAAGTTATTAGTGTCTTGTAAGTAATTAAGAAGCATACCCCAACCGGTTTTAAACCTATTTAACCCTCAACTCCTGTTAATCGATTCCAAAGCCAAGCCAACATATCAATTTACTACTCCCAACTCCATAAAACTTTTAATAATAAAATGAAATAAAACGAAATATTGATATGTTCCAGTGTCAATATTTAAATATAAAGTGAAATAAGTCTAAAACAGGTATATTTACTATTAAAAAACTACGATTCAACTCATTTACCTTTTCTAATAAAGTAAATCATTTGTTTATAATCTGCAAGTACAACAGTATTTCTCTCGTTGCCGCTGACGCATATCTGATTAATGTCACTTTACGAGTATCAACTTGTTTGTCGCTTTTGTAAAAAAGAGACGGGTAGTCTTTTATTTCACGTCACCGGCTGATTTTGAAGCCGCTGTCGAGCCTATACCATTCTTCGCCATGTACTTAGTGCGTTTTATTAGAAAAAGTGAGAAAACTCATTTTTTGAGTTATTCCGGTTTATTATTAAGCGTGCGATTTGTATGAGCTAGGCGACTTTCTTACGCGACCAATATTGTGAAGAACCAAGCAGCAAATACTACGATCAACGGATCTTCGCATTCGTGAAGCTAGTCGTTTCGATGCTTAATAGACAATTTTGTATGAAAAAGCGACTACGCATCCAAACGGCTATCTTCACGAATGCCTAGGCCGAAATGTATGGTTTGGAGTTTAGCTTTTCTATTATCTAAATGCAATAGCTAGCTGCTGCCCCAGCTTTTATAGTACTTACTATTTGATTTTTAACCGAATTCAAAATAAGGAGAAGGTTCTATGTCCGGCTGTATGTATGTATATTTTTTTATGTAGGTATGTTCACCGATATCTCCGTTATTTCTTTTATTTTTATTTTTAGTCCACATTGTCCCACTGCAGGGCAAAGGCCTCCCTCCTCATTTTCCAGGCTTTTCTGTCTTTAGCTATAGTTGGCCGGTCTGGTAAATGCACATCCAAATCGTCCCGCCATCTCCGTGGTGGTCTGCCGCGCGGACGTCTTCCGTTGGGCACCCATTCAGTAACGGTTTTTGCACATAAGTCGTCAGACATGCGGCAGACATGCCACGTATTCTATATTGAAAAAAAATCTTCATTTGTTTTAGTGTACCTACCTAAATATCCCTCAGTTTTTAGCCTCTACTTTCATTATGCTTGATAGCACTTGACATGTCAGATAGACACTCCAGTTTTATATATTTTTGTATTTCTCGCTCGGGAAATAAACACGTCAGAAGACATTTAATTCCCTAGATCTGTATGTTTTGAGCTTGTGAATGCATTCCCGACCGACGTTGAAGGACGTACGGATTATTACGCATTAGTGGAATAAAATATCTGTTTTATTCCGCCGACTGAAATACGAGGGAATAGTGAGGGACAATGATTCGTAGATGTCATGATAACCTCTGTAGCGCAGTAGGCGAAGGTCCGCTTGCGACGCAGAAGATTGCGGGTTCGATCCCCGCCGCGGGACAAATGTTTGTATGATATACAAGTATTTGTCTCGGGTCTGTGTATTTTCTATGAATAATGTATTTACAATACAAACTAAATGTCTATACATAATTATTGAAATAATACTCGAGACTTGAAAATAGATCAGTATATTAATTAATTACTTAAATTATTACAGACACAATGTTCGTTCAATGAACCCGGTAAGAACAGAGAGAGCTAGAACGAGATGCAAGATAAAGTAGATACAATGGTTGCGTTCCTAATTTTCAACAATAATAAAAAAATAAATAAATAATGCTGGACTTTTTCACATAGCATCATCTAGCCCCAATGTAAATAGAGCTTGTGTTATGGGTACTAAGATGACTGATATACTACTTATATACTTTTTGTTTGTAAATACATACATATTATACATAGAAACACCCAGACCCGAGACAAATATTTGTAGATCATACAAACATTGGTCCCGCCGCGGGGTGGAGGGGAGGTAGTAATCGGTCATGTAGCACCCATAACACAAGCTCTGCTTACTTTGTGGCTATGATGCTGTAGGAAAAGTCCAGCTTTATTTATTTATGACATGATAGACGAGCGCAGTTTTTCATCTATAAAAAGTCATACATTTCTACAAAAAATTATATTAATACAGGCAAGTAGTAGTCATGTGGTTACCAACACAAACTGTGCTTGCTTTGGGATCAGATGACGCTGTGTGAACAGCCCAGTAATATTTATTATTAAGATAATATAAATTCAAAGGATGAAGGTTGACATGAGAGAAAGGAGTGTGTTAGGATGACGGCTGATAGAGGAGAATGGAAGAAGAACACATGTTGTGCCGACCACACATAATGTGTGAAAAGGGCAGGGAGATGATAATATAAATCCAAAGTTTCATGTTCCCAAATAAACATGCGGTGAATTTGTCAATTTTGTTGAGTGGCAAGACCAATTTCGCCACACAGCCCTCTCAAGGGTCAATATGATCTTTAATTTACAAACATTATGAAGGATAACGAATAATTTTATTCATTTATTCATGTTTACTTTGTAAATTATGAGGTACAAATTGAGGGATCATAGATTCATGAGTTCATGAAATTGTTGACTTGTAAATAATTATAATTACGTACCTACTTATTAAAAACTGAAAAGAAAATCGACTACAATAATAAGAAAGAATTCAAAATCTGTCTCTTCTATTTTAATAATGTCTATAATTAATTTTTTATTGATTGCCTTACTTGCTTCTGCGTGCGGCTTCGCTCGCGTAGTACCAATATTTGAATAGGCTCTATGCTATTCTTCTTTCTTCATCTTCTACATCTAAAAAAAAATCTAGGGATAAATGTTTGTAAGATCTGCAAATATTTATCTTGGTCTGGGTGTTTCAGTCTATGTATAATATGTATGTATTTACTAACAAAAAGTATATAAGTATATCAGTTATCTGGTTCCTATATTACAAGGTTTGGGGCTAGATGATGCTGTGTGAAATATCCAGCATTATTTATATTTATATATTATCTATTCCAAGGTTTATCCAAATCGGTTCACTGGTTTAGGCGTGATTGAAACACAAATATACGAACTAACTCACAAACTTTCAGCTTTATTATATTAAAAGGGTTGTAAAAAAATATGGATTTTAAGAGTCTGAAATATTACAATATCTAAAATTACAAGGGTGGATAAGGTTTTTAATTTTTTCAGGTTTTTTATTTTTTTACAAGTTCATTTCTCTCCTTACAAAAATTGCAATCCAAAATACTTCTCAAATCAGCCTATTTTTTGGGGAGTTCCGTGGAAAAGCTCATGACTTCATCATCAGATCAGCTCGCTGTCACCTTATTTTTGCACTGTCACCGAGGACTCGTATGTGTACCAAAATTCAGCTCAATCAGAAGCCGGGAAGTGGGTCAAATTAAGCTTGCAAGATTTGACCCGGACGAACATTCAAACATACAAACATTGCAAGTTAAAAAAAAGCTGTTAAAAAAACCGACTTCAATGTTCGACTCAACAAGTGAGGATGAGGTTCCTTTTTTAATTTTGCGGGATAATCCGAGAGAATGTCTACGGTGTTCTATTTTTGGAGATAGCCCTACAAGAAAGAGGCGTGATTGTATTTCGCTACATAATATGTATATTTTTTAACTTGCTTCTTTGTTGCAGCTGCTCCGTGAACTGGCACGAACAGTCCATGAATACCCTGACGTACATAATGTTCCTGTTCGCGATGGGACAAATTGTTCCGTTGTCCATCATCACGTTCAGCTACGTCAACATCATCAGAACACTAAAGCAGGTAAAACATTCAACAAAAGGATGTCGCGCGTTGCGTTGGGCGACGCGGCTCGCACTGAATTTAAACATATGGCGTTGTAGAGTGGCGTTTACGATAAAACGCGAAACACCACAAGCAACGCGTGCGGTGTCATAAATGAGGAATTAAAATAATTACCTACAGGTATGCGTTTGTGTGGGGACAACAGCATTTAACGCAGACGAAGTCACGGGAAACAAATTAGTTAAAAGGTCATGTGCCCAAACTAAAAAAATCCACTTGCTACGATCCTGGCATAAATATTTTGCCTCATTCCCTCTCATTATGCGCCCAGTGCAAAACTTTTCTCGAGTTTAACATTTTGAAAGGCCGCAGTCACCAGTTGGTTCTAGGAAAATTAACTCGATTTATATAGACACAAATATTGCTTATTCAGCAGCTGCCCTGCAGCTACGGGAGCCACACTCGCATATCAACTGAGCGCTTCCGTGCTTTGAATAATAAATAAAATAAAATCATTTATTTCAGGCAACATTAGTTAAAAGTACAAGATGTTAAATGCTTAAAACTACGGCCCATATTATAAAATAGAAGTACCTATACCTTAGTCTAATGCCGGCCACTCACGATCCAGTCTACCGTCCAGTTTCCAGCGCTGCAAACTTCATCAAGTCGGCAGAACGAAGTTCGTTTTCGCTTGTCATGCACACCCATACTAATACTCCGTCAAGTTTACTGGACGCCGCATCCAGTCCACTGCATTCTGGACGGTAAACTTGATCGTGGGTGGCCGGCATAACATACATAAAATAAACTTATTTACTAGCACGTAGTGTCGGCGACGTGTGACACACCAGCGACCGGTAATCGTCCGCGAAAACGCCGGAACAGCACATTCTTCGGCCAGAATTCTTCGTTAGTGAATGTCGAAATCTTTTCAGTTGGAATGCGCACCACAAATGATTTAAAATCACTATGGACTCCAACTGCTCGACCCTCACCAAGGTGTTGGTCTTCGTCTTCACATATTCCACGTTTTCCTCCACCTTCGTGGTATAGTGAAGCCTGGACACGTAGAGCAACGTCGTAGGCACGGCCGGGCGCAACAAGTAGTTAGGTCCAGTCGGCGCGACGCGACGCCCCGCGCCGGTTTCGGCTGGGCTTCCTTTTCCTCCGCACTATCTCAGTGAACCCCTAATCGTCGCATGGCCTTCTCTCACAAGAAGCCGGTACGGGCGGAGCGACTTACTTTGGAGGACAAGTTAAAATGTCAATACCCGATACGACTTCATATCCATCCATCGCCATCGCGTTAGTGTGAGCGTGGATTAGCGAACTTTGATGTTTATACTTATTTCTTTGTGATCTTTATGATTGTAAAACATAATTTAGACGAATGTGAGTGCCTACTCAAACCTAATATGGTTTTCAGGCACAATATCAATATAAATTATGTAGTCTGTATACTGAATAAATAAATTAAAAAAAAAAAATATCGGCGGCCATGACGAAGCCAAAAACGAGTTGGCAACAACTTTCATCATCATCATCATCATCATCAGCCTATATCAGTCCACTGCTGGACATAGGCCTCCCCTAATGAGCGCCATTGCGCCCTGTCCTCAGCACGACGCATCCAGCTTCTGCCAGCAACCTTTCGCAGATCGTCACTCCACCTGGCCGGAGGGCGTCCTACACTACGTTTGCCGAGTCACGGTCTCCACTCAAGAACTCATTTACCCCAACGGTTATCGGTTCTTCGGCAGATATGGCCAGCCCACTGCCACTTCAGCTTGCTAATTCTCTGAGCTATGTCGACAACTTTGGAACGAACTACGGAAATTTGTTATTTATTTTCTTATCTTATACAAAGCTCCTTACATACAAGTATACAATTATAAACATGTTTAAGCCGGGGGGGCTGCTGCGACTAAAAATATCAAAACATATTATTTTCCGTCTGCCTCGGATAACATTTTTGCTTGCAAAACAGTTAGGCCACGCCCATATTTTGTTAGATGTTTGATTTTAGGTGTAGAAAACATAAAAACAGTGCCGCAGGATACCCGGCTTTACTTTACATAAGGTATGGAAACCTATTTCTCCTCTATTTGCGCACGTGAAATGTGTGTAGGCAACCTCTAGCTATCTCGACGACTGTCTGAACATAAGGTCGGTTCCTTATACTCATAGAAAAACCCACTCATGAATAATTTCGATAGTTTTGTACGCAAGTATACCTACTGAATTAACTGCCAATGCTTGAGGCCGTTTTGTTTTGGAGCCTTGTGGAGTACATATGGTAAAAAGAAAAGTGGGTATTAGCTGTTGGTGTCCCATAACTGGGCAAAGGTCTCATCCTGTCTTTATATTGCTCAAAAATTGTATATAATCTGTACAAAGACGCACAAAACGGTCCAATTTACCGTAAAGTACCAGGAAATCTTGATGAAAAATTAAATAAAGAATTCCCGAGTTGGTTTTCTTCCTGAGACATTAATATTGATGCAAAGTTGAAAATTAAATTAAAGTGGTTTTCACTGATAAGCTGATACATTCGTTGGTCAAATTTGGTAAATTTATGTAATGTAATACCCTACGTAGAAAGTACTACTTGCTTGCTTCACTTCGCGGTGTTACCCGCGGTCCCTTGGAAAGACTTCACTTCTCCGGGATAAAAAGTTGAATATCATTCCAGATCATAATCTATCTCTGAGCTAAATTTCTTCCAAATCTGTTCAGCAGTTTTGGCATGATAGTGTTAGAAATATCCATACATCCTCACAGACTTTCGCATGAATAATATTACGAGTAGTAGGAAGTAGGTAGTTTCTGAAAAAACATGCCAAAGAAGTTTATAATGATGATAATGATAGCCTTTTATTTCAAATTGGAAATCCTTTGTACTTAAGAGATTTAAATCTCTTAAGATTTAAATATCTTGTACATGGTTTTCTTACTGTATCTGTTAGTATAGTATCTTGTAGCTAATTTTTAATCCTATTGTTAATATTTATTGGGAGAAATGGATCCCCGTGTGGGTAAAGGCCTCCTCCATCTTCAGCCATCACTCTTCGTCGGCTCCTGCATCCATGCAGGCGTTTTCAGATATGTTATACATGTTACCTAACCTTTTTTATAAGTCAATCAACTGTAAAATCTGTAGCCTCATTTCATCGGCACGATACAAGCTTGTTTATTTAGGGCACCCAACAAAGAAATCATATAGAATGCTTATAACTTAGGTAATATGTATCTTAGAACAATATGTTTCTTTAATTGTAGGACACCACAGCATGCCAAAAATTATCAACAGAGGCTTGGCCTAGTGTGGGGTTCATTGTAAATTGTTCCTATATTATAGTTATGTGTCTCTGTGGCGCAGTGGGTGAAAGCCCGCTTGAGACGCAGATGATTGCGGGCTCGATCCCCGCCGCGGGATAAATGTTTGTATGATCTGCAAATATTTATCTCGGGTCTGGGTGTTTCTATGTACCTATAGTATTTACAAACAAAAAGTATATAAGCAGTATATCAGTTATCTGGTTCCCATAGTACAAGCTATGCTTAGTTTGGGGCTAGATGATGCTGTGTGAAATGTCCAGCATTATTCATTTATTTATTATCTAATTTCCTCTTTCTATTAAGGCTTAGCGTAGCAAAATGACTAGTGAATATGCAAAATAAAATCTCTACTTCTCCCACATATTAAACCCACAACTGTGCCCACAATTTGCTTTGAAATAAGACCGTATTTGAGTCCAGAAATAAATCATTCAATATCCATATAAAAGTCTAATACTCTGACATGTTTGCGAAGGATGGATGTGTACCTTTTAAAACCAATTAAAATTCAATTACCTAATCGATTTCGCCCAAACCTACCGATAAAAACCCCGGGTTTTATTTTATGAAACAAACAAATCCCTTTTTATCATACGTTCGGCAAGGACTTCTCGAATTGAATTTTTATCAACATTTTTGGATGTTTATCAGGCGTTTGTGTGCAAAAAAATAACCATCTACCGACAAGGAAACTATGTATAATAGGTATATTATTTTGTCGCTCAACTTGCTAACTACAGAATTTAGACGCTTTTGATTTTATCGCGATACCAAGTATAAGAAAAACGATTTTTCCTTAAATATCTGATGTATGGATATCCCGTATCAATAAACAAAATAATGCGATGCTTGCTTTGAAAACTCGCAGAGTTCATGAACAGAGGATGTTATCAGCTATTTAGCTGATTGTATTTACTTAGTTTATAATTTATTATGGCACACAAAACAGAACACAATCACAGTTAAGCAATATAAAAGCAATACAAATCAAAGAACTAGATTATATCCCAAAACATGGGAACACAGCATAAACTAAATACAAAACCGTTTAATAGAGACTGGCCGTAAGTCAAAGTTAAGTCTATTTCGTCTTGACTACCCTATGAAGTACCTAGCTACGACTTTAAGTTGGTAATAGTTCTGAAAGTAAACCTCAGAAGTTGAAGCTGTGTTACAGTGTACCAGTAACACTTGCTCAAAGGCAAAATGGGTGTAATAACAGATATTAAGATTCCCTAGAATGAACCTTAGCACAATTTTTTAGAATATAGTACGAGAAGCTACAAAATTATCAGCTAAGTACAGTGAAGATCTCCTAACAAAACCTATGTGCAGTGGATTCATAAGTGCCTTCCCCCTTATCTGAAAAGAAAATTGAGTTTTTCTAAAGATCACGGTGAATTTACACGCTACGATTTTTCGTACGCTTTGCGAAGCCCCGCCTATTGAACGTGCCGACGAGCGTTGCGCATCGCATCGTGTAAATACAAATTAGCGCTAATCTACTGACATTTGGGATATAGTAGTAAGCTTGTTTTATTTAGATTTCTATCAAAAAAACTGGTGCTAACAAGGCCATCGTGGTAGCGATAACATAATTTATCTTTTGTGGCCCAGACCATTGTTACAAGGCGCCAATAATTATTTATTTAAGATCTAGAGAACTTTGTAAAGGACGAAGAGAGCTTGCTCGACCTAGTTCAGACAAAGTAGTGTTTTCGTCTCCATACTGGCATTTTCACTTTCATTCCAACTTGATGGGTGAAAAGTAGAATATACGTCTCTGGAATAAAGATGTCTTAGTTTTGGGCTAGCTTGAATCCGTTTCTATCTCAGAATTTTAGTTATAACTCTAAACTCCCTCGCTTGTTTCACTCTAAAATAATTCAATGCGCTCGTGATTCGGGACATTTCTTACACCCTTGCTTATTATCTACTACAATTTCTCATTAAAATATTTTATATAATAAAACAATTAATTAAAGTCACTGATTTGCACAGACCTTAAAAGGAAACCAGAGCTTAAATAATTGAAGCGCTGTTGTAACAAAGCATTAATTAGTGTAACTGACTGTGTACGAGTATAATGCCTCGGTGCTCGCTCAAATGTACTTGGCTTGGTTTAAGCGTCTATTCAAAAGCTGTCGCTTCCATTCCTCATTGTGGACGAAGCCTTAGAACAAAATGGCTGGTCTAATACGAGTAGAGCTAAGTTTCGCACGCTTTTTGATTGCCTAGCCTGCCCTAATGCTGATAAACCCACGTGGAATACAAAGAACTTGGAATACGTGAGTGCTTAAAATATACGGCAAACCTAGTAAAAAGGATATTTTGGACTTCTTAAGTCATTCTTTGTACGAGTTATGCGGCTGTTACACAAAGAGTTTCTCGCATGCGAGTGGCGATTTCTTCGGTAATAATATGCTCGCCTAGTGTAAACAAATGCTTCGAGCCTTGCCTCTCGAATACGATTCTCGCTATCTAAGTTTTCCACTAAAACTTTACACAGCCTTTTTTACGAGTTTCTGTCAAAATGTAAACAACCGCAGGCGAGACTCGAATGGCTTGCTGAGGGATAATCGCATAAGATTTTTCGCCGCTCGTGTGCGAGAAACTCTTCATGTATAGCAGCCGCTTTAGAGTCAACTCTGATGACAGAGTTCTCCAAAAATACGTGAGTTGTGTGGCCCAGGACACAGTTCTCTTTTCGACCTTTGCCCAGCAGCGGGACAATATACGTTAAAAAAAATATACAGGGTGTAAAAAAACAACTACCGAAACTCAGTTTTCGGTAGTTGTTTTTTACAATTTTTTACAAGGGTTGCAATCAGACCATGATTCTAAACATAATACCTAAGCAAAAAAAAAATTGACTTAGCGTCGTCACTTTATGTTATTTTCGGTTATTTACTAGTACAACATAATAAGACCATACCTATCTGATAATTTCATTTATAAAAGAAAAAAACAGTTAAAACTCAAAATCCAGCATTATACGTAAAACACCGCGCCCAGAACATACGCAAACAGCAATCTTCAAACGCTATTTTCTCCGGATATAATGATTGTTTCGGAAAATCCTTTTGGATTTGGTTGTGTGTTGGGATGCTGTATCTACCCCTTTCGGCTTCGGTAGTTGTCTTTTTACACCCTGTATACTTCAATTTGAATTTAATGAGTTGGTTTTGTCGGCAGAACTCCCAGCGTCTGGGGCGGGTCAGCCGCGCCGAAGCTCGCGCCACCACGATGGTGTTCACCATGATCGTCGCGTTCACGGTCGCCTGGACACCGTACTCGTTGTTCGCTCTGCTGGAGCAATTCGCTACAGAAGGCATTGTAAGTTATTCTAATCACAAAGAGCATCATCATCATCAGCCTATAGCAGTCCACTGCTGGACATAGGCCTCCCCTAATGAACTGACACGGAAGAATTTCAGTCGAAGCGATATCGTATCTCTCTGCTGGTCATATTGATGCAATCATTTCCAAAGCTTCCAGGGCCTTAGGGTTTGTTATGAGGAGCTCAGCTAACTTTAATAGAGCCAAAACGTTTAAGATTTTTTATTGTACTTTTGTTCGTAGTATACTTGCGTATGCATCACAAATATGGAATCCTCAATATGATGTCTATATCAGTAGGCTGGAACGTATCCAAATTAAATTTCTGAAAATATCTATGTTTTTGCTTAAGAATTCCGTACTCATCTTATGACTATCTTACCCTTTGTAAAAAAAATCACTTTATTCCTCTTATTAATAGGCGCCAAATTGCCGATTTCAATATCATCAATAGCCCTGATTTGCTTGGTAAAGTAGTTTTGAATGTTCCACCTAGACTTCTAAGATCGAATCCCCCTATTTACATTCCTTTAGTTAGTACAAACTACAGGCAAAACTCATTTATGGTGCGGGTGAGCAATGACTTCAATGAGTTGTGTAAGCGTTTGGATCTTGATCTATTCTGTACGAGTGTTAACTCGGCTAGGCAGCAGTTGAGCAGAGACTTTTTTGGCGTTGGTGATGTTTTAGATTAGTAGTTTGTGTTAGTTACTTTTCTGTTTTTGACGTGACAACGTCTTATAATTCGATAGAGCCGGCTGCACGCACGAAAAAATGCGGCGTTACCTCGCTCTGAGGCGTTCCATGTAAGGCTTGAAGTGCAAGCGAGAGCGCGGAACTAGCGACAAAGAAGCACAAACGTTGTCACGTTCAACTATCGTTAGTAAACCGACTTTACAGACAACCAATTTTTTTTAGTTTACAAAATGTATCGTTACTTAGTTGTTTTTGTTAGCGTCCACGACTTTACTGTATCCTAAATTGTTTCATATAACGTGAAAACCTGTTATTGGCTTTCTGCTTCTATCTAAGTGATCTATCTATTAGTTATTGTAGCTGTTGGTTTTCCTATAAATAAATAATATAAATAAATAAGTGCGATCGTGTAAAAGCTGTTTTTAATAGGCCTTTATTTAAGCCAAATAAGCTCGAATAAGTATGTCAGTCAAGTGTACGAAAGGAGCCTCTTTGTAAAACCTGCAATAAAATGATTACTAAACTCCATTCACCACAATTGGAACTACTTAGTCCCAAAACAACCAGTCACAAGACAAAGACATCTAGTACACACTAGTGCCGTTATTAATAAGCGTCGTGTAAAGTTACGCCAGGTATAAACTCCAAAATTTTTATGGTTACTCCTAAGTTACACCGAGCGTAACTTGACGTTTTTTAAACGCGCGCTTCAAATCGCCTGACGTGTACCTACTAGGTCAAAACCAAGAAGTCATTTCAGCAGCTGACGTATCCAAAATTACCTTGAATTTAATGTGTACCAGCCTCAAATAATTTCCGTCCACAATAGCGTTTGGAGCGTTAATTGATTGTACACAAAGCACTCTACCCATCCCGCAAGGAACTCCAATTAGAAGGGCCCGAGTCCCTTTTGTACATAAGACTGAACGACAACAATTCCGGGTTGAGATTTCAGGGTGTAATGTTTTAATTTCCCTTTAGAGAAAAATATTGATGTGATTTATTATAATACTGTAGGTAGTAAAAGAAGGAAGCTAAGCTAGCAGCTTTCTAGCAGAATAACATGAATGTAACCTCGTTAAATACTTGTACCTACCACAAAAGCAAAATAAACTTTTACTTTACTTTACTTTTTATCTTCAGTCGTTCGGATTGTCGCCAGAAAATGCTTATTGTTTTACTACATAAACAGATTTGGAAGCATTTTGTCGTCTATCATTATTCGAAGTTCGAAAATGAAAATATGAGTTTCGGCTATCTTGCTGTTGCTAGTCGAAAATGGCTTTTCTGTTTTAGTAGATAAATTCTGAAATTGTGTTTCACAGGTGTCACCTGGTGCCGGAGTTATTCCAGCTCTAGTAGCAAAAAGCTCAATATGTTACGACCCTCTGATCTACGTGGGCATGAACACTCAGGTTTGTTTTAGCACATGTTATTATTACGACTTTAAAACAGTTTTCGATAACATGGAAACTTTAAAGATAGGTAAATATTATTTCAAACAATAGAGCATACTACTTGAAAAAAACTTAATTCGGCAACATTAATATTATTATATTATGTATTAAGTATACATATTATAATAATATATTATGGGCCTTCTACATATTCGCCGAATATCACGAACGTGTAGAGTGCCTCATCGCCTGTATTCGCCGTCATCTTCTCCAAATAATAGTTCGGCGAATAGTTCGGCAGATAGTTCGGCGAATGTGTAGAGTGGCCGTTAAGTGTAGGCATAGGTTGCCTCCTGACGCTGTATAAATAAATAAATAATGCTAGACCATTTCACATAGCATCATCCAGTCCCAAACTAAGCAAAGCTTGTACTTTGGGAACCAGATAACTGATATACTACTTACATACTTTTTATTTGTAAATACATACAGATTAGACATAGAAACACCCAGACCCACATCCCACCCAATCATCTAATACCTATTCTAGACTAGATGTAAAGCCCTAAATTATACTTATTAAACTAAAACGTAGTAGCTGTTTCGTGAATAGAATAGAACACAAACTAAAGTTTATACAAACGGATTGGTTTAAGGCGAACTCCTTGTTTAAAGTTTGAAGCCAACTTTCATTCAACTTCGGAACAAGTGGATTATTATTATATTCAAACTTTGCAAACTTACTGAGCCTGTGTTATTACAGTTTCGTCAGTCAATCAAACGCATCTTCGGGATCCACTCAAAAGGGAAGGAATCTCCAACAGAGAAGTTCAATAACACGCTTATGTCGCCAGCTCACAAACTGTCCAGCATGAACAGCACGCGTGTGCCGTCTCCGGAGACCACCAACCCTTTCCCAAGGATCAAGGATAAGAAAGCATTTCAAACTGAAGACTCCGAAGCCAGCAACTACGAGACTCAACGTACCATAATCAGAAACACAGAACTAGGAACCATAAAAGAAAACAAATCAGTATCCGAGGCGGAACGGTCCAGCGAAATTGTCTACGATGACGAATCTAGCAGCCAAAAGAAAATTGAACTCTTCGGCGAATCCTGTGAGACAATCAAGGACGGATCACCTATTCTCACATTCATAGACTCAAGTCGATTGCTTTTCACAAAAAATAGAAATGACTACGAAGAAAACGTTTATGGTAACACCGCGTTCGAAGCTCACCCGACTGATAGAACGGGCGATGAGAGTTTCAGTATCGAACATGAATATTCAAATCGCAAACCAATGATACCAATGATAAGGCCAAGTTGCTCGCTCGAGTTCGGACGTTACCCCTGCAAAGCCAACAAGAGAAAACTCTCAGTGGAAACTAAATTGGAAACTATTATCCAGCCGAAAGGATTTGTCAAGGACACATTTGGCAAGCTGTTTCATTACGACACAGCGGGGCAAGATAGTTTCAAAAGTTATTTATACGATCGTAAAAATGAAATGGGTGATGGGAATTTGTAGTTTAATATTTGTGGACTGTCTCGAGGGAACAATGTCAAATTATTAATTTTAAAAGTATGCCCTCCGAAGGGAGACGAGTCCTTTATAGGGCGTGAGGTGCTGACGAAGAGTACGTAAGATTACGATGGATTTAGTCAAAGATCTGTGATAAAGATTGAGTGCCAAGGTAAAATGTAAGAAATAATATTTTGGAATACTGCGAGAATGTTTCTTCACTCGTCAAATCAATCCGATAGTACATTCAATAGGATAAACCTAAATTAATAAAAACAAAATCATTGTTATGGGATTTTTGTACTTTTGAGTAACCACCATTGATGGTTACTCTCATAAAGTATGCTAAATTTTATAGAATATTAACAACTGTTTAGTTAAGTATAATATTTAATTTGGTATTGAATTGTGATTGCGGGATTTGCATGAGGATTAATAAATATAAATAAATACGATTGGATATCAAATCGGATTGCAAAGTCGATATTTGAATGAGAAAAAATAGACTTACGATACTTATTTATAAGTAAGTTATTCATAGAATATTAAATTTAGCTGTCCTTAGTATAATTTATCTCATTTTACATTAATCATTATACTAAGCTTTTGATGTGTCTGAAATTGGAATACGAGTCTAATAATGATTCCATTTTTACGAAGTTCACTTTGAGCTAAGCTAAACTATTGAAATTAGAAAGAAAGAAAGAAAACACATTTATTTAGACAACACTCAGTTAACAATTACATAGAACAAAAACGGGCAAAGGCTAATCATTAGGTAAATCTACTATATAAAAATAAGTCAGGTTTTTCTTCCTGACGCTATAACTCCAGAACGCACAAACCGATTTCCACGGTTTTGCATTCGTTGGAAAGGTCTCGGGCTCCGTGAGGTTTATAGCAAAGAAAATTCAGTAAAAATCTGGTGGCATCTGGTGGCGAAACGGAGTGCGCTGGGTTTGTTAGTTGTTTATAAAACCTACATCGAAATGACTTGAATCATTAATTCTGATTACCTGTGATGATTCTTTGTACAATTTTTATAGTTTATTAAATTATTGCGTAATTAAGAATAAATAAACCATATCTCTTGTTAAACTGTGGTAACCGTGAAATGGTCATGTTTTTCTGTAAGTATTTTTATTAAAAAAAACTGAATTTGTAATGTAAAAAAGGACACGTCATCTCATTTGTCCAAATAAAGGTAAATAATAAATGAATATAAGTAGATTAGAATGTTTTTTATGTCTGTTTTATGTAACGTTTGACTGTCTTTAATTCGATGTCACGAGCCCTCATCGGATCGAAGAAAACAAACTGTAGTTTAAAACTATCATTGTCATCTATGATTATTTTATTTTAAGAATCACCTTTGTCTTATGACAGCATTTCTGTGTACTTAAATTGTAAACGTAGATATTTAAAATATGTCCATTAGAAATTAAATTCGTTCAATGTTTTATACCAATATAACTAGGCTACGACAATAACGTACCGGTTATAAATCAATAACATCAATTTAAAAACAATTTGTAGTGTACTTAAAACGGCATTCCAGGAAAAAAACATTGGCATTCCATTGGGTTTTCCAGAGTGCCGACAGTAGTGAAAACTTAAACGAGTTTTCGATTACGGTTCCAAATTTAAAATGCTACAAAAAAAAGTGCAAAAAGTTACTGTCCCACTGGGATTCGAACACGGGGCTTCGCCAGAGGCGGTCACTCTCGATACGAAATTAAGGTAGGTAAGAGGATGGTGTGGTAATAGTCACGTGACTGAGTTTGATATTTTTCTCCCATCTCAAAAATGCCCAACGCGCCGTTTATAAACAGTTTAATAAAAGTATTATTATTATTATTGCAGTCCCCGAAAATTATTTACACTTTATTTGTCTGTAAGGTAACTTTAAACCAGACAACAGACTTATTAGAAGATTGAGAGACGATCGTGACAGTATGAAACTGGGAGTGTAGGCAAAACATGGAGGAACTCTTTTCCATGCCCATTTTTTTATTCTCATTTCATTTATAAGAAAAAAAAAAGATTGATGTTATTGTTACTTAACCTTTATTAATACGTATAATTAGATTCAAATAATCTTTTTCGTCAAATAATTTCAGTAAATTAGTATTATAATTACTTAAATATAAAAATTAGAATAAGATTTATTTATTTATAGGAATCGAAGTTTGTTCCGATTGGGAAAATCTCATTATACCTAATATACCTAAAGCGGCTGTTACACAAGAAGAGTTTCTCGCACGCGAGCGGCGAAAAATCGTATGCGATTATCCCTCGGCAAAACTCGCCATTAGAGTCTCGCCTGCGGTTGTTTACATTTTGACAGAAACTCGTAAAAAAGACTACTTTTAGTAGAAAGCTTGTGTAACAGCCGCGTCAAATATTTTCTAAGTTTCAAAGTACTTAGAAAATATGTTATTTTGAAGGAATGGTATTTTCTCGTCTGCGTAAGTGCGTAAGCGTGGTAAGTTAATATTTAGATGTTTATATGACTGTTTTAAAATAATTTAATTATCATGTAATTATTTATTACATTATTTTTTAAATTACTTGGCTGACACTGCATTAAAAAGCCTTAAATATATTCTGTAAATGTTTGAAGGCGGTCTCTTGCTTGATTGATCGGGTAAAAAACATTCTTACTTTTATAATTATATTATTATTATGCCTAAATGATATTATTATTTAGTGTTATGATAAATTTATAATTAAAATAGATAATTTTATGTATTGCATTGCACGCCAGGACAGGTTACATTGTTCGTACTTTTTATTGATTTGGTAGGTATTATCATTTTGACTTGACATTTATACTAGGTACATACTTTATTTATTAATAATGTTTTATGTGACATAATTTAGGGCAAAAGCAAAATTATGTCTTTCTTAATGTCTTATCTTTTTATGGATTTGAGTATGTTTAAAGTATTTGTATTTGCATGCTGTATGTAGGTACGTACAGTGAAGTGTTTGAAACCAATTATTTTGATATTAATTTTAATTATTGAACTAGGAACTTTATTATGAACATGCTTCTGGCAAATAAACATTTCATTTAGTATCGTGAACTAAGATTTAAGAAATCATATTATATTACAACATATTTAAATAGTACCTATTTTGTTATTTCGTATTCTGATTTGAGTGTTAAAAATTAAGACAAACATTTAATATATTAATAATGTTATAATTACATTTTTCATAATTGTCCATTTTAGTGTTTAATAAAATCTGCATTCATTAATTTCACGTATTTTAATTTCCAGACACGTACTTAAGTACCTACCTCTTTTTAGAAACCAACTCTGGTTACGGTCGAGCATTTAAAAATAAATGACTAGAAGAAGACTAGTATAAATGTGCTTCTATAATTACTAAAGACCCACAGGGGGTTTTGTGTTTTTGGTTTTGAGGTAACGGACCTCAGGTTACAAAAGATCTCATTTTCTTAATTAAGCAAAACAGTTTTCATTTCCTTCGGACGGCCGAAGCTCTAATTAGAGTTTATTAAGAAGGTTTGTTATAGTAGAATAATTACATCTTTACTAATTTCGGACAATGCCTTTACAATGGAAAAGAATAATATGATTTTTTTGTAATATTTTTAACAAATTAATTACTAACATTACAGAATGCTTAAAGTAACATAATTAAGTAGGTATCTTGTACCTTTTCAGTAAACTTTTTGTAAAACATATTTAATAATAATAATAATAAATACCTAATGCTGGACATTTCACACAGCATCATCTATCCCCAAACTAAAGCATAGCTTGTACTAATTTAAAGAAATACCTAATGCTGGACATTTCACACAGCATCATCTATCCCCAAACTAAAGCATAGCTTGTACTAATTTAAAGAACCTCTTTTCCGTTTTTATGTTGGGTCCTTGTTCAGAATCAAATTCACCGCTTGAAAGATACTTTATTTCCGACTAGCTTCTGCTCTACGCCTATTCCAAGTTTCATCCAAATCGGTTCACTGGTTTAGGCGTGATTGATACACAAACATACAAACATCCTAACATCTTGATGGCAACCATACTCTTTGGTTGGCAGCTCTAGTGGAGAAGCCGATGACAGTGACAGCGCGAGTGACGTTTGTTTTGGCGGCCACCGAAGTATCTCGTTTTGAGGAAGATTGATGAAAAGAAAAAGATGGAGAACGTGTAATATAGCGAAATACATTGTTATTACTGATCTGTACTGCTTTGGACTAAATTATACTACTTTGGAAGGAAGTTGGAGTTTACATCAGAAGTGTAAATCGAATTTCACGTGCCCGTGCTTAAATAATCATAATGGGAAACAAAAGCAAGCGCAAGAAGAGCAAGCGCAAATATAAACAAAAGCATGCTAGATCTTCGTCGAGCAGCAGCAACACCAGCACAAGTAGCAGTGGATCGAGATCGCCACCTAGGCAATCCCGGGCCAAGAGGGTAAAGGTATCTCATACTCATACAAAAGAAGTTGGAACTGTGAGTACAAGTAATAATATTACTCTAAACAATATGATACCCGATTTTGACCCGCTTACTGACAACGTTACTGCATGGCTAAAGGTTATAGATTCCTACGCAGCCACTTTTTAATGGTCCGATAGTATGATTCGGTATCAAGCGTTAAACAAACTAAAGGGCTCTGCCAAAATTTGGTATGATTCGGTTTTGCGTACAGAACATGTTTGGACATCTTGGTTGTGGGAAAATTGGAAAAATAAAATCACATCTACTTTCACTGTAAAACGAAATATGTTTGATTTACTCAGGGAAATAATTGATCGTAAACCAATAGAAAATCAGTCGCTGTACGATTTTTATTTTGAACAAAAAGCGAAAATAGACGCATTGTCTCTAAACTTTACAGACCAGGATAAAATCGCTATAATTTTGGGTAACATAGGTGATAGCAATCTTACAGCATCAGTAGAAGCTAGCAACCCTATATCCTGCGACAGTTTAGCCAGATTTTTACATGGGCGAGTTTTCAAAACAAAAATAACTAAGCCATCCATTACTAATCATCGTGATGGTACCCCGAAAAACACTCTATCGGTTCACAACACCGAGCCGCAAGCACCAGTTTCTACGACGACAGCACCAGTGGTACCTTTATTGGATTTTAACAATGCAGGTCAGGGTCGTTCACCTATAGAGTGTTACAATTGTGGTGGTAATCATAAAAGGATACACTGTTCGGTGAAATGTGAGTTTTGTGGCAAAAGAGGGCATACCGAGGCAATATGTTTTCATAAGAAAACTCCTAAGGTAGATAAATTTGATAAAAACGATGATAAACAGAAAACCCTAAGCTGTTAGAAAGGGTTCTTCAAATAGTAGTAAATAAATTTATTATTATTATTCATAAGAATAATAATAAACAGAAAACCCTAAGCTGTTAGAAAGGGTTCTTCAAATAGTTAATGGTCTCACTGCTTACTTTATAGTAAGCAGTGAGACCATTAACTATTTGAAGAACCCTTTCTAACAGCTTAGGGTTTTCTGTTTATTATTATTCTTATGAATAATAATAATAAATTTATTTATTTTCTCTCCCAAACAAACAAAATTACACATTATAGAACCTAAAAAAAAAAGTACATTAAAAACCCAAAATGTTTGTAGATATAAAATCCTGTTGTACGTATAGTTGGTGGATGTAAAAAAAAAAAAACAAATGGGCTATCGTTAATGAGTTTTCATATAAATTCTATGAAAGTAATACATTTCAATTCAAATCATTTATTTGTGATAATAATAATAATAAATAATGCTGGACTTTCCACAGTTTCCACACAGCATCATCTAGCCCCAAACTGGGCAAGGCTTTTGACGACCTCTGTAGCGCAGTGGGTGAAGGCTCGCCTGCGACGGAAAAGGTTGCGGGTTCGATCCCCGCGGCGAGACCAATGTTTGTGTGATCTACAAATATTTGTCTCGTGTCTGGGTGTTTCTATGTATAATATGTATGTATTTACAAACAAAAAGTATATAAGTAGTATATCAGTCATCTTAGTACCCATAACACAAGCTCTGCTTACTTTGGGGCTAGATGATGCTGTGTGAAAAGTCCAGCATTATTTATTTATTTATTTTATAAAAAGCACCGTGATCTACCCAATGGGTGTACAAATTAGGTACTACCTAATAAGTATATAATTATCATTACAGCTAGTTTATTAACCATTTTATAATTCAACATAATTAAATTCTAGTTAAAGCATTCGTACTGCCTGACTTAATGTCATGCAGTGAATTCAAAGTAACAAAACTGAAAAAAAAAGGTGATTTCATGGGATTATCACGAACCTTATCCATGTAAATGATTTTTTTTAATGCTTATAAGTACGCTTACCTATGTAATTGTGTTTTTCAAATCTTACCTAAGCAATAAGAATGGTTGATTTTTTTAATAAGAACTTGAGAAGAAGTAATTCAGGACTTAATGGGTAGTAGCTGGTAAGACGTTACTACCTCCATACAGGTGGGTGGGTACACTGGATACCAAACCAACATAAGAATAATCAATAATTCTTTCCCTAATATTTAGATCATAAAGACGAGATGAGCCTTTACCTTGTATTCCCCTCTGCCAAAAGGTACACGATTCCGAATCATGTACGTCTTGTAGTATTACGTACGTCATATGCGAAATTTGCAAGAGTGTGCGTAAAAATGAGAGTGTATTGTAATTTTTTTATGCATAAGTGTGTGTAGAATGCGTTCTTGTGCTACCTCGTCCCCCGCTAAAACCAATTGAAAGTTGAATTCTGTCAATAGCTCGTCCATTTTATTTTGTCTGAGGTTCCTACACTCTAATTAATAGTTATTGTGTGATAATGACAGATCTAGTACAAAAAAAAAACCTGTGAAAAGTTAGCATTTTAATAGAGAAGCTGTTCCTAGTGAGATAATGTTTGGATATAGACTGCGTGATAGTACTGATAGTGATAGCCTAGGGCCTGAGGTTGACGATGATTGCGAACATACTACGGACGGACATGACGGCTCTACGAAAATGCGTAAGTGAGAATAGCCGCAGCAAAGCCAAACAATACAGTGGTGTCTTGGTAAAGATAGATATCGGGTCAAAGACATGAGAGGCAGCGAAAGAAGTAAAAGGGCTAATGAAGGGGTTGCAGCGGCGGAAAATAGGAATCCGTGGATAAAGAATGACGACTGGACCATTGATTAAAAAGACGCGTGATGGCAATTAAAAGGGTAATTGTTGGTAGGTATAATAAAGAGAAGTTAATACTAGATTTTATTTCTGCTAGTAGGGCATAACGTGAGAGTTGCAACAATGGTATCGGGCATTAAGAACCAGGGTATTAATAGTTAATCGAGCAATTAACAAACAGTAAATCGAGCAGAGACAATTATATTATAACCGGACAATGAGCTGAATACAGTCGTGACGGGAATCATAAAAGAGAGCTGAATAATACAGTCAATTTATGAACCTAGTTATGAACTGGCGCAGTCACAGATCCGCACAGTGTGAGCAGTTAAAAATTAAACCAGTCACTTCCTAAAACAGTAAATCGAGCTGAGACAGTTATTTCATAACCGGAAAATGAGCTGAATACAGTCGTGACCAAGATCATAAAAGAGAGCTGAATAATACAGTCAATTAATGGATCTAGTTATGAACTGGCGCAGTCACTGCATAGAGGAGTAAATTGAAACAGTCGATTTACAGATAAAGGAGTGAACTGTCATTTCAAGAACAGGGCAAGCAATCATGATGGGCCGAACGTAAATATTAAAATTAACAATACCTAACTAACCTATAAATTTCAGATGGCCATACACGACTCACGAACGTGATAATAAACATTCCAATGGGGTGTTGTGAAGATTTTGGTGTGCCTGAGGACATTCACAGTGCAGGAGGACCGTGATGGCAACCATACTCTTTGGTTGGCAGCTCTAGTGGAGAAGCCGATGACAGTGACAGCGCGAGTGACGTTTGTTTTGGCGGCAACCGGAGTATCTCGTTTTGAGGAAGATTGATGAAAAGAAAATGATGGAGAACGTGTAATATAGCGAAATACATTGTTATTACTGATCTGTACTGCTTTGGACTAAATTATACTACTTTGGAAGGAAGTTGGAGTTTATAATCTAAACAAACTTTCAGCTTTATTATATGAGTGGGACACCATGAGATTTAAAAAAATCTTCCTTCTATGAAAAAATATCTAAATAATAGTAAAACGCACAGCCAAATCAATCAAAGGACGAGTTGGATAAACAGACAGACGACTTTTTTTCTATATAGAATAGAATAGAATATTATTTATTTGAGAAGCATAAACAGCACAGAGCAGAACTTAATAATAAAACAACTAAAAAAATAGGTACACAAGTAAATGGAAAAAAAAGACAGAAGAATAAACGAAAACACATAATACAAAGAAACTTATACAGGTAGGTAGGTGCCTACGGACTGGAGCCAATTAGTCTCGCTCTGCGCAGCAGTATACATATACAGAATATGCGATATATGAAAGATATCGCTGTTTAATTTTATCTCCCAGACCTTATACTGACTTATACTCACTTTGCATAGCATTAAGGGCCTGGCCCCATTACCACGGGTACGGCACCGTCACCGTAAAATGGCGAGGCAACGGCGGCGTGCCGCAACACGGTGCTGTGATCGGTGTGCCCGCGCCGCGCCTGGCTCCTCGACAGTTGATATTTCGCAGTCAGTGTGCTCTTGTCTAGAAACGGACCGCGAAAGAGCAACATCGTTCGAGCCCGACGGTGAATTTCCAAAGGCGCGGCGGCACCTGTTTTACGGTGACGGTGCCGTACCTCAAAAAAGTAAGCTGATCTTGTGAATGCAAAATGCGTCAGTGTTACCAATGATGAAGTAAGTTTATACTTTTATAGACAATTATAGATAATTGTTTCTTCCTCTTAAATTTTTTTTTTTTTGTCAACCTATACAATCCCACTGCTGGGCAAAGGTCTCCCCCATATCCCTCCAACCATCTCTCTCCTTCGAAATCTCCCACGGAGCGGCCGCGTTTGATCATCTAAGATCTCCCACCACTCTTTCTCGAAGGAGTCGAGAATACAATAACAATTTTTTTTTTTTTTTGAGGTTTCATAAATTAAGTTTATAAAACCTTTTTTATTTAATTATATTTATGACATTTCTACCATTTTTGACTTACATCAATTTCACGTATACAATTTCAAAGTCATTATCTGTTGATATTTTGTCCAAGCATCGAGAAATCATTTTATCAAATTTTTGAAACTCCGGCAATTATGACTGCTTTGGACGATTTACCCGACGTGAACTCATTTTTTGGAATTGATTTGAAGACAGGATCTTTGATAGTTGCCGCTATAGGGATCGTAAGTAAACAATTTTAGTTTTTACACTGATGACTGATCCTACCAACCCTACTATCCTGTCCACGGATTTAAGAAATGAGGTCTGTGATCCTGTCTTACTTCCTCTCATATTCATCTTCATCATTCTCCTTCTGGGACACACTGGAAAGATTGGTAGAAGCGGAAGAGGGTCTATACTGATTGGGTGATATAGGTACTGATGGAGAGCTGAAATGCTTGCTCGTGCTGAGTTGAATGCTCGTAGTGTGCGCAAGTTCGGGCGCGCAAGGCGTCTCGACAATTTGTCAGAAAGGGTGTTTACCTTTCTGATCACAATACGTTCGCAGTAAATGTGTGAAAAATTATTTCATTGCATACCCGGCAGTGGGTGATATAGGGCTGAAATGCTGAGTTGAATGCTCGTAGTGTGCGCTTGAAATACACAGTTCGCGCACGCAAGGCGTCCAGTCTATGAGAATTTGTCAGAAAGGGTGTTACCTATCACGATACGTTTGCAGTAAATGTTTCACCAGTCTGTACGCACCTCCGTCATCAGTAAGATCTTGACGATAGGCTAATTACTGCGGCAGGTAATCTTATATTACATTTATGTAATCGTAAACAGGAGCTTTTTGCAAAGCTTTATCGAGCGATACTTTCATTTTCCGAGCCAAATCTTTGCAGTTGTACTTTACATGTAAAATAGGAGATTTTCAGTGGTTAAAGTATTTCAATAAAGGCATTAATTTAGTTCGAGTTTTCACCTATTATAGAACGTGCTAGCTTCCGACGAAGTTTTGCTAGCGTAGTAACATAATTTTAGCTACAATCTACATCTATTAGTTTTATCTAGATCCGTTTAGCAGTTTCATTGTAATTGAGTAACAAACAAACATTATACCTAATAATAATCAAAGGTCCGGGACTCCATAGTCCCGAAATTTTGAACATTGACAAACAAAATAATAATAACTCTGGGCTTTCCACAAAGCATCATCTAACCTCAAAGTAGCAGAATTTTTGTTTGTAAATATTTTGAATAAATTTGTCCCACGGCGGGAATCGAACCCGCAACCTTCTCCGTCGCAGGCGGGCCTTCGACCACTACGCAGTACTGTACAGTGGTCGTCGAATCTATAGGTACATCGAAAATGTCACGTTTATAAGTAGGTACCCAGGCCTAGTAGAATGGGACTCTAAACTAATCTCTAAAATAGGTATCTATCACATCCAATTAACGAAAGATGTAAAATTATAATACACAGCTCTAAGCGTCAAGTTATCAAATATCGCTTAAGTATTTGGTTACAAATGGTGTAAAGTTATTCAATCGAGAAGGTTTTGTAACCCTTATCTCGTAAACACCCTCGACACACCCTCTTTAACGCCTACCCGAATAACGGGTATGCGGATGTGACACTGATACTGTCGAATTTGCAAATTCAATGAACCCACTACCACTCTACTACCATTTAGAACAATTTTCTGCGCTACAGGGTTTAATATAAAAAATATACCTATTTATTTAAAAAAAAAAAAAAAAATGCTGGACATTTCACACAGCATCATCTAGCCCCAAACTAACTTGTACTATGGGAACCAGATAACTGATATACTAAGTACATAATATATACTTTTTGTTTGTAAATACATACATATTATACATAGAAACACCCAGACCCGAGATAAATATTTGCAGATCATACAAACATTTATCCTGCGGCGGGGATCGAACCCGCTACCTGCGGTGTCACAAGCGAGCTTGCACTCTCTCCGCCACAGAGGTCGTCAAAAAATGCACAATATTAAATGCTCTTTGATTTTGAACGGTGTTCCTAGGTCCACCCAATGGCGTATGGATGCTCTTTCTTCGTCCCGATGAGTTATTTGCTGGTGACGATATGGATTCTGGTCGCTCTGTTTTTTGCTGCCAGCGTCGTTTTGTTCTGCGGACTCGCAAAGGTGAGCCTTTCTCTATACTTCTTGTTGAGGCGTAAACACTCGTTTACACCAAGCTACTAAATTACAATACAGCAGCATTTTTTAGATTTTTATTTTCAACCGTTTATACACGCGTAAAAAAAGACATGTTCGTGATTAAGATATTATCGACTACATCAAAATCAGTCGGTTAGGTTATGTTGGGCTAGTAAATAATTATGCCCCCCCCCCCCGTGGATTCCGATCTTGTCGCGATGGGGGGGCTCAGTAACCGTGACGTGGGACACGGTGAAGCCAAAAGGAATCCCAGGCGGGGACGCTCCGAGTGGGCTAGCGGTTGGGCCCGCTCTGGATGCGTCTGAGGCGGGTGCGGAGGACGGAGTAATTTCTGTCCCCCGCAGTCAGGAGGGGTCGCGGGAGAAGAGGCGTGTCGGTGTGTCGTTGCCGTTCGCCCTATCTTCCGCGACCAAACGGTGGCGCACCGTTGATGCGTTGGCGGTGGGGCCGCAGTGGAAGAGGAGTGTCGGTGTTACGTTGCCATTCTCCCTATCCTCTGCGGCCGGTCGGAGGCTTCTCCACGCGCAGCTCTTTCATTAGAGCGCGCAGTGGACGAAGGGAGCTCTGGTGGTGAGTAGCGGACGCTAGGTGCGGGGGCACCTTCGTCCGCCTTGCACTGCTCACCACGACGCGGGGCCCGCCGTAAGGGCGGGGATCGCCGGAGGGGGACTGGATGTAGAGGCTCTGCCGGTTGCCCGGGCCCCCTCCATTCCAGGCGACGCCGGAAAGGCGCTGGGATGTTTAGTGGGTATACCGGGAGTCCCCAGGGAGTCCCACATACCCCTCTCGCCCCCCGGCGGAGGGGATGCGTAAAGCATTTTACCCAGCGACAAAAAAAAAAGTGAAAAATTATGCGCAAGGCGAGAGAGTGCTAGAAATTGAATAATCTTGTGTACCTTAGAAATTACTTGGCTTGGCAAGTAGTTAAACGTCATAGCTCCAAACCATTTGCCTAATATCATATAGGCCGCTAGTTGAACGGCGTCGTTCAATCAAATAGCTAGGCGTTTAATTTAACGGCTGATTAAACCAGTTGGCTCATCTGTGATCTCAACTGATCTGTATTTAAAAAAATATTCACTAGGACGATGCACTCCTCTGCACTATCTGGGTGTGGTACGCCGTCATCTTCGTGGTTGTGATGCTGATGATGATGATCCTGCTGGCGCTGCTCTTCACGTCGAGGAACCAGAGGAACAAGGTCTTTATCGCCATATTCGGGATGCTTTGGTATATTCGTGAGTATTTTTTTGTACAACAAATGGGAGACCAAGTGTCGCGTCTCTAAACATCTATAAAATATTGCTGATCTTTCTACTGGGGTACCTAGGCACTGCCTTAGACACTACAGCGTCCCGTTGAATGTAGGGAAAGGTTACCTATATTCAACGCTCTTTAAAGCTTTCAAAGCTCTTATAATATGCGCACTGCAAAAATTTGGAAACAGCTTCCCGCGTCTGTATTTCCGCTGAGCTACGACCCTGTTGTTTTTAAGAAGAGAGTTAATAGGCACCATCTGGGTAGGCTCGCTCCATCGTAGATCTCATTCTTGCCTATGTAAGTTTCGTGGTCAAGAGTCGACCCATTCATCATAAAAAAACCTCCTGCCTGACGTTTAAATCGTATAGGATGAAGAAATCTATGTTTTTAGTTGCTTAGGTGCACCAAAACATTACTTTTTAAAGCACAAAATGAAGAGGTGGTGTAGCTTTGAAATTTAATTTCAGGTCTTATAACACTAATTTGCGGGTTTTTAAAACCACAGAGTACTTTTTTCAAACGACTGTATAGTATGAGTACTTTTTCACACTCGTACTTGCACGTAACCACGCCTCTAGTCTCAGGTGCTCTTTGAAGAAATAGGAGACCATGTTTCTTTGTTCACTCGTGACTTAGTTCTTTTGTTATACGAAGCTTACGCTTAGTAAGGTGAAACAGTATTTTTTTTTTTTTTTTTTTCATTCATGCGAGACTTTAGGCGATCCGTGGCGATGATTTATTTATTTATTTATTTATTTATTTACCACTTCTTAACTATTTTTACAGGCTTAACCTAATGCAATAGTGTGGCCAAATTCAAACAATAATAGTATTATACAGCACATCTTTAAAATAAAATAAAAAATAACTCTACTAAAATATTCCTATACTTACCTACTTACAAAATTCAAATACCAATTATGTCAATTTACAATAGAACCTAAAATGTCAAAAATTTATTAGTCAGTTTACCTATTACCATAACACAATACAAACAGTGCAGCCTTTTTGACTTCGTTCAGCGGAGCATGCAACACATCCGTATTTTCCGCCACTATGTTGATCGTGTGCATGGCGCGCGTCAGAGGCGCCTTGTTCAATAGATCTGTTCTACCGCGAGGCACTGCGAGCAGGCGCGGCCGCCGACGCCGTTCCACGTAGCGGTTCGGCACAGACAAGCCAATGTTCTCCAATATGCCAGGGTTGTTTATTTTTCCTCTGAGCACTCTCACCACGTACAAAATAAGCGCCACTTCTCGTCTAGTTTCCAGCTTGTTGTATCCAACCATGCCTAGAACAAACAGGGTCGGATACATCAGTGGATAAAATGGATACACCTTGTATCTTTTCCAATACAGGTATCGGACGAACTTATTTTGTATGCGCTCCATCATGAGACTGTACTTAGTTTCATGAGGACCCCATACAGCAACATTGCACTCCAGCTGACTCCTGACCAATGCATCGTACAAGCTTGTTAGCGCTTTTGTATTCGTAAAGCTATGTGCAGTGCGAAGTATAAATCCCAGACTCCTAAATGCCTTTTTACACGCGCTAACCGCCTGTTCTCGAAAATTCAGTTTAGTGTCTAGGAGAACCCCCAGATCCCTCACCGATTCGACGCGCTTCAACAACGTCTGATTGACATTGTAGTTGTAGTGAAGAGGTGTTCTAGATCTGTTAAATGACAAAATCGAGCATTTATCAATATTAAATTGAAGTTTGTTCCTCTGGCCCCACTCAACCACTCTATCAATATCCTGTTGAAGGCGTCTGCAGTCTCTCTCGTCTTGAACAGGCCAAAGCAACTTTAGATCGTCCGCGAATAATAGGCATTTTGCTTCTCTGACCACTTGTGGCAGGTCGTTTATCATATTAATGCTGCTTCAGATTATTTCGTGGATTAGCCTTAGCCTTTACGTAAGGCGCAAGCTCCACCTCACTGGCGTCTGGATGTCCACTCAATTATCGTACTAAATGCATGAAAATCAAGCACAAATTAGGACACACGATATGCCAATAGTCTTTCTTAAACTTTCGCGATAACTTTAAAATTTAGAAAATAATAAATAAATGCTGTACTATTCACACAGCATCATCTAGCCCCAAAGTAAGCAGAGCTTGTGTTATGGGTACTATGATGACTGATATACTACTTATATACTCTTTGTTTGTAAATACTTACATATTATACATAGAAACACCCAGACCCGAGACAAATATTTGTAGATCATACAAACATTGGTCCCGCCGCGGGGATCGAACCCGCAACCTCTTGCGTCGCAGGCGGGCCTTCGCTCGCTGCGCTACAGAGGTCGTCTAAAAAAAAAGGTACGCTATAAATCCCGTTTAATTGAATGGAGTAGGAAGTAGCCAGCGCCCGCCGCCATTTAGATGTGGCCGAAATTATACGACATTCAGAGGTTGCTTGAATAAGGGTATTGTTGTGCCGACCCCACAAGGGCAGGGCAGGAAGGTGATGATGATGATTCTGACAACACTAACCTATTTAATTTCCTTGCAGTCACAATCTACTTTATTCTGGTGGTGAATAGTCACAGGAAGAGCTTGATGCTGGTACCAAAAGACACTATTGTCTTGGATTCTGCAACCAATCTGGACGCCAAGCTGTTAGACAAAAAGCCGTAGATAATAAATCTATTTATTTCCAATTCTTCTTTTTTATCATATCTATCTATACAGCCGGATGAAAGAAGAGTGCATGCGACAGAGATGCGAATGTTGAGATGGATATGCGGAGTGACGCGAATGGATAAGGTTAGGAATGAATATATTAGGGGAAGTCTGAAAGTAGCGCCGGTGACTGAAAAATTGAGGAGCAATAGGTTAGCGTGGTATGGGCATGTAATGCGGAGGGATGAAAGTCACGTAACTAAAAGGGTGATGGAAATGAATGTGGATGGATATGTGAGTAGAGGTAGACCAAAGAAAAGATGGATGGATTGTGTGAAAGAAGATATGGGTAAGAAGGGAGTGAATACGAAGATGACGAGTGATAGGGGAGAGTGGAAGAAGAGAACATGTTGTGCCGACCCTGCATAAGCGGGATAAGGGCAGGCAAATGATGAAATGATCTATCTATACAGCCAGTTACACCCACTAATGGGTATAGGCCTCTTCTCTTTCACGCCACTCGTGGCGGTTTTGTGCCAGTCGGATCCACTGTTCTCCCACCGCCCCATTTTTTATCGTATACCGATTAATTCATTTTAATCGATCCAGTCAAGTTACGACACAAACGTTCATTTTCAGAATCATCATCTCCCTGCCCTTTTCCCACATTATGTGGGGTCGGCACAACATGTATTCTTCTTCCATTCTCCTCTATCATCTCAACACTCACTCTTTTCTTACTCATGTCATCCTTCACACAATCCATCCATCTTTATTTTGGCCTACCTCTACTCGTAAATCCATCAACATTAATACCAAGTACTCTTCTAGTTACATGGCATTCTTCCCTTCTCATTACGTCATGCCCATACCATGCTAGCCTGTTGCTTCTCATCTTTTCATTCACTGGCGTTACTTTCACACTTCCTCTTATGTACTCATTCATTTTCAGAATATTAAGTAAAAAGATGCTTCCATAGTTTATCATGGATATATTATTACTCACAACTTTTTTCAATTTAGGAATATCACAAAGTGCTAAGCTAATTTAAACTTTAGGTTGTATAACATAAGGACGTATACTCGTATTTTCAAGAAATTTTTGTCAGACCCTAGGCTTGTGGTACTGCACTCCGCTTCATTGCCTTGTACAATCCGTAGCCCACCAAGATCCCGTAAGCGGCGATAACTGAAACAACAAATAAACAGTGAAATAATAAAAACAGTGGCAATCTAGGAGTGCCGGCAGAAGTGAAAAGAATGCTTCTAAACTTGACAAATAGCCCGGTGTCGGTCACGTGAATCGCCCGTGACCTTTTCAAAGCGAATCCAAGAATTTTTTCTCATCTTAAAATTTCCAAGTGCGCCTAAAGAAGTTTTCAGGCCACGGGTATTCTGTGCCACGGGTAGGTATACGTGTTATACACTTATACCCGTATACATAGGTAAGGTTAGGTTGTAGGTATAACATAAGGTCCTATAAAATACTATAGACATCATTATTGAAAATACAAAGCGTACAAAATCCTCTCATATTAAGTAAGTTTATTAAGCCGGTTTTTCAGAGGTTTAAATGAATTTCGTCCGCTTTTAAAGAGCGTCAGTGGATGGCTGACTGTATTATAGGGTGTGGCATTTTACAACAATCAGGGCAGCTACCTCTTCTTTTGTAGTTAGAAGGTTTTGTTCTTAGAAAACTATAGGTATATTTCGAAAAGCATTTTTGGATTTTTGAAAAAATGTACAGTCAGCCTAAAAAATTCAATTTCTAAAAAAAGGAGGTCTCAATCGACGCTATTTCCCATTAGGAACACTTTTCCTAAAGTAACTTAGCAAATCAAATCGTAAGTTTTTGAAAAAAAAGGGTTACCTACTCGTAGTTTTTGATACCCAACAAGTAATCGTATTGTGGGACCAGGATACCTACGAACAGTGGCGTAGCTAGGTAGCCAAGGGCCTTGGTGCAAAATAAACTGGGGCCCTAACTGAACGGTTTAGGTTTTATCAAGTAAAAAAAATGCAGATAGATCATACCTATAGTTTCCTAAGAACACAACCTTCCGGACTCTCGGCCTCTGGCTCAGAGTCCGAGGGCCCCTTGGTGCACTGCACCGCCTAGCCCTCCGATAGCTACGCCACTGCCTACCTTTTTAGCGCGATATAACTTGTAGTATGTCGCCTTATAGTAAAAAATATTGAAAGCATCCTCGTCTTTTTTAAGTCGGTTAAATTTAATTGCCGGATCGGATGCTCAGTAAATGAAATGAAATGGTCCCAAGAGATCGATACAAACTCGGTAGATTATTGGATCTTGTGGGTTGACTCGGCATATACCTAGGTATGTAGGTAAAAGGTACTATAATTTTATTGGAATCGCAAGGGTAAATTGGTGCCTATCTATTTTTACTAGCTCGTATCAACTTTGACCGGGTGTGCTTAGCACAAATCTATTAAAAGATTTTTTGCCGTCTAAGCCAATTGAACTATTTGTCAGAGAATGCAATCAATGTGGCACCGACCTGATCTCATGATGAAATGAAAAGAATATTTCTTAATAACATCACATAATATCTTAGGCACTGTCAGTGCCCAGAATGTGTGGACATCTACAGAATGAATCTACAGATTGGGACATGTAAGCTAAGCTGTAAGCTAACTACTGACTTCTGAATAAACAAATAAAAATGTGCCAAAATAATGAGGAAATGCCCCTGCCTGACCGATACAGTAGGTACTGAAATAATCTACCGTGTCTTGGGTATGTTTGATGCTTCCTTACGGTTCTATCAAAAAATCTGAAAAATATATCAAAAAAACAACGATTGAGGGATATCTTACGGACTGCGTTTTCACATAGTACTATAGACTAATCAATTGATTACTTAGTATGGAGATTACTTGGCCCTTACTAATAAACTTGACTTGTTATGCATGACATAACTTTATGAATAACCATTCAAATTTTGAGTTTATGCATTACATAACTTTATTATTGATAATACCGATTATACTCGTAAACTGAAAGTTTGTAACTATACTTGTATTTCAATGGATGAAACTTGGAATACGAATATAATGTATATGGAATAGCATAACATATAATTTTTTTCTTTGGTATTGTTTAAACACCTTTTTTTTGACTTTTTTGACATATAAAAGGCGAAAAGCTGCTGGATGCGTCGAGCTGAGGACAGGGCGCAATGGCGCTCATTAGGGGAGGCCTATGGCTAGCAGTGGACTGCCATAGGCTGATGATGATGATGATGATGATTACATATAATATAGACTATTCAAAAAGCGTACCACGCAAATGAATCCGCGGGCGGAAGCTAGTTATATTATATCGATTTTACCTTAACGCGGGTCGCGGATTCAGATATTGTATCTTTGTGCATCGCAAACAAAATATTCAATTTAATACGACAAAGTATTGTAAACAATGAATTTACTGTTTTACAATTTTAATAGAAAATGCCCGTGGCCGACAATCTCTGATAAAGCAATGTTTGGACTCAAAGGATGGGTAATGGTATTTATAATTGAGTGCTTTTGTTCAGTTAAATATGACTAAGATTATTTTGTTTATATTGATCAAAATCGTTTAAAGGACGACATAGCGTGGTTGGACAACAATAGAGTTGACTGTTCATAAGTAAACCCACAGCTGCCAAGTGGTTTGTATCTACGTGTGTAACCATGTGTTAGCTTAAATAAAATTGGATGATTATAAGTGCTGGGCAAGCCTCTTCCATCTCAATAATGTCCCAGGCACAACAGCATCCCGTTGATGTAGGGTTGTCCCCTGATGCTGTATAAATTATGTGTGGCGATCCATAATCTCTTGGGACTTATTTCCTCGATCTTTTCAATGTCCTTGTACAGTTCAGTTCAATACGTTTCGGACGTGCCTTGCCTCTATTATGTAACCAGATAGTATTCAACATCAAAGATGATTTACTCGGGTCACAACTTGATGGATAAGACAGTATGATTGGTGAAACCTGTATCCAATAGTCGCAACACTAGTATGAATAAGTACTGTTAAAGAAGAGTAAGTTGAGAATAGTTCGTATGTCTATCCATACTTCCATACTAATATTATAAATGTGAAAGTAACTCTGTCTGTCCGTCTGTTTGTTACCTATTCACGCCCAAACCACTGAACAGATTGGGTTGAAAATTGGCATGGATAAAGGTTGTATCCCAGGCAAGGACATAGGCTACTTTTTATCCCGAGGGACCGCGAGTTACACCGCGGAAGCGCATCAAGTCGCGCATTTACATGATGCAATTTTTTTAGACCGCCGATGATTGATTACTCGGCAGCTTTGCTTTACAAGTAACTGAATGGACCAACCTCCAAACTCTCATGAATCTCATTATGTTGCTTTATAATATATTTTTATCCTAAAACACTACACTAACTTCTGCAAGATGTGGGCATGTATCAAATATTTATTTGTACATGCCTCTGACTACCCCCTTAGACATCTTCAAAGGATCTGGAATATAAAAGATCTGAGAGGATGTCTACCGCGCCTCGGGGATACAGTCGTGAACCTGTTTACGTTTACGTTTATCCTAAAACATTAAACGTATTGATTTGATTTTTGATTGCTCTAGATTTTTTATTTTACCTTCGCATCAAACATTTACCGAGCACTGCGTATACGGTTATTTACTCCGCAGTGTGATGAGATTATCCGACGATGGCTTTCGGAAATTGTCGCACAACTTTTTGTCAGCGTCCATCTTGCAAGACGGGTAGTTAAGTGGTATACTGGTGTACAGTTAGCTAAATAAACAAGAAAAGCCTTTTGAGGTTAAAAAATAGTGGTTATGAATAGAAACCGCCTAGGATTGGTCAGAAGTATTATTAGCGACATTAAGCTATGAAGACTTTTGAGAAATCATCATGTTTTTTGGGAAAATGTTGGGTTTGTCAGCTAAATAAGGTAGTTGTCAGCTATCGTACAAGTAATTGTTGTATAATAGTCTCATACACTTATGCATCCCCAAGATCGCTATCAATTTCTCGTGTCAACTGTTCACATGACTCACTAAATTAAGGCAGGTTTGAATAACCTTAATTTACAACTATCACTGTGCCTCTTTGTATCCAGATTGGATGTGTTTTTTTATGCCGGCCACCTACGATCAAGTTTACCGACCAGTCTGCAGCGGACTGGATGCGGCGTCCAGTAAACTTGACGGTGCATTGGTATGGGTGTGCATGACAAGCGAAAAATTGCTTCGTTCTGCCGACTTGATCAAGTTTGCAGCGCTGCAAACTGGACGGTAGACTAGATCGTGGGTGGTCGGCATTATCTAGATCTAATCTCTAATTATAGCTGATTGTTGCTAGAACTTCAGGTTTTGCGTCGAAACTCAGTGCGAAGTCGCTGAACTTTGTGCCTTTTTATGTAGGAAATAAGTTCTATATTCAAAAGTAGTTTTATAAGTTAGACCAGCAGCCATACAGTCACATGATAATCGATCGCAGCCTATGATTCCCTGTGTCGTTGGCATCAGGTGGTATCAGAAAACTACGATAGTATACAACATTAAGACCCGGAACAAATATCTGCAGACTACAAGCCATGAGGGTCGAACTCTTCCGTTCCGTCTCAACCGAGGAATCACCCGCTATGCCAACGAGGTTATGGTAATCTTTAACACTATCAGTGTCCAGTGCCGTACATGGTGTATACCGTGTTTTTTCCTTTAAAAAGCACCTTGACTTTGACTTTGACTTTGACCGCAGAGCATGGCAATTGGCTGGCGTTGCGTTTTTATGTGTATAATTTATGACATGTGTAACCTGCATCCGATAGTATGTTTCTAGATTTAGACTAACCAAAAGCAAGTAGTCCGAAGATGAAACTCAACAACCAGTTGGTCAGACTGACGTCGTCCATATATAGACAAAGCAGAACCAGTGTCAGGCAAAACGTCTGCCCCAACCAGATCGCAGTGGTTACCACCCACACTAGTACCATTGAAGGTTTTAGCTAGAACAAATTGATTACACACTAAAACTTCTATATTTTAGGGCTAATTGCACCACTCAGCTGTTATAGGCTGATAACAAGAGGAGCTACTAATTTTGAATCTGTCATGTCAGTTGATTGCATGCTTTCAGTTGTTTTCAAATATCAACAGGAAATGGTGAGATTGACAAATTTTTTTAATGAATCCAAAAATGACACCCATGCGGAACGCTACTTGCCGATTCATGGCAGCTTGGCAACTCTCTTACCGACTGAGCTAAAGGGCAATTGACCTTATGGTTGTTTTTGAATAATGATAAAAACCTCGGGATATCACGAGATCTGGGCGTGTAAGTACTGGGTGTGATAGGTACACTTACTTTTTGAGTTGTATACCACAAGTACAGTAGATGAAGGAGCAGCATGATGAGGCAAATGATGATGAAAGCTCCACTGAAGCCGTACCCATTTCTCAGCATTGCGCGCGTACAATCATCGCATCTGGCGAACACTATCACTTGCAATGTGACCACGATGATGCATACTATTTGCACGAGCTGCAACAAAGGGCTTAATGTACAAAAACAGATGTTTAAATTAATAGGTTTCCTTGAATTATAGCTTAAAACTACAGTGTCCTAGTATGAAGGCAACCTGCAGGCTTTTTATGGTCAAAACATTAAAGATATAGATAGATGGAGATATTGTTGAACATACATAGAACCTCCTCATTTTATGGAGTCGGTTAAAAATATCGCAACACCGTCTTTCATATTTTATCTTGCGGCAAACGGAACTGTCCTGAGGTAATAAATGTTATTTATGTTACTTACAGCAAATAAAATGGCGTATAAGGTGGCACCAGTGCGCAGTGGATACCGGCATAGAAATTTATCGGGTACCAAACATGCTAGCGACATTGTTTTAAAATTATGTTAAAATACTTCGTATATTCGTGGACAAAAATCAAAGCCATCTAGATGAGATGTCATGATCGCCGATGATCGTTTGATCGTGCACCTTATTACCGTGTCTTTGAGTTTCAGTTAAAAAGTGAGTTGCCAATCGCCATCTAGTTTAATATAGGTACCTATAGATTGTGACCATTTTATTCGCAGCTACAATTCAGAGCACGATTCATCCTGTAACTGAAATATCGAAGCGCTTTAAAGAGATGGAATACGAAAATGAGAAATACTCGAGGCGTTGAATCTCTGAATGGAAACCAACTTTGATATTCGCACAATGCACATTTCCTATTCCGCTAAAATAAAACGCTCAGAATTTGAAAGAAAAGCTTGAGAATTACCGGCAGCAAAATATTATTCAGCACTAGCTGCACACCGAGACCTTCGGCTTCGGTGCTTGGGATAACTTCACTTTTTCGAGATAAAACTAGCCATATGTTTTATTATATTGTTAGATACTTCTAGCGGCGATGGGAACCAAGACGGTCTGGCAGCTATAAAAGCAACGCCACAAACGGCACTCCCTCTCTTCCTTGCTGGATTTCGTACTGAGCAGACGTATCTTTGTTCACTATTGGTCTAAATTGTTTCTGTGGTCATTTTGTACTTGTGATAAATCGATTAATAAATCGATCATTTCTGAATTTCCTTGTTTTCACGTTTGATTCCCAATAATATATTACACCATATTACATATTACACCCAAACACGGAAATATACAATATCACGAAAGGAGGTGTTCGTCTGGATCTTGGGAATCAAACTCATGACCTACACCGTTAAATCCAGACGTCTTCTTAAAGTCTGACAGTTCTTGCGAACCAGTACCTATGGTGTAAGCATTTTGAGGGCGCCAAAGAAACCTCCTTCATAAGGATAACTAGAGTTAAATGTCGAGATTACTATCAAGAAGTCATAAAAAACTGAAAAAAGTAAAATTATACCATTTTTTTTTTCTTTATTTAAAAGTGTAGGTACACGTAAACTATCGACGCTAACACGATAGGTTTTAGCAACGTTGTAAACACTTGTGCCATCGTTTAGAAAGAGATCCAAAGAGATTATCCAACCGAAGTCCAACCGGGAACTAAGGATAACGTGAATAGGATTTGCGTTTAGATAGCCGTGACACTGTTTATAGGGAAACTGCCGGAAACTGACGCTTGAACTGGTAATGGAGCAAACGAAAACTTGATGAAAACAGAGACCATGTAGGTTTGAATTATGTACATAGGATAACGTACTATAGGTACATAGGTATGTCCGTTGAGTGTAGGTAGGCCAAGGACGTCATCATTGGTGGCTTATGTTTCCTCCCGATGAGGTATTAATCATCAATATTTTCTTTGATTATTTTTACATGTATACCTAAATAAATATCTATTGAAATAATGGAAGATCTTGACGCCTTATTTAGTATAATTTCGGTGTTCGTTTTCGCATTCTCATTCAGCAATATCAAATATCCCTTTCAGTTTCTTTAGCCTTGACGTCACATATTCAAGAACAGCCAACGGATTCTGGAGTGATTTTGTTCCTTATATCACAGAAAACAGAGCTTTTTCCTTCAATCTTAAGGCTCATTTTAAATTGTCCTGTCCCATTATAAAAATCCTCGAGAAAAGGAAGTGCCACGAGTAATTTGAAACTGTAAGCATTTTAACAGGGCTACACAATGACAACATGACGTCACGACGGAAAAGCAATTAATGACGATACCAGACCATCATCATTTCCCTGCCCTTATCCCACTTTTATGTGGGGTCGGCACAGCAGGTTTTCCTCTTCCACTCCGCTCTATCAGCCGTCATCTCAACACTCACTCCTTTCTTACCCATATCATCCTTCACACGGTCCATCCATATTTTCTTTGGTCTGCCTCTTCTGCTATTGACGATACCAGACCGTAATGAAAAAAAAAACAGGTTTTGCGTGACGTCACGTCAACGAGATTTAGCAGGTTCTGCTATTCGGTAGGTACTGTGGTTTTGAATAATATTCAAAGTAGGTGCCTATTGATTTATTACAACCCATTACGTGTGTGCAGGTTCCGCAGCTTCGATCGCGTGATAGATACATAATATGTTTTTTTGAGTCATTTACAATCCAAGCTTCATCCAAATCGGCACACTGGTTAAGGCATATTGGAACACAACACTTGCCTTTCAGATTTTTAATATTAGTGGGATAAGAGGTACACTAAAGAACTGGCGACTAGTCGTCACATAAAGAAACCGGGCAATAGGCAAGCCTGTGGAATAAGAGTTTTGCAGACAATATTATCCCCGGCTTTGTTGCGTCATTCATTAAAATAGCAATTTGCGTGGTCGTATCACATAATTTCATTATGCCATGTACATGTTACAAAAGTTACTACTTTCCTTTTAATGACTGTGGTTTATATTCGACAGTACTTTACATAGAATTAAGTATTACTTAAATGGTACATCGGTGACTGGTAGGTTTACTGCTCGCGGTGTCGCTCACGTGGTAGGTACCTAGGTACCAACATTGCCTAGACACATAGGGACTCTACATCTCCGTCCATGGACGTACCTAAGCTGCAAAAGTCACAAATATAACGAAATAATTTGTTATTTATGTTTATACTATGAAGTCCATTCTCGAATAATTCGATATTGTATCGCACACACGGCAATTTTTCACGTGTTAACGCTCATCTAGGTATGTGATTTGTGCGACCTTCATCCGGCACGTTCAATGGGCGAGGCTCATCAAATCGTTCGAAAAATCGCATCGTGTAAATGTACCTGATAACCTCTTATAATATTTTAATTGTCTTCCATTTTTGTTAAAGTTATATTTTTCTTCTACCTTGTATCTAAAGAGTAGGTACCTAAATAAAAGAAAAGCTGAAAGACAAAGGCTAAAGAAAATCACACAAAGAGATATACTTTCAAACAGAAAACCTTTAGGGAATTTAGGGATATCGATACTTACCCTTGTCTTTGAAAGGGCCCAGATGGGATAAAAAAATGGACAAGTGAGAAGTGCCTTAAACCCCGGAGTTCCATTCAAGCAGAAGGACACCGACAACGTCCGAGCCGTGAGTCCATCCCGGGGCCCTATTGTGTAACTCAACTGGCAATGGATATCGGCTTCATTTTGACATCATCATCATCATCCACAACCCGACTTCACCCACTGCTGGGTATAGGGGGGTATAGGCCTCCCTAAGTTTGTGCCATCCACCACGATCCTGCGCTAATCGGACCCATTGACGGCCCGCGACGTGTACAATATCGTCTACCCATCTAGCCGCCGGTCGTCCTACGTTTCTGTACCCAGATCTGGGCCACCATTCAGTCAATACTCTACTCCACCTGTCATCACCGCGCCTCGCTATTTGACATTTGAAACCTATCCAGGACTTTAATCGTCAATTTCATATTGTGTGATTGCTTGAGCTCTATTGGGATGACAACTGGGAATGGATTTTTTGGATTTTGTACTAACAAAACATTTTTTTTAATTTCTTAGTGTACAATAAAGTGTTCATTCATTCATTCATTCAAGTTAGACAAGGCTGCTGATATAGCATTGACGATGTCTGTAGCAAGGACGAAGGCCCTGGGACGCAGAAGATTGCGCTCGATTCCCGGGACTCATGTTTGTATGATCTGCAAATATTTACCCCGGGTCTGGGTGTTTTCTTTGTATAGGTAGGTACGTTATATATACCAATGTAGTTAGGAAATAAGGCTGCCGATCTATCAATCTACTTATGTTTTTTTATGAAACACAGGTTTCATAAGTTCATCTGCAATTTTATAGCTAAATATCACTAAAATAAGGCTAGCCTTGACCCAGCAGTGAGTGCAACCATAAGGTTTATAAATAAATAAATGAAATACATAAGTACTTGCTGAACCTTTACCTAGCAGTACCTACACCCGTTTCTAGGTAGATAGGTAACTAGAACGGCCTCCTATGTATATAGCCACTCTGTTCGATCCTGTAATTTCCTTCACGCTTTTCCAACAACATTACAATACAATACAATATATCTTTATTGTAAAACATAAAACAAACAATAACAAAGAAAAAAAATAAGTATAGGCACGGAAAAAAAATATGAATTACAATGGGCGGCCTTATCGCTAAAAGCGATCTCTTCTAGGCAACCTTTGGATGGACAGGACATATTTGACATTGTCTTACATAATTTTGGTTTGCCTCTTGGTCAATGTTGATTTGCCCTAAAAAATTTGGTTGAACAAATTACCTAGGATTTATTCAAGGTACGAACGATATGTTATGAATAACATGAATGCAGAAAGTTTATTACATTTGACGGCAGCAATTGCGAAGGGTCTCGGAATCGGAAGGGTCACAGAGGGTCACTTCGCGACAGAATTTCTAAATAAACAACTTTATTCTGTTGTTGAGAGATAAGGATAGGTACCCCCTCGGTGACATCCCGAAACTCACACCGCTGCTGGTATTTCTGGAGTTTTTAAATTACTCCTATAGATATTTTTATCTAGTGATTCAAAGTGATCCCAGCGGTCCTACTGAATAAATGCTTTTTGACTTTTGACTTTTTGACTTTTGATTCTTATAAAAAGTTACGAGTCGAGATAAAGTCTTGATTTTGTACTGTAATGAAGACTTTAGGTCTAATCTATAAGAACTATAACTTTCTATCACACCTAAAGATCTTTATTAAGATCTTGATTTAAGGTCTTTTACTACTAAATGGCATTATCTATGTATTGTTTTATACATGGGGTCACGACGGCTTCTAGTACATCGGGCCAACAGGTTCCCGGAAAGACGCCACTTGTACATGGTCGACATTCCCAGAGTTCGTACAAAGCGTTTTGAGTCCACATTTTTCATACGCACCGCCAAATTGTGGAACTCATTGCCGGGCTCTGTATTTCCCGAAAAGTACAATTTAGGGGTCTTCAAATCAAGAGTAAATAGGTTCCTTCTAGGTAAGCATGCTCCATCTTAGACCTCACTACTGCTTAACATCAGGCAGAGTGAGGTCAAATGCTGACCTATTTAATTTAAAAAAAAAAACATACCTAGATGCTAATAATTATTATGACATCACATTTCTATATGGTCCTCTCTTCTTGGTGACGTGTGATACAGCTACGAGCTTGAATTTATGTATGAATGTGGCAGAGGATGTAAATTTCAAACCTACCAACGTACACGTAATCGGTTTGATTGTCATAAATAGCAGTGCTGGCGAAAATTCTGCAATTTCAGCAATCACAGTTACATAATAACCCTACCGGAAAAATATCTGCAGGTCATGATAACATTTTGACCCGCCGCGAGAATCGAAGCACGCCACCGGAGGTCTTCAAATGTATACCTAACCTAACCTACCCTCCGTAATACGGTATCGGGAAACGGCCCACGTGAAAACAGTCCCTTCCAGTGATACGTCATACGACAATGTAATGTATATAACAGTTACCTAGCAACATAAGTAGGTAGGTATTACAAGATAACTATAAAATTGAAAATTGTAATAATGTCTGAGTGTGGGCATAGGGTGCAAAAAGTTCTAGCAATGCTAAGCACTACGTCGTAGCACTCGTAGCACACTTACCGTCTCACCAATAAAAACTAGTTATTCCGAAGTTCTATCAAATTTACACATCGCATAGCTGTACCTTGCGTTAATTCAGAATAAGTCAGAAAAAAATTCTGACCAATAAACAAGGTGGAACTCTGAGGTAACTGTCCTTCTGTTACGTGAAGATGCACAGATCGGCAACATCGCATCCAACGAGAAACCCCAAAATAAGTATCATTTTGTCTATGAAAGCTGACTGAATTGGTCATTTTGTTTGTCATTCTGGTTTTTTTTTCTCATAATGGCTTCGCACTTTTTGTGCATTCGCCAATATTTCACATGTAATTTTTTTATTACAAAATCATTTTTGATTTTCGCGCTCGTTTTTATTATCAAATTACGATTTTTATTTTATAAAACCTTCTCGCCATGCTACCTCTTCTATTGCAATGTAAGATTTGTTCCAGATAAAGTTATTTTTTTCTCCTGTAAATTTATCTGGAAGAACTTAAACAAAAACTCCTTGGTATGTACGAGTAAAATATATACGAACTCTTTGGTGGTACCTATGAAAATATTTTTACAGTACCTACTAATATGTATTCTGTGGTTACACTAAATTTAAACAAGGGTGCTAGCTGGTGGAACTTCGGAATAGCGTTTGTATGAAAGAAATGTCAAAGTTATGCAAGGTGGAACTTTCTAAATGGTTTATTGGTTGCCATTTTGCTTATTCTTAAGTTGAACTAAAGAAAAACTTTACATAGTGTTTATTGGTGACACTGTTAGTGTATGATGGCGGCTCCTCACTTGGCTTAGCGTATTCGTGAGTCGATATTGTTGTGTTTGCCTCAAATAATCAAATATTTCAAATACCGTCAAATACGTCATCCACATAATCATAATCATAATCATTTATTCGCAGGAATGTAGGTTGTAACTTCCAGTTTTAACCAATAGCGATTCATGTTGTGAGTCCCTCCATTTTAAAGTTTCCCGCCCGCGATTTCAAAGCTTGGCGGCAGCGAGATAGGTTAATTTTAATTAAATTATAACCACTGGCAACACCTTCATATATGGATATATTCTGGTATCATTCTGTGGATCTTGATCTGATTGGCTATTGGCCTTGTGTCATTCGGTAGGCCGCTCCGATTGGTCGATAGCTCCGTCTACGGCCGTCAATGAATCGACATTGACAGATCGTTAGCAATGTCATGCTGAAGAGAAAAAAAAAACCAACACGAGACATTGACGGATTGACATTGACGGAAGTAAAGTGGTATTTTATCTAGTTGCCATCAAAAAGTAGAAGAAGACTCGGATTCATTTTGTCATCGGCGTATGAGTTGGCATTTTGTCAAATCAGATTCTAACTTTTTCCGATTATTTCAATATATAATTACGCCCGATCTGTTACGATCGATTGTTCTGCTACATTCGTCGGCAAATTGTACGTCGTCTGATTACCACATGTGGATCTTGAAATAGCCTCTGGTAAGAAATATTCGTGACGTGGATATCCTTTGTTTTACGCCATGCGAGCTATTTACTTCCAAGATGCCTAGATCCTGAGGGAATCCTATCTTTTCTTCTTCTGCTCGCATGTGCTGTCCGGCCATCGCAAATGCTTACACAGGGTTTGGTTTCTTTCTTTACAGAATAGAGGTCCTTTGTACAGCTGGCTTCCCGGCTGGTAGCTATATGTGGCAACGTTCAGCGACTCCCCCAGCTCGGGCATCGCTCTGTGTGCTTATCTTTTGAAACTGAAGCGCTTTCCCTGCCGCCGCATTCTGTGCCTAGCTCCCTCGCCCATCAGGAAAGGATTGGTGTTTTTGTGAAGTATAGCGTACTGTGAGTTTTATGTGTGTGAATGCATATAACAGTGGGTGCTCGCGAAAATTTCGCTACTAACCAAATTGACTGGGTCCGACGGACCAATATCGTGCCGTTCTAACGTGTCCACCGTCCCGGAGTATTTCCAGTGTTTAATACAAGTTTTCATCTGCATTATTTCCTCACTAGAATCAAGGCGATCACCAACCCTTATCATTCATTATTCATCATAAATTGTATCCATTCCATACCATTATCATCCTAGGTTAGGTAAGTTACTTACTAGTACTGATTTAGTTTCGATATGTTCTTGTTTACCCAAATAAAAATAGGCTTCTGTTTTTGTTAAACCTTATTTTATTCCCTTCCTTACCCCCTAGGATTATCCTAAATTACAAGGTACAATAGGTCTTGCTAAATAATTAGGTAAATGGATCCTATACACTCTGCCTCGTCGTTAAGGCGTGCAAATTTTAGTAAAAATTGATTAATAAAGTATTAGTAGCTTAACACTGAATATTATTATAATTTAAATGTCATCAAGTATAATTAGACGTTATTAAAATAATTAGTTAATTAATATAGTATATAAAAAATAATTGAAATAATTTGAATGGGTCTACAAAAATGTCAATTCTTATAATCAGTATTCGTTAATGTCGTAAAAACATTTGTCTAACAACCATTTTTTTAATTTCCATTTAAAAATATTAAGAGGCAGATCTTTAATATCTTTAGGTAATTTGTTGAAAATGATAATGGCATGATAACAGACATTGCGTTTAACAAGTTCTAATCGGCACGGAGGAGCATATAGTTTGTCCTTGTGCCGAGTGCTTCTAGTGAGAACTTCCGATTTTTTTTCTAAAGTACCCAGGATATTGCTTAACAAATATACATATTTCTTTTATATACATGCAGGTCAATGGGAGAATTTGCAATCTTTTAAATAACACACATGGACTTGTACGGGCAAATCCCTCAAATATGCCACAATATTTGCTTATTCTTTTTTTTTTTGAGTTCTTTTACTGTGCACTCTTCTCCTAAATTACTTTAAATATCCATCCATGCATCATGTTTTTATGCGAGGTATTTCTGGGGTCCCAAATACAAGGATGAATTTGATATAATTCCAGAAATCGCAATACGGTTTCATTTGTCCAATCCATTACGAAGGTACGTAGTAAACGTTCACACGTCTGAACAGGATCGCCGCGCGCGCGCTACTGAACGAACCAAGTGTGGACAGTCGACGCAAATATTTGCCTTATTTTATTCCTTTGATGTGTAATCAAAAACCGACAAGTTGACGGAAACGCATATTCGCTATTTGCGTTGTTTGCCATATTCGTGCAAATAAAGCAAATACAATCAAATAGACCGTCTACACATTGCTGTATTTGGACAAATAATGCAATTACACGCCAAGTGAGGAGCCGCCATGACAGGGGAATGTAATCACGATGGTGATGCAAAACATCCGGAAGAAACTGAAACTGCTTATAATTTATTTTATGGTTAAAGTTTTGACGCAGCAGAAAATATCGACTATAGGTGAATCGGATCAAGACCGCGCGTAACGGAAAAAATAATATTATTTATGAGCGGAGTCGTTTGATTATGATTTTATGTACATACATAGGTATATAAAATCACGCCTCATTCCCGTAGGGGTAGGCAGAAACCACTAATTTCCACTTGCCACTATCCTGACATATAATAATTTGATAAAGACTGCAGTAAGCATAAATAGTTTCTTACAAGGCAGAATAGTGTAAGGTGCCAAGTCAAATTGGCTGAGAGAAACCGAAGACGGTACTTTTCTAAAGACAGTCTCTGAGTTGGACCAATGACTAGGATTGGCGTGGATATTAAAACACATCGGTATTACCCACACTACCTCTACAATATCCGTGACTACGACCAATGGCAATGCAAAGCGCTACGCCGTAGCACTCGTAGTACACATAGCCTACGGTGTAGCTACAAATCTTTCAAGGTAAAATTAATATTATTATTGCGCATGTTCTACTATCTGTATTGTGTGACTAGAGACGAAATTAAAATTAAGCTCAGAAAGGAACCAACTTTATTAATTAATTCCTAAAATTTGGTATTCATTCAGTTTTAGTGCCTAAAGTTCAGTTTGCACTCCCAACGCTCTATTTGATTTAAATTTAAACTTTGATATAATTTCCACTTGGATTTGTAGGATTGTTTTTTTTTTAATTAACCTATACTTCCCCACCACCACGGAGATGGTGGGATGAGTTAGATGTGCATCGTCCAGATTGGCCCACTGCCCATTTATTTATTTTTATTTATATTTTAAAAAGGTGGGGCCTTTTCCCTGCAGTGGGACAATATAGGCTAAAAATAAATAAATACTTCCCCACTGCTGGGCAAAGGCCTTCCCCAATTGCTTCCACCTGTCACGGTCCCCTGCCACGTCCCACCAGTCCTCTTGAAAGGATTTTACTATTCTAATTATAAAGGTAGTGGAGGGAATTGTACCTTCATCATCAAACTATTTTAAAAAATCTTGTGTATTTCAAACAACATTTTTACTTCAGATTTAAAAAACGTAAAAAAATATTATTGTATTTTTAATTTATTTATTTCATCATTTTCATTGTTTTTTTTGTAACTAACAGTAGTTCCTCAACTGTTTTATTAAGAGCCATTTCACGTTTATTAAATTGTACAATAAGTCGATCTTTATTAGTTCGCCCCTTTCCTCATAATTACAATAACTAAAGTTATTTAAATACAATACCTAAATCGTTCTAGTACATAAGTATTTTGTTTTCCTAACCTACGTCATCACAAATACAATCTCTACATCTTAAAGTGGTCCTTCGATCCGGACCGAACCTAAGTGTTAAAATAATCTTTTTTTTTCTCACCAAACGGAACACGTATTGTCAGAATAGAATTTGATAGATCTAATAAGCGCTTGCCCGATCCCAAATTGTTTTCGTCCCTTGTCTTATTTATGACTGGATTTACTCGATGCGAGCTTTCATTTTTACTACCGGGTAGAAAACACCGTTTTTAGATGGAAAAGTTACCTATATAAAGCCTGTACTTATAATAAAGCTGAAAGTTTGTGAGTACCTACCTGTATTTGTATGTTTGTGTTATATTTTTCTGTACCATGTAGCCCTAAGATGTTGAATAAAGATTTATTTATTTATTTATTTATCACCCCTAAACTACAATCGATTCAACTGAAACTTTGAATAGGTGTAGTGACCCTAGTATAGCTTATAGGCTTTTCAACCTAATCTACGATTTTTGCTATCGCATAATAATCCGATTTAAGTAAAATGGCATGAAAACAAATAAAACTATGTTGTAGTTTCAATCAATTTATTTAAATAGGTCTATAGGTACATAATTATATTAATATACTATGAGCTTAGGCAATACTGAACAAAACAATAAACATTTACAAAAGGACAAACTCTCATACGATAAAATTTATAATGAAAATATATAAAAATCGCATTCATATGTCACGGTAACAAATTTTGGCGGGAACTAAATTATATTTACAGTTAAAATAAAAATGGGAATAATTTAGAAGTTAAAAATGTATATTAATCGAAAATCCTACACACTCATGCAATATTCATGATCATTACAAAAATCCAAAAGTTTTTCAATTCCTACTAAATAGGTAGCTTGTTATATTTCACGATAGCGTGGTAAAAGTCAATTCCCATAAAACTGAGGCCGCCCTGACTTTATTTGTCTAAAAGGTACTCCTAGATATGTTATAAAAGTATGCGTTGTCCCAAGTGAGTCACAAATCGAAAACATTTTAGTAAATCAGTCCATATTCTTTGTGAAAATCGTCCATACTTTACCATCAAATCAAATAATGTACTTAATTGAGAAATGAAATGTCTTATCAAAATTTTCGATTCTTTTTCATTTCTCAATGAAATACCTTAGTGTGGTTTAACACTTCAAAAATTAAAAAATTAACGTACCTAATTCCTAGTTTCAATATTTTGTATCTATGATTTTTCGCCGAAATTCTTAAATTTATAAATGTTTTAGTTCTGTACAATGTTCAAGGCCGTATTCGCGTTCTTTTTTTCGTTCGTTTGATGAATATTCGAATGCTTCCCACCACGATTTCTAACTTTCCAAGGCCAGGGGCCAATTTTTCAAACGTTAAAACACGGTCCTAACCTAGGATCAAATATTTCGAACCGAAAAATTGGTCGTGAAATCGTGGTGGGAAGCATCCGAATCTTCATCAAACAAACGAAAAAAGGAACGCGAATACGGCCCCAGTTTAGTAGCCATTTACGGAGTCAAAATCAACGAAAGTTTCCAAATTCGTATTCAGAATCATATTGTTATATTTCTTTGCACCATAAAACGAATGAAATAGTGTAAACAGTCTTCCATTCAGTCGATTAATAGCACAAGACAAACTTAAAATAGCCATGTCTCCTTCAAGACAATCCTTCGTTGAATAAATAAACAGTAACTGTGAATGCTATGTAAACAAACTCGCTGCAGTTTAGGTCATATAACGTGTGAGCAGTGTAGAACATATTGCGTGCTCACACACACTTAGCCAAAACCAAACAAAAGAACTGCGTAAACACGAGCTATTTGTTATTGCAGTAAATGTTTGAAAATGTATTTATTTTTATTTATTTATTTATAAAAAATTAATCAAATTGTATCGAGAACGTAATGAATAATATTTATAACCCCGCTTGTAGCGATATTTCGGTAGGTACTACTATGAATCTGTTACAGTTTTCAAAAATGGAAGCTTTAATAAATTAATGTATTACAAAGATAAAAAAAGGTTCAATGCTAAATCCATGATGTATTACATTCATAACATGTCAGTCAGTCAGTCCTGTCAATTTGGTTTAGAACAAAACATGGCGGCTTGTCTCTTCAAAACACCAACGGAAATCATTCGTCAAATATGAAATCTTCAATACTCCCCCATTCCAATTGCCAAATCTCCCGCTACGGCTTCATATTCACAAGAATAAAAACAGCCTCGATAAATTGCAAATATTACAAGGTTTTAGCACAAAAGCCATCGAAATACTCAACCCGTTCGCTACGAATATACTTAGAATGAAATAAGGATACTATAGCGCAAACTTCAATAAAAACATCTTTTCTGTTATGCTAATTGAACCAATTGAAGAGTGAAATATATTTTCATGTTTTTATAAACAGTCTGTACAGTGCCACCAGCCTGTTATTTAGTACAGTAGTGACTACCGTTTCCATACAAAATAGGTAACTTTCTCTATTTCATATAAGCTGGTGGAACTATCTCCTTCGCGCTAAAATACGCCTTGATAATAATAATCTGTTCGTATTGTCGATCTTAGAACTATAAGTCAATAAAAAATCAGTACAAAAAAAGTAAAAAATTAGGCACCAAAAAGAAGCACTTCCAACAGCAATCCAAAATGGCCGAAAATTTATTCGTTGTCATAAAAATACGGCATATGAAAGTGGACTATGTAAAATAATTTGAGCTCTACAGAATTATTTCAACTTGAAATTCCGTGTTCCTTCACTTTCGTGACTCGTTCAATTCTCATTTTCTTTATCACGTTTTCTTTACATTGAAAATATCACTTGTCTACTATTTTACAGTCGAATACACAGAAAAAACTGGTCCTATACATAACTATGAACTAGAAATCGCACTATTTTTTTTAATTTTGTCAACCACTGGTGTTTGTCGAATGTCTAATTACAATGTTCCAGAATATTCAGTTTCTATCGAAGTACGCTTCTAACTTCAATACATTTTGATAAAATTATGTGAAGCAACATAATTTGAACCGTGTTATGCCAAAACGTTGGAACCCATAGAAAATACTGATGACAAAGTTGACTTAAAAAACACAGTTTTGTTACAATGTTGGTAGGTGTGTCTTATTTTTGATCCAGATGATTGAATATATTCAATCATACTATAAGTCCCTATGCTATGTAACAATATGGTACATTTTAGTTTGTTACCTATATTTCATATGTTTGGTCAACTTTTGCGTTATTGGCGTTCTTCGGTCGAATTTAACGTATTGAATTAGAAGCATATCTTCAATGAAAAAGATACATTTCATGCAACTTTTAAATGATTCAGCTTATCATTTAAAAGAGTCAGCAATTGCTGAATCAGTTTATCAAATCTCGGATAGTCCAAGAAAAGTTATTTGGTTTAATTCTTCTGTCTTTCTCTTGAGTCTTCTCTGCAAACTCCACGAGGTGGTGAGTCTCTTCCTTTCAGGCTGACTTTGGATGTCTTCCTCGATCTGTAATCAAAAATAATAATTATAAATAAATATTGCTGGACTTTTCACACAGCATTATCTAGCACCAAAGTAAGCAGAGCTTGTGTTATGGGTACTACATGACTGATATACTACTTAGTTTGTAAATACATGCATATTATACATAGAAACACCCAGACCCGAGACAAATATTTGTAGATCATAGAAACATTGGTCCCGCCGCGGGGATCGAACCCGCAACCTTATGCGTCGCAGGCGGCCTAAAAACTCCGTCAACAGAGTTGGCTACTGAACTCATATGGGGTGGGGTCAGTATGTAACATATACTTAACTGCAATACCGTTTGAACTGAACTGCCGACTTCGCCAAGACTTCGGCGACCGCATTACACAATGTAAACTTTACGTTTGAACTTCGCCACGTGATCACCGAATACGTCGCCTATCGCGTTCTGTACTAGACTCACCAAGTAATCTAACCCTTACGCCTATACAAAAAAGGTGCAATACCGTTTGAACTTCGCCACGTCATCACCGAAAACGTCGCCGGTTCTCAACGCAGAGATGAGGTCATCGAACTCCCCCTTCTGTCCATTAGTAAGAGTGCCATCTCTCGAGCTGTCAGAGTTGCAGTCAGAGCCGTTGGACTTCCCAAGAGATTTGCCCACAGAGCTGAGTAAGCTGGACTGTTTGCGCTCCATTGTACGGCGTTTGAGCTGTGGAGAAAATTAAAGTGTTAGATTGTTGTAAAAAATATTTCTTCGATATTCCGTTCCAATTTTTCTCTTCATAAAATCTACTATATAAAAATAAGTCGGGTTTTCCTTCCTGACGCTATAACTCCAGAACGCACGAACCGATTTCCACGGTTTTGCATTCGTTGGAAAGGTCTCGGGCTCCGTGAGGTTTATAGCAAAGAAAATTCAGGAAAAATCTGGTGGCGAAACGGAGTTCGCTGGGTTTGCTAGTATAGATATAGAAATGATGGACGTCCGGATGAAGGACAGATAACATAACCCCAAAGTCGTGGGTCGTAGATGGATAGGACCAGCAAATCATAGTGTTGGATGGCACAAAACAAAGGCCTGTCTTGGCCACAATGTGAATATACTTGATAGGGCTCAAGGGACGTCTCCTACATGACCCCCCCCCCCCGAATCGTACACGTCAAATTGAAAAATCTTGCGTAAGTATTGTACAATGAAGTCTAATATTAGTGTAGTGACCCCCCCAAATTTCAGACTGCGACCGCACCTGCTCCTCTGACGGATGACATCTCCACTTTTTCGGGATAAATAGCCCATGCTATTGTAGGCTACATTATGTCTCTGCGCCAAATTTAATTTACATCCATTCACTCATAAGAGCTAAACATCCATCTATCTATCCAAACATTCACATCCCACTAATATAATAAAGCTGAAAGTTTGTGAATTTGTTTAGATGTTTGTACGAGTATGTTTGTGTTTCAATCACGCCTAAAAACCGATTTGGATGAAAGTTGGATTAGGTGTAGATAGTGACCTGGAATAGCATTAGGCTATTCAAAATGTTGGTACCACGCGAGCGAAGCCGCGCGCAGTAGCTAGTTTATAATATACTAAGATTACCTCTTGCTCATGCCTGGTCCTCCGTTCCTCTTCATCCCTCCTCCGTCGTATCGCGTCACACTCCGCTCTCGCCTCCGCCAGTTGTGAGAGGAACGCGTCCATGGCTCCGAACAGCAGTTCAGGTGACGTGCTGGGCTCTTCGCCGAATGTATGCGCGCACGACTCTAGACGGGACTTCATGTCCTGGGAAGTTGGGAAGAAGAGGATTTAGAGGAACGTATTAAATTATATTTCTTAATTCAATGTGTGTTTAATGCTTTTTTATTATTTACTAGCTGACCCGGCAAACGTTGTTTTGCCATATAAATAATTTCCTAGTAATTTCTAGTGTAGACAAAAAATAGCTTACTTATTGTAAGTATGTATGTATGTTAGAATGTGTATATTGTATGTATGTAAGAATGCGGATGAAAGAAGAGTGCATGCGACAGAGATGCGAATGTTGAGATGGATGTGCGGAGTGACGCGAATGGATAAGGTGAGGAATGAATATATTAGGGGAAGTCTGAAAGTAGCGCCGGTGACTGAAAAGTTGAGGAGCAATAGGTTAGCGTGGTATGGGCATGTAATGCGGAGGGATGAAAGTCATGTAACTAAAAGGGTGATGGAAATGAATGTGAATGGATATGTGAGTAGAGGTAGACCTAAGAAAAGATGGATGGATTGTGTGAAAGAAGATATGGAAAAGAAAGGAGTTGATGACGAGATGACGAGTGATAGGGGAGAGTGGAAGAGGAGAACATGTTGTGCCGACCCCGCATGAGCGGGATAAGGGCAGGCCAATGATGATGTAAGAATGTGGTATATGCGTGAAATAAGCATGGAGCGCTGTGAACGATGAGGGAATATAAAAATCAGCTCATGTATCTTCTGGCTCTTCTTGATGCAATTGCGCCATTCTGACACGTGCATCAGTATTTAGTTGCTGGATTTGTTCTTCTGTTCTTTCGGATCTGCTATTTCGCAAGTTTCGAGCTTTACTTGCTTTAGTTTAGTTACTTTAGTTTCGTGTTGTTTACTGGGTCAGAAGTGACACCTGTAGACATCTGGCGGGGATAACTAATTAAATGACGATTGATCAGTTTTCGACCGGAGAGGAAAAATGATTAAATTAGCACTTACTTAAGTTAAAGCACTACTAACTTGATTCAGACTTATTTTTACGTGGATTATGTAGAATAACATTATCTATCTAATCTATCTAATCAGCCCGGTTGCACCCACTGCTGGGTATAGGCCTCCTCTTTATTACGCCACTCTGTTCGGTCCTGCGCAGTCCTTTCCCAAACCTTTCCAGCCACATTGACAATGTCATTTGACCATCGGGCGGGTGGTCTACCTCGTGGTCTTTGAGCATCTCTGGGCCACCATCCCGTAATCACTGTATTCCATCTTCCGTCTTTCCGTCTAGCCAGGTGTCCTGCCCATCTCCACTTGAGACTTATCTTATAACATTATCTAGAAGGCTTTTATTATAAGTCCTATTTACTATAAGAAATTTCTAAAATTCTGATAGCAAGCGTAAAAAGTCCTTTGGAAGAGCAAAGTCCCCTAATGCAAGTAATTGAGACTTCAACCATGTTTTGTAAAATGAGACTTTTGTGAACGAAATAAACATTTTCTATTTTTTTTTTCAAGCGTTATCTAAAACTCTAAAATATAATCAACCTGGAAGAGATCTTCAAGCTGCGTGAACGAGCAGACAGCATGAGCATGGAACTCCCTCATGACCGGCAGGAAGGCATCATGCGGCGAGGGTGCAGGCAGAGCTGAATGGTACTCCAACTCCTTGGACACCTCCCGGAGGCCGTTCCTCAATGCTGTCACATCCTTCTCCAGCTGTTCCACGCAGACCTTGGCTGCGGAGCGCACGTGGGGTAGGTCCTCTTCGAGGAGTAACACATCTTTGAACTGTTGAAACGATTTCGAAATTTAACAAAAAGTATGTAGTATATCAGTTATCTGGTTCCCATAGTACAAGCTATGCTTAGTTTGGGGCTAGATGAAGCTGTGTGAAATTGTCCAGCATTATGGTAGATAATTATGAACTTTCACATTTATAATATTAGTATGGATTTATTGAAACTAAAATAACAGTATTCTAATGTAATATTAAAATGAATATAAAATAACGATGAAGGTGAATGAATTTAAATAAACATAAATAGTCGAAAAGGCATGATCAAATGAACCTAAGCTATGAATATAATGATCATGATTCCATCGACTTACTGTTGGTAGCGGCTGGTAATATTGCATGAAATAAAACGATATTTTTAAGTAAAACTTCAATCTATTTTGAATAACAATAATTTATTTCAAAATATATAGGTACACATTCTTTGATACTATTTTTACAAGTTACTATGTAATTATAGTTATGTGCAAAACCGTATCCTCCGTGCTAGAAAAATTCTGTGTTACGGCAGGATACAATTCGGCCTTCCCTAACGTACATAGAATTTTCTATAGAAATCTTTTATCAAACCAGATTTGTTCTGGGCTGGTTGCAATGCACTTTAACAATTGCTAATACCCAACAAACAGACCTTTAAATTTATAATTCAATCATCATAAGATTCAATGCACATTAAAATACCTCCTCCTCCGACCTCGACCTCGACGACCTCTGTAGCGCAGTGGGCGAAGGCCCGCCTGCGACGCAAGAGGTTGCGGGTTCGATCCCCGCGGCGGGACCAATGTTTGTATGATCTACAAATATTTGTCTCGGGTCTGGGTGTTTCTATGTATAATATGTATGTATTTACAAACAAAAAGTATATAAGTAGTATATCAGTCATCTAGTACCCATAACACAAGCTCTGCTTACTTTGGGGCTAGATGATGCTGTGTGAAAAGTCCAGCATTATTTATTTATTTATTTATTTATTTAAAATGACAATTAAATTAAATTAGATTAGATTAGATTAAATTAGACATAAAATGTATGAATTTTTGGAAATGAATGCCGTAAGACGCAGGTGGAGTTTCAGCGTTATCTGTCGATTCGATTTCTATTCTATTACGATTTGTGACATGGCTAGGCTAGGGGGGCTGGCCTCTCATCTTTACTAGATGATTTATACAACCAGACAACCTATACCCACCGATATTAAACGGGTTGCTGTAGTTGGGACATTGTTTGAGATGGAATAAGCTTGCCCAGCATCCGATCCTTAAAGCCTTATAATAAGGTAGAATGAATGGCTGATTTATCGTGTTACCTGAGTCTCGAGCATTTCAACAAGATAGTGAAGTAGCGTGGTATTCCGTGTGACGCTAGATTTCGTATCGGCCAACTTGTTTAGTGATGAGAGACGGAACCCAGAAGCGTTGCCTCGAGCACCCCTGTAAAACAAAATTGTTATGAATAGCATAATTTGCAATGTTTAATTGTAAGTATGATTTAAGCTGAAATTGAATATTTTTCAGGGAGCGTATTCGCGTTCCATTTTACGTTCGTTTGATGAATATTCGGATGCTCCCCACCACGATTTCTGACTTCAAGCTAAGACTTCTAGTTCTAAGACTATTCTAAGTGATCCCAGCGGTCCTACTGAATAAATGCTTTTTGACTTTGACATAGCACCACGGAGACAGAACTTGTTCCTGGTCTATAATAATTGTTACCTGTTCATATAGTTTCCCAGAGCCAGTACGATCTCCAGCAAGGTCCGGAGCCGCCGCGACCTGGTCATGTCTCTGGCGGCGCGCAGCACCACGGAGGCGCGGGAGGTGGCCTCCGCTGCTGCCGCTGAGAACTTCTTCCTGAAGAGTAGGGTTCTCACTCGTTGGTGGTAGTGAGGGATTCTGGAACAGAAAATATTTTTAAGAATTGTTACGCAAGCGATTTCGGAGGGCACAGTTGCGAGTTGACGACCTCTGTAGCGGACTGGGCGAAGTTCCGCTTGCGACGCAGAAGGTTGCGGGTTCGATCCCCGCGGCGGGACAAATGTTTGTATGATCTACAGAGATGTATGTATTTACAAACAAAAAGTATAAAAGTAGTATATCAGTCATTGTTAGTACCCATAACACAAGCTCTGCTTACTTTGGGCCTAGATGATGCTGTGTGAAAAATCCAGCATTATTTATTTATTTTATTTATAAGTAAGCCCGCAGCCGATTCAGCTCCACACATGCCGTATTGACGTTGTCTTTTCTGTGGTCAAGGCCAATTAAGAGAGGATGGTTTAGGTGCTAGCCTATTCCATCTCAAACAATGTCCCAGGCACTAAAGCATCCCGTTAAGAGTATGCCATACGCCGCCATTTTGTGAGCGGGACAGCGAGTGTGATTTGTTCGGCGTGTGAGAAGTACAGAGCTATGGATACGCAACATTATTTACGGCGCTAAACCACTTTTAAACAACCAATCGAAAAATTAAAAGACACAACTAAAGATATACTTGTATACGCACCAAAAAAGTGTGCTGTTCCTGAGATAAATAGCAAAAAGTGTGCAAAACATGTATTTTTCAAAAAAATATTTTATCTTGAAAACTTTCAGCAATCGTGTTTTTAAAACACGTAATCCAAGATAAAACAATGAAGTATCATTTACCTAACTACGAAGGTTGTAGCTTTCACAGATTCTGAGATAAATAACGATTTCTAACTACAAAATTGCTTAAATCGCTCCTGCACACTCTTAAGTGCAGGCATGTAAATCATCTAGTTTAAAGGCCTGTTTACAATACTTACTTGGAGATTTCGTAAAGGAACCGGTCAGCTCTAGCCATGCTGTCGAGCTCATCCTGATGTTCCTCCAACAAGGCTGCCTCCTCAGCGCTCGGCGTGAACTTGAGCAGCTGTTCCACCATGTCGATGGGCAGTTGTTCTCCGCTGTCCATCCGGAGTATGGCACTGGAAATATAATAATAATAAATAATGCTGCCCAAACTAAGCAAAGCTTGTACTATGGTAAATATAGTACTTATTATAGTCTTTTTCACGGCGGAACTTATGCAAGACACTTCGAGATGGTGTCAAAATCAGTCTAATAGTAATGTAGTAAAGTATCATCGAGATTATCAAAATCGATTTTTGTTTCACTACTATCAATTCATTTCAATCGATTACAAGGGTCATTCATAGACAAAATTACTAAACCAAAGATTATTTTTTTACTTATCGATTCATCGATTGTTTCGATTTTCATTTTCACACTTTCTAATAGTTTACGTTCCATTTTACTCAGTACTGTTATTTGGCGGAGTTTTTTAGAAAATGTTTATTGTTTATTTTTTTATATTTTATGGCTCGTTCATGATTATTTATGAAATAATTAAACAGGAAATAGACAGCAAGATTTTTTTTGTATGTTTTATCGTTTAATTTTTTTTCTTGATTTATTTGTTTCAAAATTGTTTTGCGCTACACAACGTGAAACGAAACAAGTTCAATGTGTCTTGCATACGTTCCGCCGTGAAAAAGACTATAGTTTATTTTTATAGTGTTAACCTCACCTAGGGATCATTGATATTTCTAATCACAGAAATTGCACGTATGCGGGACTTGTACCGCCTTTTTGTGACCGAATTCCGCATGTTTGTAAATTTTGGATTGCATTTTAATATCTTTGTTATTTCATGAAAAAGTTCATTTTATGAACGTAGGTAAATAAAATTACGACTCATTCCCATGTATAAATGTTTTCCTTCACCGTTTAGATCTAGTTTAGGTAGGATTGCACCATTGGGCTCAATACAGACTGAATTGCGCTGCCAATTCAGTCTGTATACGCGACGAGAACAAGACATTATAAACCTCCCAGCGGTCCTACTGAATAAATCCTTTTCGACTTTGACTTATAATTCTTTCACCACACTGTTTTAAAGTGTTTTAAAGACTTGACACAAAAACAGGATTACATACCGACAGATCTCTTCATCAGACATCTTGAGTTTGGACAGCAGGATGGTGCAGTTCTGCGCGCGTCGGCCGTCGATCACCGACAGGACTTTCGTCCGCGGCTTCGAGCCCAACTGTCGTAAGTCTTCTACTGAGCCTTCGTTCTGGAATTATACAAAGTAACAACCTTTTAGTCTTAGTGTTTCTCTCCAAAGGTTGTCTGGGAGAGATAAGATTTATTTATTACTAGCTTCTGCGTGCGGCTTCGCCCGCGTGGTACCAACATGTTGAATAGCCTATATGCTATTCCAGGTCACTATGCCTATTCCAAGTTCCATCCAAATCGGTTCACTGGTTTATGATGCGTGATTGATACACAAACATACAAACATCCAAACATACTCACAAACTTTCAGATTTATTATATTAGGAATATTAGAATTAGGATATTAGGATTAGTCCATAATTTGTTTTAAAGAGGTTTGCGTAGAATAAAGAATTTCATTCATTCATTCTCTACAGTACTAGGCATTCGTGAAGTTAGCCTTCGTTTCGCTCTTTCATACAAAATTGTCTACTTTGTATCGAAAAGGCTAACTTTATGAATGCTTATATACATCGGCCGTTATAAGCGTAGTATGTGACAGGTTGGACTCATGGGCGATTAATCGGCACTATTTAAAAAAGATTATGGTCATTTTCAGTCAATATGTGCGACGCTGACCAAGCTGTGGGTTTCCTCCGTCACCTTGATTGTTTTGATTTTATACTGCAATTATGCTTACTTACTCTAACTTTTCGAGTTAGACCAATAGAATATACCTATTCGTAAAACCTGGCTGTTTATCGAGAATATTTTAACAATATTTATTAAGTGTGCATGGGACAGCTGGAAGGGGAAGGCCTAGGCGAACCTTCTTGGATCAAATTGGCGAGATTTTGGAGAAGGGCCAGGTCAAGAGTACCCTAAACCGACGAGCATGTATGAAGAATGTAATAAGAGTGAATGAGGCGAAAGTTGTGTGTCAGGATCGTAGCGACTGGAGATCCGTGGTCTCTGCCTACCCCTTTGGGAAAGAGGCGTGACTTTATGTATGTATTTTAAGAATAACTAACTTCCGTGTTCACTATCACGTCTCGAATATTTTTAAGATAAAAAACATGATGAGTTGTTTATTAGTAAAAGAACAAAAACACCCACCTGCACTCCATTCTTCTGGTACGCGCAGAACATCTTATCGATAGAATGCAGATCAATAGCATTATACAGTTTCGTATCATCCAATTCCTGCCATATCGTCCCATGTAGCTTAGCATCAGGCAACTTGCTCCAGTTGAAGCTTTTTAAAGGATTTCCGGGGGTGGGTACGTTCTTCTTAGGTTTAGGGGCGGTGGGAGCTTGGGGGGGTAGTGGGGCTAAGGGTGCGGGGGGAGGCGGTGGGAGCGGGGCAGCAGGGGGGAGGGGGCAGAGTGGGGGAGGTGGGGGAGGGGGGATGGAACAGGTCTCTATGACCGCGCTTTTGAGGTTGCTGACCTGAAATAATAGAATGTACTTTAAGACTGTTTTAACCGACTTCAAAAATGGAGTTCCTCAATTCGTCGAAATCTTTTTTATGTATGTTGATTATTCAGACACCTAGATCGATTTGGAAAAATTTTCTGGTGTTGTAAAGGGGATAATTTTAATTCCTATGGGGTCCCATGTACATTGCATTCCTGATACTTCTTGATAGATGAGGATAATACTCAAACGTTTGCTGGTAGAAAACTCTTTTTGGGTTAAGCTCGCCTTTGTACATGTACTCTAGAACCTCATTTTCTTTATGTTTTCTATTGAGTTCAATAAAGAATCACAGAACGATTTAGTCGAACTATTTATTTTACAGAAATGATATAAAAAAACTACCTATTACAGCTTTTTTTTTTCAATAATATTAGTTGACTCAATTCCAATAATAAGTTACCTTAGCATCATCGGGAATGCTTCCTTCACTGACTAGTTTCTCGAATCTCACTCGTTCCGCTCTCTCTTGGTTAAGCTGTAATCATACACAGAAAGTCACACAGATGTCCAAAGTAACAACTATCTCACACACTTACTTTTTTTATGGTGCAATAATATGGAGTGAAATGTTTCATGCAATTTTCAATGTATGAGATTAAGCTGAAGCTACCATATACCTCACAAATAAAATTAACCACCTCCATAGTGATCAGAACTCTCGGAATATGGCCAAAACCATTCTCGATATGATTATCAAAGCCCGTATGATTGCTCGGTTTAAAGAACTTACGTTGCAAAGAAACAGCTAAGTATCGTATTCTTGCAGAAACCATTTTTAATAGCTGTTTTTCTCCCCTATAAAATAATTCAGTAACATGATCTCTAATCTATCTATCTAACTTAAATAATATGATGTCTATACGTCTTTGACTTTACCTTGTGACACTTCTAGATTTCTGCTGACAGCTACTCAGGATCTCTTCATCTATCAAACTACCCCACAATGTAACACAGTACGTAAGCCCTGACTGAAAGTAATCACCTGACACTCAAATTGCATTGTTCCTCCAGTAGGCGCTCTGCAATCAGCATTAGCTTGTTTTTCTCTAAATTATACATTGATGTAAGGACTACTGCCACACAACATAACACAGTAAGTAAAACCTGACTAAAAGTATTTACCTAATGCTCAAGTTTCATTGTTCCTCCGGCTGCCGCTCGCCTTTCAGCTCATTTATTCTGTTTCTTTCTTCTATTTTTTTTATCTCTCAAAATACCCCACAGTGTTATACAGTAAGTGAGACCCGATTGAAAGTATTCACCTGATGCTCAAGTTGCGTTGCTCTACAGGCAGCCGCTCGGAACCTCTCAGTGGACTCCATATGAGCTGCGGTTTCCTTCTCCAGTCGTTCTTTCATCCTTCCGACGACGTTCTCAAGTTCCTCCCGCTCCTGGCTTTGCTGGTCCACTTGCTTCTCCTGTTAGTGTTAGTTCATGCAAGGTTGATTATGAAGCACCTGCTTATGGATGGTTAGGCTTGCAACGATGTACACAAATTATATTTTTTGAGTTAAAGTCACACTAAGGGGTTACCTAGACGAGATTTGAAACCGGGATTTACCGTGGCCTGCATTAATGTAAAAATCTTACCACAAAGTATTAAAGCAAATAGTGTTTGTTAACTTCGTACAATTCAAACTTTCGTATGGCAATTACGGGATCATAAAGAAAGGTCGTAAAAAGTAACTGAAAAGTAATTTTTGTCATTCGGAAAATAAATCGTTGCAAGCCAAAATTATCGCCGAATTTATGAAGTTAAGAACCTTAACCTATGGGATTATCTTAAGACATTTTCATGAATTTTCCTTTACCTAATGATTTATCAAAGCAGGTTTTTGATAACCTAATGGGAACTTAATCATAAATTAATAGATTGATGTTTTGATGCATTTTCCGAACACCAAAGTGTGAAGCTTGGTAGTTTCAGAAGCGCTTAATCAAAGTTAAGTTTAGCAGATATGTTGGTCAGCATGTTTAATATACGATGACCAATATCCAAGTGACTTATCCAAAACCATATAAGCTTGGGTGATGAGTATGACTCTGTCATAATTCCAAGATGGAATTAACTTAATACTTAAATATAGAATACACGTATACATGAATGACACAAAAGTAGTACCTATAGGTATTGTTATGAGTTCACAAGTTAAAACGCCAAGTTTAAAGCAAGGTTTAGATGAAGCCAGTAACGCTGGCGCCAGTCCCAGACATCCCTGGCCCGTGTTGTTTAGATGAGGCCAATGGATTCATTTCATTCCAGGGTTATTCTTGTGGTGTGCACACGTTTTGTGAAAAAAAAATCTACGGATAAGCGCCAGTGACTAGCGCGATGCGTCTACACGCGTCTTCACGCTGGCGCGGAGGTTGGGGCATGCGGGCGGAGGTCACTGGCTTGAAAGATTTCCAGGCCAGCGCTTTATTTCCGCCAGCATCTTCATCTAAACCTTGCTTAACTTCAGTATCACTCAATTTACTTCCAAAAACTAAACACTCACGCACATACTATGTTAGATATGTGTGTAGATTTGTTTCTGTGTGCGTAATCGATACTGAGCGCTCATTCGTCCATGGAGCGTTCCCGAGCTCACGCACACAGTAACAACGTGCGTGTACATCTACACACACTATGAAAATGAAACAAAACCAATTACAAGATTACCTTGTGATACCCAAAACGAAAATGTTGGTTTTCAAAGTATAAATCCGTAAATTTAAGTATTAACATACCTTCTTAGCCAACTCAGTAGCGAGATCGCAGTTCTCTCGTTCAAGACTCTCTGCTTTGGTTCTTGCAGCGACCAGCTCTTCTTCTTTCGCTAGAAGATGAACTATCTCTCCTACGTTTATCTCCAAAGGTGCTACATCTGGATCGTAGATCTAGAAAGTAAAATGATAGATTAACAAATTAGCTAAAAAAATATAATATTTTGCAGTAACAGCTACCTTCGAATGTATTTACTACATAAGAAGTTTTGTCCTCTTAAATCTTTCCAAGAATCAGAATCGGAAAGAGTGGCGTGAAAATGAGGAGGCCAATACTCAGCAGTGGGTAGATGTGGGCTGATTAGATAGATAGAAATCTTTCCAAGTTATTTAAGAGAAATCAGTAGTTTCAAACAAATTAGTGATTAATTTGGGTAACAAACCAGGGTCAAAGTAGACTCAACAGCTTAAATAAAGAATTTGACAAGAGTGAATGAAACGCTAATTTGAAATAATGATTCAAAATCAAAATAAAATGATTTCAATGAATAAAGCTTGAACTTTGTGGTAGTGCAGTATTGTTCATTCATATACCAAGAACTAGACATGTCTTTATGGTTTTAAAACTAAAAATCACAAAATAATCTCCCCAAGATTCGATACATTACCTTAGTAGTATCACTGGTAGAACCTCGCTCACTGCCTTGCTCGCTGTTAGCACGACTTCCTGCGGCCGGTTGCTGTAACACCACTTGTTGCACGACGCGATCCAGCAGTAACCAGTGCTGTGATTGAGGATTGTACTCCACTGGAAGAAGACAATAAAAACTGTACTGTCGTTTTTCTGTTTTACTTTTCCATTCCATCCAAAGGGCGACATTTTCGCTTTTTCCAGACTACTACAAAACGCCAAAAGGTCTTTTTTTGGCTTTTTCTAGTAGTTAATTAATAGTTTATATAATAATTTAGTAGTTAATTTGTTTGACTACTACTACTAACTACTGAAATAATAATTACCTAAATATAGGATAGACAAGTAACATCCTTTTATAGACTAGAAGGCACCTATCATAGTGCCACAAACTTATCTAGACCGGTGGCCAAAAGAGGAACTAACGAATTTTACTGTAAAATTTATTTTTCTGCCAACACCAAGTGCGAAAACAGCGCCTGCACCGGTTCAGATAAGTTTGTGGCACTCTAATTCGAGTTCACAAGATAAAAAACTTGAAGGTTGCTAAAAAAACTTCAAATAATCTTGAAACCTCGAAGGTATATACTGAAACTCTAAAATCCAAGTACAAAGAATACTCACAAGGTAAAAGTAGCAGATGTTCCAACAAAGAAAGTAGGTGTGGATAGGCGGCGGTATGACTTAGTTTCCTTCGCAGCAGTTCAAACATGGAGGCAGCACTTTTCGTGTCCACATGCTCTTTGTCGAATCTCCGGGCCAATTCCCTTTCGTCTTCTAAGCGAACCATCTCGAAGAATTCAATGTGACGGTCCAGGGTTTCGTTCTCGTATTTGCGTAGTTTTTCGATCACTGAAATATAATAATTTATCAAAAAAGATTAATAAATTGGATCAATTATCAACATCAGCAAATAATCGGTGCCTTTAAATTTTACGTAAGCATTCGACATATACACACAGATGTGCATTGCTGTTAGGATTTCAGCAGGTGCGTGTCTTTAATACGTCAAAAAACCAAATACACTTTAAAATCTAATTATAATATAAAAAAATCATACTGAAATATTTAGTTTAAAAATTTTTAAGCAATCAGTAAAGTAGTTAATACAGCGCTTCACAAGGCAGTGTATTTAGGCCTTTACTCTTCCCAGTTTACAAAAACGCCTAAACAGTTAAATAAACGATTAACATACCTGGTTGTATCCCCATCATAAGCAGTTCATATCTCAGATGCAATCTGAACTCCAGGCTATCTTCTCCTGGTCCGTAGTTAAGCACGGCATTGATGAAGGACATGATAGCGGTTTTCAGACCGAGGTCATCGCGGTAGGCCCCTGTGCTACGATCTAGCTCGTTGACTATGCCTTGGAAACGGGCTCGCTCGCCCGCGTATGATTGATAGTGTACCATTGCTTCTAGCACCTGTTTTTAGGAAGGGTTAAGGAGTTGGAAGAAAAAGAGCTCAAAGATTGCATTCTAACAATTATGTTCATTGATTTAGCTTCAACGTGCAGTGTATACCAAGTTCTAATTCCGTGTAACACACGTTCGGAAATATATGACCAAACTATTTGTCTTCATTGACTTGATGAATAATGTAGCCTTGTCTACTTAGCTACTTCTATACTATTCAGGATAGAATTTACTACACCGCCTCCAAAAACAGTTCCAACTACTTTATATTAATATATCTCAACTACTTATAAGATATTTCAACTAAAGTACAGTATGCTACGAACTACAAAAGCCAAATCTACCTTTTTATGACCTCCAGGCACCAGACAGACCGCGCCAAGAATCTCCAAAGCGGCTACTTTAGTCTTCACATTCTCAGTGTCAAGCGACTGTGCGATTAGATCGATGCTGGTCGGGTGTGCTAATACGTGTGCTCGACCAGTCTGTAACGTCGACGAAAATAATATTTATAACACAAAATATGCACTTAAAATGACATGGTCAGCATATTGAGCCATTGGAAGAAGGGAAAGAAGTATTTTGTTGGAACAGCTGAATACCCAATACCAATAAGACGAAGTTAAAGGAGTCTTTTGTTGGAACAGCATTAGCTGAAAAGGGACAGGAGTATTTAAAAAGAAGAAGAGTCTTCTGTTGGAACAGCAATAGCTGCAAAGAGAAAGGACGTTTTTGTTGGGAGAGCCATAGCTGAAAAGGGAGACGAGTGTTTCGTTGGAACAGCGATAGCTGAAAAGGGAAAATATTATTTTGGAATAGCAAGCTGAAAACACCAAGTCAACTCACAGAATTATTCATAAGCGCCTTAATCCCCGCTATAAGGTTATGTCTGGTGACCGCGTCGTCCCTGGGTGCCCGTTGTAAAGCGTCCAACAAGGCACCCAGGCCGCCTTGCTTGATGAACCGGATCACGAAGCTGTGGGCTCGAGTGCGGAGGGCCGTTTTCAGGCCGTCGACTAGAGCGCACGCTTCAGCTGGCGGTATGCCTTCTGATGAGGCGAAAGCCTGGAAAAACACATTACTTACTTTAGAAATTATACTAGTACGTTTTTGTTCCTTCTTCTTGACGCTAGTTCTTTTGTATGTCAAGACTTTTAGCAGGATACTTTTGGTTTCTTCTTTTTGTCGAGTCACTACTACTTTAAAACCAGCAGTGTGATGAAAAGATTTTAAGTGCGCGTCGAAAAGGCTTCTTTTGTGAATTAGATATTATTTTATTATTAACAGAATAATATAAGAACCTCATAACCTCTAGGTGCATCACTATAAAATGTCAGTCAGCGAGTTATAGTCTCATTCATAAAAGTTATGTCATTACTTGACTTGATCTAAGTAAAACAGTGTTTGTAAGGAAAAAACGTTTTAGGGTCGGTTCATATCTAACGGAAGATCCGTCGCGTATTATCGGTCGCGGAACGCCAGAACTGACAAATGTATAGAAAAACACTCGACCGTTCACACTCGACGGACTAACGTATCATCGGTTGAGTGTGAACGGTCGAGTGTTTTTCTATACATTTGTCAGTTCTGGCGTTCCGCGACCGATAATATGCGACGGATCTTCCGTTAGATATGAACCGACCCTTAGTAAGAACTAGCTGTCCGTCGCGGTGCTACCCACGTTCGCTCGGAAAAACTTCACTTTCCCGGGATAAAATATAGTCTGTGTTCATCAGGGATAATGCAGGATTCTAATGGTGAAAGAATTTTTCAAATCGGTCCTGTAGTTTCGGAGCCTATTCAATTCAAATAAACAAACAAATCTTTCCTCTTTATAATATTAGTGTAGAAAAATAAATTGTCTGTGTCAATACTCACATCAGCGATTTCATTCAAAGCCTTGATGTACTCCTCGACTTGCGGTGCCGTGGCCAGCGGCATCACCTGCCCCGGCGGCGGCCTCCTGCTGCAGTAGATCTGCCACTTCTTCGCGGCCGGTAGCGCCATCATCGCGGCTTTGTTCACCGCCGTCAGATCCAATTCTTCCTGTAAACAGAACATGGAACTCAGTAACCTAACAAAGATTGAAGCAGGCATTATTCAGGATAAAAAAAACAATTTTGATAACACAAAATATTTGTAAGCGACTGTGTCACGACTGAATCCCCACGGCACAGTTTTTTGTGTCCTTTTATGAGAATTGAACCCACGACCGATAGCAGAAGGCAGACTACAGCTAACGTGTGCTGCATAAATCATGAATTTTCTATTAACTCTAGTGATACCTACTAAGAGTATTTTCCGGGATAAGAAATAAACTTACTAGTACCTATTACCTATTATGTGTTCAGTCTACTGTACACAAAGAACATGCTAAATATAAAATGAAGCACATTCGAATGAACAACATCTGATGAGATTAATTAAACCAAGGAATCCGAATGCCCAAATATACGAACTCATTTACCCTATTCATATAACTATGTACACAAATAACTATGTCACGAAAACTCATTGAACCGAAATAACAAGCAAGGCAGGCCAGTATTCAATACTGAGAACGGAAATACGGATGCAGTCTAAACCGGACAAG